>CAWUFW010000851.1:0-2400000 GCA_963921515.1 Calotriton arnoldi
CTCACCAATAAGCGTCTGCAGAAGAGGCCGTCATACCGTACTGTGCGCCCTACAGCCACTGCCTTCGCTTAGGTCAAACCGGACCAGCCCCGTTGATGTTGGCTTGGTGTAATCATAGGTCCGGGGGGGGCCAGGAGGGATTATACCAGTCTCAAGTTCCGGCCCCAAGACACTAAAACCTGCCAGATGTTCACTTCACTTTCCCTGCCTCCTCCCTGGTCCAGACGGGCCATAGCAAACGCAGCTTTAAGCCAATCCTCACACCTCGGAGGGCATGGCTCTTTCCACTTCATGCATATCTCTCTCCGGGCTAATAGTATCAGGTATAGCAACAAACCCCTCTGTAGCAGCGGTAAGTTTTTCCCAGGCGCACCATCCTCTCCAAAAATTACCAGAGAGATATTCATCACGATGTTGGATTTAAATATGCCACATAGAGCATCCCCCACTTCCCTCCAATAGGCTCTAAGATCAGGGCACTCATAGAAGATGTGTATATCGTTGGCATTCAAAAGGTTACATCTTGGGCACTTGGGGGAAGATAAAGGGGCGAACTTGGCAATTTTGGCAGGTGTGTAATAGAGTCTATTAACCACATAGAAGTGTTTCTTCTTTAAGCTGGCCGGTTTGACATGTTTATAGAGGAGTTTCAAAGAGGGTTCATAAAGATCAGCTACAATCAACTCAAGGGGGACTGGTTCCAAACTGCATGTTGCGGAGGAAGTTCTATATCGTCAGCTTCCATGAGCTTCCCATACCAGATGGAAACTTCTTTCTTTTTACGATGGGCAGTCTGCAGGAGCTGCTCTGTTTCCCAATCTCCTCTTATGTCCCCCTTTTCCGCTTTGAACCAAGAGGCCAGCTGCAAGTATTTAAACCTGGAAAAACCACATCAAACCCTAGCCCTTAGTGTCTCCCAAGGATGGACCCACTCTTCTGAAATAAGCTCTGACCAGATGGTAATGCCCACCCTTTTTAATGGGATTGCGAGACTATCCTTCAGACAGATCGGGGTCCCCGGTGAATCCCATATGGGTGCAAAATCTGAATAGTACCCAAACCCCCATCTACATCTCACCCTAAACCAAATATCCAGGGCAGCCCTAAGTACCTTCAGGCGCACCCGTTTAAAAAACCTTGGTGCCCCAAACTTATACAAAAAGCCCTCCTCTCCACAGCCGCCCTCTGTCATAACCATTTCGCCCAATAGCCTCCCCCAAGATGACTCCTCCGGTTTTACAAGTAACATCCTGATATTTTTTAACTGGAAAGCGATAGAATACCACCTAATATCCGGGAGGGCCAACCCCCCCCTGATGAGCCTACGTCTCAGCTTTTTCCAGGACAGTCTGGCTCCCTTGTTGGCTCAAATAAAGCTTCCAATCTTACTTTGGATTTTGCCAATGTCCTTACTAGGAAAAGCTAGAGGGATCGTATTGAATAGGTATGTCAGTTTGGGCAGGATGACCATCTTCACTAGGTTCACCCTACCGAAGATTGTCAGTGGGAGATTCCTCCACCTGGCAAATAGACGGTCTATCTCTTTACTAGTCCTGGTTAAGTTGATCTGGGGGATTTTATCCAGGTTCTTAACAATAACGATGCCCAAGTATTTTAACTCTTCACTTACGTGACCTTCCCACCCGTCAATATTCCAGCACATTACCTCGGTTTTGGAGATGTTGGCTAAATAACCTGATAAAGAGCCAAATTCCTCCAGCAGTGCTTCAACCCTTGGTATGGCCTCCCCCTGGTTGTTTGTGTATAACAGCAGATCGTTTGCATAGAGGGCCAGCTTACTACTATATTGCAGAGATTTAAAAGGGGAAATTGAGTCATCTAATCTTATTGCTTGTGCAAATGGCTCGATGTAGATATCAAACAGCAGGTGTGAAATAGGACAACCCTGTCTTGTTCCTCTTTGGATGTTAAAACTAGCTGTCACCAAGCCATTTAACAAGATCTTTGCGGAGGCTCCCTGATAGCAGTTTATCATGGTCTGTATAAAAATTGGTCCGAAAGCCATCAACCTGAGGACTTCCCATAAATACACCCAGCACACCCAGTCAAATGCCTTGGCCGCATCAAGAGCGACTACGGCCAAGGGATCCAATCTTGCCATAGCCAAATCGATGTTACCTATTAGCTGTTGCGTCTGCTCCTGGATATATCTTCCAGGTACAAACTCCTTTTGATCAGCGTTAATCAGGCTGGGAACCAACTTGGCCAGTCTCCCTGCCAGAATACCCGTAAAGATCTTATAGTCGGCATTCAGCAGGGAGATTGGTCGGTAGGAATCCACCTTCAGGGGGTCCTTCCCAGGTTTCAAGATAAGGACAATAGTAGCTTCTTTCCAAGTCCTAGGGACCCGACCTGTTGAACTGTATACTGAATTAAATAGCTCACACAGTATCGGAACCAACTCATCTGAAAGAAGCATATAAACCTCGCTTGGGAGCGCGTCTGTACCCGCAGCCTTATTATTTTTACATTTATTAAATTGATCTTTAATCTCTCTCTCTGTAATTGGGGCATCTAGAAATTCACAGCTATCGACCATCAATGTTGACAAGGATTTACCTTTCAACCAGACTTGTAGGGGTCCAGGACTAGGGACCGTTTCCTCTTTATAAAGCTCGGAGAATAGGGAAAGGAAACAAGCCTGCATATCCTCTAAACTGCTTGACTTCTTCCCATCTTCATTTATAATTAGTTCATTGATATTATTCTTGGAACGATCCACTCTTGCTTTCCATGCTAGCAAAGCACCTGCCTTCTCACCATACTCGAAGTTCTGCATGTTTTTACTCAACCATTGAGCTCTGCACTTTTGATCCAATCTTCCCCTATATTCCTGCCTGGCACTTTCCAGATCCCTCAAAACTTGTGCCAGCCTACCAGGGCTCCCTTGATTGAGCAGATCTCTCTCCTGCTCTAACTGCAGGATTTTCCCCTCGATGGTCTGTAACTCCCGAGCCTCTGCCCTATTCCTAGAGCAGAATTGACTATGTAGCATGCCCCTCAGGTAAGCCTTAAAGGCATCCCACACAAAATCCATGGTGGTCGAGCCGATGTTCATGGCAAAATAATCCAGAGTAGCTGCCTTAACGACCCTCATAATCTCAGGATCAGCCAGCAGGGATCTTTTGAGCATCCATCTGGGTTGTAGATTATGGCTTTTTCGAGAAAAAAGGAACGACACGGGGGCATGGTCAGATAAATGACTGGGCAGAACCGTTATATCTGTCATGTTATCTATACTGGACCTGTCAATTAAGACATATGGGTCGATTCCGATGTCGGCCGGAAGCACACCTAACAGTATTCGTCCGGAAAAAATACGAGCCGAACGCGTGTTTTCCGACCGACTCGAACACTCTACCGAACGAACAAGTACGTTGCGCATAACAGCCCAGATTCCGAGCGAGTCGTACTTACCCATTCCAGCTCCTGTTCCCCGCCCGAGCCGGATCCGTAAACGCCGAATCGAGTCGCACGGAACCAAATACACAGCACCTTCCGGCCGGACTAGTACGATGCGTCTCCCGTACGCGCCGAACTCGTCGCTACGTACGGCACGTTTGAGCATCCGGGAGAGCTGCACATAAGCTCCGATTCGCGCCACAAGACAATCCACGGCGACGAGACGAACAAGCCAGCGACGAGTACGAGTCGAAGACACGAGAATCCCGAACGAGACGAACCAACCATGAATCCCATCGCGCAGGTCCTACCAATACTCTACATCTATTACCGGGACCGGCACGGACGCGTACGGCACAGACGGTAAGTCAAACACCCACAACACAAACAAATGACACGTACCCGAAATATGTCACACACACATAGGGATGCACAAATGACGTACACAAGCAACAGCAGAACCATAGGGGTGGATGGCCAACACCAATGCCATACACACCCATAGGGGGATGGATGCCTACCACCAACACCACCCTACAACTACCCCTTCTCATGGGTGGCTAGATGCCTGCCACCACCCCCCACTCATGGGGGCTGGATGCCTACCACTACTGCCATCCCCACCCATAGGGGCTGGATGCCTACCACTACTGCCATCCCCACCCATAGGGGGCTGGATGCCTACCACTACTACCATCCCCACTCATGGGTGGCTAGATGCCTGCCACCCCCACTCATGGGGGCTGGATGCCTGTCACTACTGCCATCCCCACTCATGGGGGGCTGGATGGTTGCCACTACTACCATCCCCACTCATGGGGGGCTGGATGCCTACCACTACTGCCATCCCCACCCATAGGGGGCTGGATGCCTACCACTACTACCATCCCCACTCATGTGGCTGGATGCCTACCACTACTACCACCCCCACTCATGGGGGGCTGGATGCCTGTCACTACTGCCATACCCACTCATGGGTGGATGGATGGCTGCCACTACTACCATCCCCACCCATAGGGGGATGGATGCCTACCACTAACACCACCCCCACTCAGGGTGGGCTGGATGCCTACCACTACTACCATCCCCACCCATAGGGGGATGGATGCCTACCACTAACACCACCCCCACTCAGGGTGGGCTGGATGCCTACCACTACTACCATCCCCACTCATGGGGGCTGGACGGCTGCCACTACTACCATCCCCACCCATAGGGGCTGGATGCCTACCACTACTACCATCCCCACTCATGGGTGGCTAGATGCCTGCCACCCCCCCCCACTCATGGGGGGCTGGATGCCTGTCACTACTGCCATCCCCACTCATGGGGGGATGGATGGCTGCCACTACTACCATCCCCACTCATGGGGGGCTGGATGGCTGCCACTACTACCATCCCCACTCATGGGGGGCTGGATGCCTACCACTACTACCATCCCCACCCATAGGGGGATGGATGCCTACCACTAACACCACCCCCACTCAGGGTGGGCTGGATGCCTACCACTACTACCATCCCCACTCATGGGGGGCTGGAGATGGCTGCCACTACTACCATCCCCACCCATAGGGGGCTGGATGCCTACCACTACTACCATCCCCACTCATGGGTGGCTAGATGCCTGCCACCACCCCCCACTCATGGGGGCTGGATGCCTGTCACTACTGCCATCCCCACTCATGGGGGGATGGATGGCTGCCACTACTACCATCCCCACTCATGGGGGGCTGGATGGCTGCCACTACTACCATCCCCACTCATGGGGGCTGGATGCCTACCACTACTACCATCCCCACCCATAGGGGATGGATGCCTACCACTAACACCACCCCCACTCAGGGTGGGCTGGATGCCTATCACTACTACCATCCCCACTCATGGGGGCTGGATGGCTGCCACTACTACCATCCCCACCCATAGGGGCTGAATGCCTACCACTACTACCATCCCCACTCATGGGGGCTGGATGGCTGCCACTACTACCATCCCCACCCATAGGGGGCTAGATGCCTACCACTACTACCATCCCCACTCATGGGTGGCTAGATGCCTGCCACCCGCCCCCACTCATGGGGGGCTGGATGCCTGTCACTACTGCCATCCCCACTCATGGGGGGATGGATGGCTGCCACTACTACCATCCCCACTCATGGGGGGCTGGATGGCTGCCACTACTACCATCCCCACTCATGGGGGCTGGATGCCTACCACTACTACCATCCCCACCCATAGGGGGATGGATGCCTACCACTAACACCACCCCCACTCAGGGTGGGCTGGATGCCTATCACTACTACCATCCCCACTCATGGGGGCTGGATGGCTGCCACTACTACCATCCCCACCCATAGGGGGCTGGATGCCTACCACTACTACCATCCCCACTCATGGGGGGATGGATGGCTGCCACTACTACCATCCCCACTCATGGGGGGCTGGATGGCTGCCACTACTACCATCCCCACTCAGGGTGGGCTGGATGCCTACCACTACTACCATCCCCACTCATGGGGGGCTGGATGGCTGCCACTACTACCATCCCCACCCATAGGGGGCTGGATGCCTACCACTACTACCATCCCCACTCATGGGTGGCTAGATGCCTGCCACCACCCCCCCCCACTCATGGGAGGCTGGATGCCTGTCACTACTGCCATCCCCACTCATGGGGGGATGGATGGCTGCCACTACTACCATCCCCACTCATGGGGGGCTGGATGGCTGCCACTACTACCATCCCCACTCATGGGGGCTGGATGCCTACCACTACTACCATCCCCACCCATAGGGGGATGGATGCCTACCACTAACACCACCCCCACTCAGGGTGGGCTGGATGCCTACCACTACTACCATCCCCACTCATGGGGGGCTGGATGGCTGCCACTACTACCATCCCCACCCATAGGGGGCTGGATGCCTACCACTACTACCATCCCCACTCATGGGGGGCTGGATGGCTGCCACTACTACCATCCCCACCCATAGGGGGCTGGATGCCTACCACTACTACCATCCCCACTCATGGGTGGCTAGATGCCTGCCCCCCACTCATGGGGGCTGGATGCCTGTCACTACTGCCATCCCCACTCATGGGGGTTGGATGGCTGCCACTAACACCACCCCCACTCAGGGTGGGCTGGATGCCTACCACTACTACCATCCCCACCCATAGGGGGATGGATGCCTACCACTAACACCACCCCCACTCAGGGTGGGCTGGATGCCTACCACTACTACCATCCCCACTCATGGGGGGCTGGATGGCTGCCACTACTACCATCCCCACTCATGGGGGGCTGGATGCCTACCACTACTACCATCCCCACTCATAGGGGGATGGATGCCTACCACTAACACCACCCCCACTCAGGGTGGGCTGGATGCCTACCACTACTACCATCCCCACTCATGGGGGGCTAGATGGCTGCCACTACTACCATCCCCACTCATGGGGGGCTGGATGCCTACCACTACTACCATCCCCACCCATAGGGGGATGGATGCCTACCACTAACACCACCCCCACTCAGGGTGGGCTGGATGCCTACCACTACTACCATCCCCACTCATGGGGGGCTGGATGGCTGCCACTACTACTATCCCCACCCATAGGGGGCTGGATGCCTACCACTACTACCATCCCCACTCATGGGTGGCTAGATGCCTGCCACCACCCCCCCCCCACTCATGGGGGCTGGATTCCTGTCACTACTGCCATCCCCACTCATGGGGGGATGGATGGCTGCCACTAACACCACCCCCACTCAGGGTGGGCTGGATGCCTACCATTACTACCATCCCCACCCATAGGGGGATGGATGCCTACCACTAACACCACCCCCACTCAGGGTGGGCTGGATGCCTACCACTACTACCATCCCCACTCATGGGGGGATGGATGGCTGCCACTAACACCACCCCCACTCAGGGTGGGCTGGATGCCTACCACTACTACCATCCCCACTCATGGGGGGCTGGATGCCTACCACTACTACCATCCCCACTCATGGGGGGCAGGATGCCTGTCACTACAACCACCCCTACTCATAGGATGGGTAATGCATGACACAACTAGCATACTCCCACATAAGGACTGTCTGTAAATTACATCCCACCCCCAACACCATGACAAGTGTGTGTGGTCTGTGTCAAATGCATACAACACTGAACATGACATTGAACATACAATGTGACCCCCTAACACATGTGTCACACATAATTGTGTGTGTGGCCTACACAATGCAAGCAGACCATGACCACTGTGGCAATGTGGCCCAAAGCCCCATCACCACAGTGCCCAAAAGGTAAGTGTGTGCACCATAGCTGAAGCACATTTTGAACAGTGTGGCAATGGGGCCCAAAGCCCCATCTAATCATAGAATAGAGGCGCACTCTGAGAAACAATAATAATCAACGTTAATGTGTCTAAACCAAGGGTGCAACACTACCTGTGTGTGTTGACATCACACACTCATGAAACAGATAAACTAAAAGGATGGTCCCTGATTGTAGTGTGCACTGTTCCTATTGAACAAAATGTTCTATAATCTGAAACTCTATTCTTTGTCTTAACAAATCGTGCAGAAACGATATCTTCTTGTATTCATTTTATATTCATTTTTTCAAAGACTTAGTATTCAACAGAAATCATATGACGTAATACAATTCTTACGTTCATCCATATAAAGTTACACACCCATCTGCCAAAAACAATGGGTAAAAACAAATTCTTTTATCAAAAACAGTTAATATAATACAATTTCTAAGTTCAATGAATTCTTGCATATTAATTCACAAATTCATCAGTGCGTATCTGTCTCATGGCCCATAGATGTCACAAGGCCCGTAGCCCGATGCATTTCGGGACTCGCAGGTCCCTTCTTCAGGGGCAATGTTCTGTAAACAGAGGAATAATCGTCATGTGTATTACATATAATACATTATACTGGGACGAACTGATTAAATGTGCGGAGAGTCCCATGTCCAGCTTAGCAAAAAAGAAAAAGAGAAAAAGGAAGAAAAAGAAAAAGAAAAAAGAGTCCACTGTGATCTATATGAATCAATTAAGAAATAAGACACTTAACCATACTGTGTCACCCTAAAAACCCTGATGTGCCGAAACCATGAAAAAATGTGATATCCCAACGACGGTATTAATCACAAAACTAGTGCATAGTCAAATGATGTCAGTGACCAACCATGTAATATATTACCATAAAGTTAATATATAATATCCAAACCTAGAGAATGATGAGTAACGCCAAGCGGTTCTGCCAGTCAATATCGATGAATCGGAATCTGCAGTGTGAGTAATACGAGTGGGTAAACATGTGATTAACGCTATTGAACATCAGCCTGCAAAAACTATCGCGTTCACCCTGCTGCAGTGCCAGAAACTGAATAGCATCGAAGTATCTTTACATCCAAATACGTAAACAGACAAATTAATACATCCAAAAAACACGACATGTCATCCTGCAACAATATCGTTACCCGAGGCAGCATCCAAGTATCTCTATGACCAATCTTATATCAGGACAAGTTAATGCGCGCAAAAAAATACAGCGTAATATCCTGAAGTTCACTCACCTAGGAGAAAGATACAGCATTCGTACCGTAGAATAAAGCAGTGACTCAGAGGATATGAGTCCCGTATCTTAACCAAAACACAGTAGCTGAAAAAACACAACAAACACCCGTTGTACGTCAGCGTCTTATCTATAAAAACCAACAATGATAAATATTGGGGAATATAAGTCTAGCTGCAGTTTTTACCTACTGTAATGCTGAAGACCTTATGGCAAGGAGGTACGACTCCGGTGTAGCAGACTGGAGCTCGAAAGACTAAGAGTGGCGTCTAGTCTGATCGCCATTTATGTCATAAAGATAGAAACAGGACTAAACTACGACCCACGCGGGCAGAGAGAGTATGGGAATTGAAGTTGAACTCGGGATGCCTGAAACGTGCGGCAAGCTGTCACGCCCCCTGTGCGTGAGAAAATAAACAAAACTAAAATGTGAATCCTATAAAGATACGTTTAAAGATGCAAACTCATTACGTGATTAAGTGTAATACAATGATGGAGGCTTGCTCTAACCCGCTAGAGAAACATGCAAGCTAACGTTATATCCTCATACGAAAATATGGTGCACATAAAATAAAAAAATCACTGGAAATTACACGACGGAATCAGAGTGATGGGCAACTTCCCCATGACTTAGAAATAATATATGAGAGTCCAGATCTCTAGCTAATAACGAGACTAGCGAAATAGATATACACTCTGGTGTAGGAGAATCTAATCATGAGCAGAGATTATATTCAAACCCAGAGAAGGTGTGCTACAGTAAATGAAATGCCCCAATCTTGACTATCTTACATAAGTGGGACTATATGGTGTGTGTAACATCTAGGTACAGTATGATAATTAATACATCATAGTGGAAGATGATAGCAGATAGAAAAGAGAAAAAAGAAAAGAAAGAACATGTATAAATGACTATATTAGTTACCATGATAATACTCACGTCAAATATACTGCTGATATAAACACAACATATAATACGATTAATTACAAATAACAACTCATATCCAGTTTATCATTGAGCCCTCTAGGGACAAAGTCTGCAAAAAGTAAATCCAAAAACCTCTCTTTGCAATAATTTGGTGTTATTGTCCTGACCATCATATTTGAGAACAACTTAAACAATCTGTGCTCTAAGTTGAGATATATTGTGTTGTGCTTCTAGCCAGTGTGTAGCCACGCTTGAAGTCTTGTTCCCTAGTCGTATTGTGCTTTTATGTTCAGTTAAACGAATTTTGAACTTGCGTTCTGTCTTGCCTATGTATGCTTTTCCACAGGGGCATTTCAAACAATATATAATATTGGTAGTATTGCAGTCGGAGGTGTGTCTCAATTGAATTTTTCTACCTGAAACGGGGTGTGTGAGTATATCACCAGTGGTAATGTTATTACAATGTGTACAATTGCGACACTTCATAGTTCCTTTAAAGATCTGTTTGGACTGGAAATTATCTGATGATTGTATCAAATCTTGCAAATTCCTACCCCGAGTGTGAGCAAATGTCGGTTTTTCTTTGAAAATGCCTTTAAAGTCGGGTTCATTTTGAAGAAGCTCCCATCTCTTGTTAATAATTTCCTTGATTTGAGTGGAGCAGGTAGAAAATTTAGAAACAAAGATGGATGTCGTTTCCTGGCTCCTTGAAGCTTGAAGCAATAACGATGTGCGATCCTTGTTGAGTAGTCTAGAAATACTCTTCTGTAGGATATCTGGAGTTTATCCTCTTTGTGCAAACCGTTGTTTATGTAACTCAATCTTGGTGGTGGCGATCGTAGGTTCGGAGCATATCCGTTTGATTCGGGGAAAATGCGAGTATGGCAGATTAGAAATGAGACTCCTGGGATGAAAACTGGAGTAATGTAGAGTGCTATTTCTGTCAGTAGGTTTGGTAAAAATTTCGGTGGTTAGTTTGTGTTGAGTGTAATCCTTAATAACTGACACATCTAAAAAATTCACCTGTTTGGTACTAATCGTGTGAGTGAATTGGATTCTGGGGTTTCTAGTGTTGAGTTCCCGGATCAGGATTTCTAAATGTTGCAGAGGTTGCATCCAGATAAGAAAAATGTCATCAATGAACCTGCTGTATTGCACAAGTCCTGTGGTCCAATTAGTGTTGGTCAGTATATAATCGTTTTCAAATTTTGACATGAAAATATTGGCATATGCCGGGGCACCGGAAAAACCCATAGATGTACCGGTAAGTTGACCAAAAAAGGTATCTTGCCATTGAAAATAACTGTTATGAAGACAGAAAAAAAGAAGTTTAAGCAAAAAGACGCTGAAATCTTCTGGCAATTCCATCTTGAGTAATGCCCATTCTGTAGCTTCAATGCCTTCTGTATGCGCTATAGATGTATAAAGCGCTGTGACGTCAATGGTACAGAGTATCCAGTTGTCTTGAAAGAAAGGTTCAACAATCTGAAGTTTCTTTAAAAAATCTGTGGTGTCTTTTGTGTATGTACACCAACTTTGCACAAACTTTTGTAGAAAATGATCCAGATATTTCCCCAAGGGATCAAAGATAGAACTGCATCCAGAAACAATCGGCCAAAACGGAGGATCAGTGGGGTGTTTGTGGATTTTAGGTGTCATGTAGATTTTTGGACGCCGTGGACTACTGGTGGTAAGGTAGGATTTCAATTTTGAGTCTATGATACCCATTTGCTCAGCTTGATCGAGAATTTGGTGAAGAATAATTTGTAGATTAGTGGTAGGATCAGCATCAAGAACCAGATAGGTAATAGTGTCCGATACGTGCTCATTTACTTTTTGAACATAGAAGGTGGTGTCCATAACCACAAGGGCTCCTCCTTTATCAGCTGATTTCAGGGTAAGGTCTTTATTGTTAGCTATTGATCGAATGGTACGTTTTTCATACTCAGTGAAATTAGAAACTCTGGATCTTTTATAGTTCAACTTTGCACAATCATGTTTGACAATATTTTCAAAAGTATCAAGAATCTTATGAGATACAGGAGCCTGATAGTTGCTTTTTGGCTTAAACTTGGTTGAAATATCTTCTTGCAGTTCTCCTGTTTCTTGCATGATGTTTGAAAAATAGTGGCGAAACCGTAACTTGCGCATGAATTTATAAAGAGAAATGTCAGTGTCTAATCTAGTGGTAGTTGTGGTGGGGACAAATGACATACCTTTATTAAGTATTCTTATTTGTTGTCTTGCCAGAGTTGTCGATGAGATGTTAATGATCAGGCTACACTCTTGCCACTGCGCAGAGTTTTGCCCCCCTTGTCCTCTCCTAGTTTTATGGCGTTTTCCCCCGTTGCAGTGGGATGTAGTAATGGTGGTTGACCTTGATCCGGTGCCTGAGATAAAAAAGGTATTCTAGAAGTGACGTACAACGGGTGTTTGTTGTGTTTTTTCAGCTACTGTGTTTTGGTTAAGATACGGGACTCATATCCTCTGAGTCACTGCTTTATTCTACGGTACGAATGCTGTATCTTTCTCCGAGGTGAGTGAACTTCAGGATATTACGCTGTATTTTTTGCGCGCATTAACTTGTCCTGATATAAGATTGGTCATAGAGATACTTGGATGCTGCCTCGGGTAACGATATTGTTGCAAGATGACATGTCGTGTTTTTTGGATGTATTAATTTGTCTGTTTACGTATTTGGATGTAAAGATACTTCGATGCTATTCAGTTTCTGGCACTGCAGCAGGGTGAACGCGATAGTTTTTGCAGGCTGATGTTCAATAGCGTTAATCACATGTTTACCCACTCGTATTACTCACACTGCAGATTCCGATTCATCGATATTGACTGGCAGAACCGCTTGGCGTTACTCATCATTCTCTAGGTTTGGATATTATATATTAACTTTATGGTAATATATTCCATGGTTGGTCACTGACATCATTTGACTATGCACTAGTTTTGTGATTAATACCGTCGTTGGGATATCACATTTTTTCATGGTTTCGGCAGAGCAGGGTTTTTAGGGTGACACAGTATGGTTAAGTGTCTTATTTCTTAATTGATTCATATAGATCACAGTGGACTCTTTTTTCTTTTTCTTTTTCTCTTTTTCTTTTTTGCTAAGCTGGACAAGGGACTCTCCGCACATTTAATCAGTTCGTCCCAGTATAATGTATTATATGTAATACACATGACGATTATTCCTCTGTTTACAGAACATTGCCCCTGAAGAAGGGACCTGCGAGTCCCGAAATGCATCGGGCTACGGGCCTTGTGACATCTATGGGCCATGAGACAGATACGCACTGATGAATTTGTGAATTAATATGCAAGAATTCATTGAACTTAGAAATTGTATTGTATTATATTAACTGTTTTTGATAAAAGAATTTGTTTTTACCCATTGTTTTTGGCAGATGGGTGTGTAACTTTATATGGATGAACGTAAGAATTGTACTACGTCATATGATTTCTCTTGAATACTAAGTCTTTGAAAAAATGAATATAAAATGAATACAAGAAGATATCGTTTCTGCACGATTTGTTAAGACAAAGAATAGAGTTTCAGATTATAGAACGTTTTGTTCAATAGGAACAGTGCACACTACAATCAGGGACCATCCTGTTAGTTTATCTGTTTCATGAGTGTGTGATGTCAACACACACAGGTAGTGTTGCACCCTTGGTTTAGACACATTAACGTTGATTATTATTGTTTCTCAGAGTGCACCTCTATTCTATGATTAGGTAATCTCACATTTGGCAGCCAGAGGCAGCACCTAGATTACATTTTCATTAGTAGCACAATGTCGTCATTTGATTCAATTACCAGTATTACAGATAATAGGGCATCTATTCATGCTTACACTAATGAACAAGCATCAGATATATATGCCTTAATACAAGAGGTTAAACTGGTTGATACACATGGGGGGTCCACTGTTCAACAACTTAAACAACTTGAATATCTCACACGGAGACAACTCAATCAAAGATTACATGCATCCACATTAGTCCAATATCACAGGGCCAAAAGAATACCACGTGGATTACGTTTGTCTATTCGCCCCATGCTATTCAGATTTCATCTCAATCCTAAATTTATGGACAAATGGTTTTCTATTCTGAACAAATGTTCATTAGATTTGATTCTTTTAATAGTTGAGGAACTGTCTAGAACCATTAGAGAATTAGATGAAGAAATTTTTAATTTAAAAAATGAACTAGAAAGAAGACTGGAAACTGAGACATGGACAGTTACCTTGCAAGATCTTAACCAGAAATTGGAACGGTACAATAAAGAACTACAAGAAGGTAAAATTAGAAAGTACCGCAGGGATACCATTGACTATAAGCTCAATGAGGTATACACATGGGCGGAAATTTATGCCAGAAGACTCTTCAATGAAAAAAAAACTACTTCTTCCTCGGAAGAATCTATAGCAACAGACCAAGATACATCAATTCATAGACCACCAGTCTCTAAAGCCATTCCATCTATACCAGCATTGACAACTACACCTATAACATCAGGTGATTCTCAAATACCCACCACTTCTAGAATACCTTTTTTATCTCAGGCACCGGATCAAGGTCAACCACCATTACTACATCCCACTGCAACGGGGGAAAACGCCATAAAACTAGGAGAGGACAAGGGGGGCAAAACTCTGCGCAGTGGCAAGAGTGTAGCCTGATCATTAACATCTCATCGACAACTCTGTCAAGACAACAAAGAAGAATACTTAATAAAGGTATGTCATTTGTCCCCACCACAACTACCACTAGATTAGACACTGACATTTCTCTTTATAAATTCATGCGCAAGTTACGGTTACGCCACTATTTTTCAAACATCATGCAAGAAACAGGAGAACTGCAAGAAGATATTTCAACCAAGTTTAAGCCAAAAAGCAACTATCAGGCTCCTGTATCTCATAAGATTCTTGATACTTTTGAAAATATTGTCAAACATGATTGTGCAAAGTTGAACTATAAAAGATCCAGAGTTTCTAATTTCACTGAGTATGAAAAACGTACCATTCGATCAATAGCTAACAATAAAGACCTTACCCTGAAATCAGCTGATAAAGGAGGAGCCCTTGTGGTTATGGACACCACCTTCTATGTTCAAAAAGTAAATGAGCACGTATCGGACACTATTACCTATCTGGTTCTTGATGCTGATCCTACCACTAATCTACAAATTATTCTTCACCAAATTCTCGATCAAGCTGAGCAAATGGGTATCATAGACTCAAAATTGAAATCCTACCTTACCACCAGTAGTCCACGGCGTCCAAAAATCTACATGACACCTAAATCCACAAACACCCCACTGATCCTCCATTTTGGCCGATTGTTTCTGGATGCAGTTCTATCTTTGATCCCTTGGGGAAATATCTGGATCATTTTCTACAAAAGTTTGTGCAAAGTTGGTGTACATACACAAAAGACACCACAGATTTTTTAAAGAAACTTCAGATTGTTGAACCTTTCTTTCAAGACAACTGGATACTCTGTACCATTGACGTCACAGCGCTTTATACATCTATAGCGCATACAGAAGGCATTGAAGCTACAGAATGGGCATTACTCAAGATGGAATTGCCAGAAGATTTCAGCGTCTTTTTGCTTAAACTTCTTTTTTCTGTCTTCATAACAGTTATTTTCAATGGCAAGATACCTTTTTTGGTCAACTTACCGGTACATCTATGGGTTTTTCCGGTGCCCTGGCATATGCCAATATTTTCATGTCAAAATTTGAAAACGATTATATACTGACCAACACTAATTGGACCACAGGACTTGTGCAATACAGCAGGTTCATTGATGACATTTTTCTTATCTGGATGCAACCTCTGCAACATTTAGAAATCCTGATCCGGGAACTCAACACTAGAAACCCCAGAATCCAATTCACTCACACGATTAGTACCAAACAGGTGAATTTTTTAGATGTGTCAGTTATTAAGGATTACACTCAACACAAACTAACCACCGAAATTTTTACCAAACCTACTGACAGAAATAGCACTCTACATTACTCCAGTTTTCATCCCAGGAGTCTCATTTCTAATCTGCCAAACTCGCATTTTCTCCGAATCAAACGGATATGCTCCGAACCTACGATCGCCACCACCAAGATTGAGTTACATAAACAACGGTTGGCACAAAGAGGATATCCTCCAGATATCCTACAGAAGAGTATTTCTAGACTACTCAACAAGGATCGCACATCGTTATTGCTTCAAGCTTCAAGGAGCCAGGAAACGACATCCATCTTTGTTTCTAAATTTTCTACCTGCTCCACTCAAATCAAGGAAATTATTAACAAGAGATGGGAGCTTCTTCAAAATGAACCCGACTTTAAAGGCATTTTCAAAGAAAAACCGACATTTGCTCACACTCGGGGTAGGAATTTGCAAGATTTGATACAATCATCAGATAATTTCCAGTCCAAACAGATCTTTAAAGGAACTATGAAGTGTCGCAATTGTACACATTGTAATAACATTACCACTGGTGATATACTCACACACCCCGTTTCAGGTAGAAAAATTCAATTGAGACACACCTCCGACTGCAATACTACCAATATTATATATTGTTTGAAATGCCCCTGTGGAAAAGCATACATAGGCAAGACAGAACGCAAGTTCAAAATTCGTTTAACTGAACATAAAAGCACAATACGACTAGGGAACAAGACTTCAAGCGTGGCTACACACTGGCTAGAAGCACAACACAATATATCTCAACTTAGAGCACAGATTGTTGAAGTTGTTCTCAAATATGATGGTCAGGACAATAACACCAAATTATTGCAAAGAGAGGTTTTTTGGATTGACTTTTTGCAGGTTTTGTCCCCTAGAGGGCTCAATGATAAACTGGATATGAGTTGTTATTTGTAATTAATCGTATTATATGTTGTGTTTATATCAGCAGTATATTTGACGTGAGTATTATCATGGTAACTAATATAGTCATTTATACATGTTCTTTCTTTTCTTTTTTTCTCTTTTCTATCTGCTATCATCTTCCACTATGATGTATTAATTATCATACTGTACCTAGATGTTACACACACCATATAGTCCCACTTATGTAAGGTAGTCGAGATTGGGGCATTTCATTTACTGTAGCACACCCTCTCTGGGTTTGAATATAATCTCTGCTCATGATTAGATTCTCCTACATCAGAGTGTATATCTATTTCGCTAGTCTCGTTATTAGCTAGAGATCTGGACTCTCATATATTATTTCTAAGTCATGGGGAAGTTGCCCATCACTCTCATTCCGTCGTGTAATTTCCAGTGATTTTTTTATTTTATGTGCACCATATTTTCGTATGAGGATATAACGTTAGCTTGCATGTTTCTCTAGCGGGTTAGAGCAAGCCTCCATCATTGTGTTACACTTAATCACGTAATGAGTTTGCATCTTTAAACGTATCTTTATAGGATTCACATTTTAGTTTTGTTTATTTTCTCACGCACAGGGGGCGTGACAGCTTGCCGCACGTTTCAGGCATCCCGAGTTCAACTTCAATTCCCATACTCTCTCTGCCCGCGTGGGTCGTAGTTTAGTCCTGTTTCTATCTTTATGACATAAATGGCGATCAGACTAGACGCCACTCTTAGTCTTTCGAGCTCCAGGCTGCTACACCCGAGTCGTACCTCCTTGCCATAAGGTCTTCAGCATTACAGTAGGTAAAAACTGCAGCTAGACTTATATTCCCCAATATTTATCATTGTTGGTTTTTATAGATAAGACGCTGACGTACAACGGGTGTTTGTTGTGTTTTTTCAGCTACTGTGTTTTGGTTAAGATACGGGACTCATATCCTCTGAGTCACTGCTTTATTCTACGGTACGAATGCTGTATCTTTCTCCTAGGTGAGTGAACTTCAGGATATTACGCTGTATTTTTTTGCGCGCATTAACTTGTCCTGATATAAGATTGGTCATAGAGATACTTGGATGCTGCCTCGGGTAACGATATTGTTGCAGGATGACATGTCGTGTTTTTTGGATGTATTAATTTGTCTGTTTACGTATTTGGATGTAAAGATACTTCGATGCTATTCAGTTTCTGGCACTGCAGCAGGGTGAACGCGATAGTTTTTGCAGGCTGATGTTCAATAGCGTTAATCACATGTTTACCCACTCGTATTACTCACACTGCAGATTCCGATTCATCGATATTGACTGGCAGAACCGCTTGGCGTTACTCATCATTCTCTAGGTTTGGATATTATATATTAACTTTATGGTAATATATTCCATGGTTGGTCACTGACATCATTTGACTATGCACTAGTTTTGTGATTAATACCGTCGTTGGGATATCAAATTTTTTCATGGTTTCGGCACAGCAGGGTTTTTAGGGTGACACAGTATGGTTAAGTGTCTTATTTCTTAATTGATTCATATAGATCACAGTGGACTCTTTTTTCTTTATCTTCCTTTTTCTCTTTTTCTTTTTTGCTAAGCTGGACTTGGGACTCTCCGCACATTTAATCAGTTCGTCCCAGTATAATGTATTATATGTAATACACATGACGATTATTCCTCTGTTTACAGAACATTGCCCCTGAAGAAGGGACCTGCGAGTCCCAAAATGCATCGGGCTACGGGCCTTGTGACATCTATGGGCCATGAGACAGATACGCACTGATGAATTTGTGAATTAATATGCAAGAATTCATTGAACTTAGAAATTGTATTGTATTATATTAACTGTTTTTGATAAAAGAATTTGTTTTTACCCATTGTTTTTGGCAGATGGGTGTGTAACTTTATATGGATGAACGTAAGAATTGTATTACGTCATATGATTTCTGTTGAATACTAAGTCTTTGAAAAAATGAATATAAAATGAATACAAGAAGATATCGTTTCTGCACGATTTGTTAAGACAAAGAATAGAGTTTCAGATTATAGAACGTTTTGTTCAATAGGAACAGTGCACACTACAATCAGGGACCATCCTGTTAGTTTATCTGGCCCAAAGCCCTATCACCACAGTGCCCAAAAGGCAAGTGTGTGCTCCATAGCTGAAGCACATTTTGAACAGTGTGGCAATGGGGCCCTAAGCCCCATCACCACAGTGCCCAAAAGGTAAGTGCGTGCTCCATAGCTGAAGCACATTTTGAACAGTGTGGCAATGGGGCCCAAAGCCCCATCACCACAGTGCCCAAAAGGTAAGTGTAGTCCTGGTAAAAGCTGCTAAACCAAAAATGCAGGGATTATTCCTGGCCACACAACACCAAACACTACAGTGGCATTGTAGTGCTTGTGTCCCATATAACCCTGGGCGTAGTTCGCGAAGTAGCGCTAAGCGAAGCTACGCGAAGTGCACTTCGCGAGCTACGCGTAGCACTACGCGAACTGCGTAGTGCGCTGTTCGCGATGATTGCACAGTGCTGGATGCTTGTCCGCACTGTGCAATCATTGAAAACGGCATCTTGCACAGTGCAAGCTGTCTTTTACTGCCGCTCGAGTAGATTTTTACTCGAGCGGCAGCTTTCTCAACGCGGACTGGTAGTTTCTCATCGCGAGCGGTCGCGAGCATATGCGATCACTCGCAATGAGAAACCTGACCTCCCCGCATTGAGAATCTCGCCGGGAGGATTATTTTCCACGCTCGCGATCGGCAACTTGATGTTGCTGATCGCGAACGAGGAAAAATTCTCGCCGGGATATCATTTTGCTTGTTCGCGGTCGCCAACTTGACGCTGAGGACCGCGAGCAAGCAAAAAATGACCGCTGCACTACGCTACGATACGCTACGCGTGTTTGCACTGTGCTATGCGCAATTCGCGTAGTGCGAAGTATCGCAAACTTCGCAAACTACGCGAGCGTAGCGTAGTGCTTTGCCCAGGGTTAGTCCCATAGCAACATAGATTGTGTGAGGCAAGCAGTGCAGTGCCAATGACACAACATTCTAGCCATGTGCACACAAACATCAGCCATGGGGGCCCACATTGTCTACATTCACAAATAACACAATGACAGAAGTGAGCATCATAATGCAGACCCACATATCTGCAGCAATGGCCACACAAATGTAGATATCCTGTGGAGACTGTAGATGTCATGTGAACAAATACCATACCATGGCAGCAATGGGACATACTAACCATGATCAATGTGCTGACTGATGACCTAGCAGTCCCAGGGCCAGCAGGGGAAAGCCAACAAACAACATACAGCCAATGGCAAACTAAAGATATGCCAATGCAGTGGTGCAAATGCACAAACACAAACAGGCAGACTCACACTGCATATCATACACAACAGGTGAGAGGGGTTGTGTGCCAGTGTCCCCAGGCAAACACACAACACATGAGGAGGCCAGATTCACTAATACACAGATGTCAACACAGTCACATACAAAACTAACTCAAGGATTGAATTCCCCTATGTGGGCAAACAGGCGTTGTGAGATGAGAGGGAGCCCAAATTACACATGTCACACAAGCTTGTAGGAACAGCAACAAACACAGCAAGAGACAGAACCACCACAGCAATCCCCCCAGGGACCCCACATTGTGGTGACACTAGCCTGCATGACAATCACACTGTGATGGCAAAGGTAGATGTCATCCACACTGTGAACCACAGCCATGTGTCCTGAGCAACAAACTACCATCACACCTATACAAGCACAAAGCACTCAGCATGGCCTGCCAGCCAAGGACAACATGGAGGTAGTGCCCCAGCCGTGCAACAACTCACATTTGCACACACTCAACGACACACACCTTGAACTCCACCAATGTGCAGCAGTGAAGCTCACATGGACTGCTGACATTGCACATGCACCCATGAAAATCCCAGTGGTGGTGGGGGGAAATGAGGTGCAGAAACCCATCACACATGGCCAGTCAACAATACTTGTGAATGTCTGACGCACTGCACAGTATGCCGTACATGGGCATGACGTCAAATTCACCCCAAACAATGGGATCCTGGCCATAGTCACACACCAATGAAGAAGCCAAGCTGACCCACAAAGGACACACATAGACAACTTCCAACATTGCAGCTCTGACCCTGAGGAGTGGCAGCAGTCACACACACAACGTGTCACAATCACTGAAAGCATACACAAACAGAAAATCACATTACTCGTGTAACCAACAAGTGCCAAGAGGAATCTTGACTGTGTCCCATCTGCGTTTGCCCACATCCCCAGCCCTGACAACAAAGACAACTAGGGATGACAACCTCATTAACATTAGTTTGCCATGCACCCACATCCCGGAGAAACCAGGTCCAAGATGCTGGATGAACACAGAACAACTCAGCAAGCATCACAAACAGGAACATCCGTAGGGACACAGCCTGTGTAGGAAAAGGAGAAGGGTACATGCACAGACATGCCTACACAACACACAACACGGGCACAGCCTATATCACGGAATCACGCACTGCCATGAGGGCACTCTACTCCTGTGGAAGGTCAGCTGTGCCAAACCTTGTCTGTGCATGACTCAAACCTGTCAGCAGAACACTCGGTCAGTGAGTCAACAACTACAACACACTGAAGGCTCTGCTCATATCAGCCTGGGCACGGGAGTGTCACGTCAGTCATCTGCATACACCCAAGACACGTGTCAAGCAACTTGCACTGTGTACACAGATGAGTCCTCCAAATTTGATGTGCCAAACTGCATGTCCATTGGAGACGGGCACACAGTCAGGGTACTAGGAACATTGGACAGTGGTAAGCCCACCAGATGTGCATCAGTGTAGGACAAAGATGGTAATCTACAAATGCTAAACGTACATCCCTGTGTCAAAATGCTGAACATTACACCCTCAGACTGCAGCAAAGGATGCTATAGATCCAGACTAGATTAGGACACATATCCCATGGACCACATGGAGCCCATCACAGCAAAACTTCATTTACCTGATCTGAACACTATTACAACAGCAAATGCATGATTCCACACATCTACATCATGTACCTCCAAAGATTAACCACAAGTAAACAAAAAGAGGCTTTATTCAGCAAGTGTGCAACTCAAATCAAAAGTCCAAAATAAACTAAGGCCAATGGCCAGTCCAAATATACAGTCCCAACAGGGTGATGTGTGACAACTTGTCAACAATTGCTTGCCTGCACAGGTACGGACAGGGGACATCCCCTTGGAGGGGCATACGAGGGGCAGGCCAGGCACCGCAGGGACAGGATCAGGGGATGCCAGAAGGAGGCAGTGAAGGGGAGGTGGGTGCAGGAGTGTCACCGGCAACTGCAGTGGAGGTGCCTGACTCAGGGGGGGCTGGCACCACCGCAGGGCTCAAATCAGTTGGTGTTGGTGCTGCAACCACTGCAGTGGGCTGGTCAGATGGAGTGGACTGGGTCCCCAATGCAGTGCCCGAGTCAGACGGGGTGGTTGTGGACTCCACCGCAGTGCATGACTCCAAGGTAGTGGAAGGGTGGGCAGAAGAGCTGGGCAGGACAGAGGGGGGGGACACGGTCTCCACACCAGTGGCACAAACAGGCAGAGCGTCTGGTTTGGGGGTGGAAGAGCAAGTGGCAGGGGGGAGGGCCTAAGCAGTATGGGGATGCAGTATCGGTGTGTGGGGGAACCTGGGGCAGGGTGTGGAGGTGGAACCTATGGAGTGGTGGCCTGGGGGATGGAGGTGAGAGACTGGGTGGTTGACTTGCAGGGCGGTGGCGAGGTCTTGCTCTTCCGGGACCGGGGGACTTGCGGGTGGGGGGCTCACTCTGCCTGCACCTGGGGGAGGGTGTCCGGGGGCGAGGGGCACTCCCCTCTGTGTGGGTGGACTTCCTCTTCCCCCGGTATGCTGGATCACCGGGATTGGAGGGGAAGAGGCTGAGGTCACTGAGGAAGAGCTGCTGATCAGGTGGGGTTGCAGGTGAGGCAATGGAAGGGGTCTTGGAGGGAGAGAATCTTGAGGATTGCAGAGTGACTGTGGTTGCCTGTGTGTGTGTGTTCCCCATCCCCTGTGTCTGTGGTATCAGTCCCCTGAGGATGCTTGTGTGCACGTCTTGCCTTTCTCTTGGGTGTGTCTGTGCTGCTCGTGTCTGTGTGTTTGGGTGACTGTGCAGGTGTGCATGTGCTTTGGACAGGTAGGGGGGCAGGAAGTGTGGATGGGGCAGAGGTGGGAGGGGTGAGGGACTGTTGGAGGAGGGACACTGCTGCCGTCAGGGAGGAGTCCATGGACTTATTGCTCCTCTGTAGGGCAGACATACCCGTCGAGATGCCCTCCAAGAACGACACCAGCTGTGTCAACAGAGTGGTGTGTGCATGGAGGACAGTCAGCATTGCTGTCTGCCCTACATGGAGCTGCCGAAGGAGGTACACAGACTCCTCACTCAGGGCAGCAGGGGACACAGGGGCAGGGGGTGCAGTGCCTGGCACGAAGGAGACACGCTCCCGAGTACGGGAGCCTCCACGGACCTCAGGAATGGGAGCCAATGGGAGGGCGGTGGTGGTGGTGGTGGTGGGGCCAGACAGACTAGCTGGCCTTTGGTGGCTGCTGACACCCGCCTCCACAAGGGAGTCATCCTCCGAGCTGCTGTGGTCCTCAGCTGAGGTGGATGGTGCTGAGGACTCCTCGGTGTGGCTCCCCTTGCCCTCCGTGCCACTGGGTCCCTCTGACCACTCGTCCGATGCTGACCCAGTCTGGCTCCGCTGCTCCTCCTGGTCTGTGGAGCTGTCCCCTCCTGTGGCCGTGGATGCATCTGCAAACAATTAGGGAAACAGACAAACATCAGTCACCTGCACTGACCGCACACACCACAGTAAGTACAGCACATTACAGAGCAAGCCCTGGCATCCTTAGTTGAACATTGCCTAAAGTCCCCACACAGATTCGGGGAAGCCAATTGTCAGTCTGATGGTCAACCATGGGACTCACACCCCTCCTGCCCTTGCACCCATCTGTCTGGTGCCTGTCTGATGGTAAGACCCCAGTGCGGACACATGCACCACCTACACAGTTGTTGGACATTGCAGGGAACACAGTGAAGTATGTGAACATGCACACATCACATCTCTTGCCACTGAGTCAGTGCAGGTGTCCGGATAAAGGGATGGCCAGAGTCTAAATAGAAATGCATGTGATGCATACCAGCACCAGACACCTTGATGCACCCATGTCCGGATAGTCAATGCCACAATGGGGTGCATGTTGCACATGTCACTCCCCTGCAGGATCTGTCTCAGGAAGTTTAATGCCATGACACAGGAATGCGTGCAAAGTCATACATTACTGTCTCAAGTCACATGGCCATGGCAGCCTGCCAACAACAGTCTGCACTGTGTCACAATCCGAGGGCATGGGGAATGCAAGTTATGTGACTGACAAGTGCACATGTCCATCCCCCAAATACCACATCATCTGTACTACTATTTGTCCACGTCTTACCAACTGGACACATGGGGGACATGAAACACAACTCTCTGAATATGAGCACCTCACAGTGTGCTGTGAATCACAACACAGCTGCCTGAAAGTCACAGTCGCAAACACCTGTGTGCACAGTCAAGTGATCAGACACCTATAAGTCACAGAAGTATCGTCTATCATGGTGACATCTCAGATGGCATGCTGAGCCCTAACCCATAAACATACCAGTAGTCCTGACAACGAAGACACAGCACAATGAGACAGAGGCAGACACCTGAGGGTACATTTCACTGATCACAACATGCCAGATGATACACGGGAGTGGGAGTACAGAGTGTATTGCATGCCCTGGAGTAGGCATGACTGTCCAGCTCCACCTGTAAGAGGGATGAGTCCTGGGCAGTAGGCAGGTGGCTAAGCATGTGTGACACACTGGATACACATACTCCTGAGGCCCAAACATTGTTCCCACCAGCAGCATGGGTGTGTGGCAAATTCCCCAGGGACATGTGGTGAGTCAGAGCAGCAAGCGGACCACATATCAAAGTTACACCCAGATCACATGTCAGAACTTAGGCATTGTGTAAGCAATTGAGCCACCCATTAATCGCACAACATAGTCACGGGAACAAATGCTGTCCCCCACCTTGAGCAAAGCAAAATGCAATGACACAGTCCCCAAATGACACAATTTCCCGACTATAAGGGCCACACATATGCGTATCAGAGGAGAAGTGGGCATGTCACAAATGAGGGACATGGGTCCTGGACCACATGACTGATGTACTGTGGAAGTTTAACCAGGCCAGAGGAGGGCACATAGCATGTCAGACAAAGTGCACAGTGCAGTCATGGACTCACCCCCTCCTTGCTGCTGTCTGTCCTTCAGCTGCCCATCCAGGTCAGGGAAGACCACCGCCAGGATCCGGAGCATGTGGGGGGTCAAGGTCCGGTGTCCGCCCCTCCTGCGAGGAGGCGACAGCTTCAGCTGGACCCTTGCGACCCTCCGGGTCCAGCCATGAAGGTCCTGCCACCTCTTCTGGCAGTTGCGGATCCTGCGCCTGTAGACCCCCACGGATCTTACTTTCCGGGCGATGGTCAGCCAAATTTCCTGCTTCTGGTGGGCATCAACCTGTGAGGATGACAAAGTGAAAAGGCCATTACTACACATGCAACATATACGTGCATCACACAGTTGGATATACATGTCTCAATCACAGGGGCATATGATGTACACAGGCAGTGCAACAATGGCTATGAACAGTTTGCCAGCAGTCACTACATGGTATCATTGCATGGGAAGTAAACCTAGTTGGAATGCACTGTTACTGCACTGTACCTGTTCAGTGCATGTAACTACACACTTTGGGGTGTGACAACTACTCAGTGGGCATGCTAGCCAGTGGTGGGCACACTGAAAGCCCTGCTAGTCAGACAACATGCACAATTAGTGAGGCAGTGGACAGCACACTCACCTGCTCCCCTGGTTTCCCATACAGCTTGCTGTACTGTGGAAGGAGGCTGTCCAGCAGGGCCTGGTTCTCCTCAAGGCTGAAGGCTGGGGCTCTCTCCACAGTACGTGCCATTGCAGGAGCCAGAGGATGCATAAACAGCAGCAGTGTTGGTGGCAGATGTCGTCCTGGAGCATGTAGTGCAGGCAAGTGAGCTCTCAGGGGAACAGCCAGCATTATATGTGTGCTGCAGAGGCAGATACTGTCCCATGTGTCCAAAGTGATAGGTCCAAGTTGTTTGCATCTTCTGAATTTGACCAATCCATGGAATAGCAGCACTAATACACGCCCACAGCATCCTTCAAATCTTCAACTTCATGACACCCATGATTTTGCAACATTGTTGTGGCTGGCCAACTGAATTCACTGCATCAGACTCGTTGGAGCTTCGAAAACGCGTCCGTTGCCATGCCAGGCCCCAGCCAATGTGTGCGCACCGTTCTGTCCATTGCTGTACAACGCGTACCAGGCATACAACGCGTACCAGCTCACATACAATGCAATGGGCCGGCCGGGCACACCGATCAGTCCATTGCTGTACAACGCGTACCAGGCATACAACGCGTACCCGCTCACATACAATGCAATGGGCCGGCCGGGCACACCGATCGGTCCATTGCTCTACAAAGCGTACCCGCTCACATACAATGCAATGGGCCGGCCGGGCACACCGATCGGTCCATTGCTGTACAACGCGTACCAGGCATACAACGCGTACCCGCTCACATACAATGCAATGGGCCGACCGGGCACACCGATCGGTCCATTGCTGTACAACGCGTACCAGGCATACAACGCGTACCCGCTCACATACAATGCAATGGGCCGGCTGTGCACACCGATCAGTCCATTGCTCTACAACGCGTACCCGCTCACATACAATGCAATGGGCCGGCCGGGCACACCGATCAGTCCATTGCTGTACAACGCGTACCAGGCATACAACGCGTACCCGCTCACATACAATGCAATGGGCCGACAGGGCACACCGATCGGTCCATTGCTGTACAACGCGTACCAGGCATACAACGCGTACACGCTCACATACAATGCAATGGGCCGGCCGGGCACACCGATCGGTCCATTGCTCTACAACGCGTACCCGCTCACATACAATGCAATGGGCCGGCCGGGCACACCGATCGGTCCATTGCTCTACAACGCATACCAGGCATACAACGTGTACCCGCTCACATACAATACAATGGGCCGACCGGGCACACCGATCGGTCCATTGCTGTACAACGCGTACCAGGCATACAACGCGTACCCGCTCACATACAATGCAATGGGCCGACCGGGCACACCGATCGGTCCATTGCTGTACAACGCGTACCAGGCATACAATGCGTACCCGCTCACATACAATGCAATGGGCCGGCCGGGCACACCGATCGGTCCATTGCTCTACAACGCGTACCCGCTCACATACAATGCAATGGGCCGGCCAGGCACACCGATCGGTCCATTGCTCTACAACGCGTCCCTGGACAGGTCACACGCATATGTCACCATGCTGGTCACTGGTGAACCTATGCCAGACACATTTACTTTCCAGGGACTCAGGGGCACACCTACAACACCACACCCAGTCCACACTGTATATAAGGCATGTGTGGCAGCATAACCTTATCTGTGTATGGGGGTGAACATGTGGATTTTGGGGTGGCACTTGGGGGCAGACACACCCAGGCTGTGCACGTGTTCATGGGGACAGGGTCCTTTGTGTGTTGTGCACCTGACCTGTGTTGTGCAACGTTTCATTTCTGAGCATGTGTCATGGTCACATTTCCAGGTTGTGTATGTGTATGACATGTCACATACCCCCAGGCTCACATGTGGGAAGGCATGTACGTCACAGGGTGGCCCATTCCAACAATAGTGATGTCCCTCCACAGTCTGTGTGCATGTTGTGTATCACATGTCTCTGACTCCATGTGCACAATGGGAGACAGTCTCCACATCCACGTGGTTTGTGCATGAACTTTGATGGTGTGTGTGTGTGTGTCACAGACGTCCATGTCTGTCCTGCAGAGGCTACAGGGGCCACTACCTGTGGGTGTCATGTTTGTTTTTCTGACGTGTACATGATACGCCATGTCATGCCAGTGTCCATGTGGCAAGACAGGGTCCCTGGGAATCTACCTGTCAATGAGCTGTGATGCCTGTGGAGCATCTGTCCAGACATGTCACTGTGGTATGTGTGTGGAACGTGAGAGCAGTTAATGGGTACTGTGACACAGCCTAATGGTGTCCCATAGCACACCCTGGAACCTGTTGTCAACACTTGTTGAACAGAGATGTTAGATGATGTCCATGTAGGTGCCATATATGTCCAAACGGAACGACACACACATCAAGTACTTGTGTTTGTTAATGATGTATCATGTGAAATTGAGTATGGTGAACGGCACATAGGTGGGGTGACTGACAATCTTGCTTTCTTCACCTATGCACTGCAGGGCTCCTGATGTCCATCGACCATTCCCAGACCTGGCAACGATGGTGGAACGTGACAGCATCCGACGGTACCGCTTCACCAGGCAGCTGATTGAGGATTTGGCAGTGCGGTTGGACCCACATTTGCAGCCTGGCCGGCCGTATCCTACAGCGCTGACCCCCAAGGTGAAGGTGATGGCAGCCCTACACTTCTTTGCCACCGGTACCTTTCAACACACTGTAGCAACTACTGGTGGGATGTCACAGACTATGTTCAGCCATGTGCTACGCGATGTTTTGGGGGCAATGTTGAGATACCTCAATCAGTACATCTATTTCCCAACACGTCAACGACTCACTGACGTCAAGAGTGACTTCTATGCCCTGGGGAGGATGCCACATGTAATTGGCTCCATTGATGGGACACATGTGGCTTTGATACCACCACAGGCACATGAGCAGGCATACCGGAACCGTAAACATTACCATTCGATCAATGCTCTGGTGGTATGTCTTGCAGATATGACCATCTCACATGTGTGTGCCCGTTTCCCCGGTTCGGCACACGTTGCCTACGTGATGAGGAGTAGTCGCATCCCGAGGATGATGTCACAGATGCCGAACCAGCGTGCCTGGCTTGTTGGTGTGTACTGACTTTGTACCATTGTGTGTGTTCTGCTATGTTGTTTTCCGCACACATTTTCAAATCGGCTAATGTGCAATTGTCTGTCTGTAGGTGACTCGGGATACCCCAACATGCCGTGGTTGCTGACACCCCTCAGGAACCCTGAGACACCAGCCCAGATGCGCTACAATGAGGCACATGGTCGGACGAGGAGGGTGATTGAGCGGACCTTTGGTCTCCTGAAGAGCCGCTTCCGCTGCCTGGACAAGACAGGAGGGGCCCTCCCATATGCCCCAGCAGAGGTGTGCAAGATTGTCATCGTCTGCTGCATGCTACACAACCTGGCAGTGCGGAAGGAGTTGCCTCTCATCCTGGATGACGTTGACCAACGTCCACCACCTGTGGAAGATCCTGGCCTGGGTCACGATGCCAATGAAGATGATGATGATGATGATGGTGATGTCCGCACACAGCTCATCATCAACTTCTTCAGCTGAATGTGAGTCTCCAGAGGGTTGTAATGTCAATGATTTGAGTTTGCATGATATGTGTGTGTGGTGCTCTGGTGCTGTTTGAGTGTGGCCATGTGCTACTTGACTGGATGCGTGCAGCGATGTGTCCTTGCAGGTGGTCTGTACTGCCCAACAGTGTTGACATGCTAACTTGGTTTTGTGTAGTTATCTCGTGACATGTATTAGACATGAGTATTGCCGTTCTGTGCTGTTCTTCAGTGGTTTTGACTGTGTGTCATGTCTGTCCTTCACAGGGTGCTGCCGGAGTTGTCTGATCAACTTGGATCCCCGAATCCATGATTCAACTTCCAAGGTGGAAGCAGTCGTTTCCCTACAGGTGATGTGCCACACACCCCTGGACTTTCTATCTTCTGCATTTTTGACTTTGTGGCCACAGCCAGGTTGGATTAGCTTGCATTTGTAGTGGAAACAACATGTTGCAAATGTGTAATAAACCTGTGCTTCACTTTGGGATGTGCGTTGTCTGTAGTCACACATCTGACTGACATTTGCTTACTGCACCTGTAGTCTAGTTGACAGTGACTGTGAATAGGTGGCGTGTCTGTGCATTCCACTGTATTTAGTTGCAACATCAGTATAGGTGATGAGTCTGATGGCCCTGGTGTGTATGTGTTGTGTGGCCCTAGTGGTGTGTCTCCCTCATATGTGTCACGTCGCCATGACTGACATGACGGTGTTGGACTTGCTGTAGCAGTTAGCATGCACAGTGTCATTTAGCAGATCACCATCTACATGACAAAAACCACGTTGGAATCACAACAGAGGCAGATATGGTGTATTGGTGAGTTTATTTACATACAGGTGTGAGGATGGTGCACAGGATGGTGGGTGCTGTACATAGAAATTGGAATCCAAAGTTCCCATGTGTATTGGAAGTCTTGGTAGCTGAAATGTCCAGAGTAAAGTCCACAGTCATCTGATAAATTTGGCCAACTAGAGCTCCCCATGTCATGTGGGAGAGTTGGGTTGGCTTCGACAGGGCGTGCAGTTTGCACACAGAGGAAAAGTTCCAGAACAGGTGTTTGCTTCCTGGGGGATGTAGATGGCCATCGGCCTCTCAGTTTGGCCTCCTCGGACGGCCCTTCTTCTTGGGGGGGGGGACCCTCAGGTGCAGGCTGCGGCGGTGCAGGGGACTCTCTGCCAGAGTCCTCCTCCCTCCCTGTGGCATTTGCAGTTGTTTCAGGAGCAGTTGTTGTGGGCACACAGGGAGGTAAGGCCATGTTGGTGCTGATCTGGCGGAGGCATGTCAGTATGTCCCTATGCACCGCTGTCAGTTGTTCCAATGTGTCCCACTTGGACTCCATGCCAGACATGTGTGTCTCGACACGTGACATGTGTGTCTCGACATGTGACATGTGTGTGTCGACACGGGACATGTGGGAGTCCAAGCGGGCATGATGGGCAGCCTGCTGCTGTTGTATGTCCTTGAGGATCCCCACTACCTGGCTGACCTCTCCGGTGCTAGTCTGGTACGCATCCATGATGCGTGCCAGTTGTGGGTCATCATGCAGTCCAGACCCCTCTGCAAAGAGCGACCTATGTCTACCACCCCTCCCACCACCCCTGGCGACACGTGCAGGACCTGCGGTGGCACGCACAAGTGACTGTGGGCCCACTTGGGTGTTGTTCCTGGGCTCGTTGTCACCAGCTCCAGTTTGGGCCTGGGTCCCTGCGCTGTTGTCATCTGTGGTCCTTGGTCTGTCCGTGTTGGCAGGGGTGGCCTGTGTGTTGGCAGTTGTTGGAGGGGTGGGTGCAGGGGGTGCAGATGTTGGTCCTGCTGGTGCTGCATGATGACTCACACCGGAGGGTCCAGCTGGTTCTTCGCCATCCGAGGAGTGCAGTGGCTGATCCACACCAGTGAGCTCAGTGTTCCCCGGAGCCTGGGACAGGGACTCCTCCTCGTCTGCTGCTGTGTCCCCATCATCACCTGTTTTGGGGAGATACACAGATTGTATGTTATGTTTCTACTGGCATCAATTGTTCAAACACCTGACAGTTGTGACTGTACCTCTGGATGTGGGCCAGGACATTGCATTCTCCTAAATTGTGACAGTCAGAGAGTGATATTGGTGTAGCACATTGTCCTGCCAACCTGTGGCATGTCAATGTGAATGTTGAGGTGTGTGCATGACCAGCATTGGTGGTATTTGGTTGCCATCCAGGCCTCCTTCTCCCCCCAGCCCAGTTATCCCACCATGAAGCGTGCTTCCATTGCAGGGAGTGCAAGTTGTCTTTCAGGATGTCAGTCAGTGGTGTCCTGCTGTTGGTTGTTGCACAGTTCCCAGCAGGGCCTTGTGCTCCCCCAGCAGTACCCAGTGCCAGCCATCTTGTGAGTCCTTTTCCACTCCCTGTGATGTGAGCATGGTTGAGAGTGGTGTTGATGGGCCAATTGTGAGGGTGAGCAATATCTGTGCCTACAACTCCCATCATGCTATTGCCTCCACCCCCCTTCCCAGCATGCCCATCCTTCCGTCCTTTTGACTCTGCTTCCCTGTGGGGTGGGGTGCCTGTGCTGACAGGATGGCTGGGAGTGTTGTCCTGGCAGTTGTTTGGCTACAAGTCCCAAGAGTGTCCCTGTGCTTCACACAGCGATACCAAAGGGGATGATGGACGGAGCGCTTGAGCAAATCAAACACTCACCCCCAGTCAACTGATCTGGGTTTAATCCATCATCATTCTTTAGCTCACTCCACCACCCCAGTTCAGACATGGCCATATGCAAATCAGTCTGACCCTGTGCCTCATGGGAACAGTCCAGCCAAAACTGCCAAGCCATGTCTTCCCTGGACCGGAAACAAGCATCCTGGGACCGGTTTCTGGCTATGCAAAGCATGACCCAGGGTGGTGGTTCTTTGTGGGATCTTCAGTTAGGATGTGAGGCATTGCATTCTCCCAGGTGGGTTATGTGGAGTTACTGTTGAGGGGGTGTGTGAGGGGAGGTGCTTGTAACTATGGTTGTGCTCCCCCCAGCAGTACCCAGTGTCAGCCATCTTGTGAGTCCTTTTCCACTCCCTGTGATGTGAGCATGGTTGAGAGTGGTGTTGATGGGCCAATTGTGAGGGTGAGCAATATCTGTGCCTACAACTCCCATCATGCTATTGCCTCCACCCCCTTCCCAGCATGCCCATCCTTCCTTCCTTTTGACTCTGCTTCCCTGTGGGGTGGGGTGCCTGTGCTGACAGGATGGCTGGGAGTGTTGTCCTGGCAGTTGTTTGGCTACAAGTCCCAAGAGTGTCCCTGTGCTTCACACAGCATAACCCAGGGTGGTGGTTCTTTGTGGGATCTTCAGTTAGGATATGAGGCATTGCATTCTCCCAGGTGGGTTATGTGGAGTTAGTGTTGAGGGGGTGTGTGAGGGGAGGTGCTTGTAACTATGGTCAGTGCTGTGAGTCCTCCTTCCCACCCAGCCAGATATCCCACCATGGAACGTGCTTCCATTGCAGGGAGTGCAAGTTGTCTTTCAGGATGTCAGTCAGTGGTGTCCTGCTGTTGGTTGTTGCACAGTTCCCAGCAGGGCCTTGTGCTCCCCACAGCAGTACCCAGTGTCAGCCATCTTGTCAGTTGTTTTCCACTCCCTGTGATGTGAGCATGGTTCAGAGTGGTGTTGATGGGCCAATTGTGGGTGTGACCAATATCTGTGCCTACAACTCCCATCCTGCTATTGCCTACACCCCCTTCCCAGCATGCCCATACTTCCTTCCTTTTGAGTGGACTTCACTGTGTGTGAGTGTGACAGCAATGGCAAGATGGCTGACAGTGTGGTCCTGTTGTTTGTTGGTGCCCAGTTCCCAGCAGGGCCTTGTGCTCCCCACAGCTGTGGCCAGTGTCAGACATCTTTGAAGTGGCTTTTGACTCCCTGTGAGGTGTGCATGCTTCAGTGCTAACTTGCTGGGCCATGTGGGTGTGAGATGTTGATCTGTGACTACCACTCCCATCATGCTATTGCCTACACCCCCTTTCCCAGCATGCCCATCCTTCCTTCCTTTTGAGTGGACTTCAGTGTGTGTGAGTGTGACAGAAATGGCAAGATGGCTGACAGTGTGGTCCAGTTGTTTGTTGGTGACCAGTTCCCAGCAGGGCCTTGTGCTCCCCACAGCAGTAGCCAGTGTCAGCCATCTTGTCAGTTGTTTTCCACTCCCTTTGATGTGAGCATGGTTCAGAGTGGTGTTGATGGGCCAATTGTGGGTGTGACCAATATCTGTGACTACCACTCCCATCATGCTATTGGCTACACTGACTTGACCAGCATACACATAATTCCTTCCTTTCAGTGAGCTTCCCTGTGAGGTGGTGTTCTAGTGGTGGGTAAATATCTGGGAGTATTTGTTGGTTCTATTTGTGCCACTGCCTTGCTGTATTTGTTGTTAGGTTTGTAGATGTCATGACACAGTTACATATCACTATGAGATGGCAGGTATTGTGTTTGTCTGACTAGCATTCACATCTTGGGTGGATATCTTTTGGTTGCTGTGTATTTGCTAAGTGTGCATGGTTTGCCTATCCCCTTGACTGTGATGTGTGTGTGTTGTCACACCATATTGTGTATATTAGTTGTGTACTCACCAGGCTCTGGGATGTCTGTTAGTCCGTATACGCTCACTGGTGGTAGGATGGCCCGCACCTTCTCGTCCCAGGGCCTGAGGTATACTGGTTTTGCAGGAGGGCCACTGCCGGTGTGCTGGCTGAGGAGGTAGTCCTTTTTGAGTAGGTCCCTGACCCTCCTGCGCACATCATACCACCTGTTCTGGATGTCTTCCTTTGTGCGCAAACATGGTGATTGTGCGTTGACCCTGTCGACAATCCTCGCCCACATCTTGGTTTTCTGCGACATGGGGGTCTGTTGTACCAATGTACCAAACAACTGTGGCTCTACCCTGAGGATCTCGTCTACCAGGACTTCCAATTCACAATCTAGGAACTTATGGTTCTTCTTTGGGGGCATGGTGATGGGTGGTGGTGGTGATTTATGTGTGTGTGTGTGCAAGTGGGGGAGTGTGAGTGTAGGTTTAGCTGGGTGTGTACCACACCTACAAATAGGTGTGGTAATGGTGTGTGGCTTGTGTGATGTTTGAGCTGTGAGTGTGTCTGTGGTTGCTGTGTGATGGTGTTCTGTCTGGCAGGTCAGTGGAATTTGCAAGGGATCATGGTAGGGATTTGTGGCCTTTATGTAGGTGGAGTTAGAGGTGTGTCCTTGTTCCATTTTTTTTCCTCCCTGTATTTATTGGCTTAGTGGTTGCTTGTTTGGCCCTTTTTTTAAAAAAAATTCCTTGGTGTTTTTGGTGCATGTAGGAGTTGTTCTTGTGTCCGAGTAGGACGCTGCAGTTGTCTGGTGCGAACTTGTCCGACTCGTTACCGCTGTGTGTCAGCTAGGTTTCATATGCGGCGTACGAGTCGGTCGCGTAGTATTGGGTTGCTTCGGCTGGGTTTTGTATGCATGTCGGTCGTACGGCTCGTGCTCCGGGCGAGTCGGTCGTGTTTTGCACGCACAGCATCGTACTACGCGGGTCGGAGTTCACGGGTACGTTTCGTTCGGGTTCAATCCGAGTGCGTGTCGGTCGGTTCGTTTCGCTTGATTTCCCGGCCGGATGGCTTGTTTCCGTCCGGCTCGGTCGGTTGTTTTGTATTCCGTCCGAGTCTGTCAGATTTCACATGCATTTCATCGTACTACCCGGGTCGTGCGGCGCCGGTCCGAGTCGGTCCGTATGTTTTCCGGCCCGAATCGGAATTGGCCCCATAGTCTATTCTTGAAGAGTGACTATGCTTCTTGCTATAGAATGTAAACCCCTATGCGTCACCCATTTTTGCCCTCCAGACGTCAATGATCCCCAGATCATGCAGCATGTTCTTCATGGCTCGACGGACTCGTGGAGCCCCTATATAATAGCTCTGATTTGATCTGTCTTTTCAAGGATCAAAAAGGACATTAATGTCCCCTCCAATTATTAAGGGGGTAGCAACTTTGATTAATTTAAATTGTAATCTACAGATATGGGCCGGGTCATCTGTATTAGGGCCATAAAAAGAGACACAAGTCAACTCTGACCCTCCAAAATCCAATAAGGCCACTATCCACCTCCCAGAATGGTCAGTTTGGACAGATTTAATAGTACAGCCTGCCCCCTGTTTCACGAATATAGCCACTCCCTTACTATGAATTGTCTGTTCAGAGGTACAAAAGAATTTTACCCAAGCACATTTTGTGAATATAGTGTGACATTCTACGTAACTTCGATGTGTCTTCTGAATGAGGCAAATTTGTGCAGGAGAAAGCTCTAAATACTTTAGTACCAGCCTTTGTCTGCGGGGACACCTTAATCCATTGACATTCCATGAGATAAATTTGACCTCACTTTTCAGCGAGCCGGTTCCTGCCATCCGATTTCAATTCCCAGAACAGACGGTCTGATATTAACATGAGAATGAGGATTTTGTTTGTTTTATACCCATTGCTCCCCACCCCGTGCTCCCCCCTCCCTCCCCCCACCCACCCGGTGACCCCCTCAACCTATGGGAAACCCTCCCTGCTATTAGGCGAAGCCTATTTGGCCTCAACCCCCTCGGGCATTGAAAAAAAAAGAAAAGAAAAAACTACTCTAACATTTAGGACTATAATCTCGCTGGTTAGGGTCTCTCCCTAGCACCACCCCTCCTTACACTCCACCCCTGTTCTTGATTTTAACAATAAGGGCATCTACCTCCTCCACTGTGCGGTACTGATACATGTGCTTATTCCACATTATACGCAATGACGCGGGAAACCTCAATTGGGCCTTAGCTCCCAGGCTATTCAGTTCCTCCAATCTCCTCCCCAGCTCCCATTGCCTTGTTGCCGTGATATGGGATATATTTCTGATCTTATGGAGAAGGAGAAGGAGTCAGGAGAAGCTTTAGATGTTAAAGTTCCTTCCCTGAGAGCTGAGGTTAAAATTTCCTCCTTCACAGTGTACGTCAAGAAATTGACCAAGATCTTCCTGGCCTTCTACTTAGCCAAATTTCTCTTAAATGGATCGCGATGCATGCGCTGTATCTCATGCGTGAGGTCAACACTGGGGGAGTTCTTCAACACTGTTTCTTTCAGTAAAGATATTACAAACCCCTTAATATCTGTTCCTTCAAGCGCTTCAGGGATATTGATAAGCCTCATGTTGTTTTTCCTTGAGTGATTTTCCAGTCGTTCAATGTCGTCTTTCAGCTCTTTATTCTGGGCCGTTAACTTTGCCACATCTGCTGTAGTGCTATATAAAGCCTCCTTAATTTTTGGGACCTCTGACTCTAATGCTTCTGTTCTCAGAGAGACATCCTCAAGTTTTTGGGCTAATACCGCGCAGGATGATTGAATTGCGGCCTGGTTTGTCTCTGAAATGGTAAACCTGCTTGCCATCTCTGAAAACCAGCTGGCCATCTCATCCTTAAGAGCCAATAGAATATCCGCCAGGGATTTAGACATGGCACCCGATTCAACAGACTCATCCGGGGTATTTTGTTGCTCTTCTCGGTCGTCTTGAGATGCCAGAGGGGAGAATCTATTAGTTAACCCCACTGCAGGATGAATGATAGATAGTGCGCCCTCGGAGCTCTCCATTTGAACTTTCGGGAGGTCCATTAGCTTTGTATTACTCTGTGAAATATTTGGCATAGCGAGCGTGTCAGGTACCTTACTCTGGGTGGAATCCACAGGGTTTTCTACTTGCAACCTACAGGTGCTACTCCCCTGAGAGCCCAATTGAGAGTCTCCATTTTTAGGGTCCCTTGTAGTCGAGGAAGACATCATCTTATAGAATGTTTTTAATGAGGGAGTTATCTTGACTTTTGAAACCAGTACTTTCTTGCCCCTGCCCCTGCTCCCCTTTGTGACAGCGCTGGACTCTATGTTCTCCCCCTTATGTTTAGGGTGTCGGGTTAAAACTTTAACTTCTGAGACTGGGGGGGAAACTCTAGGGGGTAAGATAGGATGAGTAATGGCAATATTAGAGGAAGAGTGGGCTGCTCTTGCTCGCAGGGTGTATCTGCTGACTTTGGGAGGTACAATGCGTACAATCTGAGCCTCACTTGTCTCCATGCAATAAGAATAATTCAAACCGGCCTCTTCCTCTTCCTTGTCAGGCACACGAGAAATCACAAATGTCTCCTCCTGATAACCCCCAGGCACATAGATGCCAGCACAATCCTTCACCAGGCCAGACTTGCCCTTACCTCCTCTCCAGGTAACCACCTCAACCTTGTCACTCAGGTTAGCGTCGATACACCCTACCTGACTAGCGGCCTCTTCATTCCCTTCGATTTTGCTGCCACCACAAGTCCAGGCTCTTGAGTATTCGCTAGTGCTGACTCTGCCACCTGTAGCCCGGAGCCAAAAACAGGCAGTACCGCTGCGCTGCCACTCGCGGGACGCGCACTCCCACCGCGAGAGACGGAGCGCCGCAGAGCTGCCTCTGAAGTCCGGGGCCATGCAGGGGCCGCAGCACGCCAAGCCGGCAGAGCACCGGAGAAAGCCGAACACCTCGAGGTAGGAGTTGGGGGCGGTGGGGTTCTTCAATTTACTTGCATTACGAGACCCAAACCAGAAAACCAGCGAGAAATCACAGGATCATTAGGAACCCGAGGGGAGCTGCTGCCGCGACCGTTTAGCTTACGGCCGGCATGTTTCCCCGCCCCCACAAGGAAATGTTTTACTATAATGTGAATTACTATTACAGCATAAGAAGTGTCTAGTGTTTGGCTAATAGTATGAACTTATGCATTACAGAAACAAAACATTTGTCATGGAATTTTGCAAAAAGTAATACAAACTTATTTTTATGTCTTTATGTTTTTAAACAGATGAATGATACCATCTATTGGAGTAAAGTAACTTCCTAATTGCTTCTTTCTGTGTAGTTCTACAAACTGACATTGTCAAGGTATACACCAAGGTACAGTGTCATACAGCCACTGAGACATCCAGACACACACTGATTGAGCCACTCATATACCCAGTCACCCAGCCATTCAGCCACTCACACCCACTCACCCATACAGTCACTGACACACCCACTAACTCACCCATACAGTTACTCATACACCCACTCACAGACCCATACAGCCACTGACACAACCAATCACTCATCCATACCATTAATGACAGACCCACTCACTCAGCTATAGAGACACTAATACAGCCACTTACTCACCCATACATCTAGTAATACAGCCTCTCACTTACCTATACAGCCACTTACTCACCCAGTCTCAAGCCTATATGGTCACTGACATACCCAGTCACCCACCCATACAGCTACTACCACACGCACAAACTCAACCATACAGCCACTCACACAACCATTCACTCATTTATGCAACCACTCACACACCCAGTGACTCACACATAACAGCAACTCATGCACCCAGTTACTTACCCATACATTCACTCACAGAACGACTTACTCTACCAAACAGCCACTCACATACCAACTCACTTACCCATAGAGCCACTGTAGTACTCACTCACTCACCCACACATTAACTTGTGGAAATACTTACACATCCACTTACTTACTCATTCACCCACTCATTCACTCACTAACAGAGAAACTCACTCACTCATACTCTTATACATACACACACATACAGTTTATTTTTTTTAAACCATTAAAGGTGGGTCTAACAAGAACCTTTTTTTTTTTTTTTTTTTTACCATTTTATATTTTGTTTTTTCCAGAAATCAAATGGCAAAATGGCAACAGTGAAAAAATATTAGCTGAAGACACTCTAACATAAAGTAAAAAGTGTCATGTTTGCAGTAATAAAAAATAAAAAAAAATAACAAGTGTGTTTTTTGCTGTTAGCAGAACTGCAGCAACTGATTATTCCCCCACTTTGAAGACTTTTTTGGACTCCAGACAAAATGTTCCTATTTTTCTTAGTTCTACGGACTTCTCTAGCAGATGTTGCTCCACTTTGATGGGAATTGGCTCTCCTGGTCTTATTTGAGTTGCACTAGAAGTAGATGGCTCTCCTGCACTGACCTACCTCTGCGCTCATGCCAAGTTGTTCCTGTGGTATGTCTTCAGATGGGTCAACATACTTGTAGTCCCACAAGAGTATTTCTTAGATATTCCCCTGGAAAGAGTTTTGTTTGCACAACGAGCACTTCACGTGCTTAGCAACTGTTTTTTCTCCCCGGAGGGGATGGTAAAGAAATTCTAGGTGATGGATTCCCGCTTTGCTGGGGGTTCCTCATCGGACAAATTCTCTTCTTCAGGGTGTGGCTCTTGCTGATCACTTCCAACAGATGCCATTTTATTTGTTGAATGAAAACAACAAAAAATACTCAAAATGTACTTCCAGTATTGGAAAATACAACAAGGCTTCAAAGAAGCTTCTAATCTCTCCACTGGATGAGTGAAAAATAAAAAATTGGGTGGGGACTTCTTTTGTAGATTAATGAAAAGTGTCTTGTCCAATGAAATCCCTTTGTTACATAGGTATGTGCTATTTGCGAATTCCGGCGTCATAGCGAATTCCACCGTTGTCACAAATACGTGAAATAGAATAAAAAAGTGATCAGCAATAAAATTACTTACAAAAATGTTACTGTATACATTGTATTAGTAAACTACTGACCTCAAACATTAAGTACAGTATGTGTTTATATGTGTTCTACACTTTTCTAAACTCCCTATGAATTTGCGACTAATCGTGATTACCAGAATCTACGTAATGCGGTCTTTTGCGACGAATTCGCGAGTAATAAAAAAATGTCATTTATAAAAAGAACAAGAAAAACACTAAATAAACTCTTCTGATACCTACCTGAAAGGTACCTAACCCCAGTAGCCCAAGGTAAGGATCACTCACAGGGGTAATAGTGGTTGCAGTCACTGACAATACAGGGAACAACGTGGGTATATAACTTGATAGCATTTATTAATATCTTTAACATTTTTTTTATATTTTATATCACCCTGTTTTATAATGTAACCAAGGCAAGTGTAATATAAGGAATTAGATGGTAACAGCAATTTCTCTCAGACAATGAAAAGTATTAGTACCAAACACACACAGGAAAGTATGTTGAAATGTTGCAATTGTAATTTAATACTATGGCTGTGTGATGACAGACAGAGACATATGTAGTGCAGTATCTAATAAACAGACCTTATAGTTAGGAAATAGATCATAAAAACTATAGAAATTCACTGAAAAAGCAAGGTTTACAGGAATGTTGTTGAAACGAAGCCAGGTAACTATATGGTATACACAGTTGATCCTTATTGATTATGATCTCCACGCTCTGCTCAACACACTCCAGATGAAAACAACTCTTCACCAACATTCTAATTTGAGCTTCAAGACAGTTGCAGTACACCATAGCAATGGAGAGGGGTGGGAAGATACCAGCAGGCTCTTATTTCTTACATTAATGATATATAATATTTCCATACATGAGGGCATATACTTGGTAAAAATCAATTAAAATAGTAGTTACAACACAATTCCATCCCTTAAAGTTTTTGAGATTAAATACAGCTTTTGTCAGTAGGAAAAGAAAGGACAATTTATGGATCCACAGGCATGCACACAAAAATACATTTCTAAGTCTATCCATACTGCAGCAGTGTCCATCTTCCAAAATAACCATATTTGTTTTTACCTGTATGATTCTTACTGGCTTGGAATATTTGTTGAACTTGTTCTTGGTGTTTACAGGGTTTCTTATCAAAACCCATTGACCCTCTTCCCACTTGGGTTTTAACACACCACATTTGTTGTCATATATCTGTTTATACTCTTTTTGATGTCTCTCTCTCTCTTCTGGCATGCTTTCATGGTGGACCCACACAGAACTTCCCCTATTTAGCCAGTTAGGCAACAGCTTTGATCCAGGTTTTCTCCCTTTTAAGGCAAGGAAAGAAGATATTCCTGATATATTGTTGGGAGCTGTGTGGTACGATCATAGTATTTGTTTTAGATTGTCTTCTACGATTTTTCCTGCTATATGAGTCAATTGAATGGATTCTTTTATCATACGGTTATTGTGTTCCACCAACCCATTGGCTCCAAGACAATACAAAGGTGTTCTGATATGTTGGATGGATATGTCTCTTAAGAATTCTTTCATCTCTTCTGATACGAATTGTACCCCGTTTTCTGTTACTAATGAACCAGGGATACCTTCCCTCGTGAATGTTTCAGTTAGGAAATCTATCAGAGATTTAGCACAAACATTGGTTGCCCAACAAACTGTTACCTAACGGGAATGATAGCCCACTAGCACAAACATGTACTCTTTTTGTTAAACCTTATAGATTCATTGGGCCAATGATGTTAAGTCTGAGTGTTTCCCATGGATTAGAAGGTACTTCTAAATGGGTGATAAAGGGACCCTGCTTATAACTTTGGATGTCACTTATGCTGCAAGCAAAACAGTCCTTCACTTGGTTCTCCAGCATTGAATCCATCTTAGGGAACCAGTATTTTGAATGAACCCTGTTTTTGTGAGATTCCTACCCAGATGACCTTCGTGGGCAATATCAACAATATGTCTCTCATCCCTTCAGGGGGAATAACGTGGTCTCCGTTCATTACTAGATCACCATTTATAGATAGTGCACTTTTCACATTTCAGAATGGTTGATGGTGTTCTTGTAAGTCCTTGCACTCCTCTGGCCATCCCTTCACAATTTTGTTTTACCTGTGCAATTGTTGTGTCTAGTTCCATACATTGGTCCCATTCTTCCTTCAAAATGGCTGGAATGTCTGTTTTAAGGACAACTTATTCTCCTACTTGTGAACCCTGTTCCCCCTTGTCTAAAGGTAACCGGGATAGGCATCAGCCACTACGTTTTTCTTCCCGGGTATGTACTCTATTTGATCATTTAAGCCTAATAGACCAGGAACCCATTTTGCAACCTGTGGAGTTGTTTTTTCCATTCCATTCCTTTTGCGGAAAAACAGGACTTAAGGGATTGTGGTCTATACGAAGATTGAATGCTAACCCCTACAGAAAGAATTTAAAATGCTTTATGGTCCAAAACCAAGCTAAAGCTTCTTTCTCTATAGTGGAGAAATTACGTTCAGACCCAATCAAAGTTCTATAGGCAAAGGGCTCAATTTGTTCCTCTCCACCTTCAGACCGAGATAATGTTGAACCCAACCCTACATTGCTGGCATCATTGGTAAGAATTGTTTTAAGGTTGGTGTGGAATTTCCCAGTGTGTGGTGCTTTTGCGATGGCTAGCTTGATATGTTCAAATGCAGATTGGCACTCAGAATCCCAAATAAAAGGAACACCTTTTTTCAGTAGAGCGCTTAAAGAATTTACCTGTTTAGCAAACTTCTCAACAAGCTTGGACATATACTAAACTAGCCCTAAAAAGGATTTGAGTTCTTCTTTATTTGTAGGAGAGGGTATGGCTTCAACAGATTCAACTAAACTAAGTTTAAGTTTTAAGCCATCACCTGAGATGGTGCATCCTAAGTAATCAACTGAAGACACACCGATTTTTCATTTACTAAATTTGATGTTGAGCCCTGCTTCCTTCAACTTGCCTAAAACTTCTCTCAACAGTAGGCTGTGTTCCTTTTCCAAACTCTCATGCAGGAGGATATTGTCATGGAAGCACATCACCTTATTTGTATCCTCAGAGATTTTCTGCATTATCCTTTGGAATACCGCTCCTGCAAATGCCAGACCAAAGGGCAACCTGGAGTACCGGTATGCTCCAAAAAGAGTAATGAAAGACATAAGGTGTTTAGACTTTGTGTGTAAGGCCACTTGATGGTAAGCAGAAGATAAATCAAGTACACTGAAGACTTTGGCTTCTCAAATGAGGCTCAGAAATTCATTAATCTTGGGCAATCGATGCCTGTCTACCCAGATATTTGTGTTTAAATCCCTGAGATCAACATAGAGGCATATATTTTTCCCATTGTCCTTAACTGCTATGATAATGGGAACTTTCAATTTTCTATTTTACTCCGTCAGACTCTAACTTATTTAATTTAATTTTATTTTTATACATTTTTTATTCGCAGATAAAATAAAGGCAGTTAGTACATGTCATGGCAACTCTTACCGAATGTGATCAAAAAACATTATCCTTCAAGAATAAATTTCATTAAACATATAGTAAAAAAATCCATTCATGTCATTAAGCAGCTTAGAACCCCCCCAAAAATTTAGACTTCTGGGGAAAGTGCAATTGCAATAAATATTCTAAGTAATGAATGATCAAAATAAATAGATAATTCATAGATATCCGTGACCGGCCAAATCACGTCATTACAAAGAGGCAGAATGCGAGATGGGCATAATGGGAGATAAAGAGTATAATACATAGTATGAACATACCTCTCCCCCTTACCCTATCGCCCTGAGGAGGGGAAGCCCAAAAAAACCACTGAGAGGTGACACGCAAACGAGCAATAGCCATTGCTAAAAACAAAAAACCTGTCTCTGCCCTTGCCCTCTCGTTTACCTCCGTACTGTCTAATATCCCCAGAATCATTAATGCAGGAGTGATGGACACCGGTACGCCTAAAACCCTACCGAAAAATGCCTCAAGATCCTGCAAGAAGGTGATCAGCTTAGGACAAGGGTAAAACATATGAAGGGTGTCAGCTGATTGCAGTCCACATCTATTGCTCTTCCCTCCCCTCATGCCAACCCATTTGACTATCTTTGCTGGTGTATAATAAAGATCAAAAATGGACATAAAATGTTGCCTCCTAATGCTCCCTGTTATCAGCACCTGATTTGTCAATTCCAGCGAATCTTCAATGTATATTCCTTTCATTCCCAGCTTGATTTCTCATTTTGAATTCTGTACCTCTATGTCATAAGGGGATGCTAGGATCAGTATCTGGTAGATTTGCCCAATCCGGGCCACTAGTCTCACTGCCTCCACCACTGATATTTTTTTTGGTACCAAGCGGCCCTATTCATGCTTCCCCCAAGAAAACACCGTAATTGCAGATATCTGAAAAGATCCTGCTTATCTACCCCATACAGCTCCTGCAAGTTCAGGAAGGACAAAAATTGTCCGTCCCTGTATAAATCACCCAGAAATTTGATCCCACTCCTCCCCCATCTAAATGTAACTTGATCCTGAAATATTGACGGAAGGAAACGTGCAGCCGAGAATGATGTATATGCATTTAATTTTGGAATATTTCATTTCCGCCTTACATACCTCCATACTTTATAGGCAGCTTTTAACAAAAAATTATTTAGTCTTTTTGTAATAGCTGGGTTCTAGTACCTTAACCAGCCATCCCTTAACATCATTCCCCAGGGCTAATTCATAGATAGTTGGCCTCTCTGCCATGGGGACCTCTGCTTCATCCCCCCCTATCAAAATACCCAAATGTTGCAAGAGGCAAGCCCAATGATAAAAAAGGAAGCTGGGGATTGCTCAGCCCCCCCCCCACTGTCTTGGAAGAATCATCCATTTAAAGGCCCTCCTTGGTTTGCGATACCCCCATAAAAATCTGTAGCATACCCTTACCAGATTCGTCAGCCATAATGAGGAGAATTCTAAAGGAATAGTCCTGAAAGCTTAACAAAACCTTTGGTAAAATCGACATCTTAAGGACATTACTTCTGCAGAATAGCGAAAGATGTAGATGGTCCAGTCTTCCCAATTTATTGCTGACATTATGTAGAATCGGGGCCATATTCAATTCCACAATTGTATCTATGGCAGCTGTAATTTTGACCCCCGGATAGGTTGCCTCAGGGACTACTGATAGATCTGAACTCTGCATATTTTCTGAGCAAAGGATCTACGTTTTATCTATATTTAGTTTGTACCACGAAAAGGTACCAAACCTCTCAGCTAAAGACTTTATCTCTGGGAGTGCAGTAGCAACATCCGTAGTGAGCACCGCTATATCGTCTGTGTATGCCAATGCTCTGTACTCGACCCCATTAACCTTCACAGCTTTAATATTGGTGTTTAGCTCTAATTTCTACAGGAAGGGGTCGATATATAGAGCAAATAGTAGAGGAGAGCACAGACATACTTGCCTAGTGCCCCTACTGATATCAAACAGATTTGAATCCTGCCCTGTAATGCGGATAGCAGCCTTCGGTAGAAGGTATAATGCCCTGATTGCCTGGACAAACTCTTGACGGATCCCTTTACACTGATGGACAGCCCACAGAAACTGCCAGAAGACCCAGTCAAACGCTTTCTCACCGTCCAGCAGGAGTATTCCCAGTGGTCAATCTGTCGCGTGCCCAGTTGAAACGGGCTATGACTCGACTGACGTGATCTGCCATGTCTTCACCAGGGATAAACCCATGCTGTCGCATTGAGACCAAAGGAGTTATAATCTTACCCAACTGATTTGCGAGTATTTTAGAGTATATTTTACTGTCACAGTTCATAAGGGATCTAGGTCTATACGAACTTGGACTCAATCCTGGTTTCCACTTTTTTTTAAACACAACTATAGTAGTTCTCTGCCACAAGGAGGGGACATACCACCTTTGAGCCTGTAGGAATCATTGCAGCATTTCCTGCTGTAGAGACTGAAAAATGTTCTATAAAATTCTAAAGGGATGCCTTTAGGCCCGGTGGCTTTACCCAGTGCCAGGGAAATTAGAGCCTCCTCCAACTCTTCACAGGGTAAGCTAGTATTTTGTTCATGTGTGGCCTTCATCATCTCCAGATCTTTAAAAAAGTGTCCCGGAGCCTCGGCCACCAGCAAGGCTGTTTCCTCAGCATATAACTGTTGTAATAATTCTTTAAAACATTCAGCGCTTCTGCCAATGCTTCATGAATAATACCTGAGTAGTCTCTAATCTTAGAGACCCGATTGGTTACTTCTCGCTGCCGCAGGCGTTTTGCCAGTAATCGCCTGATGCTTTCTCTAAGCTCATAGGATTCAGCCCTATATTGCATAAATTTAGCAGCCACCTTGTACCAAAATGTTGATGGGATTTAGACTTGACAATGCTATTATCTGCTGACAACCCTGGTTATCTTGACCCTTAGTCACTTTATCCATGAGTTCATACTCAGTCACTCTTAGTTGCTCAAAGCATTCCCAAATTTCGGATTTTGTACTGCTTTTTGGTGATGAAGAGAGAAACTCAAAGTTTCCCCTCGGACCCACATCTGAAAGGCATCCCAGATTAAAATGCCTGACGCTGTACCTCCATTGATGCCAAGAAAATTCTGCTATCCATTTGGCCATATGGTCAGGATATGCTTGATTAAGGAAGAGCTTTCTTTTAAAGGTCCAGGGTCTTCGAGCTCTGGTAGCACCTGCCCTCGGAAATTCTATCACTAAGGGGTTGTGATCCGATACAGCCCTCGGAAAACTCTCAATCTTGATTGTTTCAGCTAGAGCATTTGAAACAAAGAAATAATCTAGCCTGACAAGTTTATTATGGGGGGCTGAGTAAAAAGTAAAGCCTGGATCATATGGCCTATGTTTAAACCAAATATCTACCAGGCCATGTTCTCTCAACAGACCTTGCAGAGCTTTAAGACCTTCAATTTCCTCCCCTGATATAGTTGATCCGCATTTAGATTAAATTTGCTAAGTGAATATTAAAATCAGGGGATGTGGCCAGAGAGCCAGCTCTATGCTTAGATAATCTAATATCGCAGGATCATCTACATTAGACCCATAAATGGAACAAATCATAAAAGAAATATTGTTGACGGCTGACTCGTATTCAACAATAGCTCACCGCCCAAGCTTACCTTACTTAGCTCGCTTGCAAGTGCCCATGCCTTTACTTACTAGAAGTGCCACCCCTCTGGTTGATGTCCCTTGGCGAGTACATGCTAGCATGTTGTATCCAAAATCCCTCAGCCACCATCATTTATTCCAAGGTATATGAGTTTCTTGGAGGCAGACCAAATCAGCCTGAATAAATCGAAGGCTCTTGGCCATCGTGCCCCTTTTTTTTGTCATTGAGGCCACAAACCTTCACTGAACAGATCTGAATTTTACCTCCCATCCTTATGTTTAAAATCCTCCAGCCTAGATCTTCCCATGCTGTAGATCAAATTGATGCTTTCTACAATGAATATTGTATTGCTCCTTACAAAGTTGAGAATGCAATGACAGATACAAAAAAAATCTCCAATCACTTGCCCCCCTCTTAGTTTTGATCTCAGATGTAAAAAATGAGGACTCTCCCTCCAGATTACTTGTAACATGGCTGGATTCATTTAAAAAGCCTGTGCTCCCTTGCTCTGAAAAGGTTGGATTAACCGGCGAAGGTGCCAACGATGTTCTGCTGTAAAGTGGCAGAAATCAGGTCTGACAAGAAAGTATGCCCATTAAAAGAGCGCTGCCGATGTGGTCTAGCCAGATTGTAAACTACCTGACGGAGGAGAAAAATTCCAATATGAATCAAAATTGCACAAGGTGTGCTCCCTTCTGTTGAAGTGGGGTTTTCTGCTTAAATGGGAACCTATGCGCACGCTGGATTTCTTGGGCCTAATCTCAATTCCCCAGTTCAGGGAGGGCACCCTTGAGGAGATCGACAACAAATTTTAGCACATTATCCCCCTCAGACCCCTCTGGGATGCCTAAGACCCGCAAATTGTTCCGTCTCAGTCTATTCTCAAAATCTTCCAACTTCCATTGGGTATCTGACATTTGGTTTTCCAATTTGACTGTCATTTCTCTATGTGTCGAAGCATCATTTTCCAGCGTGGCCACCCTGTTCTCCACCTCAGCCATTCTTTCCATAAACTCAGAGAAGGTTTTCGAGATCTTGCGAATAGCCCCCTGCATCTTTCTACAGGCTATCTGGACTCTCCGACTCTCCAAGTGTGTCTCTTCCCTATGGGCCATGATACTTTGATATATAGACTCCAGTGAAATGGGCTCCACCCCTCCCTGTAGAGTATTGCCAGCTGCTGCCCTATCCCCTTCTAGTACTGTAAAATGTAAATATGTAAATCCGTATTTGTAAAGCGCGAACTACTCACCCTTACGGGTCTCAAGGCGCTGGGGGCCGTCATGGAAATTAAGTGAGCTATTGCCCAGAGTCACATGGTGCTGAGCTGAGCTGTCGCCGGAGCCGGGGATCGAACCATGAGCCCTGTGCTCCGAAGTCAGCTGCCCTGGCCGCTGCACCACACCTCTCCATACTGGGGAGATGGAATAATCCCAAAGGAACCCACGAGCTCTTGCTTCATTTTTACTTGCTTTGTCTCGTGTAGGTAGTTTTTTACCCTTCTTCACTGTGGCAGCATCCGTAGAAACATCATCTTGTCTTCCCTCTGTGCTGCTGGAATCGGACTCGTGACCGTGGTTGTCTCGGTCAGACCAGTCTGAAATGTCCATCAGGGAAAAAAACTTGTCCCCACCCTCTGTTTCAAACCCCCGCCTGGCAGTGGATCTTCGGCCTGGTGTGGCTTCCGTAGAATTAAGACGGAGCAGCCTATGTGGATTATGGGACCCAATTAGAGATAGTTCTGCTTTATTCTGCTGGGCAACAGGCCCACCCTCTCCTCCAGATCCCTCGGGAGCCTGTACCACCCCTCGACCAGATGGATTGTCAATAGTAAGATTTTGGCTCACCTCTGGTTCTGTGCATGCCAGGTGGGAATGTGCCTCGGATGCAGTTTCTGCCTGATGTAGGGCACGAGAGCCAGAAACTTTGCCTAGTCTGGCCAGATTGCCCGTGGAAGATTGACCAGGTACCATAGCAGTTTTTCCATCAGGCGTTTTCCCGCATTCCGTGGAGGTTGTGCAGGGTTTTTTTTAAAAAAGATTTGTCCAGGCACCCTCCAGCTCTACTGCACCTGCCCCCTTAGAAACAGGGCCCAAATCAGATTTCGCTATAGACTTCTTTGGCAATGCTCCAGTCTCTGCCTGACCCTTCGTGACTGGCTGCCTTCACTGGAGACATCGCCAGACTGCTCTCCGAGAATTCTCCTCCCCAAGCAACCGCGCTGATCACGAAACAAGTCAGTCGCTGGGCGGGCCGTCCCAAGACCTGGCAAGCCTGAGCCACGTGAAATGCGAGCAAGCCAAAAAAAGCAGTTCGCAGCTCAATCCGTCTTCCGGTAAGATTCCCCGGCTCTTTCATCATATTTTGACCAGGGAGGGAGACCTTATCGTGGCTACGAGGCTGGCGGAATGGGAGGGTTCCAACGGCCGCAATTAAACAGCCGCCTTCTTGCCGACCCACACAACAATAGAAAACCCAGACTCTAACTTATTTAGTGCATTCCTTAAAGGTTCTCACATTTTCAACGGGACTGGCCGCGTTTTGTACACCACTGGTTTGGCATTGGCTTTTAATTTAATTTTGTGAGAGAATTGTTTAAGGAGCTCTAACTTATCAGAAAACACTTTAGAAATATCTAATCCTGTTACCGACCTGTCTACCAACAGAATCTGGTCAATATTGTTGGGATCCAGATTGATTCCTAAGTCTCTTTGGTGCCTCCACCCCATGAGGATGGAACCCTTCTTAGTGATATACACCTTGCCGACTGCGGACCTATGTTTGAAAGCAATATGCATGGTCAACATGCCTTCTATAGGAATAAGGTCTTGGTTGTAACCACCTGGACTGATGACGGTAAGATCTAAACTGCAGGTTTCTCTGAATTCGACTTAAAACGTTTCTTTGTTGATGAAGGTGTATGGTGAGCAGGAATCTGCATACACCTTGAAAGGGCACCTTGAAAGCTTATACCGAAAATAGCGTGGGGAGCTGAACCTTCCCCTACTCGTTTACGTTGGTGTGCGGAGCATGTTGGCAACTCTGTTTTGATGAAGCTTGAGCATGGCCGTGGGACTGTCTCAGGTCCTCCTCCTTATGTTGGTGAGACTGTCCCGGACAGGCTTCCTTCCTCAACATGGCTGGAGTGAACTTCTGGGACTGCCTCGGGTGGCACCTTTGCCCTCCATTCCTTGATGCGGCTGGAGTATACCATTGGGACCACCTCACTCCTCCTCTTCAAATCACTGTGACCTCTGACTCCTCCTCCTCCTCATGTCACTATGTATGCCCAGGACAGGCTTGAGACCGTAGAAGCAATCAACTGCTCTTTTCCTCTATGATGTTCCACTTCAGACAAGGTTCTCTTAACAGGTTGACTTTGAAGCACTTCATGTATTGTGTAGAGGGAATCTGGGTCAACTCTCGGTACAGTGATAGCAGAGAACGGTAACTCTCCAATGGTGTTAGCAGTGAGGAGTGAATTCCAGTACACTTAAGCAAAGGTTGGCGGTTGGCAGTTGTCCTTATGATGGCATAATGCAAGGTTATGGTCACGGACAGAAGGCAGAGAAAAAAGCAGAAGGGACTGGAGATCTAGTTGCTGTCCCCTCACAGCATCCAGCTCATCACCAAAATATGTTGTAACAAAGCCAGATATTGATATGGTAAACAAAGTTGATCGATATTAATTATGATCTCCACACTCTGGTCAACACACTACACATGAAAACAGCTCTTCACCAACATTCTAACTTGAGCTTCAAGACAGTTGGAGAACACCAAAATAATGGAGAGGGGTGGGGGAAGATACCAACAGGTTCTTATTACATACATTAATTACATATAATATTTCCATACATGAGGATATATAATTGATAAAAATGTTGAAACAAAGCCAGATATTGATATGGTAAACAAAGTTGATCGATATTAATTATGATCTCCACACTCTGGTCAACACACTACACATGAAAACAGCTCTTAACCAACATTCTAACTTGAGCTTCAAGACAGTTGGTGTATACCAAAACAATGGAGAGGGGTGGGGGAAGTTACCAACAGGTTCTTATTACATACATTAATTATATATATTTCCATACATGAGGATATATAATTGGTAAAAATCATTTAAAATAGTAGTTACAACAGACATTATAGTTAGGAAATATAATATAAAAAACCCTAGAAATTCACTGAAAAAAACAAAGGTTACAGGGACTTTATAGTTATGAAATAGATTCTAAAAATCCTTAGAAATACACTGAAAAACAAAAGCTTACAGGGAAGTTATAGTTAGGTATTAGCAAAAAAAACTTAGGGGCCGCTTCACAGAACTAATCTGAGGTAAAATCCTAAACTTACTACTTTTGGTATTCACAGAAGGCATTTAGTAGTAGTAAAGTTAGGACTCCTAACTTTACTACTACTAAACTGAGACAAAATCCTAACTTTACGACTTTCGGTATTCATAAAGGCATTTAGTAGTAGTAAAGTTAGGAGTCCTAACTTTACTACTACTAAATGCCTTCTGTGAATACCAAAAGTAGTAAGTTTGGGATTTTATCTCAGTTTAGTAGTAGTAAAGTTAGGAGTCCTAACTTTACTACTACTAAATGTCTTCTGTGAATACCAAAAGTAGTAAGTTTAGGATTTTATCTCAGTTTAGTAGTAGTAAAGTTAGGAGTTCTAACTTTACTACTACTAAATGCCTTCTGTGAATACCAAAAGTAGTAAGTTTAGGATTTTATCTCAGATTAGTTCTGTGAATCGGCCCCTTAGAAATAAAATGAAAAAACCAAAGGTAACAGGAACGTTATAGTTAGGAAACAGAATTTTAAAAAACCTTAGAAATTCACTGAAAAAAACAAAGGTTACATGGACATTATAGTTAAGCTCAGATTTAACTCATACAAAACCAGTGAAATTCAGCAGTTTAGTTACCTGAGCTAACAAAAACTCATGCCCCTGCAATGCACTGCTTATGACCTCACATATTACCTCACTCATGATATGGTCAGGGACATCACAGATGACCTCACTGATGACATCTCAAATGACATAATTGATTACATCACCTAGTGAGTGTAAGTATTTTCTAAGAATTTATGATTGTAAAACATATATACTAAACTACTACAAATGTTAAATCTGTATACTAGGTGTATTACTAATGAGTGATATGTCTTATCCATGTGTGTATCCATGTGTGAGTGGGTGTGTGAGTAGCTCTATGGGTGAATAAGTGGATGTGTGAATAGCGGTATGGGTGAATAAGTGGATATGAGTGGCTGTATGGGTGAGGAGTGGCTGTGTGAATAGCTGTATTGGTGAAGGAGTGAGTGTGTGAGTGACTGTATGTGTGAGTGTGTGGCTGTTTGAGTAGCTGTATTGGTAGGTGAGTGGGTATATGTGTGGCTGTATGGGTGACTGAGTGGCTGGGTCAGTGACTGGGTGTGTAAGTGGTTGTATGGGCGAGTGAGTAGCTGTTCATACTGAAAAATAAAAATAAATATTCTTTTTTGCCCTGTGGGGTCCCAGAGTGACCCCAGGACCAGAGATAAGGGGTCAGGGTATCCCTACCTCGCCCCCTTTTCTTTTTATAAAAATGTTTTTTTCAGGGACTCTGCTGAAACCAAGTCCCAAGATAGCTGCCAACACTTCCTGGTTGAAGTGTTGGCAGCCAATCACATTTCAGCAGGGGGACTGTCGGGTCATCGGTGGATCTGAGTCCCTGTATGTACAAATTTGGATTTCCCTTAATATTTCCAAAACTTCTGAATGGATTTACACCAATTTACAAAAACGGTCACTTTCTGGACCAACAGTTACATTTCTGCTACAATTTGGTGTCATTTGTTTAGCGGTTCGGGCTGTAGCTGTGTCTAAAATCCCCAAGGGAAATTACATGAAGAAAATGCGTTTTGGGAACCCCCCCTTTTTCTTGGCCCCCGCTTGACGGATCACCCCAAAATGTTCAAGACAGCAGCTGAAGTGAATGGCAAACTGGTTTTGAAAATGTTCTGAGGTTTGGTCAAACAGCACTAACGTTATTGCCAAAACAAAAAAACTGTTTTCCCATGGTAAATAGGTTCTAACTATAATTGCCCACTGGCGGGCGACCCCCTCAGTGGCGGTCGCCACTGGGTAGTTATAGTTAAGATTGTGTTTCCATAGGAAATACATTTTTTGGTTTGCTTATATCTGTGACTCTATGTGACAAATCTCCATTAAGCTTTCCAAAAAAGTGCTACTTTTTGACTAGTTGGCGCATGGAAGGTTTTCTCGTGATCCGTCAAGTGTGGGCTGAAAAAAGGAGGGTCCCAAAACACATTTTCCCCATTCATTTTTCCATACGAATTTTAGACACAGCTACAGCCCAAACCACTGAACGGATTTACACCAAATTTGGCACAAAACTAGACAGTGGTCCAGAACGAGTGCTTTTTGTGATTTGGTGTAATTCCATTCAGTAGTTTTTTGATCAATTAATACTGAAGAACTTTGTATATTTCACACCCCGGACATGAGAGATATCAGCTAGCCATCTTAGGACTCGGAACTCGGGCCTGATTTAGATCTCGGCGGACAAGTTACTCCATCACAATGGTGACGGATATCCTGTCCGCCGAAATATAAACTCCACAGGATATAATGAGATTTATATTTTGACGGACGGGATATCCATCACCGTTGTGACGGAGTAAGCCATCCACCAAGATCTAAATCAGGCCCACAGTCCTGAGTCTTAAAGAAAAAGCTAAAAAGAGGCATAAAGGGGCAGGGTAGGAATACCCTGAGCCCCTAGGCTTAGTGGGGGTATCCCAGAAGAACCTCACCTGGGGCCAAAAGCATTTTTCGTTTTGTTTTGCCACAAATTTGTAGGCGATCTGCGAATCTATGGCAAAATTAAAAATAAAAGCATAGACTCTCATGCTTCTTTTTAAAACCCCTCTTGGTGGGGGACAGGGCATGGGGGCAACAGTAGGACTTTATTTTGGGGAAGAGGCATGTGGCGCCCTTCCCCAAGCATCTGAGAAGCTGTGGGAATGCCATACCCTGGGACTGTGGTAAAAAAAGGGAGGGGTGCACAGCCCACCTTCCAGAGCCTAATTAGGCCCGAGGATCCCATCCTCCAGGGCCAAATGTATAATAAAAGGGAAGGGGGTCACGTTCCCCCCTCCCCAGCCTTCAAAAGGCCCCAGGGACCCCATCTCCTGGGGCCATAACAGAAATTAAAAGGGAGTAGGGCATGCAGTCCCCTTTTCTGAGCCTTTAAAGGTCCGGGGACCCCACCCCCTGGGATAACTCAGTTACTGTGTCTCGGAGAGCCCACTCCTGGGATATAGTAGTTTTCTTGCCCGCACTGCAGGAGTGCGGGAAGGGAAGGCAAGTCTGTACCCACCCGGCTGGAGATTTAAACATGCATCCACTGGCTGGGAGCAGACTTATGTTCTGTTTCCCTGCTCGCACTCCTGTGTGCAGGGAAACAGAACAGATATTGCTCCCGCCTGGATAAAGCATGCAAAAAAATAGCTGCTCCCTCTGGGTGGGGGCAATGCTGGCTCCCACAGCACGTGGGGAGCCAGCTCAGACCGTGGGGCCCTGGTACACCACCCGCAGCCCCCACCATGTGGTTTGTGGGTTCCCCAGGTGAATCATCAGAATAACCACATCTGGCTCCAGGGGATGGGTTCCCTGGGCCTATGAAGGCTTGAGGAGGAGGACCGCATGGCCCCCTCCCCTTTTTATTCCAATTCAGACCTGGGGGATGTGGTCCCTGGGGCCTAATAAGGCTCAAGGAGGTTGGGCCTGCACCCCCTCACCTTAATATATGTTGCTTGGTGGGTGGCATAGATGGGCACCCACCTATAATTTAGAGAGTCCCCAGGGTATGGGGTCCCCGGGGCCAAAATAGGCTCGGGAGGGGGGGCATGTTTATATATTTATAAAACGTGATTTTTTAAAATTCAAAATAGTCCGTCAGGTAGGATGGTTCAATATTTCAACTCCATTGACAAAACTGGGTGGGTCTATTCCAGGATGGACTGTGTAAATGTGTGCATAACTTACGGTATGAAACTATTCTTGGAATTTGGAGCCAGGACTGTCAGTGGTGAAGAATCATTAGAAACACTTGAGAAGGGTGTAATTATGTTGTGTAGTGAACTACCACATAAATTAGTAAATATAATTCAATTTTTAAAGGGTTATACAGTGTGTTGTTCTGCTCATATGGGAGTTTAACAAAAATAATAGAAAAAAAGGCATTGTATTTGAAATGTCATGAAACAACAAAAAAGACATGTTAGACCTATCAGCCTTAGGCTGGTCTTCCCCCAAACCTTTTGCCTTCCTTCTCATTTATGCTGATCTTGTTTTTGCTGGCCTTAGGACTTCATGACTGCTAGCCAGTGATAATGTGCATGTACTCTCTCCTCTAATCATGGTAACATTGGTTTATCCCCATTTAGAATATTTAATTTACTTATAAGTCTCTAGGAAAGTGGTACTATATGTAACCAGGGCCTGTAAATTAAATGCTACAAGTGAGCCTGCAGTACTTATTGTGCCATCCACTTAAGTGGCCCTTTAAACATGTCTCAGGCCTGCTATTGCAGCCTGTGTGTGCAGTTATTAAACTGCCATTTTGACCTGGCAAAAAAAAACCTTTTCCCAGGCCCACCCCTCCTTTTTTAATGCATATGAGTCACCACTAGGGTAGGCCCTGGACAGCCCAGAGGTCAGAGTGCAGTGTATTTAAAAAGCTGGACATGTACTCTTAAACTTGTTTTTCACTACTGCAAGGACTACTTCTACTATAGGATACCATTGGAGTTACCTTACTGAATTTGATAGACTGTAATTTCCAAAAAGGGAGCAGGTAACCAGTTCATGTTTGGTGTATTTGAGATTGAATTAAAAAATTTACTTTACTGAAGTCAGATTTTAAATCACAATTTTGAAAATGCCACTTTTAGAAAGTTGTATTAAAAAAAGCGAGCTCTATTCTTGCGCTCTTTTACTGTCGCACTGCAAAAAGCGGGAACAACTCCCTCCATGGTATTATTTTCATCCAGGTATTCCACAGTACTCTTTGTAATCAAAGCGTGTTTTTAAAAACTTCCTTATTGCTGTCTTTTGCTTGATATTCTTTACCACAACGGAGACAGTGGGATTCAATCTGTAATCTTTATTAGACGTTTCTAATACATGCTGTGTGCCATTCTGGGCTTCATACAACAGTATGTACAAATTGATCTCCATACGAAATGAGCACAACGTGTAATGTCCCAATGCATTTCGAGCCCCGAAGGCTCTTCGTCAGGTGATTCTAAAACACATAAAATGAACAGTTTGACTTAACCAATCCATAATAAGACATATGTAATGTCAAAAAAATATATGTGATAATACAATTCATGAACACACAATCTACTTAATACACCCTCCCTTCATCCACATTAGTGAAAATCATGACACTAAGTGCAACTCCCTACTCTACACCCCTATTGCCCAAACATACGTGTCCCCAAGAACTTCACAATCATACCTAAAACCCATACGAGCCCCTTACTATGAAAACTCCTCTCACCTTACATAACTCCTCCCCGTTCCTCCTCTTCACCTTCCCTCACCTCCATTAACTCCTTCCTTCCTTCGTAACACACCCACTCTTTCACCCTATCCCTCACTATTAATCTGCGCGCAAACACTCACTGATTGCAAACCACCACCCAATCAATCCAAAACTACATGCTCCCCTTCACTCCCTTTCATAATCCTTCCAGTTCCTCTACTTCCTCCCCTACACTCTCCGCCATTACCCCTCTCCTTCCTTCTTATCACTCCCACTCTTACACCTCAACCCTCACTATCAATCTGCACACTGACACTCACTAATTGCAAACAGACATTTAATCAATCCAACTACCACATACTCACCCTCACTGCCGCACGATTTCATAATATTCCCTCTCTTCCTCACACTTCAAAGCCACTTTCATTCCTCTCTCACGTCTTCGTGCTACCCCTCACTATTTGCATACAACCGCCTGCCACGTTCTTACCTCCTTCAGCTCATCTCCGTAAAAAAACTACATCCTCGTGCTTCCATAATAGTAAGTGCCATATCCTCTTCGCTCGCATACTCTTAAATAACTACCAAGCGTGCTCATTAACTACCCCACGTGACGCCTTTGCCCTTCCCAATCACCCGATGTTATCAAAAAACTACTCTTAAAAGCTCCACCCGAGGACTCTAACTCCCATGGTGCACTTCCCTACCCCACTAAAACAACAAAACCCGACTTTTCACACAACTTAATTGAAATACCAAGTGAATAAACCTGATTTCCAGCCCCAAGCATAACGTTAAAAAGTGACATACAATGCTTTCTTGCATTGCCCTTGAATCACTATAACCAAAATTCGTGGCTGTACTCCATTACAACTCGCTACTGGTAAACCATGGTTATGTTAAAACAGTACATAAAAACAAAATGAAAAACACTCCCAATTGCCCAATGAATCGGTGAAACCTGTCCAGATTAAATGTCCAAGAGTTTTTCAGTTGCCTTCATATTTGCGCTGTCTCCGCGGTGATAAACTCAATCTTATATTGTTCTCCAATTTTTCAATGCTAATACTCAATCAATAGGGTGCAAAGACTCGTTGAGGCGATGAAATTCTGAGTAGAAAAGGCATGATGAGAATGCACTCCTTCCCTTAGTGCGAAACCATACTTGCAAACTTCTATGTAAAGTGCGTGCGAACAGTAATTGTGGGTCGCCCCAAACCACAAATAATACTGTTGTATTAAAAAAAGCGAGCTCTATTCTTGTGCTCTTTTACTGTCGCACTGCAAAAAGCGGGAACAACTCCCTCCATGGTATTATTTTCATCCAGGTATTCCACAGTACTCTTTGTAATCAAAGCGTGTTTTTAAAAACTTCCTTATTGCTGTCTTTTGCTTGATATTCTTCACCTCAACGGAGACAGTGGGATTCAATCTGTAATCTTTATTAGACGTTTCTAATACAGGCTGTGTGCCATTCTGGGCTTCATACAACAGTATGTACAAATTGATCTCCATACGAAATGAGCACAACGTGTAATGTCCCAATGCATTTCGAGCCCGAAGGCTCTTCATCAGGGGATTCTAAAACACATAAAATGAACAGTTTGACTTAACCAATCCATAATAAGACATATGTAATGTCAAAAAAATATATGTGATAATACAATTCATGAACACACAATCTACTTAATACACCCTCCCTTCATCCACATTAGTGAAAATCATGACACTAAGTGCAACTCCCTACTCTACACCCCTATTGCCCAAACATATGTGTCCCCAAGAACTTCACAATCATACCTAAAACCCATACGAGCCCCTTACTATGAAAACTCCTCTCACCTTACATAACTCCTCCCCGTTCCTCCTCTTCACCTTCCCTCACCTCCATTAACTCCTTCCTTCCTTCGTAACACACCCACTCTTTCACCCTATCCCTCACTATTAATCTGCGCGTACGTTTTTTATGTACTGTTTTCACTTTGAATTGTATTATCACATATATTTTTTTGACATTACATATGTCTTATTATGGATTGGTTAAGTCAAACTGTTCATTTTATGTGTTTTAGAATCCCCTGACGAAGAGCCTTCGGGCTCGAAATGCATTGGGACATTACACGTTGTGCTCATTTCGTATGGATATCATTTTGTACATACTGTTGTATGAAGCCCAGAATGGCACACAGCATGTATTAGAAACGTCTAATAAAGATTACAGATTGAATCCCACTGTCTCCGTTGTGGTGAAGAATATCAAGCAAAAGACAGCAATAAGGAAGTTTTTAAAAACACGCTTTGATTACAAAGAGTACTGTGGAATACCTGGATGAAAATAATACCATGGAGGGAGTTGTTCCCGCTTTTGCAGTGCGACAGTAAAAGAGCGCAAGAATAGAGCTCGGTTTTTTTAATACAACAGTATTATTTGTGGTTTGGGGCGACCCACAATTACTGTTCGCACGCACTTTACATAGAAGTTTGCAAGTATGGTTTCGCACTAAGGGAAGGAGTGCATTCTCATCATGCCTTTTCTACTGAGAATTTCATCGCCTCAACGAGTCTTTGCACCCTATTGATTGAGTATTAGCATTGAAAAATTGGAGAACAATATAAGATTGAGTTTATCACCGCGGAGACAGCGCAAATATGAAGGCAACTGAAAAACTCTTGGACATTTAATCTGGACAGGTTTCACCGATTCATTGGGCAATTGGGAGTGTTTTTCATTTCGTTTTTTATGTACTGTTTTCACATAACCATGGTGTACCAGTAGCGAGTTGTAATGGAGTACAGCCACGAATTTTGGTTATAGTGATTCAAGGGCAATGCAAGAAAGCATTGTATGTCACTTTTTAACGTTATGCTTGGGGCTGGAAATCAGGTTTATTCACTTGGTATTTCAATTAAGTTGCGTGAAAAGTCGGGTTTTGTTGTTTTAGTGGGGTAGGGAAGTGCACCATGGGAGTTAGAGTCCTCGGGTGGAGCTTTTAAGAGTAGTTTTGATAACATCGGGTGATTGGGAAGGGCAAAGGCGTCACGTGGGGGTAGTTAATGAGCACGCTTGGTAGTTATTTAAGAGTATGCGAGCGAAGAGGATATGGCACTTACTATTATGGAAGCACGAGGATGTAGTTTTTTACGGAGATGAGCCGAAGGAGGTAAGAACGTGGCAGGCGGTTGTATGCAAATAGTGAGGGGTAGCACGAAGACGTGAGAGAGGAATGAAAGTGGCTTTGAAGTGTGAGGAAGAGAGGGAATATTATGAAATCGTGCGGCAGTGAGGGTGAGTATGTGGTAGTTGGATTGATTAAATGTCTGTTTGCAATTAGTGAGTGTCAGTGTGCAGATTGATAGTGAGGGTTGAGGTGTAAGAGTGGGAGTGATAAGAAGGAAGGAGAGGGGTAATGGCGGAGAGTGTAGGGGAGGAAGTAGAGGAACGGGAAGAATTATGAAAGGGAGCATGTAGTTTTGGATTGATTGGGTGGTGGTTTGCAATCAGTGAGTGTTTGCGCGCAGATTAATAGTGAGGGATAGGGTGAAAGAGTGGGTGTGTTACGAAGGAAGGAAGGAGTTAATGGAGGTGAGGGAAGGTGAAGAGGAGGAACGGGGAGGAGTTATGTAAGGTGAGAGGAGTTTTCATAGTAAGGGGCTCGTATGGGTTTTAGGTATGATTGTGAAGTTCTTGGGGACACGTATGTTTGGGCAATAGGGGTGTAGAGTAGGGAGTTGCACTTAGTGTCATGATTTTCACTAATGTGGATGAAGGGAGGGTGTATTAAGTAGATTGTGTGTTCATGAATTGTATTATCACATATATTTTTTTGACATTACATATGTCTTATTATGGATTGGTTAAGTCAAACTGTTCATTTTATGTGTTTTAGAATCCCCTGACGAAGAGCCTTCGGGGCTCGAAATGCATTGGGACATTACACGTTGTGCTCATTTCGTATAGAGATCAATTTGTACATACTGTTGTATGAAGCCCAGAATGGCACACAGCATGCATTAGAAACGTCTAATAAAGATTACAGATTGAATCCCACTGTCTCCGTTGTGGTGAAGAATATCAAGCAAAAGACAGCAATAAGGAAGTTTTTAAAAACACGCTTTGATTACAAAGAGTACTGTGGAATACCTGGATGAAAATAATACCATGGAGGGAGTTGTTCCCGCTTTTTGCAGTGCGACAGTAAAAGAGCGCAAGAATAGAGCTCGGTTTTTTTAATACAACAGTATTATTTGTGGTTTGGGGCGACCCACAATTACTGTTCGCACGCACTTTACATAGAAGTTTGCAAATATGGCTTCGCACTAAGGGAAGGAGTGCATTCTCATCATGCCTTTTCTACTCAGAATTTCATCGCCTCAACGAGTCTTTGCACCCTATTGATTGAGTATTAGCATTGAAAAATTGGAGAACAATATAAGATTGAGTTTATCACCGCGGAGACAGCGCAAATATGAAGGCAACTGAAAAACTCTTGGACATTTAATCTGGACAGGTTTCACCGATTCATTGGGCAATTGGGAGTGTTTTTCATTTCGTTTTTTATGTACTGTTTTCACATAACCATGGTTTACCAGTAGCGAGTTGTAATGGAGTACAGCCACGAATTTTGGTTATAGTGATTCAAGGGCAATGCAAGAAAGCATTGTATGTCACTTTTTAACGTTATGCTTGGGGCTGGAAATCAGGTTTATTCACTTGGTATTTCAATTAAGTTGCGTGAAAAGTCGGGTTTTGTTGTTTTAGTGGGGTAGGGAATTGCACCATGGGAGTTAGAGTCCTCGGGTGGAGCTTTTAAGAGTAGTTTTTTGATAACATCGGGTGATTGGGAAGGGCAAAGGCGTCACGTGGGGGTAGTTAATGAGCACGCTTGGTAGTTATTTAAGAGTATGCGAGCGAAGAGGATATGGCACTTACTATTATGGAAGCACGAGGATGTAGTTTTTTTACGGAGATGAGCCGAAGGAGGTAAGAACGTGGCAGGCGGTTGTATGCAAATAGTGAGGGGTAGCACGAAGACGTGAGAGAGGAATGAAAGTGGCTTTGAAGTGTGAGGAAGAGAGGGAATATTATGAAATCGTGCTGCAGTGAGGGTGAGTATGTGGTAGTTGGATTGATTAAATGTCTGTTTGCAATTAGTGAGTGTCAGTGTGCAGATTGATAGTGAGGGTTGAGGTGTAAGAGTGGGAGTGATAAGAATGAAGGAGAGGGGTAATGGCGGAGAGTGTAGGGGAGGAAGTAGAGGAACGGGAAGGATTATGAAAGGGAGTGAAGGGGAGCATGTAGTTTTGGATTGATTGGGTGGTGGTTTGCAATCAGTGAGTGTTTGCGCGCAGATTAATAGTGAGGGATAGGGTGAAAGAGTGGGTGTGTTACGAAGGAAGGAAGGAGTTAATGGGGGTGAGGGAAGGTGAAGAGGAGGAACGGGGAGGAGTTATGTAAGGTGAGAGAAGTTTTCATAGTAAGGGGCTCGTATGGGTTTTAGGTATGATTGTGAAGTTCTTGGGGACACGTATTTTTGGGCAATAGGGGTGTAGAGTAGGGAGTTGCACTTAGTGTCATGATTTTCACTAATGTGGATGAAGGGAGGGTGTATTAAGTAGATTGTGTGTTCATGAATTGTATTATCACATATATTTTTTTGACATTACATATGTCTTATTATGGATTGGTTAAGTCCAACTGTTCATTTTATGTGTTTTAGAATCCCCTGACGAAGAGCCTTCGGGGCTCGAAATGCATTGGGACATTACACATTGTGCTCATTTCGTATGGAGATCAATTTGTACATACTGTTGTATGAAGCCCAGAATGGCACACAGCATGTATTAGAAACGTCTAATAAAGATACAGATTGAATCCCACTGTCTCCGTTGTGGTGAAGAATATCAAGCAAAAGACAGCAATAAGGAAGTTTTTAAAAACACGCTTTGATTACAAAGAGTACTGTGGAATACCTGGATGAAAATAATACCATGGAGGGAGTTGTTCCCGCTTTTTGCAGTGCGACAGTAAAAGAGCGCAAGAATAGAGCTCGGTTTTTTTAATACAACAGTATTATTTGTGGTTTGGGGCAACCCACAATTACTGTTCGCACGCACTTTACATAGAAGTTTGCAAGTATGGTTTCGCACTAAGGGAAGGAGTGCATTCTCATCATGCCTTTTCTACTTTTAGAAAGTTGCCATTTTTCTGCCTTAGCTATTTAGTGCCTGTAGCTTGTCTCTAGGTCACATGACTGAGTGTAGCTGACAGTTGGGCTTTGTGTATTCCTCCTAGTCAGCCACACACAATAGAGTGCTTAGGTGTACCTGGATGGGCCATCACAGGCAGGATGGGAGGGCGGAGCTGGGCCCAGCATGACTTACACTTGAATAGGCTGCGTCCTGCCTCCCGACAAAGGGCTGCATACCCCTGTAGTTAGTCTGGAGCCAGGACAGGGACGGCATATTGCCTGTAGACTTCAAAGGGAAACCTCTACAAGTGTCTCCCCTACTTCAAAGGCACAAATGTGTACAAATACTGGACCTCAGACACCAACTCTTCAGTACTATTTTGGACCTGTGGATACTCTGCCAGGCAGAAGGACTGCTGGGCTGAGGAAATGACTGCCACTCTGCTGAACTGCTGTTCTAAGGGACTGCTGCCTTGCTGTGCTGGCCTGCTGCCTTTCTGCCCTCTTGCCTGGGCAAGAAGGACTGGACCTGAATTTCTTGAACAAAGAACCTAAGAGTGACTCCAAGGGCTAGTTGGCTGGCCTCCAGATCTGAAGCCTTCGGGACACAACAGGCTTTCAACAAACTGGCACCTGCACCTGGACTCTGCCATCTGTGAGCCTACCCGGCGAAGTGGTGCTACCCCAGTCTCTGACCCTTTGAGGTGGGCTTAAGGTGCTCTGACAGCCTCTATGGATCCAGCGGAACTGACGCATCTCCTCTGTTGCGAGGCGTAACATCGAGCAGATCCGACGCTTAGCAGCTCTTGTGTGGGTCGTAACCATGGCAAAGACTTGCATTGCCTCTGCAGCTTCTTTGGAAATGCAGATGTGTGATACATCCTTCGCACAGGCCCTCACCTCCTTCATCGACAGCAGCCTTGATGATGAGGACGGACTCTGCATCACATCCTTGCGGTTCCTTGGAACTGGCGCATTGCCCTTACTGCGCGATGCATCCTCAACGTTGGACTACGCATCTCAAGCCCTCACCGATGGGATCCTCGATGATGATGCAGTACCTTGCTCCACAGCCTCGCCGCATCTCGGAGCCGACACAGCACTTCAACTGCGCAACACATCTTTAAAGCAAATCCTCGCAACACTCCACAAACCAGGATTTAAGGTACTCTGTTCAGCGAGCCTAACTGGGTCCCTGTAGCGGGCTCACGCTCCATCATGGTTGGCCTGAACTTGTGACTTTGTCCCGTTCCGGTGCAATCAGATATCCACAGTTGGCGCTTTATGCCTTTTGGCACTATTTTCACAAAAATCTTTAAAATTGCATATCTCTGGTTCTACTGATTGGATTTTTGTTGTTTTGATCTTGTTTTATTTATTACAAAATGCAACCATTTTTTAACTGGTGTGGGATCCTCTTGAAGTGTGTTTTCACTGTGTTAGTGTTTGAATTGTTGCCCAAATGCTTCACACTTTGCCTTTGAGTTAAGCCTGACTTTTCTGTGCCAAGCTACCCAAGGGATGAGCATAGGTTACTTTAGGGTTTGCTTTTGCCTTCACTCTGAGAAGAGTTGTGGTTGCTGCTCGAAAAGGGTTTCACTCCCTCAACCAGTAACTCAATATCTTACAAGACACATTTTAAAAAGTCTTCCTCCCAATCCGGAGAAGTAAGACCTGTCACTGAATTACACAATCTTTAGAGCATGGTGAAAAATAAAATCAGAGCTAGATAAAGGGAAATGATGCTCTGGAACTGACAATTAATAGGCTGGCCGGTGTCAACATTTCTTTCCTTTGCAGTGATGCTTCTGTGTAGAGTGGGGCATGGTTTAAAAAGTGTGGAGATTGGAAGGTAGATTCTTTTAAACAGAGGCAATCCCTGTCAGGGCTCTCCACATTTAGGAGACGTGTGTGCCACCTTGCATCTGGGTCTACTTTTAGCAGGAATGCAGCACTGTCCTGTCCTTCCACCAGTGGTCAAAGTGAGCGGGATCTGAGGGACATGACGTGCCCATACTTTTCTAATTTAAGAAAAACAGTTCCCCTATTTTTTGTGAAAAGAGAACCTTCATGGGACGGTTAATTCCGAGAGTTGAAATGCTTCAGCTAAAGTGAAAGGGAGGGACTGTCTCCTGTGCTGTGAAACAGAGGGAGGTGCAAACAGCTAAGCAAGCTTTCTTGCCAGGGGACCTGCTTGCCTGAAAGAAATGTAAAAGTGCACAACTGGTCAATCTGCAAATATAAAGGGTGCTTGGAAGCCGAAATAGGCATTAATTGATGGAACCACTTGAATTTTCCTGATGACACAAATGTATTCTTTTTTGAGTGGTATTGCAAGAGAGTTACCAGCTGAGCTGGAAAATGTGTGCTTTTAATAAAAAGTTATAAAAAAAATTGCACTATGTACTAAAATCTATATTTTGGAAGCACTTTATCGTAAACCTTTTTGTGTATTTTGTAGCAGCCTGTCTAATACTGTGTGCAATCCAAGTTTAAAATAATGATTACATTCTCACAGTGCTTACTGTCACAGACTGGGACCTTGTAGCACTAAACATATACAAGCCACTAGTCTTCATTGCACCAACCAGGATCCAATTCTGTTGCTCTCTGGTTATGGACACAGACCTCGGCAGTGCATTAACTAATAGAGGTTTCATAATGTATGATAGTGCATTTCCCACTGATTAACTTAACTTTATTTTTCTTTTTTATTTAAGGGATGTGCCTTATTTTATACAGTTACTTGAAGGTGAAAGACCGAATAAGTTACAGACTATTTTATATTCTAGCCACGGTTTGACCCAGCCCCCAAACTCACTCACCCCGGCCCCTTTGTAGGCAGCATTGAAGTTCCCATTGTTGTTGTAATGCACTTCCACCACTGCATCCTACCCTGGGGTAGTGTTCAGCACAGCAGGGTGTGACAGAGGGTGCCCAATGCACTTACCTCACCTCTCCAAATATGGTCACGTAGACTGCACTGAATACAACCGCCAGCAACTGATAAAAATTGCGCACCTATTAATTTTGCGCATTCAAGAATGGGGAAACAGACATATTTTGCGCACGATTCCAACTATTGCAAGGTGTGCATGATCGAATTTTGAGCAAAATGGTCCTGTGATTTGTAGCAAGTTTTCCCTGGTGCAAAACACGATAATGGACACCTAAATTAGGTGACATTTAGCCCGACATCTAATCTTGCTTTGAGTGCAAAACTAATTTTTTTCTCCCAATCATAAAGAGAGCCTCAGGGTTCAACTTTTGTGGGCCTGATTCTTTTTGAAAAAAATAAATAAATAACTTCACGGGGCGTGGCTTGAATGGCAGAGCTGATGGCTGCCTGATCCGTCTCTCTGCTCGACGTGGAAACATCGATGTGACCTTCTGCTTACATCCGTGGCTAAACGGTGATCTGCTACCAGTATCTGGGACCTCATGGTGTGAGGCACCTAGCAAACACACCAAACGCCTTCGGGACGCACCAATTCCGACATAATTTTGGTCTGAAGAATCGCCGATAGGAACTCATGCATCGGAGCCAAAATGGCAGACACGTAGACGTATGCAACTGCTGTGCCTGCAGCCTAGCGGAACATCGGATTCCCTCCCTGTGCGGCCGCTCCACGTGGGCAAAAACAGCCACCGACTCCGGTCAAGGTACCCTTTGTTATCAGGTAAAATTGCGCCTTTTGTTCCATCACGGCGATTGTTCCTGAAATGCGGCCTGACTCTAAGATGGCGGCCGCGCTTGAAGCATTCGTGCATCGTTAGTGCCTAACTCACCGCACTAAGTGATCTACACATATTGAGGAGCTGCCCTTAAGCCAATACACCATCCCTCTGTGGTCCCTCGACCAGGGAAGGCGCAAGTTGCCTCATATCGGACCGCACCTCTATCAGCCCAGAGAGCTCATACACACAAAATGGTGGCCATCAAATGAAAGGGCAATACTTTCGACTTGAGTGACAGCAAACTGTGCCAAATAACGAGCTTCTGCAATACGTCAGTGTGCTATCCTGCAATTAACCCAGCGATCCCAGTGCCTCAACTAACACCTATTTAATGAATGACTTACAGCTGCACCTAAGCACCTAAGCCTGCCATGCTTGCCTGACTCAGTGCCTGACCCTAAAATGGAGTATCTCGCATTACAGATATACCACTGTTAGTGTTATGCTAAGACAACCCTGCAGCAAAGTTACCTAAAAACAGCGCTGGCTCCTTAAAAGCTACGCAGGTCCAAGCCATACTGTAGGTCTGAAGTGACTGTATTTTCTATCAGTGTCGGGAGCATCTATCGACATCTGACAACAGACAGCAACATTAACTGCATACTGTAGGTCTGTAGTGTCTGTATTTTCTAGCAGTATCGGGAGCACCTAGCGACATCTAACAACAGCTAACAACAGCTTGCAACATTAACTGCACTTACCAGCGGCTAGCAGCACCTAGCAGCAGCTTGTGGAATATATATTTAAAACCAGCAACGTTAACCAGCACCAATAAGGAGTAGCTGCATCATTCAATCCAATAAGGGGAAGCTACTTCAGCCAAGCATCATCCAAACCCTATCTGTCACCTTGCTCCGCTAATAGTGCTTAGCGCTTAGTAACGTCTTGTAGGCAAAAAAATTGCCCTCCGCAAATACACGCAGTACCAACAAGGAGAAGATGCTTCAACAAAACCCTAACTGTTACACTGGTGAAAGTGAGTCAGAAGTCCGTTTCAAAATAAAAGAAAAGGAGAGCGTTATAGTACGATTCCAACCCGAAGGGCTAACACTACTAAAGCACTACAAAAACTCTGCACCTCAACTGACGGTTAAACATCCATCACCACCATGGCAGAAAAAGACTCCAAGGCTCACTACAAATGCTCCAAAGCTGAACCGTCTCCATCAGACTCTCCTATCAAACCCAAAGCTGATATGAGTAGCACGATGGAAATGATCCTCAAAACAATGGCTGATGTCCACAACCTGGCGAAATCAACCAAACAAAACACAGACGCTATGCAGCTAGAATTGACCACCATTCGTGCTGACATGAACATAATCAACTCTAAAATCGTCACCGCGGAATAGAGAATAAGCGACAAAGAAGACTCCTCTAATCGCTCTAGCAAAGATATAAAGTCCCTTCTTGCCATTACCAGTAGTCTTAAAAGACGAGCAGCCGAACTTGTAGACCGGAATGGAAGAGGCAACATCAGAATTTTTGGAATACCTGAAGGATCAGAGGACTCTGCAGAGTCTTGCATCTCCTTCTTAGAGAACTGGATTCCTCAGATCACGGACATAAAATTTCACAAGAACCTGGAACTGGATCGAGCGCACAGAATACAGACATATAACTCAGCAGCAAGGAAAACAACACACCCAATCATTTGCAAACCTCTGAGATATCAGAACACGGAGGCCATTCTCAACTTTGCCCGCAAGAATCGCCAGATCACTTGGAATGGCCAAAGGATAACTTTCACACAGAACTACTCAAAATCTAGCATGGACACAAGGAAAGGTTTGCTCTTGCTAAGGGACAAGCTATAGGATAGAAACATCCAATTCTCATTTGCAGGCCCATCAAAGTTTAAAGTCATAGAGAATGGTAGGCTCCACTTCTTCACGGATCCAAATGATCTGTCGAACTTCTTAGACAGTCCGGTCTCACAGGACATGAATCATTCTAACTCCTTCTCTAACAAAAGGAAACCATGTTATCCTTTTTATCTGTCTGCCATCTTGCTCATGTTTACTATTTACTACTGTCTAAGCATGCTTATGGTTTACTATCAATTTACTTTCAAAATGTATACCTAGTTGCAGGTAAATGAGTTAGCACTCGTTGACTTAAATGACCATATGGTAGGTGGTTTTGTTAGCATCCTTATCTGGGTGGGTCAGTTGTAATGTTTCTAATGGATCACTGGCAGAATATCGAGGAGCAAAATATCGACCTGCCAAAATATCGATGAAAAAATATAGAATGACAGAATATCGACTTCCTATTTACAAACAGGTAAGTACAAAAATATCGAATCCAAAATATCGTTGTAAATAATATAGGGGGTCATTACAATAGCGGGCGGATCGCCACCGCCAGTATGGCGGTGGCGATACGCCTGCCATTTTCCACCGCCCGCCTACCATTTACCCCCTGCCAAATCACGATGGCGGTGGTGACGCCGGCGGACGGAAAGACCGTCCGCTGTTTTTCCGCTGGTCGTACAGGCGACCGTGCGGAAAACGGGTTTAATATGGTGGCGGTGTCTGTGAGACACCGCCATCCATATTAGGATGTAGGCGGTGAGGAGCCTTTTCATGGCGGCATTTCCGCCATGAAAAGGCATGCGGTAGTTCGCATTTGGGGGCCCGTTGCGGGCCCCAGGATGTTGGGAGTGGGGGGTACCTATGGTACCCCCTGCATTTGCATGCACAAGGTGGCAGGCACCGCACGGTGCCTGTCACGTTGTGCATGCAATAGCACAACATGCATTTTGTACATTGCGGCGGGTGCTGCTGACAGCACCGCCCGCCACAATGTACAAAATGCGGGATGCGCCCGCCAGTGTGGCGGGCGCTTCCTAATGTGCCTGGCGGGACCGCCGCGACTTCGGCGGGTGGTCCCTGGCTCCGTTGCGGTGGCGGGCGGACAAAGTCCGCCCGCCATCGTAATGGACCCCTTAGTTTGTTAAAATATCGAATTTTTTAAATGTCTTAAAAGTAATGTAAAATAATTAAATAATGAATATAATTAAGTAAAACATACTCAAAAATACTTAAATAACTTTAAAATTAATAAATAATTAATGTAAATTTAAAAAAACATGCAATTTTATTTTTTTATACATATATACGTTAACTTAATAATATTAAAAAATATTCAATATTTTTAGAGTTGGATAGCGCGAGGGTAAAATTTACTATTCCACTCCAGTGAGTGCAACAGTAAGGAAAGCGTTGGATAGTGGGAGGGTAAAAATGACTATTCCCACTCCAGTGAGTGCAACAGTAGGGAAAGCGTAGGATAGCCGGTAGATAAAAATTACTATGCCCACTCCAGTGACTGCAACAGTAGGGAAAGTGTTGGATAGCGTAGGGGTAAAAATTACTATTCCCACTCCAGAGAGTGCAACAGTAGGGAAAGTGTTGGATAGCGTAGGGGTGAAAATTACTATTCCCACTCCAGAGAGTGCAACAGTAGGGAAAGTGTTGGATAGCGGGAGGGTAAAAATTACTATTCCCACTCCAGTGAGTGCAACAGTAGGGAAAGCGTTCGATAGCGGGAGGGTAAAAATTACTATTCCCACTCCAGAGAATGCAACAGTAGGGAAAGTGTTGGATAGCGTAGGGGTAAAAATTACTATTCCCACTCCAGAGAGTGCAACAGTAGGGAAAGTGTTGGATAGCGTAGGGGTAAAAATTACTATTCCCCCTCCAATGAGTGCAACAGTAGGGAAAGTAATGATTTAATAATTAAATATATATAAATTAATTATCAATACCAATAAAAAATTCATAAAAATTAATTACCAATTACAAATTATTTAATAATTAATTAATTATAAATACCAATAAATATTAATTATTAAAAAGTAATTACCTATCAATAATTAATTGACACCAAATTAATTTTCAATACCAAAAATTAATAAGTAATAAAAAATACCAATTAATAATTAATTAACAGTAAATTAATTATCAATACACAAAAATAATTTCAATAATTACGTAATTACAATTAAATTACTTCCCACCCTATTCCCCTATAAACACACAACCCGCTCCGAATAATAAATTAAAACAATTAATATAATTATCAATTAATCAATTAATAAAAATGAATTACCAATTAATAAAAATTAATTACCAATTAATAATTAATTAACAATAAATTAATTATCAATACCAATAAATAAAAATAAATATTTACTTAATTACAATTAAATTACTTCCCACCCTATTCCCCTATAAACCCACAACCCGCTACAGAACTAAAATGCAAAATTAAATTAAATATAATTAATAAATCCTAAAAATTAATATTTAATTTACTATAATTAAATTACTTCCCACCCTATTCCCCTATAACCCCCCAACCAGCTACGGAATTCAATTACGCAATATTTAAATAACATAAAATTCTTTACTTTAAAAAAATTCAAACATACATTACAAAAATAATACATACTTTTAACACATATACTAACACTTAAAACACTATAAAAAAAAATCGATATTTTTAACAACTATGGGGCACATTACGATACCCGGCGTAAAAAAATCCGCCAGGCATGGAAGCGGCAAAAATCCGCCCGCACACACCGCCTGAACACCGACCACGCCATTATGAGTACACAAACTGAAAACCGCCATCGGCGGAAAAATCATACAAAATACCGCCCGCCATCGTCCGAGTCGGAGTCAAACCGCCCGCCACGGACGGAAACACGCACGACAACACAAAACCGCCCGCCCTCACGGCCGACACACCGCACGTGAAATTACGATCGCACCGCCATGAGCGCGGAAAAACAACAAAAATACCGCCCGCCAGCGCAAACAACGCCGATGAGAATCGACACGGCAGAAGCCATGGCGCCCACGTACCTGCACAGAAACCATCCGCACACAAAACCAATAGCACACAACATGGCCAACAAGTCCACACAGCAAGGCACGCACAAATACACAAGCACAGTACACATCCCGAAAACACCCCCCGGACAAACTAAAAATACAAAGGCCAGAACCCCAGACACAACACACCTGAAAACAACAGACCATGAGGACACACCCACATAGGTGAGTACAAAAGCAGCACTCCCACAGACCACAACCCCTTGCTACATTGCAAACCAGAGAGGAGAGGAGAGGACACAGTGACACAGCAAGGACAGCAGCACACCACAGAAACGCACACATCACAACCACCACCACCACCACCACCACCAAACACCGGCACCACAAACCCCCTGCACATTACACAACACACACCGCACCAGCACCACAAACACCATGGCACCACAAAGGATGCCCAAGTTCACGCCCATGGAGCTGACGGTCATGGTCGACGAGATCATCAAGGTGTACCCACAAATCTATGGGAACATGGTCCAGCACACACCACTAGCCACCAGAAACAGAATGTGGACCCGGATCGTAGACCAGGTCAATGCAGTCGGGACCCTGCCCAGGAACAGAACCGAGATAAACAAACGTTGGAATGACGTAAAGAGCCTGGTCAAGAAGAAGGAGGGCAAAAACAGAGAGCTGGCTGCCGTCACTGGCGGAGGGAATCCCGCGCTCTTTAAGACCTTCAAAGCGTGGGAGGAGAAGGTGCGAGTCGTAATCCATCCGGAGATCCTCGCCGGATTAGCAGGGGAGTGGAGGCTGGTAAGTACAAACTAATGTATACCAGCACACCGCTATGTACACACATGCGCAACCACCATGCCACAGCTCCCAGGGACAAACACCCCCATGTCCAGCACACAATACACAACACATCACACGCACATGCAACAGACACTACCACACACAGGCCAAACCGAACAACTGTAAGATGCGTGGGGACATGTGTACACTAAGCCAGCCACGTAACCACCAACAGGTCCCCAAATATGCCAGAAGCGCCACAACGAGCACCCACCACACCCATGTGTCCGCCACAGCTGCACTAACCGACAAGTAACAGGTAAGTGGCAGGAACACAAAGTGCAGTGGGTCGGAGGGGGACAGCTGAAGTACAACACCCACCAGGCCCCCACTCCCACAGACCAGCAAGGTGGAGCACTCCCCACACCCATGTGTCAGGCACAGCTGCACCAACCGACAAGTAACAGGTAAGTGGCAGGAACACAAAGTGCAGTGGGTGGGACGGTGGACAGCCCAAGTACAACACACACCAGGCCCCAGTCCCACAGCACAGCAAGGAGGAGCATCCCCCACACCCCACACCCACGTGTCAGCCACCGCAGTGCACAACGACAGCCGAAAGGCAGACATCACGGTCCACAGCAATCGGTGTCAGTGGGTGTCCAGCCATCACCACGACCCACAACACCGCCCCCACCCCCACAGACCTGCAACATGGAGCACCCCCCGCTAAGAGCCATGTGGCATCCAGTACAGTGCACGCACGAACAACTTGCAGGTGGGAAACTGGACAGGGCTGGATTACTGGAGGCATGAGGAGCATAACACCACCAACACATGGGACATGTCACGTAGCACACGAACACGCAGCACCGCCCACCGTCACGAACAAGTGAACAATGTGCACACGGACAAGAACAGCAGACTCACACCCCACATGACCCATCACAGACATAGCAACACCCAAGGAGCCACGTCTGCATGCACAAGCCACACTGAATATAGTCCCACACGGCAGCCACTGTGCAACTCATCACACACAACCGAAACACCATTGAAGTCCTGTCCATGTAGCCCCTACTGCCTGTCAACCACACACCCCACAACTACGCCTATGTAAGACAAACAACACTAGACGCAACAGAGCGGAACAACAGAAATGCACACGAACACCACTGAACCCATCAAACACACAGACACACCATGCACATACAACATACCATCCATCCCATCCGTCAGCCCCAGTCTCATGAAAGGCATGTCATCCGCACAGCTGCCACACATACAGCAGTCACGCTAAGACACATGCCCATGACCAACCATGTGCCAGAAGTCAATTAAGCGCACGACACACTGTGAGCAACAACACACAACATGGGCCACACCCCCCGAGCACTGCAGTGATGCACATGGCACAGGGCAGCACGCACACCAAGGAGATGGGACAACTGCAATACGTTGGCTGGCACACAACTATCACTCACTCATAACGATGCGTCCAATGCCATGTCCAGTAACCACAACAGACAGCAAATATGCAGGGCATGTCAGGCATGCACACACCTCAGACCATGCACTGTCATGCTGCCACAACACATGTCACGTTCGGCACCCATGGCTCACAGCATGTACCCCAAAAGCATATACCCTCCCAAATGCGAATCTGGGGCATAGCCCCCATGTTGCCATATGCGTTCCTAAGCGTTCCATTTGAACCCCAAAAGCATATTCCATCCCAAATGCGAATCTGGGGCATGGCCCCCATGTTGCCATATGCGTTCCTAAGCGTTCCATTTGAACCCCAAAAGCATATTCCATCCCAAATGCGAATCTGGGGCATGGCCCCCATGTTGCCATATGCGTTCCTAAGCGTTCCATTTGAACCCCAAAAGCATATTCCATCCCAAATGCGAATCTGGGGCATGGCCCCCATGTTGCCATATGCGTTCCTAAGCGTTCCATTTGAACCCCAAAAGCATATTCCATCCCAAATGCGAATCTGGGGCATGGCCCCCATGTTGCCATATGCGTTCCTAAGCGTTCCATTTGAACCCCAAAAGCATATTCCATCCCAAATGCGAATCTGGGGCATGGCCCCCATGTTGCCATATGCGTTCCTAAGCGTTCCATTTGAACCCCAAAAGCATATTCCATCCCAAATGCGAATCTGGGGCATGGCCCCCATGTTGCCATATGCGTTCCTAAGCGTTCCATTTGAACTCCAAAAGCAAAGTACAAACCAGACCCAGGATGGGCCAGGAGCCCGCATACACCAGAGTCACAATGAGTAGGGGCAAAGCAACACACCCATCGGCATGGCCAATCCGTCCCATGCCACATGTGCACAGCACACAGTCCCATTGCCTAGCACACACACCTACAGATGCCACAGCCACACACTCGCCTCCGGGAAACCCATGTACGAGATTGCACGAACTGCCAATGTCAGACGACTAATACATACTTCGCCAGGTGCAACACAATAACAAATCTCATTCTCTCCACAGGTGACGAACTGCTGGACGCTGGGGATGGAGACAGCAGCCAGCACAGCCAGCCTACAAGCCCCCAACGAGGACACACGGATCTGGAGGATCTGTCCACCTCTTCGGACACGGACCACCAAGCTGGCCCATCTGGCGTGGCAGGGCCCAGCCGCTCCCCAGGACCCCTCCTACCCACCAACCCATCATACAGGGATGCTGAACAGTCCCAGTCCCCTGCTGCCACTGTCGTTGCGGCCACACCCACGGTCATTGCGGCCACTACCACTACCGCAACCGCCACCATCGCCGCACCGACCACCACCGCCTCCACCACCACCACGTCTTCGCTGGCACCAGCCCCAGCGCAGGTGGTGGCCCGGCCGACTGGATCCACCCTGGGAGCCACAGCGAGGACCGTGGTGAGCAATGTGGCTAGTGGGCAGGCCGGTGGCAGCAGGACTGGTAGGAGGAGCAGGGTCAGGGAAACGCCAGCCTCCCCTGGGAGCCATGCCCTGCCTCAAATGGACAGAGTCCTTGGGGCCTATGAAGAGGCCCAAGGACAATGGGCCAGGTCTGCTACTGACACGCGGGAGGTGCTGGGGGTGCTGAGGTCCATGGACGCCCATATGGGCCAATTCGTGTCCCGTATGGACCAACTCGTGGACCTCATGGGCCAGCTGGTGGTGGCGGTGGGGTCACAGGCAAGGCCAGCAACACCACCTCCGCCACCACCTGCTAGGGCGCAGGCTCGGGCAGCAGTGTCCACTTCCCCTGCGTCCACAGCCAGTGAGCACACCTCACCCACCACCAGCAGGTCGCCACCACACACCCCCCTCCCAAACGTGGAAGGGGCCGTCCGAAGAGGAAACAGATCTCCCGGGAGGACTTCGCACGCTCCAGTCGCAAGTGAGGCAGCCAGCCAGCCTTCCGCCAGCCTTCCTTGACCAGCCACTGCATTGACTTGCTCTACGATCCCACTCCACACAGCCATCTGGATGGCATGTGTGTGTTGGACTATGGACATAGAACCAGTGGGTACACCCTGATCATCACGCAGCCATGACCGACAGCTCATTGTCACTGCACGCACCACTTTTGTCATCACCTTACACACAATCACATGTCACAGTTTGTAATAAATGCACCTTTTTCACTAACTGCTGTTTGTGCCCTGTGTTTTATTTGTACGGAATACAACGGCCACCTTGGGCGGAAAGGCACCTGATGCGTGGCATGGCAATGGAATCCGGAGGGCCTGTAGGGACCTAGGGGTGGGAGACAGAACAGGAGCACATTCAATGAGTGTGTCACACACCCATCACACAGTACATGTCAACAACTACAAGCAATGTACACACATCGCACAGAGCAATAGGGCACAATGCCACAGCCACCAACAGTGGCATACTACCCTGGCCATGGAGCGTTGACACACTGCATGCAGTGAACATACGGCCACCCTGACACAGCACACACACACCTGCATAGTTACAGACACATCATCCGTCATACATGGACACTCACCGTCAAGTGAAGTAGCGGGCGATGAGCTGCTGGCGCACATTCCCAGCTTCCTCCTCTCCGCTGTCCACCTCACTCGAGCTGTCCTGGTCTGCGGGCTGGGGCCCTGGTTGATCTCCGTCATCCACAATGAGGGGGATCTGCTTCCGAATGGCCAGATTGTGCAGCATGCAGCACGCCACCACTATCTGGCACACCTTCTGTGGGGAGTACGCCAGTGCACCCCGGTGCGGTCCAGGCACCTGAACCTGGACTTGAGGAGGCCAAAGGTACGCTCGACCACACGTCTGGTCCTCCCATGTGCCTCATTGTATCGATCGTCTGCTGGGGTGCGAGGATTCCTCAATGGACTGAGCAGCCATGCCCCATTCGGATACGCAGAGTCACCTGGGTGTGAGGGACACAGAGAACCGTTGCTATTCCAACTGGACAGGGGACAGCATCGCACAACCAGCACGCTACACCACTCCACATACTCACCGACAATACAGCCACGATCCTGTTGCAGATTGGCCATCAGTCGTGGCAAGATGCTGTTGCGCATTATGTGTGCGTCATGGGCCGAGCCTGGAAACTTTGCACACACGTGGGTGATCACCATGTCCGCAAGGCACACCACTTGCACATTCAGGGAGTGCGTGTGCTTCCTGTTGCGGTACAGGTGCTCAGTGGCCTGTGGTGGAACAAGGCCAACATGAGTGCAGTCAATGGCTCCCACGATGTGTGGGATTCTGCCAAGGGCATAGAATGCACCCTTCACTGCCGCCAATTCACGAGCCCTGGGGAATCTGATGTACCTGTTCCGGTACAGCATCATGGCTGCCAGTACATCCCTCAGCACCTTGCTGAACATGGGCTGGGACATCCCTCCTCCACTGCCCACTGTGTGCTGGAATGACCCAGTGGCGAAGAAATGCATGGCGGCCATCACCTTAGCCGTGGGGGTGACAGCAGTCGGATACACCCTGCGGGGACGGAGATGGGGCTCTAACATGGCACACAGTCGATGCAGAGTTGGCCTGTCCAGCCGAAACTTCCTGATTACCTCTGTATCGTCCATGTCCGCCAGCAATTGGTATGGGCGGTCAATGTTCGGTCTCCGCCTGGGTTAAATGGCAGAGGACACATGTCAAAGCAACACGGCACATAGCAATTTCGCATACACATCACTGACATGACTGAGCAAGCACATGAGCCACAGCCCAGCTGTCAAGCTGGGACGGCACGGCCACAATACACTTACACAGGTCTCCCAACAATGGCAATGGCAAGTGAGACATACCACTGCCATGTGCATGCACATGGGGATCTAGGCCCCAATGACTTGCGGGGCGTGCTGATGGGGACTGACTGCATATTCGTCAAGCGGCAACGCCACGGCAACATGAGTGTCTGCTGAGCATGGTACTGCTTCCGAGGCTGGATGAGTATGGCACACGACGACGACGATGTGGGCACGGGCTGAGCGGCCAATACAAGTGGGACCTGTGGCACGAGGGGATATGAGACAGTAGTAGGTGTCAGCACTGCACCCTATGTACAGCACTGTACGGATCACAGCTCCCGAAACATTGACTGGTGTCCACATTGACAGCCCCATGCCAAGACGGCTGTGTGCTTGCAGTCACACGTCACAGGTGAGAGGTTACATTGCACGTGCCAGGTGGCAGTCGTACATAGTGGGAGCTGGCATGTGTGTGCATGTGTCTCCTGTTCAGGATCCACCAGATGGGCGCTGACTCTGTACTGACCATTGGACACAGCATGTTCCGTGGAAGGCTTGTGTGTGTGGGATGGTGGCACTGGATGTGCCTCCGTTGGGGGGGGCCATGCACAGGGCGGGTACGTCGATGATTGCGCATTGTTGGTCACGGTGGGTGCACCAGCTAAGATGTGTTGCCCTGTGTTCAATTCCTATGTCCGCATGATGATGGACTGTGGATGTGGGCAGACTACACATTGGTCGATGTGCTGTCTATATGCATGTGCCTTCACACCAGGCACAGCTGCCCCTGCACATGTGACCCCTGCTGGACTCGCTGCTGGGTCTGTGGAGCTGATGCACCTTCTGCGCGTGGGGCGGACAGCTCTCCTCACTTCCCTCATTGCGCATGTCATGTCTTTGCCGCAGGTGACATGGATCATGGAGGGCCCACATGTACGCGTGGGTAGGCTACACATGATTGTTCACTGGTCGCCACCCCCAGTCAGTGTTTCGAATGGGAAGGTTGTCGTGCTGGTGGTATGTTCGATGTGGCGGATGGGCGGGCCTAGGTGCGGGCTTACATTCCGGACATGGGGGGTAGTTGGATTGGCGACTAGTTGCAGTACACACGGGACACGTCTCTTCCTTTCCACATCTGGGTCATCCCTTGTACTAACTGACAGTGATACAGTCATCTTCGCCCCAGCCCTCATGTCCTCCCCTCGCCCCCCAATATGCATGCTCACCTGCGAGGCTAGCGCTTGCACAGGCAGCCCCAAGCTTGCACCAGAGAGGGCAAGGAGTGTATGTGTGGGTCCAGTTGCACGAGTGGGCTGTCTCAGGGTATGATGTGTGGCGGGACGCCGTCCACCTGCGTGGTGCCCCAAATGGAGACCCGGCCTGCATGGACTATGCATCACAGTCTTCGCCTTCCGGATCCGCCACCTGCGACACCCAGTGGCTGTGGCTGCCCTTGCGGCCAGGCCGCGTCCGTCTGTGGCTGATGGCCCACACATTCACTCTTTGGCCTCTCTGGGGAGGGCTCGGGGGTGGTGGCGCACACGCTTGCACTTAGTCGCAATGGCATGTGGCGTGGTTGGTATGATGGGCAATGGATGGGATGGTGCGAGCCACCTCCCGTGACGTCAGTGCTGCTCGTGCTGTGGTGCGTCCCCCTACACTTCCATTTGACTTTTTGCCATGCTGGACGTTGAGGTTCTATTGCCTGCGTGATATGAGCAGGAGGAGCGCGAGGAGACCTCTCACACACCATGCTCCACTGCCATCCCGTGCCCTGTATCGCCTGTGCGGATTGACTATGTTGGGGTTACACCTGGTCGACTGGGGCTGTGTGTGCCTTGTCAAGGGGCATGGCGGGCGCACAACAGGATCCAGCTCGTCCACAGAGGGTGGGCTGAGGTGCGCCTGGTACCGCTTTGTACGTGTGCCCGGCTGCTGTGCACACACGTGTTCACTCCCCCGACAGGTGTCCTCTCACAATGCCCAGGGAAGCGGTGGTGTACTGTTCATGAGCCCTCCCAACACGGCGTGCTCCAACTTGGCATGTGCGCATCTACCCGTCGCACCCACCCACCTGAGCACTGCGTCCATACGACTTCACACGACACATGTGTGTCTTCCACAGTAGTGCTACTCATTTGCGTTGACATCCAATACCAGTGGACTACATGGTCATGTCACGACTGCCGTGTACTTCACATACTCTCATCCTCTCTCATTCGTACTTGTGAAATGAGTCAGCGGAGACAGTTCTGGTTTCAAACATTATATTGAGTCTTCTGTCCTCTGTGATGCAGTATAGTGGACACTACTGGCAGCGGAATACATATTGAGGATATACTGAGCATGATTACAAATGGGATAGGGTGTGGGGTTACATCTGCTTGGCCAAGGCTGTGCTAATGTACATTTACGTATAGCTGCGGAGCTGCGGACTTTGACACAGACGGTATACATGTAGCCTACCAGACCGCTCGGCATCATGGGCACAGTCCATCTCAGTTCCATGTGACAGGTTTGCTGCGGTTGTTCCTCATGCACGCGTGCATGTGAGATGACATCAGGGCATGTGCTTGCGTGCATGCAGCGGCGTGCCACTTGTTGTTGCACTGTGGTGGTTACTGGACATGTCACAGTCACTGGGGTCGTGTTGTTGTTGTATGCACTTGTCGTCCATGCAAAGGTCCTGGTATGGGATTCCCGGGGCGGGGGTGGGAGGGGTGCAGCACCCACAGACTCCAGGCGACCTATTCATGTCCACTGAGCGGTGTGTGTGTCCAGGTGCGCTGGATCCATGTTGTGTCCTGGTTGTTCGTGCAGTTCCGTCCAGGTGGGTGCGATGCACAGAGCCCATGCCACTGCCTCCCACGATGCATGCGGTGTTCCTGGATGTGATGGGGAAGAGTGTGCATGTCCCGGTCATATCCGATGTCATGGCGATGTCGTTGATGGTGTGGTTACAGTTGCCGGTCGTTTGGTATGGCTGTTGTGGTGGTGACTGGCCAGTCCGTGCGGAAGCTGAGCATGGGTGCGGGGTTGGACTTCATAGGTCACTCGGGGAACCTGCGTTGTGGTCCGACGTATTTACAGGTTGTCAGGTATGCGATGCCGTCCAGCAGGGCTTCCATGTCATTGGTGGTGTACATGTTTGCCAGCCAATGAAGCGGATGGTGGCTGTCAAGGTGTTGTTCGTAGGTTGTCCCTTGGAGGACCATGATGGGGCATGCTGGGTGACATTCGATGTAGCTGTTCTCGATGATCCGTCGTGTGGAGGCACAGTGGTTCCATTTCAGTGCGCGTGCGATGTTGGCCACATACGCCATGCCCCCATAGGCAGAGCAGGCCCTGTCGTGTGCGTCCAGAGGGAGGAGTAGTGGTAGCAGGTCCGCCTTCAGACATGCCGGGTTGGAGAGGCATATCTCGACGGGATGCTGGTAGGGACACCTCCGACAGTAGAAGACGGGCATGACGCAGCTGAACAATGTGATGCGGTAAGTCAGTCGGTAACTTACGTTCAGCAGGGACAGGAGATCGCATCCCAATGTATGTATCGTGCTGGTTTGGTACAGCTTGAGCTCTTCGGCGTAGTTGGGTAGGTGTGTTGCGGTTGCCATTTCGCAGCGGTGCGTTGTGGTGGCGTGCTCCGGCTGTGTGTGCAGTCTGCAATGTGCACACTCCGGGGTTGCTGTGAGCTCTGTGTAGTCGTGGGGAGACAGGACTTGTGTTCTGTTGGCTTGTTTGGAGGACACGGGCCCTCTTCCCACATGCTTCTCAGACAGTTCAAGGTCAGTGCTGTGTGACTCCTTCCAATTAACTTGCATGTGGCCGACATGGGGGAGTGTTTTCTTCTTTCTTCCCCGTCCGTTGTGTGCTTCTGTGATATGCGCTATCTGCCCTGTGGTCGGTCTCCTCGGCAAGCCTGTGTTAGTCTATTCTTGGACAATGGCTGTATTCACCGGCTTCTGTCGTAGGGCTGTGGTTTCGGTGTTGGAATGGAAGGTCATTCAGTGCTGTCTGCTCTCCCTTGTGTGGGCGGCAGCCTGCCTTTCCGCTCTGCGTTGGGCCTTGTGTGTGGATGTAATTCTTGGGCCACCTGTTGTCGGTCACCGGGCTCTTTGGTGTTCCGTTTCATGTGTCTTGTTCATATGTGCAGGGTGGTATGGGTTTTTCAGTGTGGTACTGGCGTTCCTCTTCCCGAAGGGGCCCTGCTTCTCCTAGTTGGTGTTGCCGCCGCTGTGTGCTTCGCCATGTTTGTTACACTGGGGTGTGTCCTGCTGTTGCGTGACTTCACTGACATGTGTGCGTCGGTTGTGTGGCGTTGGGTGTTGTCCGTGAATTGGGCGTTGGGGACATGTCTGTGGCCGGCCTGTCACGTGTCATGTGCGTTCGGGGTGGGGCTGATGTGTGTGCTGCTTGGTTGTGTCCCTGTCCCTGTGTGCGACGCATGCATGGCGCTGCGGTTGGCCTCTGCGTTGTGCGCATGTGTGGCGGCGTCATCGGCGCTTCGGGGCCGTGACGGGGTGGTTGGTTCCTAGTCCCAGGTGGTGTGTACACATGTGTTCTGCGATGTTAGGATTTGGCCTGTGTGTCATATGTGGATGCAATGGTGGATGTGTAGTGTGCACGCGCTGGTGGGGGGTTGTCCGCTTTTTCCGCCCTTGCACTGTGTGCGCTGTTTGCGTGCACTTGTTGTGTGTGTGCGCCTACCTGCGTCTCCGCGGTACGTTGCGTCCTTGGTGGTGCATCAGCAGAAGCATGGGAAGGGCCTGCAGTGCTGGATTCATGCCCGGGGTGCCGCTTCTTCGTTGTCCGTGCTCTGCGTCCGTGTTTCCGCCTCTCTTTCACGTGCGGTGTCTCTTTGCCGTGGGAGCCGTTTGTTTGCGGCATCGTAATTTATGCGCCGGGCGGGACGTGTTTCGTCGGATGGTGTGTGTCAGTTGTGCTGCGCCGCTACGTGTGCGGGCGCACTTTGATGGCGGACGGTGTTGCTGGCTTGCCGGCGGTGTTTGGCCTGCTTTTCGCATCGTAATTTGGCGGGCGTGTGGGCTGCGGCATGCGGGCGGTAACTGGTGGTTTTTGCATCCGCCAGCACGGCGGTAGTGCTTCCGCCCGCCATCGTAATGGGCCCCTATATTATGACTGTCGATATTACTAACTTCGATATTATTAAAATCGATATTTCTTACCTGAATTTCGATATTCTGCACCACTATATTTTTGCAATTCGATATTCTGTCCATTCTATATAAAAAACTCGATATTCGGTCGTCGATATTTTTTTTCGATATTGTGACTAGTTACCTTCCTTCCTTATATAGAGAAATATACACTACGAATCACTGTACCTACTATAAAGCCAAAATCACGTGTGTCACTAACTTACTTATAAGGAATGGTCAGTACGGTCAGTATGCACTACTGTCCGATACAATATATTCCTTGACCGTTCTTCATCATAGAACTAAAAATTTACAAGAGGCTTGTTGCCTCTGTTACATATATTTTAGTCACCAAGGTCCTAGTAGAGTCCCATACTGAAATGTCTTAGTCCTAATTGGACAAATTGTACAAAACCAAGATTTGTTTAGCCCCTCTTACCTTTATTCTATGTCTACACTTTAGAAGGTTATCTACTGTATAATCAGTTCTTTCTCCAAGTTGACGGATTGACGCTCTTGCCATCGCACCTCCGACATTCGATGACCTCAGGGTTAGGGAGGAGTGGGTGGGGGGAGAGGGAGGGTTTTGGAGTTCTATGGTTTTTATTTTTGTTATCTTTATTTTTACTATCATTGTGATGTTTGGCCTGGACTTCTTTGCGCTTTCTCTTAAAATTACTGCCTGATAAGCAAGCTAATCAATCATCAGTTCTCTATCTGTACACACGCAGAGCTACCTGCTGGTTAACACTCCCTATTAATAGTTTCCATGTGCTTACCACTATTCCGGAGACACTACTCCAAACAAACATTAGTTTCAACGTAAACTTAAGTCAAGTCACCACTACATACACATACAATGACACATAGCATTTCAGTTAACCTCAATATCGTTTCCTTAAACATGCAGGTTCTTAACCACCTGATTAAGGGCTGTAAAGTTATGGACTATCTAGCAAAGACTAAAGGAGACATCATACTGTTCCAGGACACAAAACTATCTAGCAAAGATTCTGAATTCTTCAAACATAATTGGATATCACATGTGTCCTGCTCACCAGCGGAACACAAAAAGAAAGGTGTAATCACTCTAATAGCAAAAAAATCCAATATCACCCTTGAAACATACTCACATGATGAGGAGGGCAGGCTGCTGGTTACACACCTAAGCAGAGGCGATGACTCCATACATGTCGTAAACATATATGGTCCAAACACTGACGAGCCCAATTTCTGGGAAAATGTATCCAAAAAAATAGAATGCCTACCCCAAGAAGACCTAATCATTGTAGGCGGCGACTTTAATCTCCCACTAGACCCTATAATAGACCCCCAATCCACCTGCAAATACCACCCTACAAAATCTCAAGGTGTAGTACAGAAAATTTGCTCTAAATATAACCTCAAAGACTCTTGGCGCCTTCAACACCCTGACTCCAGTGATTACACATTTTATTCAGCCCCACATAACTTGTATACAAGAATTGACTATATACTTATATCGGGCTCATTTACACACCTAATTGACCAGACAAATATTTCGCCTAAACTTGTGTCTGATCACTCATGCATTAACACTGTGTTAACTGGCAGCGACTCTAAACCTCCACTTAAAAGATGACGTTTCAATAACGATGTTTTAACAGATCCCAATGACAAAAACAAAATTGAAGACGCTATTTTGGATTATCTCAAAAATTACAATGTCCCGGAGACAAATGTGAACACTCTCTGGGATGCGTTGAAAGCGACCCTGAGAGGGGTTCTCATCAAAATCAAAACGAAAATCAACAAAGGTTATAATGCAGAACTAATTAAGCTAGAACAGGAGATTTAACAACTGGAAATCTTGCATGCCAACTCTCTAAACAATAATATTCTCAACCAACTAACACAGAAGTATGAATACAACAAAATTTTAAGTGAACGTGCAGGGGTGTGGATAAACAAATTTAAGGGTCTCAAACTCTGTGAAGCTAACAAAGCGGGTAAGATGCTTGCTTCTTACCTCAAACACAAACAAAATCAACATAGAATCACATCAATCAAACATGTGAACAACCAAACACATACTAAACCAAAGGAAATATTAAACTGCTTTAAAAAAAATTATGAATCCCTATATCGCAACGATCAGGAGTTCAATTTGCAAAAATGCACACAATACCTGGGAAGAATTAATCTCCCAAAACTAACAGACTTGCACTCGGCAAACCAATAAATGCTTCAGAAGTGTCTAAGACCATTAAAACCCTGAAGGATAACAAGGCACCGGGGCCAGACGGCTTCACAGCCAAATTTTACAAAACATTCACGGATCTACTACAACCAACCATGTTAAAAGTATTCAATAATATAGCTAGCTTAGGCAGTACAACAGATTCAATGGCAGAAGCCAACAATATAGTTATCCCAAAAGAAGGGAAAGATCCCTTATAACCAAAAAATTATAGATTGATATCATTCATTAACGTGGACTGCAAAATTTATGCGAAAATATTGGCCACTAGACTTAACGAATTCCTCCACAACTAATAAGCAACTCCCAAGTAGGCTTCATTAAACACCACATGTCAAACGACAACACCCGTCTTCTTTGCCACGTCCTCGAAAATGCAAATTATAACCCCACTCCTTATATAGCTATAACTCTAAACGCAGAAAAAGCGTTTGACAGAGTATCTTGGTCATTTTTAAACCAATGCATGCAGTCCTTTGACCTCGGTGATCCCTTCATAAAAATGGTCATAGCACTATACGTGAAACCTGCTACTTGGATTGCGATTAATGGTTCCCTCTCCGAGTCTCTCACCCTTCAACAAGGCACAAGGCAAGGCTGCCCACTCTCACCTTCCCTTTTTCTGTTAGCGCTAGAACCCCTTATACAGGACATAAAACAAAATACCAAAATCACTGGGATAGGTTTTAATAATATTCAGGTTAAGCTAGCTGCCTACACGGACGACATTCTGGTAGTCACAGAAAACCCTGGTCCCTCAATCAAGGCCCTGATAGACACCATAGAAAATTACTCCAAACACTCTGGCTATAAGTTGAACAGAGACAAATCTGAAGTTAAACCTTTAAATATTCACTGTACAAAAGAGATTTTAGGTAATTCAGGTCTGGCATGGCAACCCGGATATATAAAATACCTGGGTATCGAATTTGGAAGCAATATAATAGATACATTACACCACAATGAAAACACTACCATAGATCAAATTAAAAAACTACTAGACAAATGGTCCCCCAAATTTATCACCTGGTGGGGCAGGATCGAAACGATAAAAATGATGATCACCCCGCTAGTCAATTATCTCATCAACATGCTACCCCTCGTATTAACCAAAGACTTCCATCACAAACTAGATAACCTCTTCTCAAAATTTATTTGGCAAGGTAAGAAGGCTAGAATAGCCCTCAAAAAGCTCAGGTTAGATAAATCTCTGGGGGTGTTAACTTGGCCGATTTTAAAACATACCAAACTGCCTTCCTAGCAAAGCAAGGTTCCTATTGTTTTTTCCGCATAGCAACTACATTCCAGTATGGTTGGAAATAGAAAAGGCAATCTTAAATAAATTAAACCCACTTACCTTATTAACCACCAACTCCACAAAACTAGTTAGATCTAAACCTATATTCAAAAACACAAAAACCTCCCTCCTAAAATTAGACAAGAAACTCAACTCAAGCATAAGACTTTCAAACATGGAATCCCTATGGAATAACCACAACATTAAGTACAAAGGTAAACCCATATACTCTGAGGCTTGGATAAATAAAGGTATCTTCTTCCCTCAACAACTGGAACGCTCATCATATCCATTACCTTTTGAGGAAATCCAAAGTACATACGGATTAGATAATATGGAATTTTATAACTTTCTTAAAATTAAAGCGGCCTTATCGAAGTCTAAGCTGCATAAAATAACCCAGTCTCTCACTAACTTCATTACTAAAATTAACAGCTTGGGACATCAAGTCTCCCAGATATACAAACTCCTACGTCCTAAATCCTCGAACTTAAATAAAAATCTAACCATGTTCTGGAAACAACACTCCTCTAGCTCTCTTTCTGAATCACAGTGGACCCAAATATGAAAATCGATTACCTATCAAAATTTCCCCTATCTTATCTCAAACAAAACTAAGGCTCATCCATAAAGCTTACTGGACACCAGCGCGATTATACACACAACATCTCCGTCCAGACCCGACTTGCTGGAACTGTAAAGAAGAAGTAGGCAACTTAGCTCACCTCATTCTTCACTGCAAAGCTTTATCAGCTTTCTGGGACAATGTGTTCCCGTTTTTATCCAACTTATTCGATTGCCGATCAAAAAAGAATTTGTCTCCCTAATTGCAGGCTTCCCTAACACAGATCTAGAGAACCAAGCAGACAAAGTACTAATGGATCTCTTAATCACTTCCGCAATAAAAATTGTCCTAAACAACTGGAATGACACACACAAAGCCTCATTCAAATGTTGGATTAATTGGATCATACATATTAGGACGCAGACAATATCGCTCTCCAACAGTCACCTTGGAAATCGTCAGTCAGACACATCTGGGACAGGCTAGATAACTACTTCGCCTCAAACAAACCACCTTGACATGCCCACCGTTACACACTATCTTAATTGGTCTCCATCGCATTGATTTCATTACACCCACTAGTATCCGTCGGTGGATTTTCCTCCTACTTTCACTTATGTGTCACGGTAAACTAATGCTTATATTATATCACGCATGAGAAAGTAATGTTTATATTTTTATCTCAGCTCTTCCTCTCTTTACTCCCGACTATAATATCGAAATTCACCCGGTATACATATTTTCAGGACATTTATTGTTTCGATTTGTATTGTATTAGTTTTGTATTACTATCAGTTCGTAGTATTATTGTTTGCCTTATTGATTTGCACTATGATTTTACCATACTGCATTTTATGATTGCTTTATACCATCACCAATTATAAGCAAATCTGTATTAGTTGTACACTGTTTGTTTTCTGAAAACTAATAAAATCATTTGAAATAAAAAATAAAAAAATATACTTCACCTGTAGATTTATTATTATTTTTGGGTATCAAATTAAAATGTTGAGATTATTTATGTGTGTAAACTGAAACCATATACATACACACACACTTCACTACCGCCCACCTCCTGTAAACTGGGCCCCAACTCAAAATCTATACTCTAAAATTAATTTACTCACCCAGAATTTTGCACCAGCCTGGTATAGTATTAGGCAGGGATATATTTGCTCTTTTTCTATCGTGGCGGTTCGCTGTTAAGCTTGTGCTGCTTTTTTAGTTGTCACAAGCTTTTTTTCTCATTCCCTTTCCATCAGGTAGCGGTTAGAAAACAGCTCCTTCTCCATAGAGAAAAAGAAAAAAAAGACTAGCACTGTGCAGGGGAGAAAAAAGTTTGTGGGCGCATTTGCAATGATCTGCTATAGACATGAAAATTCAAGACTGGAATAAAAGAAAACATAAACTTACAATTCAGAAATCTTTATACGTGCTCTTCTCGATACCCCTATTACCGTGGATGAGATTAAAAATCAAATAAAGAATTCTAAAGATAACAAAGCATCTGGAATGGATGCACTTCCGAATGAAGTTTATAAACTTCTATCGGATGAACTGACCCCGGCATTGGGCACTTTGTTTAATTCAGTTTATAGTCCAACGGGCGAGGTCCCTAGATCCTGGAAGGAAGCAACTATCGTATTGATACCAAAGCCAGGAAAGAACCCATTAAAGGCCGACTCTTATCGTCCAATCTCCCTGCTGAATGCCGACTATAAGATCTTCATGGGCATTCTAGCGGGGAGATTGGCCAAATTGGTCCCTAGCCTGGTTGGTATCGATCAGAAGGGCTTCATAACAGGGATATACATTCAGGAACAGACACAATTGTTGATCGGGAACATCGACTTGGCCGTGGTAAGATCAGATCCTTTGGCAGTAGTTGCCTTGGATGCGGCCAAGGCATTTGACATGGTGTGCTGGGTGTATCTTTGGGAGGTACTCGAGGAAATGGGCTTCGGCCCTATTTTTATTCAAACTTTGAGGAAATGCTATCAAGGAGCCTCTGCAAAGATCCTGTTGAACGGCACGCTGACCCCTAGTTTTGATATCCAGAGGGGAACTAGACAGGGGTGTCCCTATTTCCCCCTTGTTGTTTAAAATCTACATCGAGCCACTGGCGCAAGCTATTAGATTAGATGATTCAATCTATCCTTTTAAATCCCAAACCTACCATTGCAAGCTAGCAGTGTATGCTGATGATATTATCATATATACTAGTAACCCGGGGGTGGCTATTCCACGGATCGAAGCCCTTTCGGAGGAATTTGGCTTTATTTCTGGCTACCTAGCCAATTCTTCCAAAACGGAAGTGATGTGCTGGAATATTGACCAATGGGGGGGCACCTCCAGTAACGAGCTAAAGTATCTGGGTATTAAAATTGTTAAAGATCTGGACAAAATCCCCCAGATTAATCTGAATAAAATCATAAAGGAAATTGACCACCTCTTTGCCAGATGAAGGAATCTTCCCTTGACAATCTATGGGAAGGTCAACCTGGTGAAGATGGTTATCCTCCCCAAGCTGACTTATTTGTTCAATGCAGTTCCCTTGGTCTTTCCTAGTAAGAGCATTGGCAAGATTCAGAGTAAAATCGGGAGCTTTATTTGGGGAGATAAAGGTGCAAGGATGTCTTGGAAGAAGCTGAGGAGGAGGCTCACCAAAGGTGGGTTGGCCCTTCCTGACATCAGATGGTACCTAGTCGCATTTCAATTTAAGGGTGTTAGGATGTTACTTTCTAATCCAGATAAGACATCGTGGGGTAGGCTGCTGGGCGAGATGGCTATGACGGAGGGGGGAGGTGGCGGAGAAGGTTTCCTATATAAGTTCGGGGCCCCAAGATACTTTAAACGAGTGCAGCTTAAGGTCCTTAAGGCCGCTCTGGAAACGTGGTATAAAGTGAGATGCAGATGTGGAATTGGATATTTTTCTGATTTTGCACCTATATGGGACTCCCCTGGGACACCACTTTGCCTTAGAGATAGCTTGGCGGCCCCAATTAAGAGAGCGGGTGTGGCTGTGTGGTCTGACTTGGTGGATGCAGAAGGAATTCTTCCGTGGGAGATATTAAGAGTTAAGATAGGCCCCGGTCTCTCCAAGTTTAAGTACTTACAACTTAAATCTTGGTATGATGCAGAAATAGGCGAAATAAGGGGGGACTGGGAAATAGAGTGCTTATTACAAACAGTACAGCCAAAAAAGAAAGAGATATCTATTTGGTACACAAAGCTTCTTGATGCAGACGATATGGACATTCCACCCCAATCTTCGGTCTGGAATCAATCTCCCCTTGAGCCCAACATTGTAGACCAGTTTGAGCCCTCTTTGAAATTACTCTACAAATTTATCAAACCAGCCAGCCTAAAGAAAAACCATTTCTTTGTCATCAACCGATTATACTACACGCCGGCCAGGATAGCCAAGTTTGCTCCGCTGCCTCCCCCAAAATGCCCTAGGTGCAGGACACCCAACGCTGATGACATCCATATCTTCTTTGAATGCCCCGAGCTAAGAACCTACTGGAAAGATGTGGGAGATACTCTATCTGGTATTTTTAAAGTCAACATCGAGGTCAACCTCTCATTGGTTTTTTTGGGGGGCAATGGTCCATTTAACCTGAACTCATCACAGTCTCACAGGGGGTTGTTGTTATATCTGGTGTTACTGGCTCGGAGGGAGATATGTATCAAGTGGAAAGACCCTATCCCCCCGAATAGAGAAGACTGGCTTAAAGCTTCATTTGCCATGGCACGCTTAGAGCATGATGAACAGCAGGAAACCCCGACAAACATCTGGCAGCCTCTATTAAGTTGGGGCCGGGACTTGAGATTAATTCAAGGTGAGAGTAATTGAATAAGTGTTGGTCTCCTTCCTGGTCCTATGATTACACCAAGCCTTTACTATCTGGGGCTGGTCGGGCTGACCTAAGCAAATGCAGTTAGCCGTAGGGCGCCCAGTTGGAGAATCGACGGCTTTTAAGATCTGCAGAAGCTTATCGGTGAGATGAGGACAAAAAAAAAAAAAAAAATCTTTATACGTAGTTGTAGCCAATGAAAGCCCGATCCGATGGGGGTATCCATGCATTGTGATTATAAGTCAGCTCATAGGCCTGCTGCGCATACTTTGAAATAGCTGCTGCAGTGGACCCTGAGGCAGAATGAAAAGGTTTATAGCTTAAAGGGGTGCAGGAATTGCTTCCCCCCTTCCACAGTCTCCACCCTCTCTCGTGAGGGCGTTGTACTATGTTAAAGAAAGAAGTGAGCTGCATTAAAAAACAAAAAGTCTCACCAGCTCAAACGCTCGCTAAGACAGCAGAGTGAATGGAACTCGGTTCACACTGATGGGATTTGCGAGTTGCCTGTTCCCAGGTGTGGGCAGAAACCAATAGGAAAACACTCTGCATAACAGGGGAGTCCAAATACAGTGGCATCACCTGTGTGGGGGCCAAGTGGGGGCCTACGATCCGGCTGCATTCACCCTGGTCTCTCTTTATGTCCCATCATTCAAGCTGTTTAGCTAGGCCTTCAGGAGAAAGACGTGGGGGAGTGGAAGAAACAGAAAGAAAAACCCAGGGATAATAAAAATGTAGACTTAATGGAAATTATAGAAATGAGTGGAAAAAGAACTAAAATAGGAAAGACAGGAGAGATATATACAAAGTGAGAGAGTAACGAAGAGAAAGAAATGAGTGATTGAAGGAAGAATGAATACATGTATAATTGAGATGAAATGGGACAACATATATATATATTTATATATATATATATATATATATATATATATATATATATATAGAGAGAGAGAGAGAGAGAGAGAGGCTGATCCGTTTGAAGTGGCCCTACCTACCAGCTGCATCTGTGTCCCCCCATTATAAATCATTCTAGTGACGCCACTGACAGTTAATAATTCATCACTATGTAAGTGTGTGCAATGCTGGAAATATAGGGGCAGTCTGTACTCCGAGGCCTAGTGATGGGTGCAGTACCAATACTGTCCAATCCTACTTGTCAAGTTCGCTGTCCCCTTATTTGCCAGCAGTATTTGTTATCCTGTCAATCTTTTCCTGTCACGTGCCCCCTATCGGGCCATTTCTTCGGGCCTGCCGAATTTCGACTTCTGAAGGGGGTTCCGCCGAAGCTTGTCGAATATTCTGACATTGGGCTTCGACCGAATATCGTAATTTGTGCTTGTATTTGAATCAGAATGGTTAATGCGACCGTCCCTCCAATGCGGATTCATGTTTACAAAAATACCTTCGTCAGAGACTCATACCGCGGGGCAGATCTACAAGAAAGTGCCGCAGCGTGGCGCTGCAAGCCCTTTGGCTGCGCCACGCTGCGGCACTTTCAGAGCACAGGAATGCGACATATTTACAAGAATATGTCGCATTCCTGTGCTCTCCCCTGCGCTGGCGCACAAACAGCTGCCAAGCGCCGGCGCAGGCACCCTTGCACCATGGTGCAAGGATGCCTGCGCCATGGGGAGATTGTTTCTGTGCAGGAAGGGGCACCTTTCTGCACAAAAACAATCAGTACAGGTTTTTCTCTTTCAATGCGTGCTGCAGAATGCAGCACGCATTGAAAGAGGAAAACGAGGAGAAATGAAAACATTTCTCGTCGGTGCGTCTCGCTACGCCACCTCTAGGGTGGCGTAGCTTTCAGACGCATCTCCAGAGTTACGATTTCTGTAATTCTGGAGATGTGTCTTGTTCCATGGGTGTTGCGTGGGAACACCCACAGCAACACCCATGGAACGCCCCTTCACCGCAAAGTGCTGCGTGTGAAGGGACGGTATTTACAAGGAGAGGAAAAGTCACGCATGGTGGCTTTTCCTCTCCTTGTAAATATCGAGGAGCCCCCTGCGCCACCAGTACGTCACGAAAAGTGACGTACTGGTGGCGCAGGGGGCTTGTAAATCTGCCCCAGAGTGTTTATAATCTGATACTCTGGGTTTTAATATTTTGATCACTTAACAGTACTGTCGAAAAAGAAAGGAGTAAAAGAAACATTGGCGTAAATATATAAGGTGTTGTATTGCTTTTATAAAGTGTACGGGCGTTTTTTGAACCATTGAACTCTATATAAATGGTCAAACTGGCTAAATGTAATCGATAATAATACCTATTTATTAGAACCCTGTTGTTCGCGTTTGTTTATCTCACACTTCGTCAAAATCTATCTATCTATCTATCTATCTATCTATCTATCTATCTATTCTATCTATCTATCTATCTTATCATATGTCGGGCTATCTAGACCTTTCTGTCTCTCTGTCCAACTATTGGCACACTTTTAGATATTTGTGTATCTAACCTAGCAAAACCTACAACATGTCTGTCTTCCTGCCTATATTTACCTGTCTCTCGCACACGCATGAAGTGTATTTCTCTCCCCGTGTCGAGCCCTCGGTATATTTAAATCTCGCGTGTATTATTTGTGCTCTTTCCCTCTTCCTCGCCAGTACAAGAGACGCGCACTCCAGCTGCAGTGTAATTTAGATTCCTGCCCATGGCCACTGACGTGCTTATGGGCTAACTCGAGTCTTCTAGTGGAGGGCGTGTTCCGTGATAGCCAGGCTTTGGTGAAAGTATCGCGACAGAAGGTGCGAGGCACCTCTTGAAAATATTGTTGTCTTGTGAGACACCTGAGAGGAGCCCTGCGCACTCTCTAGAGAACAGCCATGGAGTATGAGGCTAGCTTCCAATGCCGAAAGTGTCATATGTGTCCTCTGTGCCCCTCGAGGTTCACTGGCGCCCCCTTCTGGCCGACCCCGGAAGCTGTATACTGGACGATAACAACTACAATGTGAGAGGAGAGAAAGTCCTCAGCACTTGGACTGATATTTTGTCGGCTGTGTCTCTTCACACCTTGAGCCGCCTTTCAGAGCGAGTTCAACCTTTATAGCCCGAACTCTTAGGAGCAGTCACGCGTCCAGATGTTTGTGAGTGAAATCAAAATCCATGGTGATAACACTGAGTAGTGTTTATCCCCACGAAGCCCGCACCCAGACGTGCGCACTGTGAGGCTAGACATAGCGTTGTTATGTGGACTGTGTAATGTCTGTGGAAATGTAACGAGGGGTTCTTGCCACCCCAAAGCACCCTAAGGGAGAGGATGTGACGTCACGGCGGAGCTAATGACTTTGGGACTGAGGAACCAGGTTCGAGTCTCGGCGTCTCCCAACACCCCATGATTCCGGACAAATCACTCAATCGCCCAGTGCCTAAAAAATGAATGTGTCCTTGTGTAATGTAAATGGTGCTCATATAAAGCGCGCGGGGCGCCAATACCTTCGGGTCTAGTAAGCGCTAAGGGATGTGAGGGTGTAAAAGCGACACTGCAAACCTTCTGGGCTCATTCTTGGCAGGATGGGCTTCTGGGCAGTCTGGGCCTTCGTGCACCCCCAGGGCGTCGGGCCCGTTCTGCAGATATGTGAGGCTAAGGTTAACTCACTGTAATGAACTGGGAGGTGGGGGAGGGGAGCTGTGAGGCAACTGCACTGCGCACCCTCGCGCAAATTGCAAAACCATCACCCACCTCAGCAAAATCACAGGCAAACTATGAAATGTGACAACGGAGTGCGACCCCCAAACTCGGTTTCTGCTAAAAGTCTTGGGCTTAACTCTATGAAGCTGTTAAGGGTGTGAGTAGCCCATTGTATGTAAAAATCCACTTTGGCTAATCACAAAACGTGAATTTACACTCACAAATGGGCTTACTCACACACAACATTTCAAAATACATTGAAACCTCAAGACATGGCTCTTCCAGATGAAACAGGCATGATCGCCTCCTCCCCCCTCAGGCCTGCCTTCTACTCAGCGCCTGTATACCCTCAAGGGTGATTAGACACACTCTACAAATTCACAAATCCATACAATTTTGCATGTGACATGGTCTTTTCACAGGGGTAAGAGTGGGTGTCGAGGGGCTAGGATGCCACAAAACGTTGAACATCTTTTGTCTGAGCAATTTTACAAATTTAGGGGCATATTATCTAGGAAGTGGCGGTGAGAGGCGTTAGCCTCCTTGGCTTAACGCCTCTCATCGCCACTTCGGAAACGCAAGGCTGCACCATATTACCAAGGATATGGTGCAGCCTTGCGTTTCCCCCTTCGATGGCGCTAAGTCTCACGACTTAACGCCAACGCAGGCACCCTCGCACCAGAGTGCAAGGGTGTCTGCGAGCAGGGAGGTTTGTTTATGTACAGGAAGGTGTCCCTTCCTGTACATAAACAAATCTAAAATGCCATTTTGTAACTTACATGTGTGCTGCTTCATGCAGAACACATGTAAGTTACAAAATGGCATTTTAAAAAAAGGTTTGTTTATGTACAGGAAGGGACACCTTCCTGTACATAAACAAACCTTGGCATTTTGCTTTTTCCATGTGTGCTGCACGAGGCAGCACACATGGAAAAGCAAAACAAGGAGAAATGAAGCATTTCTCCTCGTATCGCCACCTTAAGACCAGGAATTTCCTGGTCTTAAGTTCGGCGCTGCCACCTATTATCGCCTCTCTTGATAATAGGTGGCAGCGTAGAAGTGAATGGGTGTTGCGGTGGAACGCCCACCACAACACCCACTGCACGCCCCTTTCACGCTAAGTTTAGCGTGAAAGGGGCACTATTACCAAGGCAGCGTTAAGCCACGTTATGTGGTTTAACGCTGTGTGTTGGCGATAGGGGCTTGGTAATATGCCCCTTGCAGTGGTTCACAAACCGGCCACAAGGCACAGTCCCACCCTCGAATTGGAGATTTGGGGGCATATTATCAAGGGCTGGCGATATAATTATCGCCGATTTAGCGTCCGTTTTCGGGCGAAAAGCATCGATAATTATATCGCAATATCATCAAGGACACGCTAGCGCGTGTTTCCTTGATGTAGAGCCCGTTTTTTCACAGCCTCGCCTTGCATCGCTAATGAGATGCAAAGAAGGCGTGGCTGTGAAAACAACACAAGTTAATATCGCGAAGGCAGCTTCGCGATATTAACAAGGAGGTGCAGCGATAAAAGAAATCGCGCTACCTCAGCTTTAACTCAGGAATTTAACGTCTGTTAAATTCCTGACTTAAGCATACTTTTCATGGGAGATGGATTCTGCTGATACGACCACAGGGTCGTATCAGCAAGGTTATCGCCGTTTTCCATGGAACATCGCTGGAAAACCAGCGATGTTCCATGGAAAACAAGCTATCGCAGGAATAATTATCGCCATTGCGCTATGCGTTGTTAATACAGCACTAGCATGGCGATAATTATCTGCGGTAGCCGGCGATAACTATTCTCACGCTGTGAACGGCCAGCGATAATTATCGCTGGCCGTTGATAATATGCCCCTTAGTTCTCCCTAGGACAGGAGAAAATCTACAGCAAGGGTGGGACTGGAAAAGCTCTAATCCTAAAAATGGTGTGTGTGTGTGCGTGTGTAGGGGGGTGTAGAGAAGGCCTTTCTTCTTTTTCTTCACAAAGAAAAAATGTGTGTGTAAGTGTATATATCTATATATGGAAATCAGCAAAATAGTAAATGTGCATCACACTAATTCATTCAGATAGCTTTCAATCAAGTTAAACTATAGTACAGTGTAATTAAATGGGAAACATTTTGAAATCTAAATGTGTTTTAGCAAACAATTCATACAGGTGTAAATGCACACCTATTATAAGTGCAAAAATGCTTAGGTGTGAAATCTGGGGGCCGAGTCCCTACGCATTTATGAGTACAGGAAGTAGTACTACAGGAGTACTCTTTTACATACCTTTATGAATAATCTTTGACATGTCAAACTCCGAATTAGCAAAAGTGGAAAGAGGACACACTTTTCTACTTGTGATAAATTTATATGAGAATTGCGCGAATATCCCCATGTATCCCCGTTTTATACCTTTAGGGCCAATTCATAAAGGCATTTATGGATAGGTAAAAGCGTCTACAGGAGCACCCTTATGTCCGCTTACACCTTTGTGAGGTTCGCAAATGAATTCCTGCCCTTGCAGTTGGGACACTCCGACTATTACAGCTTCCCAGCCATACTCATGCAGTCCTCTGTAAATTCCTAAAAAGTGGCAAATCTACTTGAATAGAAGCGGAAGTGAGAAGGGATCAACTTCTGTTTTAAAAAAAAAAAATTATGATTGCTATGTGGAATTTAGGTGCACAATCAGCCATTAATGACTGCAAATCAACGCTTGTCTTTTTGTGGAAAGGATGTGGAGTAAGAGCCAGAGCTGCCGACTTTAGAGCTGGGAAACCAGGTTCCACTCTTGGCGTCAGCTCAACATCCTGTGATTCTGGGCAAATCACGTAATCTCCTGGCGCTCACCCAAAATGAATGTGTTCTTGTGTAATGCAACTGATTCTCATGTAAATCGCCCCAGTACCTTCAGTTCGAGTTCGTGCTATATAAAACTGCAAAAAAACTGAAAAAATCCCCTGAAACTGGTGGAGGTTGAAGGAGAGGGGATAGCAGTTTCCAGGGGAGAAACAAAGGGAAACTGTTTAGTGGATTGATGGGTTAAATTTCCACATTTGCAAATCTACACCTGCCATATTCCCGTATTGGTGAATATTTACGCATGTCCAACTCCCAGAGTTTGCGACAGCCTCAAGTCCGAGGAGTAACCATTGAATTACGCCTCGATTCTAGAAAAATTCGAACTTTGCGCCAAACTCTGGCAAAAGTCTTCCAGAGAAACATCAAACTTTTAAAATGATTGTCTTACACTGATCGTTAGTTTTGAATGGCAGAAGAATTGTACAGCGGGGCTGGGGCATCCCAGTTGGCACCTTAGAGAGCGCAGAATACACTCTCTACAGCAGCCCTGCCGCTCTGATATTTCACAGGTTCTGGTCTCAGCGGCGCGTTGCACAAGCCTTGTGAGCAGGGCTTAGTGAAAGGCGAAGTACCGCGCAGGCCGTAGTGACAGTAATGCTGACCTGACATCTATCCAGTCGAGTGTTTTGCACAACCCATGCTGAATAAAGCGTGCGCTCTCCACTAAGCCACGTATATTTCTTTCATATTTTCGTACATTAAACCATGAAACCGTTCTTCTTTTCCTCCTGACTTTACTGTTTTTTCTTTCGTTTAGTACTTTGTTACCGCCTTTCTTTCTTCTTGGCTTAATTTCGTCCTTTTTCTTTCCTTCTTTTGTTTTTTTTATTCCGCACTTTCTTGCCGTTTCTTTATTTTAATATTTTCCTTAGCTGTCTCTTCTGAACTTTGCTCTTACGTTTCTTGTTCTTTTATAAATTTCGCTTTGGTTCCTACCTGCTTTCTCTCTTTCATTCCCTTTTCCATTTCTTTATGCTCTTTTATACAGTTCTTAAATTCATTACCCTTCGCCCTCTTCCAGTTGTCATCGTTAATTGACGTCTTTAGTTTTTCTTTCTTGTCGAGTCATTTCAAAATGAGCAATTATTCGCTTTCCGTGATTTTCGAACGTTTACTTTCATAGTTTTCTTTTCACTGTGTCAGTCCGACACCGAGACAGACCTCTGTGTGTCAGAGTTTGGGGGGCACCTTATCCGTCCTACAAAACGAACTGGGAAATGGAAAATAACTTTTTCAAAAATACCTAAGACCCTACTTCAGATGAACATTCAGTTTCGCCAACACCCACAACACATAGAAGAGAAAGCAGCCGAATCGTCAATACGTGTTAGTAAAATGCTATTTTCAAGTATAAATATGGGTCGGAAGGACAATATCTGCGAAATTACGAATATAAAAAAGTGGGAAACAAATTGCATCGTTCATCCACTGGCGTATCTCGAAATAGAGGCATGCTGTTTAAAATGGACTCTTGCAATTGGCGCTTCTATTTTTTAAAAATGTTCAAAGTGCAAAACCTGTTCTGTGTGACCTTAGATGCTAGTCTTGCCCGGTTCCTCTGTTTAATCACGTCCGGGTACAGGAGGGACCAAGATTACAAAACGCCCTATGGCCTGCCCCTAACCCCCACCACCAGCCCTTCATTCAGTGGCGCCCCCTTTCAGCAGACCGCTGGCATTTGTTTATTGTCTGATGCAACCCCACAGTCTTTTCCTCTTCATTAACTGTATACCTCTTGTGTATAACGTTGTCACAGGCTGGTTCGACGGTTCTCTCTAGCGCCAAGAAGTCTTGAGGCATACGAGGAGCTTTACAAAGCAAGTACTTGACTGGGGCAGGGATACCGTAGTTGTACAGCCAGCACTGGACTCCACTACAGACCCCAGGCAGGAGCCCCCTTTCAATGTCCCGCATTTAGACTAAGAATTAAGAAATAATAATTAGAAATCTAGGGCCGATAGTCGGAATATGAAATAGAACAAAAACGAAAAAAAAACTAAATTTTTGTCCGAAATCCGCCCGTCGACCGATGTGTTCTAATGTGCACGCATCCCGGAAGTGCCAACGCGATTTCTGAATGTTAAATCTATCTGGCTCCTTGCATCAAATTATCATTTAAAGGGACAGAGGTCTGACAAAAGGCTGCACGGAAGTCGAAAAGCAATCGATAAGGTACATAATGATGGTTTCCAAACAGATGCGTGTTAGGTTTATACTACACACTCTTCACATGGGGAAGCAACCTTACGGGGGACGTCTGGCCAACATCTATCGCTACTGTTTTATTCTATTGTGTATAATTTTAATTTTGCAGCTTCGCCTGCGCTACATTCTTGTCTGCGGTGCAAATTACATGTTTATAAGCTTAAATCGTGCTGAATGGTGCCACTAAATATAATGTCAGTTACCGCCATGCCCCACAACACAGGTTCCTGTCCATGAGCTGTATCCGGCTTACAGCGTGATTCAGTGCTCGCCCTTGGGGCACAATAGAGTTCTCTGAGCAGGGTGTGAAGGTGCAGAGAGTATCCAAGACCCCCCTCAATCAGCTGTCAGCTCTGCTGCCCCCGTGGCATGCTGGACAGTGCGATGGGTATGCGTGGGGTGGGCACTGTTACTTGACATGCAGCGGGCCTTGCAGTGCGGATGACTTCACAGTGTTTCCTAGTAACTCCGATGGCTCTACATTGAGACTGGTGTCTAGCTGGTCATGCAGAGTGTTGGGCAGTGATGCAGATGGCTCCGGAGTGTGCTGGCTGTCCTGCTGGCTGCGCACTTTGCTGGGCAGAAACGCTGCTGACTCCTCTGTGTGTAAGTGGGTATCCGGCTGGTTCTGCAGTGTTGTGGGCGGTAATGCTGCTGGCTCCAGAGTGTGGTGGCTGTCCTACTGGCTATGCACGGTATCTGCCTGGTTCTTTAGTGTGCTGGGCAGTAACGCTGCAGGCTCCACAGTGAGGTGGGTGTTTTCCTGGCGTTGCTGTGTGCTGGGCAGTAACGCTGCTGGCTCCACAGTGAGGTGGGTGTTTTCCTGGCTTTGCTGTGTGCTGTGCATTAACGCTGCAGGCTCCACAGTGAGGTGGGTGTTTTCCTGGCTCTGCTGTGTGCTGGGCAGTAACACTGCAGGCTCCACAGTGAGGTGGGTGTTTTCCTGGCTTTGCTGTGTGCTGTGCATTAACGCTGCAGGCTCCACAGTTAGGTGGGTGTTTTCCTGGCTTTGCTGTGTGCTGGGCAGTAACGCTGCTGGCTCCACAGTGAGGTGGGTGTTTTCCTGGCGTTGCTGTGTGCTGGGAGTAACGCTGCAGGCTCCACAGTGAGGTGGGTGTTTTCCTGGCTTAGCTGTGTGTTGGCCAGTAACGCTGCTGGCTCCACAATGAGGTGGGTATTTTCCTGGCTTTGCTGTGTGCTGTGCATTAACGCTGCAGGCTCCACAGTTAGGTGGGTGTTTTCCTGGCTTTGCTGTGTGCTGGGCAGTAACGCTGCTGGCTCTACAGGGAGGTGGGTGTTTTCCTGGCGTTGCTGTGTGCTGGGCAGTAACGCCGCAGGCTCCACAGTGAGGTGGGTGTTTTCCTGGCTTTGCTGTGTGCTGGGCAGTGACGCTGCTGGCTCCACAGTGAGGTGGGTGTTTTCTTGGCGCTGCTGTGTGCTGGGCAGTAACCCTTCACGCTCCACAGTGAGGTGGGTGTTTTCCTGACTTTGTTGTGTGCTGGGCAGTAACGCTGCTGGCTCCACAGTGAGATGGGTGTTTTCCTAGCTTTGCTGTGTGCTGTGCATTAACGCTGCAGGCTCCACAGTTAGTTGGGTGTTTTCCTGGCTTTGCTGTGTGCTGGGCAGTAAAGCTGCTGGCTCCACAGTGAGGTGGGTGTTTTCCTGGCTTTGCTGTGTGCTGGGCAGTCACACTACTGGCTCCACAGTGAGGTGGGTGTTTTCCTGGTATTGCTGTGTGCTGGGCAGTAACGCGGCAGGCTCGACAGTGAGGTGGGTGTTTTCCTGGCGTTGCTGTTTGCTGGGCAGTAACGCTTCACGCTCCACAGTGAGGTGGGTGTTTTCCTGGCTCTGCTGTGTGCTGGGCAGTAACGCTGCAGGCTCCACATTGAGGTGGGTGTTTTCCTGGCTTTGCTGTGTGCTGGGCAGTAACGCTGCTGGCTCCACAGTGAGGTGGGTATTTTCCTGGAATTGCTGTGTGCTGGGCAGTAACGCTGCAGGCTCCACAGTGAGGTGGGTGTTTTCCTGGCGTTGCTGTGTGCTGGGCAGTAACGCTGCTGGCTCCACAGTGAGGTGGGTGTTTTCCTGGTTTTGCTGTATGCTGTGCATTAACGCTGCAGGCTCCACAGTTAGGTGGGTGTATTCCTGGCTTTGCTGTGTGCTGGGCAGTAACGCTGCTGGCTCCACAGTGAGGTGGGTGTTTTCCTGGCTTTGCTGTGTGCTGGGTAGTAACGCTGCTGGCTCCACAGTGAGGTGGGTATTTTCCTGGCGTTGCTGTGTGCTGGGCTGTAATGTTGCTGGCTCGACAGTGAGGTGGGTGTTTTCCTGGCGTTGCTGTGTGCTGGGCAGTAACGCTGCAGGCTCCACAGTGAGGTGGGTATTTTCCTGGCTTTGCTGTGTGCTGGGCAGTAATGCTGCAGGCTCCACAGTGAGGTGGGTGTATTCCTGGCGTTGCTGTGTGCTAGGCTGTAATGCTGCTGGCTCCACAGTGAGGTGGGTGTTTTCCTGGCTTTGCTGTGTGCTGGGCATAGAAGCTGCTGGAAGCTTGAAGTGAGCTGGGCACTAGTGTTGGTTGCTCCCCAGAGTGGTCGGCATTCTGCTGGCTCTGCAGTGTTTTTTGCAGTCTATGTGGAGTTGCAATAGGCTGGACATTGCTGCTGGCTCCACAGCCGGTTATTCTGTTGGCTTTGTAGTGGCTGGTGTACCAAGCTGGCTCCACTGGTGACGGGTAGTCTGTTGGCTCTTCAGTGGGCTGGGCAGTGCTGCTGGCCGTGTCGTGGGCTGGGCAGTGCTGCTGGCTCTGCAGTTGGCCAGCTCTGGATCTAGTAGGCCTCGGGGGGAACCTGGGTGGAGTTAAGCCGCCTCGCTTCATATTCAGAAGGGTGGGCGGTCCCAGCTCCATCCTGTGGAGCCTCAAGATATAAAGCCCCCTTCTTGTCCCTCCGTTTAAGACAAGAGACGTTTAAAAGGCTCCTCACAGCAGCAGCCCCGGCCTCCCCCGTCTCCTCCTCCCCGGCAGCTCGGAGCCCCCCTCGACGGCCGCCTCATTAAGTGATTATGGATTTTCTCAGCGAGAAGTTTGCCCTGAAGAGCCAGGCTAAGGGCAGCGAGTTCTTCCTGGGCTCGGGCGGCCTGGAGCACGTCATGGAGACGCTGGACGGCGAGGCCTATTACAGCGGCAAGGGCCCCGGGGGCAAGTGCGGGCCGCCCTACAGCGGGCTGCCCAGAGCCGAGCAGCACGTGCGCCTGGACCGGGCCTCCCCCTGCCAGGAAGGTGAGTGCACCACCGGGCCGTGGGTGCTAGAGGGGCGAGGGGCCCCGCCCTAAGGTCTGTGTGCTCTCCGCGTCTCCCAGCATATCCATACCTCTGTCAGGGCAGTGGAGGGGCGCAAATGCCATCCTCACCAGGTAAGACTACTTTCCGTTCCTCGATATAGGCTCATACCACTGTCTGCCCACTCCTAGGGGCAGCGGCAGTGCAAGGGTGGCGGGACACCCCTCGTGCATCACCGAAGCATGTTTACCTTCTACTGTTCGATAGATTTTCATGTGTCGCTGCCCATTCCTGTAGGTTTTGCTGCTGTTATGACAACATCTCCCACGCCCCCTAACAGCAACATTTACTTCTTCCCCTTTTGTGTACTTTCCTTTCCTCGCTATATTTTCATTTTCGGCCGTACTGAATTTTTTTTTCTGGTTACCGCTGATAAATCCCGCATTAGACTTTAAAAATCGGCGCACCCAAGTTTATCTTTCATTTGCAAGCGAACGTACTAAAATGACGTTCAGTGAATTTGACTGCTTTTCACCGCTTGCGGACAGTAGATACTTCTTTGGCGCATTCATTTATAACATTCGGTTGATCTGAAATTCCGTTCGCATCAGCAGCGCGTTCGTCGAGCGGTGATGTTTTGGTGACAAGTCCGCTCAAATTTGATAAACACCGCCCTCTCATTCACCTCCGAAAAGTGTTATTTCAGATCGTGGAGTCAGAGGAAGGGAGCGTGTAACACTCAAACAAATGTCATTTCTGTCAGCGACAAAATAAATGCACGTCATTCAGAAGTGTCAGAACGTGAGGAGAAGCAGCCCCGTTCCTCGCGCCTCCTTCATCTTCGCACCAGAAATACTTGGATTTTAACAATTCTAAATAAATGACCCTAACCCGGTGTTTTGAGCGCAGATTGTTCCTTAAAAGAACCCCCAGTCTAAAAGTTAAAGTTGCGAAATATGATAATTTAAAACCTCGTGATAGCTGGAATTTATACGACATTTGGAAATAGCTTTTAATTTGTCTCTAGTCGGTGACAGTATTTTAATATTTTACATGCGTATTTATTTTTGTATTTTCTTCTTTTTAATCACCTATCATTGTTCGAGTTAGAAAGCGCTAATGTTGACCTATTACGGTGTAAGAGGTCTAACATGTCACTGGAGAAAAATTACAATCAATGGAGATGTGATAACAATAATAGTAATACATATTTGTTAACGCTTCATACAACAGTTTTGCCGTGCCTAATCACGGCACATAACAGATGTTACTTGTACCCAATTAATGGTACTCAATTGACTGACCTCTAATGGTTATATGTTGTTTGTAGCCTGGAGGCGGGCGCTAAAAGGCTTGCTCTGTATGAAGCCGCCGCGTCCTTCACACAAGCACTCTATTGTGGCTTCAGCTTTAAGTGGCTACCACTGCTTTATTGTTCTCAGCCACAGAATGGTTTGAACGATGTTTTTGGTTCTTATATAAGCATGTCAGCTTGGGGTCTTCAGCAATAAATTGCCCCCAAGTTCCCAGAGCGCCCGTTCACTCGGCTCTGATTCTGAGGCTGCTGTAGAGCAGAGGCGCTATTTTTCAAACAAGGTACTTTTTCCAGGATATTTGTGCACCGGTGGCTCTTCAGCTCGAGGTGCCGTATGGCAAAGTGTAGGTTTCAAGCACTGCATTTCACTGCAGGTCAGGACTTAGGCGCGGTTTCAGGCCCCTGTTTGCACCGCAGGAACTATTTTCAGGAGCAGAACGCCGTGGAGGTTCAGCATAGGATGCCGCGGATGGACACAGGCGACGGAACGGACTTGACAGGAGCCGAACTTTGACGACACCTTTGCTTCTTCTATGCTGCCTGGCATAGCAGGCGCTCAGATGGATGTAAGGGGAGCCACAAGTGTCCAAACACACAAATCCAAAGTGCTTAATCAATTAAAAAACAAAAAACAAAAACTATATATGTTAGAAACTACTAGCAAGGTGTGAGCACTTCTGATGTGTATCAGTTTAAACACAGGTTGTGTAAAATCCGCAAACAAACATGCACACGCACATTTCTTGTGTGTTAAAGTTGAACTTATTCTAGGAATTGTGTGGTCCTTTAAAACACTAATTAGACACATGATCGTTTTATCTTAAACGTGAACACTTTTAATGTTGCTATTTAGATTGATGCGCCATTTACTTTCGGTCTTATTTCTTCCAGAAGACGTTAACACGTTCTTTTAATATTATGAAGAAAAAAATAGCAACATTTATATTTTAAATAGTCTTAACTCTTGCAGTGTTCTACCTTTCAAGGGGTACAAAGAATGGCACCTACCAATATGCATACATTTTATGTATGCTCCATTTACTAACTATTACCCTCTTATTTGTTCACGCAGAGACATTCGCAGACCCTCCATTTTAGGCCGTATATGTAGGACACCCTTTGAGGTTTGTACCCTCTTCCAGAGCCCACAGTTTTATTGGATATCAGGGACCAGCCCCCACATGGAACTAGAATACATTTGTATTTTCTCTGGATCAGTTAAGTCCACTTCCAAGACACCAGGTGTCACCAACTAGATCAAGTAGAAACCATTTGCCGCTGGCCGTAGGTACATTAAGTGTTTATTGCTCTATCTACGTATAGATGCATCTACCTATGTTTAATGCTTGTTATTACTGTACCGCAGCGGTGGTTTTGAAGACGACAAATTATTGGGAAGTTTCATCTATGACTTTGTTCCCATAATTCACAAACATTAGACCTTTTCTCTATATTGCAATTTTCAACTAATTTTAAACCATGAAACATATATTATTTTGCTGACCATGTGGTTTTAAATATGTGTACTTTATTCCATTATTTTATAAACAAATATGGCCTCCAATGGAATGAACTCCGTTATTCGTGGGGATTCTGTCATATCCACCGTTATAGAAAATAGTTCACAGGTATGAATACAATTCTCTTAAATTACGGACCCAAACAACAGCCAAACTAGATGTCAATTTATGGAAGCCGCCAGAACTTCGAGATGGCATCAGGGTCGCAATGTGTGTAGAAGCCGTTTTTTCACTTTCATTTTTACATTTTGAACAATAATTAGGCTTGTGTTATGTTGAAAGGTCCAGAATTCGTGCGTACGACGTCATTAAATGTGATCAGTAGCCAAACATATGCGTTACACTTTTTTTATAAGTATTGCAAATATTTGCGTTTTTATACATATTTGTTAATGGTTTTACATCCAACGTGGTCATCATTCTAGTGAATTATGGATTTTACAGCCATTGCTGGATCTGAAATAGCATCACCTGATCATGTAATCTGTGTGTCTGTTGTCTATGTGACTTTCGGTATGTCTCTGGCTTTCAGACTATGTATCAATATGCCAGTCTGCGGATATATATATATATATAAATATATATATATATATATATATATATATATATATATATATATATATATATATATATATATATATATATAGTGAGTGTGTGTTGTCCTGCCAGTAGAATGTATTGAAAGCCTGAAATAAAATCATTTATTGTTTGAAGTGATGCATCATCTCATGTTGTTTTCTTAAAATAAAAGCTATCTCTAAATATTTGTACTTCCTACACGATGGAAATAATGACATGTTTCCATGTGCTGTACTAGTGTTTGGAGATACTAGTGAATTGCATTGTTTGAGTACAGCACTTTTGCCTGCACCAGGACACGCAGGGCCTAATTTATGGCATTTTGGCAAAGGGCAGCGTAGCAATGCACCTTGCTGCGCTGCCCTACGCCAAAGTGAAAGGGAAGGAACGCACCGTATCTAAGCAATATGGTGCATTCCTTCCCTTTCTGCCTGTGCTGGCACCGTTTTGGCAGCCTAGCGCCAACGTAGTCACTCTTGCCCCATTGTGCAAGGGCGCCTCTGTTGCAGGCCGGATTGTTTTTGTGCAGGAAGGGGCACCTTTCAGCACAAAAACAATCCAAAGAGGCGTTTTCCTTTTTCTATGTGTGCTGGAGAATGCATCACACATGGAAAGAGGAAAAAATGAGGAGAAATTAACATATTTCTCCTCGTTACGCCTCACCTCAGGAGGCGTACGGATTTGGCGCTTCCCCAGGCTTACATCAATTTGTACATCTGAGACAGCGTCAAATTCCATGGGTATTGTGTGGGAATACCCATCGCAATGCCCATGGAACGCCTCCCGGGCGCAGAGTAAGGTGATGCAGTGATTTAAACTACGTCGCCTTACTTATGATTTATGAGGCCACTCAAAGCCACGCAGGGGGGCTTTTCATGGCGTCATAAATCTTTATGCGAGCCCTGCGTCATGCATAAACCACTTTACGTGCTACAAAAGTGACGCAGGGCTCTCATAAATAAGCCCCTCAGTGTCTTCAAAGACGTAAACCTGATTGGTTGACACCAATGTTGCCCCATCTACTGCCCTTAGGCTTGATCTCTCTGTCCAAGGATCTCAACTCTATTCTTGTATTCACTGTAAACACTATATCTGCAACCAAAAAATTGAGTATTTCACTTGATATGCGTGGTTTGAATGGAGCATTCCCAAAGGATTATAAAATAGGCCAATTGCTGATAACAGGACAAACTGTTAGTCATGCCTCTAGCTCCACCTTTTCATTTTTAAAGCGCTTTGACGCGTAACACCAACTGTTTACAGGTTTCTGCAGTATTCTTCCCCTGGTATCAGCCAATAAAACCCACAACTAAAGAATCAACAGGGTAGACAGGAAGCTTCTGAAATTGTGAAATAAAAACAATGACCATATTCAGATACAAGGTGATTCTCTACACAATTGAGGCCAAAAGGCCAAAACGCTGAACTCCATCTTCATTGAATTAGTGTTTGCGGACCAGCAGTTGAAAGGTTTGTTGGCATCAAGGAGCAGAGATTCAGTGTTGCAGTTGGTATGTGTGTTCCATCAGTGTTGCCACCATGGAGGTGTATTTTTGTGCCACGCATTTGTGCCACTGCGCATAGGGAAGGAATAGTGACAGCAATGCAGACAGTACAGCTAGAGCAGACACTAGCTGGGCAAAGGTCATCTCGTATGCCCAGGGGCATCTGATTCTCCATGCAGGCAAGCACGGAAAGCTGAATGAATAAGTGCAGTGTTTATGTTAAGCACTCTGTGCCTAAAAAAAATGCACATGGTTAAAAAAAAATGCACCACCGGGACAGGAAAAATGGAGCAACAAAAACCTCAGCATGGCAGTAAAAGTATAGATCACAAAATAAAGCAAAGAGTGAAATATGTAACCGTGTAGACAGTGTGGAAAAAGAGTGGCAAGGCACAGAAATTGATAACTATAATAGAGTGAATTTTTGTGTGGGGCCTTTGGGCAACGAGTTGCTCTTATTCTCACGATAGCATCTGCAACACGGCTAAGCTGCACTCTCTTCACTCCCACCACATTTATAGTGAATATGTGTCCTGTAGAGCACCTCCAGGTGCTCGTCAGACGGCTGTGTGTGCTGGAGGAAGAGACATTCAACTAGTCCCTTATATTGAACAGCAAAGTCCAGGATATTATGTCCTAATGTCTAAGGATTAAAATAATACACTTTGCTAAGCAAGAAAAGAGAAAAGAAAATAAGCCTTATAGAAAACTGCAGGTTAAGACACCTCTAAATGTGTATTTGCGAAACCCACTGGCAGGAAAGTAAACCCCTTAAGGTACGTTTGTGCTTTTTTGGAAGCGTGTCCTGGGAATGCTCATTATGCCTTTAAGGGTATCAGAGTGCCAGCAGTTAAGCCTTGAAGAAAGGGGCCTGATTTAGGATTCACCTTGTAAGGCGCTTGTAAAGGAGCCCTTTGAACTTACTGTGTGTGAGGATGGGGATTGGTGGAAAGCGGCAGAGGCAAGTTCCAGCCGCTAGGAATGCTGTGCCTAGTAAAGATCTTGCACAAGAGATTATTAGAGGGAAGTTCTGAAAGTCAAACCATAGATAGGGCCAAAGTAAGCTGAACATAGCATTCTGCTTCAGACATATGGAATAATTCTGCCCTGCAGGCATAGTGTGATGGTGTGACCTCATCCCATGTGGGCTCCTTACCTCATGCACCAGATTTTGAAGGTTATCCCACGCATGTACAACGAAGCAGAGTATAGCATTTGGCCAGAAGTGGCAAAATCTCTTTTCTGCTGGCACAAACCATACAACTGATTGGAATTTATACATAGTAAGGAAGCTAAGTGTCGACCCAGACAGACAAATAGAGGTAGCAATTTCTACCCCTACCTTCCTCTAAATTACGACTTGTGTACACATACACCAGACACGTCAAATTCTAAAAAAAATCAACAGAGGGTGTGGGGCCTTGGCAAGGGCATGGCTTTGTGTCGAGTACTGCTTGAGTCATTTTTACCTCTCTCCCAACCCTTCACTAGGAAAAAAAGCTTCTAACTCTGGTGCTGATTTTGTGGCGTTGTTTCGCGTCCCATAATGGACATCGGCTGTGCAGAGCATGAAGCACAAGATGGAAACCCACTCTGTGAAGGGGTTTGCAACTCATCTTTTGTGCCACTCTGTGACATCGGCTGTTCACCGGAAGACCATGTAAAGGGGGCCGATATCGTTTCTCACAAAGTGGTACTGTGTGAGTTGTCAGGTCTGATCCACCCAGGCACACCTTGTGAAATCTATCTATCTATCTATCTATCTATCTATCTATCTATCTATCTATCTATTGTGGAACACCATCTGGGTAATCTGTGAATGGGATCAAACACATGACATTCTCTCACATTTTCAGGTTATCCAACCCAGGTAGACCCAGAATCACACAACTAATCTCAAACATGCTCAAGCAGCATCCCGCCACATTGCTGAATTTTCTGTTTTCGTAAGTTTTCCTGACGAACATACATTTATCCAGTTCTGATTCTGTGAGTCAGCGTGGGGAGTCCGTCAAGTGATCATTTTGATCTACGAGATCCAAACTAAGGTGCACAAAAATGGTTTGTGAAATGGACCGTAAAATACCTTTCTTTTCTTACGAAAATTTTTTTTTTAATCAATACCTATTTATGTCAAAATAATTAGAAACCAGTGAAAATCAAGAAGTTGCTAACATCATAAATCACGAGGCCAAAGGCCGAGTGGTTTTTAATATCACCAGAACCCCAAGTTGGCATTATCGGACTATATTACTTGTGCTTCCCATTTTTTAAATTATTAAATTATGTGTTTATTTTGGAGTAGTTACCTTGAAAGAGCTGTTATCTTTAAAGCATAGCTAACAGTCGGCACTGATTGCAATTAGAATATTTAGGTTTACATTTCTTTAATAAATAGCTGAGAAAACAATGGAGAGTTCCATGGGTTTTATGTGATTTTATGGTGGCTACCTCTACCACATATTTATAGATTTATGACATTTGCCGCATAATTTGCTGATTTCACAAAAAATGTTGGTTTTATTTCAAATGGAGGAAAATAACAATGTCAGTGAACGTGCCACTTAATTTACCTTTTTGATCGCATAATTTAGACAATGTTGCCACATAATTTAGATAATTTCGCATATATATGTGTATATATATATATTTATATACACACGCACACACACATATATATATATATATATATATATATATATATATCCACACACTACCTCCCTTCTTCGCAGAAAGGCACGCCGACACCAGATGTAGTTGGTAGAAAAGCATTTATCCCATACGCGAAGCCACACAGGTCATGTACACCCAACGCGTTTCTCCTCTTTCAAGGCTTGATCACGGGTGGAAAGTTTCTGCGTATAACCAACTGCGTGATATTCACCACTGCCTTTATGTTCTCTTGCAGAATCAACTACAAACAGGTGAGTTCATTTTTTCCTCTCCATAAACGTAGCTTGGCAAAACTTTATTGACACTCACTTGCACAGTTGCTACTTAAATGTTTATAAATGAAGATCGTTTGTAGATGCATAGTTCATTTTGAAACCTGTTAAGTATCCATGGCTGTTCGCGCTTAGCAATTCATGCACAACTTCCATCAGCAAGTGGAAAGTTCCATCTCGCAACCCTTGCCTGCTCACCTTCGTTTTTCATTTGGATTGTTTTCCGTCTTTTAACATTGGGTTGCAAAGCGGGCCGGGCTCACTGCATAATTACACCACCAAAAGTGCTCCGATCGATGAGCCACAGATGCTGCAGGGCGGGTCAGCTTTGCGGCACCGGAGCCATCCGCATTCAAATCCACACACTACCTCCCTTCTTCGCAGAAAGGCACGCCGACACCAGATGTAGTTGGTAGAAAAGCATTTATCCCATACGCGAAGCCACACAGGTCATGTACACCCAACGCGTTTCTCCTCTTTCAAGGCTTGATCACGGGTGGAAAGTTTCTGCGTATAACCAACTGCGTGATATGGAAGTTGTGCATGAATTGCTAGGCGCGAACAGCCACGGATACTTAACAGGTTTCAAAATGAACTATGCATCTACAAACGATCTTCATTTATAAACATTTAAGTAGCAACTGTGCAAGTGAGTGTCAATAAAGTTTTGCCAAGCTACGTTTATGGAGAAGAAAAAACAAACTCACCTGTTTGTAGTTGATTCTGCAAGAGAACATAAAGGCAGTGGTGAATATCACGCAGTTGGTTATACGCAGAAACTTTCCACCCGTGATCAAGCCTTGAAAGAGGAGAAACGCGTTGGTGTACATGACCTGTGTGGCTTCGCGTATGGGATAAATGCTTTTCTACCAACTACATCTGGTGTCGGCGTGCCTTTCTGCGAAGAAGGGAGGTAGTGTGTGGATTTGAATGCGGATGGCTCCGGTGCCGCAAAGCTGACCCGCCCTGCAGGGTCTGTGGCTCATCGATTGGAGCACTTTTGGTGATATATATATATATATATATATATAAATATTTATATATATATATATATATAAATATATACATTTTACACAGTAGGTCAGAATTTCCATAGGAAAAGCATTTTTTGTTTTTTTGTTTCGCTAATAACTTTGGCACTGTCTGATAAATATGCTCAAATCTTTAAAAAAACGTTCAAAAGGTTCATTCACCTTGGCTCCTTCATGAAAAGTTTCATGCCGATTCATCAAGCGGGGGGCAAGAAAAAAGGGGTTGGGCAAAACATTGATTTCACATGTTAATTCTCATAGGAAAGTTTGATCTTTGATACAGAAAAACAGCTGAACCGAATTACACCAAATTGGGCAGAAAGTTAGGAGTTTAGTGAGAAAAGGTACATGTTTGTAGTGGGTTACACCCATGAGGCACTAGACTCTCCTATTGGGTTGGGGCTCAGCGGCATCACCGGAACTGTCACATATTGAATTGATATTTGTTGACAAAGAAATTGCCAAAACATGATCCACATGAACAAGTGCGGCCACTGACTGACAACCGCAATCACAGCCCAAGCCAGTGATTACTTTGTCAAGATCCATCTATCTATCTATCTATCTATCTATCTATCTATCTATCTATCTATCTATCTATCTATCTATCTATCTATCTATCTATCTATCTATCTATCTATCTAGTCCAAACTCTTAGCATGAAGGGCCAAACACAAAGCAGAACACATCTATACCTTCTGAAAACTGTCTAAATTGAAGTGCCTTTGACTGCGATTTTCACTTCAGCCTTTGGTTTCCTTCCAGGTCCTGCATAACCTTTTGTTGCTTTTAAATATCTACACGGGTTTCATTCAGTCAGACCGTATTTTTGTTAAGGTTCTGCTTGTCAGGGATGTGTTTATATTGGAAGAGAACAAAGCAGACCCACGGTTTGTTTAAATGTTCTTAGTGTGAAGGCAAAGGTTTTTTACATCTGTGCACTGCAGCTACAGGATGCTTCACATTCCCAAAAAATTCTGATGTCACTCACTCAAGTATTCTTTTTGAAATATACATTTTTGTACTTTCACCTATTCTGACGTTTGCGTAGGAGTTAACATAGATTTTGTCAGCTATACCCTGTGGTAATGACTTTTAAATTTGGCCATACCGACTGAAAAAAGTGTCGGAGCTCTCAGTCAAACCGAGTCTTTTCTCCCCTCTCCTTACAGTGAACTATGGTATAGCCAAAGCGGAAGGCCCGCCCCTGCACACCGAGCTGGGCCGGCCCTTGGAGAACTGTTGCACCATGAGGGGCTCTCCCGTGAAAGGCTTGCAGGACAAGGGCGACCTGGAAGAGCTGGGAGACAAGTGCGACAGCAACGTCTCCAGCAGCAAGAAGCGGCGGCACCGCACCACCTTCACCAGCCTGCAGCTGGAAGAGCTGGAAAAGGTCTTTCAGAAGACGCACTACCCCGATGTGTACGTCCGGGAGCAGCTGGCACTGAGGACGGAGCTCACGGAGGCCAGAGTCCAGGTGAGAGGAGGGCTTCACATGCAAACATGTATACAAGACAAACGCACCTCTGTATCTTCGACTCTTAGTTCTCCCTTTCTTTCTGTGTTTCACACCACTGATTAAAATTACACTTTTGTTGTAACTGCTTTCTTGTTGTTTCTCTAAACCCAGGATGACGTATGGCATACACAGTTTTTATCAGTGGTATGAGAATTTGTCAGATTTAATAGCCAGCGATATTTGATTTTGTTGTGCAGAATGTTATTTATTGAAATGCCACTGGCTACAATGTAAAATACAATATTAAGTGCAGTAATGTTTTGACATAGAGCACCGTGCAATTTACTGCTGACAAAATAAAATGAAACTTTCAGCTTTTACAGCTGGAACATTAAAAACGCGGACACAAATATGTTTTGTAATGTGGCCCATAGGCTCTCTTGTCTCACCCTCTAACTATGATCTTTTATTTCTGATCAACGTCAATCACATTCTTCATTCCTTCCTTTGTCCATTGTCTTTGCATAGGCATAAAAATTCACCAAAATGTATTAAAGTTCAAAGGAAATTTCACAATCCAAAACCAACAATCTTTTACAGTACTCGACAGCAGATGTACATTTTCGATCCAAGGAATATTTGGAAGCAGTATTCAGCTTTCTTAATATTGAAGATGTGCTTAGAAAGCATAATAGACTTTCATTGTTCATAATTAAGTCTGCATGATTTTTATTTCCTAACCAGCAAAGCAAGTTTGTAAATGCCCAAAATGCAAATCGACCTCCATTTTCCACCAAAAATATATTTCAGGAAAATTGTAGAAATGTATTTGTCTCAGATACAAATAGATTAGTTACACAATCAATTTGTGGAAAAAGCGAATCTATTCATAGAAAAATGATTACTTTGCGATAGAACTAAATTGATTCATTAAAAAAAAATTATATCTACATGCCAAACAGTGAAATCCTGGATTGCAAAAACAATTGTGATGTGAAAACTGCATGCAACGTGGAGGACGTTTGGATTTAGAGATTTGCATATCAGAATCACAATCGTCCTTTGTGGAAAGAAATCACGCATTATGAAGTGCATACTACCTAACACGTTCCTTTTATTGCGTCACAGTTTTTCTGATGGCTAACAAAGGAAATATTGATATTGTTACATTGTGAGGATATACCACTCACCTACTAGTTTTGAAACATTGACATGCACGCAGTAAAACTGCCCGTTTAAATGTAGCACACATTAAATGCAAGCATAACCGTGTAAATAGATAACACACAGGCAAAGTGCAGGATGGTTTCAAAGAGTTTGTCCACTGTAAAATATCTTACATTGAAATAATTAACCGTTAAATTACCTTGGACTTTGTATGTGAATCTCTAGTGTAGAAGAGATAAAATGGGCTCTCATGCGAGCATAGAAACTGGATGGGCTCCTTATCCCCTTGCTGAGGAGTAAAAAGCATTAATACTTTGGAGGCGTAAGACCCCTTACATTCCTGGGCCCCAGTGCCTTTGCTCCTTCTTTAAAATTGGTAGCTATGGCCCCGGAGTGAATGATGCCTTCTGTAAGTCACATACAAAAAGCCCTGGCTTTATTTGTTTCACTTTATTTCACCACAGGTAAAATATTTCTTTTCGTGTAATAAACCAGCCTCTCGACACTCATTAAATACAGTGCTTTTTATAGTGTCTTTTCTCTACACCCCAATTATGGAAAGCCGCTTACTTCTGCCTTTAGCAGAGGCAAATGATAAGTGATTCCTAGGTGTAACTACCTGCAAGGTACTCTGTGAAAACCCACATATGTATGACTGCAGTTGTTCACCCATGTTTTCTGGCTACCAACCGAGGCATTTCCAGAATGCCAGCTCCGACCCTAAACTTGTCACATCAGCATGTCGCCAAAAATGAATCCTTAAATAACTTGGACATCTTGAGCGGTTTTTGCTTAATAAAAATTAAATAGAACTGTCTGTGGCTTTGTAGAAGATGTCACATTCCAATTATTGGGAGAACCATCGTTGAGAGAGTCTAGAGTATTCTACAGGAAAAAAAATATCAAAATTTGTGGTGGGAATACTCACATCTTTGCATGCTAGCTATCCGATGAAACATTTTAGTGTGCCACATTTCACCACTTTTATCCCACACTACAGTCCTTTATGAGCGAGATCCGACCATAAGCAAATCAGGGGCATATTATCTAAAAAGTGCGCTAAACATCGCAAAGCGTGTTTAGCAAGCACTTTTATCGCCGGCTATCGTCGGAATAATTTGCCATGCTAACGCTGTATTAGCGACATTTAGCGCTATGGCGATAATTATTCCAGCCATAGCGGTGTTTTCCATGAAACATCGCTGGTTTTCCAGCGATGTTTCATGGAAAACGGCGATAATCCTTGCTGATACGACCCTGTGGTCGTATCAGCATAATCCACCCCCCATGTTAGATATGGCTAACACCTGCTAATTGCAGGTGTTAAATAAATGGCGATGACCCCGGTTAGCGCGACTTTTCACGTCGCTAACTGGGGCCATGGCCACCTTGCTAATAGGCGATAGGCCTGTTAGCGGGTGTTTCCCAGGTTTGTTCGTCGGAACGCCCACTTTGCATGTCATTAGCGATAAATATCGCTGACATGCAAAGCGGTAAAAACACGGGCGCTAATGCCCGAAAACTGTCTCTAACTGCTGTTAGAGACAGTTTGCTGATAGGGCGATAAGAATATCGCCGCTTTAGCGGCAAAAAGTGCCGCTAAAGCGGCGATAGTGCCCTTGCTAATATGTCCTTCAGTCTGATGAAAGGAGGAGTCCAGCCGACTTGCTGGGTTATGTTTGTCTGCATGAAACAATAGCAAGCCACTGCTCTTGGATCTCCACCAGTGGGCTGTGCGTAGATCCTGTCACACACACTATACCGACTTGAGTATATTATCATATCATCAGTTATGCACGTGGAGTATATTTAGTGGTCAGCCATACACACCACATTACCCTTTTGTACAATGTGAAATATTCACAGTGCACAACATAGAAGAATTCCTCTCGGTTTGCATTTGATAGCATCAGTGTAGACTGTTGTAAAATAACTCTTGAATTTCTATATTTGTGTTTTCATTGGTCTTAGCCCTAAGTCCTAAAGTGACATTAAAAAAAACTTTTTAAACTATAAATGTGAAGTTATGTGAAGAGATATTCATGAGAGCAAGGTGAGGTATGCTCAGTGGTGAATCTGTGTGCCGGGTTTTAAATCAGATGTTTCCACATTATAATGGTGTTAAACATATTTTATCCATTTTGGCTTGAACATTGACCTGGCTTTTATCTGAAAAGGAATTAATTAACAGGCGCTTTAGCAATTTTCAAAGCATGCTCCTATAAGGTAATGCTCGAGCGATATAGGGATGCAATGGCAGATTTCCACTCAGAGAGTCTAGTTCAGAGAGGCAGTCTTCAAACAGTTGCAAACCTGCTGCCATTGAACTACTTGGAGCCGATTTGGAGGTAATTTTCGACTTTTATTGGATTCACAAGGAGTTTAAGATCCACTCCTGGAAAACCACAACAGTCATAAATTTCCAGGAGAAGTCTCAATCGCAAAATATACTCATGCAAATTTTCATATCAGTGGTGAAATACACATTTGTACATTTAGCTTGTTTTCTCCTCATGGGAAATAGTTTTCATCCGGAGAAACCTCTTCCTTTTCACTGCCATTACATTTGGAAGTGTTGCCTTTCGTTTTCCACCCTGGAAAGCCACTCAACTCCTGTCGTTCATAGGAATGTTTTTGCGTGTGATTCCAGGGTGGAAACTACATGCACACGGGTCTCTACATATGGTTTGTGACAGTTTATTCTCCTCCAAAATGTGATCCCAGGAATCCATTTACATTTGCACAATATTGCCGAGGAAGTCAAGAGATGTGCGGATAAAGTTACCTAGCGGCTTCAGTTTAGTTACCTATGGCATTACACATGGTATTATGAAACACTTCGCTAGTGCCATCAGTTACAACATCAAATGTACTTTAGAAAGATGGAATAACACATCATAAATCGTCACTCGGTGTGTGTGTATCATGCACTGTGCCAGAGTTCTGCACATTCGTACATACACACCCTCACACACACACACACAGCAGTACCTTTATTAGTTTTTTGTCTGTGAGGATTTCTGATGTGGCTACTGAGATCATAACTTGCTTGTCCTAAGAGGTGGTTTTTGATGCCAAGTGTAATATTAGTAAACATGGGCATGTTAGTTTAAGGTTGTATTGTTCATTGACTTTTACATTCCTTAAACTAATGGTATGCCTATAGCAAAATTCAAGAGAGTTCGTCTTTAAATACATTTCCATGACCACACTGTTCTGCAATCAGTAAACCAGTAAAATAACTATACATATATATATATATATATATATATATATATATATCAGTGGCGGCTCCTCGTGGGAGTGCTGCGAGGCGGTGGGGCGGGGCGGGGGAGGGGCAGGGTGGGGGGTAGTAAACTCCGGCTTACGGCCAAATGGAGTTAAGTAAATAAATAAATAAATAAAACGAAATAAAACGAATTACATTGCGCGCGCTGCATCGCCGATTGCGATGCAGCGCGCAATGTAATTCGTTTTATTTATTTATGTATTTACTTAACTCACCCGGCCGTAAGCCGGAGTTTACTACCCCCCACCCTGCCCCTCCCCGCCCCGCCCCACCCCACCGCCCCTGCAGCACTCCCACGAGGAGCCACTACTGATATATATATATATATATATACATATGCTTTCTTCATCTACTAGGAATTCCTATTTACTTTATTAAATTATGCCCCCTTGTAGCGATCTAAAGCATGTTAAATCTGTTTTGGGGGGCAAACCTTTGTGTTATAAACCTTTTAATAGTGTCACACCAATATATGGCATTACAAAGTGGTACTAGCTTTTGGTAAAAAAACAAACGAAAAATACTGTTAGAAAAATGTAACATTAACAGTTTACTTAACTTTATGCATAACTTTACTCAACTATAGCTTGACAAATACTGCATCTTTTCACTTAACAGAAATACTCTGTGCTGTCCCTCTAGTATATGTGGATGAAGCATCAGAGACAACTCTATTATCTTATCCTATATTGCCACAGCGTGAGAATAAACCATAGGACCAAAGGCTGAGTGGGTTAAATTGGAACCTGAAGCATGAGGTGGTGTTATTCGACCCGTTATGTATTTTTAATTTACTGTGTAACACGTAAAAACATATGTTTTCCATTTGGTGAAATGCAAAACTCAAACTGTAATGCCTGCGAATTTAAGGAAAATAATTGACGGGTATTCTTGTAAATTAACGGTTTGGAAAAAAACACTACTACATTAAAAGAGCTATAAGTGTCAAACAAAGACCTTTTTACCTCTATTTACCTCCATGAATGCCATATTGCTCTAAAGCCATCATATTCGCATAAAACCAATGGTTTCAGTGCCTTTTACGAGTCATCAGAATATTAACATTCAGATCAATGAAGACACTGTGATAAATACACATACCGTCATGGTCAAATTGACTTATCTTCGGTTGTTGGAACGGCCACGGCCCATACACCATTTTTTATTAACAGTGGCAAATTCTTCACAAAGAGCTGCTATGTAATCGCTTTCCTCAGTTATGGCACATCTCCAAATCTACAAAGCATGGGAGTGGGGCAGTACAGTGTAAATATATTTTCAAAAGCTGCTGTTGGTACACACCTTTCACTGGTTACTGCCTGCTCAGAACAGGTGCTACTGTTTGCTTTGGAGGAAGTGGTTTACGTTGAAGCCCTTCTTGAGCTGTCCCTGTATCTTGCTAAATTACACACTATCCTCCATCACTGCACATAGCATACCAGTGCTTTATTTGTAAAAGAATGAGTGCCAGTGCACAAAGCTCTGCTCAGAAGCCCGCAGCCAGTACTATTAAATGTCGGCGCATTGACTACCAAAGCTGTGAAGTCTTTATTCCACCTCGTGCCTCTTTAATTCACTACCAGACACTCCCTGAACCTTTATCTCACTCTTGCAGGTTCCTGCTTTCTAATTTTGTACAGGTTTTTCAGTCTCTTTCTTCCTCCTTCTTTCCGTTTTGTTTGCTTTTCCCTCTCTTGCTCTCCGTAAATGTCTGATGCAGAAAAATAAAGGCCGTTCCCCAAAAATGAGTGCCGTGGACTCCACCAGCAACCACCAGCTCAAGTTAAGCTCTGTAGCATGCAATCTTTTCAGCACCTTTCTCTTTAAGAGATGGGTGTCATAATGCGGGTATTTATGCTGCGACATCCTCTTGACAATAGCTATTTGTCAATGAAATGAAGATCTAGGCTAGCAGAGATTTCATTGACACTTTACGTATTGTATGCACATGCGCATTGAATTACTAGTAGACCATCTCTGCCCCCTGGTTGGTCTGCATCAACTTAGAGTGAGTATATCCAACAATAGGCACACCATGCGAGTTGTGGGACCCTGAATTTCAGTGTGAACGAAGTCTTTGTTCCATGCAGTGCAAATATCAATCTCGCCTTCAAAAACGCAAAAAAAAAATAATGCTACAGAGTTAATCATCAATCGCCATCAAAACAACATGAAAACATGAATCCTTCTTGTGGGCTTGGTGAAGTTAACATGTAAAGATTGAAGAATCCAAAAACAAAATGCTATTGTTACAAATGTTAATCCGAGGTGTTGCTTTGGCGACATCTGATGTTTAAAGTTAAAAACATGCAAGAGTCCCTATGATTAATAATTTGTTTTGCCTGAATTCTTCTCTTGATGTCCGGGCAGCTACTATAAAACATACTAGTATGAAGAATAGCTCAAAATAAAATCGTCCTTATTTTTAAAAGGAGGTTCCCTCCCATTTCAGATTTTATGAAACCCCGAGTTGCTGGGTAGCTTAGTACTCAGAAGATCACATTATCAATTTTAAAATGCTGCTCAAAATCCATATTTTATTTTTTCATTAACTTACTTCAAATGACACATGGCCTTTTTAATTATCATTTTTATGTCAAACATTAATCAAATTTCATTTACAAAATAAAGTATAACATATACCTAGAAACATCAATACTCGAGTGCATAATAATTGCATCTTATAAATGTTATGCCATTAGTAAAAACTTCCTTAAATTTCTTCACTTATATAGTAAAAAGTAGCTCCAAGAGGGTTAGTTTTTGTTGCCCTATTTAAAGGACACAGGTCCTCACGCACCAATCCCCACTCATGTGAAAATATATATCATCATGAGTGGGCTCATCTGCTTAAGTAGGGAGTTTAGTGCCTTAGGAATTAGTCAGAGAGTTAAGCAAGTACTACAATCTAGTAACAATAAATATATAGGTGGTGCCAGTCAGTGGGTATGTCTATCCAATTCCCCACATATTTATTGCTAATTATACCTCAGGAGTTTTAAGAGCTCATGTGTTACTATCACACTCTCTGGCTAGACCTGAGGCAGAAGAGCTCCCTACATGAGGAGACGAGCCCACTTGTGATAAAATGTTTTCACTAAAGTGAGGAGCAGATTCTATGATGAAGCATGCCATCCTTGGATGGGTGCTGGCCCAGCATCCTTTAAATAGAATTGCCAAAAAAAAACAAAAGACTCAGAGCCCTGCAGGAGCTATGTTTGAATAAATAAGTGGAGAAATGTAATAAAGTTACTCCTTTGTGTATGATATTAATAGAGTTTCATTATTATTGTACTGTTTATTAGAACATTGGAATGTGGAGCACTCCATTGAAGACAATGGAGTGCTCCGTGCTTCTATGGGCTGGTAAAGGCCCGCAAAGCAACATTCCAATGTTGTTTTCACAAAGGCCTCTCGGAGCCCGAGGGGATTTAAACCCCCTCGAACTCCAAGAGGCCTTTGTTTTATTTGTTAGAACATTCTGCCCTCTAGTGGCAGAATGTTCTAATAGCCTTATAGCCCTTCGTAGCTGGGCTATACCGGCTATTAAAGTCCCGCTCCCTTGTTAAAACCCTTGCCTTCGGCTCGGGCCTTTAACGCTGGAGCGGACCTTTAATAGCCGGTATAGCCCGGTGCGGCGGGCTATAAGGCTATATTAATACTGATGAGTCTAGCTATGTCTAATTGGAAGGTATGTTCTAGTTGGTCTGTTTTTCCTCTCTTCCCAAGTTAGTGATTTTTTAAAATTAAGATATACAGCCTTGATGATTGCATGTAAACAACCACAGATTGCATATGTTGCATCACTACAATCTGCTCTTTCCCCACATGTGTTGCTCCATATTGTCTTGCTCTGATGTAGGACTGATTCTGCATTAAGTGGATCTCATTTATGAAGCAGTGCTAATGTTTTACAGTTGTGTTTTACATAATGTATGCATAAGGTATTCTTCATTGAGCTCACAGTCTGTAAACGGAGTATTTTAAGCTATCCTGATCACATTGTTTTTTGTGTCATCTATTGATGCCTCTTTTAGTTTCCAATTTTAAAACAAGCATGTTCCAACTCAACAGCTGAAAAAATCACAGTGCAATATAAATACAACACCCCACGTGTGCTTCCCTCTAAACATATTTTTTTCAGGAAGGAACTCTATTGTCCACTGGTGGTTTGCTACTCAGCCGTTGAACGTTTTTGCTTCTCAAGTATATTCATTTAATATGATCAGTTTCACAATGCAAATGTAGGTTTCTATGTTGTAGTTTTTTTTGTACTATTCACAGTCGCCCATTTGCAGTCTGTCCGATAAAGAATGTTGCTACTGTAAAACACACACCAGAAACAAACGTTATCAAGCAGGCTACAGTTAAATTATTGTGAATAATAATTCGCGGAATGGAAAGAGGCAGAACCTAGAGGATGAAATAACTCAATAAATTACAAGTACACTTATGTTAAAACAATTTGAAATATGAGGATGATATAGCATGGCAGTCTCTTTGTGAGTAAAATACATATGAAAACATATATTACAGTTACATCCTTATATTTAGTAACATGAGACTAATAAGAAAGAAAATAAATGCAAATTAGACATTTCCAATTACCTTTATTAATTAAGTTTTGATTGTTTTATTTACTTTAAATGTTATCTTGTTTTAAAGAAACCATGTTTTCAAAATATTCCCATTCAGTCCCATCCTATAAGCAACCACTGCAGTTAGAAATATTTTAAAGTGTTTGTGAGATATTAAATAACAGTATTTGGACGCTTAAATGATCACCTGCTACCCGAAAGATCAAAAAGTTGCATGTTCACATACTGATTATAAAGAGCAGAAATAATGCATCGGTTGTGGGAAAGAAATGTGTGTAGTACATTATGAATTTCAAATACAAATGGCTGATACTTTATAAATACAATATAAATTAAGAGCTACATATATTATCATGCACTTAGCATTTTGGTGTTTCATTGAGTGCTTTTTCTTTTTTTGATTAGTAGTAAGTTTGTAGTTGTGGAAACTCGATATATTTACAATTTGACCTAAGTAAATACACAAGATTCTCTTATGGGTAATTTTAATAGCTGAATAAAATGAGTTTTTAATGACGGTAAACACATACATTTTAGCCTTCCTCCATATATAAGGAACATTTTCAAATGGATGGATGACACACTTTTGATAAAGCATGCAATATCAAAGTAGATCTGCTTAACACAATGTAAATATTATATATTTGTATCAATCTGTATATCTAGTCATCACAAGAAATGTCCTATTACTTACCGGTAATCTTCATTACTCCTGGTCCCGTTGTCCTCGTCCCCTTCATAACAAATGAGATAGTCCTATCTCGCATACAGAAAAAAAGAACGAAGGAATGCTGGACCTACCCCTCCCCCTCCCTCTGGGAGTACATAAGCGTACAGGTCCCAGCATTCCTCCTGACAATACCAAGCCCAGATGAAGGCCGGCAAGGCAGGGAGGGAGGGAGGGAAGCCATGAAGGGGACGAGGACAACGGGACCAGGAGTAATGAAGATTACTGGTAAGTAATAGGACATTACCCCCAGGTCCCTCTAGTCCTCGTCCCCTTCATAACAAATGAGAATACCCAAGCAGACTCCGGCATTCATCAACAAAAAACCACCAGAACCAACAGAAATGCAAAAGGCCAGGGATTTATTGAACAGCAAACACAAGAAATTCAGGAGCACCCAGCATGTAGTACACCCAAACCAAAATTAACATCATCCCCCAACAAATTCTGAAGGCGATAATGCCGAATAAAGGTATTAGAGGACGCCCAAGTGGCCGCCCCACAGATCTCAGACAGGGGAACACCACCAACCTCAGCCCAGGAAGCAGCCATCCCACGGGTAGACCTCCCCTGAACCCCCGCAGGAGGAGGAGACCCAGAAAGAGAGTAAGCCAAAGCAATGACCTGCTTCAGCCAACGACCAATGGAGGCAGAAGAAGCCTTCCCCCCACGAGAAGAAACCCCAAAGGAAACAAAAAGGGAGTCAGACTTCCGAAACTCTGCAGTGCGCTCCAAGTAGAAACCCAAAACCGCAGAAGCAAGAAAACCGGCAGGAAAATAACACATCCAAAACCGCTATGCGGTACTCACCCGAGCGGGCTCCTAAAAGCACTTCATACGAAGGAGCCCGCCTCGAAATGCCTGACTTCCGCCGCACCGATAAACCCGGAAGACAGGCAACACGACCCGGAAGGCGGAACCACAGCAACCCTCCTTCCGTCGGCCGTACACGCCGCGCTCCCCCCAGCAAAGCCCGGCAAGCCAGGAGGGGCGGCCAGAAGACCCCAGCAACACCAGGAGGCCAAACGGGGTCCGTACCACACCCCCCAAGCCCGGCAGGGAGGGTGAGGAAACAAGAAAAAGACACGAGGACACTCGCCCGGCAGCATCCCCGTGAGTACACCAGCACATACAGGAGCAAGAGGCTCCTGCAACGTTCTCTCTCCGATAGGCAGAGACAGAAAAAAAGAACAGGAGGAATGCTGGGACCCGTACGCTTATGTACTCCCAGAGGGAGGGGGAGGGGTAGGTCCAGCATTCCTTCGTTCTTTTTTTCTGTATGCGAGATAGGACTATCTCATTTGTTATGAAGGGGACGAGGACTAGAGGTACCTGGGGGTAATATCAGTCATTACATCACCATAGAATTGATTAAATGACATTGCAAATTTATTCATACAAACACCACAAGTGACATCAGTCACGGAAAACTTTAAAATACCTTTATCAGTACTCTTGAAAGTTTAGAAAAACCCATGGGGATTGTGAAAACTGACACAGTGTAACGTATAATGGAAATTGATCTAAAAAGCAAATGCATAGCGAGCTGTACTTTAGGAAATTTAGTTATGGAGTCTCTTGCAAGCTTTTCTATAATCTACGTATGCAGGTATGTTATAGGAAAAAAATTATAGTGTCTTCTATACTTGACTACAAAAGCTCAGGAATATAAATGATAAGTATTCTTTAATCTGTCCTTACATTGAACTCCATCACTCTATTTTAAAAAACACAACATTTATTACCATTTATACGCTAATAATAAACAGCTATACATAAAAATCCACTTCCCAGATGACATAGTTTTTCTTGCCAGATTCTCAAACATATTCAGTCTTGGATGACTCATCCTCATCTCAGGCTAAACCTTTTTAAAACAGATTTCCTGATAATATCTCCCCTCATGTGTTCAACAACTGTTCAAGTCCTGGCTAAACACACGTAATGTGCTGAATCGCAGCCCAAATGTTACAGAATGCTCTAAATCTCTGGCATTCTTATTAGACAAGAATTGGTAATCCCAAGCTAACATACATTCAATTACAAAGTGGTGCAGAACCAACTTAGACTCAATTGAGAGATAAAAACATTAATCCTTGAAAATAGTTTCAGACAATTGGTAGAATCCTTTATTTTATCGAGGTTAGGCAATGACAACTCTTTGCTCACAGGATTTTTCAAGTTACACATTGTCCATATCAAGAAAGGTATCCATTCTGCTGCTAAGCTGCGAATTGGTACTTGACATTATGATCACATTACTCCAACCCTGGTCACATACAAATGACGTCCTATTTAGGGCAGGCGTGTACTCAAGATGGCATGAATTATCCATAAAACACTCTACTCTTTAACACCAAGATATCTAGCCCATAAACTGTTCATCTCAGGTGGTCAGCACTTCCTGACACACTACCTAAAAACCCTTCCTTCAAAAAAAGTTTAAAAAAGAGGCAAACCTTCTCAGGAAGTGTGCCCAATGTTTGGGTCTCCATTCTACTGACTATCAAGGAAAACCCATCCACCTAGTCCTTCAAAACAGACCTGACATGTTTGTTGTTGCAATATTACTTCGTTACATTACCTATACTGGGAATATAGTCATTACTGACTGACTCCATGTGCAATGTACAATTCACACAATTACTGCGATTAGTATTCCTACAATGTGATATTTTGTAAATCTGTCTTCTAATGTAATGTTTTTCTGATACACTCACACAGACATACACACACATACATACGCATGCATGCCCATGCAAGCACACACACACACACACACACACGCACACACACCCTCTCTTTCTCTCTCTCGCTCTCCCTCTTATGTAGTATGGCTTTGCTTTCTGTGGAGTGCTCTGTTACCCTTCAGGCCTAGTCTGTAGTATACAGAAATGTAAATAAATAAATACATTCACACATACACAAATAACTACATTAGGATTAACTACTGGTTTTACTGAAACCATGCATGCACCAGAGAACACCCTGGGCACCATTGAAAGTTGTGTTTTATTTACAAATAATGATTGTTGCTAATGTCTGTCGTTAGGGATAAGCTGTTCTACTTACATTTTTATCTTCTCATTGAGCGCTCCTTTTTTGGCATGAGGTATGATAGCTATTGATGTTCTACTGAATGTCTTTCTCACTGAGATGTTTATTGTGCGTGTTGAAGTTTTGAAGTATTGTTTTGTTATTGTAACATTTCGAACTGTATTATGCTCATTACTGTGTATGAAACAGAAATGTCAGAATATTTCTCATTAACAGTGCTCTACTGTATCTTTGCAGGCCGATTTCGTGATCTGGAAAGAATATTTAATAACTAACTATGCATGAAACGTTTACAGAGGCATGCACCTTTTCTTATGTAGCATAGCAATGAGTAAAATAAGGCCATGCGAGGATCAGTTAACATATGCTTAATATTGAACAAATATAATATACACAAAATATACGATCCAAGAGACCCATTTATGCATTTAATACATTTCAGACAGAACAGTGTAATCCTTTCTCATGAAGTGCAGAAGTGTTCACAAGTGTTTTATATATATGGCCCTACTGAAGTGCATTTTTTAAAAGATGACCATGTGCACTTACAGATAGTGTAATATGAAAATATACAACATCATCAAACATAATGTTTCTATTAAAAGTGACTATTTTCTATTTTTGACATATTCTCACATAAACTTAAATGTGGAGTTATCTTCTGATAAATATATTTTAAAGGCCTGCAAAACCAGTTTATATTGCATGTCACTGCTTGGTCCAAATGTTTAGGTCTGACCTGTCTGTCTGTCTATCTATTACAAAATTTGGCAAAATCGACCTGCAGCCCTTGAAACAGGTGGGTGGTGCTTATCCAGGTTTGCCAGCCCTGTAATTATAATCCAAAACTCCTCAAAACCAAAGAAGGACAGCATTACAGTAACGTCGATGGAAAATTAACTAAGAAAAGGAAATAGTGAACATCTATGAGGCTTTGGGTCAGCCCTCTCCATCTACCGTTGTGTTGAACAGTCACTCACATTTTCCTTATGCCCATAAGAGCATACAGCATGGGACAATGGTTCAGCCCATTTCATCCATTGGCTCTCTTAAACTGTGAGTGACAGCATTTTGCCTAATCATGTGCACATCCACTTAAAAAGAACTGCCCTTTCATGGCCAAAGTGGGTAGGTCAATACGCTACGTGGCTAATGTTTTTTCCTTTTTATTCTTCATAATTTTGTAATTTTTTTAGACATCCATGTGTGTTTCAGTTATATCAAAAGTATATTTTACTTTGTGCCAATAGGAATCATATGTTCTTTGGAAGCGCACAGATATTTCTTTCTCACTAAGTGCAGGATTTGAAATATTGGTGTGAAACCTTAGGAAGATGTTTGGCAGTGCAGGGAGGATGGCTATGTTATCACCACCTCTGGGTCTGCCCGCCCAGGTTTTTTTTGGTTTTCTTGTGCTAGCCTATCAACCAAGCCCTGTGTTGAAATTCAAGTTACTCACCTGGCGACGGACCACTGAACACATTTGCACAAACGCAGCACATGGTACATATGAGATAATGGAGGAAACGTTCATGCTGCTTTAACATATGGGGTTCTGCAATCCTGTATATAAGCCTGTCTTTAATTTCTTTATGACCGGCGACTTGTAACGCACATTTTATAAAGAAATTACATCTGAACTCAACTGTACTAGCTTTTTACAGTTGAGCTCTGATGTCCCAATGCCTGCTGCCTGCAGCCAATAGGAAAGGCAGGCCAGTCCATGGTGTATAATTAAAGCAGCTATTCAAGGAACAAACATAGTGTAGCTTTTCTTTACTCTTCTCTGTTTTTCTAGCTGTATAGTGACAAGCAGAAAGGAGATATTTATGGGAACATGTTTATTTTTTTGCAATCCTTTGGTAATTATAAACAAGTTAAAATCTTTCTGCCAGTTTGGAAACATTAAGAGCTACTGTGCCTTTTTTTTTTTTAAAAACGGACTTGTAGTAAACTGATTCTAATATCTTTTTGCAACAAATAGCTAACAGCTTTCTGCACATAGTTAATTATACACTAGAGATTCTATTTTTATTCCTCATGGTTGCAAACATGCTTTTTTAGGTCTCGGCCTGCACCAGCGCTTGCGTTGGTCTGGCCGAGAGTTTTAGTAAGCGGGTTTTGGAAGTGCAAACCCACTGGCTTTCGGCTGGCGACCAGCTTGCGTTCACGATGGCGTGCACGCGCAGCTGCCATCTGGGTTTCCTATCTCTTCCTCATTTCCTCGTCATGGCTCATTAACTCTCTGGACTCTGATGTTTCAATCGCAGCAGCAGCTCACATTACCAACTGAGGGCCCTGGACTACAGTCACATGAAAAAACAACAGCGATTAGCATTGAAATGCAAGCTTTTTTTTGTCTAGTTAGAAATATTGCTTCGGTGGGTTGATTTCACCTTATATCGCTATTTGTTTTATATTGGGAGTCACAGCCTAATTACCAGTATTTTTGTCTCACTCAGTTTTTTTTTTTAATATTTATTTGCGCAAAGCACAAAGCTATATTTAAGGTTACTTTTTCCTCGTCACTTCTTCACTCTATTTAAACTCCACACCCCCACTCTTATTGTCTCTCTCCTTCTCTCTCTCTCCCCTCTCTAATTCTCTCTCTACTTAATTAACTCTCCCCTCTCTATCTTTTTTAGCCTTTCATTCTCTCTCACCCCTTTATCTGTTTCTCTTTCAAACTCCTTCATTCACTCTCTCTCCCCTTCTTTCTCTCTCTCTATCCCGCTCCACTCTTTATTCTATGTACACCCTTTCTCTCTCTTTCTCTCTCACCACACTCTCTAATTGGCCATTATATCTTCACTCTATCTCTCACTCGGCAACACAACAGCATCACTCAGCATCACCACAGCATCACTCAGCGCAACCACAGCATCAATCAGAGCCAGCACAGCATCAATCAGAGCCAGCACAGCATCACTCAGCACCAACACAACATCTCTCAACGCCATCACAGAATCACTCAACACCATCACAGCATCACTCAGTGCAACCACAGCATCACTCAGTGCAACCACAGCATTACTCAGCACAACCACAGCATCACTTAGCGCCACAACAGCATCACTCAGCGCCACCACAGCATTACTCAGCACCACAACATCACTCCGCGCCACCACAGCATCACTCAGCACCACCATAGCTTCACTCAGCGATACCACATAATCACTCAGGGCCAACACTGCATCACTCAGCACCACCACAGGATGACTCAGCACCACCACAGGATGACTCAGCACTACCACAGCATCGCTCAGCACCACCACAGCATCGCTCAGCGCCACCACAGCATCGCTCAGCGCCACCACAGCATCGCTCAGCGCCACCACAGCATCGCTCAGCGCCACCACAGCATCGCTCAGCGCCACCACAGCATCGCTCAGCGCCACCACAGCATCGCTCAGCGCCACCACAGCATCGCTCAGCGCCACCACAGCATCCCTCAGCGCACCACAGCATCGCTCAGCGCCACCACAGCATCACTCAGGGCCACCACAGCATCACTCAGGGCCACCACAGCATCACTCAGGGCCACCACAGCATCACTCAGGGCCACCACAGCATCACTCAGCATCGGCACAGCATCGCTCAGCGTCACCACAGCATCGCTCAGCGCCGCCACAGCATCGCTCAGCACCGCCACTGCATCGCTCAGCACCGCCACAGCATCGTTCACCACCACCACAGCATCACTCAGGGCCACCACAGCATCACTCAGGGTCACCACAGCATCACTCAGCACCACCACAGCATCACTCAGCACCACCACAGCATCACTCAGTGCCACCACAGCATCACTCAGCGCCACCACATCATCACTCAGCGCCACCACAGCATCACTCAGCGCCACCACAGCATCACTCAGCACAACCACAGCATCACTCAGAACTACCACAGCATCACCACAGCATCACTCAGGGCCACCACAGCATCACTCAGGGCCACCACAGCATCACTCAGGGCCACCACAGCATCACTCAGCGCCATCACAGCATCACTCAGCGCCATCACAGCATCACTCACCACCACCCACAGCATCACTCAGCGCCACCACAGCATCACTCAGCACCACAACAGCATCACTCAGAACTACCACAGCATCACCACAGCATCACTCAGTGCCACAACAATATCACTCAGCGCCACCACAGCATCACTCAGCACCACCACAGCATCTCTCAGTGCCACCACAGCATCACTCAGCGCCACAACAGCATCACTCAGCGCCACCACAGCATCACTCAGCGCCGCCACAGCATCACTCAGCGCCGCCACAGCATCACCCAGCGCCACCACAGCATCACTCAGCGCCGCCACAGCATCACTCAGCGCCGCCACAGCATCACTCAGCGCCACCACAGCATCACTCAGCGCCGCCACAGCATCACTCAGCGCCGCCACAGCATCACTCAGCGCCGCCACAGCATCATTCAGCGCCACCACAGCATCACTCAGCGCCACCACAGCATAACTCAGCGCCGCCACAGCATCGCTCAGCGCTGCCACAGCATCGCTCAGCGCCACCACAGCATCGCTCAGCACTACCACAGCATCGCTCAGCACTACCACAGCATCATTCAGCACCACCACAGCATCACTCAGGGCCACCACAGCATCACTCAGGGCCACCACAGCATCACTCAGCACCACAGCAGTATCACTCAGCAAGACCTGAGTATCATTCAGCATCACCTCAGCATCGTCTCCGCAACAGTCACCACCACCACCACTACCACCTCAGCATCACTCAGCACCACCTCAGCCTGCTCTCGGAATCTGGCATCTGTTGATTCTCCCTAGCGTCTGGCCGCTGCTAGTGTTATAATACAATTACTAGTTCCCAACCTTCACCCTCCGATTGTTTATGCCCCTCAAAAAAAACTTTAACAAACAACCATTGCAATAGGCAGAAACAAGTTGCCAGCATTGCAAGAACAAAAGAAAACTGAGGAAATTTTTATTGTAAATACTTTTTTAATATGGTCGTTCAGTTTTACATAATGCCTTCTTGGTCATATATAAAGTAACAAAAATGCTTCTGACACTTTTTTATTATAACTTTTCAGCATGCTGCACAGCAGCCACACTTCTCTACAGCACAGCTTGAAGACATTGGCAAAGTCAATAGCTCTGGCTAAACACTTATATGGCCCCAAAGGCGAGACCTATTGGCTATGCCAATGCTTGTTATATGAATGAGCTACAAATCAAAGATTTAGGTGGTTTGGGGTAAAGGTGATGGTGTGACCATGTACTAAGGAATAAAGTACCCCCTGCCTTACATGTTAGGCTATTGGTAATTACCCCAGAGTTCTGTAACCTTATAAAGGCACTCCCTGGTGACTTGCAGTATCCTTATAATGTACAGCAGGGGCACTTTATCCCATATATTACTATTAAGTGAACAGTGGACAGTGAAGAGGTGCCCCTGATGTGCTTGGTCCTTCCTTCCTTCATATGATAAGGCAGGTTAAGTTTTTTGATTTGAAATGGGCAGAGATAAGTACCATCACTTGTTGTTTGTTATTGTTAATCTTTACTTCTTTACCGAAGTTGGTTAGAAGTCTCTTCAGTTAGGTCAAAATATTCTACTCCTGATGTCTGCACTTCCATCAACTATCAATATCTCTTTCTTTTCAAAATGTAGTTTGAACCAGTTTTTTCCCCTCCACTATCAGTCTCTAACAAACATATTTCAAAGCTGCTTACCTCGAGTTGGAAAATCAGCTGCATGTAATGGCCATAAGTATAAAATGTAAGCCTCAAGCATCAGATAAGATTGGCTAAAAGGACCACATAGCCATTGAACAGGTAGAGCTGAGCACAGAGCCTTGAAGGAAATTGCAAGGGGCATTGACTATGCTGGAGGAGAAGTAAGCATGAAGACATCTTGGGTCATATTATCAAAAGTGCCCTGTGGAAACCCCAGGCGTGTATATTTGTTTTTTGCACCCATCCAGGGGACTGGAGTATTACAGAAGGGGCCACAGATGCTTGTGCGGCCCCTTTTGTATTATATATTTAGGCTTTCCTGTTTTCAGTTTCTATTTTTGGTAAAGTCTGGTGGTTTTTTTTCAGTGTTTTCAAGTGATTTCAATAACTTAAAAAGACAGTGGTTATCAGTGGTTACACATTTTCGCGCCATTAAAAACAACAGAAACTGTGTTTTTCCGGTGTTTATGGAACGTTTTGCTTTTATTATTGCTTGCTTTCTACACTGATAATGCATGGTATATAGACAGTGTTCAAACAGTGTATATGAGGTCTTTGCAAATCAAACTTATTGTAGTACACCATACAATTCTACTTCAGTGAGTCTTTGGTCGTGTGCGCTCGCTTTCTCCTTCCCATGTAAAACAAATTCTGTGAAACGGCCCTCTCAACATTGGCACTTGAGACGGGCAATGCCAAAACAGCCAGTACACAATTTGCTAACTCTGGCCACTGACATAGCTTTCCATGCCTATACTGGTGCACTTGAAGATTGCGATTCTCTGGGCAGGTTTTGCAGCATTTGCGTTTAACTGGGTGCTTATGCCCTCCGAGTTATTGAAGCGGTCAAAAGTGAAGCAGCACTTTTGAAACTACGGAGAAAATTCCCCTTTACGGAAGGGATCTAGAACTTGTACAGTGTACCACAGTGAGGTTTCATTGACTTCAAATGCCATGGTTGGTGAAGGGACATTTCTATGTATCACTGCAAGCCGTTTCTCATACATTGTAAAATAAAAGGTCCTGAATTGCTCTTCAACATTGCTTTATTTACCAAGTGGCAAGCACTCTAACATGGAACATAATGCAGTGCCAAAGTCACTAAAGGTGTCGCCCTGCCTACTCTCAAGGAAATATTTCACATCTACACCAATTATGCTGAACACCTGGCAGACAAGGGTGTTTTCAGACTCTAGTTTTTTTTATTATGTCCACTACAGCAGTTATGTTTTCCTGTAAAAATCTAAGAATTCAGTAGAGTGTACTTTTTTCACATCACTATCAATTTGCGACAAAAGATCCTCACATTTCTTGCCTTTGGCATCATCACTCAGCGAACATTTTGGAAACGGTTGTCACATGGGTAATATAGCATTTACAGCCCCTTGGAATGAGAACCATCAACTAAGTGACACAGTTGAGATGACTCTTTCTTTGATGCCACACAAAGCACAAAATGAGAAATATTTGCGTTTTAGTTCCAGCGCATAACAAAATAGTGCACCAGAATGGACTAAAAGTCAATATCATTCTTCATGAACTCTGATGATTGTAAAGATGCTTTCAGCATACCATCTAACAAGTGGCAAGGATCTGTTACAGGGAAGCACTTCAGCTCAGGTATCGATTTTGACAAGTCATCACACAACTTTTTCATGTACGTAGCTGAATCACTGCAAATACAAACAATATCACTCCAATCTTTGTTGAACTTGGAAAGAAACTTTTTGCAGCAGCATTCCAAGTGACACTGCGTTCCATGTTCCATCCTGTCATGTTTTCACCACTATCCCAGATGCTTGGCGATAGCACTCTTTTCACATATACTTGACACTATACCTTGCATTGAATGTGTTAGACCTGGCATCCTTGGCGTGGGTCTCCCTTCCATTTTTTTCATAATGCCTCCACTGTTACCGATATGTTTTTGCTGGACTAGATGCTCATGGGCACTTTGCCGCTGCTAATCAGTGCCAAAGTGCAAGTGCTCCCTATCGTGAATTGATGTACGTATTAGTGACTCCATGATTGGATGATTGGTTTACTTGTCAGTCCCTAGTACCGTGCACTGAGTGTGCCCAGGGCTTGTAAATCCAATGCTGCTGGTGGGCTTGCAGCACGGGTTGTGCCACCCACAGAAGCAGCTTGTAAAGTGTGTCTCAGGCCTGCCATTGCAGAGACTGTGTGCAGCCTAGGGCTGCCATGTCAACTGAGTGAGTGCACCCACTTACCAGTCCCTAAACCTTCCCTTTACTGCATGTTGGTCACCCCTAAAGTAGGCCCTAGGGCAGGGTGCATTGTAAGTATAAGGTAGGACATGCCCTGGTGTGTGTGGCATGTCCTAATAGTGAATTACAGCCATTTTCGTTTTTCACTATTGCAAGGCTACCTGCTCCCCATAGGCCAGAATGGGCAGACTGACTATTACACCTTATAGTCAGAACTGTCCCAGGGAACATGGTAGAAAAACGAATTTAGTATGCCTGAACTCAGGGTGATAAAATACTTCTTTTAGTGAAGTTGGTTTTAACATTCTGTGTTTGAAAATACCACTTTTAGAAAGTGGGTATTTTCTTGCCTAACTATCCAAGCCTGCCTCTGCTAGGTTGTGTATTCCTTGTCTGGAGATTGAGTGACAGGGGCTGGGGGTGGCTACAGGAGACAGGGTGAGTCAGCACAGGGCTGAATAGAAAGATCTGCATCCAGAGTGGAGGGAGGAGTTGCACCTGGGTCTGAATAGGGCTGTGCCTGCCTTCCACAATGCTGGCTCCACCTCCTGCCGGGCGGCTGAGCACTCTGCCCCACATTCTGAAAGGAAAGAAGGAGTCAGAAAAACAAAGTGCTCCAGGACTGACCAGAACTGGTTTTGGACTAGGCAGAGGCCTCTCTGCCTTCAGAGAACAAAGAAAGACTGGGTATAAAAAGGGGACCCAGACCCCTAGGAAATTAGATCACTTTTGGGAACAAGAAGAAACCTTTGCTAAGGAGCGGAACCAAGAAGAAACTGAGGAGAGACTATCCCTAAGCCTGAAGTGCTGCTTGGGGGATTGGCCTGCAGTGGTTTGCCTGACTGCCAAAGAAAGGAGAAAGTAACTTTTGCTTTGCTGTGACTTTCATCAACTTGTGAAGGATCTCCAAGGGCTTGGAAGAGAGCTTGCCCCCTGACCGAAGTCCCAGGACCATTGGACTTCACCCCCTTTGTGAATTGCTGCTGGAAACTCTGTTTCAGTGGCTACAGAGGTAGGGAGCTGTGACCGACTCTCACGACCGACTCGGTGTCCTGTAAGCACCGCATCGAAGCACCGTCTCGCCCTGCAACGCACGACCCTGGTCTCACCGACTCCGTCAACGAGCCGCTGCCTGCACCGCATCGAGGGACAACGCGTCCTGCAACGCTTCGCTATGCCGAATCGAACTGGTCCGACCGACACGGTCACTGCTGCTGAGTTCGAGTCCTGTAACCGCGCCGGAGTTGGGCACCGCTCGCACGCTTTGCGACGCACCGCCCGACTTGCACCGCTGTCCGGACTGATCGACGCCAGCTCCTGAATCCGGCTCCGTCGCCGCACCGCAACCTGCCAGCACCGCATCGAAGCACCGTCTCGCCCTGCAACGCACGGCCCTGGTCTCACCGACTCCGTCTCGACGACGTCAACGAGCCGCTGCCTGCACCGCATCGAGGGACAACGCGTCCTGCAACGCTTCCATTTTTGCATCGCGACTGCGACGAACAGCCATCCGGCTCGCACGCCCGTGCCTGCCGCTTCAAGTAAAAGGTACTGTGACCGAGTCTGTCTACGCTGTGTTGGCCCGTCTCGACGCGGTCAGCTGGATTTGTTGGACTCTGTTTGTTCTTGACATCGCCGTAGCCGGAGGAGGCTACCGACTCGCACAGAACCTTGAATTAAGCCTTTTTGATCAGAACTAAGCACTCTTGACAGTATTGTGGATTATTTTTGTCGTTTATGGTCTTGTGATAAATCTATATAAAGTATACCTATTTTTATAAATATATAACCTGTGTGGTGTCCATTTGTAGTGTTGTCACTTGATTACTGTATGTGTTCACAAATGCTTTACACACTGCCTCTGAACTAAGCATGTCTGCTCGTGCCAAGCTACCAAGAGGGTGAGCAGGGTTTATTTCGGGAGTGTACCTACTTTCCCTGACTAGACTCAAGGGTCCCTATTTGGACAAAGGTACCTACCTCTGCCAACTAGAGACCCCCAAATCTAACATTGGTGGTCAGCGGTGAGGATTCTGGACTTGCATTTGTGACTCATGTACAGTGATTGGTGAACACTACTTAGTGAGTGCAGACCAAAACACAACCACATACTTTTATAGCATTTTTTCTGGGATTTCCTATTTTTGCAAATGCCAAGTTCAGTCACTATGGAGAAACCAGCATCAGTAGCCTCTGTTGAGTGTGATTGGGCAGAAGAGAGGCTAGAATGCTACACCCTCAAGCAGCTCAGGCAATTCTGCAAAAAGTTTAAAGTGTCCATGACCGGACTCTCCAGGAAGGAGGACCTTCAAAAGGCGCTGAGGGCCTGGGTCGAATCAAGGAGTGCCCCTGTGGAGGGGGCTGAGAATGCAGAAGGGCAGCTGGAGGGGCTATTGGGTCTAGGGGCTAGAAGACCACCTTCCCCAGTAGGTAGCAGTGTTTCTGCCAGAGGACTGTCTCCAGAGGAGTTGGAGGACAGGAAAGAGAGTAGGATGCACGAAATGGAGCTGACCAAGCTCAAGCTGAATGGGCAGTTAGAATTCGAAATGCAAACTAGGAAATTGGCCCTAGAGGAAAAGAAAATGCAGTTTGAACATGAGAAAGTTTTGAGGGAGTTGGAATTGAAGGCCAAGAGCTTAGAGATTACTCCCTCTGGTGGCAGTGTACCGCCTGTGCCTGTTGAAGCTAGGGTGTATATTCCAAAAGATGTGGTTAAGGAATTTTTTAAAATGATGACATTGGGCAGTGGTTCAAAGCCTATGAGGTAGCCATGTCTTCCTACCGGGTCCCTGAGAAGGATTGGGGAGCGGGGTTGTGGGGACGGTTCCTCAGTGAAGGGCGGGATACCTTGTTGGATTTGCCCTCTGAAGTCTATAATTCATACAGCCACATGAAGGATGCCTTAATGACTAGGTATGGTTTGACCCCTGAGCTTTATAGGCAAAGGTTCAGGAACTGTAGTAAGATTGAAAGCAGTACCTGGGTTGAATATGTGACCTTCTTTTGCAGAGCCTTGGATGGTTGGGTAAAGGGTAGCAAAGCGACTGATTTTCAGGCGCTCTTTGATTTGATTGCCTGGGAGCACTTGTCCGGTAATTGTTTTCCTGAGCTACGCCAGCACCTGATTGATAGTAAGCTGACTAACCCTAGGCAGCTTGCTGAGGAGGCGGACCGCTGGGTGAGTACCCGGGTCCACAAGGGTCACGTGGGAGACTCCGCCAAGGGTGGGCAGGGTCCCCAGCAGAAGAGTGGGGGGACAAGGGTAAACAGAGGGAGTTCCATAAAGGGCCCCAAAGTAAACCCCAAGGGAACCAAGGGAAAGGTTCCCAGCCTCCCCCTGAGAAGAAGCCAGTGGCCCTGACAGGCCCCCTGTTCACCAGGGACCACTGGTGTGTTACAAGTGTGGCGCCCCTGGCCACAAGGCAAACGATCCTCGTTGCCCTTTGCATGGAAAACCAGCACCCACTAGTGCAGTCCCCCGGCAGTTGGCTAGTGTAGCCCTGGGGGAGGAGTTGGGTGCCCAAGGTGGGGGGATCCCACAGTGTTTTCCCTTGTCTCATTAGGAGACTCTGAGATGGTCCCTAGGACCCCGCTGCCTGAGAACACTAAGAAATACAGGCAGTGGGTGACCATCAATGGCCATAGGGTGGAGGCTCTGAGAGACACAGGAGCCAGTGTGACAGCTGTCAAGTGTCACCTGGTGTCTAAAGAGCAGGTTATCCCTGATGCATTCTATCCGGTTGTTGCCGCTGACAACACAGAGAGTCACTGCAAGGTGGCTCAGGTTCCCTTTGAGTGGGGGGGTCTCGGGTACTCTTCAAGTAGCTGTGAGGCCAGCCATGCCTGTTGACTGTTTGTTAGGGAACGATTTGGAGAGCTCACCTTGGGCTAAGGTGGAGCGGAGTGCGCATTTAGAAATGTTGGGCTTGTCTGATTGGGCATGTTTGACCACCCGGTCAATGGCAGCTAAAGGTGTTCAAGAGGACCTGGAGCCTGAGAGGGAGGCCCAGGTGCCTGCCGGAGAGAGAGGAGGCAGGGGCGCGGGAAACCGGCCCCGAAGTTCCCACGGTCCAGGAGGAGGCAGACCCTGAGGGGGATGCCCTGGAGCCTACAGGGGAACAGGTAGCTGAACTGGGGGACCTACCTGAGCTGACCCATTGGCAGCAAGAAGGAGGACCCTCCAGGGAAGAGTTCTGCGAGGAGCAGAACGCATGCCCCTCTCTCGTGGGTCTGAGGCAACAGGCCACAGACCAGGCAGCAGGTGATCAGTCTGGATCACATTGGGTTTACTGGGAGAATGGTCTCCTGTATTCAGAGCCTAAGGTTGCTGAGCCTGGGTCAGCCCGTGTGCTAGTGGTACCCCAGCGCTTCAGAGCCTTCCTACTGGGGTTGGCTCATGATGTACCGTTAGCAGGACATCTGGGGCAGGACAAGACCTTTGACAGGCTTGTTACCCATTTCTATTGGCCCCAGATGCGCAGGAGTGCCGCCACTCACTGCAGGACATGCCAGACTTGCCAGGCAAGTGGAAAGAGTGGGAGGAAGCACAAGGCTCCTCTCCAGCCATTCCCTGTGGTCAGCACCCCCTTTGAACGGGTGGGTATTGATATTGTGGGGCCACTGGACCCCAAGACAGCCATGGGCAACAGGTTTATCCTGGTCTTGGTGGACCATGCCACCCGGTACCCTGAAGCCATCCCTCTGAGGACAGTGACGGCCCCCGTGGTGGGACGGGCACTGATGGGAATTTTCTCACGTGTGGGATTCCCTCAAGAGGTGGTGTCTGACAGAGGTACCAACTTCGTGTCCAAGTACATGAAGTCCCTGTGGCAGGAGTGCGGTGTAACTTACAAGTTCACCACTCCTTACCACCCTCAAGGAAATGGGCTGGTTGAGAGATTCAACCGGACCCTCAAGGGCATGATTATGGGTCTGGAAGAACCCATGAGGCGTAAATGGGACGTCCTCTTACCATGCCTGTTGTTTGCATACCGGGAGGTGCCACAGAAGTCTCTAGGGTTCAGTCCCTTTGAGCTCCTCTATGGACACCCGGTGCGAGGACCTCTGAGTTTGGTCAAGGAAGGCTGGGAGCAATCTCCCAGGAAACCTCCCCAGGATGTATACAGTTACATGCTGGCCTTCAGGAACCAGACTAGGCGTTTCAGAGAACTTGCTGAGGCAAATCTGGAAGCCAGCCAGGAGGAGATGAAGCGGTGGTACGACCAGAATGCCACTCTGGTAGAGCTTCAGCCTGGTCAGAAAGTGTGGGTCATGGCCCCTGTGGAGCCTTGTGCGCTCCAGGACAGGTGGACTGGCCCTTTTACGGTGGTGGAGCGCAAGAGTCCAGTTACCTATTTGGTGGACTTGCAGTCTCCCAGGAACCCCTTGCGGGTCCTGCATGTGAACCGCCTGAAGCCCCACTTGGAGAGGTCCCAAGTGGGCATGCTCTTAGCTACAGATGATGGAATGGAGGAGGAGACCGAGCCTCTTCCTGACCTCCTGTCAGCCCGAGAGCAAGATGGATCAGTGGAGGGAGTAAACCTCTCTACCTCCCTGACACCTGAGCAGCAGGGTGACTGTCGCCAACTGTTGGGACAGTTCCCTGACCTGTTCTCCCTGGTTCCCAGTGTCACTCATTGGTGCGTCCATGATGTGGACACTGGGGACAGTCTTCCTGTGAAGCACAAGGCTTACAGGGTGACTGACAGGGTCAGAGCCTGCATCAAGGAGGAGGTCTCCAAGATGTTTGCGCTAGGGGTGATTGAGTCCTCTAACAGCCCTTGGGCCAGCCCAGTGGTCTTGGTTCCAAAGGCTGCCACGCCTGGTGCCACACCAGAACTCCGGTCTGTGTGGACTACAGGGGACTCAATTCCGTCACCAGGACTGACGCCCACCTCATCCCCAGAGCTGATGAGCTCATAGATCGGTTAGGGGCTGCGCGGTACCTCAGCACGTTTGACTTAACGTCGGGGTACTGGCAGATCGCCTTGACTGATGGGGCAAAGAGAGGTCAGCATTCTCCACCCCAGATGGGCACTACCAGTTCCGGGTGATGCCCTTTGGGATGAAGAATGCCCCTGCCACCTTTCAGAGGTTGGTCAACCAGGTGTTGGTTGGACTGGAGGATTTCAGTGCCGCCTACCTGGATGACATCGCAGTGTTCAGTGCCAGTTGGGAAGAACATCTGCGTCACCTCTGGGAAGTGTTGATGGCGCTGCGGAGGGCAGGCCTCACAATCAAGGCAAGTAAGTGGGCAGGGTTCTTTGGTGTACTTGGGACACCAGGTTGGGACGGCCAGGTGGCGCCCCTCCAACCGAAAATTGATACCATTCTGGCTTGGGAGCCCCCCAAGACCCAGACAGAGGTGAGAGCCTTCCTAGGACTCACCGGGTATTACCGGAGATTCGTCAAGGGGTATGGCAGCATTGTTGCCCCCTTGACAGAGCTGACTTCCAAGAAGCAGCCCAGGAAAGTGATTTGGACTGACGCCTGTCAAAAAGCTTTTGACACCTTGAAAACTGCCATGTGCACGGCGCCTGTGCTCCAGGCACCCAACTTCTCCAATGAGTTCATTGTGCAGACCGACGCTTCAGAGCATGGTGTAGGGGCTGTTCTATCACAGATCAATGAGGAGGGCCTAGACCAACCTGTAGCCTTCATCAGTAGGAGGTTACTTCCCCGGGAACAGAGATGGAGTGCTATTGAGCGTGAGGCATTTGCTGTGGTCTGGGCACTGAAGAAGCTGAGACCATACCTGTTTGGGACTCACTTCCGGGTTCAGACAGACCACAGGCCCCTCAGATGGTTGATGCAGATGAGGGGTGAGAATCCAAAGCTGTTGAGGTGGTCCATTTCCCTACAGGGGATGGACTTTACGGTGGAACACCGCCCTGGTACAGAACACGCCAATGCTGATGGACTGTCCAGATTTTTCCGCCTTAGCGATGAGAACTCCCTAGGGGTAGGATAGTTCTCCCCACATTTCAGCTGGAGGGGACACGTGTTAGACCTGGCATCCTTGGCGTGGGTCTCCCTTCCATTTTTTCGTAATGCCTCCACTGTTACCGATATGTTTTTGCTGGACTAGATGCTCATGGGCACTTTGCCGCTGCTAATCAGTGCCAAAGTGCAAGTGCTCCCTATCGTGAATTGATGTACGTATTAGTGACTCCATGATTGGATGATTGGTTTACTTGTCAGTCCCTAGTACCGTGCACTGAGTGTGCCCAGGGCTTGTAAATCCAATGCTGCTGGTGGGCTTGCAGCACGGGTTGTGCCACCCACAGAAGCAGCTTGTAAAGTGTGTCTCAGGCCTGCCATTGCAGAGCCTGTGTGCAGCCTAGGGCTGCCATGTCGACTGAGTGAGTGCACACACTTACCAGTCCCTAAACCTTCCCTTTACTGCATGTTGGTCACCCCTAAAGTAGGCCCTAGGGCAGGGTGCATTGTAAGTATAAGGTAGGACATGCCCTGGTGTGTGTGGCATGTCCTAATAGTGAATTACAGCCATTTTCGTTTTTCACTATTGCAAGGCTACCTGCTCCCCATAGGCCAGAATGGGCAGACTGACTATTACACCTTATAGTCAGAACTGTCCCAGGGAACATGGTAGAAAAACGAATTTAGTATGCCTGAACTCAGGGTGATAAAATACATCTTTTAGTGAAGTTGGTTTTAACATTCTGTGTTTGAAAATACCACTTTTAGAAAGTGGGTATTTTCTTGCCTAACTATCCAAGCCTGCCTCTGCTAGGTTGTGTAATCCTTGTCTGGAGATTGAGTGACAGGGGCTGGGGGTGGCTACAGGAGACAGGGTGAGTCAGCACAGGGCTGAATAGAAAGATCTGCATCCAGAGTGGAGGGAGGAGTTGCACCTGGGTCTGAATAGGGCTGTGCCTGCCTTCCACAATGCTGGCTCCACCTCCTGCCGGGCGGCTGAGCACTCTGCCCCACATTCTGAAAGGAAAGAAGGAGTCAGAAAAACAAAGTGCTCCAGGACTGACCAGAACTGGTTTTGGACTAGGCAGAGGCCTCTCTGCCTTCAGAGAACAAAGAGAGACTGGGTATAAAAAGGGGACCCAGACCCCTAGGAAATTAGATCACTTTTGGGAACAAGAAGAAACCTTTGCTAAGGAGCGGAACCAAGAAGAAACTGAGGAGAGACTATCCCTAAGCCTGAAGTACTGCTTGGGGGATTGGCCTGCAGTGGTTTGCCTGACTGCCAAAGAAAGGAGAAAGGAACTTTTGCTTTGCTGTGACTTTCATCAACTTGTGAAGGATCTCCAAGGGCTTGGAAGAGAGCTTGCCCCCTGACCGAAGTCCCAGGACCATTGGACTTCACAACCTTTGTGAATTGCTGCTGGAAACTCTGTTTCAGTGGCTACAGAGGTAGGGAGCTGTGACCGACTCTCACGACTGACTCGGTGTCCTGTAAGCACCGCATCGAAGCACCGTCTCGCCCTGCAACGCACGGCCCTGGTCTCACCGACTCCGTCAACGAGCCGCTGCCTGCACCGCATCGAGGGACAACGCGTCCTGCAACGCTCGCTACGCCGAATCGAACTGGTCCGACCGACACGGTCACTGCTGCTGAGTTCGAGTCCTGTGACCACGCCAGAGTTGGGCACCGCTCGCACGCTTTGCGACGCACCGCCCGACTCGCACCGCTGTCCGGACTGATCGACGCCAGCTCCTGAATCCGGCTCCGTCGCCGCACCGCAACCTGCCAGCACCGCATCGAAGCACCGTCTCGCCCTGCAACGCACGGCCCTGGTCTCACCGACTCCGTCTCGACGACGTCAACGAGCCGCTGCCTGCACCGCATCGAGGGACAACGCGTCCTGCAACGCTTCCATTTTTGCATCGCGACCGCGACGAACAGCCATCCGGCTCGCACGCCTGTGCCTGCCGCTTCAAGTAAAAGGTACTGTGACCGAGTCTGTCTACGCTGTGTTGGCCCGTCTCGACGCGGTCAGCTGGATTTGTTGGACTCTGTTTGTTCTTGACATCGCCGTAGCCGGAGGAGGCTACCGACTCGCACAGAACCTTGAATTAAGCCTTTTTGATCAGAACTAAGCACTCTTGACAGTATTGTGGATTATTTTTGTCGTTTATGGTCTTGTGATAAATCTATATAAAGTATACCTATTTTTATAAATATATAACCTGTGTGGTGTCCATTTGTAGTGTTGTCACTTGATTACTGTATGTGTTCACAAATGCTTTACACACTGCCTCTGAACTAAGCCTGTCTGCTCGTGCCAAGCTACCAAGAGGGTGAGCAGGGGTTATTTCGGGAGTGTACCTACTTTCCCTGACTAGACTCAAGGGTCCCTATTTGGACAAAGGTACCTACCTCTGCCAACTAGAGACCCCCAAATCTAACAGAATGTTTAAAGCCTGAGGTGTTTGCAATTCACCTACTAAAAAAACGGACTCACTAGAAACTGGGCGCTGATGTATCAAGGGTTTTTACCCATTCTCTGTGGGTAAATGTGATGGCACACATTGGGAAAGATTCTTATGAAACCAGCCATTTTACCTATCAGTGAAAGAATCAAATGCAGCCAAAATATCAAATATGATTTTGGTATTTCCTGATTCTCTACAGTTTATAAAATAATTAAACAAGACCTAAAACATGCTTCTAAACCCTGCATCTTTAGACCAAAGACCACAAAACTGCAAAAAGCAAAAGGAAGAAGAAACAATATTTTAGTGACATCCCTCAACAACACAACTCAAGCAGAATAATTTTAGCCCAGTCTTTCTTGCTGCCAGCTTGTATAACAAAGTTACATTATATTGGCCCCTTCAGGAAGAAAAATAAAATGACTCTTTCACTCTCCTTTTCCTAACTTTGAATGGCATTTAATTAGTGGTTATGCAGGTGTTTTTTCAGTGTTTATATGTTTACACTGGTGAGGGCAATTTCCCTTTCGGTGGGGTTTTATCAGTTATTATAGGTTTAAACCTAAAACCGGACAGCCTATATATATTGCACTAGCGAAAATGTATTGCTGGCAACAATCTCATAGGGCATTCCTGCATTTGCCTGTGAATGCCTGTAAGGGGGCATTGACTGTGAACTACAAAGAGGTGGACCTGCTTTCAGGGTTGCCACCTTCACAGTGAAAGGTGGACCAGTGGCTTTAACTAGCCGGTGCTCCTTTCCCCAATTCGCTGCCTGTGGGGCAGGCACAAGGCTGCCCTGGTGGCAGCGCATTCATTGAGATAGGATGCACTGACCTGGTCTGGACCCAGTTAAAGGTGCTCTGCACACATACAATGGCAGTGTGTCCTCTCTGTGGGATGGGCCCTTGAGTCCTGTCCACCAACAAAACAAAAAACACGAAAGAGGAATGCCTGCTTTCCCTATCTGTTCAAGTATGGGTATCAAAATGCCAAGGCAAGCAGTGCCAAATGCAGCGTTTCCAGGACTAATACTATCAGAGCATTGGTATTACTGACATTTCCAGCCAGCCCAAGATAATCCTTCACAGTCACCAGGGCTAATTTGAAATTTCAAGCTGATCTGAAGCGAAACTGGCCATCATCCAGAATAACCCTCGTCTCCAGAAATGAGCTCAATTCGGGTGAAATATTTTTCCAGAAGTTCTGCATTCCATGGTAGGAGAAAGATAGGACAGAAGATAGCTAGTTCTATGGGTCTAACCGAGACTTTTCCAGAAAATCAGTACTGCTTTTTCTATAAGAGTAGCAGGTTCAGTGCCATGTTCCAAGAAGGTATTGATGACATCATAAATTAAAAGACCTACTGTGGTTCCCAGTTGTTTAAATACACGCGCTAGGTGATCATCAAGAAATGTCCTCGTATTTAAAATGAGAAAAGCGCTTTGATAGACTTTTTAACTTTATCTTAGAGACTGTGTTAGATATGGAGACGTCTAGAAATAGGGGAAAATATTTGTGTATTAGGCTGGATTACCTCTCCCTAAATGATTTCAAGAAATTTCTATTTCTGACACACAAAAAAATGGGAAAGATTATTGTGAAGGTGGGAACATCCTATTTAATTTCCAATTGGTGAGTGATTCGATTTAGTAACTTGCATCTTTCATCTGTGGGCCGTGTAGTGTATAAAGTTTGTGGGGCGAAATGCCTTTAATGTGTTTTTATTAAAATAAATGCATAGCTTGGAGACTGAGTATTTGCAGGCGCCTGGATCGGGTCAGTGGAATAGTCGGGCACACTAGACCCCCATATGGGAGGGAATATGAAACTCATTCAGAATGAGTTTGAGAGAGTTTTTTGGGTCTGATGCTATTGAAAAAGACACAGTGGTCCCAGATTTCTTCACTACATGGAGAACAATAATTGTCAGTGTTCTAATAGAACTTGAGCTGTTCAGACTGCACACACATGATCCGTGATGTTTCCAGGACCTCTTCATTAAAAGAAGTTCTTGCCCTTCACAGAAATTCATATCTCGGTTCTCTATCACATCTGGGCCCTTGAGCACAACTGTTGCTAGGGGCAACAACACTTTCCTAATAACCATGATTTGAAGTTGGCCATCACTCGGTAAGAAAATGAAACATGTGCCTGACATTTTGCATTTGAGGTGTGGTATCCACGGGCAGTTTCTTTAACTGAATTTGAGCAGTACCCACCCAGCGGTCACTGGGTTGCATCTGTCAAACAGATGCTCAGCTTTTCAAATAGTTGTTTTAGAGATGTTTTTGGAATACTGGAAGTATGAAAAACACATAAGTCTTTTGGCCAGTCATAAACACAATTACACCTGGGAATAGTAAGAAGTTACGCATGCGTAAAATATGCATGCATCATAAAACTTGAAACATCTGAGATATACATATGTAGATGTATGTGTTTGTAACTCCATGTCAAGTGTGCACAATGTACTGTCGGTTAAATATGTGCCACAAGCTTGGCGTCCAGGGGGCTTACAAATGAGTGTCCAGCAACATGCAATGCAAATCTGGAAAACACACCAACAAGTTTTCGCACATTTGCAAATGTTTAATGATACAAATACCACACCTCTCGCAGAACCATTCTTTCACCTAAAAGGATTTGTTTGAATAATTGAAAAGTAGTGTCAACTTGCATCATTCTATTCAGTGTCTTGGAAGAGCATGCATGTGAACAATATAAAAAATGATGCCAAAGCATAAACCATTAACAAAAATGATTGTGAAACTTCCTAACTGTGTGAATGCGGGCATATGCGTTGCTGTCATTACACATGCTCGGAAATTTTAAAATAGACTTATCTGCCCATTCTGTACTGATGTCATACAAATGTTTTGAAAAACTTTAGCACCGGGCACAGTGCTGATTTACTCTAGGAAGACCTATAAACTCTAGACTCACAAAAACATAATATACATATGACAACTGACATAAAAAAATATATTTTATTATTATTGATCTTCTTTTTGTTTGTTTTTTAAAGATTAAAAAATATATATATTGATTTACACATACAATTTATACATAAGAACCTTCAATGCATGGACCAATATACATTCCAATAGATATTGTGCAAATTAGAACCACATGTCGATGCAAATTACGATATAACCTGAGTAATATGATTAAAACATATATAGAGACACTGGTAATGTTCGTTGAATACCAACGCGTTTCGGCAAAGCCTTCTTCAGGATTTTCATACCAGTGGTTACTTCATAGATGAAAGAGACTATACGGATCACTAAAATGGTTCTTGAACCGTAGGGGTAAACATGAAAGGCTTGTACTGCCTATTCTCTTATAATATCTCCCTTCGACTAGCCCTTGACTGTATCCTGCTAATTTGTTTCGGTCGGAGGCTTAATTAATGTATTTGTATTCTTCAAATCTGTGACGAATGTCACCAATGGCGTATTCCTATGTGCATGGACTCCCAGTAAGGTAGTATGATTTTAGTGTAGTTCTAAGACCCACTACAGCAGTATAGAACGCTCCTGCCTCCGACCAGCTATTCGACCTGATGTCATACACATACATTTGCAAGCTAAGCAATGCTTAACTTAATCAAATATGCGTGTTAATGAATTACCATTGTACTTTAGGCACAATGCTATCAATAATTTCTACATTGCATGTATTACATTTTTTCCTCTTGGCCCAAGGTTTGGGGTATAAGGGCGATTCTGGTGCTGATGAAGTAGAATCCTGACATCCCAAGTCAAGAACAGTGTTGAGATTCTCATGCCAGAGTGGACTGAAGGTCTTTCACTGCAGTGGAGATCTGCGTGCCTTTTACTCTGGTTTCCCTGATGCTAAGGATTATTTTTAATTGGATTTTTTCTAATAAATTACGGGGACATATATATTCACTGGAAAAAACAAAGGCTAAATTAATGTTATAGTTAGGTGAATTTGTCAGTGACAACATTAATGTTTTGAACTAAAAAAAACACAGAAATTCATAATTATAGTTAGACGAGCTAACTATAACTCGCGCCCCCGCCATGCACAAATTTCTCATCAATAATTTTCACTGCAAATGTTGCAGTGATGTTATCAATGATGCCATAGAAGATGTCATGAGTGATGGAATATGTGGGGTAATTAGCAGTGCATGGTGAGGCTGTGAGTTATAGTTACCTTAGGGCACGAGTTATAGTTACTTGTGATAGCTATAACTGCTGAATTTCAATGGTTTAGGGTGTGTAAAATCTGAACCTAACTATAATGCCACTGTAACTTTTTTTTGGGGTGAATTTCTAAGGTTTTAAAAAAAAAAAATTCTTAACTATAACATCCCTGTAACCTTTGTTTTTTTTCAGTGAAGTTCTAAAAAAAATGTAATGCTATTTCCTAGATATAACGTCCCTGTAACCTGTGATTCTCACAGTTTAAAAAAAAATTGTACTACGATTTGACCCATAAGTTTAATTTTCTGATATACATTTTCACTAGATTTTAAATATTTTCACACAATCATTCTTATTATATATTTTAAATCTATTTTTTTAAAATTAAGGTAAGGTTAATTATGTAGTCTTTCTAAATGCAATTCAACAATTTGTTTTTAATTCATTTTCCGGATGTGCAGATCCGTCACAAATCCTCAAAGAAATAAGGGGTCTGCTGGTTATATTGCACACATTCAATACTAAAACAGCAACACATTTAATACAAGCATATGCGATTGTAATTTTCTATAAGTGTATCACTGCCTGTGCGTGGGTGTGTGAGTGACTGTGTGGGGGTATGAGTGCTTATATGGATGTGTGAGTGGGTCTGTGATTGGCTGTGTAAGTGGGTGTTGCTGTGTGAGTAGATGTGTGAGTGACTATGTGGGTGTGTGAGTGGCTGTGTGGGTCTGTGAATGGGTGTGTGAGTGATTTTATGGGTCTGTGAGTGGGTGTGTGTGATTGTGTGGGTGTTTAAGGGGTTGTTTAAGTGGGTGTGTGAGTGTGTGTGTAAATGGCTGTGTGGGTCTGTGAGTGGGTGTGTGAGTGGTTTTATGGGTCTGTGAACAGGTGTGTGAGTGGCTGGATGGGTGTGTGAGTCAGTGTGTGAGTGGTTGCATGGGTTTGTAAGTGGTTGTGTGAGTGAGGAGGTGTCTGGGTCTGTGAGTGGGTATATGTGTTTTTTTAAATAGGACCTGAATCCACCCAAATCTGCCTGAATCCTGAGGATCCAGGTGGATCCACAAATCTTTGTGTGCTAAAAAAAAGTTTTGCAACAATTTATTGCCCTTGAGGGGTTTCTCACAGACCCCTCCATCAGTCCCATGGTGTCAGGGTACCTCTACCTTTACCACTTCTATCATTTTTACATTTTATTTTCCCCTCTGGGAACCATGTCCTGATGCACCAAATGGTGACTGCAACTTTCCTCTCAGGTTGCGGCCAGCCAATCACTCCATTGGTGTTGGCACACCTGGATCCATGGAGGATCCGCTGCGGATCCACGTCTCTAGATATACGTAAATCTTTTACTTTAATAACTTCAAAACTACTGAACAGATGTATACCAAATTACAAAAAGCACTCTTTCTGGACCAAGATCTAGCTTTCTGCCAAATTTGGTGTAATTCTGTCCAGCGGTTCAGGCTGTAGTCATGTCTAAAATCCCAATGGGAAATTGCATGGGGAAAATGTGTTTTGGGCCCCCCTTTATCTCAGCCCCTGTTTGACTGATCAACCTGAAACTTTCCAGACAGCATTCATCAAATGGAGCCAAAGTTATTAGCAAAACAAAAATTGCTTTTCCTATGGCAACTAGGTAACTAGGTCCTAACTATAGCTTCCTACTGGAGACCACCAGTAGTTAATATATATATTAACATTTGGGGTTTTAGTGGAAAAAAAATATATATATATATATATATTCACACAAAAAACATGTTACAAGGACATTATAGTTATGCTCAGATTTCAGTTGTATAAAACCAGAGAAATTCAGCAGTTATTGTTACCTGAGCTAACTATAACTTACGCCCCTGAAATGCACTGCTTATGACTTAAAATATTACATCGCTCCTGACATGCCAGTGACTTCACTGATGACATCATTCAGTAATTGTGAATGTTTCCTAAACGTTTATGAGTGTTAAACATATATACTAAGCTACCACAAAAGTTAAATTAGTATACTTTCTGTACTACTAATGAGCGATTCTATTTTTCAACATAGATTATGTGGGTGGCTGTGTGACTGTGTGTATCCGTGAGTGACTGTGTGCCTGAGTGTGTGTATGAGTGTATATGTGGGTGTGTGAGTAGCTGTGTGGGTGACTTAGTGGCTGTATGAGTGGCTGTATTGGTGAGTGACTGGGTGTGTCAGTGGCTGTGTGGGTGAGTGAGTGGCTCTGTGAGTGGCATTATGGGTGGGTGACTAGGTGCATGAGTGATTATATGGGGGAATGAGTGGGTGACTCAATGGCTGTATGAGTGAGTGACTAGATGTGCAAGTGGCTGTATAAGTGAATGAGTGGCTGTTTGCTTAAGTGAGTTGGTGTGTGAGTGGCTATATTAGAGATTGCGTGTCTGTGTGAATGGCTGTATGGGTGAATGAACAGATGTGTGAGTGCTTGTGTGGATGAGTAAATGCATACATACGTGGTTGTGTGGATGTGTGAGTGAGTGTGGGAGTTCTTATATAGGTGAGTGAGTGGGTGTGTTGAAAGGCTATATGGGTGAGTGAGTGGGTGTGCAAGTGGCTGTATAAGTGAATGAGTGGCTGTTTGGTTAAGTGAGTTGGTGTGTGAGTGGCTGTATTGGAGAGTGAGTGTCTGTGTGAATGGCTGTATGGGTGAATGAGCAGATGTGTGAGTGCTTGTGTGGATGTGTAAATGCATACATAAGTGGTTGTGTTGATGTGTGAGTGAGTGTGGGAGTAGTTATATGGGTGAATTAATGGGTGTGTTGAGAGGCTATATGGGTGAGTGAGTGGGTGTGTGAGTGGCTGTATAGGTTAATAAATAGGTGTATGAATAGCAGTATGGGTGAGTGTGTGGCTACATTACTGGCTGTACGGGCGAGTGACTGGTTGTATGAGTAGCTGTATGGGTGAGAGAGTGGTTGTGTGAGTAGCTGTATGAGTGAGTGAGTGGGTATGTGAGTGGCTCTATGGATGAGTGAGTGGTTGTGTGAGTACTTGTATGGGTCTGTGAATGGGTATGTGAGTGATTGTGTGGGTGTGTGAGTGGGTGTTTGAGAGGTTGTATAGGGGTGTGAGTGGTTCTTTGTATGATGTCATCAGTGATGTCATTTGAGATGCCATCATAAGACCTTGATCAATCATTTGCCTGAACTAGGAGTTAAGACAAGGCCTGACCTCCTTTCTTTCTAAAAGACAATAATCAGTGGCCTTGGGTAGATATGATTCTTCCCCTTTTTCACTTCCTTGCGGGGTCCCTCAGGAATCGCCGCTGAGTGCAACTCTTTTTAACATTTATGTTTCGAACCTGGCCACTTTAATTAAGAGCTTTGACTTTTCACTTTCCTCTTATGCTGACGGCACTTAATTAGTAGTCTCAGCTTTCAACAATGACCCTATTATCTCTACCCACTTTTAAAACTGAATGCGGGCAATCATCTCGTGGATGAAAAGCCATTCCCTGAAGCTCAATTCAGGAAAAACTGAGGGGGTAACCTTTGCAACCTCTCCCCTGCCTGGTCCCCTTCATGGTGGCCAGTTGAACTAGGCCCTTTTTCCACCCCAGTGGCCAAAGCGAAGAACTTGGGTGTTCAAATTGATAATAAACTTAACTATGGCTCTCAGGTGATGGCTGTATTTTTTCATTCTTTCACTCTCTTAGGATGATTTAAACAAAATGTCCTTACATTCCAGCCTATTCCCAAACAATCATCACTGCCTTAGTACTTTCCAAGTTAGACTATTGTTCTGGTCTCTACATGAATCTGCAAGAAAAACATATCAACAGACTCCAGATGGTGCAAAACGCTGTAGCCAGAATGATATTAGGAACACCCATATTCCAATCAGTCTCCCTTGGAATCTGGAAAAACACTGGCCTCCAGTGAGAAGTTGCATAAAATTCAAAGCCCTTTGCACTCCCCTTAAGGTGCTGTACAACTCTAGTCCTGAGTTCTTAAGGCATATCTTCCAGTGGTATACACCCAGCAGACCACTGCGTTCTCTGGGAGCCAAAACACTCATGAGTCCCAGATTCAGGAAGCTGAACGGTGGTGGAAAAAGTTTTGTCACCGGAACATCTAAACTTCGGAACCGGTTCCCCCCTCCACATTAGGGCCTTGCCTACCCTGCTTTCCTTTATAATGGAGCTTAAAACATGGCTTTTTAGAAATGAAGGGCAAACCTTTCGTGTTTTAGAGCAGTCAGCGCCAAGACACCTTAGGGTAAACATGTGCTCTATTAATGTAATAACATAACATCAGTGATGTCATCTGTGATGTCACTGGCCATGTCATCAGTGATGTAATATGTGAGGTCATAAGCAGTTCATTGTGGAGGCGTAAGTTATAGTTAGCTCAGGTAACTATAACTGCTGAATTTCACTGTGTTTGTATGAGTGAAATCTGAGCTTAACTATAACATTCCTGTAACCTTTGTTTTTTTGTGTGAATTTCTAAGTTTTTAAAAAATTATTTTCCCTAACTATAACACCCCTGTAACCTTTGCTTTTTCAGTGAATGTCTAAGGTTTTTTTAATTCTATTTCCTAACTATAACGGCTCTGTAACCTTTGTTTTGTTTTGTGAATTTCTAAGGTTTTTTAAATTGTGTTTGCTAATTGTAACCTGTGAGCTTTGAGAGTAGGTGTGTGATAGGCTGTATAGGTCAATTAGTGTGTGTGTGGCTGTATTGCTCTGTGAGTGGGTGAGTAAGTAGTTGTATGGGTTTGTAAGTGGGTGTGTAAGTTGTTTTGCGGGTGTGTGAGTGGGTGTGTGAGTGGAGTATGGATTGGTCAGTGGATATTAGTGGCTGTATGGATCTGTGAATGGATGTGAGAGTAGCAGAACGGGTGTGTGAGTGGGTGTGTAAGTGTTTATGTGAGGGTGTCAGTAGCTGTGTGAGTGACTGCCCCAGAACGGAACCTCACCTACCCCTTTATCCTACAAGAGAAAACAGTTTTCAAACAAAATTTCTACCTAACTGGAGTACTTTCTTCTGGTTAATTACTAAGAACTACCTCATTGGTTAAATGTACAGTGCGTATTCTACATTACATCTGCGTAATGGACCATTAGCAAGTGTCTCCCGTGACCTTGTGTGCGTTTCAGCAATGTATTTGTTCCTTGTGCATCTTTATCCATAAATCTGTGATAATATGAATTCTCCTATAGAGAAGACAACAAGACTACAAAGAGGTCATTCTCCACCAAACAAGGATACTTTCTCTTAACTATTTGAAGTAAGTGCTTCTTTGTTTGAGTTAAGATTTCCCCATATACCACAGCATCAAGAACACACGTCACCAGAACCCTGTTGGTTTTCACCTGCCATCTTGTGAGGCCATCCATCTCCTCTCTCATCGACCTCCCCCCATGCCCCCACGTGAGTGCTTCTCTCAGATCACTTGCAGACCTGCACTATTGTGAGGACAGAGGGTATTATGGAGGGAGCATGAGGAAGGTCTCCAGATCTCAACAGGGTATGGGACATAGGGTGCACTTGGTCTGCACCATTTCCTATCCCACCTCTCCCGGACAGCCTCCCAGGGGAAGGAACGGGGTTGAATAAATTGAGGTGATCCTGTGGTGAACTGGCAGATGTGACATCCCTGTATGTCATCCCTGGTCCACCTTACATGGGTACCCACTGTCTGTCCTCCACTGAGCATCCCAGATCAGAAGGGCACCTAGAAGTAACTGTGGTGCAAACAAATACCAGAGAAATTGGAATATCTGCTGCTAAAACTTACATTTTCCATTAATGGCTCTTTAATTCGTTGCCTCCGCTCCTGAATGACCGTGGATAGCAGATGCGCTTTTAGTGCTGGGGTGATGACCCCACCCCCTTGGGCTCTGTTCTGCAGTCGTGCCTCCTGGCACGTATCCTGGTGGGAAATGGGGACCCCAAGCACAGGTGAGGTCAAAAGGGGCTACTGACCATAAGTCCAGGTAGTGTAGTGTCCCACATGGTGGGATAGCAGAGACGCTTTTAGTGCTGAGGTGATGCCCCCCACCCCCTTGTGCTCCGTTCTGCAGCCACGCCTCCTGGCACGTATCCCAGTGGCCAATAGGATCCCCAGGCGAGATCAAAAGGGGCTAATGACCCCAAGTCCAGGTAGTGTATTGTCCCGCACAGTGTCATAGCCTAAGTGCTTTTAGCGCTGGGCGCTGGGATGATGGCCCTGCTCCGTTCTGCAGTTGCGCCTCCAGGTGCATATCCTTGTGGGAAATGGGGTCCCCAGGCACAGGTAAGATCATAAGGGGCTAGTGACCCCAAGTCCAAGTAGTGTATTGTCGCGCACATCCGGACAATAAAGGTGCTTTTAGCGATGGAGTGATGGCCCGCCCCCTTTGGCTCGGTCCTGCAGTAACACCTCCTTGCACGTATCCTAGTAGGAAATGGGTTCCCCAGGCACAGGTGAGGTCAAAAAAGGCTAGTGACCCTAAGTCCAGGTAGTGTATTGTCTTGCACGGTGGGATAGCAGAGGCACTTTTAATGCTGGGATGATGGCCCCTCCCCCTTGTGCTCCATTCTGCAGTTGCATCTCCTGGTGCATATCCTGGTAGGAAATGGAGTCCCCAGGCCCAGGTTAGGCCAAAAGGGGCTAGTCACCCCAAGTCCAGGTAGTGCATTGTTACCCACGGGGGGATAGCAGAGGCGTCTTTAGCGCTGGGGTGATGGCCCCGTCACCTTGGGCTGCATTCTGCAGTCGCGCCTACTGGTGCACGTCCTGGTGGGAAATAGCGTCTCCAGGCACAGGTGAGGTCAAAAAGGGCTAGTGACCCCTCTCTTTAATGTTAATTGTAGCCCTGGGTAGGTGGTGGCCCCCAGGGCCGAGGGTCCGCGCGGACTCCCTATTTAATGTTAAGTGTAGCCCAGGAGAGGTGGTGGTTCCCGGGACCCAGGGGGTTCGAGGCCCCCACATTTAAAATTAACATAAGCCCGGGAGGTGGTGGTCCCTGGGGCTTCGGGGGGGGTCAATGCGGCAACCACCATAATTTTATCATAAGCCGCGGGAAGGTGGTGGCCCATGGATGGGGGCCATGTGCATCCCTCGCCCTTTAATTTAATTAAATCGCCATGCCCCCAGACATGGCCCACCCAGGTGCTTTATTAAAAACATGCATGGGAGACAGCGCTTGTTTTTTTCCCAATTTTGCCCAAAATTTGTGGATCCACCTGTGATTTTGTGGCAACATTGAAAAAAAGGGTTTTTAAACTCCAGAGGGAGCCCCTTCGGACCCCACGCCCACATCTAGGGTTTCTGGTTGAAGTGTTGGCAGGCAATTAGATTACAGCACAGGGTCTGTTGGATCCACGGAGGATCTGCGTCCCTAGATATACAAATTTGGATTTCGGTTAATAGCTCTAAAACTACTGAAATGATTTACACCAAACTAAGATCTATCTTTCTGTAAATTTGGTGTAATTCCGTCCAGCGGTTCGGACTGTAGTCGTGTTCAAAAACCCTATGAGAATCAACATGGAGAAAACACGTTTTGGGACCCCCCTTTTTTTCTCTGCCCCTGCTTGACAGATCACCCCGAAACTTTAATGACAGCAGCTGAAGTGACTGGTGAATAATTTTGAACATTTCGTGAAGATTCATCAAACGGTGCCAAAGTTATTAGCAAAACAAAAGACGCTTTTCCTATGGAAACTAGGTCCTTACTATAACTACCTACTTGTGACCGCCAGCAGGTAATATAGGTTTATAAATATATATATATATTAAGACCACAAAGAAAATTTCACTCTCACTCCAGCAGATTGCTTACAAGTAAATGAAAACCCAGACATCAGATTAATTCTGACTTACAACAAAGAAAACCATGAAATTGTTAAAATCATGGACAAACATTGTAACATACTTTTGAAAGACCCCGATATGGAGAAAATTCTTAGCAAGAAGCCAAACATAACATACAGACAAGCACCATCAATAAAAGACAAACTGGTACATAACCATTATACGAAACCACAAACAATGTCTTGGTACACTGAATTCCAAACTGGATTCAGGAAATGTGAAAAATGCCAAGCATGTTGCATAGGAAAGAACATGAAAGAAATTGCTGACTTCAAAGTCAAAACATTCAATATCAAGGAGAAGTTCAACTGTGAAAGCACCTATGTTGTCTACATGCTAGAATGCAACTGCGGCCGCAGATACATTGGGAGCACCATTTGCCAACTAAAGAAAAGGATTTTATAACACGTCCGTGCCATACAAAATGATGACAACTATGCCATGATGAAACACATGCACACACACATCCAAACCACACCTGGCAACAAATGAGATATTGGGGTCTGGCGAAGATCCCGGTCAGTGAGAGAGGCGAGGTTCGTGTGACCAAACTGAGATGCCTGGAGTCGAAATTAATAATTCGTTTCCACACCACGCAACCAGATGGATTGAATGGGAATGAAGAATTGCATGTTCACCCATAATCTCGGTGACCAAACAACCAGTATCCGGAAACCTGTTTTCCAAAAACTAAGATAGAAAATCTATACCACTGAGGTAGAATCATGAACATTAAAGAGAAGGGACACTCGGATTTAAATCGAACAAAAGACACTGGAACTATTTAAAAAGGGCACTGAGCCATTAATTATAGAGCAATCAATTAATGGATGTGACTGACCTGTTTGTAATCAAGAATGGGTGATACTTGATGAAGCACTTGGTTGTAGAATGACTCTGATACAACTTTAAGGAACAGTGTGATTAATTTTACAAAAAGACTCTGTCTGTTACTAATATATTTATTTTTTGTGTTGCTAAAAAAACGATTTTGTTACTCAGTGAAACACATTTCCCATAATGCCTCATTATGGGCCACATGGGTATTTGTATAAAAAGACACAATAGGTGAATCACCCCTAACCGTGATCAAGACCAATCTGGTCGAAACGTGTTGGTTTTGGAACAAGTGATGGTGATGGCTGCAAACTATTGGATTAAATAAGCCTTGTAAGCAATCTCCTGGAGTGCGAGTGAAATTTTCTTTGTGGTCTTAATATTAACGGAATTCGCCTCTTTTGCTGCTTCACTTGCTCCGATCGCGAGCGCGCTGTCAAAGGAATCATTTGGTGACATAAATATATATATATATATACACACACATATATATATCCAAGCTCCAAAGTACCCAACGTATAAGGAGCACTCGAACGGCAACATGCTCATGAAGAGCCTTTATGGTATACAATCCGCCGGCACAACGCAATAACTTTAAGCAGTTCAATTTGCCATGGATGCCTGAAGCGTTTCGAAGTGTCCCCACTTCTCTTCAGATGCTTTGGCAATTGAAGGCGCATAGGACACTGCCCTCATCATTTAAATGCTCCAATGCATGCCCTGGATGGGACGCTCTGCCGTGACTAGCATTGGATTATGGGCCTTGTAGTGTCCTTTGTCTCCCGATGGAGCGCGCAATGTTGCTGCTGTAACATTCATAGCCCCCAGATGGGCCTCGGTGTGCCGGTGGAAATACTAAATCCGTTGCTGCCCCACGAAGTCGGCCTGCTCGATAACAGACCGCGTGGCCCCCACATCCTGGGGTGGTGCTCCTTCGCGGCAGGGTGTGCCGCGTGTTTATCCAAGCTCCAAAGTACCCAACGTATAAGGAGCACTCGAACGGCAACATGCTCATGAAGAGCCTTTATGGTATACAATCCGCCGGCACAGCGATAACTTTAAGCAGTTCAATTTGCCATGAATGCCTGACACGTTTCGAAGTGTCCCCACTTCTCTTCAGAGGCTTTGGCAATTGAAGGCGCATAGGACACCGCCCTCATCATTTAAATGCTCCAATGCATGCCCTGGATGGGACGCTCTGCCGCGACTAGCAGAGCATTATGGGCCTTGTAGTGTCCTTTGTCTCCCGATGGAGTGCCCAATGTTGCTGCTGTAACATTCATATCCCCCAGATGGGCCTCGGTGCCAGGCATCCATGGCACATTGAACTGCTTAAAGTTATCGTTGTACTGGTGGACTGTATACCATAAAGGCTCTTTAGGAGCATGTTGCTGCTCGAGTGCTCCTTGTACGTTGGGTACTTGGAGCTTGGATAAATACGCGGCACACCCTGCCGCGAAGGAGCACCACCCCAGGATGTTAGGGCCATGCAGTCTGCTATCGAGCAGGCCGATTTCGTGGGGCAGCAACGGATTTAGCATATCCATGGCACACCGAGGCCCATCTGGGGGCATTCAATGTCACAGCAGCAACATCGCGCACTCCATTTGGAGATAGAGGACACTACAAGGCCCATAATGCTCTGCTAGTTGCGGCAGAGCGTCCCATTCAGGGCATGCATTGGAGCATTTAAATAATGAGGGCTGTGTCCTATGCGCCTTCAATTGCCAAAGCCTCTGAAGAGAAGTGGGGACACTTCGAAACGCTTCAGGCATCCATGGCATATTGAACTGCTTAAAGTTATCGTTGTACTGGTGGACTGTACACCATAAAGGCTCTTTAGGAGCATGTTGCTGCTCGAGTGCTCCTTGGAGCTTGGATAAATACGCGGCACACCCTGCCGCGAAGGAGCACCACCCCAGGATGTGGGGGCCATGCGGTCTGCTATCGAGCAGGCCGATTTCGTGGGGCAGCAACGGATTTAGCATAGCCACCGGCACACCGAGGCCCATCTGGGGGCATTCAATGTCACAGCAGCAACATCGCGCACTCCATTTGGAGATAGAGGACACTACAAGGCCCATAAAGCTCTGCTAGTCGTGGCAGAGCGTCCCATTCAGGGCATGCATTGGAGCATTTAAATAATGAGGGCTGTGTCCTATGCGCCTTCAATTGCCAAAGCCTCTGAAGAGAAGTGGGGACACTTCGAAACGTGTCAGGCATCCATGGCACATTGAACTGCTTAAAGTTATCGGTGTACTGGTGGACAGGGCCGGACTGGCTACCGGGCGTTTTGGAATGCTGCCGAGCTGGGGGCTGATGTCACTGCGGTGGGGGCTAATTTCGTTGATGGAGATCTGCGTGTGCTTCGAAATCAACAAAGCAAAACGAATTTCGTTCAGCACACGCAGGTCCCCATCAACGAAATCAGCCCCCAGCTCGGCAGCATACCAAAACGCCCGGTAGCCAGTCCGGCCCTGCTGGTGGACTGTATACCATAAAGGCTCTTTAGGAGCATGTTGCTGCTCGAGTGCTCCTTGTACGTTGGGTACTTGGAGCTTGGATAAATACGCGGCACACCCTGCCGTGAAGGAGCACCATCCCAGGATGTGGGGGCCATGCGGTCTGCTATCGAGCAGGCCGATTTCGTGGGGCAGCAACGGATTTAGCATATCCACCGGCACACCGAGGCCCATCTGGGGGCATTCAATGTCACAGCAGCAACATCGCACACTCCATTTGGAGATAGAGGACACTACAAGGCCCATAATGCTTTGCTAGTCACGGCAGAGCGTCCCATTCAGGGCATGCATTGGAGCATTTAAATAATGAGGGCTGTGTCCTATGCGCCTTCAATTGCCAAAGCCTCTGAAGAGAAGTGGGGACACTTCGAAACGCGTCAGGCATCCATGGCACATTGAACTGCTTAAAGTTATCATTGTACTGGTGGACTGTATACCATAAAGGCTCTTTAGGAGCATGTACATACATATATCTATATACACATACATGTGTTGCTATGAATAGTAAGTCTGTACTTACTAGCATATACTCAACTTCACAATATTGTGGCAGTCAATAATCTAGATTCAATATTTTTCTGGAATGATAATGAAATATCAGTTTTGTGGTAGAGCAGCTTGTGGAATGCCAAATAGTCTGAGTTGAATTTTAAATGTGCAAAAAGAATGCATGTGGTAGGTTGATAATGCACATATAAATCATTCTCGTATGTATACACTGTGTGCCTTTCACTTTGGAATAATGTGCAATGTGCATATGTTGCAAGTCAGACTTTCAGTCTTAAGCAGGGGCATAGCTATCAGTGGTGCATCAGATGCAGTGGCACGGGGCCCAGGCTTCTGAAACCTGAACATTGCTAAATTTACTACTTAGCCAGGAGTATGGTGGCTCATTTCCCTTGCCTGCACCAGAGCCCATGGCAACCTGGTCATAAGTTAGACTGGCGCCTGGTTAAAGCTTTGTAGACTGGCCCTTCTATTATTGACATGCTGTTGAAAGTCCACCTAAAACTGCAGAGGAATAAAAATATTTACATCTAGTTAAAACTATTCAATTTCAAATACCAGAGATTTTATGCTGCATAAATATAGGTTATTGGCATTGACTGTAACAGAAATGTTTTTACAAGATTAAAATGCTTGTTTAGCCCATCTAGTTTAACTGAATTGTGGAAAACTCAGACATATGTCATTTTTTTTGTCCTGTCTGTCTACTGACTGCGATTTATGGCAGAACATTTGTTTTTTATTAAGGAATGAAAGGAAAATCGATGTACTGAAGCAAGATGGCAGCCACATTAGTGGTTGAGTGCGAACTCCTCTCTCTCCCTGATGATTGAAATACAAACTGAGATAGAGTTCCCGGACCTGGAGCTTGGCATGAGTTTGGGCTATGGCAGGGAGACTCTGCACTGGTTACGAACCCTGCTGAGGTTAGAGAGCCTAGCCTCGCTGTCTGTCCACAGATTGGTGTAGCGCATTCTCTGTGTGGTGAGCTGTTCCTGCAGAGGCAGCCTGCCCTGCACGGTGCAGCAGTCAAGGATGTGAACACGCCCTAATCCTGGTATGCCTCCTAAAATATTTAGCACCTTGTGGGACCGCGCTGGGTCATGGACCATGCAAGCCTGTCGGCAGTGGCTCACACATCCAGGCTGAAACAGGATCACAGCAGGGAGACAGCATGGAAGCCAGCGCCTTCACATTTCGATCCCCGGCTGCATGGGAAGGATAGAGATATGGCCACGCCAATGGTCAGCACGGCAGGAGCCTGGCCAACAAGTGCAGATCTCCTCAAAGCAGCTGGTGCTTAAAAAACTATATCAACAACACAGGAAACTCAAGCAAACAATTGCGCAGAACTACCAATAAGGGTTACAATACCTAAAGAAGCTGTGATAGATGCAGGCAATGTTAGCGTGACTGGAAACATCTAACCAACACGATTACTGGCTGATGGGGGCCCTCCTTGTGTAGCTGCTGGTGGAGCATCCAGTTTGTCTGCTCTGTGTTAAAAAATGGAGAGCCAGTATATCACCTTTGCCCCTGGAGAGGCCACAGCTTAGGTTAGTGCCAGTGATGTTGAGGCCATCTGCCCAGCAGTGGTGGGGGAAGGAGAGACTGTCCCTGAGCAAATGAATGAATGATGAGTACTTCTATAGCGCACGGCTACTCAGAAAGAGTGTCCCAGTGCTGTTTAGGTGACTCAAAGCGGAAAGGAGGCACGGACCACTGATTTCTTGTTATCCTATTAATAATTGTGAGTGCTGGCTATGCTGGTTAGGGCTTGGAGAGTCTCTTGGCCACATCTGCGTACACGTCTCTGTTTCTTTGTCAGCTGCACAAGTGTTGGTAAATTCGTCCAGCACATACACATTCTTCAGGTATCGCCATACCCCCATCATCTCTGTTGGGATCTCGTAATTGGGTATTTGTTTGCTACAATTGGCAATGTCTGCTGCTTTGTGGAGAATATATCAATTCCTGCAGTCAGTGTTGGATTCTCGATGCTTAGCAGCCAGTTTAGGGTTCTTTGGTGGTGCCAGTGTCTCCTCCAGGAACTCTTCAATTCTGTTTATAACAGTCTTGACCTCACTGTTAATGGTTAGGAACGGTGGGTGAGTCCCAGGTGCCAAATTGTGAAGATCAACTGGTTTTCTTTTCAAGTCGACGGTGGTGACGTAAAAGATGACCCCTTTGAGCCAGAGGATCATGAAGATCCAATGCGAGAAGGGGCAGGTCCAAATGCTTTCTCCATCAATGCCGGCCTGTGCTGCGCTGCCAAACGATGGTGTATCAACCGTGTTATGATCCTAGGATGCGAGTGACTAAGGAGGAGGGATCTATTTTGTCTACTTCTCCTCTCCCTGTGCAGAGGGAGGAGATGGTTTCTACAGGAGGAGTACTCCTGTCTGATATTTTGATTCCCGCTGCCTTGATACCTGAGGCAAACGCTATAACATCTGTCTCTAGCAGTAGTATACAAGCTTCTAAAACAGCAGCAGCCCTGTTAGAAAATAATGTAAATCAACAGGTTTCGAGTGGTTCTAGTATCACCTTTAGCACTCGTAGAAAATATGGCAATAGAGACTCTCTTTGATAATCCGCTATCGGCTCCAGGAGGGACATGACCACAACACACGGCAATACTAGAGCAACCACCTCAGATGTTGAGGATGGCGAGGATAGACACAAAGCAAACAAAGTGTCAGACAGTGGCGGCCAGCATGCTCGCAGGTGGCAGGGCGGGGTGGGCGGGGGCAGGGGGTTGCGGGGATGGTCACGCAATATTTAAAAAAAACTTGCCTTGCCGCCGGGTCCCGCGTCCCTGCTCCAGCTCTCCTCATCGAAACTCAAGGAACAGGAAGCACAGCCAGGCCCTACTGACCAATCACAACACTGCAATGCAGCGCTGTGATTGGTAAGCACCCAGGATCCCCTGACCAATCACAACACTGCAACGTAGCGTTGTGATTGGCTGAGCATCCTGGTTCAATGCTCAGCCAGGGAATGGGGGCCTGGGTATGCTCTCCACGCAGACTGTAATGCAGCCTGCATGGAGAACAGGGAAAGTGCGCATGACTGTTTTGGGCAGCCAGAGAGGGCCGGCCAAAAAGTCATGTGCACTTAGGAGTGGGCAAACCACTCCTCCCTTGCCCTGGTCCGAGAGCAGAGCAGCCCCGCCCACCCGCAAAGCAGCACAAGCATAAAACGATAATAACTCAAAGTTATTATCATTTTATGTTTCTACTTCGCACTGCTTAAAAGCAGTGGGGTGATGCTCCTCCGCCATAGCGTAGGAGCCACCACTGGTGTCAGATGATTTCATTGAGCTCGGGAAGTACTTCTTTTCATTGACTGAGGGCTCAGAAAACTCAATTGAAGAAGATTTGGGGCAGATTTCATTAGTACATCGAGTTTCTCATCAGAAGATTCAAGGGACTCAGCAGCACCTGAGGGTGCAAGGTGTCATAAGAGGTCAAATGGCGGGAATACAAGGATTGAGGAAAGTAATAATCTGGCTATCCCTGGACTGAAATGGGATTACTCTGCAACTCAACATATGTATGAATACCTCACCAACTTGCAGCAGAGCACATCACAAATCACGAAACTACCACGAGTGGAGGGAAATCTGGGTGAAACAACATCATTGGAGCTCATCAATCCATTAGGCAACATTGGGAGGAAGCCAGCTCTGACATCCGCAAAGCAAGGATGGCAACAAGGAAACTGCAGGGAGCAGTAAGGAAGATCTCCAAAGCTTGCTCACAAATTGGAGAAAGGATCATGGCCGTAGAAAGCCGCTCCCCTGCGCTGGAAACAGATCAGACATGTATGAAAGGTTAATCTGCAGCTCAGGAATCCCAGATTATGGATATGCAGAGGAAACTAGTGGATTTGAAGAAACAGCAACACCAAAATAATCTACGGATTTTGGGTCTTGAGGAGGGTGCTGAAGGCAACAATTTTAGATCCTTTGTAATAAGAGTATCCAAGGGTGCGTTTTACAGAACTGGAATCTTGGAACTGGGATCAGGAAATTCAAAGGGTCCATAGGTTTCCGCTCATGCTGAAAAAAACAGACCATCCACATGGAGATGGTACTCCAAAGTCCGGGGCCAATATTGTTTATTTTGGAAATTTTCTGTTAAGGCAAGCTGTTTTTGAAAAATCACACCCTGACTCTAAATGGAATTTTGAAGATCTCTCTTTTTTTACCAGGCCAGACTTCTGCCACGTGACTGTTGGAAGGCGTTGGAGATGCAGGCAACTTATAAAGCCTTGTCACGAGAAAGGGGCTGATGCGTACTGATAAATCCCGCACATTTGAAGATCAATTTCAAAAACAAGATTTGTGTCTTCACATCCGAAATGAAAGCCAAAGAGCATTTAGAGGGTTTAGCTTAATAAACTGAGCTGCAAGGGGGAGATCGTTAGGTTTAAGCCTGTTAGACTCCTTGCCATCTTTCGTCATATCTCGCTATATTGATATCATATGGCTACTTTTATTTAGGTGATTTTGGAGGTGTTGTATAGAAGCGGATTTGATAATTTTCTTTTTTCATTACTCTCGCACCTGTTTCTCTTTTTGGAGTGAGGGAATTTGGGCACTGTAAGTGTAGAAGCCGGGAAGGGGGGTGGTGTGACCCATCACTCAGACCAACGGAGATCTGATTGCTTCAGATAGCAGGAGAAGGGAGTGGTATTGGGGGAATTGAGGGAAGGAGTGTCCAGGGTGGATTCAGGGGACAGGGTGGGAGATCTGGTTTTGGTAGAGTGGGGGGGAGGGTGGATAGAGGGGGGAAGGTAACACAAGAGGAGATGAGAAAAAATGTATTAAAAGTCAACATGATTGTTGGTTTCAATCAGTGAGTAACATTGCAAGAAATAGTATTGTAGTATATGTTGAGATGTTGATAAGGCCAGTGCAACATGTGATCCCATGGCTCTGATACTTCTAGATGCTGAAAAGGCTTTTGATCTGGTGGCCTGGTATTACCTATGGGCTGTAATTAGGCGGAACAAACTTGGTCAGGGTTTTGTCAATGCTTTTCAAGCACTCTATAGGAACCCAACAGAAAGACTGCAAATAATGGGGGGGGGGGGGATTCGGAGGCCTTCCAAATAATGAGAGGGACAAGGCTAGGATACCCGTGCTCACCTCTCTTGTTTGCTTTGTACATCGATCCGCTGATAAGAAGATTGGAGGCTAATGAGTTAATAATCCCGATAATGTATCATGGTATTAATACAAAGATACTTGCATATGCTGATGATATCACTGTGGTGACACCTGATTCAAATCAGTGAGATAGAAAATGAGGCCTTGAGGTTTCGGTAGGGTATCTGGTTACTATTTGAACAAGAGTAAGACCCAGTTTGTTTTTAATGAGTGAATCCAGCTGGTGGATAATCACAGAGTAGAACATGCAGTCTACCTGGGGGTTAATAACACAGCTAAAGTTGAACAGATAGTCGAATTAAAGCTGGCTCCAGCTCTAAAAAAGATTAAAAGTGATTTTAGGCGAATGGATAATCTGCACCTAAAAATAATAGGGCAGTGCAATGTTATTAAAATGCTGTTTTTGCCTAAATTCGCTACATTTTATAGGGCTATATCCCTAGAATTTGAGTGATGCTGGTTTAAAAGGATGGAAGAGATCTCCAGCAGCCTTATTTGGTCATATGCTAGAGCTAGGAGGGCCATCAAATTCATGATGTTACCTAGGGCAAGAGGTGGTTGGGCAGTACCAAACTTTAGCTACTATTATTGGGCACCGGCATTACAATACATTAGGTCACTAATTGTAGTTATACAAATTGATGCCCAGGCGGCAAAGGAGATACCCCCCAGTTCTGAATTGTTAATGTGGGAGAAGGCCAATGCATGTTTTTTTAAGTTGATGGAGCTGAGCTATTATAAAAAATGTAAATTTATGACTGTCCAAGGTGCATATAAGATCTGGGCACTGGTTAAGAAGAAGATTGATAATGGGCGTTACAGCCATTATATTCCTTTTTGGAGCTCCCTGTTGATCCCAATAATTTTTTATGATGAATACTGCATCAGGTGAGAAATGTATGGAGTTGAGAAGCTTGGTGATTTTTTTAAATTAAATTAGTTAAAATCATTTGAAGAGTTACAAATGGAATATGGTTTACAAAGAGGGTTTAAAAAAATATATCTTTAGTTTAAGGATTTTCTGTTAAAAAGAGTTGGAGGAATAGCTGAGTTTGAGAAGGAGCCCTTACTGGAGCAACTTTTTGGCACTTCAGGCTGTACGATAAGCCAAATTTATGAATGTTTAAGCGGGCACATGCCAGATGACCTCGAAAGACAATCAGATAACTGGGAGAGAAGGCTGGAGACTACAGACATCATCTTTTTGGAATCTCTGGAATTAGGCCAATCCCTCTTGCTATCACCTCGGCTGCAAGCACAGCATTAGGAAATATTATACAATCTTTATTACACTCTGGCCAGAATAGCGAACTGGGGGAGGATTGCAGGGCCAAGCTGCCCATGATGTGGCAGCTAGGAGGCGGATCTTGGGCATATGTTTCAAAATTCCCCAGCGTTAGACTGTCTCAAGCAAGGGATATCCCAGTTCTAATGGACCTCCCTGCAAGCAAATATTGTTCTATCTCCCCACCTTATGCTTTGGGGGTACATAACAACGTAGGAGGTGCTGATTTTCAATATTGTGCCCATGGCCGTATCCCGAATTTGTATTGCTGCAGCCTGACTTAACACAGATCCTCCCATGTATCATCAATGGCTGGCAAGGCTACTCTCAATATTCCATCTGGAGAGTAACCTATATCAACCTAAGGGCCAGAAGGCTAGGAAGAGGGGAGCTCAGATCTGGGGCCCTATTGTTGGGTGGCTGCAAGTGAAAAATCACTAGCCTCTAGTCATTTTTACAAAACCGCAGATAATTTATTTATTTATTTATTTATAAAGTTTTATATAGCACTGGCTAGACCCGGAGGTATCAGAGCGCTTTACATAAGGATCAGTGCGTTACAGGTTACATAGTTACATCAATTAGATCAACGAATAACGGAGGGGGGAGGGGGGAGGAAAAACAGCGGGGGACGAGGAAAACAATGTCAGATGTCCGGCTGGGTAGGTGATGGCCAAGGGGTGAACCAGAGCCAGACTCCTCTATAGCTGCAAAGAACAGCTCCACCGGGCATCAGCCAAGGTTGCTCGGGCTCCGCAGTAGGTACAAAACAGTTTTGGAATCAGACCAGGGGGCATCGTCATACCTCCATCAAAAAGCACCGGTCCCGGTATTCCTGGGGAGTGCCGTCCGCCTCGTCTTTCAGCTTACCCCCAGGACACAAGTGGTGGGTGGAGAGGAGGAAGGGACAGTTCCAAGGTCTGAAGAATTCACACAAAGAGCTGACCTGGGAAAACAGCACAGGGATCCCTGAAACCAACGCCGGTACTCCATAGCTGTAACCAGTCTGGATAAGAAGACCAGGGAAGCAGCGCTGGGATCCCTGAAACCAGAGCCCATTCTCTGTGTCTGAAGCTAATCCGGAAACTTGCAAACCCTGGCCTCACTGGAGAGACACTGGTGATCGCCATCTTGAGGAGTGAAATAACTGGCGGATCATCGCAACTTCAGGAACAGCCCTTCGATCAGGACAGGACAGGACAGGAGATCAGGACAGGAGAGGAAGCCCGCGTATCATCGGTGTTCGGGGCTGTTCGGGGGTCAAAACAAACATGAAGGGAGGCCCTCTGGGGGGGGTCTGATTCATCACCAGCTCATTGTGGTGCTTCGAGGTAGAATTGGGTTAGTTGTAGGGGAGGACAGATGGGCGGGGGAGAGAGGTCACTCACACTGGTCTCCCTGTAGGGCCACGGCGTTCACCATCTTGCGGAGTGAAAGCTGTCGGCAAGTCACCATTTTGAGATTGGCGGATCGCCACCATCTTAAAGGGTGGCCTTCGGTGGTATAGACGACCAAGACAGATGGGTAGTCCGAGTACCATCGGTGACGGGGGTTGTTCGGCGGCGTGACGCCGTTCAGGTCCCGGCCGGCATGATCCAGCAATTGTGCGTGTAGCGCGGCAGCAGGGCGCAGATAAAGGTCACGATGTCTGGGGCTGCGTGACGGCCAGGAGCAGATCACATCACGGTGCTCCGTCATGCACCGTGAAAAGTGAGGCAGCCAAACCACCAGGAAAGGACGTGGCAGCGGTCGGAGTGGTGGGAGGGCCCAGGTCCAGCAAGGCCAGGTGTTGCTCGGCGGCAGGTCGTAGATCGGTTCATGGAGCTCCGTCGTTCAATCAACCGGGCATCCGACCGAGGCCAAACACTTCGGGGTCTCACAGCGCCAGCGATGCTGCAGAGAAGAAAATGTATATCCTCTTTTACGTTGGGAAAATGTAATACTTTGTGTACATTTTGGTAAAATGTATGAAATTAATTTATTGGTAAGGTTTTTATTTTAATGAATTTTGAAACCAGAGCAATATGATGTATCATTTGTAATGAATTATATGTATTGAATTATCTTCATGTTTTTTTCTTTTACTGTATGTAATCGAATAATGCTCCTCTTGTGGAAAAATAAAAACATTATATAAAAAATGTAATGGAAGGAAGATCAGACTCTGTATATTTTACCAAAATTATTAATTGTTAGAATTTTTCATTTTCGAAGAAGGGATTTAAAGAAAGTAAAACAGCACTAATTAAGAATAATATCCAAAGTTAATGGCACCCCCAGTTAAAGTTTAACAGGGTGAGGTCACAGGACCTGTGACAAAGTTAGAGAATCCTTCTTGCCCAACAATAACTACCTAGGAAAGCCGTTGATAATATTGTAAATTGTAAATCAGACTCTTAAAACGTAGGGTGAAATCCACATAATTGTTTTTTAGATGATGTGTTTTCATTGTACTACGTAGATGGAAGGTTAGAAAAAATATACTTGTTTGATGTTTTGGTGATAAATCTCGGTCAATTTTGTCCATTAAACTGTATTCTAGTGAATTCCTGCCTTGAGGGGTTTCAAAATTTAGTGTGTAGAAAGGGTCATAATAGATTTTAGTCACAATATAAATCATTTAATGGTGGTGCATGCTAATTGTTGGAATTGTGGTGATTTCTAAAACGACTTAAACCTGTTAAAAGTGTTGAACCTCTGCTGGAAATTGATTTTCTCATGGAAAGTACGGGATCACAGTTACTTGTCAAGAAGGACATATCATCAGTAACGTCATCCTTGTGAGAAAACAAAGTCTGGCATGCCGAGTGAAACATGTACATCCTAATGGCAGGCTGTTATTTGATTACCCAGTGTTCTACTGCAGCGTCTCCGCAGAGTGCTACTCAACAACCCGAATGCTAACAGTCTATATTCATGATAAATGTGAGACACATCTGAACTCCATATTGCTGGAATAAATAGAATTGAAATCCTTGCCTATAGGTGTAGACTGCTGTACATTTTAAAAAAATTATCGGTTTTATTTTGTCATAGAAATTTCTAATTGATCCTCAAGAAACATAAAATAGACATATATATTTTCTATAAATTCTCAAATATTGTTTTCAGTGATGTGAGAGAACAAGTCTGTCATCCTGAGTGAAACATATTTCTAGTGGCAGCAGCAGTCTATCAATTGATTCTCCAGTGTTCTACATTAGCTGCACCGCTGAGTTCTAATGAACACCTGGAATGCTAACATTCTATATTCATTGCAAAAGTGAGGCACTCCAGGACATCATGTTGCTGGCATATGGGCTGTATAATTCAAAGCCATTCCTATAGAGCATGCTGAGTTAAATGTGCATTGAAGGGTTTATCATTCTAAAGATAGCTTCTTCAGCAGCATCTATCCCAGTGAAGGCACATTCTGGGAGCTAGAAGAACATTTCTTTATTAGAACACTATGATTTTCACAAGCAGTTGTTAAGGAAAGCAGGCTTATTGATATATTGGCGATACAGTAATACAGTAACAGGGCTTGTCTCATGTGCTCGATATGAATCCTCTGGGTAGCAACCTATCAAAATGCATCATTTTGGTAGTGTACAGCTGTCTGGTTTGCAATTTCTATTGTACTTTGGTATTAAATCAGAATAACCATGGAAATTATCCACAGTAGGGAACCAGAGGCTAAGGGGCTTCAAAGGTGAGCTGGCCTCCAGACCAAACCTGTTATTGCCACATTGGTTTTAAATTATTATATTTTTGACAGATCCGTATTTAGCAACAAGTGGCTGCCTAATTTCAGGGCGTAGGCCCACTCCTCATCAAACCGGGTTATTGAAGAGCGTGGGAAGTCCTATGATGAAGCATGACACCTGGTGGTGTGTGAGGACATCCCATCACATTTTTGTGTTTGTCTAGGAGCAGGCTGGTATTACATGAATACGTTGCATAATGTGACAGATTAGTATAATTGTTTTAAAAATCCCTCTGGTGGCTTTGTTGTGTATAACATACTTTGGTATTACCCATGACCCGTATCTCCCCGTAATTCTAGCTTAGTCTCTTTTAAAGCCATATATTCTAAAGTGGCTTTGTCTTGACATGGAGTATGTTCTAACCACTCAATACATGCAAATATATACAGCATTCCTATTCTGTCTGACTGTCAAAGTTCGATACCATACTCTAGCTTTGTGTCCTCTCCATACATCTCAATAATCATTAATGCCTTTATTTTCTTGTTTTTTTGTGCTGCAGTCCACTGGTAACAGAGCACTTTACTTACGTGTGGATAGCATAGCAGGGGAAGTATCCTTTGAATAATCAGTGAGAAAATTAAATACATGGTGGCAATGTAGAATGATCAACAAATGGGCATCAAGGGTATCATTATTTTACTTGTATGTGGTAGAGAAACATTGGAGGTATTTCCAAAGGTTCGCATTGATAACTTGTTGTCAAGGTTTGAGGGAAAATTGTTCCAAATTCTGGCTTCCTCGGCTAGAAATAACTGATTTCAGCTTCGTTTTGCTCTATTCTTGGGAATGTCCATCATCAAGGAAGCTTTGCTTCTGAGTCCCATGACGTCATCTCTTCTGGATAGTGCATAGACTAGTCACAAAGACTTTTAGGTATGCTGAGAGTTCTAGGTGATGCAGGCTGGTTTGAAGTTCATTGTAACTTCACCAGGGATCCAATAAAGTTCCATGAGGACTGAGGTGATGCTCTCAAATGTTTTTGAAGCTGCGGAGTCTGGTAGCTGAGTGTAGGAAAAAAATATTTGAGTAGTCAGTGCAAGAAGTTGTCTTGGGTCTGGCCCTGATGTCTAAAGCCTAGCAAATGGCGACACCCCAGCATTGCCTATAATTTTGCAGGGCCATGACTCATACTACACTGTCATGAAACTGTGTCTGGTGTCACATTTGTTTAGTCGAAGAATTGTTAATTTTGTATTTCTGTACTTTTTAAAACAGGCTTTATTTAATGGCTTTATTGATGACATGGTGGTTGATGATATGGTGGTGGATGCGTTCACTAATCAATTTTACCATCACTTGGAATTTTTTAACAGTTCAGATGAATAATTTATTTCTCGAATTAGAAAAGTAAGAATGGTAAACATATATTAAAGGAGCAAAGCTATATTGTTATTTTTCTGTTAAAATTTAAAATGTATTCTTCATTCTTACTCAAAATGAAAGCTAGTCAACCTCAAGTCTCTTAATTACATTTTTGTTATTATAGTTTTCTTACAATTTATATAATTCCGAGTCTGCCCTCAGTTACTGTCTTGGTTCATCTCCACCATGCCCTTCATCACAGATGCTCAATATGTTAAATCCTACATCAAAATAATGGTGTACAATGGAACACTGTGCAACCAAAGGAGGGGAGTCTGAGGGGTGGGGACAAAGAGGACTGCCTTGGATAGAATGGGAGAGATGCTAAAGTGTGGTGGACTGAGAGAGAAAACGTTGGTGTTGGCCAAAGGGTGAATTACCATGAGATCAGTGCTTAATTTGAGCCGGTGGTTTCCGGTGCTCAGTACCGGCACTTAATTGCCAACACCGGCACTTATGATAGTCTGCTGTTTGCCTAAATTAGAGACGAACACAACAACAGTTGTTTATAAATAATACAATATGCATTAAGATGACTAATACCTGCTGGCCAAGCCTTAGGGGGCCTGGAATAGTCTGAATTGTCACACTTGTAGAGTTTGATGATCAGTAGTTGTGTTGGTGGAGCTGGCAGGGGTAATGGGTGGTGCAAGCTGCAGTGGCTCCCTAACGAGGGCTCTGGCACTTATTTTCTTCACAAATTAAGCACTGCATGATATCGTTGGAAAATATCTATATTGCCTTAAATTCAACAGTAGTGATGTCATTCAGCCACAAAAGCAATTAAACACTTTACATAAAGGGTAAATCATGAAATCTTAAACAATGATTTCTGGAAATGTCAAATAAAAGGAAGGACGAAAAAACAGATGCTTGCCATGATGTCTTGATTCACAGGTCCAGAGTAAGAACAACTGAAAATATTTTTGAAGCCCTTTAGCGAACAGGGCATGGCAATCTGAAACAATTGGAGGCATGTATTGTAGTGAGTAAAATGTGAAAGATTTTTTTATGTTGTTTAATGTTTTTCATCCGGGGTCACATCTAAAAATGTGTCTTATGAGTTGCCATCTTCGCTAGTACCTCCCAGGAAGCCCTGCTTTCTACCTACAATGGATTAAAGTTTCAGAACTAGAGATACAACATTCTGTTTTTCTTGGATTTACCACATAAGCCGCTTCCAATTTTCCAAAGCAGTAAAAGACCGAGCAGGCCCTTGACTGCTGCACTCAGCCACAGACCGCGTCACTTGCGCGTTAACCGGCCAACTACTTTACATCATGGTAATATCATGAGTATTGTGGGCATGAGTTAGGAAAAGTCAATCCTAACCTGTTGTATACTGAGATGAGTACCTTTTTTGAAATAAGCAGTATTTTTGATCTTTCCTAGTGGTCATAAAAACACTTTGGGTGGTGAGTGATCGTCCAGCTATTGCATGGGAAGCTTTTCAAAGTCTTTGGTGTCTGGAAGAGGTCATCTTCAAGAAATCGGTGCGCAGGATGCAGGTCAATGGTCAGAGTCCTGGCAGGGTTGACTCAGCCTTCCAACCTTCTGAGGGTGATCGCATGGGTATCATTGAGTTGGGAGCAACAACAGACATTATTTTAACAGACAGATGCATTTCATGTTTTATTTTCACCTACACAATTTGCTAGTGTTATGACCTTTAACCTGGAAGCATATAATAATGACTGTCTGTATAAACTTTTATGAATGTTTTTGTTTCACTCAAGCTCTCCTTGCAATTTTCTTTCTGTTTTAATTATTTATAATCTATAAATATGTTAAAAACCAAAAGGTATGAATACATATTTTTTTTAATTTGCCTTATCTAAGTATGACGAGACCTTCTCTTTTGAGGCTAATTCCTTGCTATTTTGATATATTTCTTACTTTTATCTAGAGAATAAAAACACGACATCTCCTCGTAGAAACGGGCCTATCGGCCCTCGGGTTTAAATGTTTGGAATCACTTGAAGAATGAAGCAACTTAAAATTCGTAAGTTTTATGTGGATTGCAAGACAATTCCAATTAAAGCAAGCTGCGCGTTAGTGCCGTGCTTCGAATTAGCTCATACCCTATTGGAAAAAATTATTTTTGTGTTATAGAATAAAATCAGTCTGATTCGCGCTGCAGCCGGTTTTTCGAACTGCGGACAAGGGTGTCCCTCCTCGTTAAAAACAATGAAGGATAAAATGGTCTGAAAGGGTGACCCTTCGACCTCCCCCCCCCCCCCCCCAGTGGCTCCCCAGATAGAGTGATCGTTCTTCGGTAGGCAGCCGGGCCGAGAGCCTGGAAGGCTCCGGTCATGGTGATAACACATCATGACATGCGTGCGAGGCCATGTGCTTTGTGTTAAGGCCGTCCCGTGCCCTTCATACAATCGCCACAGGAGGGGGGGGAGAGTCTAACCTGCATCACTGAAACCCGCCTCGAAACTTATCCAGGGCTTGTGCCCACTATTCAGCACTCCGCTGAGCTCCAGCTACGCCCGGATCTACACACATACACACACACTGTGATTTAAATGGGCAGGTACTGTCCGGTACTGAGTACTTGCACCTCTTTAGTTTAAAAGGGAGAATACCTGCACTTCGCTGCACTGCTCCAATACATTGAGGGGACAGTATAGGCACTTATCTTCTCAGGAACAACTTCTCTAAATAGTCAGTACCTGCACTTCTGTGTTTCCCTCCTTTAAAACACACCCACGCACACACACTTCCTCTCTCCCTCCCTATCCCTGTCTCTCCCTCCCCCCTCTCTCCCAGGGAGATAAGCAGTGCCACTATTGGTTTGACCCTTTTGAGTTCTTGCAGACAATGTGCTCTGGGTTTAGTTGTATGACAGGATTGCAATGATGTGTTTCGAGAATCCTGACGCTCTGCTGTGCTCAACGATTAATGTAACATAAAATGTACACAGGCCAGTACTGGTACATTTCACCAATGCATTTTTATATAGCGCAAACTTGGCCGAGGGGCATTGCAGCACTTTACATGAACACCAAGTTACATTACACAAGGTCTGATTTCCTTAGGCATGGGGAGATCAAGTGATGTGACCAGATTCACAGGATCTTGAGTCGACGTCGGGACTCAAACCTGGTTCCTCAGTTCTGAAGTCGGCAGCTCAGGCCATTATCTCTTCACGCCTTTTTACCTTTGCCACCAGGAACTAATGTACATATGAACATATTATGATGCTTCACTGGTGTGAGCATACACATGGAATTGGCTGAGTGGGATGTTGAAAAGTTCCCCCAAACATCTCACCCGCCCCCTCCCTTTATTTGTAACTTAATCTCCAGATAGAAACCCTAATTTACGGGGAATTGGCATAGGGCAGTTCTGTAAGTCTTCTGGCTGTGCTGCCCTACACCAATGTGAAAGGGCAGGAATACGGTGCATTCCTGACCTTTCCCAATGCTTTGTTACACAATTTGCTGCCTAGTGCCAATGCAGGCACAGTTACACCATGGAGCAAGGATGTCTGCGTTGCATGCAGGGTTGTTTTTGTGCATGACAGGGCACCTTCCTGCACAAAAACAATCAGCGAGGCATTTTCCTCTTTCTATGTGTGTTGCAGGATGCAGCACACATGGAAAGAGGAAAAAACGGGAAGAAATAAAAATATTTCTCCTTGTTACGCCTGCTCTGGGGAGGCGTAAGGTTTTGGCTCTGCCCCAGGTTTACGTGATTAAGTAAATCTGGGGCAGTGTCAAAATTCATGTGTGTTGCATGGGAAAGGCCACCTCAACGTCCATGCAACGCATCCCTGGCGCAGAGTAAGACAAAACAGCGAGATGTGTATCGTGGTGCAAGAGCGACGCAAACCTTAAAAACTATTTTTGAAGCCACATAAAGCCACTTTGCGTGGCTCTGAGTGGCTTAAAAAATCTGGAGTAATGCAACACAGCACAGCACAAATCGTTGCGTTGCATTACTCTGCCCTGGAAAGGCATTCCAAGGGTGTTACGTGGGTGTTCCCACCCAACTCCAATGGATTTTGACTCATCCTGTATTTTGACACATTTTGATGTGCCAAAATCTTACACCTTCCCAGGGGAGGCGTAACAAGGAGAAATATCTCTATTTCTCCTTGTTTCTCCCTCTTTCTATGTGTGCTGCATTCAGCACACACAGAAATCGGAATATGCCTCTCAGTATTATTTTGTGCAGAAGGTGCCCCTTTCTGCACAAAAACAATCCTGCATGCAACACAGGCACCATTGCACCATGGTGCAAAGGTGCCTGCGTCGGCGATAGGCTGCCAAAAGGGTGCCAGCGCAAGGGAAAGGACAGGAATGTGCCATATTTCCATTAAATATGGCACATTCCTGCCCTTTCTCTGCCACGCAGTGCGGCGCTGCAAGGTGACTTGCTGCGCTGCAATGCGTAACTTTCCCCAGGGGCGTAGCTAGGCCTTCGGCTGCCCGTGGCGGCCCCTGCGTTTGCCGCCCTCGGCAAAATGATAGAAGAGCGGAGGAGGGGGGGGGTGGTGGTAGCGGCCACGGCCGATTCTTGCGGCCGCAACGGCCGCAGGTAAGAGCGGGGGGAAGGGGGGCCGGCTGCCGCCCGAAAACTCGTGCCGCCTGGGGCGGTCTGCCCCCATCGCCCCCCCCCTAGCTACGCCACTGACTTTCCCATAAATGAGGCCCTAAATCTCCCCTTGCCTAAAAAGAAACAAAATCCAACCTTCTGTAATGGTGCTCAGGTAAACTTCGCTAATGCCTTGGGACAAGTTTGCACATTATGAAACTGCAGAAAATAAAGTCGTCGTTAAGCAAACATAGGGGCACATTATCAAGGGCAATATCGCCACTTTTGCGGCAATTTCTGCCGAAAAAGCGGCAATATTTTTATCGCCCTATTAACAAGCCGGCGCTAACAGGCGTTAGCGCAGGATTACAGGCGTTAGCTGTTGTTTTTTTTCCACTTTGAATGTCAGCGATATATATTGCTAATGACATGCAAAGTAGACGTTCCTGACTAACACGTCATGGAAACACTCGCAGACACAACTTCGCTCTATTATCAACGCGGCCCCAGATCCGCGAAGCGATTAAAAAAGCTGCGCTAACCGCGGTTATCGCAGGTATTAAACGTCTGCTTTTGAATCGACTTAGCTATACTGATAATGGGAGGTGGATTGACTGGTTAGGTCCACACTCCCCTATCAGCAAGCTTCTCCATAGCGCTGTGAAATCATCGCTGGATTTCACGCGCTATTTCTGTTTCTCGCCGTCTATCGCTGGAATTACATCGCCTGTTAGCAAAGCGTTGATAATACGCCGCTAACACGGCGATGTAATTCAGCGATAGACGGCGATAAACAGAAACGCGCTAAGTGCGCTTAGCGATGTTTATCGCTATTCTTTGATAATATGCCCCATTGTTTTTTTTTCACAGAGATGTAATTCTTCTGGAAACGTTCCCAGCACGTGCTATGACCTCCACAAAAACCGAATTTTGAAGGATACTTTTCGCAACAAAAGATTTTGCTGGAAACATCTTTTGCAAAAGTTTTAGCAAACGTTCCAAGTTTGTGAAGATGCATAACTTGTCACTTCTTTGAACTTTGCTGACAAACTTTTGACTTCAAACAGCTTGTTTTAGCGTACTGTGCTTGTACTTTTTTTTTTTTTTATTGTAAACGATGCAACGATCTTTAGACGTTTAGAGCCACGTCTGCTAATTTTAAAGGAACACTTTTTGGTGATTTTACTTTTTAGAAAAAAAGTTTTTTGTTTCTCTCTAAAAGTGCAAGAAAACGTATTTCATCAGGCGGCGCAGAAGGATAAGCCACTGCGAGCTTCAGCTATTAGAAGCAATGACCTAGCATTATCGAGGTGCACGTCTGGCGCGCGACAATAGCCAGCAGCAGATTTGTCATCACTGTGTAAGGTTGAGGGGTTTCCTGATATCAAACGCAATCACCGGCAACCTCTGAAAAAGTCGGTGAAAGAGGCGCATTTGAAGGCCTATCGGAGGGACTCCGCAGAAGCCTGTTCCAATGTTTTAAATAAATTAAATCCCCTCATAATCGATAAAACCCAAAACCTACAGATGCCTTTTTGTGCTTTTAAAAAGTCTTTGATCGGAAGCAGAAGCTAGGGAGGGAAGTTTCATGTTTTTCAAGTGAACGCAAAATTGTTCTTAGCGATCACAGGATATTTTTTTTTCTTTATCGTGTTGGGTTGCATCAATTTATTTCAAAATCACTTACAAGTGACTGAATCCAGAAACATCACCGGCTGCAGTGCGTGTGTAATGTTTCTATAGTGGAAGCAACCTCCGTTGACCTTTCCTGAAAAGGGCAATGAAGGGTCCTTGAGTCAAATGTAATCTGACTTACAAATAAAATACTAGGTCCGTGAGTGGCACACAGTTTTGATAACATTTCTGGGGCGAAAGGTTAGCATCTCATCTATTAACCCCCGAAAACTGTCGGCTCGTGGAAGTACTCCCGTGAGCGCCAAACTGACAGGGCAGGGCCCTTATTGTCAAGGGTGGTTTGTAATCTATGTTGAACCAAACGTGATCCCCACACATCAAAGGCAGGCCCAGCTGCCACCATTCAGTTCAGTCAGGTCACAATCAACTCCCACAACCCTGATGGTGTTGGACTACATTTATCTGGCTAGTTCCAGATTGGAAACTTAACCAAATGTATTGTCTGCCCAGAGTGGAAATATTCTGTTTCCCTTTCACATGCTGGCAAAATGTGTCTGTTAACGCATTTCCCCATCATTAAAACGCGCTGTAATTATATTGTTACATTTTATTATTGTATTGTAGCATTTATATAGCTCTTCTATATGGGGCACTGATGGGCTTACCTGCAAGAATAGCAGGCAACACTGTGTATAACGTGTGGTTGGAATTGTGTTGTCTTTGTTTTGAGCATATGTGGCAGGCACAGCAGTCAACAGATGACGGGATAGGGAAAATAAAATAAATAAATAAAACCACTTACCTTGCGCTCACCGCATTGCTGACTCGGCGATGCGGCGATCGCAATGTAAGTGGTTTTATTTATTTATTTATTTAATTTTCCCTATTCCGTCGTATGTCAATTACCTCCTGCCTTGCACCGCCCCACCGCTCTTACCTGTACTGGCTGTGCCTGCTATGTGGGAAGTGTTTTCGTGTCGTACGTGATGATCACTGAGGTTTGGTCATTGTGTTAGGAGATGAGCATGCCCCTCGATATAGTGGATGAGGCAATGCAAGTGATAGAACTCCATTTTATATTTTTGTGGCATGATTCCAGCTCTCTTTAGTTCTGTAGTCCTTCTATTTTGCTTGTATGTTTTTTTCTCTCAATACAGTGTACTATGCTGGCTGTGGCAGGAGACTTTCCACTCTGACATCTTAGTAATCTGGGGAGGTAACAGGTGTCAAGAAGGAGTGAAGTGAGTCAGAAATTTGCTAGAAAGGACTGCGTTTCAGTCTTCTTCTTATGTGTTCAGCCTTTATATCACTGACATTATAAAGAGTATGTGACTGTTTTGGACCTTCAAGGGGGGCTATATTAGAGTCCCCAGGTGACCAGCAGTGTAGAAGATATTTTCAGCCACAGCAAACCTGTCCGAATACTATTGAATTATTACTTGTATCAATGTCCTCCAATTCCCCGCAGAATTCAGTACTATCATATTTTATATGTCTGCATCAATCCCTTAAGCACACGCTCAGTTGTAAATCATATTACTAACACAATTTTAGAACAACAGGTTTTGTTCTTCTCTTGTTTTCTTTATTTTCTCTCTTCTTTTTAGCCAACTAGTGTTTCGTCGTGATGGGGTGTACCCCAAGTCTTCCTCAGGGCTGTCTTTCCTGTGATATGGTTTGCTGGATCAATCGTTAATACCGGTTTTAATTCCGTCCCGGATATCAGAAAAGCATAATCCTTATGTGACGTTTCAATGTTATATGATATTGTGATCCCGAATCCTGGATAATCCTAGAGGTGATATTTCCAATTCTAGGGCATGCCAATCATCGCATCCCTAATCATATTATTAAGATTAATCGTCTTCTCCTTTATGATGTTGACGATTGCTGATATCAAGTTTGGGAAAGTGATGGTGAGTACACTCCACACCGTTGCGTCTATGAATCGCGCCACAAGTGTCGTTTGAAGTAGGATGTGGGTTAGACAATACTTACTATGGCATTGCTCTGTGAGCAGGGGCTATTGTGTAGAGTCCTCCATCTCACTAGTCAGGTAGAAGATTTTCAGGCATTGAGTGTTAGCTGATACTTCTATTATTGGGTGGTGAGGCATAACTTGAGAAAGGCATGGCTTAATTAATATATTCTACCCTTTTGTCTGGATTGTTGCTTGGCTGTGGTATATGGACAGATACCTTCATCATGTGAGGGATCCCCAATTCTGTCTTCTTGGCATAGTATTCTGACTGGGACTGTCTCATAGCTCTGGGCTATACTTCTACTTATATGCATGTTGTTCTGGGTTTTGTCTAACGTTAGAGGTTGAAGTTTGTATCTCAGGAACAACCAGGTTTTCACCTCTCTCCTGAACTTTATAAGCTCCTAAATGCATTGATTCTTAGCTGGCAAAAAGCTCTAGAGTTTGGACGCCCTGGCCTGAGAAAGCAGATCAGCATATCGATTTCCATTTTATGGCGGTATGACTATCCTAAGTGCTAGCCTAGAGTGTAGAATGTTGTTTTGTCTGTAGTGCTTACATTTTATTTGTAGGTCTTGTGATTCTTTTCCATGGGAAACTCTGCATAGCGCTTTGAAAATTGATCGTCTAGCTGCCAGAAAAGTGATTGCAGAATTACATCATGTGTTCTTTGCTGTTAAGGCAGAGGAGAAGTCTTGCTTTAGTGTTCTGGATCCCTTGTAGTGTGTGACAAAGCCGGATTCCACTCTAATAATTTACTAGGAACCCTCGGTCGACTGGATCTTTTATTACCTGCTGAGAAGTGTAAAGGGGAGAAACAATATCCGTAACAAACTAATATGTATCAATCTAATCAAAGTTCTGAAAGGATCACTGACTCCGAATTCCAAGTTTAGGGGTTTATTACAGAACCAAAAATAGCTGAACATTCAGACACCTCAGAACGAGGTTGCAAAAATACAAAGGCACTAATACAAAGTCCATCCTACGCACCAATCTAATTCGATATAGCATAAAGAGAATGAGCAATTCCAGAAATACTAAACAAGCAATAACTGCACCCACATGTATATTAGTCTTCATTGAAATCTGTAAAGAAAATCCGTTAATCGATCCCTACACTATTCTGAGGGGCATTCCTACTTAACTTTACCAAAGCAATATCCAGAAAAAGTGTCAGCTCATGAAGACTTCCTCAGAAGTGCACTCACGTTGTATAAGACCGTCTAAGTCTTCATCCTAAGAATCGATCCCTTCCTTCTACCCTCTCTGCTCACTCTACCTCTCCTCAATCTGCTCCTGCTCAATCTGCCCTCTCTGCTGACTGCCTACTCACCCCTCGGGGCACTGTCCCTAATACAAAATGGACATTCAATAGGCACGCCCAGGTAACACCTCTCCTGGCCAGGCACCTCTCGTAGGTAACTTTCCACCAAAACTTGAACTCGGTCCAACGACGGTTGAAGTGTCCTTGGGTCTCAGGCTTCTTCAGCGCAACTTCCAATTATCAGCATTCCTGGATACTCTCTAGCGGATCTCCTCCATACCTAACTCCTAAAACAAAAGCATTATTCTAACTAACGAAGACAATGTCCTTGCACCTGCAACGAATGCATGAGAACGAAACAACCTTGCACGCACATAAATTTCGCTGACTGTCTCCAAATGACAGCCTCACCAGGGGAAAATGCATTTCGGGTCTACATAAACCAGCTAACATAAGAAAACAAATAGGCCTTTCTTAGCATGAAAGAGTAAATACTCCATCAAGGCCTTTAACATCAACTTAAACACTCATTAATATCACATTTATAAGCACTACATTTCATCATTGTTAAACGCAATTAATTACTTACACGTGTGCAACTTCGACATGATGCACGTTTAAATCTACTGCATTACATTACGTATAACAACTTCATTATGCATTAGCAATGAACATCGAAAGTTACACGTTTCCCTCTAAATGCCACTTTACGTTTCTTGAGTGGCACAACTCATTCTAATACTTCATTTACCACTGATTATTACAATACATTCTCTAACTAAGGTTAACGCACACATAAGAATATATGCGGGTACGGACTATTCATGAATATAATGTACCCCTACAATTTTCAGAATATCTTTGCGCTCTATCATGTGCGTATGATGAAATAGCGGTGCCAAAGTATGGGCTATTGGCATAATGGAGTTTGCAGAGTACATGTACAAGAATACGGTAGTTTTTATTAGTATCCAATATATAGAAAGATGTGTCGCAGTGCTTACATTGTTTAGAAAGTGCTCATAGTGACCACATTGATATATGGTATCAGGGATAGATCTGAGTCTATGATCGCTCCTGGGGTTACTCACACTCTTGACATGCGTGGCAGAGCATCAAGTTCCTCCGGTTGTATAGCCATAGCCTGATGTCTGTGCTATTTTCCACAGGTCTTGTGATCTCTGTGTTTGTGGTATTGAGCTTTAGGTGGTTACTCATGATCCAAACGTCTATGGTGCAGAGGCAGTCATGAAGGATTCACTTGTTGAGGTCTTCTGGGCCATCTATTTTAGGTTTATATCTTTTTATTGATTTAACAGCTGGCTGCCGGTGTACGTTACATAGAGTAATCAAGCAGGGGCTGCGCAGAGCCCAGGTCGCTGATATACCAAGGTACCGACAAGTAAAGTAAAACAGTGGGAATGAAAACAGTGGGAATGAAAACTGGGCCATCTATTTTAAAGATAATTTTTGTGTCAGCCACATAGTTGCAACATGTAAAGTTAAATGATCAGATTAGGTTATCAGGAGTTATGTAGATGTTGAATAGGAGAAGGGAGATGATGGATCCCTGAGGAATAACTCTGTGTTGGGTGTGAGGGTTAGGTATCAAAGGTGGTAGCAATACCAGACCCTTTCTGCCTTTGGGATAGTAGGTAATCCGTTTTAGAGCATTGAGACAGTGGAGCCTGTGCAGAAGCAGCTGATAGGGGACCCTGTCGAAAGGTGCTGATAGGTCCAAGGGCAGCCAATCTGTTCTTGTCCACTGTGTTTTTCAGGCTGTCCCATCTGGATATGAGGGCTGATTCAATGTCCCTACCTGATCTGAATCCAGATTCTTCATTCAAAATCAGGTGTTCTGCATATTGCTTGACTTAGTTGACTAAGTGGAGCAGCCACATAGATACACGGAAAATAGTAGTAGTTAATAGTTTATGAGCCCCGGTTTGTCTGTCCAATATCTTCAGGGCTCTCAAATTTCCTGGCTCCATAAATTAGTATCTAATCCGGCCATCCAATGATTTTATTTTCTTTCCTTCTGGTATCTGTAGTATTGTTTATCCAGTTATGAATTCAGAAATAAAAGTACCAGAATTCAAGGGAATGAACCCAAGTCTATAAAAGTGTTTTGCATATTACAGAACTCTATATTGCACTCCCTAAGGCGCATCTCACTTTACTTCAATGTTAAAGCCCCCAAGACCCCATTCTAGTTGTGGTCTCCTGCATGGTGGAAATGTGCAGCGGTTTACATTTTTTTGTCTAGTCTGATTTTTTTTGCAGTCTGGCACTTCACCGGTCCTGTCCTCCTTCCCCTGTAGCTCAGAGATCCACCGATGGTCTGGTCCTTCTGCTCTGCCCGCGCATTTCCTCTTAGGGAGGAATGAACCTGGCCTCGGGCCCATCTTCTTCCGTGTGATTTACCATCTAAGGTGGGAGCTTTCAAGCAGAGTCAGCGCGTCGAATAAAAGTGCCAGTCAAACGCACATGAAGTGGAAGCCTCCTTGTTTACAAGGCCCTCGTGTTTTATGGCCGTGAACGGCGCTCCTTCCAGGTTCATATATTAGGTCTGGACAGCAGCCTATTAGTTGAGGTGCTATCTGTGCAGCCGGGAATCAGATAAACATGAAGTCGCATAACGAAGTGCCAGGATCGCAGTACACACTGTGGTTGGTGGTCGAACTCCCCCGGAAATAACTGTGCATGTGTCTGTGGAACATTTGCTTGTATTTCCAAGTGCCTTGATTAAAACACATTTTTACGTTATGCAAGTTCTATAATATTTATAGTATTGGCACTGGCATGGCGGGTTAATAGGCCAATAATATTAGTGATGGGAAACATCTGTGTTCATGCATCCTCTTTTAGAAGCAAACGTATGAGCAGCATCCTTCTTAAGATATTAGTTTGGACTCGTGGGTCTGTGGGATGTCTGAATTGTGCCTTATTGCAGTGCTGTGGGCTGAGTCTGAGTTGTGTGTTTTCACACGGCTCTAGGATGTCTGAACTGTGCGCTGTCACGCAGCTTTAGGAATCATGCAGTTCAGGGTCTGTGGGTAGAGAGATTGTTGTTGCCTGGGTGTGACATGTCATGCTTGATGGTGTGAGTGCTGTGTGGAGTATACACCCAAAGTGCTCGTCTGTTTAGTGTAACCCACCAATCATCTAGTAGGTGGCCTTTGTCAGTTTCATAGGCCCAGGCTAGCCTTTGTGGTGTGAGTATGGCAGATGTTCGATTAATTGTCTAGGTGGTTGCATGGGGTAATGTTGTGCAGACTCTGGGGCAGGCAAGGGGCATGAAGTGGGTAAGGGACAAGCAGGGCAAAGACACGGTTGAAAGTGTGAGGAATGTAAGCAGGGTTAGAGAGGTAAGACACGTGTATACGTTATACTTACTGCAGCATGTTGAGAGGCGGGTGGCCTTTGGAGCACTGGTACTTGTGGATTCTGAAGGGCTTTTTTGCAGGAGGCATACCTGTTAGGAAACAGGGGAGCCCTACAACATGCACACATGGGGTGGTGGGGCATTAGTTTGTTGTTGAAAGTGGGGACAGTTGGTCGGCCTTTGCTGCTGTAGTGCATTTAAAGTTCTTTGTAAATAGTGACTTTAGCCACCAAAGCACTTACTGTGTTATTGGCCCAAGTAGATTGTGTGGTGGGAGGTGGGGGGTAAACGCTTGAAATGGGCAAAAATGACCACCAACAACACAAATGAGCAATGGAAGCTCAAACAACAAGCACCCGGCACATTATTAGTCAGTACTTCGAAGGGCACTGGTGTTACGGCTGCATCTTCAATACAACAGGATTTTCTGCTGCATTATGACCCATTTCTAGCATTGATGCTATAATAGGCTTTCACAGTAAAACCCCCATTGATGATACAAGTTGCATTATTTAGATTTCTCTAAGCCTTACAAATTTCAACTTCAGATCCCGAGATATTTTACAATTTGGCTAGCAAAGGCCTTTTCAAGGTCACATTCATCACGGTGGGCGTAGTACAAATGTTATGATGAGATTGAAGAAATCTCTTTAGTTGGGCCCACCACAGTACCTGATGTGAAGATTGCCTTGCAAAGCATGCAGAATGCGACAGACCAATTCATAAAAGGCATTTGTTATAAAAAGTGTATTGCCACATTTGTTCTTTGACTATCACTGGCGCCGTTTGTGCAACGAGTCAAATGTAAGGCATTATATGTCATACACAGAGGCTCTTATGCTACAAGACTGCCTTCACTATGATTAGATGTTAGATATTATTCCTTTGACTGTATTGGGACAGAAAAGTCCCTCTCATGGTGATATACATGTGCCCCCAACTGGAATGATGTCTGGATTCTTGGAGCTATATTTTTTGTCATGCGCGAACACGGATCATGCGTGTTCGCCATGACATAGGTCTGTTTCATGGATTGTGGTCTGTTTGGACCAGGAGGGGCACCCAAAGTGCTACCTTCATAGTGGTAAAAGCTTACTGCTTTGCCAGAAGTTAAGCAGCATGAGCGCAATGTGGCAGCATACCGTATAGTGATCAGTTGAAGTGAACAGGTCTTTTTACCTGTGCCACTGGAGCGAGGCCTACATGCTCACTAATGTAAAGCTCTGCTGCTGTGTGCTTAACTCACCCTTGGCCTACATCAGGTTAGTATGCAGTGCTGTGTAGTGCGTATGTGTTATATGCATGTGCTGGGTGTTGGTGTGCCTGTGAATGGGACGGAAAATACATGGAAGATGTAGTGCTGTGCAATGCATATATGTTATATGCATGTACTGGATGTTTGTGTGCCAGTGAATGGCACAATACATGGAAGATGTTTGCTATGTATTGCATGTGTGTTATATACATGTGCTGGGTGTATGTATGCCAGTGAGTGGTACAATACATGGAAGATTCTGGGTTGCATTTTGGCAGACCCAGGACTGACTGGAGGAGCAAGAGGAGATAAAGGAATCCCCCCAGACAGATTTGTGGATTGCTGCATTAATGTGAGCTGGGTGGGACACAGTGGAGAAAGGGAGAGTCAGGCTGGGCAGTATAATTCCAAGGGTGCACTTTGATTCAGAGAGAGGTCACTGGAAAGGGGCCACCGCACATCTCAGGATGGAGAAGGGGCAGATAAGAGAATCATAAAGAGTAGGGCTGAGGCCCTGGGGTATCCTTTAGAGACACAAATCACAGTGGCTAACATCCTGGTGTGAACCTCTAGTCACTCCCATGGCCTGTGTTTTGGAGTTGCTCCTGCTGTGACAGACTGCTTTCTGGAAGAAGAGCAGGGCAGAGGAGAGGACACTTCAAAAGGAAGTAGACCTCCAACATAAACTTCAAAGACTCAGACCCTAAATCACATTTGGTGTCTTGAAATGGACTATAAGAAGGGGAGCATGAGGCCCCCAAAATTGTCAACTGTCAAGCAGTCAATTGGGCTGTGCGAGGAGGGGAAGCTCTGCAAGACTTCTGCCTGTGACCAGGACTGGAGGCTAAAGCTTGCCACTCTCCCAGCTGGGTAAGGGGACATCACCCAGGGAATCCAGGACCACCTACTTCTGGATCGCCAGTGCCTGCCTGCTTGCCAAGACCAGTGTGCTCTGTGAGGAAGAGGGGAGCGCTGGAAGGAACAAGGTCGAGTGAGAGATCCTGACAATTGGCTCTCTGAAGTGAGGTGTGAGAAGACAGTGTCTGCACCAATCGGGTCATATCCTGTCTGCAGAGGGAACTCTGTGATCCTGTCTGCCAGATGGGGCCACCGTAAAGATCACTACCATGCCGTTTGGGCCATAGCCTGTGTGCGGAGTGAAGATGGAGATTGTTGTCAAGAGGAAAAGACCGCCATAGTGACCCGAGCGGACCCAAGCCACGACTGAGGATCTACACCAGGAGCATCAAATCCACCCCCACCTGTGGGTAGGAGCCAAAGAAATGCACTGGCATCGGAGGAGCATCGAGGATCATCGGCCGCTGTCCCCACAGGGCCCCGTGTGAGGAACTTGAGGACACCCAACCACTACCCCTGCAGGGCTGCTTGTGTGATACTCACATGAGACAGCCACTGCAGCTTCAGTGCCCGTGAAGGTGGTGCTCTTGGAGACTCTGATTGTGCAGGTCCTGCTGGTATGGATAACACTGATTAATGGGCCAGAAGGCCCCAGGAGAACTTGCCTGCCATATATCGCTTTGGCACTGGAACACTTTAGACTTTAGTTGGAGTGGTACTCCTGAGACTTGGACTACTATTGGAGCTTAACCTGAATGTCACCTATAGACAATGCGGAATAACCACTAATGCTAGCGAAAGAGTGTGACTCATGAACTGCCTATTGGAACACTAGAGCTCTGACCTCGGGGGACTGTGTTTATTGTCTGTGAATGCCATATTTTACTTTGTGTTGGTATATAAATACTCTTCTTTCATAAAAGCAAGTATTTGAGTGGACAATCACTTTTTGTTGCCATCAAACGTATTTTAAGTTGTGAGCCTGTGTCCCCCCCAATGTGTCTACACCCCCCGCCCGAGAAGCCTTGGACTGCTCACCCCGCACTACCACTGAGAGTAAAGTGCTGAAGGGGTACTGTCCAGTTGCTTAGGATCCAAAGGTCGGGCCCCGGGACATTGGGAGTGTAAACGCCTCAACCTCCATGGTTGGGCTCAGTAGCTCCCGCTTGCCCCATGGCCATTTAAACTGGGTTCTGAAAGACAGTATCTTGAAATCCTTTACTGAAAAACCCTCAGTGATCCCGTGAACTTATAGGGCTTTTTTTTTTTCATAAAACTGAACCTTTTGGCTAATGGGAGTAGGAGGAGTTAAGTGAAGGAGGGGAAAGCAGCTCTGAAACACCTTGCCATGCACCTACAAGAACAGGAGAACTATACAGTATTAAATAACCTTTAAAAACACGGTTATTTCTCTTCTGCCTGCCTGGGCTGCAGATTCTCGTAGCATTCCATATCCAGCACTGTTCCAAATATGTTTCTTAATGTCACCTTCTCATAGTCCTTCTTAATGGCACTTATAAGCCACATGTATGCTCAGTGCTTAATTTGTTGCTGGATGTTGCAAGTGGTGGGCACCAGGACTTATTTATCATCATCAGACTGTGACTCAGAGCCACAAATGTCGAAAAGGGAGAGCGAAGGAGAAAGATAGGGAACCAATGACAAAGCCAGAAAGCAGGAATGTAAAAGAACCTGCAAGAGTGATGTAAGGACACAGGGAGGTTAAGGAGGTGGAAGACAGAGGCATGAGGTAGAATCAAGTCTAGTGAGTCACTAGTTCACACTAAGGATTTTGTAGGCTTGCTAATGCCTGAAACTGTCAATGCAACTCCTATGGATGACATAGCAATAGGAGTAGGGGGCAAGTGACATCAGCCAGACTTTGTCATCATGCCCACAGGGCTCAGGGGAGACAATGCACAACAGAGAAGGGCACTTATGCCTACATTTTTGATATGTAGGGAGGGCCCGTTGAAAACACAAGCGCAGCATGGGTGCTTTTGGACCAGTCACCCTTCTTCCCCCATGTGGTTGTAATTGTGAATCGAAACATATGTACTATGGTGCTAAGAAGCATGTTTATGCAAATTAGCACTGTGCACATTAGAGTGGCATTTGCTATTCTCAACAAGTAATTTCTTTAGGTTTCTCCCAGCGTGCTGTGTACTCTTGAATAGATGCTGTCACACAAAAACATATTCAGAGGCTTAATGTTATGTAGAGTACCCCTCGTTCTTATGAGCAAGCTGTGGTCTTACCTCATATATTATTACCATCCAAAAAAAGAGACTTGCTTCTTGCAACTCCTTCAATAAAGTTAAACCTCCCTGCACATCTACCAAAATATATCTCCCTCTTTTATCGCTCGAAGAAGACTCAAACTCTTTGCTACACAGCATGATGTTCTGCTTCTTGGACTTGGGCCTGTTTGTGTAATTTCTTCCTGCTGGGCCAGCTGAAAATACATCTCACAAAGAGAGAGGATAAGAGGAAACAGAGGTATATAGTTTGAGATGTTATTATGTCTACATTACAAGAAAACTCAAAGACAGCTTTAATAGGCAGCAGGAAACGTGATGCTTACAAACACCTGTAAGCAACTTCGAGTTAGATGTATCAGAGGCTTGGGGTACCTGAACGTTTGACTTTTTGGTCTGTACTAAAAGAATTTGCAATGATCATTTTGGGATTTCATGATTTAATTTGCAATGATTATTTTCCTTTTTGGATTTCATGAGTTGTGTCAGCATGGCATCCATCTTCACCGTGACTTGCTGCATCCATTCATGTTGAAGAACTAAGATGGCTGAAGCCTTTGCTTATTTCCACTGCTCCCTGCAGCTGAGGAAAGATAACAAGCAGGCCGTAATTTAGAATGTGCCAATCATCGCATAATGCAAAACTGCAAAACACTGGCATTTGATATCAGCAGCAGTTGGCACTAGATGTGTGCTAGTCCACTCCCTTCTTATTGGCTAACTGAATGACTTGTAGCTATAGGGGCATATTTACGTTCCCTGGCGCATCCCTGCATATCAGCAGGGATGCGCCAGCGAAAATGCGTCACGCAAGTTTACCCTTGCGCCACGTCCGATGCGCCGCATTTACAATGCGGCGCATCGTGGCGCAAGGATAAGCAGATGCGTGACGCATCTGCCGGCGGAAGGTTGGCGCAGTGCTGAAGTCGTGTCGCAAGCGCGACGCAACTCCAGCACTGTTCCAACCTTCCCTATCCCTAACATGGTGCGTCAATCCTTACGCCTGCTTGAAGCAGGCGTAAGGATTTGGCGCACTAGCGTCGGAAAAGTGACTGCGTGAAATCTTGTAGATTTCACTACGTCACTTTTCCGAGGCGTACCTGCGCCGGAACGCCCCCCCCCTGCGCCGGTACGCCCACATGAAACCTGACGCAGGTTTCATGTGGCGCAGGGGTTTACTACGTGACGCATCTCCCTAGATGCGTCACGTTGTAAATATAGCGCAACGCGGCGCATGGTTTGCGTCGCCGCTGCGTCACTTGTGTGAGGCAACGGCGGCGCAAAAGTGGCGCAAGGGGCTTGTAAATATGCCCCATAGTGCAAACAGAAAAGAGCAACAGGCTTATTGGGCTTAACCGTCTTACTCCCATTTGTTAGAATCTGGACTATGTCCCTGTGGTGAGGTCTATGAAGTTTGAATAATTTTTTTAAAATTTGTTTACTAATATTGGGGGGAAAAAATTGCTTTGTGACCCCAAATCTCATGATCAAACCAGTCCTATTATGATCCACTGCTAATTTCTAGCCAACAGGCATGCATGTAACTTTCAAATAATTGTCGGAGGCAGCAGATATTGCACCTGAAAGACTCTATATCACTGGGTAATTGTATTCACCGTAAAAATATGCCAGTTTCCTCGGAGTACCCAACCAGAAGCTTCGTTTTGCACGTTTACCTGGCACAGATATTTGCCCAGTGCAGCATGGGCTAAGGGGCGGCACCACTTTCCCTCATGAGCACCGAGTGAGCCAACCTGCCTTGTTAAAGGGCCCAACTCAATAACCATAAGTGGAAGACACAGTCAGGTTGCTGGAGGTGAGCACTGTGGTCTCAACCAGTCTGTGACGTACAGCGCATTCATACTTCCCACTCTGACTCTGTCAACGCTGCTGACTCTGCCACCTGTTGGCGGTTCTATCACCGCCATGTATATGAAATGGATGTAGGGGCACATTTATGAGGTTTGTGACGCAGTGCAGCACAGCTATTCACCTTGCTGCGCTGCTCTGCGTGACAGGGAAAGGGCAGGAATGCAGCATATTTAATGGAATACGGCGCAATCCTGTCCTTTCCCATGTGCTAGTGCACAATGGGCTGTCTTGCGCCAACGCAGGCACCCTTGCATCATTGTGCATGGGTGACTGTGTTGAACGCAGGATTGGTTTTGTGCAGGAAGGCATATTCCTCTTCCTATGTGTGCTGCAGAATGCGGCACACATCGAAAGAGGAAGAAACAAGGAGAAATATACATATTTTTCCTCGTTACGCTTCCCCTAGGAATGTGTAAGATTTTGACGCATCTCCAGGTTTACAAGTTTGTGCAAATCTGTGGATGCGTCAAAATCCATGGGAGTTGCGTCGGAACACCCATGCAACACCCATGGAATGCCTTCCCTGGGCAGAGTCACACAACGCAGCGATTTGCGCTGCGTTGCATTACTCCAGATTTTTTAAGCCACTTAGAGCCACGCTAAGTGGCTTTACTTCAAAAATCTGTCTGGAGGTTTGCATCGCTCTTGCACCACTTTGCTTGGTAGAAGAGCGACACAAACTACCTCTTAAATAGGCCCTGTAGTTTGCATAGCTAAAGGTGTATTTTATGGCTGATCTGCCACTAACATCAATGCTATAATGGGTGTGTATTTATTAGTTGATATGTTTGTGCCCTGCTTCTTTGCTGGGACTTCGCTGGTATGAAAAACTGTAGAGCAGGTGAATTACAGGGCAATTATTTTTTGTTCTGCTAATACATGTGATCCTGACTTTCTTCTTGATTTAATTTTTTTTTCTGAGGCAGGAATGAGTAGCAAGTTTGTATCTACAGAAAACACCTGCTGCAACATCCATGCTGCACATGTTGGGGCAAGGCCTGAAGTCAGATGTTGTTATGTCCCACTCCATAATGGATGATGGAAACATGGTGCATAATCAGCTTGTCTCGTGCTTTTGCCCTTGTGGAATTTTGGCCTCTGGGACTGGGAGTGTGGGAACAAGGGAAGCTAAGGCACTTGACCCACAGAGCCAACAAAGCGACCCTCCCTTCTTCCAGCTGTTACTAGTTAGCTAACTCTTCAGTGGAAGTCCTTATGACCCACGGTAGCTTGTAAGGCAATACAGATGTGGTCATACTGACCTTCCTTGAGACATTGATTCACAGTTTAGGATTTAGGTGAGGTATGTCGCTGATTTACTGGTTTAAGAGCAACAGTCAGGAAGAGAAACCAGGTGGTGTGCCAGGAGCAGACCAATTGTAATAAGAAGGAAATAGTAGCAAATACAAGAGGACTTGAGAAACAGTGCATACTGGCATGAGGTCAGAGGTGTAAATTGATCAAAATCAAAATGGCGGCAGAAGAGTCAACACATACCCTTCAACCCACTGATGCCACTTAAGAAGGGAGGTCACAGGACCTTAGTCCCCAATGAAGTGACATTAAACAGTCTTTATTTAAATTAAAAAAAACCTCAATACTGCTGCATGTCAATAAAGAGCGGCTTGTGAAAAGAACAAACAACCAATTACTAAAATAACCATAGCTGATTGCATACTCACTTTTATAACATGAGTATTCAGACCGTTGAAGCCGCAGTGATTGGAAAGCTCTCTGCATGGGTGACCCCCAACAAATTATGAGTAGCAGTGCTACCCTTAGTTCAACCTAAATGAACCAAATAGAAGCGATACATTGAAAGGTTTTCAGTCAGGGTGATGTGGGTCATGTATGTGGCACACAACATCTGAAATCAACCCGGACAGTGGTCTCATTTCAGTGGCTGATGAAGCATGACAGTCTAATCCTGTACTATCTGGATTTCAATCTACGATCGGCAGGATCCATGTTGATCTCAATGGCACATACTCGCCCTACTGAGCGAAGTTGTTGGAATGCATTATTTCAGAACAAACAATAAGCTGTGATCACAGTTAAAAAGAATATGGATGCTGTTGTATTGCGAGACTTGTATGTGAGGTTCAAGGGTTTATTCTTAGGATGACTGTGGCCGAATGGAGAAGAGGCTACATTACTGGGATGGTGCCAGTGGCCGTTTTATATCATATTTGTTTTATTGGGGTACGGGGTTTGCGTGTCAAACACAATGTATGGATCATAACAAACATAAGTTTTTAAGTAGCTCTTTCTACCACAGTATTTCATTTTCATAAGGATGAAAGGCAGAATCGATCTACCATGGGATTGTCACCATTAACCAGCACATCTGTTTTACCTACATGGTTCTAGTGACGCGCATCTCCTAGAGAGGAGAAAACATCATTGAACAAGCCAGACTAGACAGTGGAGGCCTATAGAAAGTGTTAATACCATAAAATACAAATTTCAGTCTCATGCTCAAGGCTAAGTGTTTGTTTGGCCAACAAAAATGTCAGATGACAAATGAAATATACTCACTGAGTTGTGATTGAGTGAGTAAGGCATGACCAAAGTGTTTTAGGTATAAAAATACACAAATATGTCCAATTAAGACACATCATCATTTTTAGGTCTTGCCTGAGTCAACTCATGCGCTGCTGCTTGCTACACATTTTATGTCGTAGCCATTCTTATTGGCAGACTCCTGATTGATCAGAGCGTGCCAGTTTCACGTTCTCTTCATTTGTTTCTCGCTTTACATGGGCCAAGTACTGATTGCTTTGATTTTTTTATTAATATCCTTCTGCTGCTCACACTCGGATTGAGGTACTTTTTTCTTCCTTCCCTGTTGTCATTGTTGTTGCTTTTTCCCCGTACCAACTCCTGTGTTGCTGCTTGCCTGTTTTTGCTTGCCCCCATACCCCATCCACATCATTGTTGTTTCCCCCTCCACACTCCCACTTCATTTCTTGCCTATTGTTCTGCTTCCCTGCAACACCTTCCCCTCATGCGTCATTGCTTGTTCATTACTACTTGCACCCTTATTTTTTCATCCCCTGTTCCCCCATCCCCTGCAGTTTCTTGCCCTTAGACACCCACCACCAGCGTCTCCCACTCCCTTACACCTGTTGTTGCTTGCAACCATCCCACTTGCTCCCTCCTACCACCCTCCCGCTGTTGCTTGCTCAATCCCAGCCCCACCAATCCTGCCACCAGAAAACACATTGACAAAGTCAAATAGCTCTCCCACAAGCGAGGTAGGAAAATTCTTGATGCAATTGCATGAAGGTGTCTTTTTATTTTTCAAAACCTCCATTTATAGGAAATGACTCTAACTTATAGAGGTTTATGCATCACACATTCGTTGACATATGTGGATGATAGAAAAGTGCTTAATCTGTGTGGGAATGTAATTTTACTCCTGGCCTACTTCCTTAAAAATACATTCACTAATAATTGTTTTCTCTTCATATATAGGTGTGGTTTCAAAACAGAAGAGCGAAATGGAGAAAGAGGGAGCGTTATGGTCAGATACAGCAAGCAAAAAGTCATTTTGCTGCCACCTACGACATATCTGTCCTCCCACGGACAGACAGCTACCCACAGGTAATCCGACTGCTTGATTAGGGAATGCCTGCCTCGTGAGACAACCTTGACATCTTTGCCCCCATTTATCATATTGTATGAAGGTTTACTTGGCCGGACTGGCCAGACCGGGAACCAGGCATTTCCCTGGGAGGCTGGAAGGGTGGGCTAGGTTTGCAGCCGTGGGGGCCGGATTTGTAACTGTGTAGCAGCTTTGCAGTGGTGCTGCAATATCGGCCCCCAGAAATGGAAGCAGAAGGCAAGCGTTTCCAGCCTCCCGGGGCCAGGCAGTGCTTCCGTAGGGGCTGGTCCAAGAAAATTGCCAGGGCTCATTTAGGTTCCCAGTCAGGCCCTGAAGGGTTCATCTTATCCTTACCTCTTCTGCAGTAGTGTGCATTGTAGTGCCTTGTTTGTTCACCAATCAACCCACTTTTCTTTGAAATATTTCCCTTCCTTGACATTACTACGAGCATGAGAGGCCATTTTGTTTTTGCATGCGTGTAAAATTGTCGTGGGATTACGGTACAATGCAGAGTGTCCATTCCACATTGTTTGTGTCTGCTGACTTCTTACAACAAATAAACACCGGCCAGTCTGATGAAAGAGTACCTTCGGGTCGCTTTTAGTGAACCGTAGACTGCGGTGGAAAAAAGATTTCACAAAATATCCAGCTCTTGCCAATGCATCTGTTTTCTTTTCCTGCTTCCCAGTCCCTGGCCAATTGTGTTCTATTTTTTTTTCTTTCCCTCCGGAGGACATCTTGTGTTCATGCTTCAAAGCGGTTACATATCGCTTTGCCGTTGTATGCTTTCATTCACATGTCAGAAATTATTGTTGTCCTTATGGATTCTTCTATGACTTTCAGCTCAGACTTTTTACATAGAAATGTAAATTGTGTATATATGCATAGAATTGGGAATTTGTGGCATCCTGTTCTTTCTCTGTTTGTCTTTCACTATGTCCATCTGTCAGCTTTGCTAACTGAAGCCTTCTAAAAAAATGGAGTGCAATTTAATATATAGTTTGCCTAGCTGGTGGATTATGCTTTATGATTTGGAGATTCATTAAACTTTTTATGCACTTGAGGAGTAGATTTACTAAAAACACGTGCAGCTCAGAGCAGCAACTTCACCGCGGCTCAGCAAACAAAGTCGCTGCGCTGTGTTGAGTGAGAACAGGACAGCACCATATCTAGTAAGGTATGGCCAGTGCTTTAAATGGGCCGGTACTGTCCGGTACTGAGTACCAGCACATTTTTATTTTGAGACGGAGAGTACCTGCACTTCTCAAGAAAAACGTAATACTTTTAGTTGGAGAGTACCAGCATTCTCAGAAACAAGCAGGTACTCTGGTACAGAGTACATGCACTTCTATTTTTCCATTTCAAGCACTGGGTATGGCACTGTTCTGCTCTCTCACTGCGATGGAACACAATCAGGCAGCCCAGGGTTTGACTGTGACAGAAAATAGGCATGGGCACTAGAATAAAAGTGGCCCCTATTAGCAAATCATATAGCTAAAAAAAGTGGCCCGCATTTGCGAATTGAGGCCATTTTGAACTTGAAAAGACACGCTATAGAGGTGATTACTAAGGTGTATGGGAACTAATGTATTTGTGCTTGCTGCAGGCAATGTTTGAGGTAATATCCGGACATCAACAGTAAAAATCGGCCCACAATACAATAAAACAGGCCCTCAAACACCCCCCAGAAAACTGTCCCACACACTAAGTTTTCAGACCAGCCCATTGGGCACTGCCTAATTGCCGTACAGGCCAGTCTGACCCTGATGCTGCCTAGGACCATACACACCTTTGCACCGTAGTTTTGTACTGGCAGGCAACGCTACCACTACCAAATAACTAAATACTATGCCTAGACAAACTTTTACCACTTTAGCAGTGTGCTGTACAGTGTAGCACACATCCAAAGTTGGAGAGGTTTGGAGAAATAAAAATATTTCTCCTTTTTAACCCTAGCCTCAAAGAGTTGATATTTTTGGCACAAAGCCCTTTCTACTATTGTTAATAGATATGACTTTGCATTAGAAACCATGGGGGCTGCAGGGGAATACCCATGTACCACTCAAGTGCCTGCTATATGAAAAGTAATGAAAAACAAGTTTTATGTTGGAAAGTAATTCTCAAATAAACATTTTGCGGTGGTTTGTTTCACTTTTGTGGCACAAACCCAGTAAATATGTCCTTGAAAAATAAAATAGGTGTTATGGGATTTTCTTCCACAAAACCTACTGGTTCTAATTTACAACAGCTTAGAATCTGCCAGACGGCAGGATTTTCTACGGTCACAAATTAAGAAACGGGGTTAGAAAATTGGAATTTGCAGTGAAGGATCAGGGGTACTGGGAATGCTGAGAACAGCCATTATGTTTCACATTTATGAGTATTCACAGATTTTTCCATTGGTGTTGTTTCCACTTTGATAGAGCACATCTAACATAAGTAGTAAAATAAAAGGGAATACATGCCTTCTTATGGTTGTAAAATGTCCCAGACCACATAACATTTTCTACTGGTGTGAGCACAGGATTTTTCCAAATGGATTAAAAAAGAGGAAAATTATGCAAATCCAAATTTTTCTTTATCCCATGCCTGCAGATTATCCTTGTGTGACTGTCTGCATGCATAGTGTTAGTACAAATGGGGTTTCTCCTGGAAATGTATGATTTTACTAGATTTCCAGATGTAATGCTCGGGATTTTTGTCACCCTCAAAAATGTAAATGTATGAAAATAATAGGCATAAATCTTAGGCTCATAGATTTTCATGTGTTTTATGACAGGGCCTGTTGTTTCAAACGGCAGAAAGTGGATACGTCTTAGTCAGTTAGTCAATCTGAATATCACTTAATTCTGTAGTACTTTAATATATGTTAAATTAAGACATATAACAATACTAAAATGTAGATTTAATTGCAATTCATCTTTTTATTACTTATCTTTTATTAGACAAGCAAGAAGGCAACTTTAATATATTTAAATAATTCAATACACATTATTTTGGGATTTTTTGCATTGTGATATTTCCACTATAATAAACTGCAACATGATTTGATTTCTATTTGCGCAAACAAAATACTATTGCCTATTTACTTACACCAATAACTAAACAAAAATGCTCTATTTTATATATAAAACAAATGACTGTACATGAAGAGAAAGGGGTGAGAGTGCAAGAAACAAGTTGACATTTAGATGGAACATAATCAATTTAAGTCATACATTACGTTGATGGTATCTAGGCTCACTATCGAAAACAGAAAAAAAGATCAAATGCTCATTTGAAATAATATTATCACCAAATCACTCCCTGTCACCAAGGACACAATGATCTTACACTTGAGTTACATTTTAAAAAGCTTTGCAAATGCTGGTAGTTTAATCCAATTGCTTTGAATGATGGAAAGCAAGATCACAACTATGAGAATGGTGTACAGTGTTAAATACAGGTCCCAGCTGGGCCCATGTGCACTTGTTGAGATAGGATTGTTTAACCACTGCCCAAAAGAGGACCACCAAGTAGAAATCTCATCCAAACACATTGTTGTTGGGCTAAACGTGGGCTATGTAAACTAGGCCTAGGTAAAATTCCGATTATGCCAGATTAATCGGAGCACTTTTGGTAATTTTGAGTTACTCTTCGATGCAGAATTACCGTAATTGCACGATTACTCCTGCTTGCGCAATTAAGAGTAATTTGGGGGGGAAACTCCTACAGTGAAAACACATTTAGTAAGCCCGAGCCTATTCCTAACTTTTTCTTAGAGTGAAATACATTCTTGTGTCCAGAAAATAGCACTAAATGCAGTTAGTAATTTGGGGGTAATCCTACCCCAAGAGCACATTTAGCGAGCGTGAGCGGCTGCTCTCGCTCGCTATTTGTGTTCTGTTGCATTTAGCACCATTTCTTAGTGCAAAATGCATCCTCGTGTCCATTTTGGCTTCAAGGGGGCATTTTTGAGCTAAGAAGTAGTGCAAAACACAGAAATGTTCTTCTTGCATAATTCAAGCATCACCTTGCAGAATTCTAAGTTAATTCCGTTTTATTACGCCACACCTAACTAAGCGAGTTACGCCCACCCCTAATGTAAACCCACACAAAGCAATCCATTCAGTATTCATCACAGCACTATGGATGTACAAAATTGCCACTGGGTAAGAACTCCCCAGAGTTTAAGAAACTCCCAGAGGAGTTTCCTTGTTGCATTACCACTTCTTCCTGATGTGGAATTTCTATCTATCGACAGAAATGAATGTTTCTGGCAGGGCACGAGTCGGGGGTACACGCAGGTGGACGGCGTCCACCCACTTATTTCACAGGGGGGACGCCGTCCACCCTGCCAAGAAGTTGGGCCCCACTGATAAAGATGCTGAATTCGTCCCGGTGTAATTTGCAAACACCGGGACACTTTCAGCAGCGCCTGCACGTTATCTGCTTTCGATCGGCAACAACGTGCAGGCGGGGACGGGGCTCTCTTATTTCTAAGTCCTGCTAGCTCTTAATAAAGGCCAAGTCTGAGGGGTCATCAGGCCTCCTTTTGTTCGAGTCTCTTGGCTGGCAGCAGTCAGGAGCCTCACACCCAGAAGCAAATGCAGCAGAGGAGAAACAAAGGCTCACACCTTGTTAGCACTTCACACATACTTGAGAGGCAGCTTTTCACTTTGTTCAGGCTCTGTTTAGGAGATACACATGCACTGTAAGAACTGCAGATGTGTTGGTCTTTCCCAGTATTTGCACAAAATGTAAATAGCATTTATATAGAGCTTACTACCCCCTGAGGAGGCCTTGTAATAATTTAAATATCACTATTTTTTCTTTTAAAGCACTATGGGTGGAGGGAGTTTACGCTGACAAAAGGCAACATTGTTTTATGTGTAGAGTACAAAAGTGTGAATCTTCTGCCTAATTCAGGAGAGTTTAAAAGTATACTCGAAATGTGCTCCAATGTACTCATGATACACCTGCTAAATATGTATATGAGGGCTTAAGATGTGATGTCACTTCTTGTGATGCCACTTCCTGTGATGTCACGCGCGTCACACGCCGTGATGTCACGCGCTGCGATGCCACTTGCTTACTGATTAACTAGGTTAGTCCCCCCACTTCTTTTTTTAGGACTTGTGCCCTGGTTTCTGGTTTGTAAAACACGAGAGCTGGAGGTTTGGAGGATATTGAAGTAGAAACTCCTCCATTTATACCCGGGTGATAATAGCATCCAGGTGACAGTCAATGAAAGCTAATTTTCCACTTTGTTTTTTAGCTGTACCAAATTTAGATTTTCTTAACCGGATTCGTCCAAGCAGGGATGCTTTCTGAACAGGCTGTGCTTGCTTTCTGTCACTTTATAAGCTGCCCTTGCCTCAGCACTTAAAATGGTCACTTTAAAAGGCTTTTTATTGCCCAGTTCACACAATAGAATAATTTATCCATCCTCCCCAAACCAGGAATAACCTCCCTGAGCAACTTAATAAAGAAGCTGCAGGGCAATCCCAGCAGAAAGTAGTGAACAATCTCAGAATGTGCCTTATACACAACATAACATAGTACAGCACAACCTAAAACACAACTATTGCCACATTTATTCTATCCAAATTTAAAAATAGTATTATGCGCGGCATCATAATTATGAATTTCCATGTAACCATTTAATGACATCGCAAGTTCCAAATGACTAAACAAAGCAAACGCATTCGTCACAGTGGTTTGTCCCACATTTAGCTCCCTGTTTAAGCACATGGAAGGAAGCATCTGTTTTCAGCAATCTCTCCTTTGTGATCAGCAAATGTGTGCAAAATCTATTTATTCCATGGTTGTCTAGTGTCAAAAGTTCATGGAAAATCTATTTTTATTTCTCACTAGGCACAACATGAAGAGAAATGATTTTGCTTCTCCTTTGCTTGATAAGATGGGCATGTCTCTTTCATGGACATTTTAAATTACCTCATTTTTTTTTCTCCAAATTTGTTTACACACCTGTTGCCCAGATCTGTGCGTGCTCAATGTCGAGCCTCAAGCCTTCCCTCACCAACAATTTGTATGTTGATTGACAACTGACGCAGTCAACACTTACCTCACACTTCTGCTTTTTTGCGAATGTAGTGGAATAATTCACATAAGAAAGAGGGGGAAAACTATTTAGGTGCCGAAAGTAAAAACAGTAACTGTGAAGTACTCTGAGGAAAGATTGTAGAGCAGACATTAAGCAAGATTCACAAATGTTTATGTATGGAAAGGACATATACATGAAAGACGTACCGGGATACACTGTATTCAACCCATGAATAAAGTATGCACCTGCAAAATTACAATCTAAGTATATTGGGCATAGCTAAACGCAGTGCTTAATTTGATCCAGAGCTTTCTGGTGCTCAGAACGGGCACCTAATCATCAGCACCAGAGCTTCTAGCACCAATTAAGGGCACACACATTTGGAAGTAAGGCGATTTTCCCCATAATCACAGAATGTTAAGGCACGCCAAGACTCGAACCCGGTTCCCCAGCTCCGAAATCGGCAGCTCTAGCCATTAGGCCAAGTCCTCTCCAGTATGTAAGTGCCGGGGCTCTAGTCAGGAGGCAGTTTGCACCAGCACATTTCTCCTGTTAGCTCTGCTTCCTGAGGAGAGCCCCGGCACTTTTTATATTACAAATTAACCACTGGCTAAACGATTATCAGAGCTGTGACAGGCTAAGAAAGCCATGCTGCCATTCACAAAAGACTTCCAACCGGTAGCTGTGCACCTAAATTTGACCCAAGTGGGTCAGGCATTGGTGCTGCAAAAAGGCATAGGATAGTCGTCCAAGGCATAGGATAGTCGACCAATATGCCTATTGTTTTAGGATCTACGTGAGAAGGTGAGGCAAATGTGGGAAAATGGTTAGTTTTTTTTAAAAAGCACAATAGGTATTGCACACAGAATTCTCACAGCTTTAGGAAATAGACATGTCACCAATGAAATTGAAGACCATACATTTAAGTGCATCGTTTCCTAAATGCATGATTTATGCTTGTAGTGTCCTGCCGGACACATTCTAGTGTTTTTACCAGCCACTCCCAGAGTGCTGGCTTTTACTCCCATCCCACACCCATCCAACACAGGCGTCACCGGTCAGGTGACCCTGCCAATAAAAAGGCCCAAGTGCAAGTGCTCATGGCCAGTTCTAAGTGCCATGCTAACAGTGTCTGTGTCCATTATTTCGCAAGTAGGTGGGCCTAGGGCCCTTGACGTTACAATGCTGACATAGTTAGTGTTCCAATGTATGTGGTACCCCAGGGATTCGTAAGCTATCATGAATAAGCAAGTTTTCTCATGTAATTTATCTCATTTGTGAATCTTGTTCTTTGTTAGAATTACATTGTATTGTTTTTTGGTTGGTGCTGCAGTGTGATTTTCAAACTGAACATGTTACCTTGCAGTATCAAATCTCTTATGCATATATGTTAGTATAACTAACAAAATACATGAGCTAGAGTTTACCTCTACACCGTTTGACGTCATTGCTCCCTGCCCTGTTATTACAGGAATGCTATTCAGTTTCGATTTCAAAACAATACTTTTTCACTCTTCTCTAAAATATATGCAAACACACCAAAAATACAAGTAAATGTAATATTTTTGTTTCCCTTAATTCCAGATTCAGAACAATCTGTGGACTGGAAATGCGGCCGGAAGCCCCGTGGTCACTTCCTGCATGCTGCCGCGGGACACTTCCTCCTGTATGACACCCTACCCCCACCCCTCTCGGACTGACACGGGATACACAGGCTTCTCCAACCACCAAAACCAGTTTGGCCACGTGCCCCTCAACAATTTCTTCACTGACTCTTTACTCTCGGGGGCTGCAAATGGACACTCGTTCGAAGCCAAGCCGGAGTTCGAGAGGCGGTCTTCCAGCATCGCTGTGCTCCGGATGAAAGCCAAGGAACACGCCGCCAACATCTCCTGGGCCATGTAAAATAAGAATTTCTTTTCTCTTTACGGAGAAATGAAGGCACCCAACCTCTTTTTTACTATTTAAAGGATGGACAATAGGCAGGAGCCTGGACTCTTGCTTCCATTCAGGATGAATTAATGAGCCGGCTCAAGCGCTTAAAACAGACACACAGCTTGTAAATATAATGTTGTATAAAGAAAACATGTAGTAATGCCTTCCTGTATTAATCCTGTTTTAGAGGAAATCATGGTGTATAGTCAAGCAAATAAATATACTTCTACAAAACAACTTGAAGCCAAAACAATTCCGTCTGCTCAGCACCAATCTACCTGCGATTCCACATTATTATTTGTAACAATTGTACCTATTTTTTCTATTTTTATTTTTCTGTTCATTTTGCAGCTTTTCACATTAAATGATATTATTTCTCACCCTTTGTGATCTGGTTCTGATGTGTTACACTGATGTGGCGGGCGATTCACACGTCTTTTTTTTTACTTGCAGATCTAGTCACCTTCAATTTTCTGCTTCGCTTTAAGCAGGATGTTGCTTTAATTTCTTTTAATTCACAGAAATACCAAGAAGTACCTACGGAAATCTATGTAAATACTTTGTACTTGATCCGTGTATTGTATTGTCCATGGGACGGGCAATCTGCTAACGTAAGTATGCAGGCATTCTGCCTTAACATATAATATAAAGCAAACACAAGGAGATGATGGACGGAGTGCTGAAACTTTTGAAACACACCCCCAGTCAAAGATCTGGGTTGAATCCATCATCATTCTTTAGCTCACTTTGCCACCCGAGTTCAGACACAGCTATATGCAAATCAGTCTTGACCCTGTGCCTCATGGGAACAGTCCAGACCGAACTGCCAAGCCATGTCATCCCTGGATTGGAATCAAGCATCCTGGGACCGGTTTCAGGCTAACAGCCCTCATCAGCCAGGCTAGCTTGAATCCAGTGGCAAAGTGAGCAAGGGACCCACGTCTGGGCATACCCTGCCAACTTAGGGCGAACAAAGCAAACACAAGGAGATGATGGACGGAGTGCTGAAACTTTTCAAACACTCACCCCCAGTCAAAGATCTGGGTTGAATCCATCATCATTCTTTAGCTCACTTTGCCACCCCAGTTCAGACACAGCTATATGCAAATCAGTCTTGACCCTGTGCCTCATGGGAACAGTCCAGTCCAGACCGAACTGCCAAGCCATGTCATCCCTGGACCGGAATCAAGCATCCTGGGACCGGTTTCGGGCTAACAGCCCTTATCAGCCAGGCTAGCTTGAATCCAGTGGCAAAGTGAGCAAGGGACCCACGTCTGGACATACCCTGCCAACTTAGGGCAAACAAAGCAAACACAAGGAGATGATGGACGGAGTGCTGAAACTTTTCAAACACTCACCCCCAGTCAAAGATCTGGGTTGAATCCATCATCATTCTTTAGCTCACTTTGCCACCCCAAGCTATCCTGGCTGAAGAGGGGTGAAACCCCGAAATCGGTCCTAGGATGCTTGTTTCCAGTCCAGGGAGGACCTGGCCTGGCAGTTCGGGCTGGACTGTTCCCATTGGGCACAGGGTCAAGACTGATTTGCATATGGCTGGGTTCAAACTGGAATGGCATGGTGAGCAAAAAAACAATGGATTTAGGCCCAGATCTCTGTACTGGGGTGAATGTATGACATTGTTCTGCATTCTGTTCATCAATTGTTGTTTTTGCATTTGTCACCCCGAGTGGGACGGGTATGCCCAGACGTGGGTCCCGTGCTCTTCATGCCACTGGAGTCAAGCTATCCTGGCTGAAGAGGGGTGAAACCCCGAAACCGGTCCTAGGATGCTTATTTCCAGTCCAGGGAGGACCTGGCCTGGCAGTTCGGGCTGGACTGTTCCCATTGGGCACAGTGTCAAGACTGATTTGCATATGGCTGGGTTCAAACTGGAATGGCATGGTGAGCAAAAAAACGATGGATTTAGGCCCAGATCTCTGTACTGGGGTGAATGTATGACATTGTTCTGCATTCTGTCCATCAATTGTTGTTTTTGCATTTAACATATAAAATAGCTATATTATTTTTAATTAAGAGGGAAAATATTTAGCCCTGTGGGTAAGGCCTTCGCCTTTCACTCCCTGGATGCACACTACTCCAATATTATTTGGTGTATGCTTTTGTGCAGTGGCGGCCGGCACGGCTCGCAGGTGGTGAGGCGGGTGAGGGGGAGTACAGGGGGGGGGGAACATTGCACAATGTTGAATAAAAAAAAAATTAAATACTCTTACCTTGACACCGGGTCTCGCGTCTTCGCTCCTGCTCTCCTCCGGACTCCAGGAAACACAGCCAGGCTCCCCTGACCAATCACAATGCTGCAATGCAGTGTTGTGAGTGGTAAGCACCCAGGCTCCTATGACCAATAACAACGCTGCAATGCAATGTTCTGTGTTCAAGTGATGCAGGTCCAGTCCTTCTTACCCAGGCAAGAAGATAGCAGGTCAGCACAGCAAAGTAGGAGTCCAGCAGAGTGCAGGCCATCAGAGGGGCAGTCCTTCAGTAGCACAGCAGTCCTTCTTCCTGGCAGAGTATCCACAGGGCCAGAAGTGTACTGAAGAGTTGGTGTCTAAGGTTCTTCTTTTATGCACTGGCTTCCTGGTTCTGGAAGGTGGAAGAAGCTTCTAGACAGTGGGTTTGAAATGCACAGATGCCCTGACTTCCCTGCCCGTCTCCAGATTAACCACAGGGGGTATGCAGCCCTTTGTATGGAGACGGGACGCAGCCTATTCAGGTGTAAGTGAGGCTGGGCCCAGCTTCTCCTGGACATCTTGCCAGTAAAGGCCCTTCTAGTCACACCTAAGCTCCCATTGTGTGTGGATGTCAAGGAGGAATACACAAAGCCCAACTGCCAGCTACTCCCAGTCATGTGACCAGAGTCAGGCACCCAATGGTTAAGGCAAGAAAATGCCAGCTTTCTAAAAGTGGCATGTTCAGAATTGAAATTTAAAATCAGACTTCACCACAAATTAGGATTTTAAATTAGGATTCCAGAAACACCAAACATGAACCAGTTATCTCTTCCCATTTGGAAATTACACTTATAAAATGTAATAAGGCAACTCCACTGTTATCCTACGGGAGATAGGCCTTGCAGTAGTGACAAATCAATTTAAGAGATTTTCAATACCAGGTCATGTAAAACTTAACAGTACATGTCCTACTTTTTAAATAAATCGCACCCTCCCTTTGGGCTGCCCAGGGCCGCCCTAAGGGTGACTTATATGTATTAAAAAGGAAGGTTTGGGCCTGGCAAAAGGTTTATTTTGCCAGGTCGAAATGGCAGATTAAAACTGCACACACAGGCTCTGCAATGGTAGGCCCAAGACTGGTTTGAAGGGTTATTTAAGTGGGTTGCACAATTGGTACCGCAGGCTTACTAGTAGCATTAAATTTACAGGCGCCCTGGGTACATGTAGTACTACTTTCTAGGGACTTATAAATAAATTAAATATACTAATTGGGGATAAGTCAACATTACCATGTTTTACGGAGTGAGCACATGTACGTTAGATCAGGTTAGCAGTGGTAAAGTGTTAGTTGTGTAACAGTAGAAAAAAGTGTCTCCTTTGTCAATGATTTATAGGGCGACCTCTACAATCTTGTGAAGGATACTTTCTGTATACTGGGGCGTAGGAGTTGGTATTTGTTGATATGTGTGTTTAGTTGGATGACAATACATTTTCAACTATTTTTGCAAGTTAAGGAAGAGCATTATTTGACCTGAGGCTCTCTATTTGGTCAACATTTCTTGAGTACATTTCGTACACGACCAATTTTGACTTGGCAACTGAGGTCTTCATGCAATTTAGACAGTAACATAGGGCTGCATCTGTGTTCTTTGGCCATGGATGGGGGGGGTGGATTTATCAGAATGTAGTGACAGTCTTGTCTCAGCGGTTATGCTTTTTCAATGTTCTCTGGAGCATAGGAACAAAGAGGAAGTTCCCTTGTTTGGTAGAGATTCCCCTCTTTGTAGTCTTGTCGTCTTCTCTAGCAAGGATTCATGTTATCACAGATGTGTGGAAAGACCTTGAGGGACAATCACATTCCGAAATTACATGCACACGAGCTCACTGGACACATTTCCTCATGGTCCATTACGCAGCTGTAGTGTGGATTATGCACTAGACATACACCCAACGTGGTAGCACTTACTAATTAGCCAATACAAAGTACTCCAGTTGGGTAGACATTTTGTGCAAAACTGTGGACTCTTGCTGGATAAAGAGGCAGGTGAGGTTCCATTCTGGCCTAGTTACTCACACAGCTACAGCCACACCCACACTGACACTCAGACACCCACTCACACACCCATTCAGCACCTCACACACCCACTCACAGACTCATACAGTCACTTGTACAACCACTCACACACCCACATATCCACTCATGCACCCACTCACAGACCCATACGGCCGCTCATAAACCCACTCACGCACGCATGCAGTCACTGATATATCCATTCAGAGACCCAGAGAGCCACTCGCCCACCCACTCACATACCCACACAGACACTCACACACCCATTTTGCCACTCTCACATCCACTCACAGACCCACACAGCCACTCACACATTCCCTCATACACCCATACAGTCACTCACACACCAATTCACACATTGTTGGAAAGTAGCCCTTTTTGACATGGTCACCCCCACTTTTTGCCTGGTAACTGATGTGAATTCAACTGGAAGTGCACTGGGTTCCTGCTAGCCAGGTCCCCAGTGCCAGAGCTCATTCCCAAAACTGTACAATTGTTTCCCCAATTGGCAAAACATTCAGCACCCTCTGTAAGTCCCTAGTAAATGGTACCACAGGTACATATGGACTGAGGTACTAAAGAGGGTCTCTAAGCACAGCGGTATGAATTGTGCCACTCTAAGGGACCTCTCACCAAGCATATGCAAAGCTGCCATTGCAGGCGGTGTGTCGTGGTGCAGACAAAAGTGAAAACATGACATGTCACACATCCCTGTGTGCCACGTAACCTAACACTGCATGTGATATTTAAAAGTCACCCCTACAGCAGACCTGACAGCTATAAGGCAGGGTGCTGAATATCACATGTGAGGGCATACCTGCATGAGCAGATATGCCCCTGTGCTGGTCAGTCCTATTACTGCCAGTACAAGTGACCAGGGCAGCCATTTTAAAACATGTGCTGGACACTGATGAAAATGAGTTCCCCAGCTACATGATGGTTTCACTGAGGTCAGGGATGTTTGGTATCAAACATCTCATATTGGTACACCCACACTGATTACAGTGGCGGATTTACAAATAAATGCACCCAGAGGGCACCTTGGAGGTGCCCCCTGAAAAGCTACCAACCTCTGGTGTGCTCCCTGACTGGTTTCTGCCAGCCTGCCACCTGAGACACTGTTCTGACATCCTAGGGTCACAGCCTCAGCTCTCAGGAGGCCCAGAACAAAAGCCTTTCAAGGAAGAGGGTGTAACAACCACCTCCCACAGGATGACCTGCTGATTAGAGTTTTTAGGCTGGCAAACTTGAAATAGCTGCTGCCTTTGAAATGTGAATCTGGCTCCCCCTCACAGGAGAGGAAGCCAACCCCCTTGTCCACAGCCCCCTTTGGCAACTGGACAGGCAGGAAAATTGGCCAGTCAGGTAGGCGTGCCAGCTCCAGGCTAGGACCACCCTAAGGTGGGCTAAACTGTGGTGAACACGATTTTTCAGAAGTAGCCATCTTTGTGGTGGCATACTTAGGAATTCTGAGACAGAGTTATGCTCACTTCCAACAGGTCGTGGTCATATAGGGAGCATAGTGACCCCAAGGGTCAGTAGCCCATTGGTTGCTACCCTACACTCCCCTAACACCCCTAAATTGAGTATTTAGGGGGAGCCCCTGGCACCAGAAGAGCAGATCCTGATGACCTGAAGAGAGAAGATGAACGAGAAGAGTCACACAGCAAGAACAGAAGATCCAGCAACTGACTTGGCGCTAACCCTATCGGCCTGCCTGCTGAGTTCGCCTATTGCACAAGAAGTTGACTTGTCCTGCAGCTGCTAAGTACCCAAAGCCCGGGGGACAAGCAATCCTTCACCCTGGAACCAAAACCTCCTGAGGGACAGCAGAACTGTCCCCTGCATCCTGCAGACAGCAAAAGAAAGACCAAGAGGACTCCAGGCCTGCTAAAACCCGCTGCCGCCACGCACCACTGCACCTGAGCCCCCAGCCTGTGTCAAGTGTGGGCCAACAGTGTCTACATGGTCCCCAAGCCCTCAAGGTACCAAGTCCACTGTGGAGTGACTCCTCTTGGCCTCCTCGACATCGCCTGTAGCCTCTCTTTGTGGGCACCCTCAACTGTGAGTGTTGCCGGATGGAAAAACCCGACACCTCAAATACCCTCTGCACCTGGATACCCCATCCCGAGGAGAAGAGGACCAAAGGTGTTTCCATGGCCCCAAACATCACAAGAACCAAAGTCACCGGCTGGTTTCCCAGGACTGGTCACACAGTCCCCTCCTACAGCCTCTTTTTACTGTGACCGTTCTCCATTGGATAACATTGGGCACCTGACAGTGTTTGGCACCTCTGCACCCGGCCACCCTAGTGCAGCTGGTGGTGTTCTGTTGGTGCTGCCTTGGACCTTGCCCACCACTCACCTAGACCTGGCATCTTTTGGAGTGTTTCCCCTGTCTTTTTGCTTTCTGACCTCCCGGTTTTGACTCTGTTTTTACTGGTTTAGTGTATTTGCACACTTTCTCACTGCTGTTCAGTGTTCAAGTGCAAGTGCTCCTATTGTAAATTGGATTATGGATTGGTGTTTCCATGACTGGCATATTTGATTTACTGGTAAGTCCCTAATAAACTGCACTGAGAGTGCCAGGGCCTGTAAATCAAATGCTGCCAGTGGGCCTGCAGCACTAATTGTACCACCCACATGAGCAGCCTTTCAAAGGATTCTCAGACCTGCCACTGCAGTGCCTGCATGCAGTGTTTACTGCCTTGTGGACCTGGCAAGTGCACCCACTTGCCAAGCCCTAACCTTCCCTTTTATTACATGTGAGTCACCCCTAAGGTAGGCCCAAGGTACCCCTATGGGCAGGGTGCAGTGTATGTGAGAGGCAGGACATGTACTAGTGTGTGTACAGTGAAATACAGTGTAATTCGTTTTTCACTATTGAAAGGCTATCTGTCCCATAGGATAGAATGGGGAATAACATCTTACAAGTATATCTTCCCATTGGGACAAGTTAGAGAAATGGAGTTTAGTATGCCTGAACTCAGAATGTAGGAATGCATCTTTTAGTAAAGATGATTTTTATATTCTGTGTTTGAAAATACCACTTTTAGAAAGTAGGTATTTTCTTGCTTAGCCATCCTGTGTGCCTCTGCTGGGTTGTGGATTGACTGTCTGGCTTTTGAGTGACAGGGGCTGGAGATGCGCATTCTCTTCAGACAGCCACTGGGGGGTCGAGGTGTGTCCTGCCTTTCCTGGATGAGTCAGGGCTGGGCTGCATAGACCTGGGCCGCAGTTAGGGTAGTGGGAGGAGATTTCCTTGCACCTGAATGGGCCTGGTCTGCCTTGGACAATGCTGTCTCCACCTCCTGCCAGAAAGCTGGGCCAAAGAGGACCAAACTGGTTTGGACTGAGCAAAGACACTCTCTGCCCAAGAGAACAAAGATAAATGCAGTATAAATATTGGGGCCCAGACTCCAGAACTTTTGAACTCACTGGAATCAAGGAACCTGCCAAGAAGAAGAGCTGGAAGAACTGCTAGGAGGAGTACTGCCCCGTTGCTTAGTTGTTGCTTTCTGGGTTGGCCTGCAGGCGCTGTTTCTGCCTTTGTTAGTGAAAGGACTGGACTGAACTTTCTTTACTTGTTGCTGAGTATCTCTAAAGGCTTGAAATAGAGCTTGCCTCCTGTTCATGAAGTCTCAGGGACAGCAACAACTTCACATACCTCTGGGTACCGCCTCTGGAACCGTGGGTTTCAGTTGCCACAGAGGGGGAAGAAGCCAACACCGTCACTGACACCACTGCGGACTCCGTGTCCTGAAGGCACCACAGAGGGCACAGCCGCACTTCGCACCGCAACCCTGGTCTGACCGACGACGACAACCGCTGCCGCCACCGAGCTGCTGCTTGCACCGCGACCTTAGGGCACAGCACTCTGCACAGCCTTGCTTCAATCTGCCGCCCTGGTCTCACTGATCACGTTGCTGCCTGCTGACCGTGACACGTGTGACCACACCTTGGTTTAGGGGCACCACTCATTAGTTACACGACGCACCGCCCAGTCCCACGCCGCAGTCTGGGGTGACCGACTCCAGCTCCCATCAATCGGCACTGTCGCTTGCACCGTGACCTCTCAGCACCGCCACGAGCACTGCCTCACTCCACACAGCAGCCCTGGTCTCATCGACGCTGCTGGACAACTGTCACCGAGTCGCTGCCGGCACCGCACGCTGCACCGCTACGCTTCACATAACAACCCTGATGGTTGCCTCGACTGGCCCACATCGACGCAGTCAGCCGGAACCAAAGGTACTGTTTACGAGTCTGCTGACACTAAAGCCGGTCCGCACCGACGCGGTCGGCCGGAACGGTTGAATTCTGTTGTTTTCAGCACCACGGTAGCTCCGGATGGAGCTACTGGCTTCAAGGAACTGCATTTTAACGTTTTTTCTTCAAAGTGCCTATTTTTGATTACTGTATGTTGGTCTTTTATCATTTTGGTCTTGTTTGCACAGATACATTTTGGTTATTTTTGTAAAGCTGGTGTGTTGTCCTTTTGTAGTGTTTTCACTGTGTTACTGTTAGTTATCCTGACTAAAAGGAAGGGTCCCTACTTGGACAAAGATGAAAACCATTGCCAACTAGATATATGCTGTATGGGTGGGTGGCAGTCACCCATACAGCCACTCACACATCCACTCAGCCACTCATACAGCCACTCAAATACCCACTCACTCACCAATACAGACACTCACACAGCCACTCACTCGCCCATGCAGCTAAGCACACATCCACTTATTCACCCATACAGCCACTCACACATCCACTCAGCCACATACCCACTCACTCACCAACACAGACAGTCACACAGCCACTCAGATGGCACATGTTAGATATAGTATCACTCATTAGTAGTACAAAAGAATAGTAATTTAACTTATGCAGTAGCTTAGTATATATCTTTAACACTCAGAAATTTTTACGAAACACAGTCATTGGATTATGTAATCAGTGATGTCATCAGTGATGTCATTTGAGATGTTATCAGTGATGTCACTGACCATGTCATAAGTGATGCAGTGTGTGAGGTCATAAGCAGTGCATTACGGGGGTGTAAGTTATAGTTAGCTCAGGTAGCTATAACTGCTGAATTTCTATGGTTTTGAACTTGTGAAATCTGAACCTAACTATAACGTCCCTGTAACCTTTGCTTTTATGAGTGAATATATGTATGTATATATATATATATATATATATATATATATATATATATATATATATATATATATATATATATATATATATATATATATATATCCATTCAGAAACCCACTCCAGTGAAGACAAGTGAGAGGCCACTCGGGGAAACCATGGAAGACCTTTATTGACAAATTGGGCATGATGCATTTCGGCTCATTAGCCTTCTTCGGATGCCGCTGCTTTCAGGGTATATTTATATATATTCTGTCCACTTTTTTCCATCAATGACCACTGCTCTCGTCACGGTGGGTTCACCAGCTTATGAGGACGGACTCGTAGAATATGCGTTACCAAAAGAGACGCTGGGAACTCCGGGCTTCATTTCCACAGATTTAAACATGTTTTTCATTACCATATACCACTGGATGAATGATATGGTGGGGTCGTGTGGAGGAAAAATTGATGGATAGATGATGATATCCAATAATGATTTTTATGATGGGGGCGCTTTAAAAAGAATCTTTTTTGATTGAAGCATTGAATTAATTTTCTACTGTCATGTTAAACAGGGCACAAGTGATCAATTGTGTCAAATCAGTATTTGTGTTGAAAGTTTAAAATGGCCACCACCTTTGCAATCATGTTTGAATTATTTTTTATAAAAAGTCCTCTTTCTTTGTTTACTATCGTGTGATGAAGTCTGCCAATCACAAATTAATTTAAGTGATTTTCACACAAAGGGTAGCTGACATTGACGAAGGCCAAGGCGCTGAAACGCGTTTGTCAGCAGAGGGTTGCACGTAGGAATTGTGAATAAATCTGTGGAAATGAAGCCTGTAGTTCCCAGCGTCTCTTTTGGTAATGCATATTCTACGAGTCCATCCTCGAAAGCTGGTGAACCCACCGTGACGAGAGCAGCTGTCATTGATGGAAAAAAGTGGACAGAATATGTATGAGAGACTGCCTGCTCCGTCGTTGATATTTGAAAAACGCAAAAAACCGTGAACTGCTAAGCCTCCGCCGACCACGGGATCTATCGTCGCCACTGGGGACCTGAATAGCAGCATTGAATCAACTGAGGTCCCAACGCTGGGTGAAGATGTCTTGGAACTGGTCGGAGGATGCAAATCCGTCTAAGCGGCTCACTCGGGTAAGTGGACTTCAGCTGCATAAATGAGTAAATTGCAAAGGCACGGCAAAGGAGTAAGGGCATGATTTGTAGTTGTTATTAGGAATACGTTGCAACCCGATCTGAAAGAAATCAAAGAACAGCATGTTTAGCGATGCGGAGCGTTTGGAGGCAGCAGAAGGAGTCTTCTGCGGTGCGGCGCAGGTTGAGAGAGCGGAGGTTGGAACACATGCAAGCAAGAGTTCGACCAATTTAAAAGGATTATTCCTCACATTGGAAAGACTGTATGAGAAAGAAACGCGGAAAGGGTGGGAGTCAACCTCACTACAACGTTACCTAGATGTAGATAGGATTCCAAGGGCCCTCAGAATCTACCCTATACCATCTTATGAAAATCTAGACCCCAACCTATTGAAGGAATGGGCTGATTTTACAACGCAATCGGCTAAAGGTATGGTTGCAATCGTAAAATACACCAAAAGTGAAAGGACAAAATTGTTGGAAGAAATTCAAAAAATTGAAGAGAAAATATCACAAAATACGGATAAGGAAGCAGTCGAGAGATTGAGGTCGCAAATGAAAGCGCGATTAACGTCCTCCTATGAAAATGACATAAAATCCAGAAAACAGAGCAAGTTGCAAGAGATCAGTGCGACTATGAAGTAGGCAGAGTTCTAACTTTTGCGAGAAAATATGATGCACCACGTAGAAACCTGCAGCAAAGTAAGAATTTGAGAGCAACAGATATTAGGGATACCTCAGAATCAGAGGCGGATACCGGTCAATCAGAATTTGATCCTACTAGGAGACGTGAAGGAGAGGAATCGAGTTCTGGGGTAAATTTTCCCAAGGAGTATCAACTAATAAAAGAGACTTGGCACAGGTATCCGCAAAGAACGAGACCTCCAGAGTCCATAGGAGAAAAACCAGGAGAGGTGCAAAGAAAGGGGAACCAACAGGAATAGTCAAGGGTCACAAGAAGCAAAAAAATCTTCTACCGGAGATAAATCCTGAAAACTGCTCTGTGGTGAATTTGTCGAATCGTGAATTGACGGTGATGGAGCAAGGTAAATAAGAAAAATTTGAACCCCCTAATATTAATGGAAATCGCAGTATTGCAAAAAGGACTTACATTTTGCCCAACAAAAAGCTGGGACTACACCCAAACTCGCATAGATCTGTATCTATTTATAAGAAAGCTCAAATTGAAGAAACTGTTCCTGAAACATCCTAAAAGGAGCCCGTCCACAGTTACGGAAATGACTACTTCAACGGATATTCTGACTGGCAGTGATCTGGATACGTTAAATATCCTGTGTCAATTAGGAACCAACCCGTGTGAAATTCAGCAGCATGAACCTGGAAATACATTGGAATTTCTTGAGGAACTAGGGATAGAACAGAGAAGGGGAAAAAGTCAGTTCAAGGCAAAATCTAAATTTATTCCCAACGGTCCCTTTGACGCAGTAGACTGTTTTCATGAGGCAGTCGTAAAAGATCTTGATGAACTCAGAATGTCCAGAAATACAACAACGATGGGACAGTCTAGCAAATTCAACTTGAGTAAGGAGGAACAGTTGGCCATCACAGCATTGCAAAAGGATCCAACAATCGTAATTAAGCCATCAGACAAAGGCGGCAATGTGGTGGTCTTAACTAAGGAACTATACCAGGAGGAAGCAATTCGACTGCTGGGAGATTTGGCAAGTTATACATGTACTGATAGAGCAACTTACAATGCCTCTATCAAGGAATTTCATGCCCTTCTGAACTTCTGGTGTGATAAAGGAACATTATTGGAGGATGAATACCAATTTATTAAGGTGAACTACCCGGTACTACCAACATTCTATCACCTTCCAAAGGTGCACAAGAATAAAGAAAGACCACCAGGGCGTCCAATCGTGTCATCAAGAGGTAGTCTCTTGGAAATGGCATCCATTTATGTGGACTCATTCCTCGCCCCTCTGGTGAGGGATCTCAGCTCATATGTTCAGGACACAACTGACTTTATTCGCCTGATACAGAACATACAATGGGAAGCAGATTTTGTTTTAATTACCATGGACATTGCCAGCCTCTATACGTACATTGATCATGACAAGGGTCTCTTGTCATTGCAATATTTTTTAAAAAACAGACCTTTGAAATGTATGGAGCATAATCAAATGATATTACAAATTGCTTCTTTTTGTTTGAAGAACAACATTTTTTTATTTGCAGGCGACCTCTATTGGCAGAAACAGGGGTCGGCCATGGGCACGTGCTTCGCCCCCATCTACGCAAACTTGTTCGTGGGCTGGTGGGAGAAGCACGTGGCCTGGGTGGACCAGAATGAAAAATGGGTCAAAAAAATTGCTTTATGGTCTAGATATATAGATGTCCTCTTTTTGATCTGGCGGGGTACCCCAAATGAAGCAGAGGAATATATTCAAGCCCTCAATGACAATAGTCTGGATTTGAAATTCACCTATGAAATAAGCAGTGCAGCAGTTTCATTTCTAGACCTGACAGTATTTGTACAAAACAACAAATTGTGTACCAAACATTTCAGAAAACCTACGGCATGGAATACTGTCCTGCATGCGAAAAGCCAACACCCCATGTGTTTGATCGACAGTATACCCTATGGGGAATTACTAAGATCAAAGCGAAACTGCTCCCTAGATATTGATTATGAGAACACAGAGAGGGAGGTCTTGGCAAGTTTCATGGAAAGAGGGTACTCGCCATTAGTGCTGAAGAAGGCTAGTGAAAAAGTACATAAGCAAGACAGGCAGGAACTACTGATGTATGGGGGAAGAAAGAGGAGAGAAGGCACTGAAGATCCAACCCAGGGAAGTCCTAGATTAATTTTGAACTTCTCCAATGAAGCCAGACAGGTGAAGGAGGCAATTGAGAGGAATTGGAGGATTCTGCACACAGAACAAATACTGGGAAGGAAAATAGATGAGAGACCGAAAGTAACGTATTGAAAGACATTCTGGTCCACAGCCATTTTCAGAAATTACCCCATAAAAAAATGGAGGTCTCGGGATTTTACCTGTGCACAAATTGTAAAGCCTGCAAAAACAGTACGAAGATCAAAGAGTTTGAAGTTCCAGGTAGAAAGGATAATAAGAAAATTCTGAAGTTACTTAACTGCAACTCAGATTTTGTTATTTACTGCCTAGTTTGCCCTTGTGGCAAAAGGTATGTAGGAAGCACGGTACATCCAGCTAAAAAGAGGGTTCTTGAGCATATGAGAGCAATTAATAACCATGACAACACCTACCCAGTGGTGAGGCACTTTGCTGAATTCCACAACTGCAGAGGGGATAAATTGAAGAATTTCTTTATAGATCAGGTGCAGCACAAAGAAAGAGGTGGGGATAGAGTGAGGATCCTAAGGAAGTTGGAATCAAGAATGATAGTGGAATTGCGTACCAAGATTCCAATGGGACTGAATACAGAGGAAGAGCTATGGGCACATGTTGGTGAGTGAGAGTGCTCCACAAAAGGTGAAACGCAACAGTCTGCAAAATTAGACCAATAGGGTTAGACCAATGTAAGGTCGTCTCTAAACTAATATCAAAATTGAAAATGGACATGCAGGAGAAAGAAGGGTTCCGCCATATAGAATCTCTCCACTCACAGGAGCAGCGAGTTCAATGAATTATTTGAGGGAGGACAGTTTGAGGCAATAAGTAGACCTATTCAAGGCTTGATGTTTTTCATTACCATATACCATTAGATGAATGATATGGTGGGGCCGTGTGGAGGAAAAATTGATGGATAGATGATGATATCCAATAATGATTTTTATGATGGGGCGCTTTGAAAATAATCTATTTTTGATTGAAGCGTTGAATTAATTGTCTACTGTCATGTTAAACAGGGCACAAGTGATCAATTTTGTCAAATCAGTATTTGTGTTGAAAGTTTAAAATGGCCGCCACCTTTGCAATCATGTTTGAATGATTTTTTATAAAAAGTCCTCTTTCTTTGTTTACTATTGTGTGATGAAGTCTGCCAATCACAAATGAATTTAAGGGATTTTCACACAAAGGGTAGCTTACATTGACGAAGGCCAAGGCGCCGAAACACGTTTGTCAGCAGATGGTTGCACGTATGAATTATGAATAAATCTGTGGAAATGAAGCCCGGAGTTCCCAGCGTCTCTTTTGGTAACGCATATATATATATATATATATATATATGTATATATATATATATATATATATATATACACACAAACGCACACACACACATATATACTTATGTGCACATTTCTTCTTTGTATTTCTTTTCTAGGCCTAGAAATGCAACATCTTTGCTGCAGCTAAGGTGTTCTACTCAAGCACTTCACAACATATTTGAATATTGCCCAAAAAAGCTTGTGTTAAATGCAACTGAATTTGTGATGCTGTTTACATTCTATAACTCAGTAATGAGGCCTGAGTAGGCTGAAGTGAGTCTAGGACTGCATGCACTCCTACCTGAAAGGGATCTGGCCTGGCAGTTCAACCTTGACTGGTCCTACTGTAGCAGGACCATTAGTGATTTGCATAGGGGTATTCTCTTTCTAGAGTGGCATGGTGTGTAAAAATTAACTGAAAAGCACCTTTGAGTGACCACCAGTGGTTGAAATAAATGAAAACATTCCTTGCTGAACACATGCAAAGGAACATCCTGTTATGCTGGGTACCCTGACACTGGTACATTTCCACTTGAGGTTCCAGCTCTATTAGGTGTCATCACTAAAAGAAAGAGGGTTTCATTTTCACCATCTACCATGGCACGCCAGTAAAGTGGCGTGCTACCTGTCGACAAAAGTGCTTCAGCACCTCATCAGGGGTTTGAACAACTACAATGAGCTGAAATTAAACCCAACACGTGGTTATATGCTACTTCACTAGGATTCTTGCTGCATCTTTCTCTGTCGCCTCAAGAGACAAAAGGAAGGACAGGTGGAGGCTGGGGGAAGGAAGGGCAACTGTTACGGATTCATGATACATGCATTCCTTTGTTACAAACAAACTAATAAAAAAAAAATCTAAAAAAAGGTAGAAAAAGAATACTGATTTTTAGAAGGCTCATCTCCCAGAAACGCAAAAAAGAACAATTGATGGACAGAATGTTGAACAATGTCAAACATTCACCCCATTTCAGAGATCTTGGCCTAAATCCATTGTTTGTTTGCTCCCCATGCCATTCCAGTTTAAACCCAGCCATATGCAAATCAGTCTTGATCCTGCTCCCGATGGGAACAGTCCAGCCCGAACTGCCAGGCCAGGTTCTCCCTGGACCGGAAATAAGCATCCTGGGACCAGTTTTGGGGTATTACCCCCTCATCAGCCAGGCTAGCTTGACTTCAGTAGCATTGAGAGCACGGGACCCACGACTGGGCATACCCGTCCCACTCGGGTGACAAATTCAAAAAGAACAATTGATGGGCAGAATGTTGAACAATGTCAAACATTCACCCCATTACAGAGATCTGAATCTAAATCCATTGTTTGTTTGCTCCCCATGACATTCCAATTTAAACCCAGTCATTTCAAATCAGTCTTGAGCCTGCTCCCCATGGGAACAGTCCAGCCCAAACTGCCAGGCCAGATCCTCCCTGGACCGGAAACAAGCAACCTGGGACCGGTTTCAGGGTATTACCCCTCATCAGGAAGGCTAGCTTGACTCCAGTGGCATGGAGAGCACAGGACCCACGTCTGGGCATACCCGTCCCACTCGGGGTGACAAATGCAAAAGGAACAATTGATGGACAGAATGTTGAACAATGTCAAATATTCACCCCAGTACAGAAATCTGGGCCTAAATCAATCCTTTTTTTGCTCCCCATGCCATTCCAGTTTAAACCTAGTCATCTGCAAATCAGTCTTGACCCTGTTCCTCATGGGAACAGTCCAGCCCGAACTGCCAAGTGGTATGCCCAGACATGGGTCCCGTGCTCTCCATGCCACTGGAGCAGCCGCGGTCCGTGCAGGTAACAGCGGTGGGGCGGTGGGGCCGCTTAAGGGGGTATTTTGAGGGACGATGCAGAGGGAAAATTAAATAAATAATACATTTTTCCTCTGCATCGTCCCTCGAAATACCCCCTTACCTGACCCCACCGCCTCACCGCTGTTACCTGCACGGACCGCTGCTGCACTGGAGTCAAACTAGCCTGGCTGATGAGGGGTAATACCCTGAAACTGGTCCCAGGTTGCTTGTTTCCTTGGGACCTGGCAGTTCGGGCAGTTCATGGGGAGCAGGGTCAAGACTGATTTGCATATGGCTGGGCTTAAACTGGAATGGCATGGGTGAGCAAAAAAACGATGGATTTAGGCCCAGATCTCTGTACTGGGGTAAATGTTTGACATTGTTCAACATTCTGTCCATCAATAGTTCTTTTTGCGTTTGTCACCCCGAGTGGGACGGGTATGCCCAGATGTAGGTCCCGTGTTCTCCATACCACTGGAGTCAAGTTAGCCTAGCTGATGTGGGGTGATGCCCCAAAACCGATCCCAGGACGCTTGTTTCTGGTTCAGGGAGGACCTGGTTTGGCAGTAAGGGCTGGACTGTTCCCGTGAGGAACAGGTTCAAGACTGATTTGCATATGACTGGCTCCAAACTGGGGTGGCATGATCTTACTGGGGGTGAATAATTACATTGTTCAGCATTCCGTCCCTCATTTTTTTCCTTTTGCATCTCCCAGAAACAGCATTGCATCACATTAACTATCTGTGGCTTAAGTGACATTTCACTAAATAGCATGGCATCCAGATAGCTCTGTTTAGGATGCAATGAAATCGGCTTGACAACAAAAGAGAAGTAGCTGGCTATACCAAATGTGATGGTTGTTTTTGGGCTGCCCACAAACAGGGTGTCCTTTGTATTGGAGACTCTGACATTTAGCTCTTTGTTACTCATACGTAACTCCATGCCGCCAAGACATTTCGGAATCCAGACCGCCTAAATGCTGGAGAGATGTGTTGGCATCATCCACTTATTAGTGCAGGAATGTCCATTCATACAGATGTTACACCAGAATCATAAATGGTGTCATCTTCACACCTAGTGTACCACAATGAAAGGAATGATAGCACTTATACCTCCTATCCGTCACTTGTGCAATTTCCACTTGAGGATTTGGACAGCTACACTGTGATTCATGCCCTTTTTCTTGCCATCCAGCAGGATCTGTGGCAACTGCTCTATTCTGTTGCATATATGTATTTTTATTGGATTTACCATCTATTTTCTAGTGCCATGCTGACCACTGCAAACCACTTGCCCACGCCAAGAATGTTATTTTTCAGGAAAGACGGAGGATAGGCCAGTGATCTGTACTCTCTCCTCCCTTGTTTTTGTCATAGAGTACATATTCACTACCGGCCTCCCAGAGGATGATTCTTACAGCCTCTGCAGTAGTTCTCCTCACTATTCAGACTTCTTATGTGTGAGATTAGGTTGTTCTTCTAGTTTCAATATTTGCATTGACAGTATTAGTTTACAAGTCCTACAAGTATCACAAAATATTCCAGTACTTTTGTGGAATGTCAAGCAAGGCTGACCTTCTCCGAGGGTGTTGAAGTTTCACCAGCCCAGTATATTTTTGGGAAATAGATGACAAAGTAGGGCATTTTCAGCATCATTTCCATGTCCATGTAAAACGCCCAAATATGTGCAGAAAATGCTATTTCACATGGCATTTTATTTGTCTGTCAATGATTTACATTTCACTGCACCTCTACATTTTAGTTTCTTTCATTTGCCAATGTTATACCAAGGCCATCTTTATCTCATGGGAGGACATTATCTTGCTACGGATGCTCAAAATATATCAAGAAACACTACCATTATGCCAGACTAATCATTATATGAAGGTTAGGCATCATCATGAAGTAGAACACGTCCAAAGGTGTTACTGGGAAAAGTGTTGTAGCTAAAGACGAGTAGGCTTGAGTTGACAGAAGAAGTTTATTTTCAAAGAGCACATAGATGGCGCAGTGTCCCTCCCTCCACAGCCAGCAGCAAATGCCCCCTCGGCTGCGTCGCGAGGGACGCTGCTTGACAACAGAACCTCACGGAGGCTCCACAGAAGAGCATGACTTAATACAACAAGTAAAGTCATAACACACCCCCCTTCCTTCAACACTTAGGTAGAGCATAACAATCTTATACTGTATGCAAATACGAAAAGTGAAACAAAATAAGCACCATATGCGAAGAAAAAAAAGGTACATAAGAAGTTACCTATGAATACAAAGGATGAAGCTAAAGCCAATAACAATAAACAAGGTATGGCATAAGAGTTTAGATGAAACAATATGTTCACCGGAAAAGTAGAATACAGTTCAAGGAGCTTGCACCAAGTAATGATATGAAACATTAAGAGCAACAGAAAGTGGACTACCCCACCACGAAATCCTGCAAATGGTGGGGAGGCCCCCTAATACGTATGGGTCTGTGACTCCGTTGTGTAACCTGAGAATGCTGTAACTCTTGATCACCATCACTGACACTCTGACGATTACCCAAATTATCTCCACTTGGACCTGCTGCCCTCATACTTCCACATGTAAGAGGACTATTCAACAGCTGGTGATCATGAGCCAACATGTTGCCCGAACATGCATCTCTTTCAACATTCCTCCTGGATGATTTGTCTTTTGAACAAAACTTTGCCACCCTGCGTAAATTCCATTTTTCCCCATTGACCAACACAGCATGCCATTGGTGAACCTCTTTAACTTGAAAAGGACCCCGGACCTTACTCAAACCTTTCAGCCAATGACCCGATCTCACTTTGACCCAGACCCCTTCCTGAATAGTTGAAAAGCGCTTCATCCACACAGGAACAGGAGGTGGTACACAGCCGTCCCTGACACTCACTCCTTTCCCTTCAAACAACTCTCTCACCTATGAGGGTACCAACTTAGTGGAAGGTTTTCTCCCTCGCATGGCAACAAAAGGGACCACACCGGTGGCAGCATTCTCTGTGGTGCGATAAGCCCACACCAACTCACCGAAGGTTTCCTCGACATCCAAGTTATTGACGAGAGCTAGTTCGATCGCTCCCTTAACCATGCGGTTGGCCCTCTCCATGATACCATTGATTGTGGATTATAGTGCGCAGTGCGGGAGTGTTTAATACAAGAATTCCGTAAAATTGCACTCATTTTACTGGAAGTCAACTGTGTGCCATTATCCGTTATCAGCACAGTAGGGTAACCTTCCTCTCTAAATATACTGTGCAACACTTTTATGGTGACCCTGGTGGTAATTTGAGGTAGAAGGTGCACAATCAACCATCTAGAATGAACATCCATGAGAACCATCCCAAATCTCTTGTTGAGATGGACTCGGGACATTGGTCCAATAAAATCGAGGCACACGCTACACCACACCTCTCCAGGGTAATGAATGGAACTCGGAACTGATTGTGGCCCCATCTTCAACCTCTTCTCACACTCACTGCATTCACTGCACCTTTCAACCCACTCAACCACCTCACCGTCCATTCCCGGCCACCAAAACTTGCTTCTCAATCTTTTCTTACTTACAGTCTGCCCCAGGTGTCCTTCAAGGGCTGTGTCAAACAACCTCTTACGAATGCCAAACGGAGGGACGATCTTATCTCCCCTCATACCAAATTTGGTCAGCAATGGTAGATAATTCATCTATGACAGCATTAAAAGGTCTCACATTGTGTGGTATGGGGCTCTCCTTTCGCCCTCCTTTGAGGATGAGGTTAAATACGACTTTCAAAACCTCATCTTGCTGCATGGTATCCATCCACTCTTCCTTGCTAACCACACCACTGCTCCACCTGACCACATCTTCCACACTCGCAAGAGCCCCTTCCCTTGCGCTCTTGGTCACTCCAACCTCATCCTTTTTTTCCCACTCCAGGGGCAAACACGACAAGCAATATGCTTGTACATTACGCCAGCCAGATATGAAGTCTACCTGAAAGCTGTAATCCTGCAACCTGGATGCCAGGCGAGCTAGTCTGGCTGACCCTTTTCCCGCCCACCTGGTGACAACATTTTCAACAGAGGTTTGTGATCAGTGCGGAGAAGAATTTTCTGCCCCCACACATATGTTCTAAAGTATTCCACACCCCAGGTGGCTGCTAAGGTCTCTTTCTCTATGGCAGAATAATGTCGCTCAACAGCTATCAAAGTGTGTGAAGATAATGCCACAGTTCTTTCTGAAGTACCTACATTCTGAGACAACACAGCACCAATGCCTGTATCACTGGCATCTACTGTGACAATGGTGTTTGCCTTGACATCGAAAGGCACCAGAACGCGTGCATTGCAAATCTCTTCCTTGATAACCTCAAAACAACTTTGCTGCTCTGGTCCCCTTGCAAAGATTGCCCCCTTTCTCATGAGTATTTTCAAAGGTTCCGTTTTTTACAGACTTTGAGTAATACTCAATTAACCCAAGGAATGAACGCAATTGGTCCTTGTTGCCAGGTACTGGATACAGTCTTATAGAGGCGAGTAAATCTTTTTTCAGTTACATGCCTTCCGAAGAAATGGTGTGCCCCAAATATTCTACCTTCGTAACTACAAAAGCACATTTCTCCCTGCGTAGCGTCAACCCAGACTCCAACAACCTTGCGAGAGCCTCTTTTAACGCCAAATTGTGGCTGCTTACACTATCACCAAATACCAAGATATCATCTTGGAAATAGATGACTGGAGAGAGGATGTAGCCTTACTGCTACAGCGGTCGACCGCGAAGCTGGGGAACCGGGTTCGCGTCTCGGCAGGGACGCTCAACATCCTGTGATTCTGGACAAATTACTAAATCCCCCCTTGCCTAGCAAAAATGAATGTGTCCATCTGTAATTAAACTGATGCTCTTGTAAAGCGCTCTGATACTTGATATCTTCGGGTCGAGTTTGCGCTATATAAAACTCTAAAAAAAAAAAGATGACGTTCCTTAGACCTTTAAACACTTCTGACACCATCCTCTAAAAAACGCCAGCAGCCGAGGATGACCCAAATGGTAAATTGAAAAGTACCCTCCATGGTGATAAAAGCTGTTAGATGTTTCGAAGTCATGTAAACGTATTTGGTGATAAGCATGGCAAAGATCCAATTTGGAGAAGAACTTCCCACCTTGCAACAATAAAACAAGCTGGTTGATATTTGGTAAAGGATAGGTATCTGGAGTAATGTTCTGACTCCTCAAGTCAACACAGAAACTTAAATTTCCATCAGCCTTCTCAGTTATGGCTACAGGAGAAACCCAAGCAGAACTTTCCACGGGTTCAATGACACCATTAGATAACATGTCATCCAACATTTTCTTCACCTCATCCCTCACCATGATGGGAACTTTTCTGAGCTTGTGCTGAACAGGTACAGCTCCTGGTTTGAGTTTCTTTTTGTATACATACCCCTCTAAGTTTCCACGCTCATCACTGAACACATCCTTAGCTCCCTCTAAGATGTCTTCTACTTTGAGATTGTCTATCACCATTACTTGTTCTAGAGCTTGGGGGTCAATTTTGATGTGGAGATCATACTGGTGGTACCAACCTAAGATTGGAGGCCCTGATTCAGCTATGCAAACCTTGCCTTTAACTGACCTGTTCTTGAAGGAAATATCCGTAAGCATGTAGCCCAATATGTTTATCTGCTCTCCCTGATACCCACCCGGATTTATGTCCTTGAGTAGCAACCGCACATTTGGCCACTCTTGCTGAAAACTCTCTTGGGTACTATAGTGTACAATGACCCTGAATCAACCATGAGGTCAACTTTTCTTGTTTGTTATGACAAACTCTGCTTTGGGCCTGCTTCTCTGTTGGTCCTCTAAATTCGACCCACCTGCCACTAACACCTGTTCCTTGTTCACCTCATCCCCTTGAGTAGACCCAATCCAAATGATTCTGCCAGGCCTGGCTGTGTAATCATCGCAAGGTGTCTCATCAGACAACATAGCCACTTTACCTTTGTTGACTTCCCTACACATCCTAGCAAAATGACCTTTACGGCCACACTTTCGGCACTCCTTACCAATAGCCCGCAATTTTTTTAATCAGATGTATGGTAGCTACTACCACACTTGCCAAACATCATGCTCCCAAATTAGTTTGAAAAATTCATGTTGCCGCAAAAGTATCTCCCCCCTTTTGCAATGGATTTAGTGGACACAGCCACATCACCATCACCCCTCTCCACCACTGAAGTTTCTCCTTCATTTATGATGCTCGACTTCAAGTCGCTACGGTTCATCTCCTTCATGCAGTACTCAGGCTATTCTACTATCTTCGCAATTTCAATTGCATCCTTCAAAGTTGGATCTTTGCCAGCCCACAACCGTTCTTGTGTTTTCCTGCTTCTACATTGCACGATCAACTGATCACGTATCATTTCCTCGGCCATCGCCCCAAACCTTCACTTGAGAGAAAGTTCTCATAGTCTGGTAACAAATTTGTCAATGGATTCACCAACTCTTTGTGGTTGGGTATAAAATTTAAGCCTTCTCATCACCACATATATCTCCTTCGCAAACCTCTTCTCCAACCTCTTGCGCGCCTCCTGATAAACATCCTCAGCAGGTTGACCACGATCATCCACGGCATAGGGAAGGTACTTAAAAATGTGCTGACCCTCCTTCCCTAAACTTGTAAGTAAAATCGCCCTTTTTCTGTTAGAGCTAAAATCTTGAGCATCCAATGCTTCTAGATAGTTGTCAAGGATGTCAATCCATTCATCCCACTCAATGCAAGGGTTGCCAGGTTGAGTTAGAAAATGAGGTGGGGCAGAAACAGCTGTCACATCTAATGCTGTTACATCCATGTTAACACAGTATGAGAGGAAAAAAACAAAAAAAAAAACAATCAAGGGTGAACCATACCAACAACTGTGTAAAAAAAAATAGTTTACCCTCTAATTGTAGGATGTTTTTGAAGTTTCCGCCAGACGAAATGTCTTTATAAACAAAGTTATGCTGACAAGTTTAGAAACAAAAAAAATGAATACCAAGATGGTAAACTGCACTCTCTGTGTAAGTAACACACTTCCCCTTTAAAGCAGGAGGCTTCACCTCCTCACAGCCTGCCGGAAAATCACCAGGCTCCTTTAAGACACAAAGCCCCTCTGAGACGGGCGTGTCTCGCTTGCTACTTTAAGACACAAAGCCCCTCCGACACGAGCTTGTCTCACCGCAACACCACTGGTCTCCTTCCACACAGGCGTGTCTCACTGGCTCCTTTAAGACACAAGGCCCCTCCCACACAGGCGTGTCTCATCGCAACACCACTGGACTCCTTCCACACAGGTGTGTGTCGCCGCAAATCTGCCCTTCACAGCAGACGGTAGCGCTGCACGGCTTCAACGGCTGCTCACCTAAACTGCTGGTAAGCCGTTGGGAATTTATTGATCTTTAGCGGTTACTTCTTTGCAGCTTGAACACTAGCTGCACAACGCTGGCTTAGTGGGGAAAAAAATATGACCGTTCCCCCATTTAACATTAGGCCTGAATTAAGCTGCCTTGATCTCTGTACTGCTCCGTACCACTGCGCAATGCTGCATCTGGATCAGGTGTTCACAGCAAGTCTCCACAGGGGCTTAGTATTCAAGCGGCAAAGTTACTGATTACTTTAATAGCCATGTCACAGCAGGATGATCATATACTCCGAATCCTGTATGACGCGTAGGCTCACCACTACGCTCTATGTGCCACACCGTCTTGGCTGTAGGCCAAAATTATGTTGTAGCCAAAGACGCGTAGGCTTGAGTTGACAGATGTTTATTTTCAAAGAGCACATAGATGGCGCTGTGTCCATCTCTTCACAGCCAGCAGCAACTGCCACCTCGACAGCGTCGCGAGGAACGCTGCTTGACAACAGAATCTCCATTTGCGGAGGTTCCACAGCAGAGAATGCAATACAACAAGTGAAGTCATAGCAAAAAGCATGACAGAATGGTGCATTTTCAGCAGAATTTTCCTACAAAATGTTCAAAAAGCCACAGACAATGCAAGCTGTTCAGAAAAAGGCTATTTCACACGGCCTATCATTTTTCATTGCATCTATCCACATTTTAGAACATAGCTTCACAACATAGCTATCTTTCACTTCCTTTTATTTACCAATAATAAGTCACGACCTGCATGGTACAGGAGTGGGGTAGTTACCCCCATTATGACAGGGACATCATTATTCCAGGGGTAAAAAATCATGCCATGGATGCCAACAATACAAAAAGATTTTCCAACATTATACAAGGTAAGTATTAAACCATGGGTGGGCATCATCCACAGGAATTGCCACCATTAATCTAGGCCCATAATAATACTGAGGTACCAATCATCAAGCATTTGATATAAACAAGGCTGATATTCAGTAGTGCTCTTTGTGACATCACAATATATGGAGCGTAAAACATAGCAAGCACTACAAACATTTCTAGTAAAAATGTGTGGAGGAGAATTATTTTAAAAGAACACGCTAGCAATAAGTCCCATATGTGAAATTAAAAATGTATCATAAGCAAAAGAGCCACAACATAAGAAGGACTTGAGGCATAAAAAAAAAATTGGCAAAGCTTCAAGTCCATTCTTACCTTTTAATTTTTACATCAGCATACATAGTCGGTAATTAGCCCCATGTCATGTGAGACACCTTCAGCCAGTCCTGGTGTTTTAGCCAACGACACATTGAATGCTCCTGTTTGAAGTAATATTTACAATGTTTAACGCAAACTACAATTCCCAGTATGCAGCTCACTCTCGGTTAAAATACCATGGCTGTAGGAATGGCTTACATAGTAGAAGAGGCCATTTAGCAGCAACAAGCATGTTTAACATTCCAAAAATTGCAGTTATCAGTTTTAAAAACACCCTCAAATACAGGATTGCTAGCATATTATTGGCAGACCTGTAACCCCAAAACATATACAGTGTGATACTTTATCAGATTTGAAGGGGCGAGATGCTGGGGTTCATTTAGAGGTCTCCTTCACATTCAGTCCAAGCCGGGACATAACCTCATATTTATTATAATGGCCCTGGTCATTTCTTTTTTCTTTCATTAAATCACAGCACTGTTTTTCAGTGTGAAATTTACATTCCCCAAGATTAGACTAAGTGCTTCTCTTACCAGAGCCTTGCCCCTTGGCTTGTTGTTGCGCCTCCTCAGGTTGTGTGCCCCACAGTATAAAGACCACTGATCTAAACCTTCATTCTCACCTTCAGTAGAAATTAGCGTGTTCTTTATAACTATTTTCACAAATTGTTTGCTAATATTGTCAACTTACCCCCGGGTCAGTTGGTGACTTCACAACTGTCAAGATAATTGCATAAGAGTTTACTCTGAAGTTGTTTCTTGTGAATGCTTCCACTAAACAATGTATTAATCTTTAATAAGCGAATATAAAGATGCACAATTATTCCTTTGTTCCTTTTCCTTAGAAATGGTTTCTTTTAAGAGTCGTCAATCAGCTCTGATCAAATTTGCTTTACTCTAAGTCAGATGTATTCGGATAAGTAATGAAATGAATATTCCCTTACTTCTTGAATGGTTTCTGTTATATCCTGCTTATATTGGTATATGTATCTTGGTTTAGCTATCACCCTGCTGCTCAGCCAGTGTGAGTGTTTACAGTGAAATGTTGGTGTGACTGTCAGGGCCGGTCTGGCTACCGGGCGTTTTGGCATGCTGCCGAGCTGGGGGCTGATGTCACGGCGGTGGGGGCTAATTTCGTTGATGGAGACCTGCGTGTGCTACGAAATAAACAAAGCAAAACGAATTTCGTTCAGCACACGCAGGTCCCCATCAATGAAATCAGCCCCCAGCTCGGCAGCATGCCAAAACACCCGGTAGCCAGTCCGGCCCTGGTGACTGTGATGCTTGGAATGCTTGGGTGCCTGTGTGGATGAGTGGTGACAGTTGGAAGATGGGCTGAGCAGCAGACAGTCTGCTCCTGGTGGGGCTGGACAATAAGGAACACCAGGCTAATGGACATTTGTACATAATTACTATCCTGCAACAAGAAGTTAATAAAGAAATACTTAAAAGACAACTTGGCTACGTCTGGTAAGATACAACATATTTTTGGCGACGACCGTGACCTGGACTCAAGCGTGCTACAACGTTTAAAGAAGCTGTCTACGGTTTGGACATGAAGAACCCAAAGGAACATAAAGTAACTAAGAGTAAAGCATCAAGAATGGAGCTCCAGGCAAGTCAGCCCCCCCAGAGTCCTTGTCAGTGGACAGCCCATGCCTGGACATGCTCCATTGGCCTTCATTTAAGGACTTTTATGCTAGTGGATGTCTGGTCTGAGACTCACTACTTCCACATCTCAAATTTGGATATTTACTACATATGGATGGTTCAACTCGTATGGAGAGGTTTTCAATCTCACAAGTTTAAACAGTGGACTACCAGCCAACTCGATCTCCAGAGGCTTACAATGAGAATTTGGCTTGCTGAGTATGGGAGCTGCTATTTACAAGTGTCATCTGTGGTGGTAGCCATCACTATGTGATTTACTTTCAATGCGTGTGCACTGGATTGGGATTTCTCAGCACACTGTGCCATTGCTCTTCCCTGCGAGAGCAGAACTCTTCTCTGGTATGTCTCTACATGTATTTTCACTGCTGGTGCTTGGTCACGGTGCTTGCACCTCGAGAGAGACTTTTGCGTTGGGGACATTATTGTGGAGTCTACTCTTCCACACATTGTACTGCTGACTGGGATTTGCCATGTTCCGATTGCTGCAGTGGATTTTTGGAGATGAGCCATGCTTTGTTTTGATATCGTTTTGTCTCCGGCAGCCCCCTTGACATGTGGCAGTTTAACCGCAGCAGTATGTATTTGAAAAAGAGAGCGCGTGTCATTCTCAGCGCGCGCAGTCTTACCTGCTTCATGGAGTCCTGCTGTGCCGTCGTGGGATCTCTTCTGGCGTCATTGGATCTACGCAGCTTATGGCTGCTGATGGTTGCCCTGCTGCACGGACGCGCCGTGAGCCATCCTGCGCTGGTGTGACAGCATGCCGCCATCTTGGGTTTGGCGGCAGCTCTCAACTTGTTTGGCTTTACCCGGTGCCATCCGACACGTTTCACGATTGTGTACTGTTTTCTTGGAAGCTGAGTCTGCACACAAAAACCGGGTTATGCAGTTTTCTTCAGTGCTCACAGTTGGAGCGAGCATACTTCATTTGGCCTCACATGTTCATTCTGCTGAGGGTGAATTTTTCGATTTAAGGTACTTTCGTTAATTTTTTGTCTACCTGTGTTCCAATTCCGGCACCTGCATGACCAATGGCCTCACGCTGCAAGAGGAGCGAAGTGGGGTATTTCTACTTTGACTTTTATTCCTAAGTACTGTGGTTCCGACTGAGTTATGAGCATGATTTGTGTGTGACCTCCAGTTATTGTTCTTTTTATCATTTTCACACACAAGGAGGTGTTTTTCCCTCCTATTGCAAATAAGTTTGAGACTGCATATCTTCACGGTCATGCTGCATGTTTAAAAGAATTTACAAGAGACAAAAAATAAGAGTTTGCAATATTCCGAGTTTTTATAGGAAATATTTTCATCAATAGCTTGTGTTATAGTTATCACGGGCATGTGTATTAGTGATTCAAAGGTTCTACAGGTTTCTTGTTTGATCTACAAGTTTTAAGTGGGGTGCACTGTACCAGTGTGTGCCCAGAGTAGCGCTACTCGGGTGAGAAGTTGCTCACCGGTGATGGGTTACAGGTTTAAAATTACATGAGTATAGATATAGAGTTTTGGCATTCTTTAGAGTTTATTTTGGACAAATGTTCATCTTTTGCATGTTGTTTTGTGTTGCTACAGTTTAGGCACCCTTACGCAAGGGAGGTCCTAGTATTTTAGTGGGTTGTGGTCTCACATCTCTTTATATGTTGTACACTCCCTTACATGAGGGATGGGTATGGTTTTAGGTTCCATTTTTACACTGCACTCCCTTACGCAAAGGTGGTTCTAGTCTTGGTGGGTGGTTTCCCACTTCTCTGAGTTGTAGGTACACCATGTTACATATTGTGTTTTGTTGACTGTGTGTAAGTCGCCTTGCATTACACATGTTGTCTGTATTGTGTGTAAGTCGCCATGCGCTACACGTATCGTCTTGTTGGTGTGTAAGTCGCCATGCGCTGCACGTCTTGTCGGTTCGTTGTGTAAGTCATCATGCGCTTCACTTCTTGTTTGTCTAGTGTGTAAGCTGCCTAGCGCAACATGTGTTGTCATTGGTTGTGTAAGTCGCTTCGCGCTTCATGTTCCGTACATATGGTGTTTAAGTCACCTGGTGCTACACGTGTACTTTGGTTTTACACCCTCACACAGGGTAGGTCTCATGGGGCTGGTCCCTTTCACTTTGCTACATTTTACTCTTTTTTTCAAAAACTATTTATTGGGGAGGATGGGTTATATTGCTTATCAATGTTTTATTGTTGCTTGTCAATATTTGCCTTTCCTTTCAGATTACGTAGTGTTCAGACTCTTGCGAAGTTGTATTTTAGGTTGCTTCCCTGAGTCTTGAACTTTTTCTCTGCTTGTGTATATGCTTGTTTATAGTTCTTCCCCTGTTATATTGTTCTTTTCATTTTTCATTTAAAAGGAGGGGGATATGTTATATCCTGCTTATATTGGTATATGTATCCTGGTTTAGCTATCTCCCTGCTGCTCAGTCAGTGTGAGTGTTTACAGTGGAATGTTGGTGTGACTGTGATGCTTGGAATGCTTGGGTGCCTGTGTGGATGAGTGGTGACAGTTGGAAGATGGGCTGAGCAGCAGGCAGGCTGCTCCTGGTGGGGCTGGAGAATAAGGAACACCAGGCTAATGGACATTTGTACATAATTACTACCCTGCAACAAGAAGTTAATAAAGAAATACTTAAAAAACAACTCGGCTACGTCTGGTAAGATACAACAGTTTCTTTGTTATTTTCTTTACTGGTCTTTCAGGATTTTCTCGATAGCCTCTTCCTGAGAGTGACAGGACTTCAAATCTTTTTGGACTGGGAAGCCGGGTTGGTGCAAACTGGAACTGCAGAAGGGAGTTGAAGTTCAGGTTAAGGATGTACAGTCATGCGATCCTTCCTGTTGTAGGTCTTCTACAGTCTAGCAGAACTGGCACCAGTAGCCTGTTGGGAATGGCTACTATACCTGGCCATATCCAAGATGGCCACCAGTGTTTCTTGATCACAGGAGTTCTCACTAGACTTCTGAAGTCTTTATGAAATCCAGCGGAGGCCTGATGTCACCTTCACTCTCCATAATAGTGTAGGCATGTCACTGGGCATGTCACTCGCAAATCCTACAATGGACTAAGTGCTAATAGTGCTCTTGTAGAGCTGGGACCTAATGGGGTACACAGGGAACGACACAAACAAACACACAGTCACATTCACACCAACAAACACACACACACACACACCCACACCACATTCAAGACTTTTCTTACCTTCTTTTAAAATATTTAGCTTTTGATGGCCAGCTCAGCTGCATACTTCCTACTCTGTCTCTCTCTCTCTCTCTCTCTATGAGGCGCTTCAGGTCTCAACTCCAAATAATGGCCTGAGTAAAGAGCCAGTGCTGCTGCCACTCCTGTGAACTTCCTTCTTCCTCTTCTCATCTAACCCAAACTTACTGTTTGTACTCTGTGTACATCTCTTTCATTAAATAAACACCTCTGTTATTGGTGCTCTAGATGCTCGTTGTGTCCAATGTCTGTTGGGTCCATTTCGCCTCTGTCAACCCTGGCGGACTCCACTGAACTTACACTTTGTGAGCTCAAAGCTTCACCTTCTTGTGTGTTGCTGCTTTGTCACTCCTGGATGTTGTCTTTAATGCTTCTTCTGTATCAGTGCAACAGCTGTCCCTCCGGTGGTGCTTAGCCTCTGTCACTCCTGGTAGACTCAACAGACCATGCACTCTGGCTGTACCTCTCATGGGTTGGGCCTCTGTTGCTCCAAGGTTTCTGTCTCTCTTGGATAAATTCAATCTAGTATACACTCTGGTTGTTTGTAAACTTTGCTTTCTTATAGGTTGCTCCTTTAGATGGTATGATACAGCCCACTCCTACAAAAAGATGATAGGCATCTGCATGCACAACACATTCTCGGCAACGCCTTAGAGTTATGAATAGCTACAACTTCCCTGCACCATGAACAGAGCATGTCTGAGATTCTCATGCACCTTCCCTTACACCTCCGATAAAGGCAAAACCACCACCAACTCCTTATCAATGATGCACTCCAAATGGGAGCCCAGGAAGGCAAAGCAAATCAGAGTCCTTCATGGCCTCATCAGTGGTATGACACACTATTTAAATTCTTCCAATACAATACACAGATTGTGAGTACAGCTGCTTTCTATCTCCAGCTTGGTCATTTGCATACTTACTGGATTTAGCTCTGTGCGGTGCTCATGGAGATACAGAAGTGCAGTACCACATAGAGCCCCACGTGCCACCACATCACTGTATGAAGCACCACAGCTTCAGCAGTGCAGAGGAAAAAAGTGCAAGTGATGCCCAGCTGAGACAACTGTGATGAGAGTGTGTAGGCTGATGGGCACACCATCACTCAACAGATGCAGGCAGTCTGAGCCTAGAACTCAAATTTGGAGACTGAGAGGAATAATTCCCTCAGGACACTGTTGCAACACTACGGAGCAGAGGTACGTGGTTCATAGCACTGAGATTTATGAACTAGATCTAGAGTTACTGAGCTGTGGTGTAGGTGAAGTTACTGGAAATAGATGTACATGGTCTACGTTTGGTTGCAGTACTACCGAACAAAGCATGCGGTCTAGCCTGGCATATAATCCATGTGGGGCTAAAAAGAAGAATATTCCTTCATACCAATATTTGAACTGCACCTAGGGCTAGATGTACGAAAGTAAGGAATTGCGATTTCCTAATTGCAATTTTTTGCAGATCGCAATTAGGAAATCACTATTCCTAATGTATGGAACTCTTTTGAGTTTCATTAGCAATTCGTAGTGTGTTGCAAGTAGACCCACCTCATGATTATTATTGAGGTAGGTCACTATTTGTGACCACTACAATTTGCTGCCATCACAGAGATGGTGGCCTGCTGGAGTCAGCAGACCACCATGTTTGTGACTGCTTTTAAATAAAGCAATCATTTTTTTTTTAAAAAGCACATCCCTTTTTCCTTAAAGGAAAATGGGATGCGTTCGCAAAAAAGAAAATGACACTTTGAAGTTTCCATTTTTAAGAGTAAGCAGTGGTCCCTTGGACCACTACCTGTTCTTAAAATGTGTTTTTACAACCATTCGCAAGGGGTCCCTTGGGGACCTCTTCCCATTTGCAAATGGGCTACCACCTACTTTTAACTGGCAGTAAATTGCAAATGTTTTGCGACCACATTTCAGTCACAAACATTTGTACATACCATTCCAATGCGATATTAGGAAGGGACGCTCAAACTTCCAAATACCGAATCGCAAAACCCAATTTGTGATTCAGTAACATTTGGGCTTTGAACATCACAAAAAGCATTTTTGCGGTTGCAAACATCCCGATTCGCGGAATCAGGGCATTTGTGTATGCAAAAATGCTTTGTATATGTAGCCCCAAGATTCTACGAGCAGATAATGGCATGATGCTCTAGTGCCCATAGCTGTGAATATAGCCTGTAAATATGGTCAATCTGGTGTTGTAAACTGTGGACAGAAAGATAGTTGTGCAGTATACACGAGAAAAATCCAGTTTTATTGTCCTTTTGGAAATGTATTAACATGGTCTCGACAGGATCTGTGGGGCTTGGGGCTCAGACATACTGTCCTGTCTAGAACTGTGTGGTTGATGGTTTCACAGACCACACAAGGTATATGGGCCTGTGAGGCCTGGAACTGCAGGACATGAGGACCTGTGGTGTATTCTGAATTGTATGGTATGGCACTATTCTCTCTAATGCTCTGGTTTCTAGAGCTCTAGGGTTTATCCTAATGCACCCTAGTTCTGGTCACCTGTTAACTTTGTAAAACCTCGTTCAGAAGCATGTGTAGGTGACAGAAAGATGACATCTTGCTCTGCAACAGTTGGGATTTTCATAAGGGAGAAAGTGGAAAAAATGCAGTAGCTAAATGTGTCAGCAGACAAAGATATTTATTGCTTCCCAAGCAAATAGGGAGAATTTGCCAGAATGTTGCACTGTTGTGGGTCTCCTTGAAATTCCGAGTCCTCTTTCCTTTTTTGGGTTTAGACAACCACGGACTCTGTTGTCCATGTATTTAGCTAATATTTGGCAACAAATGTATACCTTAAAATGACATGCTGATGTTTAGGGAACACATATTTTTATGTGCCAAAAATGAAAAGCTACTCGATTTTGTTAACTTGTCAATTTTAACATGCCTCTTTGCCAAGGTTCAGCATTCTCGTGCTGAGGGAGATTTCAGTTGATATCTGCCTATCGTTTCAATTTAACTAAATTCAGAACTATAAAGTTTGTTGTCCTCCTGTCTTTTCACTATTAGAACTTTTCACAATACAGATATCTAGGACCAGCAGCATACCTATCATTAGTGCAGTAGCTGTAGTTGCACCGTCCCGAGGAAGTGAGAGGGCACTACACTTGAATAATTTCTGTTTTTACTACCAAACAGGGTGCAAGGGAGGCCATGCTTGCTTCCAGCCATGCTACACTTGCAATGCCACAGTGACAGGGGCAATTTTCCGCCAATATCTTGACTGACCTCTGCAAAACGCACCTTATTTTTTTTTTATGGATAAGTCGACGCAAATGTCTTTTTTGCACGTGTCAGGTGGTGTAAATGTAGGTGCAAATTTTGGACCATTGCAAGTACACTTCACAAAATCTGCAAATGTTAGTTCACATTACTCTTGTACGGGTACAATTTATGAGCTGGCATATCATATAAAAAACAAGATGCAGCCAGTTTATATTTTGATCCTGATGATGAGTATGTACACTGACTTATTTAATTTTAAGTGCGAGAAAGTAAACTCTAGGGCACTGATCACAAGTGGCCACAAATTATATGAAAGGTGTGAATTGTGTGGAATATACTGCACCCAGTACCTAACTACTGGGTTTGATAAAATCCTCACCCTAACAATTTCCCCAAAGTATGGATCAGCAGGTCACACCTAGCGATGCTCACCAGGGAAAGTGTCCGAAAATGCTTCCCCATTTCGAATGGCTTAACTTGCAATATGCAGTTTTTATTGCATCTAATAAATACCGAACCCCCAAGTTTCAGATTTTACCTGGTGCAATAATTTTTACAACTCCGATGGTGACACTCGTAATCAAGGTTACATTGTTCCAGGGACAACAGGAATGATTTTAGGGCGATCATTCAGTTCTGGAAGGTTTAGGGTTAATTGTATACATTCAGTGAACTAATAGGCAATCTACACTCACACCATGGATATTTTCAGCATGTGTGTTCATTCCGTGGGGTTTTTAGGTGACATCATAATTTTTCTAGGTTATTGCAGAACCGTGGTTTAAATTTCATTTTGTAGTTGGCTCCTGTGGTTGCGCTTTTCAGAGATATCACCAAGGTCCAAAAATGTGTGATTCCATTCCATGTGATGTCATTCAATGTACAGGGTCAGTCACCAAATATAGCTAGAGAGCAACGTCTAGAACTGCTTTCCGCTGCACATTACATAGGACTGCAGGCACACATGCAGGAATCGCGCGTTCACTATAGAAGAAACATGGCATGCTGGAGCGAATTCTGGGGCATATTAGCAAGGCGATTATCGCCACTTTAGCGGGACTTTTTCCCGCTAAAGCGGCGATAATATTATCGCCTTTTCAACAAGCTGTCACTAACTGCTGTTAGCGACAGCTTGTAGGCGATAGCGACCGGGTTGGGTGCCGCTTTGCATGCCAGCGATATTTATCGCTAATGGCATGCAAAGTAGGCGTTCCCCACCTAACAGCGACTGGAAACAGTCGCTGAGGTCGCTAACGCCTATCAGCGAGGCAGGGGCGGTGATTAGCGAACCAGCGCTAAACACGTTTAGCGCTGGTTTGCTAACACCTGGTCCCACCCTGACTTAGCCATGTAATCCAATGAGAGGTGGATTACATGGCTAAGTCCCCTCGCACTATCAGCAAGCAGAACTGGGGAACAGTGTGAATATCGCCTGTTTTCCGGCGATATTCACACTGTTCTCCAAGGTTTCTATCGCTTTGGAGATTAGCATTGCTGATTGCACGCTAACTCCGCGATAGAAACCGGCGATGCCTGGCGATAATTATCCAAGCGCTAATTGCGCTTTGCGATAATTATCGCCAGGCATTGCTAATATGCCCCTCTATCCTTATTAAGCATATATTTAACTTAAAATCCTAGTGGTTGGCTGTGGGCTTGCACTGTTAAATACCGAGGAGCCTTCTCTTCTGCCTGACAAAAAAACACTGTGAAAACACTCAGCTTCAAAGTAGGTATCATCCGATCCCTTGTAACTGTTCCTATAAAAATAGCCGAAAAAAAGACACTGGAATTATCTGTTGACTTGTACTTGACCCTAATTGAGATACCGAAGATAAACACTTTAGAATTATTTCTGGTGTTGCCCCTGCAGCTGTGATTTACTGGAGCGCAGACTCTGATTGTGTTTGTCATAGCATCACTTGCCCTCAGCACATTTTTGAGAGGATTTCACCTAGGAATTAAGATGTCAGTGAATGTTCTACGATTTCTGGTGGAAAAATAAGGGAAGAAAAATACTCTGCATCTGGAGAATTGCTGCGGCCTTTGATTTACTTTCCCTCCCTTTTCCCCTGTCACATTCCAGGCTTTTTGGGATGAGTGAGAAGGCAGCCTCCTTTGCACGCTGGTCTGTCAGGAGGTTATAACGCCAAAGTTAATGGATTGTAATGAAGTTTTTGCCTGAGCTGTGGTGAGAACAGGATGCGGCCCTCGTCCAGCCTTTGGAGCGCGCTACTTCCCAGTAGTAGAAGCAACTAAACCACACACGCTCATTCCAGACCAGTGGCGTAACAAAACCTTAGAGGGCCCCTGTGCAAGGGATGGTGAGGGGGGCCATACTATGCCAAATCCTCGCAGTCGCCAACCACACCACCCTGTAGAAGTGCTTCACCTTTGACCCCTGCATCCACAGGACATCAGCAGGAGTTTCAATAATACCTTTAGCGTCAAAGAGAAAAAGTTATCTTTGTGGGATGAGCATGTGCTACATACATGCACACTGAAAACCGAGCTGTGTTCATACCATTTATTATAATATTATTTTTATTAACAAAATGTAACTTTAGGGGAGTGAATGTTCCCCTCGCTGACGCCTAAAGAGGGGCATAGGTTTTTAAGGGATGTGCAGATGCAAAATAAATCTAGTCACTAAACGGTGCATTTGCTACATAACTCATCATCTGCTGCATAAGCTACAGATTTTAACAAAACAAAATTTGTTTCTATTTCAAATGGATCAAAAGTTACTAAAATCTAAGTGATCTGCTGCTGTGCAGTAGAAGGCCCTATGCAAAAGTTGACCAGCCACCATTGTGTTGCTTTTTACGATATATTTTTTTTATGCTATGATGCTGAGCGTGGCACCCGCTTCAGGAACACCACGCTCTGTTTCAGCTTTTTTATTTTTACCTTAATGCGGAGTGCGGTGCCCACTTCAGGGACACCACGGTCGATCACAGTTTTTTTTTTAACTTAAATGCAGAGCACGGTGCCCGCTTCAGGGACACCACGCTCTGTTTCAGCTTTTTTTTTTCACTTTAAACTTTAATGCGGAGTGCGAAACCGTCTTCAGGGACACCGCGCTCTCTGTATTCCAATAGGTCTTACATTTGCCAAACTTTGACCTATTGGTATTGTAAATGACAATGCCTTTTATTATTTCACGTTTTTTAGAACCAAAAATAAAAGGCATTGCCATTTACAATGCCAATAGCTCAAATTCTCACTATTGTGAGACCTATTGCATTGCAAATGCTTTTTAAATAAAGCAATCATTTTTTTTAAAGGAAGCCCATCTTCCTTAAAGAAAAATAGGATGCATTTACCAAAAAAATGAAATTTGGATGTTTATATTTCTAAGAGTAGGCAGTGGTCCCTTGGACCACTACCTGCTCCTAAAAATATTTTTACAATCATTCACAAAGGGGAAGGGGTCCCTTGGGGCCTCTTCCCATTTGCGAATGAGTTATCACCTACTTTTAACTGTTGATATATTGCAAATGTTTTGCAACTGCATTGCAGTCACAAAACATTTGTACATACCATTACAATTCGGTATTAGGTATTATCTTAAACTGGTGCAAATTAGGTCAATCTATCTTTTGCCCAGGCAGTGTTAACCTGTTAAACAAGCATTGCCCTGAAGAGCTCGCCCACATTGCTGCTCCTTGCGGTGCTCCCTCTGCCCGTCCTCTCCGTCTAGCACTGCCTGAACAGCCGCTGCGGTTTAGGAGCAAAGCAGTAGCAGTAAGCATCATGGTGGCCAGCAGCACAATGTAGCCTGGTGCAGAGCATCCGCAGCTGTGGTGCCCTTAAGAGCTCAGCCATATTATGGAGTAATTATGAAGTAATACAATCACAAAATGTGGCACATTATGTCATGTAATTTGTCTTTACTTGCTGCATAATTTAGTCAACCCTGCTGCATAATTTGATCCTTCCATGCTGCATAATTCCAATGGTCCTGGTAAAATATTTAAATTACTTGTTGAGGGCTTCACATTCAGTGTAAGAGATGCAGTCACCTTTTCAATTAATCTCATTCGATTAAAACAAATCACCCTCAGAGCTCCTCCCCTTAGTTTATTGCATATGCAGAGGACACCATGCCTACATTTAACTATGTCAACAGGACTACCAAGTTTAAGTCAGTTTAAGTGTGAAATTTCACTGTTTACAGCAGCTAATGTGTGCCTTTTTTATGGCCTCAAGTGTGACACTCTGACTGACCTCTTAGGGAAAACTTTGACTTTGACTCAAGCAGATAATTTATATGCACATGTAGCAGGAATTTTCTCTTATGCACGTTCAAGGAGCTTTTGTGGGTAATTTACCCTAATTGTGTCAGGAATTTAACCTACCAATACAAACTGACTTCATTTGGACCTCTCAAAGTATCATGACTCTTGTCTCAGCAATAATTCCCTTGGGCCACCTGCCACTGTCATCACCTGCGCAATAAAATCATGTGCTTGGTCCCCTTCCTCGTAACCCCTTAGACACTTCCTTGGTATCACTGCCTGCCTTGTAATACACTAGGAAATATTTGTTTTTGAAACTCAAACAATGCTGCTGTACATTCCTGCTATGGGAGCTACCAGTATGAAAACACAAAGGTATTTTGTGGAAACAATGAAGGAAAAGGCGTTCATGCTCTATATGTGTACACAGTGGATTCACATTTTTCCATTTAAGCTATGAGTAGTTAATGCATTGCAATCTAGTACTCGTAGTCTTGTCTATAATGGGAAAAGCTAAATTTCACGAGCCAGGTTTTAAAAACAAGAAACATCTGACAAGAGAGAGGTTGAGATCTGTGCTTTAAAATCCTGCAATTTAATGTGGTTATTTAAATATTGAATTCACTGATGTTTTTTATGTAACACAGAGGCTTTACTTTAGTTTAAAAAAATACATGAAGTACTTGTCAATATTTCTGTAAAGCTGGTCACTTTCGCTTTTCAATGCCGTGCTTTTAATGGTATATATTTGTCAATTATTTTTATACTATATGTATTGCATATTGCTTTTATCTTTGGCCTGGCACATTAGTCAAAGTTATTCAAAGCATGCCCGATGGAAATAAGAACTCTGGGTCTCCATCAGAGCCCTTAATGGCAACTTTGTGAAATCAGCTGCAATGACTAGCATTTACTATCCTGGTCTTATGTTTTCCCCTTATCAGCACATATTTTCGACAGCCAATGTTAGAAGAAAACACTGTAGAATGTGTTCTACAGCAGTTCTATTGACCCCTCGCTGATAACTTAAGTAATCAAAGACATAAAGGCAATGTTAAAATGAATACAGATTATTTCATATAAAGTTTTACTTAACAATCATGTGAAGGCCTTCGCAGATTCTTAAAATGTCAAGAGCGGGCTGGCATTGTTCTCTGGGAAAGGCGAGGACCCAACCTCTACTCAAGTAAATTCTGTTCTGCATCCTCCCTCTAAAATGTGTAGTGCTCTGTGGAGGACCTCTCTCTCAGGGCCCCCCCACCAAGTCCTGTAAGGTGCTTGGCAGGCTCAGATTGAAAAGAAACAAGTTACTTTGTTTCTTTTCAGTCCGCGTTCAGTGCTGTATCAGCTCACAGCAGGCAGCACACTGCAGCTGCTTTGGAGAAAGACACACTTCATAGACAAGCTAAGGGGGCCCTCTTCCTGTATAGAAGGCAGGGGGGCCCCACACTGCAGGGGTGTTTGTAATGCCCCTGTTTCAGATCCGAAAATATTACCAGGAGATGGAGCAAGGACCTGGAAAATTTGTTGACAGTTATAAGTGTGCTATTATGAGTGCTTTGCACCCACAAGTCAGGGATAAAATTGATGCGAATTGCATGTACGCCTGTTTTAGCAACCTTACATATAAGAAGTTGAGCGAAACTGCACTCTTTTTTTTGTTTTCAGGGACTCTAATGACGTTTTAGCATGGTGGTGGGCGCATAAACAAACTTGTGGGAAAAGCATAAGCCATTATAGTTTGTACACATTATTCCCCATTATTTTGCACACAGGTGCCATTTTGGTGGAAACCCATGTCTGAGCCCCAGCACACAGTGTTATCTGTGCATAATCAATTAATTAGTCAATCAAGTAATCAATCAGTAGATTTGTAGAGCACTACTTGTCACCTGTGAGGGTATCCAGGCGCTGGCGGGGTCCAGTTGTTTAGACAAATATTCAGGTCTTCGGGGACTTTCTGAACTGTGGAAGAGATGGGAAGGTCCGTAGATGAAACTGTAGCTTGTTCCATGTCTTCACTGCTAGGTAGGAGAGAGCGCAACCTCTGCATCTGCTATGTGAGATGCAGGGGGTGAGGGTTAGAGAAAGGAATGTGGAGGGAACATGTCTGGTGGGCTGATGGGAGTTCAGGTGGTGGTTCAAGTAGACGGGCCCGCAGTTGTGTAGGGCCTTTAATGTATAGGTCAGGAGCTTAAACTGGCATCTTTTCTGTTCAGGCAGCCAGTGGAGTTCCCTGAGGTAGGGGGTGATGTGGGTTTATCTAGGGAGATTCAGGACGAGTCTGGCTGCAGTGTTCTGTATGGTCTGTAGTCATCGTCGGAGGTGAGCTGTTATCCCTGCATAGAGAGATGAGGACTGGGTGATGGTGCGTCTTGATCTTTGGGCTAGCCATTGGAATATCTTACAAAGAATGCGGAGGATGAGGAAGCAGGAGGAGGAGATGGAGTTGACCTGGGTTGTCATGGTTAGCTTGTTATCCAGAATGATGCCTAGGTTCTTAGAGTGGCCAGTGGAGGTAGGAGCAAGTCCAAGGGCGACCCCAAATGCATCCCATGGAGAGCTTTTGTTTCTGAAAATCAGTACCTTTGTCTTGTCGGTGTTTAACTTCAGGTAGTTGTCCTTCATCCAGTTGGTGACATCTGTCATGCAGTTGTGGAAGCTGGTGTTGTCTTTGGAGAGGGAGAGGAGGAACTGTGTGTCATCGGCGTAGGATACGATATTGAGTTCTTGGGCTTAGGCAATGCTGGCAGAAGTGGTAATGTACCAGTAGTTAACACCAACAGTGTCTAAGGTACACTGTTAATTTTAGGGAAGGTTTAATTTAACATTAGTGAGGGAAACATGATAGACTGGAATAGGACTAGAATGATAGCCAGTGACTGAGATTATTTCAAGCATCCTTCCATCATTTTATTGCTTGTTGCTTAACATTTGTGAAAGAGGAAACCAAGAGGAACATTTCCTTAAAACTAATCGCCTGGGCTCGTGAAAATTTAAATTGTTTACACCAAAAGAGTAGCACTCAAATTATATTATGGGCTACATGTGAAACTTATAAGCAAAGACAGTGTTCAGACACATTTTAAACATTTAGATTACCTGTTAAGAAAGAAAATACTGCAAAGAAACAATGCCTCCTACTCACTGAGTACCATTGAAAAACATCCTATGGGTCTTATCGCTTTATAACTCTCACTGTGTAAGCAATGTAAATAATACATCAGAAAGTAGTATATGATACTAAACAAATGCTCATGCAACTCAATTATCTTAACAATAGATGAATTTTAAAAAGAAGTGCACATATTAAGTATAGCTGTTTCAAAAATTACAGATGAATTGGAGTCACAAATGGAACAAGATTAGATGGCCAAAAAGCTTAAACAAACAGAAGATACATTTGAAGAATATAAAAAGAAAATTAATGTCAGCAAAATAGTGAAATTAGAATAAGATGACTTGGATTATGAAAAAGAAAAGTATACTATTGGGCAGAGATATAGTCTGACTGGAGAGCCTGGGAACGTCAAAAGGAAACCAAAACTTCTGTAACAGACACATCAACCACATTTAGTAGCAAAGAAAAATACATGGTAAAAACGGAATGGTTAGTCTTTCTGGTGCCCAAAATAAGTGAGAAAGTGTCCCTTTTTTAGGTGAGTGATGTCAAGAAGAATAAGGAGAGGATGGAATCAAAAAAGTGTTGCAAAATGGACTTTCATTTGTAACTAAGGGAAATGATTTTGAAACAATGAAACAAAAATGTTGGTCTAAAAAATTCATGCTAATATTGAGAGGGAAGACATTTTTTGCATCTTGAATTCCAATGACACGGGAAGAACCAAAATAGCTTAAACTGCAAACATGTGCGGAATGTTCAACCATAAATCACACAATAAAGATTTATGATTAAGCTATAATGAAAGACTCACAAAAAAATCACATAAAAAGTTCAAAAGCTCCATGTAATAACATCAGTAAATATTTTTTATTAAAATTCTAAATCTAAGGAGACCGACAAAAGCGTTTTTAAGGAAACTGAAAAATTCAGAAGAATTGTTCTCATGGACAGTGAGTGGTATAAGCAAAACAATGGGGCATATTAGCAAGACTGGCGATAAAATTATCGCCGTTTTAGCGGCAGGAAACTGCCGCTAAAGCGGCGTTAATTGGCTTGCTAATAAGCGTTATAGAATTCAATAGAAGCCCAGGTTAGATGTCCTGCACATCTAACCTGGGCTTCTATTGAATTCTATAACGCATATTAGCAAGCCAATTATCGCCGTTTTAGCGGCAGTTTCCTGCCGCTAAAACGGCGATAATTTTATCGCCAGTCTTGCTAATATGCCCCAGTATTCTAGCTGGAAGAGAATCATTACATAGAATTACCAGATTAACATTTGAACTTCAATATGAAACAAGAGAATTGTTGTTCAAGGCAAAAGAAATGCAAGAAATTGATGGATACACACAATTATACATGCTTAATGAGACACATTGAGCCCCAGTTCTAAATTGTTTAAAATGATTTACATTTGATACCAATTATATTGACAAGTGACTCAGTATTGGAGAACCAAATCAAAATATGTGGGCATTATTTGAAAACAAAATCTGTGTTTTATTCGAATATTGTTCAAAAATAACACAAATTTGCTGAACAATTTATAATAAATCAAAATAATGCCTGATGAAATATTATTCACATGTGAAGATAACCAATCTATATTGCTATGTACCTTGTGTTGAACAAATACATACGGCTGAAGAAATGATGATTCCTGAAGTAAAAACACCAGTTGCACTGGTTATAGTTTTTTACACTTAGGGGCCGATTCCGATCTCGGTCGGAGGCGCACCCAATACCATTCGGTCGGGAAAAAAGCCATGCGAATGCCTGTTTCCCGACCGATCCGTACACCATACCGAACGAGTAAGTACGATGCGCACAACAGCACAGAATCCGGCCGAGTCGTACTCACCCAATCCAGGTCCTGTTCTCCGACCGAGGCGAATCCGGAAACGCTGAATCGAGTCGCACGGAAGGGAAAATGCAGCTCCGTCCGGCCGAACAAGTACGATGCGCTTTCCGTACGCGCCGAACCCGTCGCTACGCACGGCACGTCAAAGCATCCGGGAGAGGCGCACATAAGCTCCGATTCGCGCCACAACACGATCCACGGCTACGAGGCGAACACGCCAGCGACGAGGACGACGCGAAGCAACGAGAAAGACGAACGACACGAACCAACCATGAATCCCTTCGTCCCGATCATACCAATATTCTACATTTACTACCGGAACAGGCTCGGACGCGTACGGCGCAGAAGGTAAGTCAGACACCAACCACAAAACACATACAACACGTACACGACACATCACACACACACAGAGGGATGCAGAATTTACTTACACCAGCAACAGCAGCACCATAGGGGCGGGATGCCCATCACCAATGCCACATATGCACACAGGGGCCTGAATGCGCACCACCACCCCTACCCAGGGGGGCCGGATGCCAACCACCACTACCACCCTTAGCCAGGGGGTGCCAGATGCCCACCACCACTACCACCCTTACCCAAGGGGGCTGGATGCCTACCACTACTACCACCCTTAGCCAGGGGGGTGCCAGATGCCTACCACCACTACCACCCTCACCCAGGGGGGGCTGGATGCCTACCACTACTACCACCCTTACCCAGGGGGGCTGGATGCCTGTCACTACTACCACCTCTACCCATGGGGGGCTGGATGCCTACCACTACTACCACCCTTAGCCAGGGGGGTGCCAGATGCCCACCACCACTACCACCCTTAGCCATGGGGGTGCCAGATGCCTACCACTACTACCACCCTTAGCCAGGGGGGCTGGATGCCTACCACTACTACCACCCTTAGCCAGGGGGCTGGATGCCTACCACTACTACCACCCTTACCCAGGGGGTGCCAGATGCCTACCACTCTTACCCAGGGGTGCCAGTTGCCTACCACTACTACCACCCTTAGCCAGGGGGTGCCAGATGCCCACCACCACTACCACCCTTAGCCATGGGGGTGCCAGATGCCTACCACTACTACCACCCTTAGCCAGGGGGCTGGATGCCTACCACTACTACCACCCTTACCCAGGGGGCTGGATGCCTACCACTACTACCACCCTTACCCAGGGGGTGCCAGATGCCTACCACTACTACCATCCTTACCCAGGGGTGCCAGATGCCTACCACTACTACCACCCTTACCCAGGGGGCTGGATGCCTACCACTACTGCCACCCTTAGCCAGGGGGTGCCAGATGCCTACCACCACTACCACCCTTACCCGGGGGGCTGGATGCCTACCACTACTACCACCCTTAGCCAGGGGGTGCCAGATGCCTACCACCACTACCACCCTCACCCAGGGGGGCTGGATGCCTACCACTACTACCACCCTTACCCAGGGGGCTGGATGCCTGTCACTACTACCACCTCTACCCATGGGGGCTGGATGCCTACCACCAACACCACCCCCACTCATAGGATGGACAATGCATGACACAACCAGCACACCACAACCTAGGGAATGCAAGAAAAAGACATCCCCCAACACCATGACAAGCGTGTGTAGACTGTGTCAAATGCCTACAACACTGAACATGACTTTGAACATACAATGTGACCCCCTATCACATGTGCCACACATATATGTGTGTGGCCCCCACAATGCAAGCAGGCCATGACCATTGTGGCAATGGGGTCCAAACCCCCATCATCACAGTGACCAAAAGGTAAGTGTGGGGTCCATAGCTGAAGCACATTTTGAACATTGTGGCAATGGGGTCTAACCCCCATCACCACAGTGACCAAAATGTAAGTGTGGGGTCCATAGCTGAAGCACATTTTGAACATTGTGGCAATGGGGTCTAACGCCCCATCACCACAGTGACCAAAATGTAAGTGTGGGGTCCATAGCTGAAGGACATTTTGAACATTGTGGCAATGGGGTCTAACGCCCCATCACCACAGTGACCAAAATGTAAGTGTGGGGTCCATAGCTGAAGCACAGTATGAACATTGTGGCAATGGGGTCTAACGCCCCATCACCACAGTGACCAAAAGGTAAGTGTGGGGTCCATAGCTGAAGCACATTTTGAACATTGTGGCAATGGGGTCTAACGCCCCATCACCACAGTGACCAAAAGGTAAGTGTGGGGTCCATAGCTGAAGCACATTTTGAACAGTGTGGCAATGGGGTCCAAACCCCCATCATCACAGTGATCAAAATGTAAGTGTGGGGTCCATAGCTGAAGCACATTTTGAACATTGTGGCAATGGGGTCCAAACCCCCATCATCACAGTGACCAAAATGTAAGTGTGGGGTCCATAGCTGAAGCACATTTTGAACAGTGTGGCAATGGGGTCCAAACCCCCATCATCACAGTGACCAAAATGTAAGTGTGGGGTCCATAGCTGAAGCACATTTTGAACATTGTGGCAATGGGGTCCAAACCCCCATCATCACAGTGACCAAAATGTAAGTGTTGACAAAGAAAGAGCTGCAACTGCCAAACTGCATGGATGATTCCTGGTCATAGAACATAAAACACAACAGTGGCAAAGTAGTGCATGTGTCCCATTGCAACATAAATTGGGGGAGCCAAATACTGCAGTGCAAATAAGACATACCTTTGGCCATGTGCAGACAAACAACACCCAGGGGGGCTGACACTGTCAACATTCATCAATGACACAATGACAGAAGTGACCATCAGAATGCAGACCCACATATTTGCACCAATGGGCACACAAATGCAGATACCCTGTGGAGACTGTAGATGTGAGGCGAACAGATACCATACCATGGCAGCAATGGGACACACAAACCATGATCATTGTGCTGACCGATGACCTAGGAGTCCCAGGGACAGCAGGGGAAAGCCACCAACCTACATACAGCCAATGGCACACCCAAGATATGCCAATGCAGTGGTGCAGATGCACAAACACAAACAGGCAGACCCACACTGCACATCATACACAACAGGTGAGGGGGGTGCCAGTGTCCCCAGGCAACCACACAACACATGAGGAGACCTGAATACAAATCATACAGATGTGCATACAGTGCCACACAAAGGTAACTCATGGATCCAAATCCCCTATGTGGGCAAGCAGGCATTGTCAGATGAGAGGGAGCACAAATCACACATGTCACACAGGCACGTAGGAACAGCAACTGACACAGCAAGACACAGACACACCACAGCACTACCCCCAGGGCCCCCACAATGTGGTGACCCTGGGCTGCATTACAATCCCACTGTGATGACAAAGCTAAATGTCGTTCACACTGTGAACCACAGTCATGTGTCCTGAGCAACAAACTACCATCACACCTACACAAGCACAAATCAATCAGCATGGCCAGTAAGCCAAGGCCAACATGGAGGCAGGGGCCTAGCCGGGCAACAACTCTCATCTGCACACACTCAACACCACACCCCTTGACCTCCAACAATGTGCAGCAGTGAAGCACACATGCACTGGTGACATTGCACATGCACCCATGACTATTCCAGGGTGGTGGGTGGGAACCAAGGTGCAGAAACACATCACACATGGCCACTCAACAAGACTCCTGAATGTCTGACACACTGCACACTACGCTGTACATGGACATGACGGCAATACCACACCAACCAATGGGATCCCAGCCACAGTCACACACCAATGAAGAAGCCAAGGTCACCCACAAAGAACACACATAGACAACAACCAACATTGCAGCCCGGACCCTGAGGAGTGCCAGCAGTCACACACACAACGTGTCACAATCACTGAAAGATAACACAAACTGGAAATCACATGACAGGGGCAAACAACAAGTGCCAAGGGGAAACCTGACTGTGACCCATCTGCGTCTGCACACAAACTCAGCCCTGACAGCAAACACACCTATGGGTGACACCCTGATGACCAGTAATGTGCCATGCACCCACATCACAGAGAACCCAGGGAGAAGACTTTGGGGGAACATAGGTCAACTCAGCAAGCATCACAAACAGGTACAACACTAGGGATCACAGCATGCACAGCTAAACGGAAGTGAACACACAGACATGCACATACAACACACACCTTGGGCGCAGGCAATGTCACAGGAGTACACACTGCCATGAGGGGACTCCACTCCTGTGTGAGGAAAGCTGTGCCATATGTTGCCTCAGTAGGGCCCCATCATGTCAGCTGAGCACTTGGTCACACAATCAACAATTAGCACCAAATGAGGGCTCCCGTCACATCAGCCTGGTCATGGAAGTGCCAACGAAATCATCAGCACAGATCCAACACACTTGTATAGCAATGTTGCACTGACAACACAGATGAGTCCTTCCCCATTGATGCCCAAACCTGCATGTCCAGTGGAGATGGCCACACGGTCAGGGAAGTAGACGAATTGAACAATGGCAGGCACAACAGATGTGCAGGGGTGGAAGCCACAGATGTGAAATAGCTAATGTAAGTAGGAAATCCCATTGCCAAATACTGAACACATGACACCCTCAGATGCTGCTATGGATGACATGGATACACCACAGGATAGGACACATTCCCCCTGGACCACATGGGTTCCTGCACAGTAACACTTCGTTATCATGAGACCAAATATCACCATCACTGCAGCAAGGGCATGGTTAGCATCATCAACAACATGTACATCAGAAGCATAAGCACTAGAGAACAGAAAGTTGCTTTATTCAGCATATGTGTGTAATGAAAACTGAAAGTCCAGAAAAATAACAAAGGCCAATGGCCAGTCCATTGTCACAGTCCAAACAGGGTGACAGTGGCAGATGTCACCCTACGCATGCCTGCACAAAACCAGGGACAATCCACTAGGAGGGGCAACCGGGGGGGCAGGCCAGGCACCGCAGGGACAGGATCAGGGCTCACCAGGAGGAAGCAGGGAAGGGGTGGTGGGTGCTGGAGAGCCACTGACAACTGCAGTGGAGGTGTCTGACATGGTGTGTGCCGGCACAACTGGGGGGCATGACTCAGATGTTGTGGGTGCCGGCACGACTGCAGTGGACCCTGCAGATGGAGTGGACAGGTCCGCCACTGCAGTGCCCAAGTCAGACAGGGTGGTAGTGGACTCCACTGCAGTGCCTACCACCAGGGGAGGAGAATGGGGAACAGGCAAGGTGGGCTGGACAGAGGGGGAGGACACCCTCACCACATCAGTGGCACAGACAAGCGCAGCGGGGGTGTGGTGCCGGGAGAGCAAGTGGCAGGGGGAGATGGCCGGATCCTCTTGGGGATGGTATATCTGTGGGTGGGGGAACCTGGGGCAGGGTGTGGTGCGGGCACCTGTGGAGTGGGGGCCTGAGGGATGGAGGAAGGAGACCTGGTGCCTGAGCTGCAGGGCGGTGGCGGGGTCTTGCTCTTACGACTCCGGGGGACTTGCGGGTGGGGGCCTCAGTCTGTCTGCGCCTGGGGGAGGGTGTCCGGGGGCGAGGGGCACTCTGCTCCGTGTGGGTGGGCTTCCTCTTCCCCCTGAATGCTGTATCAGCTGGATCGGAGGGGAAGAGGCCGAGGTCACTGAGGAAGAGCCGCTGGGTCTTTGGGGTTGCAGGTGAGGCAAGGGAGGGTGCTTTGGAGGGAGAGGCAACTGAGGACTGCGCAGTGCTCGTGGATGCGTGTGTGTGTTCCAGGGCCCCATCCCCTGTGAGTCTGGTTTCAGTCCCCTGACTGTGCGTGCGTGTGCGTTTTGTTTGTGGCGTGTGTGTCTGTGTGCTGGATGTGTGTGTGCTGGTGTGTGCCTGTGCCGGTGTGTGTGTGTTTGGGACGGGTAAGGTGCTGGGGAGTGTGGATGGAGCAGAGGCAGGAGGGGTGAGGGACTGTCTGAGGAGGGACACTGCTGCCGTCAGGGAGGAGTCCATGGACCTATTGCCCCTCTGTAGGTCAGACATGCCCGATGAGATGCCCTCCATGAACGACACCAGCTGAGTCAACAGAGCGGTGTGCGCATGGAGGACACTCAGCATGGCTGTCTGCCCTACATGGAGCTGGTGAAGGAGGTACACAGACTCCTCACTCAGGGCAGCAGGGGACACAGGGGCAGGGGGTGCGGTGCCTGGCCCAAAGGAGACACGCTCCCGAACATGGGAGCCTCCACGGACCTGGGGAATGGGAGCCGATGGGAGGGCGGTGGTGGTGCTGGTGGTGGCGGGGACAGCAACACTAGCTGGGGTGTGGTGGCTGCTGACACCCGCCTCCATAAGGGAGTCATCCTCCGAGTTGCTCTGGTCCTCAGCTGAGGTGGATGGTGCTGAGGACTCCTCGGTGTGGCTCCTCTCGCTCTCCGTGCCACTGGGTCCCTCCGACCACTCCTCGGCTGCTGACCCAGTCTGGCTCTCCGGCTCCTCCTGGTCCGTGGAGCTGTCCCCTTCCGTGGCCGTGGATGTATCTGCAAACAATGGGGAAACAGACAGACATCAGTCACCTGCACCAAACGCACACACCACTGTGAGCACAGCACATTACAGAGCAAGCCCTGGCATCATTAGTTGTACATTGCTAAAAGTGCCCTAACTGAACAGGAGAAGCCAATTGTCAGTCTGATGCCAACCATGGCACTCACATCCCACATGGCCTTGCACCCATCTGTCTGGTGTCTGTTGGATAGCAACACCCCAGTGTGGACACATGCACCAACTACACAGTAGTTGGACAGTGCAGAGGACACGGTGTAGCATGTGGACATGCACACATCACAACTCTTGCCACTGAGTCAGTACAGGTTTCCGGATGAAAGGGACGCCCAGAGTCAAATAGGAAATGCATGTGATGCATACCAGCGACAGACACCATGATGCACCCATGTCCTGATAGCCATCGCCACAATGGTGTGCATGTAGCACATGTCACTCCCCTGCAGGATCACCAATAAGTAGACACATGCCATGGCGGAGGCATGACTGCTAAGTCATACATCACTGTCTCAGTGATGTATGACTTGGCAGCCAGACAACAACACTCTGCACTGTGTCACAATAGTAGGTCATGGGGAATGCAAGTCCTGGAGCTGCACAAGTGCACATGTACATCCCCCACACAACACATCATCTTAACCCTCATCTGTCCAGGTCATACCGATTGGACATATGGGAGACCTGTGACACTACCCTCTGAACCTGAGCCCCTCACAACCTGCTGTGAATGGGGAACAGCTGCCTGAACTTCACATTCGCATACCCCAGTCTGCACGGGCAGCTGATCAAACACCTATGTGACACACAAGTATCGTCTCCTATGGTCACATCTCCAGTGGCATGCTGAGCCCCTACCGAGAAACACCCCAGCAGTCCTGGCAACAAATCCACAGCACACTGACACAGAGGCAGACACCTGAGGGGTCAAATCACTGCGCACAATGTGTCAGCTGATACACGGGAGTGGGAGTACAGAGTGCATTGCATGGCCTGGAGTAGGCATGACTGTCCTGCCCCACATGAATGAGGGATGAGCCCTGGACAGTGGATAGCTGGCTATGTATGTGTGACACACGTAATCTGCACACTCCTGGGGCCCAAACATTGTTCCCACCCGCTGCATGGGTGTGTGCCACATACCCCAGGCACATGTGGTGGCTCAGCTCAGCAAGTGGACCGCATATCAAAGCAACACGCAGATTACATGTCCGAACACAGGCGTTGTGTGAACAATGGACCCACCCATGATGCCCACAACAGAGTTAGGGAAACAGATGCTGTCCCCCACCTTTAGTGAAGCAAACTGCAAGGACACAGTCCCAAGTGACACAATTCCCTGAATGTAAGGGCCACACCTGGGTATCAGATGAGGAGTGGGCAGTGCACAATAGAGGGACATGGCTCCTGGACAACATGACTGCTGTACTGTGGCAGTTTAACCAGGCCAGAGGAGGGCACATAGCATGTAATACAGAGTTCACAGTGCAGTCTTTGACTCACCCCTCCTTGCTGCTGTCTGGCCTTCAGCTGCCCATCCAGGTCTGGAAACACCACCGCCAGGATCTGGAGCATGTGGGGGTCAGGGTCCGTGTTCCGCCCCTCCTGCGAGGAGGCGACAGCTTCAGCTGGACCCGTGCAATCCTCCGGGTCCAGCCCCGAAGGTCCTGCCACCTCTTCTGGCAGTTGCGGATCCGGCGCTTGTAGACCCCCACGGACCGGACAGCCCGGACGATGTCCTTCCAGATCTCCTGCTTCCGATGGGCATTAACCTGTCAGGATGACAAAGTGAAAAGGCCATTACTACACATGCAACATATCCGTGCATGACACAGTTGTATATACATGTCTCAATCACAGGGGCACATGATGTACACAGGCAGTGCAACGCTGCCCATGGACAGTTTGCCAGACGTCACTACATGGTATCATTGCATGGGAAGTAAAACCTTGTTCAAATGCACTGTCACTGCACCATACCTGTCCAGTGCATGTCACTACACACTATGGGGGTGACAACTACTCAGTGAGCCTGCTAGCCAGTGGCGTGCAGACTTTCAGCCTTGCTAGTCAGACAAAATGCATATTCAGAAAGGCAGTGCACAGAACACTCACCTGCTCCCCTGGTGTCCCATACAGCTTGCTGTACTGTGGAAGTAGGCTGTCCAGCAGGGCCTGGTTCTCCTCAAGGCTGAAGGCTGGGGCTCTCTCCACAGTACGTGCCATTGCAGGGTCCAGAGGGGCAGAGACAGCAGCAGTGCAGTGGCAGATGTCGTCCTGGAGCATGTAGTGCAGGCAAGTGAGCTCTCAGGGGAACAGCCAGCAATATATATGTGCTGGAGAGGCAGATACTGTCCCTTGTGTCCAAAGTGATAGGTCCAAGTCGTTTGCATCTTCTGAATCTGGCCAATCCATGGAATAGCAGCACCAATACACGCCCACAGCATCCTTCAAATCTTCAACTTCATGACATACATGATTTTGCAACATTGTTGTGGGTGACCAACTGAATTTCCAGCAACCGACTCGTTCGAATTTCGAAAACGCGTCCGTTGCCAGGCTAGGCCATTGTCAATGGGTGCGCACCGATCGGTCCATTGCGGTACAACGTGTACAGGGGTACAACGCGTACCCGCACACATTGAATGCAATGGGCCGGCCGGGGGCACCGATCGGTCCATTGCTGATCAACGCGTACAGGGGTACAACGCGTACCCGCACACATTGAATGCAATGGGCCGGCCGGGGGCACCGATCGGTCCATTGCTGATCAACGCGTACAGGGGTACAATGCGTACCCGCACACATTGAATGCAATGGGCCGGCCGGGGGCACCGATCGGTCCATTGCGGTACAACGCGTACAGGGGTACAACGCGTACCCGCACACATTGAATGCAATGGGCCGGCCGGGGGCACCGATCGGTCCATTGCTGATCAACGCGTACCGGGGTACAACGCGTACCCGCACACATTGAATGCAATGGGCCGGCCGGGTGCACCGATCGGTCCATTGCTGTTCAACGCATCCCTGTACAAGTGACTGGCATATGTCACCATGCCTGTCTCAGATGGACATATGCCAGCCACAGATAGCTCCCAGGGAGTGAGGGGCACACCTACAACACGACAGCCTGTCCAAACTGTATGATAAGGCATGTAAGGCTGCATTTCCTATTGTGTGTATGTTGGTGTACATGTTGTCCTGTGGGTGTCACCTGGGGGCAGCCACCCCCAGGCTGTGCACGTGTTCATGGGGACAGGATCCTGGGTGTTACGTGTACATGACCACTGTGATGTGCAACTGTTCATATCTGTGCATGTGCCATGGTCACATTTCACGGTGGTGTATGTGTATGTCATGTCACATACCCCGTGAGTCCCATGTGGGACGGTATGTTTGAGCCAGGGTGTCCCAGTGGCACAATAGTGATGGTCCTCCACAGTCTGTGTGCATGTAGTGTTTACAATGTCTCTGATTTCATGTGCACAATGGGAGACAGTCTCCACATCCACGTTGTGTGTGCATGGACTTTGATGTTGTGCGTGTGTGTGTCACAGACGTCCATGTGTGTCCTGCAGTGGCAAGTGGGACCACTACCTGTGGGGGTCATAGTTGTTTTGCTGTGGTGTATACATGATACTCCATGTAATGCCAGTGTCCATGTGGCAATAAAGGGTCCCTGGGAATGTACCTGTCGTTGAGCTGTGATGCCTGGGGCACATCTGTCCTCACATGTCACTGTGGGGGGTGATTGTGACACGGCAGCAGGAGATGGGAACTGTGACACGGCCTCATGATATCCAATGGGCCAACCTGGGACTTATTGATGCCACTTGTTGAACCGTGATGACAGATGTTGGCCATGTATGTACCATACATGTCCTTACGGAACTGCACACTTCATGTAGTTGTGCCTCATAATGATGTATGTTGGGATATTGAGTGTGTTCAATGCTGCATATGTGGGCTGACTGACAATCTTGCTTTCTTCTCCTCTGCACTGCAGGGCTCCTGCTGTCCATCGACCATTCCCAGACCTGGCAACGATGGTGGAACGGGACAGCATCCGACGGTACCGCTTCACCAGGCAGCTGATTGAGGATTTGGCAGTGCAGTTGGCCCCACATTTGCAGCCTGGCCGGCCGTATCCTACAGCGCTGACCCCCAAGGTGAAGGTGATGGCAGCCCTACACTTCTTTGCCACCGGTACCTTCCAACATACTGTGGCGACTGCTGGTGGGATGTCACACACCATGTTGAGCCGTGTGCTCCGCGATGTTTTGGTGGCAATGTTGCTATTCCTGAACCGGTACATCTATTTCCCTAGACTGCAATGACTCACTGACGTGAAGAGTGACTTCTATGCCCTGGGGAGGATGCCGCATGTCATTGGCTCCATTGATGGGACACATGTGGCTTTGGTACCACCACAGGCCCAGGAGCAGGCCTACAGGAACCGCAAGCACTACCACTCGGTCAATGCACTGGTGGTGTGCCTTGCAGATATGACCATCACACACGTGTGTGCCCGTTTCCCTGGTTCAGCACACGATGCCTTTGTGATGAGGAGTAGTCGCATCCCCAGGATGATGGCACAGATGCAGAACCAGCGTGCCTGGCTTGTCGGTGTGTACTGACTTTGTGCCATTGTGTGTGATCTGATCTGTAGTATTCCGCCCACTTTTCCAAGTCAGCTAATGTGCACTTGTCTGTCCGTAGGTGACTCGGGATACCCCAACATGCCGTGGTTGCTGACACCCCTCAGGAACCCTGTGACACCAGCCCAGATGCACTACAATGAGGCACATGGTCGGACCAGGAGAGTGATTGAGCGGACATTTGGTCTCCTGAAGAGCCGCTTCTGCTGCCTGGACAAGACCAGAGGGTCCCTCCCATATGCCCCTGCAAAAGTGTGCAAGATTATCATCGTCTGCTGCATGCTCCACAACCTGGCAGTGCGGAAGGAGTTGCCTCTCATCCAGGATGACAATGACCAACATCCGCCACCTGTGGAGGATCCTGGCCTGGACCACGATGCCAGTGATGATGATGATGATGATGAGGGTGATGTCCGCACACAGCTCATCACCAACTTCTTTAGCTGAATGTGAGTATCCTGAGGTGTCATGTCAATGATGTGAGTTGGCATGATATGTGTAGGTGGTGCTCTGGTGCTGTTGGAGTGTGTCCATGGGCTACTTGACTGGATGTGTGTAGCGATGTGTGCTTACAGGTGGTCTGTACTCCCCAACAGTGTTGACATGCTAACTTGGTTCTGGGTGGGTATCTTGTAACATGTATTGTGCATGAGTTTTGCTGTTCTGTCCTGTTCTCCATTGCTTTTGACTGTGTGTCATTTCTGTCCTTCACAGGGTACTTTCAGATTCGTTTGGTCAACTGTGTCCACCGACGACGTGATTGTACTTCCAGGGTGGTAGCTGTTGTGTCCCTACCGGTGATGTGCGCCACACCCATGGACTTCCTTCCTTCTACAGTTGTTGACTGTGTGCCCGCTGCCAGGTGGGATTACCTTGCATCTGTAGTGGTTACGACATGTTGCAACTGTGTAATAAACCTGTGCTTCACTTTGTGATGTGCGTTGTATGTGGTCACACATTTGACTGCCATTTGCTTACTGCACCTGTGGGCTACTTGACTACAACTGTGAATAGGTGTGGTGTCTGTGCATTGCACCGTCTTCCCTGGCAACATCAGTGTAGGCAATGAGTCAGATGGCCTAGGTGTGTATGTGTTGTGTAGCCCTGGTGGTGTGTCTCCCTCATATGTGTCACGTTGCCTTTACTCACATGGCTGTGTTGTACTTGCTGTTGCAGTTCGCATACACAGTGTAATTTTGCAGTTCATCATCCCCATAACAGCACCCACGTTGGAATCACAACAGAGGCAAGTATGGTGTATTAGTGTGTTTATTGTGATACATTTGTGTGAATAGTGCATAGGATGGGTAGTGCTGTACATATATCTTGCAATCAGAAGTTCCTAGGTGAATTGAAAGTCCTGGTAGACAAAATCCCCAGTATCGGGGCCACAGTTGTCTGAGACATTGGTCCAACTTGTACTCCCCATGCAATGTGTGGGAGTTGTGTTGCCGTCAACAGGGTGAAAAGTCTGTGCACAAAGGTGAACATCCAGAACAGGTTCAGGCTTCCTGGGAGTTGCGCTTGGCCATCGGCCTCTCACTTGCCCCTCCTCGGACGACCACTCTTCTTTGGGGGGGGCCCCTCAAGTACAGGCTGCTGCGGTGCAGGGGACTCTCCGCCCGAGTCATCCTCCCTCCCTGTGGCAGTTGTAGTTTGTTCAGCACCAGATGTTGTTGGCACACAGGGAGGTGTGGACTGGTTGCTGTTCATCTGGCGGAGGCATTGTAAAATGTCCCTGTGCACCGCCGTCATCTGTTGCAGTGCGTCCCACTTGGACTCCACGCGGGACATGTGTGAGTCCAAGCGGGCATGATGGGCAGCCTGCTGCTGTTTCATGTCTCTGAGGAGCTCCACTACCTGGCTGAGATCTCCAGTGCTGGACTGGTACGCATCGGCTATGCGTACCAGTTGTGGGTCATCATGCACACCAGCAACCTCTGCAAGCAGCGACCTCTGTCTCCCACCCCTCCCACCACCCCTGCCGACATGTGCAGTGCGTGCAGTGGCACGCACAGATGACCCTGGTCCACCTTGGGGGTTGGTGGTGGTGGTGGTGTCCATGGCCCCACGTTGGTCCAGGGTCCCTGTGCTGGTGTTGCTCCTTGTTCTGTCCATGTCGGCAGGGATGGTATTTGCGGTGACAGTCGTTGGAGGGGTGGGTGCAGGGGGTGCAGCTGGTGGTCCTGCTGGTGCTGCAGCTGGTGGTCCTGCTGGTGCTGCATGTAGACTTGCACCGGATGTGCCAGGTTGGTCTTCTTCGTCCGAGGAGGGCAGAGGCTGTACGACACCAGTGAGCTCCGCATCCTCTTGAGCCTGGGACTGGGACTGGGACTCCTCAGCGTCTGCTGCTATGTCCCCATCATCACCTGTTTTTGGGAGACACACACAATGTATGTTATGTTTCTGCAGGCATCAATGGTTGACACACCTGACAGTTGTGACTGTGCCTCTGGGTGCGGGCCTGTACATTGCATTGTCCTAAGTCGTCACAGTCAGGGGTTGATATTGGTGTGGCACATTGTCCTGCATTATTTGGGCATTTCTATGTATTTGTTGGGGTGTAAACATGGTCTGCATTGGTTGTATTTGGTTGACAGCCGGCCCTCCTTCCCACCCAGCCAGTCAGTTATCCCACCATGGACTGTGCTTGCATTGCAGGGAGTGGATGTTGTCTCTCAGGATGTCAGTCAGTGGTGTTGTGCTGTTTGTTGGTGCACAGTTCTCAGCAGGGCCTTGTGCTCCCCACAGCAGTAGCCAGTGTCAGCCATCTTGTGAGCCCTTCTCCACTCCCTGTGATGTGAGCATGGTTCAGGGTGGTGTTGATGGGCCAGTTGTGAGGCTGAGCAATATCTGTGCCTACTACTCCCATCATGCTATTGCCTCCACCCCCTTCCCAGCATGCCCATGCTTCCTTCCTTTGACTCTTCTTCCCTGTGGGGTGGGCTGGCTGTGCTGACAGGATGGCTGGGAGTGTTGTCCTGGCAGTTGTTTGGCTAAAAGTCCCAAGAGTGTCCCTGTGCTTCACACAACATAACCCAGGGTGGTGGTTCTTTGTGGGATCTTGAGTTAGGATGTGAGGCATTGCATTCTCCCAGGTGGGTTCTGTGGAGTTTGTGTTGAGGGGGGTGTGAGGGAGGTGCTTGTGACTATGGTCAGTGCTGCAAGTCCTCCTTCCCACCCAGCCAGATATCCCACCATGGAACGTGCTTCCATTGCAGGGAGTGGAAGTTGTCTCTCAGGATGTCAGTCAGTGGTGTCCTGCTGTTTGTTGGTGCACAGTTCCCAGCAGGGCCTTGTGCTCCCCACAGCAGTAGCCAGTGTCAGCCATCTTGTGAGTCCTTCTCCACTCCCTGTGATGTGAGCATGGTTCAGGGTGGTGTTGATGGGACAGTTGTGGGGGTGAGCTATGTCTGTGACTATGACTCCCATCATGCTATTGCCTCCACCCCACTTCCCAGCATTCCCATACTTACTTGCTTTTGTGGGGAGTTCAGTGTGTGTGGGTGTGAGAGCAATGGCAAGATGGCTAACAGTGGTGTCCTGCTGTTTGTTGGTGTGCAGTTCCCAGCATGCCCTTGTGCTCCCCACAGCAGTAGCCAGTGTCAGCCATCTTGTGAGTCCTTATCCACTCCCTGTGATGTGAGCATGGTTCAGGGTGGTGTTGATGGGCCAGTTGTGAGGCTGAGCAATATCTGTGCCTACTACTCCCATCATGCTATTGCCTCCACCCCCCTTCCCAGCATGCCCATGCTTCCTTCCTTTTGACTCTCCTTCCCTGTGGGGTGGGCTGGCTGTGCTGACAGGATGGCTGGGAGTGTTGTCCTGGAAGTTGTTTGGCTAAAAGTCCCAAGAGTGTCCCTGTGCTTCACACAACATAACCCAGGGTGGTGGTTCTTTGTGGGATCTTGAGTTAGGATGTGAGGCATTGCATTCTCCCAGGTGGGTTCTGTGGAGTTTGTGTTGAGGGGGGGTGTGAGGGGAGGTGCTTGTGACTATGGTCAGTGCTGCAAGTCCTCCTTCCCACCCAGCCAGATATACCACCATGGAACGTGCTTCCATTGCAGGGAGTGGAAGTTGTCTCTCAGGATGTCAGTCAGTGGTGTCCTGCTGTTTGTTGGTGCACAGTTCCCAGCAGGGCCTTGTGCTCCCCACAGCAGTAGCCAGTGTCAGCCATCTTGTGAGTCCTTCTCCACTCCCTGTGATGTGAGCATGGTTCAGGGTGGTGTTTATGGGACAGTTGTGGGGGTGAGCTATGTCTGTGACTATGACTCCCATCATGCTATTGCCTCCACCCCACTTCCCAGCATTCCCATACTTACTTGCTTTTGTGGGGAGTTCAGTGTGTGTGGGTGTGAGAGCAATGGCAAGATGGCTGACAGTGGTGTCCTGCTGTTGGTTGGTGTGCAGTTCCCAGCATGCCCTTGTGCTCCCCACAGCAGTAGCCAGTGTCAGCCATCTTGTGAGTCCTTATCCACTCCCTGTGATGTGAGCATGGTTCAGGGTGGTGTTGATGGGCCAGTTGTGAGGCTGAGCAATATCTGTGCCTACTACTCCCATCATGCTATTGCCACCACCCCCCTTCCCAGCATGCCCATGCTTCCTTCCTTTGACTCTGCTTCCCTGTGGGGTGGGCTGGCTGTGCTGACAGGATGGCTGGGAGTGTTGTCCTGGCAGTTGTTTGGCTAAAAGTCCCAAGAGTGTCCCTGTGCTTCACACAACATAACCCAGGGTGGTGGTTCTTTGTGGGATCTTGAGTTAGGATGTGAGGCATTGCATTCTCCCAGGTGGGTTCTGTGGAGTTTGTGTTGAGGGGGTGTGAGGGGAGGTGCTTGTGACTATGGTCAGTGCTGCAAGTCCTCTTTCCCACCCAGCCAGATATCCCACCATGGAACGTGCTTCCATTGCAGGGAGTGGAAGTTGTCTCTCAGGATGTCAGTCAGTGGTGTCCTGCTGTTTGTTGGTGCACAGTTCCCAGCAGGGCCTTGTGCTCCCCACAGCAGTAGCCAGTGTCAGCCATCTTGTGAGTCCTTCTCCACTCCCTGTGATGTGAGCATGGTTCAGGGTGGTGTTGATGGGACAGTTGTGGGGGTGAGCTATGTCTTTGACTATGACTCCCATCATGCTATTGCCTCCACCCCACTTCCCAGCATTCCCATACTTACTTGCTTTTGTGGGGAGTTCAGTGTGTGTGGGTGTGAGAGCAATGGCAAGATGGCTGACAGTGGTGTCCTGCTGTTGGTTGGTGTGCAGTTCCCAGCATGCCCTTGTGCTCCCCACAGCAGTAGCCAGTGTCAGCCATCTTGTGAGTCCTTATCCACTCCCTGTGATGTGAGCATGGTTCAGGGTGGTGTTGATGGGCCAGTTGTGAGGCTGAGCAATATCTGTGCCTACTACTCCCATCATGCTATTGCCTCCACCCCCCTTCCCAGCATGCCCATGCTTCCTTCCTTTTGACTCTGCTTCCCTGTGGGGTGGGCTGGCTGTGCTGACAGGATGGCTGGGAGTGTTGTCCTGGCAGTTGTTTGGCTAAAAGTCCCAAGAGTGTCCCTGTGCTTCACACAACATAACCCAGGGTGGTGGTTCTTTGTGGAATCTTGAGTTAGGATGTGAGGCATTGCATTCTCCCAGGTGGGTTCTGTGGAGTTTGTGTTGAGGGGGTGTGAGGGGAGGTGCTTGTGACTATGGTCAGTGCTGCAAGTCCTCCTTCCCACCCAGCCAGATATCCCACCATGGAACGTGCTTCCATTGCAGGGAGTGGAAGTTGTCTCTCAGGATGTCAGTCAGTGGTGTCCTGCTGTTTGTTGGTGCACAGTTCCCAGCAGGGCCTTGTGCTCCCCACAGCAGTAGCCAGTGTCAGCCATCTTGTGAGTCCTTCTCCACTCCCTGTGATGTGAGCATGGTTCAGGGTGGTGTTGATGGGACAGTTGTGGGGGTGAGCTATGTCTGTGACTATGACTCCCATCATGCTATTGCCTCCACCCCACTTCCCAGCATTCCCATACTTACTTGCTTTTGTGGGGAGTTCACAGTGTGTTTGGGTGTGAGAGCAATGGCAAGATGGCTGACAGTGGTGTCCTCTGTTGGTTGGTGTGCAGTTCCCAGCATGCCCTTGTGATCCCCACGACACAGCAACAGTGTCAGACATCTTTGATGGGCCTTTCCACTCTCTGTGGGATGTGCATGCGTGGGTGTGAGCTTGCTGGGCCATGTGGTGGGGGATGTAGAGCTGTGACTACGACTCCCATCATGCTATTGCCTCCACCCCCTTCCCAGCATGCCCATCCTTCCTTCCTTTTGACTCTGCTTCCCTGTGGGGTGGGCTGCCTGTGCTGACAGGATGGCTGGGAGTGTTGTCCTGGCAGTTGTTTGGCTGAAAGTCCCAAGAGTGTCCCTGTGCTTCACACGACATAACCCAGGGTGGAGGTTCTTTGTGGGATCTTGAGTTAGGATGTGTGGCATTGCATTCTCCCAGGTGGGTTATGTGGAGTATGTGTTGAGGGTGTGTGCGAGGGAGGTGCTTGTGACTATGGTCAGTGCTGCGAGTCCTCCTTCCCACCCAGCCAGATATCCCACCATGGAACGTGCTTCCATTGCAGGGAGTGGAAGTTGTCTCTCAGGATGTCAGTCAGTGGTGTCCTGCTGTTGGTTGTTGCACAGTTGCCAGCAGGGCCTTGTGCTCCCCACAGCAGTAGCCAGTGTCAGCCATCTTGTGAGTCCTTTTCCACTCCCTGTGATGTGCGCATGGTTCATGGTGGTGTTGATGGGACAGTTGTGGGGGCAATATGTGTGACTACGACTCCCATGATGCTATTGGCTACACTGACTTGCCCAGCATACACAGAATTCCTTCCTTTGAGTGGTCTTCACTGTGTGTTGGTGTTGTAGTGGTGGCTACATGTCTGGATGTGTTTGTTAGTTCTATTTGTGCCACTGCCTAGCTGTAGTTGTAGTTGTGTTTGTACATGTGATGACACGGTTAAATGTAACTTTGAGATGGCATGTGTTGTGTTTATCTGACTGACATACACATTTTGGGATGATTCTGTTCTGGTTGCTGTGTAATTGCTATGAGTGCATGGTTTGACTCTCCCCTTGACAGTGATGTGTGTGTGTATTGTGGCAGAATATTGTGTACATTTGTTGTGTACTCACCAGGCTCTGGGATGTTCTCTAGTCCATATACGCTCACTGGCGGAAGGATGGCCCGCACCTTCTCCTCCCAGGGCCTGAGGTATACTGGCTTGGCAGGAGGGCCACTGCCGGTGTATTGGCTCAGGAGGTAGTCTTGGTCCCGTACCCTCCTGCGCACGTCATACCACCTGTTCTGGATGTCGGTCTTTGTGCGCAGACATGGTGATTGTGCGTTCACCCTGTTGATGATCCTCTCCCACATCTTGGTTTTCTGGGAGATGGGGGTCTGTTGGACCAGTGTGCCAAACAGCTGTGGCTCTACCCTGAGGATCTCGTCTACCATGACTTCCAATTCACAATCTAGGAACTTGTGATTCTTCTTGGGGGGCATGGTGATGGGTGGTGATGGTGAGTGATGTGTGTGTTGGTGTGCAGGTGAGGGTGTGTGAGTGTGTGTTTTGCTGGGTGTATGTGAGGTAGGTATTTGTTGGTGTGCTGATGGTGTGTGGCTTGTGTGAGGGATGAGCTGTGGGTGTGTGGTTGCTGTCTGTTGGGTGCTGGCAGTAGAATGGCATTTGCAAAGGATCATGGTTGGGATTTGTGTCCTTTATATGGGTGGAGTTGTGGGTGTCTTTGTTCTCTGTCCCCACCCCCAGTATTTATTGGCTTTGTAATTGCTTGTTTGGCCTTTTTTTGTGTAATTTTTCCTTTGTACTGTCTGTGCATGTTGGAAACGTTCTTGTGACCGAGTCGGACCCTGCATTTGTCTCGTACGGTCTTCTCCGTTTCATTCACGCTGTGTTTGTGCAGTTTTCTATGCTGCGTACGCATCGGTCGCAGTGTTTTGTGTTACTTCGGCTCGGTTTTGTATGCGTGTCGGTCGTACGGCTTGTCCTCCGTACGACTCGGTCGTGGTTTTCGCGCCTTGCATCGTACTTTGCGGTTTGGAGTTCGCGTGTACGTTTCGGTCGGATTTGTTCCGGGTGCGTGTCGGTCGGTTCGATTCGCGTGTTTTTCCGGCCGGATTGCTGTTTTCCGTGCGGCTTGGTCGTTCGGCTTGGGTTCGGTACGTGTCGGTCGGATTTTGCACGCCTTGCATCGTACTTGGCGTGTCGGGCGCCACAGGTACGTGTCGGTCGGAATAAATTCCGGCTCCGAGTCGGTCGGTGCTTTTTCCGTCCCGAATCGGAATCGACCCCTTAATCTTGCAAAATAATTTTTTTTTAACCTTTAATGATACTTTCTGTCTTCAAACAATTGGAACTGCAATGGGGAGCAATGCAGCATATGAATTTGCTAATAAAGAAATGCCTTATTTTGGACAAGAGCATGTCTTGACAAATCTTCAATGGATGAACAGTGATACAGTTTGAGAGATTTATTAATGATGTTTTAGGCGTGTGGATAGGAACATGTGAAGAGCTTTAGAGTTTGCACAATATCTGCAGACAATCCTTTTTTTCCATCAAAAAGATTGTGAATCTGGGAACACTGAGTGTACATTTCTTAGATATGGCAATAATGCCAGAAAAAAAGTGTTTGTAAAGTGATTTATATTATTAAATAAACTGTTAGGAAGACAATTTTAGAAGCAGATAGTTTCCACGCAGAATACCTTGTGCAAATGTTAACACATAGCTAGTTACTGTAAGTTCATCAAATAACCTCAACTGAGTAAATGTCTGGAAAGAAGCCTGAAGGAATGTTGAGGAAATTCTAATGATGAGGATATACTGCAAACATATTGGAGACAACTATGAAGAGAAAGGAAGTAATTACAAGAAAACAGGTGTTAGAAACCCAAGGAAACAAATCATTTTAACAAAATGAATGTATTATTCCATCTGGTGCTCAATCTTACTGAATTTGGAACATTATAGAGAAGCACTTGCATATATTAGAGATTTACCCAAATGTAATCTCAATCACATAAGGAAAAACACTCACATGTATTTCAAGTGAATAGCATCATTCTACAGAAACTGAAATACCCAAGAATCACTTAGCAACAGGTACATTATAGTAAATGCTCAATATATTAATGACACAATTACGCTATCTTGCTAGAGCCAAAGAAATCATAATGAGACCTGTTCTGATGTCTTATACACAGTTGTTATAGCTCCACAACTTGAGGCGCCAAACAGAAACAAAGGTTTGCCGGATTTGTAAATAGCTCTGCAAAGGCCCAAGATACAGTTGTTACTGCACAAATATAAGTTGAGGGAGGGTTCCAGTTGGTGAGTTTAAGGGCAGTTCAAAAATTCAATAGTAGTTTCACAGTCCAAACAAATAAATCCAACTCTCCCTATCTAATAACTAACCTGATGCCCATGAAGACAGCAATGAAGAGGTTAAAGAGTTCCAAGGATGCCAGGAAAATCTTTAAACAGTTCAAAGGATGTGAGAAAATTCTTTGAAGTGATGCTGCAGACGAAGTTCCAAGCTGCTTCACAAGCAGAAAGCGTCTGAGAAGATGAACTCAGCGTTTGACTTGAAAATTGTCTTACTTAGAGAGCCAGGAATATAGATGAAGAGTAGAGACAAAACAGAGGCTACCTCTCATCAACAGGGAGGAAATCTAATCACCTGACCACTCCGTAAGTTTGGCTTTTATAGACACTGGGATCCTTAAATACTGCATTAGGACACTGATTTCCTGCATCCTTGGTTACTGCAGTAGATCCTTGAATCCTAGCATCCTCCAATTCAGCAGAGGATCCTCAAAAAACCCTGTAGCCTGCCACTCAGATGAGGTATACTGTCACTGGTCTAGGGGTAAGCACATGGGGACAGGATTGGCTATGCTGGTGTTGGTTGGATGCTAGATAGACAGCACACATGTGGCAGTCATAATCCTGAGTAGCAAGACTCCTGTCAAGCCAGTGCAGAGGACAACCTGAGTGTCAATGCCTTGACTATGGGGGGAGGAGGTGGTCAATAAAGCCAAAGACCAAAGGTGGATGGAAACTGGGGGTGGGCATCTTTGGCAAGCCGTGACCCATGGGTCACCTGTCAGGATACACTAACCTTCTGTGCGGAATCCAATGGGAGTGATGCACTCGTCTGTCTCTCACTACTTCTACCAGCAACCACATACACAAGAATATGAGGGCCAGTGGTAGAAATATGGAAAGGTGAATGGGATAGGAGAGATACAGAGACATCGGACTTCAGCACTCTCATTAGTCTCTCCTGTTGATCAAGGATTCCTGCAGGATGCAGTGGATATCTACAAGGCAAAGTGATACTTTAAGTAACTTACCATAGACTTTTCTATGCTTAACTGTAATGGTAATTGGATAAATCTTAGCAATACCTTTGCAATAGCTGTGTAACCAAGTCGTTGTACTTTTGATATGGAGCTTGTAATAGCTGAAAACTAAACACACAAAGAATGAGTACTTCTAAAGTATATTCACAGACACTTCTCCCTATGACTTGAATAAATGCCTAAACATTATCACTATGCACTCTATGTGGGAGATGAGTTATAGTTTCTACTTGACTCTTGTAGAGCTGCAAAGTAACCAACAATGGAACAACAGCCGGAAGTGTTATTTTGGACCGAACACGTGTTTCACGACATGCTGCCTCTTCCTCAGGGCTTGCATGCAATCTTAATGCCTCATAGATAACCTCTAGTAGTAATCCTTAGGGTTGCTGTTAAAATTCACACTCACGTTTTATTTGAAAAATAAAACTTCAAGCCTCTTTTCATCGGACAGTTTATATTACAGACAGGACAATCTTTTTAAATACTCTGGTTCCTTTTTTGATTACTCCGGTTCTGCCACCCAAATTCTGCATTTATTATCTCTTTGGAATTGCATTTTTAATTTGGATCTTCTTTCTAGCCTATTAACAAATTTGGAGATGTGACCAAACCCACTATTCAGCCTCTCTAAGGAAAGTAAAAAAGAAGTAATGACAACTGACTATTGAATTGTGTAAAAGGGACTGCAAGGACAAATACAAAAGGCGGGTGGATATCAGATTGAAACCTTGAAGATGAAACTTAGAGGTTAATGTAGGATTCTTTATGAAACGAATAAAGACCAATTTTTAAGTGGATGTTTTTACATTTAGTTTCAATAATTAATTCCAATAAATTGTTTGTTATATAAAATATAATGTTATGAAGTAATATGTTTAATGTGAAATGCTCCCCTTGATTCGTGTCTTGCATAATGTAAAGCAGTTAGGTTATTTGTCTTAGTGAGCGCAGGTCCATAGAACCAGAGTAACCTGATATTCTCTTGAGTGATAACCTTGATGTGAACTAAGGCATTGACTCAGAAAAATGGGAAACACAGAGATGGTTTTGGGTAGAGGATTTACAGTGTGCAAAAGGGTTGGTGATGAGTTGGCGGCTCTCTTTTGAGGGATCTGCCAGGGCCATGCACTCCCGTAGCATGCTAGACAGTTGAAATCTTTTACCAGGCAGTTCACTCGACCCTCTTTCTTCTCGAGCATCCCTATTCCCTGTAGAGTGACCTATTCTGCAAGTTGTTTTTGGTCCTGATCTTCCCAGTTAGCTTCACTAGTCTACTGATGTGAGGAGAGCCTTGATTGCAGGTTCATTGTATGTTTTGGTTGAGAGTGGCCATCGGGGGGGGGGTGAGAAAGATTAACAAAAACTGGCACCCTCCTGGATCAAAGAAAATAAATGACTCAGATTAGGTCAGGAATAAAGAGGCACAGCAACAACTATGAGGCAGAACAGTTTCTGTTCTGACTGTGGCTCCTGCTAGAGCATGGTAGTCCTGTGAGGGATGTAAGATTTTTGGATATTCAAAGACTATTGTCCTGTTGGATTATTTATTTATTCATTTATTTGGTGATTTTATACAACCCCGACCCCATTGTGACAACCTTCCAAATAATTTATGTTCAACTGAATTTTATACTTTACTAGGCACACACTGGTATCTTTAATCCGGTTCTACGATTAATCTAAGCCATATTTACCTAGCCAAATAATGATGACTATAAATCTGTGATGCTGCACCCTGATTTGCATACTATGTTCTCTCCAATAGGAGAGACTCCACCCCCCACATTTTCAGCCACCTTGCTCACCATTTCACTTACAGGTGCACAAGTTAGGGTTAAGAGAATAGACAGTTTTGAAGATGTACACATTACCATAGCCCATGACACGCTGCATATGCCCACAATGAGAGCACAGTCCATATTACACACAACCAGCAGATGTCCAATAATCTTAACCAGGGTTTCATTGGACTCTCAACAGTACTCTAAATGGAAGAATATCATCACAACCCATTATTTACAGACACAGCTTGAAATAGGCATCCTTACACAATACATTTTAGACAGAATCTTCATATGTTCATATGCACAGATCATCAATTTAGTCATATAGTTTGAAAAATACAGCCAGTGGCATGCCTTTTTGGAATGCTTCGCAACATCCTTGGGGCATGTTGAGCTGTGTTTGCAGCTCTGTTGGTGTGTTTCAGCACTCCCGGGCCGCGGCAGTGAGTTTTCCTGAGACACGAGCGACCGCCATCTCCTTAGCACCCCACTCACATTGTTTTGCTCACTGCTAGTGCACACGGGTGTATTTTTCATGAATGCATCCACGTATGTTATTTTAAAAGTGCTGAAATAACGCTGCAGCTGCCCTTTTAATAATACGCTATGTGGCTGCTTTTCGCTTCCATTTTTCAGTTTTTTCTTTTCTGCATCTTTTTTAACTCTACCAGTCATAATGTCTACATACCTCCTCACAACACTTTCTTATAAATGTTGTTCTTTTTTTCCCTCCTGCATTCCTATCACTTCCACGTATTGAATTAAGTGGTTAAGTGACTTTTTTGCTCCTTGTGTTATAAATATATACTGAATCTGATACCTTAATTGGCTGTCTTCACTTTGCAGACTATTGTTTTTACTCTATTTACCTATATACTCTTGCATTCCTTTGGCATAGTGTATGGGCAAGCTTCGACCACTCCAAAAGATCACACATTGCCCTCTACATTACGCTAAGATGGCCAGTGATCTTCTTGCAACCTCTGAACCCACTTTTTCTGGCACAAAACCAAAAAGGGCAAAAAATGATCCTCCATCACCCATTATTTCATCTCATAACCCTGTGTTAGACAAAATACTTGAAGAGGTGAGGGGGCTGAAAACCTACTTGAGTGCTACCAATGAAAAACTTCAACAAATTGAAGATCAATGGATTGCTATGAAAACTAAGCTGTTTGATATGGGCCATTGCAGGAGATCCACAAACTCAAGTTGCATACCGAGGACCTTGAAAACAGAAATGGACACAATAATCTTCGTTTATATGGCCTACTGGAGAATCTGGAAGGTACCAACCTACTTGAAGAAATTCCTATCCAAACTCTTAGACCTTCCACAAGTTCCGCCTTTGAACCTCCAACAGGCACATCGCCTTGGTCGACTTCAACCTCATTCTATACGTCCTAGAGGCATTAAAATGTTATTTTTAGAATTCACAGACCTGATGCGTGTTTTGAGGATAGTGAAAGAAAAACGTTGCCATACCTGGTCTGGCCACAATATCTAAATATCTTAAGACGTCTCCAATGCTACTAATGCTAGGAGGAAAGAATTTCCTGCTCTATGGCCTCATATGTGACAATTGAATATTTTGTCTGGCATTCTACATCTGTGTCTATGTAAAATTAGTTACAAATCATCACATGATCTTTTAAAGATCCTGTTAAACTGAAATTATTTATCCAAAGTATTTAGTCTCAATCTATGGATAATACTCTTCAGCACTCTTAGAAATTCTGTCTACTTATATGTTTCCTTTACTTCTTCTCTTTTGTTTTCTTCAAACTGTATGGCTGTCTTTTCTATATTCAATTTTATTTTTCCCTGCTTCTGTTCTTGTTCTTGGTGCTGTCACGTCCCATGCTCACTTCCCATGCTCTTTGTTTCAGATATGGATTTTCTTCCTTGATCTGTTTCTTCATCTCTATATTCCTTTCTCTTTAGCTCTCTCCATTATATCACTCTCTTCCTTGTTTTTTGATGAGTGCTTTTTTCCGCTTGTCTGTTATTATGTTTGTATTGCCTACATGTTATGTAGTTGTTAATATATGGTGTCTTTTTATTTCCTTTTACGTTTCTGCAGCTTGTCATCCATGTTCTTGTCTCCCTCCTCCCAATCCCCAATATGTTTAACATTGTCTCGTGGAACGTTCGTGGTCTAGGATACCCTGTGAAAAGACAAAAGGCACTCTCTCATTTGTCCAAAGTTAATTCACATGTTTCTTTTTGCAGGAAACTCATTATACTGATGTTGACTCACTTAAGTTAAAATGGCAGTGGGTAGGCCGGGTTATTTATTTTCCTGCCATTAATCATAAAGGTGACGTCGCCATCCTTTTCCATAAATCTTTACATGCACAGATTATATTGACTCAATGTGATACTAATGGGAGGTGGTTATTGGTTACGATTGAAATTTATAATAGACAGATATCTCTATTTAATATTTATGGTCCTGTTAAATCTGATTTTTAGAATAGTGCTAAAATAAAATTGGCATCCATCAATAATCCTAACATTATTGTAGCAGGAGACTTCAATCAATGGTTAGATACGTTTACTGACACGAAATCAAATGTAAATTCAATCCTGATAAATCCCATAAAGCATTTCCATCTGCCATCATCACTCGTCCATTATTTGATGTCTGGAAAACATGTAATCCTGATACGTTTGAATTTACATTTTTCTCAACTATTCATTATACTTAGGGGCTGATTACGATGGCAGTCGGACGAGCGGGAACGGGACCGGCCGACAGGTAGTTGGTGGTTTCGCCAAATTACAATCCGACCCTCTTATAGGCGGTCGAAAACATGCTTTTTGCCATTGAGGCTTGTGCTGCGGCCTGGAAAAGGACTGTAGCACAAGCCCCAATGGCAAAAGGCATGTTAACAAACATCCCTATTGTAGGGACTTCGATCGGACTGAGCCCGTCGGAAGCGTCGGTCGGTCCCTCCGACCGATGCGGTCCAACCGACCGCATCATAATGTGGCGGTCGGACCACTCAGCTGGATGTCAGTGGGATCGCCACCGATGGCCTGTCGGTGGCGGTCCTACTGACATCCTAATCAGGCCCCATGTCGAGAATAGATTATATTTTGGTAGCTAAACCCTTAATTCCCTCCATCCAATCCTCAGAAATTGGCTCCATTTTTATTTCAGACCAATCCCCTGTTTTATTTTCTTTTGATTTATCTCTAAATAATTCTAAAACTGGTAGTTGGAAATTTAACAATTTTCTTTTTTAATCGGACAATAATTTTGTTACAGAAGCTACTGATTTCATTAATGAACTCTTAAAATTTAACCAACCCCTCGAAACATCTATTCCTAACCATTGGGATGCTTTTTTATACCTCTTTCAGTGCTTTCACCATTGCTTATTGAACTAAAAAGAAAAATGTAACTAATGCCAAATATATTACATTATTACAGCAAATTAAAACATACCTATTCTACCTACAAATCCTCTTCTGTTTTACACAAATTAATCAAAGGTAAGTCTGCCCTTAACAAGATAGCCACTTATGATGCTTGCAATATCCTTCTTAAAAAGTCAAATCAAAATATCATCGAGGTCGAAACAAAGCAGGGCAAGATGTTGGTTAATTATTTAAAAATTAAATTTGAATATAAAAATATTGGACACATTCAAAATCAACGTAATAACAAACTTTCATCCTTAGATGCTGATATTTCTAACATGTTCCAAGAGTATTACAAATCATTATATTCAGATGATCCTAATCCTTTAGAACATGATATACATATTTTTTAATAGTCTCCATAAGCCACCCTCCATACCTGACAAATCTGAATTATTAGAGCCTGATATACAACTTCAGGAGATCATCCACGCAATTCATTCCCCTAAGAAAGCTAAAGACCCTGGTCCGGATGGCTTTTCTATTGAACTGTTTTCTTCTTTTTCTTCTATTTTTGCACCTAAATTATTTGAACTTTTTAATTCTTTTCTTTTGAACTCAAAGGCCACTGGCTCTTTTCTAGAAGCATTAATTGTTATTATTCCCAAACCCGACAAAGAACATACCCTTTGTAAAAACTATCGTCGTATCTTATTAATTAATTGCGATTTCAAAATTTTTGACAGCATTTTGGCATCCTGCCTTGAGAATATTGTTCCTTTACTTGTCAAATCTGAACAATCTGGTGTTGTTAAGGGTAGACTTGCTGATAATGCTAGGCAGTTTTCAAATATTCTTGCATTTGGTAAGAAATATAATTCTCGAATTGGGGCATTATCTCTTGATGCCAAAATGGCTTTTGACCGCATTAATTGGCAATTTATGTTCACCACTTTATATTGGTTTGGTTTTGGCCATAATTTTATTTCATTTATAAAATTATTATACTCTGATGCTCGTGCCAGTATTTTTATTAATAGACGTTTTTCCCCTTACTTTCAGTTACATAGAGGTACTAGACAAGTTTGCCCCGTCTCCCCTTTGCTTTTTATTCTCTGTCTAGAACCTTTTCTTAAACATATTTGCTGTAACACACTGATATAAGGTTTTAAACATAATTCCTTGAAACCAAGTTATCAGCCTATGCTGATGATATTAATATATGTCTAACCCTCTCTCCTCTTTAAATCCTTTTTTACAGAAATCGAATTATATTCTAATGTCTCTGGCTATAAACCAAATTTTTCTAAAACTGAAATTCTACCATTAAATTCCTCTTGTTACCAATACATGTTTGCTGACACTACTTTTACTTGGTGCCCTTCTAAAATAAAGTACCTTGATATTTGGTTTTCTTCTACTATTCCGAACACAATCTGTTTTACTTTTACTACTCTAAAATTTAAAATCCAGGAATTCATTTCATCATGGCCTTCTTTATAGCTATCTTGGTGGGGTAGGTTAGATACCATTAAGATGATGATTGTACCAGTGTCACCAGTGGGTACTCAGCTCCTCTTGACACTAACGATTATCGACCTGTATCAAAGCTTCCTTTTCCAGCCAAACTGGTGGAGAGAGCTATGAATTCACAGCTGTCGTCGTTAATTGAACTGAATGATCATTTGGATTTGGGCGCCTGAGATAGTAGAAGTATGTGGCTGCAATATAATTGGTTTGCTTCTCAAAGGGGAGTTTGTCATCTACAAGAATGCCTAGATTACAGGTGGATCTGACAGGGGAAGGGCATCGACCTATTCTGACGAGCTACCATACAGAAGACCAAATGGATTTCTTCTGACCAAAGAAGAGCACCCTTGTCTAGACTCCATTAAACTTTAGACAGTGGGGGGCTTATTTATAAGCCCCTTGGGCCGCCTGTGCATCACTTTTTGTAACTTTCGGTGGTGCAGGAGCCTGGTCCATATTTACAAGGCAGCACTAAGTTACTTTTTTGGCTTAATGCTGCCTTGTAAATATCATTCCCTTTAACACAGTTTTCTGCATTAAAGGGGCATGCAATGGGTGTTGCTGGGGGCGTTCCCAACAACATGCATGGCTTTTTGACACTGCCCCAGATTTATGATAAATCGCAACTCTGAGGCAGCGCCAAAAAGTAATGCCTCCCCAGGGGAGGTGTAAGGGAGGCACAATGAGGAGAAATATCTTTATTTTTCCTCGTTTTCCTTTTTCTATGTGTGCTGCATTCTGCAGCACACATAGAAAGTGGAAAAAGCCTCTTGTGATTGTTTTTGTGCAGGAAGGTTTCCCTTCCTGCACAAAAATAATCATCCACGCAACGCAGGCACTCTTGCACCATGGTGCAAAGGTGTCTGCGTTGGTGCACGGCAGCACATTGTGCACCAGCGCAGGGGAAAAGGACAAGAATGCACCGTATCTGATAGATACGGCGCATTCCTGCCCTTTTCTTTTGCCATAGAGCAGCGCAGCATGAAGGCCTGCAGCACTGCCCTATAGCAAAAACTCATAACTGAGGCCCTTGGAGTACATCCAGTTGGCCACAGCTTCCATGCAGGTTTTACATTTTTCCTGGAAATCTTTGTAATCAGATGAGACAGTACAGACAATTTGCATATTGTCAGCGTACATCAGGCCCGGCTCTAGGATTTTTTCTTTGGGAGGGTTGTAAAGAAACATGGGTAGGCCATAAAGATGAATGGGTACTAGTCAAAAAACAGCAAAGTATTTCAGACATCTGATATTTTAGGTATTGGCATCTGTCCCCTTTTGACATTTTTAACACACTAATTCAGCACCCAAGGAGCTACATACTTCACTTTCTCTGATGTGCTTCCGGGATTGGGGAAGGGGAGGGACACTGCTTGTCAGAACTTTAGGATGCAAAACTTTCAGACTGGTCATGTGCAGCAGCAGAAACGTTTCTGCTGCCATACAGGGACACTTTTCATGTTTTTAAAAAACTTTAGCAGCTTTTTACTTTGAAAAGCATTGAAGTTTAAAAATATGATGCAATAATGCCACAATCATAATTCAGAGAAATATACTTATATATATGCATAATATTCACTAAAAAACAAAGGTTACAGGGACGTTATAGTTAGGTTCAGGTTTTGCACACACAAAACCATAGAAATTTAGCATTTATAGTTAGAGTAATCACAAGTAACTATAACTCCTTCACTAAGGTAACTATAACTCATGCCCTCGCCATGCACAGTTTTCTCATCTCATCAATAATTTTACAGCAAATGTTGCAGTGATATTATCAATGATGTCATAGAAGATGTTATGAGTGATGTAACATGTGGGGTAATTAGCAGTGCATGGTGAGGGTGTGACTTTTTTGTGAATTTCTAAGGTTTTTCAAATTCTATTTCCTAACTATAACGTCCCAGTAACCTTTGTTTTTTTCAGTGAATTTCTACAGCATTTTAATGCTATTTCCCTCCTTTTATTACCTGTATGCAGTCCAGGGGCACACCTTTATGCAGTTCCGTCAACAACTCTTACATCTTTATGCAGGCCCTGCATGCTTTCTTTCATTTGTTGACTGCCTCTCCACACATCTGTTCCCCATCTCTTAGGCAGCCCCCGCATATTCCTTGCTAACTTTATGCAACCCTCTAATCATCTTCGTATCTTTAAGCAAAGACCTGAGTGGGCCTATCATGCTGAGGCAACTCCTGTGTACAGCAATATCCAGTCTTATGCAGTTCCTGCATACTTGCTCTCCGTGCAGTCAGCCCCTAGTTACAGCAATGATCCATCCTTTAACATCTTATACACTCCCTACACACTTACTCCCCAGCAGAACTCCACTCCCAATATATGGCTAAGTCTCACCTTCTATACAACCCCTATGCACCCCATGGTACAATCCATGCACCGTCATGCAGCTCTTTTGGACACTATCCAGGGTTACTTAATGACCACTCAAAATCTCCTCAGACTGCTTATATACACCCTCTCCTCCCAAGTACCCACCCCACCATGGTCATGACCGAGCAGGGACAAAGTTTAACATCTATGTCACACTGTAGCTTCCACTAATAGTGACCCATGTTGCGACATGTGTCTGTGCACCTTTTCCCCGAGGCTACCACCAGCATATCCCATTTCTCAAATGCACTGTGCAGTGGACTGTCCTTCTGTTATTTAACTGCTTCCCCACCCACCCTATCTCACCTGGACAGGAAAAGAGAGAGTAAGAAAAACAGTTTAATTGGCTGCTTCTGTTGTGTAGGTTTATTTGTCAGCAAGCTGTCACCATCTTTGCTAAAGAGCCTTATTTTTGGCTGCGTAGTATTGTATTTTACGTCTGGTTAAAACAGAGTGTTTTGCATCTCTTTTAATGTGACATGTAACATTTTCACACATACTCATTCATACTGTCATTGCCACAACGTTGAAGACACGCAGATTAACTTGTTAACTTAGTTATAGAATACTTTTTGAGCTCTATGGTACATAATGACCTACTTCACTTGATTTGCTCTCCTCACTTAGCCAAGTCCACTATGTTCTTCCCATATCCCCAAAGTTTTTTTCAAATTTCTCTGGACATCCCCTTCCTTTATATACAACCCTGTCTGCTGCCATACACCAGTCCACATAGTAGGATCCTTTTCTCAATGTGTGTTGGTGATGGGCAGCCCCATCAATGTTCTATATCTATCTTTGCTAGTGGAACCTCAGCTTCCTACCAACTTACTCTAAGTATTTCTATAAAACCAAGCTACTCAGTGTGTGGGTGGAGGGTATGTGGGTAAAGGTACCCTCTCACCCACAGTCTTATGAGCACATTTCGTTATTAGTTAACCCAAAATTCCATAAATGAACCCTTGTATAATCCACTCTGGAAATGTTTAATTTTGGACATAGGGAAACTAGATCTTGCGGATTATTCTCTGGGGTGTATGCAAATACTTCCTCCCGTAACCATACGTCTATTGGGCCTGCGTATTTCTCCCATCTGGCTTTCAGGCCATACAAGTCTTTTTGTCTGAGATATTGCTTTTTTGCCCATTCCATCCTTTGTTAGCCTTACCTCTAGCAGTGACATTTCTTGCATTCCCGTTACTCCCCTTGATGCAAGAATAAACAGCATATTTGAACCTGAAGTATTTAGTTGTCTGGATGTTTTGTAATTTGTATTTGGCATGCAGTTGTGTAAATGGTACTAAGCATGTGCCAAAAGAACTACTCATAAAAGAAGCTTTATTCACTAATGAAAACAATATTGCTGTGCCCTATGCTTAACACATGGAAAGCATATGTGCTCAGACTAGACAACGCTACACAGTCTGCTACATAGCTCTGTTTAGCCACTCATTTAATAGAAAGATTTCAACAGGAATTAAGTGTACAATGAGTGAACTCATATGTATCTCAAAGGTACTGAAATACAGCAGTTAAGGTGCTTTAAAAACATAATAGTGTTATAAAAATGCTTACCTAATTCTGAATGTTCATCAAGATTACACAATACAAAATCTTGCATCATTTGGGTCTTGTTATATTATGCTTTTTCTTATTTGTTTCAGTACTTTTTATATTTTGTTCCTTATCTTCCTTACATGTTGTAGCATGCAGCAACTGTAACTTTAACACCCATCGAAAGTTTTGTTTTTAGCTTAAAATAAATATGTAACCACTTGTTTTTCATGTGGATTCTTCTAACTCATACTTTACCACAAGTATTCCTATTAGTCAACCAAGACACACCTATTTTATCAGCCTCACAAGAATGAAATCCTAACATGACCCTGCTGGGAATCAAAAAAGTGTCCTGCAGGTTACGCAGAGGTCCCGGTTCAAGGAATCATTTTATTACTTGCAACCATACATATGAATGTGGTATAAAAGAATGTAATTAGGCATAGAATATTCTTTCATTGATGCAATGATAGGATGCAACATTTCTTTTATTACATTTTTCCATCAATTTATTTTTATGTAAATGTTAGACCTGCCCCTTTTTGCAGGTTCATCCCCGAACTTTTGGCCTTTTGCCTCCTTTTTTTCTGACCCTGTTTTTGTTGGCTATAGGACTCTGGGCACTTTACCACTGCTGATCAGTGCTAAAGTGCATATGCTCTCTTTGTAAATTGTGATTTACTAGTAAGTCCCTAGTAACGTGCACTGGTGTGTGCCCAGGGCCTGTAAATCAAATGCTACTAGTGGGTCGGCAGCACTGTTTGTGCTGCCCACATGATTAGCCCTCTAAAAGTGTCTCAGACCAGCCACCGCACTGTCTACCAGCGCAGTTTTAAAATGCCATGTTGACCTGGCAAGTGCATACACTTGCCGGGCCCTACCCTTCCCTTTTCTTACATGTACGGCACTCCTCAGGTAGGCTCAAGGTACCCCGATGGGCAGGATGCAGAGTATGTGAAAGGTAGGACATGTACTGGTGTGTGTTACATGTCCTAATAGTGAAATACTGGGCATTTCGTTTTTCACAATTGAAAGGCTGTCTGTCCCATAGGTTAACATGTGAGCTGCCTTGTAACATCTTACAAGTGTAAATTTCCATTGGGACAAGATAGAGAAATGGGGTTTAGGCTCTCTGAACTCAGAATTTAATAACATACATTTTTGTAGAGGTGGTTTTTAAATTGTGTGTTTGAAAATGCCACTTTTAGAAAGTGGGCATTTTCTTGCTTTACCATTCTGTGTGCCTCTGCCTGTTTGTGTATTCACCGTCCGGTTTAAGACTGACAGTAGCTGGGGGTGTGCATTCACTCTAGACAGTCACAAGGGGGTTGAGGTGTGTCCTGCCTTTCCTGGTGACTCAGAGCCAGGCTGAATAGGCCTTTCTGCATTTAGAGTGGTGGGAGGAGTTTTTACTAGCATTTGAATAAGCTGTGTCTGCTCTGAACAATGCTGTCTCCACCTCCTGAAGTGAAGCTGGACCAGGGAGGACAGAACAAAGACTACAAAGAGAAAATAATGTATAAATCTAAGACCTAAAACCCCAGAACTTGAGATCAATTCTGGAATCAAGAGAAACCTCTGTCAAGGAGAAGAGCTGTGAGGAGGAGACTGCCCCTTTGCTGTTTGTTGCTTTGCTGGGTTGACCTGCAGTTGCTGCTTCTCCCAAGGAGAAGACAAAGACTGGACTTAGCCGTGAACCTGCTTAAGAAAAATCTCCAAGGGCTTGTGTGTGCTGGGCTCCTGTTCTGAAGTCTCAGGGACACAAAGACTTCATCCACAGCTTCCTTGAACTTCACTGCTGGGAATTCTGACTTGCCAGGAGGTGCAATTCCAGTTCTGGACCTCTGGAGGTTGTCGCTGCTACAGGAAGCTACCAAGAATTAAAGATCTGAAGAATATCGATGCTTTGACCTCCTTGCGGCTGAATTTTTGGATGCAGCACTGCTGTATGGAAAAACTTCCTGACGCACAGCCCGTGCAGCTGAAAAATCAACGCAGCGCCTGTCAGCGGCTCCTGAGAAACTGCTGCACGCCGAATCCTGTGCACTGATCTCCGACGATCAGCGTACCGACTGCGATGTAGGCCCTGCTGGCAGGCAAGAAGAATCGATGAATCGCTGGTCGGTGGCTGGAGAAATTGACGTAGCACCTGGTTCGCCATCGCCACATCGGCTCCTGCGCATCTGGATTTTCCACGCATCGCACCTGTGCGCAAAATCTACAACAATGCTGGGGCTGCAGTAAGAAACCAACGCATCACCTTCTCTCCAGTAAGAAACCGACACATCACCTCCCCTGGAGCAAGGAACCGAGGCATCATCTTCCATGCGCATATGGAACCAACACATCGCCTTCCCTTCAGCTGTTTTTGCTTATGATCTTGACACACCCAGGTACTTTGTGCTGTAAGTGACGCATCCATAGTTTCCTATAGACAGAACTGTTTTTACCTTTTAAAAGTCATATTTTGATATTTGTATGTTGGATTTTTGTAGTTTTGGTCTTGTTTGATTTAGATAAAAATACGTTATCTATGGTGTGGTGTCCATTTGTGGTGTTTTCACTGTGTTACTGAGGGTTATATACAAATGCTTTACACATTGCCTCTGTAGTTTAGCCTGACTGCTCTGTGCCAAGCTACCAGAGGGTGAGCACAGGCAAATTTAGGTGGGTACTTTTCTCATCCTGACTAGAAGGAAGTGTCCCTACTTGGACAGGATGCAAGCCACTGCCAACTAGAGACCGCCATTTCTAACATTGACGGCAAGCGTGAGGATAGAACTTGCATTCGTACTTGACCTACAGTAATTAGTGTACACACTACTGTATAGTGCAGACCATTACACAACCACATATTGTTTTTCCTTTTTATGTTCTCTGTTTGCCTTCTGGATTTGTGTTGATACTTGGAACTCTGGTTATTTGTTTCACCTGTGAGGCCTTGACAGAATGGAAGTTAACCACTGGTACCTGCATTGTCATGTGTTCTATACAGGGCCCATTGTGGTTTTCTCTATGTTAGCCTAACAGAGCATGACACCGGCCTCATTAGCTTTGCACACATTACTATATAAACACGTTTCGCTTATGTGCCACATTTCATTTTCACACAGAACCTGCAGTTATTTTCTCGATCTGTTCTCTCCTGGGATTTAGTCTGAACAGCATACAAGGTCAAACAACAATGTCCCTTGTTATTTTGTTCTGGTCAGGCACTCGCACTTAGACACAACACAGAAATGCAGCTGTTGTTTATGAACATATGAACCTTGTCATATAGGTATGCACAGCAATGTAACACACACAGAGAGACAGATACTTTCTGAGAGAAGATCACAGCTGTGTCTGAGATGTAGTACATCCATCTGTATGCTAAGGTGCGTGGTCCACTGCTAAACCCAGAGATCTTTGCTGTACAGGGGTTAGGCTATTCTGTCTTATAATACACAGGTCTTTTCATAATATACGGTTTATTAACAATGCAGATGGTATTTTTGCTAGGCAGTTGTATTCTGATTGTGGCACGTATACTGTATTCTAGAGCACAATAGTTTAAATAAATATTTCAAACTTCCTTCGTGTCTCTGTCACATCTTACTGTGGACGAGTACGAGTGAGTGAGCGAAAGGAGGTGTCCTGTTACCGTGATCCCTGAGCGGGTTGAGAGTGTTGTGTTCTGGGTTGTCAATTCACTTGTCTCTCTGGATATGAGTAGGAGGGCAAGTGAGACACTATAGCTAGTCAGACTAGGGCTCACGGTATGGTGACTCAGTCCCTAACTACTAATGTTCTATGGTCCCAAGCATAGTTCTGTTCCTGAGCAGTATCCCTGCAACATGGTGCCGCCAACGTTTGGTCTGGTACTTATTTGCAGGAACCCTGAATTGCGCTTGCGCTTGTCCACAATACCCTCACACCGTTCTGCAGAGACATCCATGGTGCTTGGGACTTATCCTCCCCAGTTTTTAGGACACACCTAGTTCTGTTGGTTTTACAAGCTTGAAAGTTAAAATGTTTATACCCTCTTTTGTGCTGCCTTTTTGAATCCTTTGCTTATTGATAATGGGTGTTGCCATATCGGTGAATCGCCGCCCAGTGGTTACTCAACACTTACTTCAGCATGGTGTCCCTAATACAGGGGCTCCTGTAGTTCTTGTGATTGAGACGGCCACAGCATACAGTTTTGAATTTTTTTATTCCTGGGTTACTTTCCCGACTGTCAGCGCTAATGATAATATGTTTTATAGTTATACTGCTGCTGCAGCACCGAACGCTTATCGTCCCTACTCTTGCAGGCTTTATCCTTTACCCGAATTTGGCTGCTCGACCTTTGGCGGACATGTGTGCGTTATATGAAAAAGTTGTTCATTTATAGACGTTTGATACAATTTGTATCCTGTGCCTTTCTCACGGGTCCAACTAGGGCTGGTGCAGCTGCTCAGGCACAACAAGCTGTGGGACTTTTATTAGGCCAGTCATTGTGAATTCGGTTATGGGCAAACATCCACCTAATCGTGAGGACATTCCATTTTGGATTGCCCAGAAAATTGATCAACTTGATGCTGTGTTTCCCCTTACAGGTCCACAGGAAAAACTTACAATTTTAACAATGTGTTTACCCAATGGTCTGGTTTCCCCTTCAGCTGACTGAAACACCTGGGGGACCGTTTTTGCCACAGTGTATACTCTCTGTTATGGCACTCCCTCAATAGGCGTTCTGCCGAACGTCCTCAAACAAATACAGAATGAGCATGGAGCAGGTCCTTCCCTTGATTTGGGGATGAAACTTGTTGGCAATTTTCCGGTTGTCTCTGAAATTATTATTTCTAATGTTAAAGGTGAAGAGGCTTCTTTGGCTTTATGCCGGAGACTTGCCATGGTGGCCATTGCAGACCGTGAGCGTGAGTTGCCTATTATCATTTTACAGGTGTATATATTGTTAGGACGAAATTGTTTGGGGACCAGACCTTCTGTTTCATCCATTATAAAACCAGCCTCTGACAAAGATGCTCACCCTGCCTGTGCTTTTCCAAAGAAAACATGGGATAAATCTAAACAACACCAACAAAAGGGTAGACCTCGTGGAGGTACGCTGCCGGAATACTCTGAATGACGTTACGATTTCCGTGACCATTCTAAAATTAAAACTCCTGATCGCTTTCAGGTTCCTGATACTCATTCTCCTCATTCCTTTCAGGACTTGTCTGAAAAGCAGTATGACAGAGGAGCATGCTCTGATCGTAGACAAGGAGAGTATGTGCAACCTAGACGGGATACACAGCGCTCTTTTGACGTGAAAATCAAGAAGGAGGATCAACCACCTCCTTATAAGCCCCCTTTACAGAAAAAGAAAGTTGCAGTCTTAACAGCTAAATATGCCCTAGATGGTGAGAACCATTCTCCTGGACAGGAGTTGGCCGGTTACTCTCCTCGACAGCACAGCAGAAGTTACCATAGTGCGCGAAACACTCCCCCAGCTTCTGGAGACGAGAGCAACTGAAACACCCATCAACAGCCAGGCTAGCTTGAATCCAGTCTGGCTGATGAGGGATGTTACCCCGAAACCGGTCCCAGGATGCTTGTTTCCGGTCCAGGGAGGGCCTGGCTTGGCAGTTCGGGCTGGACTGTTCCCATGAGGAGCAGGGTCAAGACTGATTTTCATATGGCTGGGTCCAAACTGGGGTGGCGTAGTGAGCAAAAGAATGATGGATTACCCCAGATCTCTTGACTGTGTGTGAATGTTTGATTCATTCAGCATTCCGTCCATCATTTGTTGCTGCAGCACATGCCACACATAAAGGCACATGTCCTACCTTTTACTTACACAGCACCTTGCCAATAGGGCTACTTAGGGCTACCTTGAGGATGACCTATCTGTAATAAAAGGAGAGTTTAAGGCTTAGCAAGTAGTTTTACATTCTAAGTCAAAGTGGCAGTAAACTGTGCACGCAGGCCCTGCAGTGGCAGGCCTGAGACAGGTTTGAAAACCTACGTCTGAGGGTGGCACAAGCAGTGCTGCAGGCCCAGTAGTCAGTGGCGTAGCAAGGCGGGCACGGGGGGTGGTCCGCCACGGGTGGGACGAGTTTTGTGGGCGGCTCCCCCCGCTCTTACATGCGTTTGCCGCAGGGGGGGCAAACGCAGAATTTATCACCAGCACCCCCCCTCCGCTCTTCAGCGCGGCCGCGGGCAGCAAAGGCAGAGACCGCCATGGGCAGCAGAGTGCCTAGCTATGCCACTGCCAGTAGTATCATTTAATTTACAGGCCCTGGGTATATGGTATACCACTTTACAAGGGACTTACAGGTAAATCAAATATGACAAACAGGTGTAACCTAATCATACCATGTTTAGATGAGAGAGCATATGCATATTAGCACTGATTAGCCGTGGTAAAGTGCCCAGAGTCCTAAACCCAACAAAAAGGTCAGAAAAATAGACGGAGGAAGGCAAAATGTTTGGGGATAACCCTGCAAATAGGGTCAGGTCTAACACAGCTATAAATGTAGCTAATAATATTGTTGAAGAAAACAGATATGTACGAATTTTATGATCATATTCATCTAAACTTCCCATTTAAATAACTGAGTGGTTAAAACAACATGGTGTTATGAATGTACTCTTATATCGCAACGTACTTGGCAGAGTTTCCAGCCCTCAGTGCTTGCAATGACTGCCATTTGGTCACCTCTCGAAGAAATAAGACCAACAGGAGGAAGATAAGATCAGCCACAAACTAGTTCCAATTGTTTAAATGCAGATGGGCCAGAGAGCGTGAGTCGCCTGGGACAGAACGCACATCTTGCTGACATAAAGAGCTGTCTTCTATCACTTGTTACCGTTCGAGGGCCTTTCCATGAAAGTGCGGCGAATACATCTTCCAGGCCATGAAATGCCCTTTGGGTTCTCCCCTCTCTCTGATGTTCCACCATTTCTCTCTGGAGCCTACAGAGACGGATGAGCTCCCACAACACGGACAAGTGAAAGAAAACATTGCATTCTCTGCGGCGGCAGATGACATCCATCTTGGAGCGAATGGATTCGACCTTGTCACTTGGACCTCAGTAATTAATGTGCATGCTTCTGTGGGGGAGTCCGCCTGTGTGGACTTGTGAACCGGAAGCTGTTCCTTAGTTCCCACTGCTACCTTGCACTTGTTGTGACTGATTCTTAAAACAGCATAGCAGTCTCAAAGAGACTTTAAGCATTTACCTAAACGCCGGTTTTCATTATTATCTTCATGTGGTTGACATGTTATTATTGCGAAACTACTTTACGAATGCAAAGTTTTAGGCCAATTTTACAGCCGGTGGAATGCTGTTTATGTATATTTTTACAGTTTGGAATAGCTCAAACAGGGGAGATGCAATATATGATTTACTTTATTTAGACAGCATTTGTAATAACTTATAGTGCTTCACACTGCACCGTTGCTTCAGTGCAAAATTGTTGCTAAATACACACATACATACTGCGCTTTTGTTGATTCTCTACGCTGTAAATAAGTGTTAGTAGTACACAATATAATGTTATTCAATTTAGCAACCTTGAAAGAATGAAAGGCTAAGTTCACATTAATTTAAATTCTTGACCCTCAACCATGGAGGATTCCATATAAAAACCACGTCCTTATTATGACCCTGCAAATGGCCAAAAGAGGGCTCCAGATTGCAACAGATGGTATAACAAGCATTAGCAAAGTCCATCGGTCTCACTCGTGAAACCTATTGATTTTGTCAAGGCTTTTTCAGTGTTTGACAGCCGCAGCAGATGTACATGCATTTGCGTTGGCCATCGTGAAACAGGTTTGTAAAACAAAAGAAAGCGCATTCAAAGATGGTGGCCAAGGATGTGTGTGCATCTGTGGTGGCCATATGTTTTGTTTTATTTAAACATAACCTGTTCAAAATGCCTTTGGAGTATGCACACACATCTCTGCTGGATGTCTTTGAATGGATTTTAATTCAAAATAGAAAAAAAACATTTAGAGACGCCCACTGCAAATGCATGCTCATGCGCTATTGGCAAGGACTTGGAAAATAATTACACTGTAGCTTCTTGCAAATAACAGCTGACATGTTGAATCTACTCATGTGGAAACTGTTGGCATTCTAAGATGATTCACCTCAAGAATAAATTTTGCCCAAGTAACTAATGCTTAGTTTAGCTTGATTGCTTCTGTTTTTTCTAAGTCACAGGTACCTTGAGAGGAGACAAGAGATGGATGGTTAAGGAAATCATTCATTTTCCAGAGGAATTGCTGAATCTGGAAGAGATTCCTAGGAGGAATTTTATCAACTGCAGATATAGTATGGTGGCAGAAATTCCTCCAGCTGATTTTCCTCCAAATGTAGCATTTCCTCCAGAAATTGAAAGGTTTTCTGGTACCATGCACAATTAAATCAGACCTGGATCTTATTGTAACCAACTACAAGTTCAGTCATAATTTTCTACTGGAATTAAGTAAGCCTAACTATGATAAAAAGTCAGGTTCTAGCACAATGCCTCGAGAAATGTCAGTTCAGTTGGCAAAGTATCAGCAAATGTCTTCTGGTAAGTTTTAAGTAAGAAAATTGTGTTGAAAATGAGTGAAGATATATATATATATATATTTAAAAAAGTCTCAGTCTCCTAAACAACAGCCACAAATGTCAACACAGACAGTGCTTGCCTGTGCTGGTGTCTTAATCTATGTTACATAATATAGCCTTATAGCCCACCGTAGCGGGCTATACCGGCTATTAAAGGCCCGCTACAGTGTAATAGCCAGTATAGCCCAGCTACAAAGGGCTATAAGGCTATTAGAACATTCTGCCACTAGAGGGCAGAATGTTCTAACAAATAAAACAAAGGCATCTTGAAGCCCGAGGGGATTTAAATCCCCTCGAGCTCCGAGAGGCCTTTGTAAAAACATTGGAATGTTGCTTTGCGGGCCTTTACCGGCCCGTAAAAGCACGGAGCACTCCATTGTCTTCAATGGATTTTTCCACATTCCAATGTTCTAATATCTAATAAACCGACACCCATTGTTTTGATGACAGCATACATTCTGTGTTAAAAGGTAACTGTTCACATGTGATCAGCATGCATCACATTTATGTTTTTAAAATTACATAAATGGCATTCGTTACAAAACATGCCTTAGGCTGTCAAATTAATATTAATTATCATAACTTGATTTACATTGTGCATGTTACCGTTTTTTACGGGTTGTCTGTTGAATATATTACATTTTGCAGCAGTAGCTTGGTGCAAATGCTGTTTTTAGTGTATGTGATGGGTAGTGGAAAATGTCATTAAAACCATTCAGGGTAGAAGTGTTTTAGGGCCTGATTTAGATCTTGGCATATGGGTTACTCCGTCACAATAGTGACGGATATCCCGTCTGCCAAAATATAAATTCCATTATATCCTATGGGATTTATAGTTTGGCGGATGGAATATCTGTCACTATTGTGACGGAGTAACCGGCCTACCAAGATCTAAATCAGGCACTCAGTCTCCTGCGCCCTTATGATCCCGTGCAGTGGCGGCCGACGGAGACAAAGACCAGTGGCACGGGTGGAGGGGGTGTGGGGGGGACAGCAGGCTGGCGAATGCATTCGGGGGGAGAGTGGGGAGGATTGGGGTTAGTAATACAAATTTTAAAAACAAGACTTACCTTGTGCTGCCAGCCGCCTCGCGCTCCTCTCTTCCTGGTCCCAGCAGTTCCTGGGACAGCATCGGACTCCCCTCCAATCCCTGCACGTCTCTCAAGCATGAGAGCAGCGTGGGGATTGGCCTAAGAGGGCTGAAAAGATGCTCGCTCAGGCACAGGGAGTCTGTGCTGTTTCTCCAACCCGGCTGTACAATACAGCCGAGTTGGAGAAACCTAAGTGCACATGTCAGTTTCGCCAGACCAATACGGCCGGCCAAACTGACATGTGCAATTAAAAGTGCAAATACTAGTCCTCCTCCCTCCTCCCATGCCCCTGCCCCACTCCTCCCTGCACACGCCGGCTCAGAGCCCGCAGCTGAAAAATATAACATTAGTTACATATCGTTTTATTTTTTAGCTGCTGGCTCTGAGCCAGTGGGGCGATGCTCCACTGCCATTGCGGAGGAGCAGTTGCTGCTTCTCCCTCAAGTATGCCTGGTGTATTGTATAAATGTTTTCACCCTAGCTACTTTTATGGATTTAGCCTTGAAGGTACCCGACATTAAATATTGAGCATAGAACAGTTGCATTAGCCTCTCATGTGTGAAGGCCTCAAAAGCCACAAACCTCCATTGGCAGCCCCATTCACTTGTCAAATAAGACTTGCACCCACCTCAAATACTCATACTAGTATAGACAAACATCAACGAACATACAAATTCAGATCCATAATCTGTGCACTGAGTTCACTCATAATGCTTAGCGAGGCCATCTAGAATTCAGGAAGAGCTAGGGTTGGAGGCCATTAAGCTGGAGGACCCACAGACAATGAGGCAGCAACAGGGAAAGTGGTCTGAATTCAACTAAGCAGACTTTTATCACAAAACGTGCCCTGCAAGTGTTGCGTGTATTAGCACAGTACGAGATCTTAGCTGGCTAGTATTACCGGATTTAGCACTCACTGCTTATATGCTGCTTTAAGGTTTTAATCCCGTCGAATTCACTCAGCCATCCATCCTTCTGATGTTGGTTAACTGAGTACAAAGTGGGTAGAAGCGCTTAGAAATAGCAGAAAACAGCAGAAGTGTACTTTAAAGCGCTGTACAAAAATTCAATATTATTATTATGTATGCATTTCAGTATTGTGGCAATGAAGTCTTTCTCAAACATTTCCAAAGACTTTATTCCTCCTTATAGTTTGTATCTTTGCAATCTATAACTTAATATTGAGATCCAATTTCACTCCTGCTTCTAACCGAGGTACTTAGATCATCTCTCACCTCACATCTCCAATTACATTGCTGTAGGTGGAAATATCCTTATCTTTGATGTCAAATGCTAACGATTGCTTAACTATGAAGGTTTATAAAACTTTGGTTCCAACTAGTTGATTTCTTAACTTTTTTTTTTTTTTTTTTGTTCAAATCTCTTTTATTGATTTTATACACAACCAAAAAATCACCATAGAAGTCGCCACACTGTAAGCAACATTTGGAAACACAGAATGTACATAGCACATGACATTCGTCAATGAACCATAAAAGGAACTTTGGGCCTAAAGCCGCTAAGAGAATCTAAAGACCGGGTTTAACCCCGGAGAACAATCACATGCCCCACAACAGGGCGGTATGGCTCCCAGCAAATAATCAAAGACACTGCCATAATAAAGGCCGGGCATTTCACATCATGTGCGTGTCTACAGTCGAAGTCTCTAAGCATGTTTCATAGCATGATGGGGACAAAGGATGAGAAAGCAAAGCCCTCTAACACTAGACACCCAGTTGGGGTATCTCTATATAACGCTTAAGGGCCTCAGCAGAGCTCGCATGCGAAAGACAGCAAGAAATCGTACAGATTGCCCTAGTGATATGATGTGCCAGTGGCACAGGTTCCGACAATGGCCATTCATTTGTGACGGTAACAGCGACCTCTACGGCCTGTAACCAGGGGGAAACACTAAGCCCCTAAAACCAAGAGAAAGCCAGAGAAAGATTGAAAGCTCAGAGAGGAGAACAGAAAAAGAGTAGAAGGGGGAGAAGAGAGCTGAGGGGGAGAGAGCATGATAGGTCAGCCTCTGGGGGCAGGGTGTACCCCACCCGCAAGGAACCACATCTGCACAGGATTAGGCAGGTTGCTAAATGTTACACCCCCACAACCGTATCACGGTTCGGTGTCGTAAGTTTCGCCCCTTGGAAGTATAGGATCATCGAAAAGCTGAAGGGCCCTCAGGCGGGGGGAACAGACCGTGCGTGCTCCAGCCGGGAGAGATGTGTGACCAAGGGTTGCCAGATGCGCTCAAATTTAGCGTCAGTACATGCCAGCCTATGAGATTGAAGTTCCATTGCCATAACATGCCAAAGTCGCGTAAGCCAGACCAAGGACGAGGGGGGGCACGGTTTTTTCCAATGGAGGGCAATAACCTGTTTCGCCGCAGTAAGCATATGGAAGACTAGGCGCCAATCTGTATACGTCAATGCTTTAAGAGAGGTTGGACGAAGTCCCAGAATTATCACTCCCGGGTCACCTGGCAAGGGGAACCCCAATACTTCCTTAACGTGAGTCAAAACCTCGCTCCAGTAAGTGAGGATGAGCGGGCACGTCCACCATAGGTGCAGGAAGGAGCCCTGGGCCGCTTGACAGCGCCAACAAAGTGAGGCGAAGCCAGGGAACATCTTCTGGAGCCTCAAGGGAGTATAGTACCAACGGGTCATGATTTTATATGCTGACTCCTGCTGGGCTATGCTTCTAAAGATGCGCGGAATATCCCGCCATAGCTGTTCCCAGCGCTCTGGGAGGATATCCTCTGCAATGTCTGCCAGGCCAGTGGCGTTGATAGGTGTGTCGGGGCACCGCATGCGAATGCTGAAGGACTTTATACGTCAGAGAGATCAACCCACGGGACCCATCAAAGGCTCGAACCAGGGATTCGAACGACGTAAGTTGCCTCGTAGCGCCCTCCGTGTAGGAGGGGGCTCGAAGCCAATGACGAACCTGGAAGTACTCCAGGCGTGCAGTTTTAGGGAGGTTGAAATCCTGTCTACACCGGTCGAATGATTTAAAGAGTCCTTCATCAAACAGTTGTTCTATCACCCGGCATTCGCCAGCCGACCATGCCGAAAAAGACGTTGGGGCCAGAGCTGGTGGGAAGTCCGGGTTAAGCGCCAACGATGTGTTGGGTGAGGGAAATGTAGTGAGACCACGGGAGACAGCGATCCTATCCCAAATTTCTAGGACAGACTTCGTCGGAATGGCAATATAGGCACTGCGGTGTCTAGCGCCACTCCGTATCCAAGTCAGATCCCATAACGGGCGACAAGCCACTGCCCTATCCATGTGGAACCAGTGCTTTTCACTTTCGCGGACCGTCCACTCCGATATGTAACGCAAGTGCGAGGCCCAGTAGTATACTAGCAGGTCGGGACAGGCCAGACCCCCCCGGTCTCGAGGCAACATCAGGACCCGCGTGGAAAAACGCGGCCTCCCCCCTCCCCAAATGAAGGTGGTCAGGTCCCGCTGGAGATTCAGAATGTCCCTGTGGGGAATCGGCGTAGGGAGCACCTGGAAAAGGTAGAGAACATTTGGTAAAATAGCCATTTTAACCGCGTTAAGTCGGCCCAGCCACGAAATGGGGAGCGCCTTCCATCGAGTAAGTTCAGTGCGGATAGCTGCCCTGCAGGCCGGCCAATTCGCCCCCGTCCAAGTGTCCAGGGTAGCAGTGACATTTAGCCCAAGGTAACGGATGGAATGTGGGGCCCATTGGAAGGGATTAACGCTTCCCAGAGCCTCCAGTTGTTGACGAGGGAGAGTAAGATTGAGTGCTTGCGACTTGGAAAGGTTGATCTTAAGACCTGACACCAATTCAAATTGTGAGAGTATATCCAGTAGCGCAGGGAGGGAACACGCAGGGTCTGTAAGTGTCAAAAGAAGATCATCAGCAAAGAGGGCTAGTTTGTGTTCGACCCCTCCTACGCGAATGCCCCGGATATCCGTCGACTCCCGGATTGCAATCGCCAGTGGTTCCACTACGAGAGCAAAAAGCAAAGGCGAGAGCGGGCACCCCTGGCGTGTGCCCCTACAGATGGAGAAGGAGGGGGTGAGAAGGCCATTGACCCGAATGCGCGCTGAGGGAGTCGCGTACGGAGCCATAATTCGAGCAATCATGCTCGGCCCAAGGCCCACACGGTGCAGGACCGCCCGAAGGAAGGTCCAATCCACCCGAACGAATGCCTTCTCGGCGTCGAGGGAAAGGAGGAAGGCCGGTATCTTATGGTGCTGGGCCTTTTGCACTAGATGGGCCACGCAACGAACATTGTCCGCTCCCTGGCGTTCCCGTATGAAACCCACCTGATCCGGGTCAATGAGACTGGGGAGTTGCTGGGCCAGTCGCAGGGCAAGACCTTTTGTATACAGTTTGACGTCTACGTTTAATAGTGAAATAGGTCGAAAAGAGGAGCAGACATTAGTGTCCTTCCCCGGTTTGGGGATGAGGACGATCTCCGCCTCCGCCATCGTCTGGGTTACAGTCCCGGACTGCACAAAGGAGTTGAAAAGGCGCAGCAGAGGGGCCTGGAGCTCTGGGAGGAATAAGAGGTAGAAGGCCAGTGTTAGGCCATCAGGTCCTGGCGATTTGCCCACTGGCATACTGTTGAGTGCTTTTCGGAGTTCTGCTGCGGTGATAGGCTCTTCCATCTGTTCCCTAAAAAAGGGGGATATTGGCTCCCAGGGACACGCTGCCAAAAAGGCGGTCACCTGATCCCCACAGGTCGCACCCGGGCTATACAGATCGGTAAAAAATGTGCTGAATTCTCGTTGTTTAGCCTGCTCAGAAGTGGCCCAACCCCCGGTCGGCAAGGCAATCTTAGCAAAGTGGCCGCGAGAAAGTTGCTGGCGAAGACGACGCGCCAGCATGGGGCCCACTCTATTGCCTCCCCCATAGAATTTTTGCTTGAGAGCTAAGAGAGAGTGCTCTGCCTTGTTCACCCGGAGAGCCTTAAGCTGGCCGCGAAGTGAAGCAAGTCTCTTGCGCGTGGCTAAAGTAGGTGCATTACGGGTGGATTGCTCCAGGGCTTTAATATCGCGGGTAAGGGTATCTTCCACCAGGCGGGATTCCCGCCTGCGGGCTATTGAAATAGAGGTGATGGTGCCCCGAATCGTGGCCTTACAGGCGTCCCATAAAATATGCACAGGAGTCTCAGGCAGATCATTGGCCTGAAAGTATGATTGTATGGCCTGCCGGAGTTCGGCCACGTCCACCTGGTCACGCAGAACATGCGGGGGCAAACGCCACCGCGGGACAGAGTTCGGGTTACGCCCCATACCGGTCAGGGTTATTTCCAAATGGGCATGATCTGAGATGGAGATGTCTGAGATTCCCACTGTATCTAGAGAGCGAATTAGCGCGTGGGATAAAAAAAAATAATCGATCCGGGAATGCGAGCGGTGGACATGAGAATAAAAAGTGTAGTCCTGCGTGTCTGGTTCCTTGTATCGCCACGCATCAATAAGGCCCAAATCATCAAAAGCACGCTTGAGAGCGGCAGATATAGCCCCAGTCCCCTGAAAGGTGGAGGAGGTGCGATCCACATTAGGGTCCCACACTAAATTAAGGTCCCCCCCAAGATGATAGGGTTAGACTCCCGAGAGAGCAGAGCCTTAAGGAGGTTGCGAAGAAAGGCATCCTGCGCCTGATTAGGGGCATATACATTAATTAAGGTAAGCAGTTTACCCCGCAGCTCCAACGCGAGCTTAAGATACCTACCCTCCTTGTCCCGCACGGTACTCTTAAGATGCACGGGAAGACCCGCTCTAAAAAGGATAGCCACCCCCGCCGTCTTGGTTGGCCCAGAGGCCCAGGACTGTAAGGGGTATTTAGGGTGGGACATGCGGGGAACAGTAGCACGTAAAAGATGAGTTTCTTGGAGGAAGATAACATCGGGGTCCTGGAGTTGGAGATACCGCCAAATTTGTTTCCTCTTATTCGGGGCATTTAGGCCTTTGACATTAAGGGACAAACATTTAAGTTGCATCATTGATCGGTACTCTCAATGGCATGCAATGGCTGGGACGTAAATCGGCACATCACTCTCCGGGCGAGTCGTGGACCCAAATCGGAGCATTGGCTGTAGTGAGGCGTACAAGCAGCGTGAGACCCACCCAGGTACGGAGTTCGAAGGACGGTTTCAGTGGAGCCCAAAAAGTGGCGGACAAGATGTAGGTTGGTTCGTTAGAGGCGTACTCCCCCTCCCCAGGTCCAGGTAGGTAAGCGGAAGAAAGAGGGAAAGAAAAAGAAGAAAGGAAAGCAAGAGAAAAGGCAGAGATCAGAGAGAGGAGCATGTAAGTAGAAGGCCAACAGGGCCAAAAGGGTCCTTTCCAGTCCAGGAGCGGCCCAGCGGAAAACACCAGGGCGGCTCTGAGGAAGTCACTCCTCATGGGGACTAAGAAAAGGGTGGGGTGGGCCATGGAAGGTTCAAGGAACAAACGTCGCCCGTCCTCCGGCGGCCGGACCGGTCACTGGGCACCGGGGGAGAGCAGGGGCCCACTTTAAATTAGTCGCCAAGATCATCAAGCCCCAGGGGCAGCAAGGCGGCCGGGGGCAATAGGTCGCGCAGCGGGGGTGTGGGGAGGGAAGGGAGAGGCACACGGGACTCATGGCGCCTGGAGAGTACATGCTGATAACAATTAAGCAAGTAAGCATCATAGAGGTACAGTACTTTCAAAAGGGACAAGAGCAGGTGTCTCTCAGCTGATTTCGGGAGTTATGTGAGCAGAACCTGGAGAAGTCAGGGCTCTCAGAGTGCAGCTGTCCCAGCAAGTGTCTAGACCACAGGTAATACCAGGAATCAACATCAGTCACCAGGTGCAACATCTAGGAGGAGGGTTAAGAGTGAATGCACTAACGAAGGGCGAGGGTCCATCATGGCAAGAAGAATCGTATGGCCAGAGATCAGTCTCCAGTACCAGAGCCCGGGGGCAAGGGGGGGCTGGACCCGGGACCCCTCCCCGTCGACAACTGCGACCCTTCCAGCGCTTTCAGATGTCGGATTATGTCCTGCTTGGCTTGACTGGTTGTCGAGTTGGCCGTGGAAGGTCTCGAACCATAATGCCCCACCTTTGACCATTCAGGGCGTAGAGAGACCTGGGAGGCCGAGTCCGCAGGAGAGGGGGAGGTAGGCCAAGACCCCGGCGAGATACGGAGCAGCTGGAGGGCCTCCCGCAGAGACCGCAGGGACCGTCGCTGCCCCTCCCACTGAAAGATCAAGGCGAAGGGGTGCCCCCATTGATACTTAATGTTGGATGCCTTCAACTTGGCCGTCACGGGCTGGAAATCTCGACGACGGCGCAAAGTGAGTGGTGAGAGGTCTTGAAAGATCTGGATATGATGGCCCTCGTATTCCAGCTTCTCATTGGCCCTGGAAGCCCGGAGTATCGCTTCTTTCTCCGTATAGAAATAAACTCTGGTCAGGATGTCAGGGACCAGATTGGGGTTGCCATGTGGGGGAGCAACCCGGTGTGCGCGGTCTAATGTTGGGGGGGAGGAATCGTCGTCTCCCCGGACAGCCTGGAGGAGATCCGCGACAAACGTCAGTATATCCTGCCCCTCTGCACCCCGCGGCACCCCCCGGATTCGGAGGTTGTTCTGGCGGCTCCGATTTTCCAGGTCTTCCTGCTTAAGCTGGAGCTCCACATTTTGTTCTTCGAGTGCCATGACCCTGCGTCTAAGATCTTCCTGGTCTTCCGTACGCGAGTCTAGGGTGCGTTCCAAATCGTCCACTCTATTACCAATTTCCGTGACATCTCGGCGAACGTCCGTCAGGTAGGTTTTGACCTCTGTCTTGAGGGAGGAGATCTCCGACTTTATTTCCTGGAGGAAACTAGCCATGAACGCCTGCGTGATGGTGCCCGGCTCAGGGGCCTCCAGCTTAGAGGCCATCTCAGAGGTCTCTGGTGGGGTGTCGGGGCGCGTTTACTCCACAGATCCTTCACTGAGGCATCCTTGGATGCTGATTGCGCCGCTGCCTTCCCCGTTCTAGGTTTGGTCATACTGCTGGTGTGGGGAGAAGTGTGGCCCCCGCGAGCGCCCACCCCGTCCAGTCAAGGACCACGACCCCGGCAGTTGGACAGTCCACCAGAGAGGGTGTGGAGGAGAGCAGATGTGGCCCGGGCCCGGACAACTGTGCAGCAACGGCCCCCGAACGCAGTCCAAATCCTCGGCCTCCCAGGACCTCGTGAGCTCAGGCAAGGTGGTCCTATCCCGGGGGCTCCAAGTCCCCTCCTGATCTAGAGGGCCCAACAGGGGGCCCCACAGGGAGCCGCAGTAGTGCGCAGGGGAAGGTGCCTGCCGTAGTTGTTTCTGTGCCTCCAGGCCGTCCGCCAGGCAAGGCCTCACGACAGAGTCTCTTCCCGGGCAGGGAATCCTCGAGGGGCCCAGGGCAAATGCGCAGGAAGAAAGGCCTCCGGTCCCACCACTCGGCCAGGGAGTCGTCGGGTAGCGCTGTTGCAGCAGCTCCTTGCCAGGAGGTAGGCAGGCGCCACACGGGGAGACAGAGGGCACAGGCCCGGCGAGGCCGCGATCTCCGCAATGTTCCAGTTCATGTGCCAGCGCCCCCCGCACCCTCTCGTCCGATTGGGGGAAGGGGAGAACGCCGCTGCGTAGAGGTGAACTTGGGGTCCCGGGGGGCGATAACACCGGATCTCAGGGCCGCTCCGCCACCCCCGGGACCAGCGCCTCCCACACCTCACCTCCGGAATGCCGTGGCAGTGTAGACAGGAATGCAGAACGCCGCTCAGGGCCGCCTCCGAGCTCCAGGGCCTCCCAAAGCACCTCCGGCGGGCTGCCGTCCAAAACAGGTGCGGGGGGAGCAGTGGTCACCGCTCCAAGCTGCCCCCGCAGCCCGGCTCAGCCTCCGAGTCCCCTCACCGCCGAGGGCCGCCTCGCGGTGCTCTGCAAGATGGCAGACAGAGCCGCCGCGCTGCCTTCACGTCAGCTCCCGGGGCTCACACAAACAGTCAGGGCCCCCGCAGGAAGTCCGGAGTCGCCGCAGGCTGTCTGCAGTCGAGGGGGGGACACAGACTGTGCCCCCGTGCCCAAAAGCGCTCCGGCGATGCCTCAATCCGACCCCGGAGGACGGAGCACGAACAGCGTGCGTCCTACTCCATCAGAGTCCAGGCCACGCCCCTCTTAACTTTTCTTTTTAATCAAATATTGAAAGGAATTACTACTCCCCCTCCTTTTCAGAAGTGATTGCTGTTGTGGTCTTAAAAAGGAAAAGCCAGTGAACAATACAAATTCATACCCGCCTCAGCCTACTAAATGCTGATTATAAAGTATTCATAAAAATGTTGACAAGCCGCTTATCATCAATTGCTCAATAAGTAATTCATCATGATCAGAATGGCTTCCTGTCTCAGAGATTTATGACTACTAACCCTACCTATATATTTCAGGCCACAGATTAATTTTCAGTTAATTGTGTTAAAGCAGCAATTATGATTATTGACGCAGAAAAGGCATTCGATTTAGTTGATTAGGAGGCGCTTTGCAAATATTTCTGAAGTTCAACAAAATTCATACTCCCAGGCTGTAGCTCGTGTTATTGTAAATTCTTAGAAGATTGGAAGGCTCGCAATCATATGTGACACACGGTAGGGCTGTCCGATGTCTCCCATATTGTTAACTCTTTTTATCAAACCCCTGGAATGTTTATTAAGGAAAAATTATGCAATTCATCCCCCTTTGCTGGAAGATTCTAAGCTAAAACTATTTGCTGACAACATGATATTATATTTTGCAGCAAACTAAAATATTATTCAATTGGCTCTTGGCAGGATCTCTGACTTTACAAGAGAATGGGGAAACAAAATCAACCATTCGAAATCAGAAGTTCTCTTATTGAATGCTTCTATACCAGGTCTTCCGGGCCAAATGTGAGGAAAGTACTCTCGGACACGTCCTATTAAATATTTAGGTATTTTTGTTAATTCTAACTCTTCAGATGCATTTGCTTTGAACTATATGGCTACCCTTATTAGGTTTCTCCATTTACTATGTCAAAGGCAGTCCTTGCCTTTGTCCCCAGCCAGGACAGTCTCATTAGTCAAGATGTCAATTCTTCCTCTCTAGCTATTTGTCTTTTCCAATATTATTATCAAAGTGTATCAATATTACTTTTGTGACATCGATTTGTTTATACACTCTTTCTTGTGGAAAGGTAAACGTTTGTGTATTCATTTGCAAAGTTTGCCATTAAATAAGTAAGATGAGGGTTGGCTCTCCTTCATTTTAAATTTTATTATCCCTCTTCATTTATGGATCACCTAGTTCAGCTTAACGATAAAATTGCAAAGCAGGATCATTTTTTTTTGCTATGCAAGATCTAGGAAGCAGAGACAGACTTACCATCGTTTAAGAAAATGACCAAGTTGCCTAAAAGAACTAGGTATATGACTCCATATATTTTTTAATCGATATTAAGGAAGATTTTCTAAGAATTTAAGATTTCAAATTAAAATAGTCTCTGTGTTTGTCAGATTGCGCTCGCCTAAGGTTAAAATTATCCAGTAGCTTAATCTCTAGCTGGAGTACATTGTGTTTCAATTTTGTTGATTACTTTACACAAAATGAAACGGGGAAGTTATGGGAACAAATATCCTTGAGGGTGTCTGAGATGGACTGTAAGCTGTGGTTTTGTGTCACTCCAAAATAGTTTTTGTAAACGGAATATTTTATAGCCGATGAACTGGCTAAATTAATTGTGAAATCTTTTTTTAGAACGAAGCAACGGGAATTAGGTTGTTGGTGTATGATTTTTCACCAGAAGTTATATAAGAAGTTTAGTCCGCAATTCTTTAAAAAATCAAAAAGGATACAAACTTTAGTTTTTTTCCTACCCAACGCTCTGTTTAGTCGGGCATAACTTCACTCTGTACTGTAAACTTTAAAAGGATGGAATTCTTCTCTAGATGGATGCTGTAATATACTCTTATCTTTCAGATAAGGCCTTTTCGACCATTTCTCCGCTTTGTGTTAGGTGCAACTCAAATGCAAGAGGTGATTGGCTTATATGTCTGATATTATAAACGTTTTGGAATGAATTGTTTTCCTTTCTTAGTTCTAGTTCAGTCAAGATTGTTTTGCCTGATGCATCTAGTGTCTTGTTTGGTTATGCAGTTAACGTATGCAATCTTATATACACAGATCGTTATTTTACTTTTGTGTCCATCTCCATTGCTCGTTCTTTGAATCAAAGCTGGAAATCAACTATATTCTTTCACTTGAACAGTGGTTGTGGAAAGTACGGAGGGTTAGATCTTTTGAATATTTATTTTCATGCAGAAAATGTTCTATTGATAAATTTTATAAGACGTAGGCGCTCTGGATGATTAATGAGCGTTGTACCTATATGCTTTTTTACTACTTGTTTAATAGCAACGATGAAATTGATTACTTTATGTAAGCTGAATAGTTTTAGTATCCTCGTTATGACCAATATTTTTTTTCTTCTATGTAAGTTCTTTTCTGATTTGCTTGATTTGTTGTGTATTGTTTTTATGAACCTTTTCTCTCTACCCAATAAAATAAAAGCATGATCAGTACGCCATGGAACCAAGTGCAAGGAAGGAAATGGATGGTACCCTTAGCTGCTGTTTGAATGATCAAATATTAGCAACAATCAAGTCTCAGTGGGCCTCTCAGGCCTCTGGGCCCCAGTGCCACGGCACCTGCTGGACTAATGAAAGCTACAGCCCTGATGCAATTATTATTATTATTATTATTATTATTATTATTATTATCATTATTACTATTATTATTATTATTATTATTATTATTGTTGTTTTGTTGTAATAATGCAAAGCCAATCATATGTTTACAGTGCCACCCACAAGTGGCACCAGAATGACCCTACAAGGAACAAATGTGCATTCATTGCCAAGAGATGGGGGCAGCAAAATGTCACTTCATCTGAGGTAGGGAAAATTCCTGCAGCCTCTTCTGGCCTTTAGAGATCTCTTCGATGCATCTGTGTGCCTATGAAGCTCGCAGGCTCACACAATCGATCAATCAATGTTCTTGTAAAGCGCAACTACACTCCCATGAGGGTCTCAAGGCAGTGGGTGGGGGGACTGGGTCTGCAGTTCTGTCGAAGAGCCAGGACTTGAAGTCCTTCCTGAATTGCCACAATGATGGTGATTGCCTGAGGTGCAAAGGCAGGGAGTTCCAGGACTTTGCAGTGAGGCAGGAGAAGGATCTTCCTACAGCCGTGGTCTAGCGGATCCATGGGATAATGGCTAGGGCCAGTTGGGAGGAGCGGTGATGTCTGGTGGGAATGCAGAAGGAGAGGCGGTGGTTGAGGTATGCTTGTCTGGCGTTGTGGAGGGCTTTGTAGGCGTGTGTCAGAAGGATGAAGGTGATTCGCTTGCTGACAGGTAGCCAGTGAAGGGCTCCCAGGTGGCCAGTGATGTGGTTGCGGCATGCGATGTTTCGGATGAGTCCAGAGGGGGCGTTCTGGATTGTCTTCAGTTTTTGGGGAGTTTCTGGGTTGTGCTGGCATAGAGTGCATTGCCATTGTCGAGTCTGCTGCTGATGAGCGCATGGGTGACCATTTTCCTGGTCTCGGTGGGGATCCACTTGAAGATCTTACGAAGGAGGCAGAGCGTGTGGAGGCAGGAGGGTGAGACGGATTTGATTTGATGGTTCATTGAGAGCGAGGAGTCCAGGATGATGCAGAGGTTTCGTGCATAGTCCGTGGGTGTGGGGGGATTCTAAGCGCTGCAGGGCACCAAGAGTCGCCCCAGGCAGAGGGGGAGGAGCCCCGGATGAGGACTTCGGTCTTGTCTGAGTTAAGCTTGAGGCAGCTGTCCTTCATCCAGGTGGCGACTGCCTTCATCCCGCCGTAGAAGTTGCTCTTGGTGGCTGTGGGTTCGCCTGTGAGAGAGAGAATCAGCTGAGTGTCCTCGGCATAGGAGACGATGCTGAGTCTGTGGCTTCTGACGATGGCTGCAAGCTGAGCCAAGTAGATGTTGAAGAGGGTGGGGCTATGGGAGGAATCCTGAGGCACTCTGCTGCTGAACTTTGTGGGTTCTGAGTTGAACACTGGAAGTATAACTCTCTGCGTTTGGCCGGTGAGGAAGGAGTGGATCCACTCTAGGGCTTTGTCGCGGGTGCCGGTGTCATGGAGTCTTGCACAGAGGGTGTGGTGGGAGACAGTGTTAAAGGCGGCTGAGAGGTCCTGGAGGATGAGGGCTGCAATCTTGCCTCAGTTGAGGAGGATGCGGATGTTGTCTGTATCGGCAAGTAGAGCAGTCTCAGTGCTGTGGTTGCTTCTGAAGCCTGATTGGGAGAGGTCCAAGATATTGTTCGTTCAATCACCTGTTTTGCACCAGCTAACAAATTTCATCTCGTCCAATGAAAAACACATTATTTAAAGAAATTGGTTTACCAAAGCAGGAGTATTTATTAGCAATATTGTAAGTGAAGGCTACAGATTGCCCTGCAAGTATAGAAGGCTTAAAGGACAGCCCCCCTGAACGCCACCAATCCTTTCCATTTACCATGCAAACTGCATGTTGTAGGTTTCATTTACATTTTCTGTTGGTTGTTTTTTGCCTTGGAAATTGTGTGTGAATCTACCCGGCCTCACTGGACGAATCATAGCTCCAGTCTTCATGCAGCAATCTTTGTTCAGTTGTGTGTCTATAATACACTGAAAAGTTGTCCTGCGAGAGTCAAGATAGAGAAGGTCCACGCCCTGAGAAACTAAACCTTTCTGCACAGTGATTAATTTGTAAATAAATAAGTGCAAGGCTTCAACTTTGGTCTTAGGAGTCTAGTGCTGCTGAATGCCAGGGTTGCTCAATACCAAGGCTGCTTAGTTTTGATTCAACCTCATACCTCTTTCTTCTACCATCTTACTCTTCCTGCCTTAATTTGTATCTCACTCTTGCAGGTTATTTTTCATCACTGATTTCTCCCTTTGTCATTATTTTCTTGTCTTTCTCTCCCTCTTTTTTTCTCCCTTTGTTCCCTTGCTCCCTCATGTTCTGGATAGAAGTCTGACGGTGAAAAACAAGTCCTCTTCCTTTAAAATGAGTGCTGGTGCCCACCACATTAAGCTCTGTTTCTGCAGTATGTCTTATTTTATTACTGATGATAACATAAAGCTAGCCACAGTTTACACCTGTTTGCTCAGGAGTATATGCTACAGACATTCAAATTGCAGAGTTGGCTAGGTAGACTCTGTGACCCTTTCTACCCATTTCCTGAAACATACATGACAGTTTTTTTCAAAGGTTTGCCAGAGATCGTAATATTTTAAAAGGTAATGCATTATATACTTTTCTATGACACTTGTCTAGTCTTAGTCAAATGAACTGGTTTGTTATTATGACCATCTTCCTTCTTCAACCATTGTGAATTTATTAAATTATGGCTGACCACATTTGATGGGCTTTTTCTTTTTTTATTTATTTTTGGTAAGCCATAGTCTTTTAATTTACAGAAGCTTTGATCACACAATGAGAACAAAAATCAAATTAGGAGGGATCACAATATACATATCTTTGCAATACTTAGCAGATAAGAAAGGAAAAAACGTAAGCTAAAAGCTTGAGGATTGTTATAAGATACATGTGCCACAATCAATTATAATTCATTCAACTAATACACCATTGTACTATACATATCTAATCACCAAACCTTACGTCCGGCCAGATCTTACAGTTAATACACAGAATGTAGCCATTTTGCTATATCATACTTATTTCAAGTAGTCTGAGAGTGTCCCCCATATTTTGATGCTAAGCCTGCGCTTATGGGGCCCTTTTAGGGCATACAGACTATATTCTAAATTATATATTGCATAGAGTCTGCCCCTCCACATTTCAAAAGACGGTGGTAGTTTCTCCCTCCATAATGAAGCAATACATAGTCTGGCCACTGCTACAAACATAAAAATGAGATATCTATATTGATATACCCCTTGGTCCATCAATGAATCATCTAATAACCCCAACATCATCACCTTCAGAGTAATCACCATCTGTTCCCCTGTCACCTCTGCCAGAAAAGTTTCCATTTTATGTATCAGTTGCTTCAACTCTGGACAGTCATAAAACATATGGATACTATCCGCTTGCTCTGCTCCACATCGCGTACATCTACCCTCGCTGCCCTCCCCCCACCGTGCTATTTTGGCGGGTGTATAGTACAGGTTAAATATGGTTTTAAAATATTGTGATTTAAGGCTGGAAGATATCAAAAGTTTCTCAGCCAACGCAATTGATTCCTGTAGGATATCCCCTTCCTGGTTCAATTCACTATTCCATTTGACATTCTGTACTTCGAGATCATCCCTTTGTAATTCGATAAGACTTTGATATAAATTTCCAATCCTGCCGTGCTTTCTCAATATCTCCAGCGTATCACTTTTCCTGCCCAAATTCATTACATCTACTCTTCTTGTTAGATAGTCCCGTATTTGTAAATATTTAAAAAAATCAGCCCGAGGGAGATTATATTCAGACACCAATGTGGAGTAGTCTTTAATACCACCATCACTAGTTAAATCTCCCAAAGTCACCAAACCCTTTCTCCGCCACCTGGCCATCACAGCATCGGAAAAAATTAAGGGAGGTAAAGCTAAGGAGGATGTGAGTGTATAAAAATTAAGTTTACCAATCTTCAACATCTTACGATCTGAGACCATACTTTACAAGCAGCTTGAATTACCTTAAAGCGAGTTTTCTTGTAATAACTGGGCTCCAGATTCTGAAAGAAATTCCTCTCTGTTTTTACGCCCAATAACATCTTATAGATATTCAGAGACTCTTCTATCTTTTTCTCATCTTCTCCAATCAACACTATGTCCATTTGTTGTAATAAACAAACCCAACAGTAGAACCGAAAATTTGGAACAGCCCACCCCCCTCGCTGGCGTGGTAAAGTCATGTACCTCATTGCACGACGGGGCTTTCCTTGTGCCCACAGGAAGCTACTACAGATAGATTGTAATTTCTGTAATTGCTTCCGAGTGAGTTCCAAGGGAACACATCTAAAATAGTACAGTACTTTGGGTAGAACATCCATTTTTAATACATTGCACCTACCAACTAAAGATAGATGCAGGCCTTCTAATCTGTCCAAATTCTTCCTTATTTTAGATAGCAATGGTTCCCAGTTGGATATTACCATCTTTTCTAAACATGAGTTAATACGAATGCCCAAAGATGTAGCCTCTTCTATAACCCTGACATCATTAAAACAAGCTCGCGCAGTACAGATTATTTGTGTTTTTGCAATATTTAGCTTAAATCCAGATTTCTCACCAAATACAACTGCTAATTGTTCAATCTCTTGTATGGATTTAGCTGGGTCTGGTGAAATCACGGCAATATCATCCGCATATGCTAATATAATAACTTCCATCCCAGGTCGCCCTCCCGACACATTTAGCCTCATTTCCAATAAGTTTAAAAAAGGGTTAATGTACAGAGCAAATAGTAGAGGAGAACAAGGACACCCTTGCCGTGTACCTCTTGATATTACCACTGAGTCAGACTCCAGACCCATTGCACATATTTTAGCTCTGGGTGTTTAATACATAGTTTGCAAAGCTTGGATATACCCCGGTCCAAAACCTTGCCCCCTCATAGTATCCCAAAGAAACTCCCAAGAGACACGGTCAAACGCTTTCTCAGCATCAAGTAGCACTACTCCACAAGGTGTTTTCTGTACATTAGCAATATCCAACATAGTGACTACTCTGCTGACGTGGTTGACCGTGCCTCTACCTGGGATAAACCCATGTTGTCGTATGGATACTATAGGGATTATTACACGCGAAAGGCGTGTTGCCAAAATTTTGGCGTAGATCTTTCCGTCGCAGTTTAAAAGTGAAATAGGTCTATAAGACCCGGGTTGCAAAGGTGGCTTATCGTTTTTTAGAAAAATGACTATGCCCGCCTCATCCCATGATTTTGGTGCTTCCCCTTTCTGAGCCTCCCGAAAAACTGTCAGCATATCTGACTGTATTTCGGTTAAAAAGATCTTATAGACTTCAAGCGGTAGCTTATCCGGCCCAGCGGCTTTCCCCGCTGCTAGGGATCCAACCGCCTCCACTAATTCTTCCAAAGTTATGGGTTCTTCCAGATATGCAGAGTCCTCTACACTAAGTATTTTCTTATATGGGTCTTCATAAGATGTTCTTGCACCGTCGTGACTTTCATCCTCTGTATACAACCTCTCATAGAAAACTCTAAACACTTCTAAAATCTGCTCTGGTGTATCTACTACTTTCCCATTACCATCTTCTATTGCAGTAATCATGTCTTTTACCTGCCTATTCCTAATTTTCTTAGCCAGACACCTGCCTGTAGTCTCCCCAAACTCATAGCATTCCCTTCGATACATTTGGTATTTTTTGGCGCTATCCTTAGCCCATTCCTCATTTATCCTAGACTTATAGCAAGCTACCTCCGCTTGAGCTTGGGAGCTATCCCTCTTTTCTCTCAACGCCCGAATTAGTGCATTTTCAGCTTGTTCGAGGCTTTCATACAATTCCTGGGTTACCTGTCTCTGCTGCTTTTGTACATATAGTCCAAAACTCAGGGTTTCTCCCCTAAATGCTGCCTTTAAAGCATCCCACAAGATGGCATTTGTAGTGGTGCCCCGGTTTATATCTAAGAATTGTTTCAGCCACTGTTTTATATGGATGACATACTGATCGTTTAGCAGTAACTTCCGATCAAACGAAAAACCACCCCGAGGTCGAACCACTCCCAGCGTTTTAATTTTTAATAGTATGGGATTATGATCTGAGGTTATTCTTGGGAAGATCTTTATTTGCCCATCGGCTAAAAGTACTCTAGAAACCAAAAAATAATCAAGCCTTGCTAATTTTTGATGTGGGCAAGAATAATGCGTGTATCTTGGGTCTGCCGGCTTTAATCGAACCCAGGCGTCCTCCAACCCATGATCATATATAAGCTGTCGTATGGCCTTATAAACTTTAGGTTTCCGACCATAGTATTTTTCTCCAAAAGAACCCTTTGTGATTTCTGATAACTGAATATTGAGATCCCCGCATAAAATCAGAGGAGATACCCAGGAAGCTAACTCGGTATTTAAGTAATCTATTATCTGAGATTCATCATAATTGGAACCATACACCGAGCAAATTGTGAACTTTTTATTAGCCATACTGCACTCCACAATAGCCCAGCGTCCGTATTTATCCACAAGACTTTTCCCTATCGTTAAATTACGTGCTTTAGCCAATATGGCTACTCCTCTAGTTGTAGTCTCTTGTGAGGTACAAGCCAGTAATTTATACCCTAATTCTGCTAAGACCTTTCACTTAGACCAGGGGATATGGGTTTCTTGAATGCAGATCACATCAGGGTACATATTTTAAAGTTCTTGCACTACTCTTTGCCGCTTAGCTCTCTCATTCAGGCCCGAGCATTAAATGAGCAAACTAAAAGCATAGTCATCTCTAACCTTTCTCATACTGTAAAGACCAGCTGATCCCTCTCTCTAGAAAAAATAGCTTACTTCTTTTACTTTGCACACAAACACTTATTGGCTTTTTTACCCCATTTTTCCCCAGACCCTGTGCCCCTGTAGCAGCCACCCCCCCATAGCATCCCAACCACTCCTCCCCTTCCCACCCCTTGTCTCTTCTGCTAGCAGAGACCCCCCCTTCCCACCCAATCAAAGAGGCTGCAAGACCCGTAGGTCTTGGTTGATGGAGAGCCCTGCCCAGCACAGACCGCCTCCCCTACCCACACATAGTTCTCCTCGCCCGTGCACTACTAACTACATATCCTCAACCTTTCTCTACTGTACTATAATACATTAATACATTATTACAGCCTGACTGGTATTCTCTCATTATACATACATCTTTACAGAATACTATAATTTTTAGACTTTAATGTCATGTAGATATTCTTTTGCCTTGACTGCTGATGTAAAAAAACGGGTGCTATCCTTATATATAATCTTAAGCTTAGCGGGATTCATGAGGAATGCCTGAGCCCCTATAGCCTGATACGGGGAAATTAACTGCCTGAGTTGCCACCTTTTTTCCACCGTGTGATGGCAGAAATCAGGGCGTAGAAAAAATTCAACTCCATTTCTCTTTCTCTTCCTATCTGGCCTAGCCAGCTCATACAAGGCTTGCCTGGATAAGAAATTAGATAGACTTATAAGAATTGCTCTTGGTTGCACCGGTTTACTAGCCCCCTGATTAGAGTTCTGTCGAAAGGGGAACCGGTGGGCTCTTTGCACTTCATTATCCCATACCCACTGCTTCAGTTCAGGGAAGGCTTCAGTAAATAATCCCACCACAAATTTCCGCGGGTCACTTCCTTCAATGCCCTCCGGGATTCCCAAGATTCTTAAATTATTACGGCGAAGCCGGTTTTCCATATCTTCGAGTTTCCATAACATATCACTGCGTTGCGTTGCCAGGTCATCTATCACCGTCTTTTGTGCAATTGTTACATCCTCTAAGTTGGAGATACGATTCTCAGCCTCCGTTATTCGTTCAGTGAATTCAGTGCAGGATTTGACAACACGTCGAAGTGTATTTTGTAATTTGCGACAGGCACCCTGTGTTTTCTGGCTCTCCGCCCGGGTCTCCTCTCGGTGCGACATTATTGTCTCGTATATATCTGCCAGTGTGATTTCTTCCGCTCGTTCCTTTGGATTCGAATGCCCCCGTCGCTGTTCCTCAAGAGGGTCAACTGAGCCTGCAGATGGTAATACGTGACTATTTAGGGTCGCTATATTAGACCCTTCTCTACCTATCAAAGTACGTGGGTTTTTTTTCCGTATAGTGCCCGGGCCTGGCATCCTAGTCCAGTTCTCATCTAGATGCGTACTACTAGTCTCGCTCCACTGACCATTTGGCGAGCTAGTTGAGCCATCAGCCAGTTGTACCGACTCATCTCCAGATGAATTCGAGTGGTCAGACATTGAGAAAAAAGGTTCAGCCATATCCCCCTCCGTCAACTCCAGAGCATAAGCCTTACTATGGTCAGCTTGTTCAGACTGTTCAGCCTGTTCACCCACTTGCTCCGCCACTTGTTCTCTCAATACATAGCTTTTGTCATTAGCACCATTATTAGTATTTTTATCTTTCTCCATTTCTCCAAAGATAGGTTCCGCTGTGTTTAAACCGGGTTCAGGCCCCCCCATCTCATGATTTAAGACATTCAGTTTATTTGACCCATCAACACCCCCATGGGAGAGTACAGCCAAGTCACTATCCATTTGACTCTCCATTTGACCCTCATGGGTCTCCTCATTTTTTCCTGTTTCTACACCATTGTCACAGTCACAGTCATTGGCATTACCCCCAGTGTTCTCGCCACTCACCTCATCATGTCGCAGTAATACAGCATTCTCCTCCATTGTTATGCTGCCCAATTTAGAGCTCTTAGCTTTTTTAGCGAGTAAAAAAATAGCAGGAGTTTTCTTCTCTGATCCCACAGTCCGACAGCTCCCGGATCGTACCTCACAGGGTGTGTCTTCTGTAGCCTCTCCCTGTCATTGTGTCTCTTTCTGGGCGTTTCCTGTTTGCTTCCCCGAAAGAATCACCGCCTGAGCTTCCGCGCGTTGTTTGGCTCCCCTGGTATTCTTGGGGGGCATCTTTTCCCTTAGCACCTCGCTCCCAATCCTCAGAACGTCTCGGCCGATCCCCCACAAGGTATACCGCACCAGATGCAGAGATGACGCCCAGGAGTCCGATAAAGAAGCGCTCCGACTCTGTCTACGTCTCGTAAGTAAACTCCAGAGCATTTCCGAATGACACTAGCTGAATGTTGCAACTAATAACTGTTTAAAAAACAATGTAGGCATGGGTCATTATTCTTTTTCCACCTCAGCTCCTCATTTCTGTGGGCTTCTCGGGGACGCGGTCAGTTGCAGTGCTCACTCGACCACTGACGCGGCCGCCATCTTGCCTCTTTGATGGGCTTTTTCAATGGTTTGGAGATGATGTGTGATAACCTCAGTAAGGAAAAATACAATTCTAGACCAAATTCATAAAATAATGTCCGGGTTACTTAAATTGCGGTCGGTGGCAGTCATTTTTTGATCAATTTCAATTGGCGCAGGAGTAATGTTTGTCGCCTTTACACACTGTGTTAGGAGTAGTGCATAGCTTAATTTGAGTCAGAATATTTAACACACCAAATACTTTTCCGCTTGATTGCATTTGACATGTTATGACCTTTTGTGTGCTTATGATTTGTAGAAAGACATTGGGGCTCATGTACGAAACAAATGGTGTCAAAATGTGTTTTCAAATCATGCACTAATATTTTTTTAACAAGTCTTTAATGTTGAAATATGACTAATATTCTAGTTATTATTGTAAAATCTCCAGTTACAGGGGGTTGCAGAATGACATGCCTAATGAATATTAGGCAGGTCGCTATTTGTGTCCCTCTGAGATTGGTTACAAACATGTTGATGCTGCTCTGCAATGAACAGCAGGCAACCATCCCTGTTTTTGCCTTCCGAAATGGTATACGTTTTATTGAAGCAGCCCATGCTCCTTAAAGAAACACATACTGTTTTAAAAAAATTCAATTTGGGAAAGATTCGGGGGAGCAGGCAGAGGACTGCTTCCTTCCCAGTGGCTGCCAGCCATGTTTCCCAAAATAGAAGCTGTCTGTCCAATGGGTACAGCTTCCCCTCTGTGAATCTGTTACCACCTCCTTTGTGGAGTTGGTAGTTTTTCAATGGTTTGGCATTTGTGTATTACATTGCTCCTTCAAGGCTTTGGTAGTAAGGAGATTATGCCTTGGACACAATCTTTCAGGACAAAGCACCTGAGGCAGGAGAGTACAGCAAGTAACTCTTCAGGAGCTAGGTATACATTCCAAAGACCACAGTTACCTTCAGCAGACCAGAGACCTTCTCCGCCACTCAAAGGGAACCAGAGTCACTGAGTAGTAGCTCTCACAGTTGTCAGCAGCAACAATTTGGTGGACGTATTAGGGACTACTTGCTCTCAAGACACCAGATGACACCAGATGGTTGTCATGCTGGCTCCTGTATCTCTCAGAGCCTCCACCCATTGATGAATACCCACTGACTCTATTTCTTAGATTTGTCAGGCATGTGGGTTCTCTGTACCTTCTCTCCATCACCTAGGGAAAATAAGGTAAATTCTACATTCCCTTGAAAACTATCTGGGGCAATCTCCTCCCCAAGCGCTACACTAGCCAACTCCAGTGACTGCCAACCGATGGGGGGCTGTGCCAGCATGGGACACTTGGCATCCCCTTTGTAGTGTCCTTCTTGCTGACACTCATATCACTTCACCGGAGCCTTCCCTGCAGGCTTATTCTCAGGGTACCATTTCATTTTCTTATCAGCAGGGGGAAGGGAACCCTGACCCACATAACTAGTTTGTGGCCATTTAGACAACTTCTTGCTCTTTTCGCCCCCCCCCTTCTTCTGTTGAGGACCCTGCCCACCCTTGTGATGAGCCACCCCCCAGATACCTTCCTGTGGACCCTGGTGCTGACCCAGCAGTCCACCTCCTTAGCAAGCTCTTTGGGGTCAGTGAGCTTACTATCAACAAGGTGTTGGCGCAGATCTGGAAAACAAAGACTGAACATATGCTCTGTTGCAAAAAGGTTATTCACCCTTGATAATCTTTTACCTCACTGCCCTTCACCCAACCATTCAGTGCCTTGCAAAAAGAATCTACACAATCTACCCAGGTCTGATGGGATAGATTCTGCTGGCCCTGAACTCCTGTCAATGCTTTTTGTGGGTCAAACCAGACTTCCTGATCAGGGCCTCCTCCATGGGGGATACCTCATCCTGTCACTCCCTTCTAGAGCCAGTAGAGTGTCCCTCCCCTCACTAGAGATATGCCTCCATAGACTAGCTCCCAAATCTCCCTCAGGGAGCTTGTGCATCTGTATGGCAATTTCGTAGGCCTCAAACCATCTGTCTATGTCATCTCCCACTATAAAGTCAAACACCAGACCTTTGGGTATGTGGGCTCTCCAGTCAGACCTTAATGCCCAGATCTCTCAGGTTCAACTCCTGAGCCAAAATTATTTTCTTTTCCTCTATGGCCAATTTTGTCTCCTCCAAGGCCTGTTTTTTTCTTCTTAGGTCTTCTCCTTCTCCAATTTGAGCTTAGCCAGCTCCAATTTCAATTTCCACTCCTCCCACCTGTCTGCCAGCTCCTCTGGGGACAGGCCTTAAGATGACCTGGTCTGGGGGGACCATCTCTCCTTGCAGGCTGTTTGCCCTCTGTCCCACAGGCAGTCCCAGATTCTCCACTAAATCCGGGTCCATCTTGTCATCCTCCTCCTCTATCTCCTCTTCCTCCTCCTCAGAGATGTCATGTGGTGAATCCCTAGCTTCTATCCAGACCCTCAGTGTGCTTTTTTCTGCTCCACCTTCTTAGTGAAGCTTTTGGTAGAAACCCCAAACTCCTTGCAAAAATCCTTTAGTTGTTGCACTGTGTGCTTTTCCAATTTGGACAACTCAAAATTCAGGTTTGCAGGTGCAGGTGAAGTTATGGGACCTCCAATCAGAGACATGATTTATAGAAAAGCAAAAATGTAAATCAGGGAGAATTAAAAAATTAAAAATGCCAATTAAAGAGAGTGGGAGAAAAATGCCAATGGGGATCAAAGATAATTGATTTGAATTGGTCTAGATGTTGATAGTAGTGTACACCAAATTACTGTAAGGTACTGCATAAACACAAGTCCTATCCTCACCGCTGATGAGCAACGTTAGAAATTGGGTCTCTACTTGGTAGAGGTATGCACCCTGTCCAAGTAGGGACCACAGTCCTTGTCAGGGTAAGTCAAATACATAACCTAATTTAACCTGTGCTCACCCTCTGGTAGCTTGACACAGACCAGTCAGGCTTAACTTAAAAGGCAATGTGTAAAGTATTTGTGCAACACTTTAATTACAGTAACATAGTGAAAACACCACAAAAAGACTCTACACCAGGTTAGAAAAATGGAGAATATGTATCTGAGTAAAACAAGACTAACACAACAAAACCCCAATAAGTAGAACTGGAGACATGAATTTTTGAAGATTAAATCTAAAAACCGTGCTTAGAAGTCAATAGTGCTAAAAGGTTAATTGAGGTCACGCTAGACAGGGGTAAATCCAAAGTTGAGCTCAACAGTGATGGAGGACAGGCTGGCTACAGGAATCAGGCAGGTAATGCTGACAGAGTACCTTGGATGGAGCAAGCATTGACATAGAAGACTCATTGAAGGAGTTGATGAGGCGCCGCATCGTTGTCAATCCCATGGAAAGGAGGTAAAGTGTCTTTGCCGATTCACGCAGCCAATGAAGGCTTGAGCGTCGATCCCCTTTACGATGCAGGCACCACATCAACATCGAGCCGTGCTGGTAGTCGAGGCGATATTGGCATTTTCGAACCTCACAGTGATGTCTCTGGGTCGGCATTGCGTCTGCATCGAACCTCGAAGATGGGATCCGCGTTGTCATCGAGCCATGCAGGGTTGTCCCCGGCTCGGCACTGCCTCAGTGTCAAAGGGCACTGCGTCAGTTCCGAACGGCACTAAGTCATCACTGTGTCGCTTTTGAAGCAAAAACAGCTGCAGAACCCACTTCTGATGCCCACGACTGGATTGGTTCCTCAGGCAAGGGAGGGCTCATAGACTGCAGAGTCCAGCAGCTGAAGCAGAGTGAAGGAAGTGTTTTATTTCCCTGAAACTTCAAGAACCGGGGGCAAGCCGGCAAGCCCTTGGAGAAACTTGGTTTCAAGGATATAGAGAGCAGGTCCAGTCCTTCTCACTCCCAGGCAAGATGCAGCAGGCAGCAGACCAGCACAGCAAAGCAGTTAGCAGAGTGGCAGAATGTCCTTGGTTCCAGCAAAGTTCTGATTTGGTGGTGTCAGATGTCCAGTAGTTATACCCAGTTGTGCCTTTGAAGTTGGAGAGAATTCAGAGAGGCCTTTAAAGATCACAAGGTCCCTGCCTCTCCTGCCCGGGCTCCAGACTCACTACAGGGGTGTATGCAGCAGGGGTGTATGCAGCAATTATCATCTCCTCCCTCCCAACCTACCTACCTCAGGTAGGCCCATCAGCCTGGTGATGAGCAATCAGGATGCAAATGTCACACCCCAGCCCCCGTTGTGTGACTGTATTTGAGGGAATACGCAAACCCAGACGTGCATTCAGAGACAGGCAGAGGCACAGAATGGTTAAAGTAAGAAAATGCCAACTTTCTAAAAGTAGAAAGGTAAAGCTTCCTACAAGGGTTAGATTGAAACCGTGAAGATTATAAAAATTCTAAATATATGTTTGTACAGTGATATCTAATAACACTCAAGAGAATAAATCAAAATTAGTTGTGTCAAATAGATTGGTAAATTAATTACAGCAACCGGGTGATCAATTGTAGAAAAATATATTTCAAATGCCATAAAAGTAACACACAATAACACAAAGCCAATAAAACATGTATATAGGGGTACAGAGAATACAACAACAGAACTCAGCTAACATTGACAACAGAAAACATTTAGGTTGAATACAGGAAGGTATCTTAATTGTCAATGTATATATCCATCTTCATTCAGTGAAACAATGAGTATGTCCTATGCATATGATCCAACACTCAAAGATATATTGATTTTAACAATCGCTAAAGAGTGTGTCTTCTAAAGGTAAAAACTAGAGAGGGGGAGAGCCGAGTCACCCGAAAGCATGGGAAGCACAGAATATAACTCAAGTAGGTCCCTTTCCTGATTACTCTATATAAATAACCTCATAAGACATCTAGCTATTCCACTCTTATTGATGCTGGACAGAGCTGTAGCTTTCTAGTCCTCAAGCAAAACAGTACACAAACATGGTTCTGTCCTCCTGTTTCTATGAGCATTCACAGCTCTATAACACTCTTTACGATTGTCAGGCGAGCAACCACAGCTGCATATCTGTAGCCCTTGATGTTATTACCAGACTTCTTCTGGAGTCCTCTACACATATTGTCAAACAGAGCACACACATTATTGTCACTAGAGTTAGGTTCAGTTCCAGTGTCCGGTTGGGCATGCACATTTCCAGTCACCCCCCTTCTGCTCCTATTGTATCAACCATATACTGTTTGGTTTCACTATTTCTATGCTCGTATTTTCAGAATGAGCATGCACCATTCTGTGCCACGTTTCATCTGCTCTTATTGCTGTGAGCACTCACTGCCCTGCAGCAGTTGCCCCTTTTGCTATTTCTACGTTTAACATACCTGTTACGTCTCACCGGCTTTTGTTGTTATTGACAGGCTGAATGTCAAGAAATCTGTTCCTTTTGAGAACTATGCACCGGACCCCTTCCCCTATCCTTCTGCACCTATTGCCACTGGGCGGGGACTGCTCACTGTTTGTAGAGGTGAGCAAGGATCTGAAAGCTGCTGCCTGATGCTCTGCTTGAGATCCTTTGTAACGTGTAGCCCACAACAAGCCAAATTCACAGAGGGAGCTAGGTTTTGAATCCTGGTCTCAGCTCAGCATTCTGTGGATCCCAGCAATGCTCCCTGAAAAAACATGTAACATAGGCTGTTGAGAAAGCACTTTTATGTCCTTGGGCAAGCTTTGGCCTGGCCAGTTTTATAATGGCATGGCTAGTATTGAAAGTCCCTGCAGGTAGAGTTGGGCTAACTAACAAATTAAGAAGGAGAGCCGGGCCAAGGGTCCTTCTCGAATCTTAGAGCCCATGCATGAGCCGAGCCCTGAAAATATTTGCTTTGTAAATCACGTACGATATCATAAAGTCCCTTCAAAATTCAAAACAGTGTATTTCTTTAACGTGGGGACATTTTGACATTAATACATCACATGATAGCACTGCGCTGAGAAGTGCTTATTAAAAGTGATAGTTTTCAAACATAAACTTAAAACCATTCTGTCCCCACGTTTATGATAGCAGTGTGTGTCCAGGGCATCTCTGCCACCCTCCTGGTCACAAAAGAGCAGCAGTATTCCCTTGAAAGGTGCAACTAGCCTGGTGTGCTGTCAGGGGAAAGCCCCAGTATTACAATGTACTATTACAGTTCACATCAACAGCTCTTGGGGTCTTTATGTTTGTGGGCTGTGTGAGATAAGAGCCAACAAGGTGCCGGCAGCTTCCCCAAATAGAAAGCGAGGACTATAAGTGCAGTCTACCTGAAATTCTGCTTCAAATACCTTAATCATCAATGCCAGAATTAGGAGTTATCATGTGACTGAACATTGCAAATAGTGGCTCAGCTGGTAAAAAAAAAATATATATGGCCAGATGGCAACTGCAGTTCCTAATTATATGCATCTTTTATAATGTGGACGTGGATGATGCCGTAAATTCTCAGAGGATGGTCTGAGAAAGAGGTTGCAAGAGCTTCTCTCTTGCATTTAAGAAGGTGGAAGGATGCACATTGTGTAAAGAAATGGGACAGAGGACTGGCTGTAATAGATAGACTCAATAAAATTGCTCGAGGGGTTAATGCACCTTCTGGAGACATGTGGGATTGCAGACAGAGGTTCTGCGGCTGGCTTTGTGTTGGCTGCCAGCTCAGGTGTCTTTCACCAGCACAGTTCAGTTTTAGTAATTTGTTTCTATTGTCTATATCAGGATTTTCCAATGTCAGACCTGGAGGGCCGGATCCATGCCAGATTTTTAGCATATCCACATTTAGATAGATGTAGTTATCATGAAAATCTGGGGTGGATCCGGCCCTCCAGGACCGACATTGGAGAACCGTGGTCTATATGAATAGTTTACAATGGTATGACTTCACTTCCTGTGATGGCCTTGTTGTACTGCAAAGCTACTGGAATGATTTAGGATTAGGATAAGGATTAGCCAATTTTCACAAACTTTACATTCAACCTAAAAGTAAGTTAGTGCTAATTTAGATGATGGATGAAGTCCACTTGTTTCTGGTCTATAACGCAGTGTACCGCCTCCTTGCAAGTTTCACTGTTCAATCATCAAGAAGATTTCTCCTTCGATCAATTAACCAACCCAAACTATCCAGTGATTTTTTGTATTCGTTGACTGGTCCAACATAACCGGTATATAAATTGGTCTACCAGAATAATATCTCTTAGTTCCTCTTACTGTGCTCAGATTTGCCTGAACTGACTGAAGATCTGCACAAGCAGAGACCGAAGGGAAATTAATACCCTCAACTAATGTTGGCTCATTGGTTTGTAATCTTATAATCATGACAGAACACTCAGGAATTTGTTGATTTTTTTTAGCAAGTTGGAAACAAGATCTCGGACTCCACATCGATCACCCGAAACAGTAGTGCCCTATGGGAGAATGTATGCCTTGTCTGAGCCAGAAAAGAAAGTCCTCAGGAAATACTTGGATGGAAACCTGGAAAATTGTTTAATTGTTCCATTAAAATCTCCTGCTGGAGTGCTCTTGTTCACCATGCCAAAACAATCAAAGGAGTTGTGGGCTTGTATCAGTTACAACAGACTCAATAAGATTACAGTATAGGACCACTATCCCCTCCCTCTAATCAAAGATATCATCAAATCAGTCAAGGATGCCCAAGTATTCATGAAGCTAGATTTTCGGGGAGCACATCACCTGTTGAGAATAATAGCCGGAGACGAATGGAAAACCACCTTTAAGACTCCCTTCAGCCTTTTGAGTATCACATTATACCCTTCACCTTGAGTAATGCTCCATCTGTCTTTCAGACATCATGAATCATCATGTAATTGTATACTTAAACGACATCTTGATTTTTTTTCTAAATCCTTGGAGGAACATCAACATCATATTCAAGGGTTACTGCAGTGATTGAGAGAGATTTAATTAACCTGTAAACCTGAGAATTGTCTATTAGAACAGTCTAAAGCTGAATATTTGGGTTTCATATTGTCTGCTGAAGGCTTATCAATGGATTCTAAAAAATTAAGGCTGTATTGGATTGGCCATCTCCATCATCAATCAAGGAGTTTCAGTGTTTTCTGGGATTTTCTAATTTTTATCAGCAAGTTATCCGAAAATTCTCTGCCTATTCTTGTGACATCAATGGTCTTCTAAAGTTTTCATTGGGATGAGACTGCTGAAACTTGAAGGGGAGGGGAGCTAACAGGGTAAAGCCATTGGGGGTTAAACATTGAATGATATAATTTCTGCTACATCTGGCATAATGATAAATCAACATCCACAAATAACACCTGTCTATTTATGCATTGCTAGAAGACTCCCATCTCAGACTCTCTAAAACCACCTACCCCAATGTAAATAATTTTCTTGGGCATTCCACAGCATTCAGACTGTGAGATATATAAACTCTTTAACCACAAATGGTCACCTGCACTCAATGTACTCAAAGAATGGAGTCTAATAAATACCCAGCATTTCAAGGGTTAATGAAAAGAAGGTTTGTTTCTTTTCTCATTTATACATGATTGACCTCCTCACCTCATGAAACCAACATTTTCAAACACTTCTCTCTAATGTTTGCAGGGTGAAGCACCAAGTTTGTCAGTGGATAGGAACTTCCTCAGTATAATAAATTCCTCTTTTAATGTGAATGAGTGCACAATGCTGTTTTGGCTGCTATTTCGGTTATTTCAATTCTTTGCTGAAGTACTGTCTTTGGTCCAAGATAAGTCAAAGTCTCCTTTCAAGAGATTGTGGAGGTATCACGATTTTCACACGATACCAACAGAGCAGGGTCCCTTAAATATGTTTTCAGGTAGATTGAAGTCACCTTGTTCCGATGTTCTAGGTCTGAAAGAGAATGTTTGATTCCTAGATTGTAGGACGCTGCCTCTGTATATGATGTTGCCACTAGGTGGTAATACAGTGCACAGGGTCCAGGGGTTCTCCAAAAGCGTACAGGGCTCAATGTAAAACCCAAAGTGCTCTATGTGTGGTACTGTGGGCGAGCAGCCTTAGGCCTGGCACAGTGGAGTATAAGACATTTATTGCACAACAGTGATCAATAATGGGCACACGACTCAAAAAGGAGATCCAGACAAATTTAAGAAAATTATACTTTGTTTATATTTTATATTAAGACCAAGGTCTTTGCATTACGGATAGTACGGTTCTCAATAAAAAAGCTTTTCAGGTTTCAGAAGTTTGTCAGTGCAAATTTCAGAGCAGTTCAATATTAACCTGTGGAGGGAAACAATTGTGTGGTGTAACAGATACATATACCACTTACAGTTCCTGTCCAGTCTTCGGGTGTCTCAGGCCAATACCGCGGGCAATGTCGGTCGTGGGGGACTGGGGGCACCCAAAAGGTGCAGCATTTAATATCTATGTCAAGGCGGTTAATAACGGCGATGATATTTAACCTCGCGGTCCGCGGTGAATAATGTAACAGGTTGGCTTTCAGCAGACCGCCAACACAGTTACAGTTGCGGTCACTGGTGACAGGCTGGTATGGAGAATGGAGGAATTCCGTCGTCGTCGGACCATCACGGAGAGGTCGGGTCGGGCAGCAGTGCAAGAGGAGCAGGAGGAGGCTGATAGGGCTACTTGCAGGAGGGTACAGGCTCTCGGGCACAGGGCTGGGCACAGCTCAGGTTGTGGGGCCAAAAGGATCCCTCGAAGTAGTGGAGGCCGTCCTGCTGCGAGGTGTCCTTCTGACCGGGTAGAGTTGCGCTGACACAAGTGCCGTTCCTCTACCATTACGGTCGTGGAGTTCTTTGGTAGCAGTGAGTCACATCAACACATGGGTCAGACCTCACCGCTGAGGTTCTGGCACCGGTGGACGCCAGTGACTAGAGCCTCTAGTCCAAAGGGAGGTTCTTGACACTTTGGTGAAGGTGGGAAGGTCTCCGGCCTTGCGGAGTTTCTGGAAGACCAGCAGGTCCAGTGGTCGAACCGGCTGCAGGTGGTTGGGCTCTTGCCGGGTTCTATCTGTAGCTGTTCTGTTCCTGGTCCAGCAACGGTCATCTTCCATCTTCTTCTTTGGTCCGTCGAATCTTGTTTCTCGGTCTGGGGTAGCCACCTAAATACTAAATTTAGGAGGTGTTTTAGGGGGGTAGTAGGTAGGGCCAATGGGCATCTTACCTGGGAGGACTACACCCTCTTTAATGCCACTCTGCTGTGGGAGGGGGGCATAGACCTCTAGCCCTGATTAGAATGGTCTCCCCATCTTTAAGTTGGTGGGGACTGAAAGTTGTGCTTCACCTCGTCTCCACCACCTTAGGGGTGGCGTTGGCAGAGGTGGGCACACCTCATATTCTTTTGAATTTTCCTGCCGGTTTTCCCACCCAAAGTGGAGGTGTAAACCAGGGGCAGCCATCTGCTGCTAGCAGCAGAGGCTGGGGGTCGCATTACAAAGGCAGCAAGCCTTTGAGCACTGGGGCATCCTAGGGTAGGAGGATTGACACCTCTGCCCAGGATGTGCATTGTCTCTGGTCCCAGAGAGCAGAAGCTCTCCACCCAGGGGTCCAGCTACATGTCTGTGTGTGGCAGGCTGCCTAAAGCCAGTCAGTGGCCATACCAGGGTCTGTTGGTTTTCAGGTGGCACCTCTGAGGTACCCTCTGAGTACATGTTTTAATAAATCTCACACTGGCATCAGTGTGGATTTATTACAAGGAGCTGTTTGGTACCAAACACTCCTGTGTTCAGTGAAACCATCATGGTGCTGTGGAACTTGAGTTGTCAAGTTCCCGCCCATGTACTCTCTATGGCTTCACTGGCACTTACAATATTAGGGAATAGACCCTAATACTGTAGGGGCATATCTGCTCATGCAGATATGCCAACACATGGGTTTTAGTGCCCCATGCCTTAGGGCTGGCAAGGCCTGCTAGAGGGGTGACCTACCTATATCTTGGACAGGGCTATCTGGCATGGCACACAGGTAGTGTGCCATGTCAGTGTGCCATGTCGACTTGGCCATTTTTTTACCTCATAGGGGCATGCCAGCTGCCGGGGCAGTGATCTGGTCCTAGTGAGTGCATCCCAGGGGACCTTCTTCAGCGTCCAGGCCCTAGGTACCTAGGGTAACACTTACTAGGGACTTACAGAGGGGCAGAAGTACCAATTGTGGACATGTTTTTAGGGGAGGAACAGTGGTACTGGAACCTGGTCAGCAGGGACCCAGTACTGAACATTCAAAGTTGCATCAAAAGCCAGGCAAAAAATTGGGGGGCTACGGCCACAGAATCCCATTTTCTCACATAGATGCATTGGGGGTTCCGTACAGATATGGTAAGAATGAAGCTGGGAAAAAGTTAAAGACAAGATGGAATTGAATAATGCCATCTAGGCTTACCACTATAAAGGTCACAAGCAGAGGGCTAACATTCACCTGCGGCCTCTGCCATGCAGAGGGTCCTAGCTTCTCAGAGGAATCAAGCTCAGAACTCCCAGTAGTCAGAGACAGTGACAGCAGACCAGATCCTCACCATGTTACAAATGAGGTGGCAAAAGTTGCACTCCTTTGATTCGGCATAATACCATGTCAGTTGCACCTCACTTTTGAAAGGGCATCCATCATATTGTCCTATCCCACAACTCAAAACAGCAATGACAATTGATAGCTTAATAGGCTTAATAAGGCAAGCCTACCTTGTTAAGGAGCAGATTGGTATCCACTCTGTCCCCTAACAGATATTTTGGTTAGCATAACTATTATTTGACATTAATGCTCACAGGAAGGGTTGCAATAGATTCAAACAACTTTATTTATAATGAGAAGTTGTAGCGAGGTTGATTGATATTATTTTCTCATGCACTACTGACAGTGGACCCACAGTATGGGCTGCTAAACCCTAAGGTCCTTTGTCCTCCAGGTCAAGAGATTCACACATTTTCGGGGCAGAGCTCTGGGATTAGAAAACCCAGTTTCAGTCTCTACAGGATGTTGCCTGGCTGCGATTTCCACTCCAGCCTAGTGAAGGCAGAATATAACAGCATTTCTGGAAACAATTATTTTGACATTTGTACTAAAAATGTAAGTTCACTACTGATGTCTTAGTTAGCAATGTGTCACGGAAGTGAAATTTCTAGGTTGTTCCTCACCCGATGTGTAGAAATGTCATTTTTAAACACAATGCAGGCTTTGCCCGTGGAAAGCTGTCATAAACCTCAGCAGAAATATTCCTTTAGAGACACTCTTAGCGCAGAAACATGCAAAGCATGCACATAACACAACCTGCATGTTTCACTTCTGAACATTATGCGACTGGCCCTTGCAAGTACACTTTGAAGTTGGTTTATTTAATACCAGAGGTAGGCTTTAACGTATCCAAGCTGTTTAGTCTGACCTGCTAACATTGCAACATGGGCTGCAGTACCACAGGATTGCTTTTCAGCATTTGTCATGCTTTCAAAATCACACATGTGAGTAGTGTAAGGACCTACTGCTCCCCCACACTGACATTTGTGCCACTTCAATAGAGTTTGCACAGTTTTAATGTGGGCTAATAAAAATCAAATATCCCTGTTGGTATGTGCCAAACAATGCCATTGTTTTAGGGGTAGAATGCATGCAGTCAAGCCAAATATGCCAGTCAGTCAAATAAATGGGTAACTAAGCAAAAACAAGTCATCAGACATTACTCATTTCTCCACAAAATAACATTTCTAGTTAGAACGTGGGTCTTGACATCTATCCCTTTGCAAAACATAACAGAGCAAATAAAGATTCTCAATGAGATATTCAGTTGGACAGCGATTTCCCATTCTACCCTTTAAATATATTGAACGATTTTGGAAACCAATGATTAGTTCCTCACACAGCACCAGTGTTATGGCGAATTGATTCCCCATGAACATAGATGTATTTTTTTTCAATATTCAAACTTAAAGTGATTTGATAAAGAGGACCAAAATTGTTGAGTATGCTATTACTCAATATGAACAAAGCTAAGGCTACATGGCATACCTGACATAGTAATAATAATAACAATAATAATGGTAATAATAATCATCATCATCATCCATATGTATGAGGATCAAAGTAGCCAAAAAGTAGCTGATTTGCTAAGGCCTGTCGAGATGACATTAGATATCATCATTATCACAAAGGGGACAAGGGGACCTCCTGGAAAGTCTGCTCTACCATGGCATTTTAGAGATAACATTTTAACGTCTACTTCTAATCTCAGGAAGGCTAACTTTCTGATTATAATCACAACAAGGTCTGATCTCTATGAACAGTACATAAATGCTTTAAGATCTCTTAGGGGATTCTATCTCTTTATTGATGTCCCCTGCCCAGATCTATTCCTAATCGTCAATAATCTGGATTGTCCTGACTGTTCTCATTTAAAAATCACCGTCAGTAACCACTAGACAGTCGTGTTCACTTCATTACTCAAAGTAAACCAAAAAAAACAACAAATGAATCATACCCAACAACGTAAAAAATGTGAGTAGGGTAAGAAAGCACCTCACGTGCGCAAACCCAAAGGGCTCCTGGATGGTACTCGCCAGTAGGCCCACGTTATCATCATCGGTTGCTTCCTTATCCAGAAAAGATAAAGAAAGAAAGAAAAAGGTGTGTGTGAACAATCCACTGAGGTGGAAGGTCAAAAACATCAAGTTTATGTGACCTCTATCACTGAGACTGTGAAATTCACTCAGTGTTTAATTTTACCCCAAGCGTGCACAAAGAATTGGAGTTCCCAACATACTAAAAACGAGATAGCACTCACATGCAACACTCTTTATTCACTGTTGTGAGTGTCCTCAATTTAAAAACAAGGCAAACATGTGGCCATTATTTTTTGTCACAAGCCAACATGTTTCGTTGCCAAACCCGTCAAGGCAACTTCATCAGGGCTGCTGGGGCATCAGTCCTCACCTCAGTCCTTTTCACACCCAATCTGTGGTTATTGACAGTGATAAAAAAGAGAAATGTACCAATCACAAACACTTCTTTCAACCATAGGACCTCAATCTAAAACCAACCACTATATATGTTTTATTTTCATATAATTACCGAGGGGTTGCTCGTGTCCAGCGTACCTACAACCACCTCTCATTCGGAACCATGTGCCACTGGGTTGCGTTCCATTCACCAGATCGCACTTGTCGATCTATTCCTGTAAATGTATATCATAGGTTATACTAGCCTCAATCCCTCTAAGGCAAACACAAAGTTTAACATTTCATATATCGCCCATGGCAATTGCCCCGTATCCACTCATTCCTCTGTTAATTATGCACTCACAGTGGCCCATGCTTTTGTTAACCCATGGGTGGTATCTCTGATAGTAATTAGAGACTCAATCGCGATTACGTAAAACATTTCGTGAATGTGTGCTATTCTTACTCCAAACAATGCGCTGTATCTAGGTTTAAATGTGCTGGCCAGCACAACCCATTATGCTTAAGATGCCGCCTCTCAGATCTAAGCCGCGGCACCCACCACTACATGCCTCTTTGATCTCCCGGGCCCCCCGCTGGAACCTTCTTATCGCCAGGGCTGGTATCTCTGATAGTAATTAGAGACTCAATGGCGTTTGCATAAAACATTTCGTAGGTACGTGCTTATTCTTACTCCAAACAATGCACTGCATCTGAGTTTAAATGTACTGACCAGCGTAACCCATTGCGCTTAAGATGCCGCCTCTCAGACCTAAACCACGGCACCCACCGCTACATGCCTCTTTGATCTCCCGGGCCCCCCGCTGGAACCTCCTTACCGCCAGGATCTCCTGTCACTGCCTGCAATCGTCCATACCATTCTCCCCGCACTGACTCTGCCGGTATTTCTAAAGCATGCCGGTTACCACGTGGTGCATGTAGAACGCTCGAAAATGCGTGCACCAACGTGGCGGCCATCTTGGCATGTCAATAATGCAGACCCTCGCTGTAAATAAAGTTCTAACAAACTGCTGCAATTCTTTCTAGCAGCAACAGATAATTTGGTGTAATTCAATCCGTTCTTTCATACAAGTGCAGCGCCCGGAAAAAAATATGTGCACCAGCACGGCAGCCCACTTTAGCATATCCAGAAACGGACACTCATTCATTGAAAAGGCATAAAATGTTCTACTACAATTCTTTTAATATAACATCATGGTGTTACATATATTTGAATTCATTTCCTTAATGTCAGTCCTCCTATACTGATGGGGTCTACATTGACAGCACTATCAACATAGATCAAAACGGCGGCCATCTTGACCAGCTCATAGTCTTATTCTCCTTTCTTTTTTCATATGAAAAGCACTCCTTCGCTAAAAAAATGGAACAACTTAAACTCAAACTTTTATTAAGACGCTCTAAATCATAGCCCCCCTATATTTCGGACAATTCTCCATTCATTATTCGCATCCTCATTCTATAATTGGAGGTCTTTGGGGACTCACATTCTCATTTACGGTGTCCACAATGCACAGCTACTTCTAGGGCAAACAACAATTAATGGGCCATTGACTACGGTCATTTCACTGACCAATCTTATTCCATTCAATAAAATCGTTTAGCCCATGGCGATCTACTCGCTCTGTAAAGATCCACCTTGCCTCCTTCCTAGCCAAAATCGCATCGATGTTGTGCCTTTCCCCAACTACCCTTTCCAGAACCATCCATCTCAGATCCCTGAGGTCATGTTTAAATTCACGGAAGTGTTGGACCAGCCGGGTAGTTAGTTTTCCAATTTTCAAGGTACTCAAATGCTCTTGAATTCGCACTTTTACCTTCCGACTGGTAAGCCCTATATAGTGCAACCCACACACACGCGTGATCCTATAGATCACATGTGTGGTGTTGCAATTACTGAACTTGTTCAAAAACCAGATTTTACCGCTCCTCAACACCACACTTTTGGTCGGTTCTGTCAGTCCACACACCGAGCAACCACCGCATCTAAAATGTCCGGTGGGCAGGTTGGACTCTTTGGGTTGTTGGATGGGGCGAGTATGTACCAACTTATCTTTGAGATTGGGGGCTCTCTTAAATGCAAATCTTGAGAACAGTCACGACAATCCAGATTATTGACGATTAGGAATAGATCTGGGCAGGGGGCATCAATAAAGAGATAGAATCCCCTAAGAGATCTTAAAGCATTTATGAACTGTTCATAGAGATCAGACCTTGTTGTGATTATAATTGCTTGAGTGGGGGGCGGTCTGATTCTCTTCTTTCCCCCTTATGCTCCGTTTGTTGGTATATTTGTGTACGGCGGCTCAGCCGTGAGAGCATTTTCGAAGTTTTTCTGAGGGATGTACCTTTCATGAATAGGTGAGCTTGGGACATTTTTAATCTATATTCTTTACCCGTGTAGTTGAGGATACCGACAGGGTTATAAGGTAGGAGTCAGTGAGCAGTATTGTTGCCAAAGTGATATGGCTAATAACTGCCTAGCATTTACTGATGAACAAATTGCTTTGATTCTCTCGGGTCCCTCACTGTTTCCTGAAACCCCATTAGCTAGTGACACAACAGCTAGAGAAGAATGGGAGAAGGTAACCAACACCAAGAAACGTCAGATTAGGATTGCCCTACATGGGGCATTAATGACCGAGTACCTCCGGGCAGGCGCAGCACCGCCAAGCTTGCTTGTGAGAATCGAACCTAAGATCTTTCTTGAGGATAAAAAGTTCAGAGTGGACTGGAGCTATATAGCTAATAAGTGCACACGAGATTGGTTAATTTTAATTATTAATACTGCAAAGAGACTCAGTGAGGAGCTTTTAAAAGAGATTTGCGAATTAGAAGAAGTAATCAAAGCTGATACAACAATTCAGGATGTGAAGGAACAGCTGGAACGTATCCAGACTGATTTAGCCGACTACAAAACCTATATGGTTAATCAAAAGATCAAGGGTTTAAGAAGGAACCTGGAGCGATTCACACACGAGTGGGCTTTTCCATACGTGGAGGACAAGTACTACCAGGTAGGGGAACAACAACAGGCCCAGAGATTTCAAAGAGGGGGGTCCAGACAAACAAAAAGAACACCCTATAATTGGACTTTTGATAACACGAGTAGTGAAGAGGAGGCGGTAGCTGACCAACCCTCGACATCTAATCAAAATAGGGTTAGGTTTACAGCACCGAATAGAGCGACAGACGACTTGGGGGCCCTTCTGAGGTCTTTTTTGGGTCAGGGCCTGAGAGGAAACAGGGGAGGAGGTTTACAGAGAGGCAGAGGCAGAGGCAGAGGGAGAGCCAACCAAGGGCAACAGGTATGGCAGGCATACTCACCCCGAATAACACGCAGCAGGGGCAGGACATTCCAGCAACCTACGCTATAAATAGTGTTGATGATGCTGATAACTCTCAGTCATGTATAGTTGGAGATATTATAGTGAATCTTTCTGATTATGTACTCTCCACAGAAGAAGCAAGGGTTCTGAATAAGGGGTTAGGATTTGTTCCTACACCAAAACACGATACTTTTAAGTGCAGAACTGAATTACATGAACTGATGAGGAAGATTAAGATTCAAACATTTTTTGCGAATCAAGAAATTCAATCTCCTTCAGTGTTCTCCACGAACTTGCATCGTCCATCCCGTTTTTGTCCCCCGAGCTCAGGAGTAGGTCCCGAAGTGGTTGTTTTTGAAGAACGTGTCTTCAAGGACATCGAAGCTCTGGAAGAGCAACACGACACAGCAGGCCCCTGTAATATGACCAAAAGTGATTGGCTTGCAGTAAAATCCCTCCAAGATAACAAATTTATAACAATAAAACAGGCAGACAAGGGGGGTGCGGTGGTGGTACTTAACACACAGGATTATGAAAAAGAGGTACTGAGATTACTTGAGGTGCGTACTAATTACCATCCAGTAGCACGTGATCCTACACCACAACTCCAAGAGACGATTGGGGCACTGGTGGCGGACGCTAGGGAGAAGAAGTGGATAACTAACAAGGAAGCTGACTTCCTTGTTAATGTAAGACCCAGGATGCCGGCGTTTTACATCTAGCCGAAGATCCACAAAGCCCAGCGTCCGCCACCAGGACGCCCGATCGTCTCGGGAATTCAATCAGTACTGGAGCCCTTGTCCCAGTTTGTGGACTTCTTCCTCAGGGAATCTGTCATCACCCAACCGTCATTCGTGCAGGATACCACGGACGTGTTGAACATTTTGAGGACTGTGGAGTACAACCCTATTACCCAATTACTGGTTACAATTGACATAGAGTCGTTGTATACCAGTATACCCCAAGATGCCACGCTGGTGGCAGCAGCGCGTGCTCTTGGTGGTTTGGAATGGTTTTATGATGTACCCCAAACATTTGTATTGTAGTGTATAGAACTTGCACTTACAAAGAATTTTTTTGCATATAAAGATCAGGTGTATCTTCAGGTGTCAGGGACATCGATGGGGGCGACATTCGCCCCGAGTCTGGCCTGCATCTATGTGGGCCAGTTCGAGGAGAATGTCGTCCACCATTCGTCTAACCCCTTCAGGGAGAATCTTTCTCTCTGGAGGCGGTTTATAGACGATGTCCTCTGTATATGGACTGGATCAGAGGACAGACTTCGAGAATTTTTAACCTGGCTTAACAATCAAGAATATTGTCTCTGCTTTACGTGGAGTATAAGCAAAGATACCGCTGTCTATTTGGACATAGACATAAAAGCAGAAAATAATGGGCTTACGACTACTGTGCATCAAAAACAGACAGATCGGAATTCGTTGCTACACTATAGATCATTTCATCCTCGTGCCCTCCGGGATAATTTACTGGTGGGGCAATTTTTGAGATACCGAAGGAATTGCTCCTCAACGGACTCATTTGTGGAGCAATCAGAAGATCTTGTGGTAAAACTGCAGGATAGAGGTTATCCCAACAATGTGATCAGGAAGGCCCGTAAACGTGCCTTGAATACCCCTCGTGAGGCACTATTGGAAAGGGTCAATAAAAAGAGGGATGAGTGTGTGCCGGTGGTCACAACTTTTGACCCCCTCTCTACTCAAATTCGCCAAATTATCCGCAAGCATTGGTCCGTGTTGGACAGTGGGGACAGGAAGATGCCCCCTCCAAGATTTGCATTTAAGAGAGCCCCCAATCTCAAAGATAAGTTGGTACATACTCGCCCCATCCAACAACCCAAAGAGTCCAACCTGCCCACCGGACATTTTAGATGCGGTGGTTGCTCGGTGTGTGGACTGACAGAACTGACCAAAAGTGTGGTGTTGAGGAGCGGTAATATCTGGTTTTTGAACAAGTTCAGTAATTGCAACACCACACATGTGATCTATAGGATCACGTGTGTGTGTGGGTTGCACTATATAGGGCTTACCAGTCGGAAGGTAAAAGTGCGAATTCAAGAGCATTTGAGTACCTTGAAAATTGGAAAACTAACTACCCGGCTGGTCCAACACTTCCGTGAATTTAAACATGACCTCAGGGATCTGAGATGGACGGTTCTGGAAAGGGTAGTTGGGGAAAGGCACAACATCGATGCGATTTTGGCTAGGAAGGAGGCAAGGTGGATTTTTACAGAGCGAGTAGATCGCCATGGGCTAAACGATTTTATTGAATGGAATAAGATTGGTCAGTGAAATGACCATAGTCAATGGCCCATTAATTGTTGTTTGCCCTAGAAGTAGCTGTGCATTGTGGACACCGTAAATGAGAATGTGAGTCCCCAAAGACCTCCAATTATAGAATGAGGATGCGAATAATGAATGGAGAATTGTCCGAAATATAGGGGGGCTATGATTTAGAGCGTCTTAATAAAATTTTGAGTTTAAGTTGTCCCATTTTTTTAGCGAAGGAGTGCTTTTCATATGAAAAAAGAAAGGAGAATAAGACTATGAGCTGGTCAAGATGGCCGCCGTTTTGATCTATGTTGATAGTGCTGTCAATGTAGACCCCATCAGTATAGGAGGACTGACATTAAGGAAATGAATTCAAATATATGTAACACCATGATGTTATATTAAAAGAATTGTAGTAGAACATTTTATGCCTTTTCAATGAATGAGTGTCCGTTTCTGGATATGCTAAAGTGGGCTGCCGTGCTGGTGCACATATTTATTTCGGGCGCTGCACTTGTATGAAAGAACGGATTGAATTACACCAAATAATCTGTTGCTGCTAGAAAGAATTGCAGCAGTTCGTTAGAACTTTATTTACAGCGAGGGTCTGCATTATTGACATGCCAAGATGGCCGCCACGTTGGTGCACGCATTTTCGAGCGTTCTACATGCACCACGTGGTAACCGGCATGCTTTAGAAATACCGGCAGAGTCAGTGCGGGGAGAACGGGATGGACGATTGCAGGCAGTGACAGGAGATCCTGGCGGTAAGGAGGTTCCAGCGGGGGGCCCGGGAGATCAAAGAGGCATGTAGCGGTGGGTGCCGTGGTTTAGGTCTGAGAGGCGGCATCTTAAGCGCAATGGGTTACGCTGGTCAGTACATTTAAACTCAGATGCAGTGCATTGTTTGCAGTAAGAATAAGCACGTACCTACGAAATGTTTTATGCAAACGCCATTGAGTCTCTAATTACTATCAGAGATACCAGCCCTGGCGATAAGGAGGTTCCAGCGGGGGGCCCGGGAGATCAAAGAGGCATGTAGTGGTGGGTGCCGTGGCTTAGATCTGAGAGGCGGCATCTTAAGCATAATGGGTTGTGCTGGCCAGCACATTTAAACCTAGATACAGCGCATTGTTTGGAGTAAGAATAGCACACATTCACGAAATGTTTTACGTAATCGCGATTTAGTCTCTAATTACTATCAGAGATACCACCCATGGGTTGACAAAAGCATGGGCCACTGTGAGTGCATAATTAACAGAGGAATGAGTGGATACGGGGCAATTGCCGTGGGCGATATATGAAATGTTAAACTTTGTGTTTGCCTTAGAGGGATTGCGGCTAGTATAACCTATGATATACATTTACAGGAATAGATCGACAATTACGATCTGGTGAATGGAACGCGACCCAGTGGCGCATGGTTCCGAATGAGAGGTGGTTGTAGGTACGCTGGACACGAGCAAACCCTCGGTAATTATATGAAAATAAAACATATATAGTGGTTGGTTTTAGATTGAGGTCCTATGGTTGAAAGGAGTGTTTGTGTTTGGTACATTTCTCTTTTTTATCACTGTCAATAACCACAGATTGGGTGTGAAAAGGACTGAGGTGAGGACTGATGCCCCAGCAGCCCTGATGAAGTTGCCTTGACGGATTTGGCAACGAAACATGTTGGCTTGTGACAAAAAATAATGGCCAAATGTTTGCCTTGTTTTTAAATTGAGGACACTCACAACAGTGAATAAAGAGTGTTGCATGTGAGTGCTATCTCGTTTTTAGTATGTTGGGAACTCCAATTCTTTGTGCACGCTTGGGGTAAAATTAAACACTGAGTGAATTTCACAGTCTCAGTGATAGGGGTCACATAAACTTGCTATTTTTGACCTTCCACCTCAGTGGATTGTTCACACACACCTTTTTCTTTCTTTCTTTATCTTTTCTGGATAAGGAAGCAACCGATGATGATAACGTGGGCCTACTGGCGAGTACCATCCAGGAGCCCTTTGGGTTTGCGCACGTGAGGTGCTTTCTTACCCTACTCACATTTTTACGTTGTTGGGTATGATTAATTTGTTGTTTTTTTCGGTTTACTTTGAGTAATGAAGTGAACACGACTATCTGGTGGTTACTGACGGTGATTTTTAAATGAGAACAGTCAGGACAATCCAGATTATTGACGATTAGGAATAGATCTGGGCAGGGGGCATCAATAAAGAGATAGAATCCCCTAAGAGATCTTAAAGCATTTATGTACTGTTCATAGAGATCAGACCTTGTTGTGATTATAATTGCTTGAGTGGGGGGCGGTCTGATTCTCTTCTTTCCCCCTTATGCTCCGTTTGTTGGTATAAGGCTAACTTTCTGAACCAAATATCAGGTTTTTGTGTGCAAGAACACATTTAGGTTGTCAATAAAGCCAGTTGTGTTTGTGAGGGGTCAGTACCGTTTTGAGGAGGTAGACGTTCCTGGGCACTGTGAGAAAGTGGATTGTTGGTTGAAGTGGATGGCTCAACTAACAGGGGCACTATTCCATATTAGGACCAGTTAAGTCTCAATAATTTAAACCAGTGCTCATCCCTTGGTAGCTGTAGCACAGAGCAGACAGGCTTAACTTAGGAGAAATGTGTAAAGTATTTATCAGTAACAAAACAGTTAAAAAGTAGAAAAACCCAACAGAATAAAAACCCCACCTCCAATTTAAAAAATAGAGAAACATTTAATGAAGAAATAAGACACAAAAACAACAAAAATCAGATGTAGGGAACCGGAGGCATGATTTTCCAAAGTTTCTAGTGCCAAAAAGTGCAAAGTGCAAACTGAGGTCAACAGGTCGCACTAGACTGGGTCAAAGGTTAAGGCCAACCGCGATGCAGCATGGGTCCGATACAGGATCCAGGTTCACTCTGGTGGAAAGTTTTATCGTCTGACTCCTTTGGAAGTCAAAGATCCTCAGTGAGTCAAGGCAGCAGGCTGTGGTCGAGATGGGTTCCACAAGGCCAGATCAGGGGTGTAATGGAGGACCCCACAGCCCCTGCGGGGCTGGGTGCTGCCCTCAGTGTTTCTTGTTTTGGAGGGGACCTCCTCATCCCTTAAGTCATGCCATTGTATGCCAGGCAGAATGCGTGCAATGGCATGGAATAAGAAACATTTAAACACTTGGAAAAGCCACTCTGCTTTCCCGAGCAGAAAGAACCAGAAAAGCAACACTGTTTATTTCATATTTGATGGCAGACAGAGCCCCAGCAAAATGTACCTCATGTCCCTCTGTCCATGTCAGAGGCATAATGCAGGCCCCTGCGTTGTGGGGGGGCATTGAGCCCAAGACTAATTAATGTCTGTGTGATCTGGGAGACGCTGGGGCTCCTCATGACATGCTGCAGGGGGCCCGTCATTTTGCGTCACGCCCTGGGCCACACAGCAGTCAGACAAAGTTCTGGTGAAGCCATTTACTTTTGGTTTGAAAATACCAAGTGGGAGAAATGTAAAATTTGCACCTAGGAAAGGGCCCTCACTAGCCGAAAACTTTCAACATCTTCTCCTGGTGAAGATCTCTACCTTCAGACTAGGAAACCTTTTTGGAAGTCAAATTTCTTTCAGCAGGCAAAGCCCCCAGGTTCAATCCAACCGGAAATTCAAGGTCATGAAGCTGCAGGTCTATTGTGGTCTAGTGATTGTGGTTCTTTTGGCAACATTTCTTGGAAATGTTTCCAAGTGTCAGTTTTTAGGGTTAGGCTGGAGGAGTGCACTCTGTCATTTATCCAAGGGCCCAGTACCTTAGGAATAGCACTTAGAGGTTAGAGCTCACTCCAGGGAAAGCCACCAGCAGGATGCAGGGCAAGTCTAGTTGAAACTGGTCAGCTGGGCATTTCAGGAAGGTGGACACTTGCAGCTTTTTGTGGCCCTGTAGCTTAACAGAAGGTTAACCAACTTGCTTTTGGAGTCCATGTTTCTGTCCTAGGTTCAAGTGGGATCAGGGCGAGCCCACAGGTCCACAGGTCCACAGGTTACAGTAGGTGAAGTCCTTTTTCTGAAGTAAGGGTTCAGCAAATAAGTAAGCCAGGGGTGCCACTTTGATCAATGGCACTAGCTTGTGGCTGGGGGGACTTCATAACAAATAGGAAAAAGGTCCCAGGGGCAACCCAACCCACCTAATATACTGGGGGCTTGGCCCTAAACAATCCCTCAGTACCCTCTTCTGCCAAAATCCAACAAGGCAGAATCTTTCTAGCACTGACCTGAGCCTTGGGCACACCCCTGAGGTGTGTCTAAGGAAATCTGCCTGTGACAGGGGCTGTTCCTTTGATGCTAGTACAGTTAGTGGCCACATCCCCAGACCATCCTGTCAGGAGGAGGCCACACCTCCTTCCATCCAAGACCTTGTTGTTCCCTTTCCTGAGAGCAATTCACACCTCCCAGCAGGCTGCCAGGTGATAGGCTGGGGATTATCTCTCACAGGGTTATTAGAGGCGTTAGGTAGGAAAATGGCAACTTTCTAGCCCTTGAATCATGGTTGTAGCTATTTCTATACTGAAGGTATACATTATAAGGTATTATAATGTAACCCATTGCTTTTCTATGGGAGAGCCCACCTTGCAACAGTGAAAAATAACTATGGAGATTTTTCACTGCCAGCGCATGTAAAACTTAAGCACACATGTCTTACTTTTTTTAAAGGTTTAGGCATGGCAAAGGGTTTATTTTGCCATATCAAATTTGCAGTTTTAAAACTGCACATTCAGGCTGCAGGGATAGGCCTGAAGACATACTTTGCCTTGCCGTGGCACAATAGGTGCTGGAGCCCTCTAATGAAATTTAACTTACTGGCCCTGGGTTCACAGACTAACATATACTGGTAACTAATAGGTAAGTTAAATATGCCAATCAGAGATTAGCCAATTCTACATGTTATTAGGCGACCGTGCACATACAGTGGGTGCAGGATGGCAGCGCCCAGTATTAAAAGAAATCCATACGCTAGCAGCATCAGTCTAACAAGCATTTGCAATGCAATCGGTCTCGCCTTTGGGACCTTATATGTATTTAGCTATGCAGCACATTAGCCTGGGTGCTGAAACATCTACTGTTCTTTAACATGAAGGGAAAGTAAGCACCAAACTGCGTGACACGTCAGGGAACACATGGAGAGAAATATTGCCTTTCAGCGGGAAATGATATAGTCCAAAGCTCTGTTTTTAATATAAAATCAGGGCCTTCGGTGGTCATATCACTGAAAATACAAGATGTGAAAAAAATATTGTCTACGGGAAGACAATTTCTATGGACTGGAATCTAGAGAATGCTAAAGTGATTTTGGTATTTTACTGACCTCTGCTGGTCGTTTTCTATCAAGAAAGTTAAATAGAGGCAGTTGCCAGAAAAATTTTAAAAAGAAAGTCCCTCAGCAGAAAGCAATTCTGGTATTTTACTGACCTCTACTGGTTGTTTTCTTTCAAGACAGTTGAATAGAGGCAGTTGAACAAGCAGAAAACAATTCTGGTATTTTACTGACCTCTACTGGTCGTTTTCTCTTAAAACAGTTAAATAGAGGCAGTTGAACAGAAAAAAAAGTCCCTAAGCGGAAGCAGACAAGTCCTAGGGCTGATCTCCAGAGCCCACAAAGTACATACACATGTAAGTATATACTAAAGTATATACAAGAGGTCTCGAATGCTCAACCTAAAAATGTGGGGGTGTGAACATGCAAAAAGTTGACCTTTTCTTACAGGCACAAATTTAAAATTGCCTGTTTTTTTGCTGAGCTCAACTATGCCCATGTGGCCATCCTATGATCTCCTTGAGGCTTTGGTTGATGTTTATTTCATTTGCTCCCACTTCCTCTGTTCATGTGCCTGCCACAAACTTCTGATCAGCCATGTTTGAAGAGACATGAATACTCCAGTCAGAGATTCTCTATGTAATTAACGCCAATCTGAGAAAAGCCAATACATACACAAAATAGTTAAGCAGTCACCGGGTCCATTAAGTACGTTGACAGCAGTGGCGGCTCCTCGAGGGAGTGCTGCGGGGCGGCGGGGCGGGGGAGGTGCTGGGTGCGGGGTAGTAAACTGCGGCATATGGCCGAAGGGAGTTAAGTACATAAATAATAATAGATAAAACGAATTACATTGCACGCTGCAACGCCAAATCGGCGATGCGGCGCTCGCAATGTAATTCGTTTTACTTATTTATTTATGTACTTAACTCCCTTCGGCCGTATGCCGGAGTTTACTACCCCCCACCCAGCCCCTCCCCCGCCCCACCGCCCCGCAGCATTCCCTCGAGGAGCCGCCACTGCTTGACAGGCTTAACAGTGAATGAAACTACCAAAAGCCATTTGATCTGGGGTCTTAAAGGTAAGGTCTGCACATATGTTTACCAGGTGCACTGCTAATATGTTTAGACAATCAGTCCCCATTCTAGGATATTAACCAGCAATGACGTAAAATGTAAATGGCATGCTAATCAGGTAGCGATACCTTTGGCCATATTCCATGAAAAGCGGCAATAGAAATATGAAGCTGGCTGCAAATAAATTGGCAACTTGTTGTCACACATTCCCATCTAGAAAAAGTCATGCTTTTTCTGTACAGCTCATTTCTCAATAGGGTTCTGTAGCATTAAGGTCACTGTAACTTTAAGTAAAATGTCATGCTGCTTTGTTTAAATCGAAGTGTCCGGTGCAGGGCCTCGCAGGCTCTTGCAGGGCCACAAAAGATGGAAGCCCTCGCAAAGAGATCCAGTTTGCGCTTCTCCTTAGCGTGCGTGAAGATTGCTATTCTCCTGAGCCTCTGCGCCTGAAGGTGTTGGTGCACGCAGGTTTTCGTGCCCATGCACCGAGGGCTAAACTTAAAAAAACATGCTGTTTTGCATTAGCGTAGTGATAGAGCGCAGTGATATTCTGAAAATTGTAGGGGTACATTATATTCATGAATAGTCCGAACCCGCATATATTCTTATGTGTGTTAATCTTAGTTAGAACCTGTGTTGTAATAATCAGTGGTAAATTAAATGTTAGGATGAGTTGTGCCATTCAAGAAACGTAAAATGGCAGTTTGAGGGAATCATGTAATATTCGATGTTCATTGTAAATGCTTAATGAAGTAGTTTATGTGTAATGTAATGCATTAGATTTAAACGTGCATCATGTTGAAGTTGCACACGTATAGGTGACTAATTGTGTTTAAATGTGATGAAATGTAGTGCTTATAGATGTAACATTATAAATGTGTGTTTAATTTGATGTCAAAGGCCTAGATGGAGTATTTGCTCTTTCGTGCTAAGAAAGGCCTATTCGTTTTCCTTATGTTAGCTGGTTTATGTAGGCCTGAAATGCATTTTCCCCTGGTAAGGCTCTCATTTGGAGGTAGTCAGCGAAATTCATGTGCGTGCAAGGTTGTTCTGTTCTCATGTTCTTGTTGCAGGTGCAAGGACACCGTCCTTGTTAGTTAGAATAACGCTTTTGTTTTAGGAGTTAGGTACGGAGGAGACCTGTTACAAAGTATTCAGGAATGCCGATAATTGGGAGCCGAGATTTTCTTTTGCTGAAGAAGCCTGAGACCCAAGGACACACCAACCGTCGCTGGACAGAGTACAAGTTTTGGTGGAAAATTACCTACGAGAGGTGCCTGGCCAGAGGAGGTGTTTCAGGGGCGTGTCTATCAATTGAGCATTTTGTATTAGGGACAGTGCCCCGAGGGATGAGAGAGCAGAGAGCCGTTAGAGGGTAGAAGGAAGGGATCGATTCTTAGAATGAAGACTTAGAACGATTTTGTAATCTGGGCTTCTGACCTTTACAACGTGATTGTACTTCTTAGGAAGTCTTCACGAGCTGACATCTTTTCTTGATCTTGCTTGGGAAATGTTAAGTAGGGATGCCACTTTACAGATACAGTAGGGATATATTAATGGATTTCCTTTACAGCCACTAATGAAGACTAATATAGATGTTGGTGCAGTGATTGCCTGTTTAGTATTTTTGGAATTGCTTATTCTTTTTATGTTGTATCGGATTAGATTGGTTCGTAGGATGGACTTTGTATTAGTGCCTTTGTATTTCTACAACCTCGTCTTGAGGTGTTTGTATGTTGTTATTTTTGGTTTTGTAATAAACCCCTAAATTTGGAATTCGGAGTCAGTGATCTTTTCCAAGCTTTACTTAAATTGATTCATGCTAGTTTGTTATGAATGCATTGTTTCTCCCCTTTACACTTCTCAGCAGGTAATAAAGGTCCAGTCGACCGAGGGTTCCTAGTAACTTTTACAGTGGAATCCGGCGTTATCAGTTGGTAGCGAAAGGATGGTTACCTCTGTAGTAAGGGGAGACGTAGAGAAGGGTAGTCATTGAGTCCCCATAGAGCCCAAGTGATGGTTATCCAGTGGACTGTGAGCGGAGGACGACGGCGTCTGATGGAAACCTACGGCGAGTGACGGTGCGGTGGAAACAGCAGTTCGTGGTGGAGTGAGTATGAACAGGGATGTATGTCCGTTAGATTGCGGTGTTGTTTTGATTGTGTGATGTCTTGCGGAGTTGGAATGAGAGTTGAGTGATTGAGGTTTCGGGCCGAACGCGTGCGGTCCATGAGATTTGATTTATTGATATCCCGGGATAAGAGATTGTGGTGTAGAAGACACCCAGAGTTGAAATTGTCTGACCAGAGATTGTGGGAGTCATGAGACGTCGCTGACTAACCCACCGGTGATAGGGAAACATGTGTGTGAGTGCGTGAGTAACCGACGCAGGTCGTGGGTTACTGCATGTGGAACATTGAGCGATTGGATCCTATCGATTAAATACATGACTGTCTGGCCGTTCGTGGGCTGATAGTCTGGGGCAATTGTCTGGTCGTTTCGTGGACAGACGGTTGCCAGAGTTGAGGTCGACAATTACGTGAGACTTTCTGGTCATTTTGTGGACAGACAGTCAGAGAAGTGACTGTTCGGTCGTTGGTGGACAAACAGTTATTTCAGCGTATGAGTGAGACGCGTGAGTGTGCGAGAGACAAATTGTAAAGGAGGGGAACTGCTGCATGAGGAGGAAGAGTGACGTCAGAGGGTGCCACGCTGCGATAGGTCGGTTGGTGTGAAGCTGCGCTGGTATTGGTGGATTGTCATCAGGAAGTCGAGTGAAAACAAGTGAAGAAAACGTTGATTTCATCATGAAATGTTTTAAAGTTTTACGAGACATGTGTAGAGGAAACAGAAGAGTGGTTACTCGAGGAGGAGAAGAAGCTCCACCCGAGGATACCCCAGCCCAATATATGGCTACGAATGTGGGGTTGCATACTATAATTTGGCTTGAAAATTGGCATAAAATGACTGAAAATTAGGGAGAATTGGCTTTTCCGCGTTATGGCACTTTCAGGTTGGAAGTGTTGTACCAATTGAAAACAGTGATGTCTTCATTGCGACCTTTACCCAGACCGACACAGTTTGAGGCGCTACATGCATGGATGAGAGCAGCACATGACAGGAAAAGAGACCGAAGTCAGGAAAGGGTGAAAAAGTCGATCAGGGCGTTTCAAAATGCACGATGGGATGCATTGGAGAAGAGATGGAGGGTGGAAACTATTGAAGGGGATAGGCTATTCCCGTTGATGATAAAAGTAGGAGAGGCCCAGAAGAAGTGGGGTGAGGAAGACAATAGTGACACAGATGACATCTTGCTAGATAGACTGCTATCAGAAAGACCACCTCCATATAATCCAGATTCCGTAGAGGGAAAGGCAGTATCAACAGAGGGAATTGGAGAATCGCAGACTCAACCTAGTGCGAGAGTAGTCGGAAGAATCTCAACAGGAGCAGAAGGGATGGGAACACAGACACCAGCAAGCATCGAAGCTAACGGAGTTACAGTTGTCACCAGGCTACCTGATGCTCTTACAGTGCTGGTTACCATCGGCCCCATAGTGTCAGTATAGGACCCAGATCAGGCAGGAAATGGAAGTCTAGCACGATCAGTAGCAGGAGAAGGGACTGGCTCTAGAGGGAATGGCATAGTGAGTGGAATAGGTCACCTTCCGAGACCCATGGAATCAAGTATGCCTTTGCCAGCCACTGCAGATTCCTCTAGAGGACAGGGAGACGTAAGAACGACGAGACAGAGGTCTTTGGCCGATTCAAGATCTGACATGAGGATGTGGGAACTACCAGTGAGAGGCCCTAATGATAGGATGACAGGAGACTGGGATCGAGGGAATTCAGGAAGCCGACCAGTCATAGGGAATATAGTGAAAGGGAACCGATGTGAGGATCAGAGCAGTGAGAATGGAGAGTCGAGTGGTGCATCAAGTCGAGGAGCCCTTAAAACTGCTATAAGAGCAAAGATGTTAGATGTGATGAGATTAAAAGCTGAGGTAGATGAGATAATTAGTGGGAACCTGCCTTTGGAAAGAGTGGAGCTTTATGAACCAGACGAGTTGCTGTTTGTAGCAAAAGATGTAACTCGCAAGGCGAGATCAGCGCATGAGAAACTGACAGACTTGGCAAGGAGATACGAGGTGGATCTGTCCAAGACAAAGATGTTGCAGGGAAGTCACAGGTTGCAGTACAGTGACCAGGAACTGGAAGAGAAGAGAGTGATAGGGCTGAAAACTCACATTTGAGAATTGATTATAGGGATACGTGCATGGAGCATGCTTGACAAATGGGAGGAAAGGTGGTCTAAAAAGAAGAGCACCAAAAAGAGCGTAGGAGAGACACCGCCTCCAGGAGGGGGGATGATAGGAGTAGGAAATTTCCCTTTCCGAGAGGTACAAAACGGAGGGTATGTGCATGTGCCTTGGAGTAGAGGCGACTTGGCAGCGTTTACAAACGAATTTCCTCGGCTGAGGGAGAAGCCTGTCAAGTGGTACAAGCAGGTCGACCGATTTGTTAAAATTTCAAAGGTGTTGTGGGTTGACCTGAACACATTGTTTGATATCGTAGTACCAAGTGATTTGTGGGCAGCTTGTAAAGTTGCAGTTGATTGGCCGACTTCTGAACCAGACAGGGATTCTGTTACCAATGGTCCTTCACCAATTGTCATGAAAAGGTTTGAGCAAGTAATTACATGGCTGAAATCCAAAATCTCACCACAAGACATTGATTGGGTTAAGATAGATCGAACTGTCCAGGAACCAAATACATGAATATTACGAGAGGCTCTTACAAGCCTTTAAGCAGTCCAGTGGGCTAGACATGTTAGACCCCAAAGATATGGGACAGTTCGTTTCCAAGTTCGTCTTGGGTCTGAGAACAGAAATCAGCTTCATGATTCAGCAGCATTTGATCTGCTGGCAGAACAAGTCGGTGGACGAAATACTGCGGTACGCCAGGTACTGCAGCGACGAAGTGGACTCGAAACACAGGAAGCTTAAGGATAAGCTAATGCTGGTCCAAATGCAAAACGCTGACAGGGAAGTTCAGACACAGCCAAGTGGAGGGACGCTAGGGAGAAGACAGGGAAACAATCAAGGAGGGACCCAGAATGTGCCGGGTCAGGGAAGGGGGAAACCTATAGACCCTAAGACATGGATGGATGTGGCAACACTGAAAAAGACCACTGCGTGTCACCTTTGTCACAAGATCGGGCATTGGAAGCGTGAGTGTAGATCGAATCCAGCGAACCAAGTGCAATAATAGGAAGAGAAGGTGCAGGTATCTGAGGTCGTCAACACAGTGACGAGACCCAGGTCCATGCAAGGGGGGACATTGTGCCCGCAGGTGCAAGTTTCGCAACCTCCGAGAATTCCACAGGGAAATCGAACGTACCAGCAGATGCCCCTTTTTGAGGATTGCGATGAGTATAGCTCAGACCCGTTGAAATGACGGTGCCTGAGGGGGGAGGAAGACTGCACTCTTGGGGCAGTCTTAGAGGTAGACCAGAGGTGACCATTTGTAGAGGTGGATGCAGACGGTCATCCCACCACCTTTTTGGTTGATACTGGTGCTACCCGTTCTACTGTGAGATCTGCAGTAGTTCCCAACCTACCCCTCTAGGGACAATCAATCCAAGTAGTAGGAGTGGCGAATAAGAAGATGATTAACCCAGTGACCGAGCCGATTCCTGTGAGAATAGGAACTTTCCGAGATCGACACCAGTTTGTGGTGTGCGACTCAAGTCCAGTCTGTTTGCTAGGACGTGATCTTTTGTGCAAGCTGAATTGTACCATCTATTGCACCCCCAAGGGAGTGGAATTACAGACAAATGATGATGATGCCACCTTCAAGGTTGCAAATCAGCATTTCTGCATAGAGATGTATCCTATGTTAACAGTGGAAGAGCTTCCGATTGACCTAAGAGACTCTGTTTATTGGATTTGTGGGATTTTACAGGAGAAGAGATTGGATTGATCAGAGGTGTTGAGCCAGTTAAGATCCAGGTTAAGCAAAATGTTGAGTTTCCAAGAATGCCTCAGTATAATCTGTCACCTGAGACGATCGCAGGGATTAAACCTGTAATCGATTCCATGATTCAGCAGGGAATTCTGAAGGAGATAATGGGCTGTCCATGCAACTCACCCATCATGGGATTACAGAAACCAAGTGGGAATTCAGAATCGTGCAAGACCTGCGAAAGGTCAACGTGATTGTGGTTCCATGTTGTCCAGTGGTACCGAATCCATCAGTGATACTATTTCAGATTCCATGTGAAGCCGAGTGGTTCACGGTGATTGACTTGTGCCAAGCATTCTTTTCGATACCTTTGCACGAGGAGAGACAATTTTTGTTTGCTTTCCGGCTGGAAGATCGTGTGTTAACGTGGTGTTGTATCCCTCAAGGGTATACAGAGAGTCCATCAATCTTTAATCAGATCTTGAAAAAGAATCTTGAGAGTCTTGTACTGCCACAGAATTCTGTTTTCGTGCAGTACATTGACGATCTCCTCATTGCGTCCGAAACAGAGGATGCTTGCAGGATCGATACGATTGCCTTACTGAATCATTTAGGGGAGAATGGACACAAGGTGTCCCCAAACAAGTTACAGTACTGTCTGAGTAAGGTTCAGTACTTGGGTCATCGAATTGAGAAAGGCAAGAGAAAGGTGTCACCAGATCGAATTGAGGCGATCGTGAATATGACTGTGCCTACCACTCAGAAGGAAGTCAGAATGTTCTTGGGAATGGTTGGTTACTGTCGCCAATGGATTCCCAATTTCTCACTGAAGGCGAAGCCTTTGCAGAGGCTGACGCATAAGGATGTGAGTGATCCGGTACCATGGGACCATGGCTGTCTGATTGCGTTCTTGGAGTTGAGAGAGGGCCTATGTCGTGCTCCGGCTCTGGGAATGCCTGACTACAACAAGTCCTTTTCATTGTTCTGTTATGATCGAGAAGGTTGCGCATTGTTAGTCCTGACTCAGAGTCATGGAGGTGTCTTTAGACCAGTTGCTTACTTTTCAGCTACTTTAGATCCAGTAGCTTCAGCGTTGCCCGGATGTCTCAAATCCGTTGCTGCAACAGGTGTCAGCATTGAGAGGTGTGTAAGCATCGTCATGGGTCACCCATTAACTGTGTATATTCCGCATTCTGTTGAGCTTTTGATGACAAGGACTAAAACACAGCACCTGACAAACAATAGACTCACACGCTACGAGCAAGTCATACTTGCCGCGGAGAATGTGACTCTGAAAAGGTGTTCTGTTTTAAATCCTGCTACATTGATGCCATTGCCAAATGTAGATGATGAAGATTGTGAAGACCATGACTGTCTTGATGTGACTGAACTTTGCACCAAACCGAGACCTGACATTGTTGATGAACCTCTGTCTGACCCTGATGAAATTTTCTTTGTCGATGGTTCATGTTTAAGAGACAATGTGGGTCATTTGAGAGCAGCGTTTGCTGTATGTACCATTACTGGAGTGGTTGAAGCTGCTTGCTTAGAAGGAGTATACTCCGCACAAGTGGCCGAAATCATTGCTGTGACTCGTGCCTGTTTGGCAGCTGATCAGATCCGAATCACCATCTACACCGACAGTCAGTATGGGTTCGGTGTGGTTCATGATTTCGGTCAGCTAAGTCGCAGAGGGGTTTCCTGACATCGTCTGGATCTCCCATCAGGAATGGAGAATATGTGAGACAACTGTTGGAAGCGTTGCAACGTCCCAGGGAAATAGCAGTGGTAAAGTGCACATGGGAGGGGGACAGATTTTGTTTCCATTGGAAATAAGTATGCAGATGAAATTGCACGTTTTTGCGCTGAACAAGGGTGTATATTTACTGGAGATTACACTGGAGAGAGCCAAGAAAGAACCGAGCTCAGCATGATGTTAGCCATGGCAGACACTTGGGAGGAACTCAAGAGCCTGCAGGAAGGAGCTTCAGAGCAGGAAAGGGATGTATGGATCAGATCGGGATGTGAGAAGGGGGATGTTGGCATTTGGGTTTCAAGTGATGGTCGAGCAGTGTTACCAGATGATCTGTTGAGCCCGATGGCAAGGCAAATTCATGGTGCTGTGCACCTAGGAAGAGATGCGATGGTGCGAGTGTTCAGACAAACGTGGTACAATCCAACGGTTTCGTGCGTTTGCTGAAGCAGTGTGCCATAGGTGTGTTACCTGCCAACAAATGAATGCTGGGAAGAAAACTGTGGTTGAACTGAGTCACATTGGGATGTTGGGAGGACCTTTCAATAGGATACAGCTTGATTTTATCGAAATGCCTAGGTGCAATGGACTGAGGTACATTCTAGTGGTGGTGTGTGTTTTTTCACGGTGGGTGGAAGCTTACCCAACACGAAGGTGTGACACACTTACAGTAGCGAAGCTATTATTGAGGGAATTGATCCCTAGGTTCGGTTTTCCAACTTCGTTGGAATCGGATAGAGGAACACACTTCCACAGCGAGATCATGAAATTGCTTTGCGCTGCTTTAAATGTTGATCAGAGACTCCATTGTAGCTATCGACCAGAGGCTTCTGGGATAGTGGAGTAGATTAATGGAACTTTGAAAGCACGGATGGCAAAAGTGTGTTCATCTACATCTCTGAAGTGGCCTGATGCGTTGCCTCTGGTGTTGATGAGTGTTCGCAGTGTCCCAGATAGGAGGACCAGTCTTTCCCCGCATAAGATCCTTATGGGGAGGGCGATGCGATTGCCAGCAATACCATTCAAAGCCTTGATAAACATCACTGATGACTTAATCCTTGATTACTGCAAAGGACTAGCTGATGTGGTCCGTTCTTTGTCTCAGCAGGTGGAAGCTGCTGCTGTTCCGGCCTCAAGAGATCTCTGCCACAACTTGTGCCCGGGGGACTGGGTGCTTGTCCGCAAGCACGTGAGGAAGAGCTGTTTGGATGCTCGGTGGCGAGGCCCCTACCAGGTGATACTGGTAACGAACACAGCGTTGAAGTGCGGAGGGTTGCCGAACTGGATACATGCCTTCCACACCCGCCGAGTTTCAGAACCTTTGGAAGAAACAGCTCCTCTCGAGAATGAAAATCCAGCTGTGGCAGCAGGGCCACAAGAGAGGACAAGCCATGCTGTGAGGGTTGCTGATGAAGCTGGTTGCTCACCAGACCAGGCTGAGGAGGGTTACGCTACACACAACCCAGGTATTGACTCTGAGGAAGAAGGTAACGTTGTGGGTGATATAGAGTCAGACTCAGCCAAAGGAAGTGGTGCGCAGAGGGTTCGAGAGAAAAGCAAAAGGGCTAAACGAACAGAAGAATCGTGGCCTGAGAGACAGAGAAGGCTGAATCTAAGATTGGCCCCTGAAAGAGATCTTGCCCCTATGTCCGAGACATCTGAATCAGAAGTGAGTGAAGAAGAACCAGACCAAGGAGGCCTGAGAAGGTCGAGAAGGACAAGAGTGCCTTGCCAGAGATATGCTGCCCCGGAGTGGACTTACGTAGTAACTGATGCCGGGAGTAGTGAGTTCCGGGAGGCTGAGGTCCGTGCAAGTGATCAGCAGGAATCCTCTACTGAAAATTGATGTGGAACTGATAGTTCCAGGACTTGAAGTTGAAGGAGTGTTGACAATCACGGTCCCAAAATCTCCAGCTTTGAGCAAGGTGCGAATTCTGATATTGCATAAATTAGTTTTCCCAACGTTTGGATTTGAACCACCACCTCATGAAATGGTAGATGTTCGTCTTGAAATTCTGCAACATGTTTTAGCTGCAATTGGATCTGAACTTATCGTAGATTGCGAATGAACTGTGATCTGCAAATAAGCATTTCCAAGAAGATAACCTAGGCCCGAGTGGAAGAAGAATAAAATTAGGGCTTTTTCAGTAGAAGAAGAAAGAGTGCTAGGGAAGTCTTTTTGGACTGTGTAAATAAATCCAGAAGAACTGAGCTTTGAACGAATTTCCAGGATTTCAATGAACTTTGTTTGAACTTTTGAGCAGCAATTTGAGGTGGAAAGAAGAGACTTTTGTGTACCTCTTATTTGAACTGCTGTGACAAGAGAAGATGGAGTCTGGAAATCCGAACCATAGGTCCAAGTGTGTGATAGGTACTTCCATAGTGGGAGTGATAGTCCTAATAGTCATAGTTATTATAGTGTCAGTTATTATTCCACATGAGGCAGAAGTCGTAGAGGTGAAAGGGACACCTACACCCAGTTAATCTAGCAAGAAAGAGGATACCATAGGAGCTGAAAAGGCTATGCTAGATCAGAATAGTCGTAGATTGCATGTAGATTTGTCTAGAGGTGATTTTAAGCTTAATGCGAATGCCAAGCTGCTATATGAGTATGTTGAGACGATGGATGTGAGAGACTGTTATGTGTGTATGCAATTGCCTGCATCAGTGGACGAGGGCATTAGATATCATCATCTTCCGTTGACTTATGGGATTTCATGTAGTTTGGTGCTTAGCATGTTTTATGGGAGAGGTCATTATGAATACTTCTTTTCCAATTATGATGCAGTGCTTTCAGAGGTTTCGGCATACAAGCACCTGAACAAGTACGATTATTATAAGCAGGAGGATAGGATTGGGAAGTATTTCATACCGACTACAACGTTAGATACCGCTTATGCACATAGACATAATTTGACATGTTCACTAACAGAGATAGAAAAGAAGTTTGTAGATCAAGTGGAGGATAGATATAGACAACTAACACAAACATGTAACACTGGAGAAAGTCCATTAGATTGGACAAAGGAGGAGATGGCTCACAGAGCGAAAGGGAGCTATGGCCCAATAGCATTAGATCTAGAGCAAAAGGGGAAGTTGTGTGTGAAACGTGTCCAGACCTATTATGATATGGTTTATGTGGGACAGAGTGCGTGTGATCACGTTTTCACCATGGAAGAGTCAGCAAAGAACTTTTTGCAGGGTCCGATACAAGTGGTGCCAACAGTATACTTTGTATGTGGGAAAAACGCTTATGTGAGATTGCCTGCCAATTGGTACGGTACTTGTTACCTGGCAGCTGTTTTCACCAAGATTTACCATGTAGAGGAGCTAGAACTCCTGGAAGGAGGAATGCATTCTAGAGTAAGGAGATATGCAAGTGCAGGAGGAGTGATTGGAGATATTTTTGGAGCCGTAATACCAAGTTTGGGAGTGATTTTGAATGATGTGAAGATTAGAAAGCTGGCGACTGTTGTGGACAAGTTGTCGACGAATACAGCTAAATCACTATTGCTTGTTGATGGAGAGATGTTGTCGATAAGGGCGATGGTGATGCAGAACCATCTTGCTTTGGATGTCTTATTGGCAAAAGAGGGCGGAGTCTGTAAAATGCTGAAAGTGCAAGAGTGCTGTACTTATATACCAGATAATAGTAAAGATCTGAAGAAGTATATAAGTAACATCACTGAGATTCATCATGAGATCCAGGATCTGGCCGAAGAGGGAGTTTGGGAGAAAGTTGGTAAAGGGTTTGGTAGAGTGGGGAGTTGGTTTGCGAGCTTGGGAAAGGGCATTCTTGGTTACATTCTGAGACCTATCCTTATAATCGTGGTCTGTGTGGTTTGCCTGTGGGGTTTTGTGAGGGCTTATCAGTGGTACAGGGTGAATCAAGTCGAAAGATCCTTTAGGGAGAGAGAGGTAAGGATGGCTAGACTGCAGGACAGTCATTATGAGAATATCAAGAATTTGGAAAGGTTCCGACAGGGAAGAGTGGCTACAAGCTCTGTTTAGGTCGGTTCTTTCTCCAGGGAGTTGTGATTTTGTTGATGACACTAGTCATCAGAGGGGGGAACTGATAGAGCACAGTGATATTCTGAAAATTGTAGGCGTACATTATATTCATGAATAGTCCGTACCCGCATATATTCTTATGTGTGTTAATCTTAGTTAGAACCTGTGTTGTAATAATCAGTGGTAAACGAAATGTTAGGATGAGTTGTGCCATTCAAGAAACGTAAAATGGCAGTTAGAGGGAATCATGTAATATTCGATGTTCATTGTAAATGCTTAATGAAGTAGTTTATGTGTAATGTAATGCATTAGATTTAAACGTGCATCATGTTGAAGTTGCACACGTATAGGTGACTAATTGTGTTTAAATGTGATGAAATGTAGTGCTTATAGATGTAACATTATAAATGTGTGTTTAATTTGATGTCAAAGGCCTAGATGGAGTATTTGCTCTTTCGTGCTAAGAAAGGCCTATTCGTTTTCCTTATGTTAGCTGGTTTATGTAGGCCTGAAATGCATTTTCCCCTGGTAAGGCTCTCATTTGGAGGTAGTCAGCGAAATTCATGTGCGTGCAAGGTTGTTCTGTTCTCATGTTCTCGTTGCAGGTGTAAGGACACCGTCCTCGTTAGTTAGAATAACGCTTTTGTTTTAGGAGTTAGGTACGGAGGAGACCTGCTACAAAGTATTCAGGAATGCCGATAATTGGGAGCCGAGATTTTCTTTTGCTGAAGAAGCCTGAGACCCAAGGACACACCAACCGTCGCTGGACAGAGTACAAGTTTTGGTGGAAAATTACCTACGAGAGGTGCCTGGCCAGAGGAGGTGTTTCAGGGGCGTGTCTATCAATTGTGCATTTTGTATTAGGGACAGTGCCCTGAGGGATGAGAGAGCAGAGAGCCGTTAGAGGGTAGAAGGAAGGGATCGATTCTTAGAATGAAGACTTAGAACGATTTTGTAATCTGGGCTTCTGACCTTTACAACATGAGTGTACTTCTTAGGAAGTCTTCACGAGCTGACATCTTTTCTTGATCTTGCTTGGGAAATGTTAAGTAGGGATGCCACTTTACAGATAGAGTAGGGATAGATTAATGGATTTCCTTTACAGCCACTAATGAAGACTAATATAGATGTTGGTGCAGTTATTGCCTGTTTAGTATTTTTGGAATTGCTTATTCTTTTTATGTTGTATCGGATTAGATTGGTTCGTAGGGTGGACTTTGTATTAGTGCCTTTGTATTTCTACAACCTCGTCTTGAGGTGTTTGTATGTTCAGTTATTTTTGGTTTTGTAATAAACCCCTAAATTTGGAATTCGGAATCAGTGATCTTTTCCGAGCTTTACTTATATTGATTCATGCTAGTTTGTTATGAATGCATTGTTTCTCCCCTTTACACTTCTCAGCAGGTAATAAAGGTCCAGTCGACCGAGGGTTCCTAGTAACTTTTACAGTGGAATCCGGCGTTATCAGTAGCCAATGTGTAATGGACCCTAGTACAAGGAAGGAAATGCCCTCCCGCAGCTTTTTGACTTATAATATCCAACAATAACCACGGTTCCGTGGGCCCCTCAGGCCTCTGGGCCCCGGTGCCATTGCACCTGATGAACCAATGCAAGCTATGACCCCGCTGTTATGGGCAATTGCTAAACATAACCTAGAATTCTTCTGGGAAGTTTTATCATACCCAAAAGCTCAACAATTGAATTTATACAGTTCCCTGTTCACAAAGCCATTTCGCAACTGTAAGCGCCCCTAACAATCACAGAAAGACATTTTTCAGGAGTGTATAAGATACTTTTTGATTAAAAAAATATGGGGCATATTATCAAGGGCTTTATCGCCGCTTTGGCGGCACTTTTTGCCGCTAAAGCGGCGATAATTTTATCGCCCTATCAGCAAGCTGTCGCTAACAGACGTTAGCGACAGCTTTCAGGCGTTAGCGGCCGGTTTTACCATCACCTTGCATGCCAGCGATAATTATCGCTAATGACATGCAAGGTAGGCGTTACCCACTAAAAGCGACTGAAAACAGTCGCTAACACAACTAACCCCTATTAACAAGGCAGGCGAAGCGATAAAATAAATCGCGCTAAGCGCGTTTATCGCTAGATTTTAACACCTGCTACTGAGGATGACTTACCTGTTTAAAGTATAGGAGGTGGATTCTCAGGCTGAATCCATCCTTGCGTTAATGCGAGAATATCGCTGCTTTTCCAGCGATATTCTCACATTTTGCCGCTATTGCTGGAAATTTTATCGCTATGGAGATAAACCTTGTTAATAGGGTGTTATCTCAGCGATATTTTCCAGCGATAGGCGGCGTTAAAAAAATTCGCGCTAAGCGCGGTTAGCGATAAATATCGCTATTCCTTGATAATATGCCCCTATGATTTTAGACTTGTAAAAATATTTACAAACAAGTGCTCTTTTGTTTGGTTACATTTTCACTTAAGGTCAGGGAGTGGGAGTTCTTGGGCAGGAATTCCTAGGAAGGTTTGGCAACAGCCACAAACTTAATTTACCACTGAACCAGAATTCAACTGAAAAGAAAACGGTCTCAAAATTGGTGGCGAAAATACAAATTAATTTCTCCTTGGAGAAAATTCTTTACCCTCAGGCAATGTATTTTTCCGTTGGTGAAAAAAATGTGCTAAGGATAAACTGTGGCCATTTAGCCATGTGGAAATAAATGCCTTTGCATGAGAATTCACATAGGTTTTTCAGGAGTACTCCTCAGAACTCACAACTGTCACAGTTTATCTGCCGTACTCCTCAAAACCTTTATGAATTTAAAAAAAAGAGATTTACTCCAAACACAGAAAACCTACAGGGCTAACTTTTCGGTTTGTTTTTTTAACTAGCCCCGATTTATGTTTATGAAATGCAACTTTTGAACAGTACTATCACACTATCTTGTTTTTAAAAATGGTTCACTTTAGAACCACAATCAGAGATTCGTCTTGGTTGATGAACCACTCAGAAGTGAAATCGTATTTGTGATAAAACCGTGATATCACGTACAGTCATAGGGGCAGATTTACAAGCCCCTTGCGTGACTTTTGCGCTGCAGTTGCGTCACTTTTTTGATGCAACAACGGCGCAAACAATGCGGCCTATTTACAACGTGACGCATCTATGGAGATGCGCCACATTGTAAAGCCCTGCGTCACATTATACCTGCGTCAGGTAAAATGTATGCAGGGTGGGCGTTCCCACGCAGGAAGGCCTCGTAAAAGTGACGCAGTGAAATCTACAAGATTTCACTGCGCCACTTTTAGGACACCACTGCGTCAAAACCTTACGCCTGCTTGAAGCAGGCGTAAGTAGTGACGCAGTGTAGTGGGAATAGGCCTCAACACGCATTGCTGGAGTTGCGTCGTGCTTGCGACACGACTCCAGCAAAGCGTGACTTTTCCGCCAACATATGCGTCAGAATTTCTGACGCATCTGTCAATCCTTGCGCCATAGTGCGCCGTATTGTAAATACGGCGCATCTATGGTGGCGCAAGGGTTTCTAAGGGTGGCGCAGGGAAAGTGACGCATCTATACAGATGCGTCACTTTCTTGTAAATCTGCCCCTAAATCTCTACATTTTTTTTGTTTCTACGGCCAGTGTAAGCCGACCTTTGTGACTGCCTCATCTCGTGTAAGCACGTCCGGCTGCCTAGAAATATAATAGCTCTGTGCCAGAGGAGACACATGTTATTTACAAACACAACAAACTCTTGTTTAGCGGTACAGTAAATCTGTACGTTTGATGTTTACTCTGTTTCATGCAAACTCGCAGAGCTTTACTGGGCGCTAGGAAGCAGCCCTAGAGAAAATCCCAGCTCTGTGTTTCACAGTGTGAGCTGACCACCTCGTGAGAGGTTGGGAGACTTTTCCACCACAGTTTTTTTTTAAACGAACGATTTGTTTTTACATAATATCTTTTGAAATATATAGGCTTAGAGAGCCATAGGCTATACAGGCAGTTGTGAAGAAAAGTTCATGAAATATTCCAATATTTTAGGGTCTCTTACAATGCCCAGGAGCATTATTTCTTAATAGCAACCTGAAAAAATGAGTGTGCAGCTCCCTCATGGTGTGTCTTCTTGTCGGGCCTGGGTGTGCCATCCCTCCCTCAGAACATCCTCAAAGCGCCAGCCCATCAGGATGTTTGAACTGTCTGACTCTGACGGTGAAGGCAGCTGGAGGTGCCTGTCTGAACAGAGAGACCATACTGCCTCTAGAGGGGATATACTGCATTACGTCAGGGGTTGCCTGCTCTGAAGGATGACTTGAATCAGACAGACACTTTTACAGTTTATTACTGTAGAAAGGCACAGCTACATAAAAGTTACACTTGACATTCTCCTTTAGGTGCGGGGTGGCCTTCTGGCTCAGTTCTTTGCCTTAGACTTCATTTAATTGACAGCCCAAGAATACCTACAGTACAAAAACGCTTCCTGTACCACAGATTCCATGCTGCTGCAGAGAGACCCATAGACTGACATGGAAGGCACTAACAGTAAACATGACACTGTATACTCGGTGTTGTACCACATTATCACAGTCTAAATATCGACCTACACATATATATGAACCATAGCATCTGTGAGGAATTGGCTTGTTAGTTGAGGGGGGTGTGAGCTCATCTCAAGCAAGAGCTACAATCCTTGTCAGGGTGAACCACAAAAAGCCACTAAACACACTAAATTAACCTGTGCTTAACCCTCTGGCAGATTGCCAAAGAAGCAGTCAGGCTTAACTTACAGGCAATGTCTAAAGTATTTATGCAGCACTTAAACAGTAAAAACTGAAATCACAACACAAGAAAAACCCCACAATAACTTAGAAAAATAGAGTAAAATGTAATAAATTATTTGACACCAAAACAACAAAAATCCAATCAGTAGGCCCGAAGATATGTGATTTCAAAGTTTTAATGTATAGTGCCCAAAAAAACAAAGCCCCAACTGGGGATATCTGGTCACGCCAAACCAGGACAAAGTCACAAGTTCAGGCGGACCATGATGGAGTGTGGGCCAAATACAGGGAACAGGTTAGTCCCACTGAGGATTGTACCTTATGCCCTTGATGCTGAGCGTTGTGTCTTGCTGCATCGGCTACAATGAGGAGCTGGGAGGGCTGCGATGTGAGGTCCTGTGCTGGGTTGCGTTGCTCTGTGTTGGTTTCGATGAGGAGCTGCGAGTGCTGTGATGGGAGGTCCTGCATCGAGTCGCATCATGTTGCGTCTGTTCCGATGAGGAGATGTGAGGGCTGCGATGAGACGCCCTGTGTCAAGTTGTGCCGCGCTGAGTCAGTTATGATGAGGAGCTGCGAGGGCTGCGATGCGCAGTTTTGCATTGCACTGCATCGGTTGTGAGGAAACCCACAGTTGGGCCAGGAGGAGTACACTCTGATGCCAGCCAAGGGTCTAGGACCTGGGCGGTACCTCTTGGGGATCAAGACTCACTCCAGCAGAGGCCAGCAGCAGGGCACAGGCAGGTCTTATGAGTCTGAGCAGCTTGTCAGATGAGGGGCACGTCTCAGGAGATTGTTATGCCCCTGTAGTTCAGAACAGGAGTCCAGTTAGTTAACCCTTAGAGTCACTTTGGAGGTTCTGCATTCAAGAAGCAGGTCCAGTCTTCTTTCGTCAGACAGCAGGGCAGCCCTTCTTGCAGCAGGGCAGCAGGGCATCAGGGCAGCAGGGCAGCCTTTCCAGAAAAAGAGTAGCAGAGCAGTCCTTCTTCTGAGTCTTCCACATGTCCAGAGGTGGTCTGAACAATGGGCCTGAGGGTCCCATTGTTATACCTGGCACTAGCTTTGAAATGGGAGAAGCTTCTGGAGATTTCCTCCCACTGCCTCCCTGTTCTGGTCCAGGTCTGTCTGCAGTCACAATTGGCTTGTGTGAAGTTCTTTGTGTGTGAGCTGAGGCAGTGTCTTTTAAGTGCAAGTAAGGCTCTACACAGCTCCACCCTCTCCAACCTTCCTTGGATGGCCCATCCTGCAAACACCCAGGCCCTCTACTGTGATACTGTCTGGAAGGAATACACAAAGGCCAACCACCAACTACACCCAGTCATGTGAGCCATGTAACAGGCTACAGACATCAAATGGTTGGAACAGGAAAATAGCAACTTAAAAAAAAAAACAGAATCCATGGTGCATTGTCACGCACCAATTTCAAGCCGCACTGCATATGGTCAATTCACTCAGTGAACAATCCAGTAGTCTTATAAATCTTCATTATAATCCATGTATGTCTCTCTTCAATTGAAAATTCAAACGGAGGCAATATGATTTGTAAAATCTTTTAATGCTCCCAGAATGCCCATCCGGGCTTTTTCCAACAGCTTGGTAACTCATAATTCAATTTCAGCAAACCGATATGATTTCCACCCAATGTATTTTGGGCAATGCGCCCTTCGTCAGGGGTGATTGGAATTTAAAAACAGCTTATCAGAAACCATGTTTAAGTTGTTACACATTTCTAAATTCATTAAATGTACTGTGCTCAAACATTTGTTGTATCAAAAGTGACTGTGCCTATTGTCGATAGATGAAATTAACCATATTATGAATCTATGTCTTTGCACCCCCAATAAATAAAACATCAAAGAGTGGAAAAAATAACTAAACACACCCCGTACTGAAAACCGATCCTACGTGTAAGAAAACATGTACCAACCACCCCGCTCAGTAATGTTACAAGCATCTGCTTCAATTTACCTCTGGTTCAACCTACAACCATCGGTGAAGCTCCTTGTGAGTACTAAACGTCGTCCTGCTTAATCCGCGACCGTGAGCGAGTGAGATAAAGTCCTTTGGAAACACCACATGTGCACCCTTTTTTTTAAAAACAGCCCGTGCAACTCACGTGAAACGTAAAAACCATGTGACCTAAATAAATGCTTAAAGAAATATGCACTGAAAATCTAACATGCTATCCATACAAACACACATTCATATCGAAAATGCTAATCACAAAATCAATTAAAACAAATCTGCAATGACAACACTATGTTTTAAAAAATAAAAATACAACACAGTAGTACTCACAAGGAGCTTCACCGATGGTTGTAGGTTGAACCAGAGGTAAATTGAAGCAGATGCTTGTAACATTACTGAGCGGGGTGGTTGGTGCATGTTTTCTTACACGTAGGATCGGTTTTCAGTACGGGGTGTATTTAGTTATTTTTTTCATTTTTTTCACTCTTTGGTGTTTTATTTATTAGGGGTGCAAATACATAGATTCATAACATGGTTAATTTCATCTATCGACAATAGGCACAGTCACTTTTGATACAACAAATGTTTGAGCACAGTACATTTAATGAATTTAGAAATGTGTAACAACTTAAACATGGTTTCTGATGGGCTGTTTTTAAATTCCAGTTACCCCTGACGCAGGGCGCATTGCCCGAAATGCATTGGGTGGATATCATATCGGGTTGCTCCAATTGAAATATGAGTGACCAAGCTGTAGGAAAAAGCCAGGGTGGGCATTCTGGGAGCATTACAAGGTTTTACAAATCATATTGCCTCCGTTTGAATTTTCAATTGAAGAGAGACATACATGGATTATAATGAAGATTTATAAGACTACTGGATTGTTTACTGAGTGAACTGACCATATGCAGTGCGGCTTGAAATTGGTGCGTGACGATGCACCATGGATCCTGTGATTTTCACTTTGTGCTAATGGGACAGAGCACTATTTGAGCATGCACGCAAGACTTGCCTGGAGCTTAATTTAAAATTGTTCTACATTGTTGAAATTAGAATGGAAGGAGTGTGGACTACCTATCTTTTGTTCAACTTTCTAAAAGTGCCATTTTCATAATAGTGACTTAAAATCTGAATTTACCATTAAAGAGATTTTAAATTACATTTCCTCAGACACCAAACGTGAAATTCCTACCTGCTCCAGAATAAAAGTTATCACTTATTAAATAAAATAAAGTAGCCCAATGTTACCCTATGGGACAAGTAGGCATTGCAATAGTGAGACTAATTTGAGAGTTTTTCGTTACCAGGACATGTAAAACTTAAAAGCACATGTTCAACGTTTTAAATACAATGCACCCTGTACTGTGGGTTGTTTAGGGCCAACCCTCGGGGTGACATACAATATATGTATATGTGTAAAAATGAAGGTTTAGACCTGGCATAAAGTTTATTTTGCAGGTCAAAATGGAAGTTTAAAACTGCACACACATGCTGAAATGACATGCCTGAGACATGTTTTCAAGGGCTACTTAAGTGGGTGTCGCAATAAGTGGTGCAGGCTCAATTTACAGGCCCTTGACACATGGAGTATCACTTTACTAGGGACTTACATGCAAATTAAATGTGCTAATTGTGTGTAAGCCAATTGTATCACATTTGTGGGAGAAAGAAGAAGCACTTTAGCACTGGTTAGTGGTGGTAAAGTGTGCAGAGTCCTAAAGCCAACAAAAACGAGTTCAGAAAACAGGAGGGGTGAAGGCAAAAATTTTGGGGTCACCTTGCAGGGAGGGACAGGTCCAACGGCATCAACTCCTGAAATAATGTCAGGGCAGAGTTAATAATACAAAATCTACACTTACATATATGATATTTTGAGACTTGACAATATGATCCCGATATATGTGTAGGTTGATATTTGAGGAGGAATAATGAGATATTCAACCGTGTAGTTAGGTAATAACACTTATGCCTAGAAATGTAAAATGAACAAAATTTATAAACTGTGCACCATATAACTTTCAAAATGCACAGCCACACCTGGCTCCAGGGTTTACGCTATTTCCCTTCTATATACCCACACATGTACACACAGTTATTCTATGCTATATATAACTATAACCCCTATACCACAAGCTCTCCTTTTTAAAATGATACAAGGGCTTGTGAAGTAATATGAATAGACGTTTCATGAATTATGTCAACAGTGATAATATCAAAAATGTCATTTGAGATGTCATCAGTGATGCTATCAATGATGTCTTTTAACATATCATGAGTGATGCAATATGGGAGGTCATAAGCAGTGCAAGAAGGGGTATTGAGCCAATATCAGAAGGTGGTTTGCCCAAATAAGCTAATGACTGAAGAGAAGTGATTGATTCACAAAGCGCACGTTGGGTGCAGAGTTCATCTGGGGCCAGAAGTAGTCTCTGCCGTAATCCCCCCGGTGGGACCGTCGTCCCGGGGTTTCCTTTGTTTGCCTGCTTTCACCTGGCCCCCGAGTGAGGACTTCATCGCCCAGTGGTCATCGCGCCTCTAACTGCTGCCGTACTCTAGGGGGAGGTACCAAGACTCATCACGCGCATAAAGCGCTGCCTCTCCCCCACGGTGCGGGTCTCACAAAGCGCACGTTGGGTGCAGAGTTCGTCTGGGGCCAGAAGTAGTCTCTGCCGTAATCCCCCCGGTGGGACCGTCGTCCCGGGGTTTCCTTTGTTTGCCTGCTTTCACCTGGCCCCCGAGTGAGGACTTCATCGCCCAGTGGTCATCGCGCCTGTACCTGCCGCCGTACTCGAGGGGGAGGCGCCAAGACTCATCACGCGCATAAAGCGCTGCCTCTCCCCCACGGTGCGGGTCTCACAAAGCGCACGTTGGGTGCAGAGTTCATCTGGGGCGAGAAGTAGTCTCTGCCGTAATCCCCCCGGTGGGACCGTCGTCCCGGGGTTTCCTTTGTTTGCCTGCTTTCACCTGGCCCCCGAGTGAGGACTTCATCGCCCAGTGGTCATCGCGCCTCTACCTGCTGCCGTACTCGAGGGGGAGGCGCCAAGACTCATCACGCGCATAAAGCGCTGCCTCTCCCCTGCGGTGCGGGACACACGCGGGCCGCGCCCGGGCCAAGGGCGGGCCCGTCCTGCGCCCGAAGGTGCCAGGAGGAGGCAGGGCCAGCCCACTTGGCTCTTTTCATCACCATCTTTTGCTACCACCACTGGGTAAGCCCGCAACTCGCAAGGTATCACCTGCCATTGACTTGCTCTTCGTTCTGTTGATCCTCTTTTCGTTTTTGTTGTAAAGACTGTGAGTGGTGATGCCCCAAGGTGTCTGAATTCCTGCACGCTCAGCTGATCTAGCAAGCCTTGGCCTTCGAGACCCGTCGTGATGCCCTTTTCTATGGTATTATTAAAGAACTAATGGTCGGCCGGTCTTCGAAGGATTTACCAGTCAGTGGAGGACTTAATGTTAATTGTCTTATTGCCTTGGATAAGCTGTAAGTGGTCAGGTGAGGCCCCCCCCGGGTTCAAGGAGAGTGGGTCATCAGCCAAAAGGTCTCCTTGCTAACTGATTTTTAGGTTGTAAGCTGGCTGCGGGCACCGCCCTCACAGGAAAAGGTGTCCAGGCTTAGTGCTCTCATCGCTGGGGCTACAGGGCACTTGTATACTGCAGAATGGGGAAGAGGTTGGGGGCACCTAGACCTAAAACTAAGGTTGAATCCTCATTGCCACGAACATCTATAGACAAAATGCTTTAGAGGGCCATAGGGGTGGTTAATACGGAAATTGAGCTTACGGAAAGGAGACTCTCCCTTACCCCGGACTTGTTTATTCCATCTCTAAACGCTTCTACCTTGTCCACTGAGACTCCATCCCAGCTAGAAGCTCACCTCTTACCACCTCTATCTCCAAACGTCTCTATTTCGGTTATTGCGGCCTCACCCCAGTCAGAAGCCCCCCTTCCAGCACCCCCAGGTGAGGCTCCAATTAAGAGAGCAGTTCGGAAGAGCACAACCTCAAACAGTATCCCCAAGACTGGGAAATGTAAACAACAATCGGAGATCGGTCCAAAAAGAAAAAGAACCTGTGAGGGCCCTGCGTCTAACCCTGAGGGAGCATGCGAGGAAGTTCAAAACCAGGGTGGCTCCCAGGATGTTAACACTGATCCCACTTATCCCACATGGGCCAAGAACCTGATGACCGATCTCCAGAACAAATTGAGAGTTACAATCAGAGAAGAACTGGCCCCTGTCATTAGTCGTTTAACCAACCTAGAAAAAATATCCACAGTAAGGGAAGCAAGAAGAACAGATCAGCAAATCTGTTCCTCTAACAAGCTCAGGGGAGGGATTGATACGGGCTGCCAGGTAGCCACCCAAATTACTACCATCCCCCTTGAAAAGGGGGCACACAACAACCACGAAGCCCCCCCAGGCAGACATGAGTCCAAGGGTCGGAGTGTCGACACACGGCAGAGCAATATGAATCTAAGTGCAGAGGGTAGGGCCAAATCCAGCTCTGACCCTTCTAGATCTTTGGCCATACAGAGGCCAATTGACCCAGGCCCTAAGATCAACCCGATGGGGCAACCACCCCTTGCCGACACGGAGGAGAAGCATGCAAGTATAAGCTCTAACTTGCCCCATATAAATCTCCCCCCCGGATGCTCCCCCTACGTAGCAATTTTGACATGAATCCCCAAAATTGAAGATAGCAGCAAGGAAACCCACCTCGAGTTAAGAAACAAATGTTTATTCTGGCTCGCAAGACACAAGCAGTTTGATTACGCTCAAGCAGATGAGATCATAATGGTCCGCAGAGTAGGGTGGGTGGGCAACAGTGAAAAAACCGATCCTGGGGAGTGTGCAGTCATTAATTTTAAAAAGCCCAACACTGTCACTAACCTACTCAGATCCCCTCCCTGCTATTCCAATGCCCCAACTAGAATGACTCTCCGTTCTCTGAAATTTTTCTATCCTTTTCACCGGGTAACTCCCAGGGGCCGGGCACCAACTCCTATCCTGACTGGGGGCCCTAGACCTTTAATTCAAGGAAGCCGGGATGCTTTCCTCCCACGATTTTTGTTTAATATCCCGGTTAACAATAGATATGACAGCCTGGAGGCGGTGGATTGACTGCGGGAAGGGACAATTATAGAAGGGAATCTAGAACTGCATAACCAGGGCCCGAAGTGTAAAGCGAGGAAGCGTTTGAGCCGATCACCTAGGGCCAGGAGCTCATCCCCCCCCCCAGTTAATAAACTCTCCTTGTGAAAGTATCCAGCTTAGGGGGCCCCTTGCTATCACCTCCCCTGATCTAGCTAGTGAGCTAAGTAAAGAGAGTAAGTGCTACCCTGATCTAGACAACCTCCATCAAGCTCAATCAGGTGATCGCCCGGCCCCTAATGACAGCGCTGCTATTGCTCTGAGCAGGAAAAGATGCCCAGATAACAGCAGTAGGATTCTATCATGGAACCTGGCGGGTCTCAAAAACAAATTATCCTGCCCAGAATGGGGGCTTTTTGTGGCAGATCAGGATATCTGTCTCTTTCAGGAGACATGGGCGAGGGAAGAGCTCCGGCAAGTGGGCTTTGCCTCATTTAATTCTTTGGCTACTTTTGGGGGAAGGGGGAGACCCTCAGGTGGTTTATATATCTGGGTGGGCACCCATTTGGGTTGCAGAGCAGAACAGCTGGTAACTCCTTCAATAGACATCCAGTGCGTCCTGCTCACTTTTCCCTCTATGACAAAAATTGCCCTAATTAACGTATATTCCAGACCTGTTAGCAACAGCCAGGAATCCGTTATCATCGATCACCTGGGGCACTTCATACCAATCTTGGATCCAGTTTTCCGGCTCATTGTAGGGGGCGATTTTAACTGCCAATATGAACCCCTTACTGATCTGGACCACTTCACGCCCAGCGAGGAGGACATACTCTGGTCAGTTTCTGACCCCCAGATCAGTCCCATCAGGATCTGGTCACCACTGGCAATTCAACTCAATTCACTCTCGTTGGCCCTGTCACTAAGGGCATGCAACGGGCGCACTAAATCGGATCGCCCCGGTCAATTTACATTCAACCGAGTAGGCCAAGCATCCTTACTTGACTACATTCTGGTGGAAACAAGATCTTGGGGATGGGTCCTTGACTTTCGAATTATCCCTAGACATGATAGTGACCATAACGCCTTGATCTTGAGCCTGAAAGCAGAGGACCTTGGCATTTTTAACTCTGCCGCCCCAGTAGATAACCTACCCCGAGCACTAACACTAACAAATAACAGAAGAAACGTTAGATGGGGCCATATTCAACACTCACCCTTCAAGCTGGCCAAAGTTTATCAGGCAGTTATCCCGATAATGACTAAAATGTGGGAGGTAGTGCAGGTGGGGGGTCCTCTATTGGAGCTGGATAAGATAGGCCTTACGCACCTAGAGTTACTTGAGAAATTGGCAGACGTATTCTACCCCGTGGTGCGTAGGAGGGAACCCAAACGACCTAAATGTTCCTGGTTTAATGACAAGTGCCGTACGGCCAAGCAAGCTCTATTAGAGGCAGTGAAAGCGAAGGATAAGCTCTTAATCAAATCCACCCGGGCCTGCTATAAAGAGACAATCAAACAGGAAAAGAAAAAGTGGGAAAGTGACAGATGGGAATCTCTCAGGACTGCTCTAGATAACAAGGACCTGAAAACCTTTTGGGCAATAGTAAGCTCCGGTGACAGGGAAGGGAGCTCGTCCATAGAGCCAAATATAGCCCCCGAAGTATGGGAGTCCCATTACGAGTCATTGTACTCGACTAGGGAAGTTAGGCTCGACTGTACTGGTAACCCTGCTGTAACATTAGAACCTAACAGAGAGGGGTTTGCAGAGATCACCATGACCGAAGTGGGCAATGCCATCAATAGACTCCATAGTAATAAAGCGCCAGGCCTAGACAAACTACCAGGCGACCTTTTTAGAGAGGAACCCAAAATCTGGGTACCCTACTTGTGGGTTCTATTTAATGCCGTCATGAAGGGCATGAAACCCCTGGATACTTGGCGTGGGGCAGAGATAGTTCCCATATATAAAAAAGGTTGCCCTCTTCTTCCAACAAATTATAGGCCGATCAGTTTAATTGACATTACCCAAAAACTGTTCGGTCGGGTCCTCTTAGATCGACTTCAGGGCTGGATGGAAGAAAAGGAGATCCTGAGCCCGTACCAAGCTGGCTTCAGATCAAATATGTCAACCGTAGACCAGAGCTTTAGACTCCAACTTCTTTTCTGGAAAGCGGTGACATTAGAGGGTGGCAGCCTCTACTTAATTTTTGTTGATCTGAAGTCAGCTTTTGATCTCGTACCCAGAGAAAAACTTTGGGAAGTGCTCAGAGACCTGGGAATTCCACCCTATCTCCTTAATGCTATCGTTAGGCTCCACCTAGACAATTTTGCCCAAGTGAGATGTGGAAAACATAGGGAGCTCACCCCGCACTTTCCTGTTAGGAAAGGGGTACGCCAGGGCTGTGTCTTAGCTCCCACCCTATTCTGTCTTTTTATTAACGGGCTCATCGACCATCTTAATAGAATAAAAGACAATGATGCCCCAAAGTTAGCCTCTGGGAGGGTGCCGGCGTTGATGTTCGCCGACGACACCCTCCTACTCGCTAAAACACCAATGGGAATCCAGCGTACTCTCGACGGTTTTGCTAATTTCTGCAAGCTTCGGGGGCTGGAGATCAATATTTCTAAAACAAAATATATGGTCTTCAACCCCCCTGAAACCACCCGTCCTAATCCATCTTTATACGGAATTCCGTTAGAAAGAGTTAAGGTGTTTGATTATTTAGGTGTAACTTTGTCAGAACACTTTGAATGGGGGCCACAGATGACGAAAGCAAGTCTCAGGCTTACGCAGACGGTGGGTGGGATTATGAAATTGCATAGATCCTCTGCATTCAAACCGGCGGGCCCCGTGGTGGAAGTATACAAGGCACAAGCACGGGGTGCTACACTATATGGGGCAGAACTGTGGGGGCACCGCCCCACCTTTGATCTGAGTAGGGTGGAGAATAGCTACCTGAGGCAGCTGATAGGTCTTCCTCGTAGTACTCCCCTGCTGCCCATTCGCATGGACCTGGGCATTAGGCCCATAGATGAAGAGAGTGCCCTTAGACCCATTACATTCTGGCGCCGGCTATGGGCGACTCCGGAATTGTCCATCTTTAGGGCCGAGCTCAAGGAGTTTTTAGTCCCTTGCACTTTTAAGAAAATTCCCTGGTTCAACCACATAAGAGACTACTTTTTAAGCTAGGCATGACAGATTTATGGAAGTCACCTGAAATAACATGTCCAACGACTCCCAGGGTGGCACTAGTTGGGCGCTATAGACTTTACAAACTAGCGGCCACCCAGGAAAGTTCCTCCTGTGGTCGTTTGACCATGGAGTTTCTCCAAGTCAAAGATGTGTATAACAGAGAATCTTTCCTGGATACCATCGAACCTCCATGGGCCAGGAAACTTTACGTGCAGTTTAGGATAGGGTCTCTTCCACTTCGCTCTTTTACTAGTAAATGGGCTAAAGAGTGCAATAGTGATTGTCCCGCTTGCAAGTATAAGGAAGAGTCGATAACACACATTTTCTTCTTTTGTCCAGCTTATTTAGCGCCGCGTAAGCGTTGGTTAATCCAACTGTGCAAGAACCTTGGCTTTGTGCGTTGCGTGGAGGCATTGAGGGTTTTAAAATATACAACCCACCCGCTAATAGTGTTTGCTGTTTCACGCTTTTTAAATTCAATGTGGTACACTAGGTGGGCTTTCTTAGAATAGCTGACTCTGGGAGGAGAGGAACAGTTGATTATGCATAGGATTTGTCTTCCATCACTTATGCGCCCCTCCCGGACCTTGACTACATCCATTCCTAACTTTGTAAAATTTTCGCCCTCAGGTTTTTTATTCTATTTTTAAATCTCTTCTTTTTTTATGACATTTTCAAAAAGAAGAAAAATGGAGTTGCTTTCCCTGTCTTGTGGATTGTTACCTGCCTTGTTATGTTGGCCTAGGCCTGGCTGCCATGCTGCTTTTCTTTGCGCACGTTACACTGAGCCGGGCCTTCCTCGCCCTTTGCTCGTGCCAAGTTCTTTTGCACTGTCTGCATTTTCTGTTGTTCACCTTTCTGGGCTCAGTCTGCACAAACATGTACAAGGTCGCATAACAATGTATTCTGGTTCTTCCTGATATGGCCAGTCTCGCGCACCCAGACATAACATTATGTGCAATTGCCATGAAGAATTTGATATGCTTTTAATACTGTGGTTTACTAGCGCTTAACACACTTGGAGAAATCCCTTTCAGTGAGAAGAGCTATGATGTCCTGCTGATGTAATTCTGCATCTAGAGACTGAGGTATGGGGTTCGCTAGTCAAAGCCCAGAGGTCTTCTATTTTATAATAAACTATCTTACTGCAAGGGGAGGGTGGTAATGTTATTTATACGTTTATCCACTGAGCTCTGAGATGCTTTCCCCGTTTGTATTCTATGGAATTGTAACCATGCTGCTTATATTAGTCATATGCATTATGCTATTAGTACTGACACGTGTACTGTACATTAGAGCACGTAAGTTGGAATAAACATTTTAAACTATCCAGTGTCTCTTCCTACGCACCTTGTGGACAAGTACGAGTGAGTGACGAAAGAGTGTTCTTGCTTCTGCGAGTCCTGAGATAAAGATACCGTGTTCTGGGTTGTCCAAACATTAGTACTTGGGTGCTAATGGGATGCTAAGCTAGTTGGGTTGGGGTTTTTGGGTGCTACGGTATATGGTGGCAAACCACTGTATTCCGGGGTCCCATTTTCCTGTGCATAGCTCTGTGTATGTGCAGAAACCTTATGACATGGCGCGACCACCGTGGGGCAGCTTATTCTGCGAGACGCTTGAGTAGTACTTGTGCTTGTCCACAAACCCTCGCGTACGCTTCCGGAGGCGTATGTGACGGTGATACCTCCTATATTGAATGTTTTATAGGTTCTTTCAAGCTTGATGTTATTAAAAAGGTTAGTTAACAGACCCATTTTTGTGCTCCCTGTTAGGTTGTCGGATATTATTGTTTAGTCATGGCTGGTGTGGCGATTGCTGCACATAGTCGAGAGCACTCCGAGACCACTTACGGGTGTATGGAGTGCCTGATACAGGGATCGATTTGGTCTTTGTGGTTCAAGCCGATCCGGCTTACCACTTTGAGGTGTTTTACACTTGGATCACTTTTGAAGCGGTGGAGGCAGATGATAATCTGTTTCATGAATATAAACCCACCGTTATTCCTGCTGCCTATCGACCCTATACCACTCTTGAAGTACCTCTCACGGCTTGGCAGCACCGTGTTTGGTTTAATGGCGCCCTACCACAACCAACTACCGCAGTTCGTTTAGGCCCCTTGTCAATTCAGGGGCCACTTGGCCTGTATTGGCCGGGTATACCCCGCATCCAAATTATCTGGCATTACCGCTTGCGAACTGCGCACTATGCATACCGAATTGGTACGAGTGCATCGAGCCCTAGTGACATACGTTACAGGTAGTCTACATGGAGCTGCTCCTGTAGTCGCAGGCCAACCAGCTATAGCCGCTGGAGTGACTATAAGTCCTGTCATGGTAAATTCTGTGATGGGCAAACGTCCACAAAATAAGGACGACTATCCTTACTGGCTTGCAGAAAAGTTCGATCAGATAGAAGCAGTGTTTCCCCATACATCCCCAGTAGATAAACACCGCATCCTCACGATAAGTTTGCCAAAAGACATAATCCCGATTTGACATCATGTGAAAACTGGGGTAAGGTATTCGCAGCAGTTTATTCAAAATGTTTTGGAACTCCTTCCATGACGGTTCTACCCTCTGTAATTAAAAAGTACAGGATGAACATGGCCCTGAAGCGGCTGTGGAATTAGGGATGAGACTAGTGGGAGTGTTTGATGTAGTAGCTGAACTGATCCTTGGAAATGTCAAGGGCGATGCTATGAACTTTCAAGTAGCGAATGCTTTGGCTTTGGTCCCAGAGTTGGACAGGCCCCGCGAATTACCGAAAATTATTGCCCGGGCTTATAAAACGATTGGAAGAAATAGCCTGGGCAACAAGCCTTTGTAAAAATGCAAACTCAATCGCAAACGCAAGTTACACAAGCAAAAAGTGCATCTGAGAAAGATGATAAACCAGTCTTCACTAAAAAGAGTTGGAGACAGAAAAAACAGGGTAAGCAACAAAAGAAGCCGGGGTCGAGAGGCGCTTCCCCAGTTTCGGTTTCTTCTGAACGTACTTATGATTTACGTGATAGGTCGAGGATTAAATCACCAGAAAGGTTTCAGAGCTCTGATACGCGTTCTCCTCGTTCTTCACAGGCCCAGACGTCGTCACAGGCTGGTGGAGGAGGACGGCAAGATAGAGGAAGGGGCCGAGAGGCTCCCCAGGAGCGAGACCAACCTCGACAACAAGTCAGAGGGAAAGCAGAAGACTTTCATCTTCCTCGACCGCAATTTCAGAAGAAAAAGGTTGCCGCTGTCACAGCGAAATATGCCTCAGACCGTGAGAACGAGACTCCAGAATTGGACGTGGGCAGTGACCCTCCTAGACAGCGCCGCGGAAGTTACCATAGTGCGGGAGGCGCTACGTCCTCATATGGAGGCGACAGCAACTGAAACATTCGTTACTGTAGAGACAGCTGACACGAGAGTGGCACCCCTGACAGACTTTACAACATAGTCATCCAAATTGAAGGTGACATACCGCGTGAAATAAAAGGGATTTTTGGGAAAATCTAACCTCTTCATATGACATTTTGTTAGCAGAGGTGGATTGGCCACCTCCATTCGTTTTAGCTGCACATAAAGGAGAGGAGGTAATCCTTCCAAGCTTATCAAGGCATGTCCCAAAGGACAAAGCTGAAGCACTTGCAGCTGAGTGGGCTGTGTACCTGGCACCAGCGTTATACCGCAACCATTTAGGATGGGATGAAGAATCACCTCCTCATGCAATACCTTTGCGGTCACTACCGCAGCCACAACCCCAATATCCCATCAAACGGCAGGCAAAGGCCCCGTCTCCGAAATTCTGACACAGTTGGAATATCAGGGAGTAATTGAACCATGCGTATCACCTATGAACAATCCCCTTTTCGTGGTTTCTAAACCCGATGGATCGTACCGCTTAGTTTTGGATTACCGGCATTTAAATACACATTGTCGGAACTTTGCGGTGCAAAATACACACAGTTCTGCGCTTGTAGACAGTCTTGTTCGTAAAAAATACAAAACGACACTTGACCTTTCAAACGGTTTCTACACGCACAACCTAGCCCCGGAGAGTGGTCAATGGACCGCATTCACTTCCGGTGGTAAATTATTCCAGTTCCGGCGTTTACCCATGGGCTACAAAAATAGTCCGGGTATATTCGCCGCCCGTGTTGTTTCTTTGTTAAATGACATTGATCAAGACGCATGTTCGTACGTAGATGACATCTATCTGACGGACGACGAATTATTTCAGCATTTGTCCCGTGTGGACCGCATTATTCTTGAATTTGCGGAGCAGGGTTACAAATTTAACTTTGCTAAATCACACATTGCTGAATTTACCGTTCTGTTCTTGGGCTATGAGCTCAACAACGAAGGTAAGGGCTTAGCCCCCATTTCTTGGAAAAATGTGCACATTTGTGCCCCCAAATACTCTGAAGAAACTTCAGTCTTTGCTGGGTTTCCTGAATTTCGGGCGTACTTACATTCCCGAATATGCCCAGCGTATCAAGCCTTTGTATGCTTTGATACAACCTACTTATTCAAGGTCTTGCTGGCTGCCTGAGCATACCTCAATTCTGCAGTCTTTGCAGACAGACCTTTGGAGTCTAAATATCTTTTGACTCGTGATAACCACACAAACCTGGTGATTAGAATAATTCCGGGCGGTGGGATTCACATACTTAACCTTTAATGAAGGTGATACAGTACCCATCGCATACAAGTCACATCTGTACACTTCCGCTGAATTGCGCTTTACCTCTGTCGAAAAAGTTCTAACTGCAGTGCAAATGGCGATTCTAAAAGAACGCGCACTGGCACAGGGAAAGCGGATTCTAGTGGTAACACCCTGTCCTGCCCTAGAGGCAGTAACAAAGGCAAGTGTACCGAACTCAAAAGCAATGCATCCCCGTTGGATACAATGGGCTACATCCTTGACGTCTTCGGACGTCACTTTTGTTTTTGATTCTTCTCTGCAGACTCAGGAGTTTTTGCAGTATGAATTCGTTCATCCTCCTCCTTTGTTTTTATTACCGCTTGAGGATTACAAATGTGTGATCTACACCGATGGTTCGGCGCAACCGGCCACTGGGTCCAAGCACGCTTATTCAGCTGCATGTGCTATTGTTGCGGGTTCCTTTGTAGATGGAAAGTTCAAATCCTCTGCAGTGCATACTCGCACACTTGGAGATAGTACCGCACAATTGGCCGAGCTGCATGCATTGCTACTTGCACTTGAGTTCGCTTCTCAGGATGAGACCACTCTTATTGTATGTGATTCTTTTTACTGTGTACAATCTTACAATGACAATCTGTTTTTCTGGTCGAAAAACGACTATAAGGACGCAAAGGGAGCACAATTAAGCATAAAATGCTTTGGGTTCGAGTGGCAGAATTGCAACAACGTCTGCCCCTCACACAGGTGGTTCACACCTTAGGCCATCAGCGGGTGGGCGCACACGCTATAGGTAACGATCTGGCAGATGAAGCTGCCCGTTCAGCAGTAGTCACGTGTTCAGTAGCAGCGGTTACCAGGTCCATGTCTAAAATAGACCCTGTTATATTAGCAGCTATTGCTGCAACCAAGGAAGGTAATAATTACCCTACAGGTTTCCCTTCCAAGTATTCTTACACATTAAGTCCCGATCAGGTTCCTTATGTAACTATACCTGACGTTGGAGATCGGCTGATCCCCAACGCGGACCGCAGGAGTGCCTTGATATCAGCTGCACACGAAGGCATGGCTTCGGCTCATGCAGGTGTGTCAGCTACAGTTTCTATCTTGCAGCAGCGTTATTGGTGGCGTGGGTTATATAAAGACACCCGTGCTTTTGTTCTTTCTTGCGACGTTTGTCAACAGATTAAGCCTTCCACGGTAACACGTCCACCACAAACACCGCTCTGCATTGCTAACAGACCCTTTGGGTGTGTTTACTTGGATCACTGCGGTCCATTCTCATCAGACACTGCTTATAAATACATCTTAGTGGCAGTGGACTCGTGCACACGGTTTCTCTGGGTCTGGCCACAACGGAGTGCTGACGCCCGAAATGTAATCAGGGATTTGCGTGTCTTTGTGGGAATTTTCGCATGCGGCACCTTCCATTCGGACCAAGGTCCAGCGTTTGCCTCTAGGGCTTACAAGGATGCAATGGCTTCGCTTGGGGTGCGGGTGAAATTTTCGTCTCCGTATAGGCCTGAGGGCAACTCTATCGTTGAACGAATGAACCGTGACTTAAAGCAATCCTTAACAGCTAGGGTTATAGGTACTGGCAGGAACTGGCTGGCCCATTTGTATACCGTTCAGCGTGCACTTAATAATCTCCCTAGAAGACCTCTGGGTGGGCGGACCCCATACGAAATGCTCTTTGGCATAAGAATGTTTGTGCCTGACCTTGAAGGTCCAGACATCGCGGCGCAATCCGCCAAGTTTGATGTAGATAACCACTCTGCTATGTTACAGGACTTACAAGAAGCCCGAGACAAACTTGCAACTACACATTTGCCTTCAGCCACAGATCCTGCGTTGCAGATTCCGGTAGCCGGCTGGCTTCCGAAAGTTGGAGAACTGGTTCGAGAGAAGGTTGAAAACAAAAAAGAATTTGGCCCCTCTTTTCGTGCACCGGTTCCAGTTCTTGGCCTGAAGGGAACACGTACAGTCATTTTACCGCCGCTTCCTGGTCGCAAAGAGAACAGATACATCTCAGTTGAAAATGTCAAGCTACAGCGCCTGGCCGATCCTGAATAGTGTCACACCAGCGGTCTCTTGTCCTGCCATTTATCGGACATATGTTCATAGTCCATCTGCACGAACGATCGCTGATGCTGTAATTGAGATGGTTGATTTGCCTGAATCCTCTACTTTGCCTGAAACTACGATTGATCCCCAACTCTCCACCAATATCGACGAGGACGAGTATACTTATCCTGCATCAGAATCGGTGGCACATCAACCAACAACGCCACTTGGCCCGACTCGTTATTCCTTTGATTCGGATTCCACATCTTCAAAAGTTCCATCCAAGTTCAGTATTTTTATATCCTGGTTTAGAGACAATTTTTGATTCCACCCTGGACATACATCTGGTTGGTACTTTTCTTGATATTTTTGTTCATGTCCATTGGCTTTGTCACAGTGTTTTTTCTACTAATTAATGGTCACTATTTACCTGAACGCTCTGCTGTAGACTATGTTTCTGGAACTTTGGCTCCTCATTCCTCGTCTCACATCATGAAGCGTGACCACACATTTGTGAACATTTCAGCTTTCCCAGTTGCTGATGGCATCGTATGGGATGCAGTGAATTATCAAATCCATGGTCCGACGGAAATTATTAATGTACCTAATGTCCTTCGTGTTTCAATGGGTGATGTAGTACAAAATAATATTCATTCTGATGATTGGGATGTGCATGCCGTTGAAGCATTGTTTGCCGATTTAAAATATTATGCATCTTTTAATGCTGAAGATTTATATATGAATTCTGCTAATTATGCCGATTTGTATTGTTACCAACATTGGGGTAATCATTTTCTCCATAAGCCCAGTGCCCTGCGTAGTTCTGTTAACTATACCCAATGGGAACATTGTCCAAACCCCTTGCCAGGTAGCTCTCAAACTCTTCGAAATAAGTTTAATTATTTCACTGATTTTAATCGGTCGAACCCTGCATCCTATTATTTTAGACTAAATAACACATCAACTCAGAAAATTATGTTAACACACACCAAATTGCTTTATTCAGGTTCCTTTCTAAGTGCCCTAGCTGTGGGTGGTTATGAGTACTGGGATAATACAGTGGATTTAAAATCTATTTGGGGCTCCAAGCCATGGCAGGTACAGGGAACCGAGGCGTTGCATCGTGCTTGCCTCATCCCTACCCAAATTATGTTCCTAAATGCTTCCATCTATCAGACTACATGTTGGGGCTTAGCAACCACTAAACAATTGAATACGCCATCAATACCATCCCTGTCGAGTTTTCCAAATGAAAGCTCACGATTCAATATGTCCCTCGTGTCCCTGCAGGCAATGTTACAAAATAATTCGTTTAATGTTTCTGAGCTGGTTCAGTCACCCTGGTTAGTATGGCCTATATCATCTAATGCATGTCAAATGCGTTTTCATGATACTGGTGCTAGCTACACACAGAATAGGCCTGATCCGAGGTTTACTGATGCCCGTACTGTCACTACATACTCTGTTGGTAAATTATGCAAACAATGGCTGCAACATTCGTCCCTTGATTCTGTTAAACAACATTTGTCCCTCCTTTCAGGCAATATTGATCTGTCCGACTTTGTTTTGGGACCTCGTGGTCCCCGACCTAAAAGATTCATTTATGAAACATATAATGAACTCTGGAAGCTATCACAAATGGAAGCTGCTTCCCGTCTTCGGGAAATAGATCAAGCAAATTTGGAAAAGGTGCTTGCTGTTGTGGACAATAGTATTAATATCCTGTCTTCTCGCATTTACACTTTAGAGAATATTGTGTCCTCTGTTGTTGATATTGTACAAGATGATGTTTCTGTGTTATATCATGGTCAGAATCAATTGCGTTCGGTTATGCAGTTTGCATGGACTTTACAAACGCTTAAGTTAGGTAAAGTGCCTTGGCATTTTTGAACACCTCTGCCTTGTTTCTACCTTTTAACTTAACTGATAAACAGCAATTTATGTCCATGAAGGATGCAACTTACACTCTATTACATATCGAAAAGATGGATCCTTTGCCGTTCTCTGTTGCAGAACTCGATTCTGCTGTGTGGCTAGTTCATGGGGTTATCGCTTTACCTTTTTCCTTATTTGAATTTGACTCGTGCATGAAACATTATCCTGTGGGCCGTTACCGGCCCTTGGGCAGTGCTTTCCTGCATGAACTCTGGTCCTTGCCTTTCATGTATAAATGCCTTCGGGACGGCAAGGAAGTCTTTCTCACGGGGAGTACTGCGACTCGACTATGGGTCATTCGCTTATTTGTAAACACATTAAATTGCATGGCTCATGTAGCGTTTCCGCTCCTAATCTTGCTTGTGTGCTGAAGGGTATTCCTGCTCCTGTTATTTCACCTACTTTCACTCTCCTTTCCAATGGTAGTTATTTACTTTTAAATAACGAAAACTGTTGTGGCCTGCAAGCTGGCATTCCTTACATTGTAACAGTTTCGCACAGGGTTGTCTGCTGCAAAAATGTGCTTTTTCCTCCCCCTCATGGCAAGGTTGATATCTCTATGAAGCAGATTTCAATAGACTGAGCAGAATAAAGGCACTATTATTAAACGAGGAAGTTATGCTCACGTCCGCCCGGGAGACATTCATTCTCCAGGTGGCGAGTACCCACAGTGAAATACAGGCCCTTTTAAACACTAATCTCCCCCAACATTTTGGGGAGTTAATACATCGTATTTTTAACGCATCTAACACTGAAGGCCTAGTACACTTTTTTAAGGTCGTTGGGTCGGGTTTGGTGTCCTCCTTCCAGACTATTTTTGGTGTCATCCCGGCTTTCATACATTCTATATTTTCCAGTGTCTTTGGCGGTTTCCCATTGATCCTCGCTTTAGCGGCTGGTGTCTTGCTCTTAATTTGCTTTCTGCGCAATGGCTGCTCCCGATGGGACCTGCTCGATCCAGAACGCCTCCAGCTGCTCCGTGAGCGCCTTTTGGCCGGTTTTGGTGTCTTGCCATTGGCGACACTGAGTGTGTCATATACTCTTTCATTTCGCTTTGCGTATTTCACTTGCGTGCAACCTGTGATGACTTGTGTCCGCTGTCCTTTCACCTGGACTCTGGATTATTGCCTCTCCAATTCGTCATTGTCTGTTCCGGATTTTGTTCAGTTGATGGGTCCCTTAGAGGCCCATGAGCAGGACTGTTCCGTCGCTGGCTGTATGGCGCGTGCGGCTGCACTGGGGATTTTGGCGCAATGGGATATCTGGGCGGCTGCCCAGGATCTCCTACAACGAAGCTGTTTCAATTATCACGCAAGCTGTCCCGCATTGCTTCTGGATGCTCCCTTTGCTGAGGAGCATTCCTGCTCTTTGAACTCATGGATTGGATGGCATCTATGTTTTTGACGATTCCAATGATGAACTCTTGGAGGGTATGGCTTTTTCTGCACTTTCACTTTCATGGATTGACCTGCCCTTCGCCGTTTGGGCGCTCCCTGTGCTCCGACGTCAATTTTCTCCTCTGATGGGCCTCTGTCCTGGCCGCCGGACTGTCCAGGGGAGGGTGTCTTGTGGATTGTTACCTGCCTTGTTATGTTGGCCTAGGCCTGGCTGCCATGCTGCTTTTCTTTGCGCACGTTACACTGAGCCGGGCCTTCCTCGCCCTTTGCTCGTGCCAAGTTCTTTTGCACTGTCTGCATTTTCTGTTGTTCACCTTTCTGGGCTCAGTCTGCACAAACATGTACAAGGTCGCATAACAATGTATTCTGGTTCTTCCTGATATGGCCAGTCTCGCGCACCCAGACATAACATTATGTGCAATTGCCATGAAGAATTTGATATGCTTTTAATACTGTGGTTTACTAGCGCTTAACACACTTGGAGAAATCCCTTTCAGTGAGAAGAGCTATGATGTCCTGCTGATGTAATTCTGCATCTAGAGACTGAGGTATGGGGTTCGCTAGTCAAAGCCCAGAGGTCTTCTATTTTATAATAAACTATCTTACTGCAAGGGGAGGGTGGTAATGTTATTTATACGTTTATCCACTGAGCTCTGAGATGCTTTCCCCGTTTGTATTCTATGGAATTGTAACCATGCTGCTTATATTAGTCATATGCATTATGCTATTAGTACTGACACGTGTACTGTACATTAGAGCACGTAAGTTGGAATAAACATTTTAAACTATCCAGTGTCTCTTCCTACGCACCTTGTGGACAATTACGAGTGAGTGACGAAAGAGTGTTCTTGCTTCTGCGAGTCCTGAGATAAAGATACCGTGTTCTGGGTTGTCCAAACATTAGTACTTGGGTGCTAATGGGATGCTAAGCTAGTTGGGTTGGGGTTTTTGGGTGCTACGGTATATGGTGGCAAACCACTGTATTCCGGGGTCCCATTTTCCTGTGCATAGCTCTGTGTATGTGCAGAAACCTTATGACATCCCATGTCCATCCCTGTAAATATGGCAATTGTTGTGAATTTTATGATAACCGATCTGGAGAAAATGAATGTGTTACTGTAAATATTTTTTTATGATTTCTCGTTTTAATGTAAAATGTACTTTTATGGTCCTTCGTGGCCGAAATAAAGTTTATGGAATGGAATGGATTCACATTACTCCATTAACCCCTACATCATTTAAAAAAAGAATGTTAGTAGTAAAGGGCTTAAAAGTATAGAATTAGTGTGTGCACATGTGTGAGTGTATAAAATAAAAATAGCATAAACCCTGGAGTGAGGTGGAGCTGTGCATGGTGAAAGTTATATGGTGCATGGTTTACATACCAGTAAAGTTTCGGTTGTAAAAAGTACTCCATGTTAACAAGGTAGAGGCTGAGTGTACCTGGTATGTGTTGCAGAGGCATGTTTCTAAGTAGGTTGCTGCTTAAAGTCAAAGCCTATTACAAAAGATATGTCTGAAAAACCAAAGCTTCTGCTCACAATAGATTATCCACCAATGGATGTCTGGGCACAAGCCTATGTTAAATAGTTGTTGTACAAAAGTTTATAAGATGTGAATGTCTATTTTCAAAATTTCCATGATGATTTTGAAGCACTGAACATTGTTGACTAATGTAGAATGTTGTGGTGAAGAACTTAAAGAGGGTTTATCGCATGGTGTGGGTGCAAGCATGCCTCTAAAATTGTATGCCAATCTGCTAATCTCAGGAATATATGCAGTGTATTTTACCGAACTACATAGGGTTGTCCATAGAGGCTGGTTAAAGATGTCTTATTAATGGCTAATGCATAGCTATCACCCTCTTGACTGTGGGTCATATGAAGTCATTAGGAGAGTGATTCCATTAAGATGAGTAAAGAACAAACATTTTTTGTAGCATGTTCAAGGTTAAAAAGTGTGTGACCCCATTAAATTCTATGGAGGCATTTTGTTTCTTAGGCTGGTGAACACCAGTAAAAAGAGGGTGATATCCACTAAATATGGGTCAGTTGACAGATATGCTGTGTGTCCTGCATGTTGCCAGAGACTATGTCCATTATCAATTGACTGGTGACAGAAAATTGGGCATAGATGTAGCTTGTTGAACTGGTAAACAGTCTAAATATCGAGTTTTTTATGTCGACTTGCACTAATATCGAGTGCAGAATATCGTGATACAAAAATATCGACTGTCAGAATATCGTGGTCAAGAATATCGAGTCTAAGGTAAGTAATATCGTTTTTAACAATAACGAAGTTATTAATATCGTTTGCAAAAATATAGTTGTTAAAAATATCGTTTTTTTAGTTAGTGTTGTGTATTTTAGTCTGTATTTTAAATGTATGTGTTCTATTTTTTTGTCTAAGTATTGCATTTGTTTTTTAATATATATGTGTTACATTTTTATAAGTTATTAATTTTATTTTAATTAAATTCTGCGTTTTAGTTCCGTAGCGGGTTGTGGGTTTATAGGGGAATAGGGTGGGAACTAATTTAATTATAATTAATTTATTAATATTTTTTATTAATTAATATTTATGTATTTAACATTTTATATTGTTAATTGTGGGAATTAATGTATTATTAATTATTTATTAATTGGTTGTTAATTATTATTAATTCATTGGTAATTATGTTAATTGTGTCATTTTTTTAGGAGCGGGTTGTGGGTTGATAGGGGAGTAGGGTGGGAAGTTATTTAATTATAATCAATTAATTCATATTTTTTATTAATTTATATTTATGTATTTAATATTTTATATTGTTAACTGTGGTAATTAATTTATTATTAATTATTTATTAATTTGTTGTTAATTATTATTAATTAATTGGCAATTATGTTAATTGTGTTATTTTTTTAGGAGTGCGTTGTGGGTTGATAGGGGAGTATGGTGGGAAGTAATTTAATTTTAATACCTTTTTTGAATATTTATAATATAATATTTATTTAATGTTATTTTATAGTGTTAATTGTGTGAATTAATTTATTATGAATTGTTTTTATTTTGCTTGTTAATTGTTATTAGATAATTAATTGTTCATAAATTATTTTTATTGTGTCATGTTTTATGACATTGGTGGTGGCTTCAATAGGGGAATATGGTGGAGTTAAAATATTTATAATTAATTGATTATTTGTTAATTAATGCTAATTAATTAGTTAAATTTTAAATATGCTAATTGTGGAATAATTTTGATGTGTGAGTTGTGGCGTTTATAGTTGTAAATGTTGGGAAGAAATTTTTTCAAAATTAATTAATGATTTGTTGTTAATTGTTATTAATTTATTAATGTAAAATTAGTTATGGAAATTGTGTACATATTTTTAGGTGTGTGCTTTTGTGTTTATTGGGTTAGAGTGTTGAAAGTAATATACTTTAAATAAATGTATCATTAGTTGATCATTAGTATTTATTTATTAATTGATAAATATTGTTAGTAATTGTTTTGTTTTTATTTTGTTTGGGGATTTAGGTTCAATAGCGGTAATGTTTTGTTTTAGCCCCTCCGCTATCCAACACTTTCCCTACTGTTGCACTCCCTGGAGTGGGAATAGTAATTTTTACCCCTACGCTATGCAACACTTTCTCTAACGTTGTATTCGTTGGAGTGGGAATAGTAGTTTTTACCACTCCGCTATCCAACACTTTCCCTACTGTTGCACTCCCTGGAGTGGGAATAGTAATTTTATCCACCATGCTATCCAACACTTTCCCTACTGTTGCACTCATTGGAGTGGGAATAGTAAATTATTCCCCTCCGGTATCCAACACTTTCCCTACTGTTGTACTCGCTGGAGTGGGAATAGTAATTTTTACCCCTACGCTCTCCAACACTTTCCCTACTGTTGCACTCCCTGGAATGGGAATAGTAATTTTTACCCCTCAGCTATCCAACACTTTCCCTACTGTTGCATTCGCTGGAGTGGGAATAGTAATTTTTATCCCTACGCTATCCAACACTTTCCCTACTGTTGCACTCGCTGGAGTGGGAATAGTAATTTTTATGTCTCTGCTATCCAACACTTTCCCTACTGTTGCACTTGCTGGAGTGGGAATAGTAATTTTTTCCCCTTCGCTATCCAACACTTTCCCTACTGTTTCACTCATTGGAGTTGGAATAGTGAATTATTCCCCTCCGCTATCCAACACTTTCCCTACTGTTGCACTCGCTGGAGTGGGAATAGTAATTTTTACCCCTACGCTATCCAACACTTTCCCTCCTGTTGCACTCGCTGGAGTGGGAATAGTAATTTTTTCTCCTCCGCTATCCAACACTTTCCCTACTGTTGCACTCATTGGAGTGGGAATAGTAAATTATTTCCCTCTGCTATCCAACACTTTCCCTACTGTTGCATTTATTGGAATGGGAATAGTAAATTATTCCCCTCCGCAATCCAACAGCTTCCCTACTGTTGCACTCGCTGGAGTGGGAATAGTAATTTTTACCCCTACGCAATCCAACACTTTCCCTACTGTTGCACTCGCTGGAGTGGGAATAGTAATTTTTACCCCTCCGCTATCCAACACTTTCCCTACTGGTGCACTCCCTGGAGTGGGAATAGTAATTTTATCCCCTATGCTATCCAACATTTTCCCTACTGTTGCACTCATTGGAGTGGGAATATTAATTTTTACCCCTACGCTATCCAACACTTTCCTTACTGTTGCACTCGCTGGAGTGGGAATAGTAATTTTATCCACCATACTATCCAACACTTTCCCTACTGTTGCACTCATTGGAGTGGGAATAGTAAATTATTCCCCTCCGGTATCCAACACTTTCCCTACTGTTGCACTCGCTGCAGTGGGAATAGTAATTTTTACCCCTACACTCTCCAACACTTTCCCTACTGTTGCACTCCCTGGAATGGGAATAGTAATTTTTACCCCTCCGCTATCCAACACTTTCCCTGGTGATGCATTCGCTGGAGTGGGAATAGTAATTTTTACCCCTACACTATCCAACACTTTCCCTACTGTTGCACTCGCTGGAGTGGGAATAGTAATTTTTATGTCTCTGCTATCCAACACTTTCCCTACTGTTGCACTTGCTGGAGTGGGAATAGTAATTTTTTCCCCTTCGCTATCCAACACTTTCCCTACTGTTGCACTCATTGGAGTTGGAATAGTAAATTATTCCCCTACGTTATCCAACACTTTCCCTACTGTTGCACTCGCTGGAGTGGGAATAGTAATTTTTACCACTACGCTATCCAACACTTTCCCTACTGTTGCACTCATTGGAGTGGGAATAGTAAATTATTTCCCTCCGCTATCCAACACTTTCCCTACTGTTGCATTCATTGGAGTGGGAATAGTAAATTATTCCCCTCCGCAATCCAACAGCTTCCCTACTGTTGCACTCGCTGGAGTGGGAATAGTCATTTTTACCCCTACGCAATCCAACACTTTCCCTACTGTTGCACTCGCTGGAGTGGGAATAGTAATTTTTACCCCTCCGCTATCCAACACTTTCCCTACTGGTGCACTCCCTGGAGTGGGAATAGTAATTTTATCCCCTATGCTATCCAACATTTTCCCTACTGTTGCACTCATTGGAGTTGGAATAGTAATTTTTACCCCTACGCTATCCAACACTTTCCTTACTGTTGCACTCGCTGGAGTGGGAATAGTAATTTTTTCCCCTTCGCTATCCAACACTTTCCCTACTGTTGCACTCATTGGAGTGGGAATAGTAAATTATTCCCCTCCGCTATCCAACACTTTCCTTACTGTTGCATTCGTTGGAGTGGGAATAGTAAATTATTCCCCTCCACTATCCAACACTTTCCCTACTGTTGCACTCGCTGGAGTGGGAATAGTAATTTTTACTCCTCCGTTATCCAACACTTTCCCTACTGTTGCACTCGCTGGAGTGGGAATAGTAAATTATTCCCCTCTGCTATCCAACATGTTCCCTACTGTTGCACTTACTGTAGTGGGAATAGTAATTTATTCACCTCCGCTATCCAACACTTTCCCTATTGTTGTACTCAATGTAGTGTAAAATGTAGTTTTAAAAAATAATACATATTTTAATATTTTAATTTATAATATATATATATTTTTTATTTTTATGTTACAGGTGTATGTATATATATATATGTATTTATAATTTTTAATATATTTCTAACATTTATAATTTATTAAAATAATTATTTCTTAATTATTATTAAGTAAATATATATATTACATTTTATATATGTGTTTAATTTATTTTTACATTACATTTATTACTTATAATTGTTAACATTTTCTAATAATTCTAAATATTTTTTTAAGTTATATGTATTATTTAATTTATTTTACATTATTTTTTATGCATTTAAAAAAAACGATATTTTGTACTTCGATATTTTTAACAACTATATTTTTTTCTCTCGATATTTTAGTACTTACCATTATGAAGATAGGATGTCGATATTTTTTACATCAATATTTATATCCCAATATTTTGGGAACACGATATTTTGTCTCTCGATATTTTGTCAGTGATCCTGTTGAACTATGTACTGTTTGCAAAGCCTATAGTACACTATCATAATCATATGATGATATCATTAGTGATGTAATCAATTATGTAAACTGAGATGTCATCAATGATACCATCTAACATGTCAAGAGCTAAGTAATATGTGAGGTTATAAGCAGCAAAGTAAAACTGGTGAATTTCAGTGATTTTTGGGGTTTTTAAACATTAGTTCCTATCCAGGTCTGCAGACCCAAAATGACTAACAAGAGTGCTACTGCCAGTTTTAGAGAAAAGGAACAAAAAAAGCCAATATATATATATATATATATCGCCAGTAGATAGTTATAGTTAGGACCTAATTTCCATAGGAAATCCGCAACATTTTATTTGAAATAACTTTGGCGCCGGTAAACGAATCTTCGTGAAATTTTCAAACTTTGTGGCCCGCTCCGGTCCGCTCCTATCTTGAAAGTCTCGGGGTGATTCGTCAAGCGGGGGCCGAGAAAAAAGGGGGGTCCCAAAACGTGTTTTCCCCATGCAATTTTCCATAGGAACCTTTCATCGCAGCTACAGCCCGAACTGCTGAACGGAATTACACCAAATTTCGCAAAAAGGTAGCCCTTGGTTCAGAGTCGTGCCTTTTGCTTAAATGGTGTAAATCCGTTCAGTAGTTCCTGTGAAAATCAAAAGTTAAATCACATATATATATCTATGGCCGCGTAGGGTCCGCGCACCCTCCCGATCACGAGCTGTATGCTAATTGGCTGTCAACACTCCAAACCTGGAAGTGTTGGCAGCCATCTTGTGCCTCGGTAGAAGCGAGGCACAAGAAATCAGGAAAACAACTGCGCAAAACGCAAAAAGGGGGCAGGGTAGAAACACCCGGACCCCCTAGGCCTGCTCAGGGCCCAAATTTTTTTTTAAAAAAATCAAAAATCGGCGGGATGCGCTTAGGGGGTGCAGATCCCGCAGAGAAAAAAAAAAAATGAAGCGCGGTCTCCCGCGCTTCATTGTTAATTGGCCCCCGGGTGGGCCAAGTCCCGGGGGCATGCGGGGGTTTATTAAATAAATGTATGGGGGCCTCTAAGGCCCCCCCAAGCCCGGGGACCGCCACCCCCGGGGCTTTAAAGAATGGTGCAGGAGGGCTCTCGGCCTCTCCGCAGCCCTGGGGACCGCCACCCCCCAGGGCTTCTTTTTTAAAATTAAAATTACCTGTGTGGGGGGGCTCAAGCCCCCCCACATGCCCCGGGGACCGCCACCTCCCCAGGGCACTAAATCGTTAAATATGGGGGTCCGTTACGGACCCCTACCTTCCCGGGGCTTTCAAGATGTTTGGAGGGGGGCCGCGCGGCCCCCCTCCTGGAGCCAGTGATGGCCCTGGGGACCACCACCCCCCAGGGCCAGCTCCTGCAGTGTCCAGGGGTGCCTACCCCCGGCACCCCTGGACCCCAAAATTTAATTAAAAAAAAAAACCAAAAACAAAGGCCGGCCCCGGGGGATGGGATCCCCGGGGCCATAAGTGGCCTGAGGAGGGGGGCAACGCAGCCCCCTCCATAAGTTATTTAAAAAAAAAAAGAAGGCCATGCCCCGGGGATGGGGTGCCCGGGGCCGATTAAGGCCTCGGGATGGGGCCACGTGCCCCCTTCCAAATTAAAAAAATAAATAAATAGGGGGCAGGCCCTGGGGGATGGGGTCCCCAGGGCCAATAATTTAGAAAAGAAGGGGGCCACACAGCCCCCTTTCTTAAAAAAAAAAAAAATACCGGCATCGCGCCGGAGGCCAAGCCCCCTCCTTGCAGCACTCTGCAAACGCGCCCCTGGCGCGTTTGCAGATGGGAAACGAATTCCCCTTGAATACTGGGGGTCCATGGGGGCCAACTAGCCCACCAGGAACCTCCAGTATGCGCCAGGGGCTGCGTTGCAGAGAGGTGTACAGAGGCCACGCCCTTTACACCTCTCTGCAACGCAGCTCTGTGGCGCTTTTTGGAGGTATATGGTGGGCTAGTTGGACTCCAGGGACCCTCAGGATTCAAGGGGACTTAATCCCCCAACTTAAAACGCGCCACGGGGCGCGTTTGCACAGTGGTGAAGGGAGGGGGCGGGGCTTCAGGTGACATGTGTGCAAACAGGCCCCGTGGCGCATTTTAAGATGGGGAATTAAATCCCCTTCAATCCTGAGGGTCCCTTGGTGCCAACTAGCCCACCAGGTACGTCCAGAAAGCGCCACAGAGCTGCGTTGCAGAGAGGTGTAAAAAGGGGCGTGGCCTCCTGAACACTCTCTCTGTAACGCCGCTCCCTGGTGCATACTGGAGGTACAGGGTGGGCTAGTTGGACCCCAGGGACCCTCATGATTCAAGGGGACTTAATCCCCCAACTTAAAATGCGCCACGGGCGCGTTTGCACAGTGGTGAAGGGAGGGGCGGGGCTTGAGGTGACATGTGTGCAAACAGGCCCTGTGCTGCGTTTTAAGTTGGGGATTAAGTCCCCTTCAATCCTGAGGGTCCCTGGAGTCCAACTAGCCCACCAGGTACCTTCAGTAAGCACAACAGAGTTGCGTTGCAGAGAGGTGAAAAAGGTGCGTGGCCTCGGAACGCCTCTCTGCAACTCAGCTCTGTGGTCCTAACTGTAGGTACCTGGGGGCTAGTTGGGCCCCAGGGACACTCAGGATTCAAGGGGACTTAATCCTGCAACTTAAACGCACCACGGCGCGTTTGCACACATGTCACCTCAGGCAACCCTCCCTTCACCACTGTGCAAACGCGCCCTGTAGCGCGTTTAAGAGGTAGTTTTAATCCCCTGCCCTATTATGTACTAGGGACTTACAGAGGAGGTCATGCTAATCACAGGGGTACCCCAACGCATAGTGTTCCCTAGTGTATGTAGGTGTTTTCACTGTATTCTAAGTGTGCTTTTGCATAGCACTGGCTCTGGTTAGTCAGAGTCAGTTACCACCAGTACACGTCGGAAAAAGTTGTGGGCACAGGATGATTTTGGAACAAGGCCTCTTTCTGCTCCTCTGTTGGTTCTTTCTGCACATCTTTTGCTTCTTCGTGCACTTTTCTTCGTCTTTGTGGAGTTCTGTTGCTTCTTTCTGCATTTCTTTTGCTTCTTCCTGTGCGTTTTTTCTTCTTTCTTCGCATGTACTATCTCTGTAGGCATTGTTAGAAACTAGCATTTGAAAATCCTTTGAAATTCACTGAAAAAACCATAGGTTTCAGGCACGTTATAGTTAGAAATTAGCATTTAAAAAACCTTTGAAATTCACTCAAAAACCATAGGTTTCAGGTACGTTATAGTTAGAAATTAGCATTTAAAAAACCTTACAAATTCACAGTGAAAACACCTACATACACTAGGGAACACTATGCGTTGGGGTACCCCTGTGATTGGCATGACCTGCACTGTAAGGCCCTAGTACATAATAGGGCAGGGGGATTAAAACTACCTCTAAGTCAGAGGTGCAAAAAGATGCTTCTTTAAGTAGCAGTCACGTTTGCAGAGTGGTGGAGAAAGGGTGCTGGGCCTCTGACCAGCGCTCAGGAATTCCGCTGCGTAGGACTTACAGGAGGTATCAGGAGGGCTTCTTGGCCCCCAAACTCCCTCAGGAGTAAATTAGACTTTATCCCCCATCCCGTAGTCTGCCACAAGGCACGTTTGCAGAGTGGTGGAGAAAGGGGGGCATGGCCACCGAACACGTCTTAGCAATCCCACTGTGTGGGACTTACTGGAGGTAACAAGAGGGGTAGTTGGCCCCCAAGGACATCCTTGGGGGCCAACTACCCCTCCTATTACCTTCATCCACACAGCAGCATTGGTAAGTACTCATAGCAGGCCACGCCCCCTTTGCCCACCACTCTCCAAACGCGCTCCCTGATGTGCTCTTGGATGGGGATTCAAGTCCCCTTCGCTGCTGAGGGTCCTTTAGGGGACAACTAGCCTACCTCTTACCTCCAGTAAGCCCCACACAGTGGGATTGCTGAGAAGTAGAGAAAGGCCACGCCCCTTTCTCCACCACTCTGCAAACGTGCCCCCTGGCGAGTTGTTAGTTGGGGAATTAATTCCCCTTGAATACTGAGGGTCCCTGGGGGCCAACTAGCCCACCAGGTAGATCCAGTAAGCGCCACACAGCTGGATTGCAGAGGTGGTCTGAGGCCACGCCCCTTTTTACACCACACTACAAACGCGGCTTCTGGCACACTGCTGCTCGGAGGATGAAGTCCACTTGGGTCCTGAGGTCCTCAGGACACAAGAGGACCTCATCGCCCCACCAGTAGTGCACCAGAAGCCACGTTTGCAGAGTGGTGTAAGGGAGCGTGGCCTGGATCACCTCTCTGCAACACAGCTCTGTGGCACTTACTAGAGGTACTTGGTGGGCTAGTTGGCTCAGGGACCTCAAGATGAAGGGACTTAATCCCCCAATTTACAACGTGCCAGGGGCGCGTTTGCACACTTGTTATATCAGGCCCCGCCCCTCCCTGCACCACTGTGCAAACGCGCCCCTGGCATGTTGTAACTTAGGATTAAGTCCCCTTGAATCCTGAGGGTCCCTGGGGGCAACTAGACCACCAGGTACCTCCAGTAAGCGCCACAGAGCTGCATTGCAGAGAGGTGGTCCGAGGCCACGCCCCTTTTTACACCACTGTGCAAACGCGGCTTCTGGCGCACTGCTGCTCAGAGGATGAAGTCCACTTGTGTCCTGAGGGCCATGTGGACCCCCTCCTTAGGCCAAATATGGCCCCAGGGACCCCATCCCCTGGGGCCGGCCTTTACGTTGTAAAAAATTATAATTGCATGGGAGGGGGGCCGCGTGGCCCCCCTCCCAGGCCACCTCTGGCCCCGGGGACCCCATCTCCCGGGGCCTGGCCTCTCTGTTGGTGACCGTGGGGGGAGCCCCAATGCCCCCACAGTCCCACCGGCTCCCCACCTCCTGCGGGAGCCGGCATTGCTTTTGCACAAGGGGAGCTGCTGACATGCAGCTCCCCTTATGCAAAAGCAATTCTGCTTGGTTTTTGGAAGCGAGAGCAGGTTTCCTGCTCTCGCTTCCAAAAACCAAAGCAGAGTTTGCTATGACAGGGCGGGAGCCGCACGGCTCCCGCCCTGCCATAGCAAGCGGCAATGTCCCAGGGGTGGGCACCCCGGGACATTGCAGGAGCCGGCCCTGGGGGGTGGCGGTCCCCAGGGCCATCAAGGGCTCCTGGAGGGGGTCCGCGCCACCCCCCTCCCATCAAGTACAAAGCCCCGGGGAGGTGGTGGTCCCCGGGGCTTGGGGGGCCTACAAGGCCCCCGCCTCTAATTAATCAAAGCCCCGGGGAGGTGGTGGTCCCCAGGGCTTGGGGGGGCCCGCGAGGCCCCCCATTAATAAAGAAAGCCCTGGGGAGGTGGTGGTCCCTGGGGCTTGGGGGGGCCAACAAGGCCCCCCGCACTTAATTAGGCATGCCCCGGGAAGGTGGTGGTCCCCAGCCCCCCCACACTTTTTTTAAAAACAAAGCCCTGGGGAGGTGGCGGTCCCCGGGGTTGGGGGGGCACGAGCCCCCCGCATTCAATAAACTAAGCCCCGGGAAGGTGGCGGTCCCCGGGGCTGCGGGGGCTCCCGTGGGCCCCCGCTAATTAAATAGGCATTGCCCCCGGGACCTGGCCCACCCAGGGGCTTAAGAATAACGAAGCACGGGAGCCCGCGCTTTGTTTTTTTAAATTTTCTCAGCCGGATTCGCGACCACAGTGCGAATTCGGCCGATTTAAAACAAAAAAATGCTTTTTTTGGCCCTGGGGGTCCTTGTGGAACCCCCTGAGCAGGCCTAGGGGGTCAGGGTGTTTGTACCCTGCCCCCTTTTCTTGTTTTTCACCTTTTTATTTACTCTTTTCTTGTGACTCGGTTACCGAGTCACAAGATGGCTGCCAACACTTCCTGGTTTGGAGTGTTGGCAGCCAATCAGAGTGAAGCTCGTGCCCTGGAGGGTTCACGAACCCTCCTCGGTGCTCAGATATCGAAACTTTTCTTTCTATTCTCAGGAACTACTGAACGGATTTACACCATTTTAAAAAAAGGGCTCTTTCTGAACCAAGACCTACCTTTTGTCAAATTTGGTGCAATTCCGTTCAGCAGTTCGGGCTGTAGCTTTGTCTAAAGTTCCTATGGAAATTAACATGGGGGAAACGTGTTTTGGGACCCCCCTTTTTCTCGTCCCCGCGTGACGAATCACAATGAAACTTTCAAGACAGGAGCTGACCGGAGCGCCCCATTAGTTTTGAAATTTTCGCGAAGATTCGTCAACCGACGCCAAAGATATTAGCAAAAGAAAAAACAATTTTTGAATAGAAACGAGGTCCTAACTATAACTACCTACTGGCGACCACCAGAACGCGTCTGGGGCGGACACTTGTCCACACTATTTTGGTGAAGTATCAAATAAAGCTATGGAGCTGTAAACATGACGTTTCCTGGAATTGTTTTTTCAACATCGGAAAGGAACAAGTGGTCCGTACCTGCTGTGGTGCTGTGGTGATACCTGCGATGCAGGTTTAATCAACATATATATATATATATATATATATATATATGCTCCTTTAATAAATGCCTAATGCCTACTGCCCCAGCCTTCACAAGGCTGGATGAGGTGGATGGGTTTTGGATTCCCTCAAGGCATAAAGCAGGGCAATAACTACCACTTCTCTGTAGTGAGACACCATACCCTCTGAATTCTTGAAACTATAGTTGCAGAACTGATTTTGCAGTATATGTTCTCACGTGCACTTGTGGTTTAAGTTATGTTGCCAGGCATTTTAAGGCAGTACATAATAACAATCTTGAGTGTTTAAAATATTATGTCATTAATGCAGTTCCACCATTAAGTCGTGGAGGCAATAGAGAAAAGCGATTACGTCAGCTTGAAACACGTACAATACTCGAGCTAGACAGTAAGGCGCCTTATGGTCTTAACAATAATGAAGACATGCATAATTATCTGTAATTAATTCGAAGTTGTGAAAGAAATTTGTGCATTGGGAAGCTTTGCACATTTGCACTTCTGCCTGCGCGCTTTTTTAATCTATATTTAAAATATACAAAAAAATCCCTTTTTAAAAAATTATTTTTAGTCTAAAAGATCAAATTTGATTGTGACATAGTAGGCCGTAGGCATGAGGCCCTTTTCTAAGTTAATTACTTTGCATCTTTTGCACAATTAGAGCACTTTAATGAGCACATTAGCACTTTAAGATTATTTATTTACCTATTTAACTGCTGCTACACAAGAACTTAACTTCCAATTCATAGATAAAATTCGCATGTAGTAATGATAACATGATTAAATATTTTTTATTTTTATTTTTTATAACTGTATCCATGACGATTTCAGGATGCAGTTATAATTTTGCATTTAAGCAGGTATAAGGCGAGAGGAATAGGAGGTTTTGATTAAATCAACTATTCTTATTGAAACATAATAAGTTGAGAAAACAAGGATTTTTTACTCAATTTTTTGATATAATATTGGAAATTTTATATAAATATGTATTTATTTATTTATATATTTATTGACATTTTATAATATATTTTATCATGTATATATATAATGTGTGAATGTATTCAATGAATTGGTTTCTGTTTAATATGTATCGCTGTATGATCTTGCTATACAAACCAAGTTTAACAAAATAGCAGAGTTTTTTTAGGCTGTCTACTATGTCTATTGGTGATGTCACATTTGGGAGGAGGTATTTATGTTAGGTGGATATGCAATTGTACCATGTGATCAAGGTAACGGCTGTTACCAAAACGCGTAGTGACTGCATGATCGTTTATTACAATAAAGAAAACTGCGAGCCTAAAAGTGGAGTTCGTGCCCATCTGTTATCGACTGCGTTAGAAGCCGGAGGAAGGGCAAACTTTGGCTTTTTGGATATATACCTACATTGTCCTTTTTCTGTTATGCTCACTCCCAACCCGATGTTATTTTACCCTTCTTTGATTGTGCACTCAGTACACGTGAGCAAGGCTGCGGACGCAGTCGAAACGAGTAGTGGAATAAACTTGGTTTAGAATCAACACAGGATTGTGTGTCTTATGATCCTGAGAGCGCACTTACTTGGATTATTTTGCGATACTGAATTTACCAGCACGCTCCGCTGGTGTGTGCGCCACCTTCCACGGGTTAGCAGTTCGGAAGGAGCTACTTTCATGGGACAGAAATCGAGAACTGCGAGTAACCGGCCGTGATTTATGAGAGGAGGCACACTGTGAGTTTGACGAGGACTGCAGAACCGGTGTTGGGTGCGTTCAGCATACGGAGGTAAGCCTGCGGCGAGTTCTATCCGTCCCTAGTGCGTGGTGGGCTCAGTGTGCACCGGCGGGTGCACGGTGTCCCCATCTCCCGGGGCAGCGGTGGTCTCAGCGGGTTTTACACAAAGAAGCTTTTACGTACTACTGAAATAACTGTATTCTCCACCGCGGTACTCCGTGCGAGAAAATGATTATTGGGCGCGCACGCTATTACCTGTGCTGATGACACACCACATGTGTTTCCTCGAGTGCTGGCCACAACGGATCTGGATACTCGAATTAAACGGCAGAAGGAACCTTGCATTCACAAGGGGGGACGAGACACACTATCCACAACAAAACTATTACGCTGCAACCAAGTTAGTGCACTATGGAGGAGGAGGAGGCGGACAGGAGAGCAGCGGCTCTTATGCTATTTACGAGGAAATCAGGACAAAAATTAGGACAAAAAGAACCGAGCGTGAACAGAGGCACTGTGGTTCAACCCACTGAGGAGAAATTGAGGAAATTGGAAAAGTTCAAAAGGGCAGAGATTTCCAAATGGTGGGAGGCCATCTCATTACAGAACTATGTTGATCAAGAGATGGCCCCCAGAGGGTTGAGAATCTTTATTACACCCTCGTATGAGACACCCAATCCTAAAATGCTGGAGGAATGGTCAATCAATTCGGCACTGAGTTCAAGGCGGATTCTGGAGATCAAGTATGCCTGGAGTGACCGGGAAAGTCTCATTTCTCAGATAAAGGAACTGCAAGATGATCTGAGCACCATTATGGACACGGATACTTTCAACAAGGCATTGGCGGCAATGAAGGAGCGCCTATGCAAGCACGAGGAAGACATCAAAGCCCGGAAACAAAGAAAACTCAACAGAGACTATGGGGACTACGAAAGTGGGAGAATACTCACTTTCAGTAGAAAATGTGATCATTTATATAAGAACCAAGTCCCCACGGAGATTACATCGACAACGAGTACAGAGGGCGCAGCTGCGGCAGAGTCAACGGCGAGTGAGAGTGAGTCAGATATTTCCAAAGGAGACACCTCAGGAGAAGAACGCAGTACACGCCCTGTGACTTTTTTAGACGAGTACAGGACACTTCGAACTCAACGAAAAACAGCGCGAGGCATCCCAGCCCCAAAGACAAGGGGACAGAGAGGTCGGGGTCGAGGCAGAGGACGAGGAGGCGGAGGAACAGAAGGAAACGAACACGGCAACAATGGCAAAAGAGGCAGAGGAAAGGGCCGCATGGGAGATACCAACACACGCTCCAAAAGAACATACTAATGGACCCCACAATGGTTAATAGAACAATCATTAATCTTTCTAAAAGACAGCTTAACGAAGTTGAAAAACGTACACTCTGTCTAGGACTTTCCTTTTGTCCCTCATCCTCTTTTAATTATGCTGATACCAGGATCGATCTTTTTAAATATGTGAGAAAGTTAAAACTCAAAAAGTGGCATCAATTGCGGAGACAGAGACCAAGGGAACACGCAGGAGGTGGGGAGGGTGATCACATCACTGATTTGAACATAGACGATATTGACACCCTAGCCACCATGTTAGAATTACAACAAGCGACAGATACCACTGACACCAGGATAGATGAACATCAGATCTTAGATGAGCTTGGAAACATAGGTGATGCGGCTGCATCTACTGACTTTAAACTAAAGTCGACCTTCTTACCGTCTCTCCCACATGATAATATTGACACTTTCCATGAGAGTGTCTCTAGGGCACTTATTGATTTTAAGGGTAAGTCTTGCAATAGGAAGAAACATAACACCAATCTCACTTTTAAACAGCGAGAGGTCCTTAAGTCACTTGCCGATGACGACGAAATTGTTATTCGCCCGGCTGACAAAGGGGGGAACATTGTTGTCTTGGACAGAGAACAATACATTACTGAGGCACACAGGCAGCTCAATGACAACAAATATTACATACCCGTCTCTAGGGAGATATATAACACCAGTGTCACTACCATCTGGGAGAGATTGACCACGTGGAAAGACAAGGGTATTCTGGAATGGGAGGAGTTCTGTTACCTCAAAAGGGACTATCCCAAACTGCCTGTGTTATACCTCTTGCCCAAGGTACTTAAAGACCCGGTTAATCCTCCTGGTCGTCCAATTGTTTCCTCCAGAGGAAGTGTAGCCGAGCATATATCGAAATACGTTGACCACTTTCTCAGAGAATATGTCATCACACTTCCCAGTTACATCAGGGATACCAAGGATTTTCTGGGCAGAATAGAGAGTATCGAGTGGGAAAGTGACTTCCTTCTGATTACCTTAGACGTCCACTCGCTTTACACTATTATAGATCACCAGCAAGGATTAGCTGCCTGTTCACACTTTTTGAAGAGAAGAAAGATCAAGTACTTAGAACACAACCGCATGATTCTTGAAATGACAGAATATTGCCTGACCAACAACATTTTTTTGTTTGATGGGGCTCTCTACAAACAAACGACCGGGACCGCGATGGGTTCTTGCTTCGCTCCTAGTTTTGCCAATCTTTTTATGGGCATCTGGGAGGAAGAGATCTTTGCAGGTTTAGACCAGGGACATAATCAAGATAAGGTACAGGTGTAGCTGAGATATATTGATGACTTGTTCATCATTTGGAAGGGGTCTGTAGATGAGGCAGAGAAGTTCATTGAGGGACTCAATAACAACAACCGCAACATACAACTCACTGGCAATATCAGTAGCACCAGAGCTGAATACCTCGATGTGCACCTAGAGATCAAACACAACAAGATCCACACCACTTTGTTTCGTAAGAGCACTGCAGGGAACAGTATTCTACATGCCCTCAGCAGCCACCCTGAATCTCTTAAATGGAGTATCCCCTATGGCGAACTGCTGAGGGCAAAAAGAAACTGCAACAGTGAGGAAGCCTACAGACTCGAAAGTGCTAACATGATAGAGAGATTTAAGGCGAGGGTTATCCAATGTGGGTACTCAAGAAAGCCATCTCCAGAGCTGAAGGCGTTAACAGAACCCAGACACTCATTGAGAAGAAAGACAATGAGGGTGCAGTGGGTGATGACAGTACCAGAGTCATCATGACATACAATTCAGACGCAGACAGTATTAGACGAATTCTCACACAGAATTGGAATATTCTCAAATCTGACTACAGTGTAGGTGACACCATCCCTGGTAGACCCAACATAACGTACAGAAGGGGTAAGATCTTGAGAGATATGTTGGTACATAGTGACATCACGAGACAGCAAGATGTAGGGACACATAATCTGAAAGGGTTTTTTCCGTGCAGTCATTGCAAGGCGTGTTTAAATAGCAGTTTCCGCAAAGAGTTTACACATAAAACCTACAGAAAATAAATTGTACAATTTCTCACTTGTAGTACCACTTTTGTGGTATACGTCATTGAGTGCCCCTGTAAATTGTACTACATAGGAAGCACTACATTGATGGCTAAAAAGAGAATTTTAGAACACAAAAGGGCCATTACCAACAATGATCCCAAATACCCTGTGGCACGACACTTTCATGAAAACCATTTTTCAGATTCCTCCCTCATGAAATATTTCATATTGGAACAGGTTAGGTTGGGACACAGAGGGGGTGATAGAGTACTGCGACTCAGACAGAGAGAGTCCAGATATATCGTAGATTTTCAAACAAGGATTCCATGGGGGCTCAACCAGGATGAAGAGCTTGCCATTCATCTCAGGACTGAATGATTGCCATGTGACATTTTCAGTGTTCCACATATTTAGATACTACATGCCTTAACAGAATGTTTCTCTTTTATGTCCTTTTTCCTGATTTTCTTTAACGTACGTATGACACAAGGTTCATGTGATGCTAGTTGTTTATTAGCTGATGCCTACATATGCGTCCTATCCTCTGAAATAATTTGTGCATTAGAAACTGTTTTTTACAAGATTTAAGGCGGCACGTATGTGCCACAGTATTTTAAACATTTTTCTTTAGGTTTTTACATTTTTAACTCTTATTTCTGTTTGTTTCTTTTGCAGGAGGGAAGGAAGGAACCCACCCACGCACACGGGCTACCTAACCTTCTCTTCGAATTCACTTTGGGATTTCACCATTTGGGTATTTTTAACTGAGGATTGGGACTCATGAATAGACAAAGTATTGAGGACTTTTCACAGAGCATTGGGTCTGTAAACTTTGTTTCTTGTGTTCACCATTGACAGCTAACTTTTTTCAGTGGATATTCTTCCACAGAGATAACATCGTGTGGACATAGACTTGTGCACTAGGAGATTACCTTCAAGTCTAGGGCTACCAGTATACCGCTGACAATGCATTTCAAGCATGTTACCTTAGAGCACTATGTGTATATAGATTTTGAGCACTAAGCGACTACTTATGATGCAAGGGCTTGCAATATTAATTTGTGCAGGATGCAATTACCCGCGTCATAGTTAGGACACTCTGATAATGAGTATCATTAGCAATTTGTGCTTTATGTTTCTTGTTCCTATGCTTATGCCTTATGTCTTATGCCCACAACAGAACTACACCACTGGTCACGGTTTACATTTGGTATTGTCAATTCAGATTTTTGAGAATATTGTTGAGACTGGTCTTATCTATGTTGCATTCCAGCAGCATCATGTTTTATTTAGCACCATTACATGGTCTAATTGACTATACATAGCATATTGTACCAATGTGATATATTATGTGTATTACCATTCAAAGATGGCCGCCAAAGTAGGCTACCTACATTGTCCTTTTTCTGTTATGCTCACTCCCAACCCGATGTTATTTTACCCTTCTTTGATTGTGCACTCAGTACACGTGAGCAAGGCTGCGGACGCAGTCGAAACGCGTAGTGGAATAAACTTGGTTTTGCATCAACACAGGATTGTGTGTTTTATGATCCTGAGAGCGCACTTACTTGGATTATTTTGCGATATATATATATAGCAGAGGAGATGCTACTACAGCAAAGTTGTGACGGCTGAGGAAGGGATTCAGAGGGGGACAATTCCCCGTTCTGATCGTGCCGGAGGACGAGCATTATCTAAAGGCCATCATGGTATGTGAGCACCATGCAAAATATAAAATCACATGACTGATTGAGTAAAGACCCACAGCAATATTTGATGCATATACTGTGAAATAATTTCAAAAATTGAAAAAAGAAATGAGGTTCTATTAAGACTCCATGTATTAGTTTACATCAGCCAGTATAATGCATCATGGGGAATGTATTTTAAAGAGACTGTCATGTGACTTTCAAGATAAAAAGCATGCACGTATGCACTTTGTAGTTCATTATCTCCACCTGTGATCAAGGCAATTGACGCCGAAACGTGTAAAGACATGGAGGATTTGACGCGCTGCTGTGCCTGTGATTAAAATGCTGTGACTCCGGTATTGGGCCTCATCGTGGTTCTTTGTCGTGATGATAATTGATGGGCTGCTCCGTGCCCATTGTCTGAGGCCGCCCTATAGGGTCGGGGGCTCCTTGTGCTCGGAGTCTGTTATGTAATTAAATCGGGAGCATGACCTACTCGCTGTTACAAGCCCAGCAGAGGAGATGCTACTACAGCAAAGTTGTGACGGCTGAGGAAGGGATTCAGAGGGGGACAATTCCCCGTTCTGATCGTGCCGGAGGACGAGCATTATCTAAAGGCCATCATGGTATGTGAGCACCATGCAAAATATAAAATCACATGACTGATTGAGTAAAGACCCACAGCAATATTTGATGCATATACTGTGAAATAATTTCAAAAATTGAAAAAAGAAATGAGGTTCTATTAAGACTCCATGTATTAGTTTACATCAGCCAGTATAATGCATCATGGGGAATGTATTTTAAAGAGACTGTCATGTGACTTTCAAGATAAAAAGCATGCACGTATGCACTTTGTAGTTCATTATCTCCACCTGTGATCAAGGCAATTGACGCCGAAACGCGTAACGACATGGAGGATTTGACGCGCTGCTGTGCCTCGGATTAAAATGCTGTGACTCCGGTATTGGGCCTCATCGTGGTTCTTTGTCGTGATGATAATTGATGGGCTGCTCCGTGCCCATTGTCTGAGGCCGCCCTATAGGGTCGGGGGCTCCTTGTGCTCGGAGTCTGTTATGTGATTAAATCGGGAGCATGACCTACTCGCTGTTACAAGCCCAGCAGAGGAGATGCTACTACAGCAAAGTTGTGACGGCTGAGGAAGGGATTCAGAGGGGGACAATTCCCCGTTCTGATCGTGCCGGAGGACGAGCATTATCTAAAGGCCATCATGGTATGTGAACACCATGCAAAATATAAAATCACATGACTGATTGAGTAAAGACCCACAGCAATATTTGATGCATATACTGTGAAATAATTTCAAAAATTGAAAAAAGAAATGAGGTTCTATTAAGACTCCATGTATTAGTTTACATCAGCCAGTATAATGCATCATGGGGAATGTATTTTAAAGAGACTGTCATGTGACTTTCAAGATAAAAAGCATGCACGTATGCACTTTGCAGTTCATTATCTCCACCTTTGATCGAGGCAATTGACGCCGAAACGCGTAAGGACATGGAGGATTTGACGCGCTGCTGTGCCTGTGATTAAAATGCTGTGACTCCGGTATTGGGCCTCATCGTGGTTCTTTGTCGTGATGATAATTGATGGGCTGCTCCGTGCCCATTGTCTGATGCTGCCCTATAGGGTCGGGGGCTCCTTGTGCTCGGAGTCTGTTATATGATTAAATCGGGAGCATGACCTACTCGCTGTTACAAGCCCAGCAGAGGAGATGCTACTACAGCAAAGTTGTGACGGCTGAGGAAGGGATTCAGAGGGGGACAATTCCCCGTTCTGATCGTGCCGGAGGACGAGCATTATCTAAAGGCCATCATGGTATGTGAGCACCATGCAAAATATAAAATCACATGACTGATTGAGTAAAGACCCACAGCAATATTTGATGCATATACTGTGAAATAATTTCAAAAATTGAAAAAAGAAATGAGGTTCTATTAAGACTCCATGTATTAGTTTACATCAGCCAGTATAATGCATCATGGGGAATGTATTTTAAAGAGACTGTCATGTGACTTTCAAGATAAAAAGCATGCACGTATGCACTTTGCAGTTCATTATCTCCACCTGTGATCAAGGCAATTGACGCTCGAAACGCGTAAGGACATGGAGGATTTGACGCGCTGCTGTGCCTGTGATTAAAATGCTGTGACTCCGGTATTGGGCCTCATCGTGGTTCTTTGTCGTGATGATAATTGATGGGCTGCTCCGTGCCCATTGTCTGAGGCCGCCCTATAGGGTCGGGGGCTCATTGTGCTCGGAGTCTGTTATGTGATCTATATATATATATATATATATATATATATATATATATATATATATATATATATATATATGCTCCTTTAATAAATGCCTAATGCCTACTGCCCCAGCCTTCACAAGGCTGGATGAGGTGGATGGGTTTTGATTTCCCTCAAGGCATAAAGCAGGGCAATAACTACCACTTCTCTGTAGTGAGACACCATACCCTCTGAATTCTTGTGAAGGGGTATTTATTTTAGGAGACTGAACAATGGAACCGACAAATTTTGACTTCCACTGCAATTTTTTTAAACAGTGTTTACATACAAAGTGACCATAAAAATGAAGACAAACTTAATCCATTAGTATTTCTTTCAATATGAACTCTTATACCTTTCCTTTTAAATGCGTTTATAATAATAATTAGAGAACATTTATATTCCTAAAATACAAAACAATATGTATAATCACGATCAGAATTTTTGTTAAATCTGACCATTATATTTTAATCTAGTGCACTCCAAAGTATCACTCCAAGATTTTTATAATTTGTCACATACCATTAACAATATTTCATTCATCAATGATATTTTGAATCACTTCATTGAAATCAATTATTCACAAGAATGTGTTACGAATTGAACACTATCTTGCATTCCAATACTGTTAAATAATTTGTATCTTCACACAACTGTTTTGTAATGCCCCCGTGGGCTACTAAAAAAATTGTGCCCTTGTGGTGTAATTATTGAATCATCCTCATATAGTCCCAAAATTTATAGATTCAAATGTTCTCATTTATAGTTCTTTGCAAATTTATATAGTAATAAATATTTGGGCATACATGCATTCAAAAATAATTTACAATTTGATCAAACAATCATGTCCGTTCTGCATTCATCGTCGTACAATCAACTTGTGTGACTTAATTTCCAAACTAATCCAAAAATAGCCCATTTTCAAAACGCTAAAATTAAAAAGAAAATATGAAATCAACCTGAGAATGCGGCAGCTTAATAGACCACTGAGTGGTAGAGATATCCTTCTTTTAAACTGGTAAGTAGACAACTAATCCTTCACTGCTATTTAGACCATCAGATTTCCACACGTTAAGAATCACTGTGTACCTAGACTCTAATCTTTGCAATTTCCCTCTCGATCTCCCTCTCTAGGGTGGTTCAGTACTCTGAATATACCAAAGTAACGTAGGGGTTCGTTATGATGGGGGTGAACCCGCCACACAAGCAGGCCCCACTTAAGCAGAGTGTGAGATCCCAGTAGCAGCTGAAAGGATCACGCAGAGGCAAGTATGATGAAGAAAACTCAGGTTTATTCTTCAGCAAGAAGTAACCCATCCAGGTCCCAGCCAGCTCAGCAGAAACTCAGTACCTTTCAAAGACAAACCATTCTATCACCAAGGAGTTCTCTGAGATTCTCTGGTAACCAAGACAGCGTGATATCAGAAGCAAGCAGGCCTCAGATGCCACACACCTTCCCCCATTAACAAAGAGAAGAAAGAAAGAAAGATGAGGAAGAGGAAAAAGAAAGAAAGAAAGAGAAAACAGAAGAAATACCCAAGAGACAGGCAACACCCGAAACATGAGAAGAATACTTTAAGAAACAAAATCTTTTAAATACCTTGGCCTCTTGACAATCCTAGAGGACAAACGTGGAGAAGCAACAACAGGATTATTGGGATTCTCACCAACCACAGAACGTTCACCACACCCAGCCTCTTTGTAAACTGAGATCTTGTTAAGATTCCAAATTCTGTGATCCTGAGTCTTAACAGCATTCTTAAAAATCTTTATTACACGTATTGGTTTTGAAAATCCAACCTTGAGGCCAGGTTGTCTGATGACTACCATGTCACCAACCCTAACCACGGTCTTCTTGGTGGATTTCTTGGAATCAAAGTACAGCTTCCTGGAAAGACACTTGGCCTCTTCTCTCTTACGCCAGTCAGGAGAGACATCCCCAGACAGAGAGGTAGAGACAGTCTCTTCCAGATGCCTAACCCAAGGAGGCTCTACTAAAGTACAGGGAGACCTGCCCCTAAAGAGCACAAAAGGTGACTTCCCAGTCGTGCTGTGTGGCGTTAGCCTATAGTTCTCAACCTTTCTGAGTACCTCTTCCTTCCAGTTAAGCCCAGAGCTTTTCGCCCAAGAGATGGTCTCCTTCAACACCCTATTGAACCTTTCTACCATTCCATTGGTTTCTGGGTGATAAAGGGAACATCTCTTGTGCTTGATGCCACAGTCTTTAAGAAAAACCTCAATTTCTTGTGAGACTAATTGTACCCCATTATCAGTGAGAATGACTTCAGGGTAGCCTTCCTTGGCCATAAGGGATTTTAAAAACTTGATGACAGACACAGTTTCTACGCTAGACGTAAAACAAATTTCAGGCCACCTGGAAAAGAGATCCATTAACACCAAGATGAAAATCTGCTGGCCATTGGTATGCACTGGACCCAATATGTCTAATGCAACTTCTTTCCAAGGCCCACGGGGAAGGTCCCTGATCACCATTGGTTGGACCCTTGTGACCTTAGATTTTTCACTCATGGCACACACCATGCAGTCCCTTACAATCCTCTCTACCTGCAGGTCCATACCTGGCCACCAATAAGAGGATCGCAGTCTCTCCTTGGTTTTTGAAATGCCTAGATGTGACTTGTGAGCTAACTCAACCAGGGCTTGACGAAGTTTAAGTGGTGGAACAAGTCTCGTACCACGTAATAACACACCATCACCATTAGCCAACTCATCCTTAAGAGCCCAATATTTGGCAGCTTCCTCGGATGCCTGTCTCTTTGAGTGCCATCCTTTGTGAATGAGAGACAACACCTCCGAGAGAATAGGATCAGAAGCTAGCTCAAGACGCCATTGTTGCTCATCAATGATTCTTTCACCAACTTCACACACACGAAGATCAACATCTTCACAATCTTCATCAAGAGCATCATTTTCACTTTTTTCAACCAACCTAGAAAGAGTGTCAGCTATGCCGTTTTCAACTCCCGGAATATACCTAATATCAAAATCATACTCTTGGAGAGCTATGACCCATTTTGTTATTCTGCTGGATATCAGGTCAATTCCTTTTTTTCTGAAAGTCTCACAAAGAGGCTTATGATCAGTTTTAACTAAGAACTTGGTACCCCACAAGAATTTTTTTAACTTCTTAATAGTCCAATAAACAGCCAAAGCCTCTCGTTCAATAACAGAGTAGCGGGACTCAGCGTCTTTGAGTCCCCGCGAAAGAAACATGATGGTCTTCAAACCCTCTTCACTTTCCTGTTGGAGAACGGCTCCCAAACCTTTGAGGCTGGCTTCCGTTGTAATAATGGACATTTTTGAGGGGTCAAAACTCTTTCGTTTAGGAGCGTCACTGAGTTTTCTCTTGAGGAAGTCAAACTCTTGATCACACTCTTTAGACCAGTTGAAGTCCGCACCCTTCCTCAAGTTAGCCCTCAAGTGAATACTACCTTCGGCAAAGTTTTAGATGAATTTATTGTAATATTCAATCATTCCTAAAAACTTAAGAAGCTCCTCCCTGCAGGAAGGGGCAGGCATGTGAGTAATAGTGTCAACCAAATTTGCCTTAGGAGCAATCCCCTCACCCGAGATCGTGTGTCCCAAGTAATGAATGGAGGACGTACCAAAGTGACACTTCTCTGATTTGATGGTAAGATTGGCATCATTCAAACTCGCTAACACCATATTAAGGCGATCATAATGCTCCTTATGATCCTTCCCAAACACCAGAATATCGTCTTGGTAGACGCAAACCCCCTTACAGCCTTTAAGTACTTTTTCCATTACATGCTGAAAGACGGATGCCGCCGACACAAGACCAAACGGCATCCTTGCAAACCTAAACGTTCCAAAAGGTGTAATAAAGGCTGTATAGTCCCTTGAGGATTCCGCCAGTTCTATCTGGTGGTAGGCTGAGGCTAAATCAATCGTGCTGAACACTTTGGCTTCCCCTAGCAATACCAACAGTTCTGAGATGTTTGGAAGAGGGTAATGATCAATTACAACGCATTTATTCAATTGCCTTAAGTCCACACACAAACGGAGAGAGAACCATTGGCCTTGCGAGCAGCTACAACCGGAGCCAACCAAACTGTCCCTTCGACCTCTTCAATGATTCCTCCTTGCTTGAGTTTGTCCAATTCCCTACTCATTTCATCCCTTACTGCTAAGGGAACACTCCTGACTTTGCAAATGGAAGGTTGAGAATCAGGGCGGAGATGTATCTCAAGCTTGAAGTCTTTGAGGCATCCAAGTTCATCCTTAAAAACATTAGGAAAAGTTTGCTTGACAGTAGTCTCAACGTCAAGATCAGAACCTACAACAACTGTGTTCACATCATCCTTGACTTTAATGGGCCAATTGCTACTCGGGTCAAGCATAACACCCAGCTCCCCTTGATGGAACCAACTGATGATGCTGTCACCTTTTTCGGAGACATAAATCTTTCCAGAGGTGTAGCGGTCCTTGTACTCTATGAGACCTACAAAGTACCCACGTAGTGGAATGGGCTCACCACCATAAGCCAAAGGACGAATGTCCGGTTTCAACAAAGAAGTTTTGTGTGCCAGCTTATTTTGATAAAAGACTCTAGAAATTATGGTGATTTTGGCACCCGAGTCGAATAGAACTTTGGTGTATTCACCATCAACTAAAATGTCATCCACCGGGAAGGTCTCCGTTCCTTTCCAGAGTCCACTTGAACAACAATCTGGCCACAGACAAAGTCCTCCTCAGGAATCTCTGCCTCAACACATTTGATATTAGAAGAAGAACTTTTGGACTTGCAGACAGTGGAGAGATGGCCCTTCTTCTTCTCAGAAGTCCGTCCGCCATCGTAATCACCCCCATAATGCCATCCAGTCTGCCTTGTGGTAAATGTTAAAGTGTCAGGCCTCGGGATATTTTTATTCATTGTTAGTTATGGCATTGATGTGTTCTAGTGTACTTTTCTAGACTTGTAAGCTTGTACTCTTTATATATTTCTAGTTGCAAGTGTTATAATTCTGTTTTCTTTCTTCTAGGTATCCCCGGTTTTTAGGATACATATGTTAATCATTTAGGTTCCGTACGTTAATTTTTTAGGTTACTAATGTTAATTGTTTATCTATGAATGACAAATATAGAATGTATATTTATTTAATTACATTTTTCATTGCAGCGTAATAATTTAGTCTGCGTGAATATGGTTTCACAGAATGAAAATAAGTAAAAGGGCATAAGGCCTGTTTCTGCTAAATGTTTATTCTGAAAAAAAAAAAAACGTTATACAAGTTAGGAACAGAGTCTGAAGGGCTAGATAGTCTAAGGGGCCGAATCCGATTCGGGCCGGAAAAAATACTGACCGACTCGGTACGGGATTATAGTCCGACCGACACGTACCGGCGTTGCCCGACCTGGGAAGTACGATGAAATACATGGAAATCACGACCGACTCGCACGGAACTCAAGGCGAACGACCGACCCGGCCGGAAACAAGCTATCCGGCCGGGAAACCACGCGAATCGCACTGACCGACACGTACCAGGAAACAACCCGAACAAAACGTACCCGCGAACTCCGACCCGCGCAGTACGATGCAATGGGTGCAAAATCAGACCGACTCGCACGGAGCCCAAGCCGTACGACCGACACGCATACAAAAGCCAGCCGAACAAACACAATACCCCGCGAACGACGCGTACGCCGCATATGAAATGGAGCTGAAACACAGCGGGAACGACTCGGACAGGCGCGCACGAAACAACTGCAACGTCCTACTCGGTCAGAAGAATGACTCCTACATGCACAATAATCACTAATGAAAAAATACAACAAAAAAAAGGGCCAAACAAGCAATGACAAAGCCAATAAATACAGGGGAAAAAAAAATGGAACAAGGACACACCCCCAACTCCACCTACATAAAGCCCACAAATCCCTACCATGATCCTTTGCAAATTCCACTGACCTGCCAGCACACAACACCATCACACAGCAAACACAGACACACACACAGCTCATCCAACACAAAAGCCACACACCATTAGCATCTCAACAAATAGCACCCTCACACACACACAGCAAAAACCTACACTCACACACCCTCACTTGCACACACGCACACACACATCAATCACCACCACCACCCATCACCATGCCCCTAAAGAAGAATCCAAAGTTCCTAGATAGTGAATTGGAAGTCATGGTAGACGAGATCCTGAGGGTAGAGCCACAGTTGTTTGGCACATTGGTCCAACAGACCCCCATGTCGCAGAAAACCAAGATGTGGGCAAGGATCGTCGACAGGGTGAACGCACAATCACCATGTTTGCGCACAAAGGAAGACATCCAGAACAGGTGGTATGATGTGCGCAGGAGGGTCAGAGACCTACTCAAGAAGGATTACCTCCTGAGTCAGCACACCGGCAGTGGCCCTCCTGCAAAACCACTATACCTCAGGCCCTGGGAGGAGAAGGTGCGGGCCATCCTACCACCAGTGAGCGTATATGGACTAACAGACATCCCAGAGCCTGGTGAGTACACAACTAATATACACAATATTGTGTGCCAATACACACACATCACTCTCAAGGGGACAGTCAAACCATCCACCCCTAGCAAATCAACAGCAACCAAAAGATAATCATCCCAAGATGTGTATGTCAGTTAGATAAACACAATACATGCCATCTCATAGTGATATGTAACTGTGTCATGACATGTACAAACCTAACAACAAATAGAGCAAGGCAGTGGTACAAATATAACCAACAAACACTGCCTGATATTTTGCCACCACTAGAACACCACCTCACAGGAAAGTTCACTTAAAGGAAGGAAATCTGTGTATGCTGGTGAAGTTAGTGTAGCCAATAGCATGATGGGAGTTGTAGTCACAGATACTGCTCACCCTCACAATTGGCCCATCAACACCACTCCGAACCATGCTCACATCACAGGGAGTGGATAAGGACTGACAAGATGGCTGACACTGGCTACTGCTGTGGGGTGCACAAGGCCATGCTGGGAACTGTGCACCAACAAACAGCAGGACACCACTGTCAGCCATCTTGCCATTGCTGTCACACTCACACACAGTGAAGTCCACTCAAAAGCAAGGAAGTATGGGCATGCTGGGAAGGGGGGTGTAGGCAATAGCATGATGGGAGTTGGAGTCACAGATATTGCTCAGCCTCACAATTGGCCCATCAACACTACTCTGAACCATGCTCACATCACAGGGAGTGGAAAAGAACTTACAAGATGGCAGACACTGGCTACTGCTGTGGGGAGCACAAGGCCCTGCTGGGAACTGTGCACCAACAAACAGCACAACACCACTGCCTGACATCCTGAAAAGCAACTTGCAATCTCTGCAATGCAAGCACGTTGCATGGTGGGATATCTGGCTGGATGGGAAGGAGGACTCACAGCACTGACCATAGTTACAAGCAGCTCACCTCACACACCCCCTCAACACAAACTCCACATAACCCACCTGGGAGAATGCAATGCCTCACATACCAAATGAAGATCCCACAAAGAACCACCACCCTGGGTAATGCTGTGTGAAGCACAGGGACACACCTGGGACTTGTAGCCAAACAAACGCAAGGACAACACTGTCAGCCTTCCTGTCAGCACAGGCACACTACCCCACAGGGAAGCACAGTCCAAAGGAAGGAAGTACGGGCATGCTGGGAAGGGGGTGTAGCCAATAGCATGATGGGAGTTGGAGTCACAGATATTGCTCAGCCTCACAATTGGCCCATCAACACCACTCTGAACCATGCTCACATCACAGGGAGTGGAAAAGAACTTACAAGATGGCTGACACTGGCTACTGCTGTGGGGAGCACAAGGCCCTGCTGGGAACTGTGCACCAACAAACAGCACAACACCACTGCCTGACATCCTGAAAGGCAACTTGCACTCTCTGCAATGCAAGCACGTTGCATGGTGGGATATCTGGCTGGGTGGGAAGGAGGACTCACAGCACTGACCATAGTTACAAGCAGCTCACCTCACACACCCCTCAACACAAACTCCACATAACCCACCTGGGAGAATGCAATGCCTCACATACCAAATGAAGATCCCACAAAGAACCACCACCCTGGGTAATACTGTGTGAAGCACAGGGACACACCTGGGACTTGTAGCCAAACAAACGCAAGGACAACACTGTCAGCCTTCCTGTCAGCACCAGCACACTACCCCACAGGGAAGCACAGTCCAAAGGAAGGAAGTACGGGCATGCTGGGAAGGGGGGTGTAGCCAATAGCATGATGGGAGTTGGAGTCACAGATATTGCCCAGCCTCACAATTGGCCCATCAACACCACTCTGAACCATGCTCACATCACAGGGAGTGGACAAGGACTTACAAGATGGCTGACATTGGCTACTGCTGTGGGGAGTACAAGGCCCTGCTGGGAACTGTGCACCAACAAACAGCACAACACCACTGAATGACATCCTGAGAGTCAACCTGAACCCACTGCAAGGGTGGCATGCTTCATGGTGGGATAACTGGGCCAGGTGGAGAAGAATGGCTGGATGTCCACCAAATACAACCAATGCTGGCCATGCACACACCTCAACATCCATAGTGAAATGCCCCAGGTATGCATGACAATGTGCTACACCAATATCAACCTCTTACTGTGACAACTTAGGACAATGCAATGTACATGCCCGCATCCAGAGGTACAGTCACAACTGTCAGGTGTGTGAACCATTGATGCCTGTAGAAACATTACATACAATGTGTGTCTCTTCCAAATACAGGTGACGAAGATGGGGACACAGCAGCAGGCGAGGAGGAGTCCCTGTCCCAGGCTCCGGGGGACACAGAGCTCACTGGTGTGGAACAGCCTCTGCCCACCTCGGATGGCGAAGACCTACCTGGCACCTCCGGTCTGAGTCATCATGCAGCACCAGCTGGACCAACATCTGCACCCCTGCACCCACCCCTCCAACAACTGCCAACATACAGACCACCCCCGCCTACACGGACAGACCAAGGACCACCGCTGACAACAGCACAGGGTCCCAGGCCCACCGTGGGGCAACGGATGACAACACCACCAACAACCCCCAAGTGGGCCGCTGGTCACCTGTGCGTGCCACCGCAGGTCCTGCACGTGTCGCCAGGGGTGGTGGGAGGGGTGGTAGACATAGGTCGCTGCTTGCAGAGGGGTCTGGACTGCATGATGACCCACAACTGGCACGCATCGCTGATGCGTACCAGGATAGCACCGGAGAGGTCAGACAGGTAGTGGGGATCCTCAAGGACATACAACAGCAGCAGGCTGCCCATCATGCCCGCTTGGACTCCCACATGGCCCGTGTGGAGACACACATGGCCCATGTGGAGACACACATGTCGGGCATGGAGTCCAAGTGGGATACATTGCAAGAACTCACAGCGGTGCATAGGGACATATTGACATGCCTCCGCCAGATTAGCACCAACATGGCCACACTTCCCTGTGTGCCCACAACATCTGGTGCTGCAACAACTGACACCGCCACAGGGAGGGAGGAGGACACTGGCGGAGAGTCCCCTGCACCGCAGCAGCCTGCACCTGAGGGTCCCCCCCCAAAGAAGAGGGGTCGTCCGAGGAAGGAAAACTGAGAGGTTGATGGCCACGTACATCCCCCAGGAAGCCAACACCTGTTCCGGAAATTCTCCTTTGTGTGCAAACGTTTCACCCTGTCGAATGCAACACTATTTTCCCACATGACATGGGGAGTTCAAGTTGGACTAATGTATCATATGACTGTGGACTTCACTCAGGACATTTCTGCTACCAAGACTTCCAACTCATCTGGGAACTTTGGATCACAATCACAATGTACAGCACCCACCATCCTGTGCACTATACACACACACATTTCTGTAAATAAAATCACTAGTACACCATACTTGCCACTGGTGTTATTCAAATGTGGATACTGTTATGGTGATGATGTTCTGCTAAATTACACTGTGTATGCTAACTGCTACAGCAAGTACAACACCGTCGTGTGAGTCATGGTGACGTGACACATATGAGGGAGACACACCACTAGGGCTACACAACACAGACACCAGGGCCATCGGACTCATCGCCCACAGTGATGTTGGCAGGAAATACAGTGGAATGCACAGACACCACACCTATTCACATTCTGTGTCAACTAGCCCACAGGTGCAGTAAGCAAATGTCAGTCAGATGTGTGACCACAGACAACGCACATCCCAAAGTGAAGCACTGGTTTATTACACATTTGTAACATGTTGTTACCACTACAAATGCAAGTTAATCCCATGGCAGTGGCCACACAGTCAACAAGTGCAGAAGATATGAAGTCCAGGGGTGTGTGGCACATCACCTGTAGGGAAACGACTGCTGCCACCCTGAAAGCTGAATCATGGTGTTGGGGGATCCAAGTTGACCAAACAACTCTGTAAGCACCCTGTGAAGGACAGACATGACACACAGTCAAAACCACTGAAGAACAGGACAGAACTGCAATACTCATGCCCTAAACATGTCACAAGATACCTACACAAAAGCACGTTTGCATGTCAACACTGTTGGGGAGTACAGACTACCTGTAAGGACACATCGCTGCACGCATCCAGTCAAGTGGCACATGGCCACACTAAAACAGCACCAGGGCACCACCCACACATATCATGCAAACTCACATCATTCACATTGCATCTCCCTGGATACTCACATTCAGCTGAAGAAGTTGGTGATGAGCTGTGTGCGGACATCACCACCATCATCATCATCATCACTGGCATCGTGGTCCAGGCCAGGATCCTCCACAGGTGGCGGACGTTGGTCATCGTCATCCAGGATGAGAGGCAACTCCTTCCGCACTGCCAGGTTGTGGAGCATGCAGCAAACGATGACAATCTTGCACACCTTTGCTGGGGCATATGGGAGGGCCCCTCCTGTCTTGTCCAGGCAGCGGAAGCGGCTCTTCAGGAGACCAAAGGTCCGCTCAATCACTCTCCTTGTCCGACCATGTGCCTCATTGTAGCGCATCTGGGCTGGTGTCACAGGGTTCCTGAGGGGTGTCAGCAACCACGGCATGTTGGGGTATCCGGAGTCACCTACAGACAGACAATTGCACATTAGCTGAGTTCAAAAAGTGGGCGGAATACAACATAGCAGAACACAGACAATGGTACAAAGTCAGTACACACCGACAAGCCAGGCATGCTGGTTCTGCATCTGTGCCATCATCCTCGGGATGCGACTACTCCTCATCACGTAGGCATCGTGAGCAGAACCGGGGAAATGGGCACACACATGTGTGATGGTCATATCTGCAAGACATACCACCAGCGCATTGATCGAATGGTAGTGTTTGCGGTTACGGTAGGCCTGCTCATGTGCCTGTGGTGGTACCAAAGCCACATGTGTCCCATCAATGGAGCCAATTACATGTGGCATCCTCCCCAGGGCATAAAAGTCACTCTTAACGTCAGTGAGTTGTCGACGTTTGGGGAAATAGATGAACTGGTTCAGGTTCCTCAACATAGCCACCAAAACATCGCGTAGCACACGGCTGAACATAGTCTGTGACATCCCACCATCAGTCGCCACAGTGTGTTGGAAGGTACCGGTGGCAAAGAAGTGTAGGGCTGCCATCACCTTCACCTTGGGGGTCAGCGCCGTAGGGTACGGCCGGCCCGGTTGTAGATGTGGTGCCTAGCGCACTGCCAAATCCTCAATCAGCTGCCTGGTGAAGCGGTACCGTCTGAAGCTGTCACGTTCCACCAACGTTGCCAGGTCAGGGAATGGTCTATGGACAGCTGGAGCCCTGCAGTGCATAGGATGAAGAAAGAAAGATTGTCAGTCACCCCACAGATGTGCCTTTCACCATACTCAATTTCACATGATACATCATTACGAGACACAAGTACTTGATGTGTGTGCCGTTCTGTTCGGACATAACTCGCACCTACATGGCCATCATCTAACTTCTCAGTACAACATGTGTGCACAACAGGTACCAGGTTGTGCTATGGGAAACCATTAGGCTGTATCAAAGTACCCATTTACTGCTGTCACGTTCCACACACACACCACAGTGACATGTCTGGACAGATGCGCCACAGGCATCACAGCACATTGACAGGTAGATTCCCAGGGACCCTGTCTTGCCACATGGACACTGGCATGACATGGCGTATCATGTACACGTCAGAAAAACAAACATGACTCCCACAGGTAGTGGCCCCTGTTGCCTCCGTAGGACAGACATGGACGTCAGTGACACACACATGCACAACATCAAAGTCCATTCACAAACAACGTTGCTGTGGAGACTGTCTCCCATCGTGCACATGGAATCAGAGACATCGGAAACACAACATGCACACAGACTGTGGAGGGACATCACTATTGTGGCAATGGGTCATCCTGTTACGTACATGCCTTCCCCCATGGGACCCTGGGGGTATGTGACATGTCACACACATACACAACCTGGAAATGTGACCATGCCACATGCTCTGAAATGAACTGTTGCACATCACAGTGGTCATGTGCACAACACACAAAGGACCCTGTCCCCATGAACACATGCACAGCCTGGGTGTGGATGCCCACCAGTGCCACCACAGAAACCACATGTCAACCCCCATACACAGAAAAGGTAATGCAGCCTTACATGCCTTAGGAAACAGTGTGGACTGGTATATGTGGCTGGCATATGTACACCAGTGACAAGCATGGTGACATATGCGACTGACCTGTACAGGTACGCGTTGTACAGCAATGGACCGATCGGTGTGCCCGGCCGGCCCATTGCATATGATGTGTGCAGGTACATGTTGTACCCCGAAATACGCGTTGTACAGCAATGGACCGATCGGTGTGCCCGGCCGGCCCATTGCATATGATGTGTGCGGGTACGCGTTGTACCCCGAAATATGCGTTGTACAGCAATGGACCGATCAGTGTGCCCGACCGGCCCATTGCATGTGTTGTGTGCGGGTACGCGTTGTACAGCAATGGACCGATCGGTGTGCCCGGCCGGCCCATTGCATATGATGTGTGCAGGTACATGTTGTACCCCGAATACGCGTTGTACAGCAATGGACCGATCGGTGTGCCCGGCCGGCCCATTGCATGTGTTGTGTGCGGGTACGCGTTGAGTAGGCTGTCAGCAATGGACCGATCGGTGTGCCCGGCCGGCCCATTGCATAAGATGTGTGCGGGTACGCGTTGTACAGCAATGGACCGATCGGTGTGCCCGCCCGGCCCATTGCATATGATGTGTGCGAGTACGCGTTGTACCCCGAAATATGCGTTGTACAGCAATGGACCGATCGGTGTGCCCGGCCGGCCCAATGCATGTGTTGTGTGCGGGTATGCGTTGTACAGCAATGGACCGATCGGTGTGCCTGGCCGGCCCATTGCATATGATGTGTGCGGGTACGCGTTGTACCCCGAAATACGCGTTGTGCAGCAATGGACCGATTGGTGCGCACGCATTGGCTGGGGCCTGGCATGGCAACGGACGCGTTTTCGTGGCTCCAACGAGTCTGATGCAGTGAATTCAGTTGGCCAGCCACAACAATGTTGCAAAATCATGGATGTCATGAATTTGAAGATTTGAAGGATGCTGTGGGCGTGTATTAGTGCTGCTATTCCATGGATTGGTCAGATTCAGAAGATGCAAACGACTTGGACCTATCACTTTGGACACATGGGACAGTATCTGCCTCAGCAGCACACATATAATGCTGGCTGTTCCCCTGAGAGCTCACTTGCCTGCACTACATGCTCCAGGACGACATCTGCCACCAACACTGCTGCTGTTTATGCATCCTCTGGCTCCTGCAATGGCACGTACTGTGGAGAGAGCCCCAGCCTTCAGCCTTGAGGAGAACCAGGCCCTGCTGGACAGCCTCCTTCCACAGTACAGCAAGCTGTATGGGAAACCAGGGGAGCAGGTGAGTGTGCTGTCCACTGCCTCACTAATTGTGCATGTTGTCTGACTAGCAGGACTTTCAGTGTGCTACACCACTGGCTAGCATGCCCACTGAGTAGTTGTCACACCCCAAAGTGTGTAGTTACATGCACTGAACTGGTACAGTGCAGTAACAGTGCATTCCAACTAGGTTTACTTCCCATGCAATGATACCATGTAGTGACTGCTGGCAAACTGTTCATAGCCATTGTTGCACTGCCTGTGTACATCATATGCCCCTGTGATTGAGACATGTATATCCAACTGTGTGATGCACGTATATGTTGCATGTGTAGTAATGGCCTTTTCACTTTGTCATCCTCACAGGTTGATGCCCACCAGAAGCAGGATATCTGGCTGACCATCGCCCGGAAAGTAAGATCCGTGGGGGTCTACAGGCGCAGGATCCGCAACTGCCAGAAGAGGTGGCAGGACCTTCGTGGCTGGACCCGGAGGATCGCAAGGGTCCAGCTGAAGCTGTCGCCTCCTCGCAGGAGGGGCGGACACCGGACCCTGACCCCCACATGCTCCGGATCCTGGCGGTGGTCTTCCCTGACCTGGATGGGCAGCTGAAGGACAGACAGCAGCAAGGAGGGGGTGAGTCCATGACTGCACTGTGCACTTTGTCTGACATGCTATGTGCCCTCCTCTGGCCTGGTTAAACTTCCACAGTACATCAGTCATGTGGTCCAGGACCCATGTCCCTCATTTGTGACATGCCCACTTCTCCTCTGATACGCATATGTGTGGCCCTTATAGTCAGGAAATTGTGTCATTTGGGGACTGTGTCATTGCATTTAGCTTTGCTCAAGGTGGGGGACAGCATTTGTTCCCGTGACTATGTTGTGCGATTCATGGGTGGGTCAATTGCTTACACAATGCCTAAGTTCTGACATGTAATCTGGGTGTAACTTTGATATGTGGTCCACTTGCTGATCTGAATCACCACATGTCCCTGGGGAATTTGGCACACACCCATGCTGCCGGTGGGAACAATGTTTGGGCCTCAGGAGTATGTGTATCAAGTGTGTCACACATGCTTAGCCACATGCCTACTGTCCAGGACTCATTCCTCTTGCAGGTGGAGCTGGACAGTCATGCCTACTCCAGGGCATACAATACACTCTGTACTCCCACTCCCGTGTACCATCTGGCATGTTGTGATCAGTGAAATGTTCCCTCAGGTGTCTGCCTCTGTGTCATTGTGCTGTGTCCTCGTTGTCAGGACTACTGGTATGTTTATCGGTTAGGGCTCAGCATGCCAGCGGAGATGTGACCATGATAGACGATACTTCTGTGATTTTTAGGTGTCTGATCACTTGACTGTGCACACAGGTGTATGCGACTGTGACTTTCAGGCAGCTGTTTCTCATTCACAGCACACTGTGAGGTGCTCATGTTCAGAGAGTTGTGTTTCATGTCCCCCATATGTCCAATTGGTATGACGTGGACAAGTAGTAGTACTGATGATGTGGTTTTTGGGGGATGGACATGTGCACTTGTCAGTTGCATAACTTGCATTCCCCATGTCCTAGGATTGTGACACAGTGCAGACTGTTGTTGGCTGTCTGCCATGCCCATGTGACTGGAGACAGTGATGTATGACTTTGCACGCATGCCTGTGTCATGGCATTAAACTTCCTAAGAGTGATCCTGCAGGGGAGTGACATGTGCAACATGCACCCCATTGTGGCATTGACTATCCGGACATGGGTGCATCATGGTGTGTGGTGCTGGCATGCATCACATGCATTTCTATTTAGACTCTGGCCATCCCTTCATCCGGACACCTGCACTGACTTAGTGGCAAGAGATGTGTTGTGTGCATGTTCACATACTTCACCGTGTTCCCTGCAATGTCCAACAACTGTGTAGGTGGTGCATGTGTCCACACTGGGGTCTTACCATCAGACAGGCACCAGACAGATGGGTGCAAGGGCAGGAGGGGTGTGAGTCCCATGGTTAACCATCAGACTGACAATTGGCTTCCACAAATCTGTGTGAGGACTTTAGGCGATGTTCAACTAAGGATGCCTGGGCTGGCTCTGTGATGTGCTGTACTTACTGTGGTGTGTGCGTTCAGTGCAGGTGACTGATGTTTGTCTGTTTCCCTAATTGTTTGCAGATACATCCACGGCCACATGAGGGGACAGCTCCACGGACCAGGAGGAGCAGCGGAGCCAGACTGGGTCGGCGTCCGACGAGTGGTCAGAGGGACCCAGAGGGACCCAGTGGCACGGAGGGCGAGGGGAGCCACACCGAGGAGTCCTCAGCACCATCCACCTCAGCTGAGGACCACAGCAGCTCGGAGGATGACTCCCTTGTGGAGGCGGGTGTCAGCAGCCACCAAAGTCAAGCTAGTCTGTTAGGCCCCGCCACCACCACCACCACCACCGCCCTCCCATTGGCTCCCATACCTGAGGTCCGTGGAGACTCCCGTGCTGGGGAGCGTGTCTCCTTCATGCCAGATACCGCACCCCCTGCCCCTGTGTCCCCTGCTGCCCTGAGTGAGGAGTCTGTGTACCTCCTTCGGCAGCTCCATGTAGGGCAGACAGCAATGCTGACTGTCCTCTATGCACACACCACTCTGTTGACACAGCTGGTGTCGTTCATGGAGGGCATCTCGACGGGTATGTCTGCCCTACAGAGGAGCAATAGGTCCATGGACTCCTCCCTGACGGCAGCAGTGTCCCTCCTCCAACAGTCCCTCACCCCTCCCACCTCTGCCCCATCCACACTTCCTGCCACCCTACCTGTCCAAAGCACATGCACACCTGCACAATCACCCAAACACACAGACACGAGCAGCACAGACACACCCAAGAGAAAGGCAAGACGTGCACACAAGCATCCTCAGGGGACTGATACCACAGACACAGGGGATGGGGAACACACACACACACAGGCATCCACAGTCACTCCGCAGTCCTCCAAATCCTCTCCCTCCAAGACCCCTTCCCTTGCCTCACCTGCTACCCCACATACACAGCAGCTCTTCCTGTGTGACCTCGGCCTCTTCCCTCCAATCCTGCTGATCCAGCATACCGGGGGAAGAGGAAGTCCACCCACACAGAGGGGAGTGCCCCTCGCCCCCGGACACCCTCCCCCAGGCGCAGGCAGACACAGGACCCCATTCGGAAGTCCCCCGGACCAGGAAGAGCAAGACCCCACCACCACCACCACGCAGCTCCACCACCCAGTCTCTCTCCTCCATCCCGCAGGCCACCACTCCACAGGTTCCCCCGCCACACCCTGCCCCAGGTTCCCCCACACACCGATACCGCATCCCCAGACTGCTTAGGCCCTCCCCCCTGCCACTTGCTCTTCCACACCCAACCCAGACGCTCTGCCTGTTAGTGGCACTGTTGTGGAGACCGGGTCCCCCCCCTCTGTCCTGCCCACCTCATCTGCCCACCCTTCCACTCCCTTGGAGTTATGCACTGCAGTGGAGTCCACAACCACCCCGTCTGACTTGGGCACTGCAGTGGGGACCCAGTCCACTACATCAGAACAGCCCACTGCAGTGGTTGCAGCACCCACACCAACTGACTTGTGTAGCACGGTGGTGCTGGCCCACCCTGAGTCAGACACCTCCACTGCAGTTGCCGGTGACACTCCTGCACCCACCACCCCTTCACTGCCTCACTCTGCCATCCCCTGATCCTGTCCCTGCGGTGCCTGGCCTGCCCCTTGTATGCCCCTCCAAGGGGGATGTCCCCTGTCCGTACCGGTGCAGGCAAGCAATGGGTGACCAGTTGTCACTTGTCACCCTGTTGGGACATGGATTTTGGACTGGCCATTGGCCTTAGTTTCTTTTGGACGTCAACTTTTAATTTTACATTAGCTGAATAAAGCCTCTTTTTGTTTACTTGTGGGTTTTCTTTTGATGTACATGATGTAGATGAGTAGCATCCTGCATTTGCAGTTGTTATAGTGTTCAGATCAGGAAAATGAAGTGTTGCTGTGATGGACTCCATGTGGTCCATGGGATATGTGTCCTGTTCTACTCTGGATCTATGGCATCCTTTGCTGCAGTCTGAGGGTGTAATGTTCAGCATTTGACACAGGGATGTACGTTTTGCATTTGTAAAGGAACATCTTTGTCTTACACTGATGCACATCTGGTGGGCTTACCACTGTTCAATGTTCCGATTTACCTGACTGTGTGCCCATCTCCACTGGACATGCAGTTTTGCACATCAATGTTGAAGGACTCATCTGTGTATACAGTGCAACTGGCTTGACACGTGTTTTGGGTGTATGCAGATGACTGACGTGACACTCCCGTACCTAGGCTGATGTGAGCAGAGCCTTCTGTGTGTTGTAGTTGTTGACTCACTGACGGAGTGTCCTGCTGACATGTTTGAGTCGTGCACAGACAAGGTTTGGCACAGCGGACCTTCCACAGGAGTGGAGTGCCCTCATGGCAGTGTGTAATCCGGTGACATTGCGTGTGCCCATGTTGTGTGTTGTGTAAGCATGTCTGTGCGTGTTCCCTTCCCTTTTCCTACACAGGCTGTGTCCCTAGGGATGTTCCTGTTTGTGTTGCTTGCAGAGTTGGTCTGTGTTCATCCAGCATCTTGGACCTGGTTTCTCTGTGATGTGGTTGCATGGCAAACTAATGTTCATGAGGTTGTCATCCCAGGTTGTCTTTGTTGTCAGGGCTGGGGATGTGGGCAAACGGTGATGGGACACATTCAGGATTCCCCTTGGCACTTGTTGTTTACACAAGTCATGTGAATTTCAGTTTGTGGTAGCTTTCAGTGATTGTGACACAGTGTGTGTGTGACTGCTGCCACTCCTCAGGGTCAGAGCTGCAATGTTGGAAGTTGTGTACGTGTGTTCTTTGTGTGTCACCTTGGCTTCTTCGTAGGTGTGTGACTATGGCCAGGATCCCATTGATTGTGGTGGATTTCACATCATGCCCATGTACGGCGTACTGTGCTGTGTGTCAGACATTGACGAGTCTTGTTGACTGGCCATGTGTGATGGGTATCTGCACCTTAGTTCCCCCCACCACCCCTGGGATTGTCATGGGTGCATGTGCACTGTCACCAGTCCATGTGAGCTTCACTGCTGCACATTGGTGGAGATCAGGGTGTGTGGTGTTGGGTGTGCAAATGTGAGTTGTTGCACGGCTAGACCCCTACCTCCATATTGGCCTTGGCTGGCAGGCCGTGCTGATTGATTGGAGCTTGTGTAGGTGTGATGGTAGTTTGTTGCTCAGGACACATGGCTGTGGTTCACAGTGTGAACGACATCTACCTTTGTCATCACAGTGGGATTGTCATGCAGGCTAGTGTCAGCACAATGTGGGGTCCCTGGGGGTAGAGCTGTGGTGGGTCTGTCTCTTGCTGTGTTAATTGCTGTTCCTACAAGCTTGTGTGACATGTGTAATTTGGCCTCCCTCTCAGCTGCCGATGCCTGATTGCCCACATAGGGGTATCCGATCCATGAGTAACTTTTGTATGGCACTGTATACACATCTGTGTGATTGGAGTTCAGGCCTCCTCATGTGTTGTGTGGTTGCCTGGGGACACTGGCACACCCCCATCACCTGTTGTGTTTGAAATGCAGTGTGAGTCTGCCTGTTTGTGTTTGTGCATTTGCACCACTGCATTGGCATTTCTGTAGTGTGCCATTGTCTGTATGTTGTTTGGTGGCTTTCCCCAGCTGTCCCTGGGACTCCTAGGTCATCAGTCAGCACAATGATCATGGTTTGTATGTCCCATTGATGCCATGGTATGGTATTTGTTCACCTGACATCGACAGTATCCACAGGATGTCTACATTTGTGTGTCCATTGGTGCAGATATGTGGCTCAGCATTATGATGGTCACTTCTGTCATTGTGTTATTTGTGAGTATTGACAATGTGGTCCCCCGTGGGTGATGTTTGTATGCACATGGCCAAAACGATGTTTCTGTGACACTGCACTGTTTGCCCCGCCCAATCTATGTTGCTATGGGACACAAGCACTACTATGCCACTGATGTGTTTGTTGTTGTGTGACCAGGATTCATCCTTACAGTTTGGCTTTCGCAGCTTTTACCATGACTACACTTACCTTATGATCACCGTGGTGATGGTGCTTTATGCCCCATGGCCACACTGTTCAAGAGGTGCATCAGCTATGGACCCCACACTTACCGTTTGGTCACTGTGGTGATGGGGCTTTAGGCCCCATGGCCACACTGTTCAAGAGGTGCATCAGCTATGGACCGCACACTTACCTTTTGGTCACTGTGGTGATGGGGCTTTAGGCCCCATGGCCACACTGTTCAAGAGGTGCATCAGCTATGGACCCCACACTTACCTTTTGGTCACTGTGGTGATGGGGCTTTAGGCCCCATGGCCACACTGTTCAAGAGGTGCATCAGCTATGGACCCCACACTTACCTTATGATCACCGTGGTGATGGTGCTTTTGGCCCCATTGCCACACTGTTCAAAAGGTGCATCAGCTATGGACCCCACACTTACCTTTTGGTCACCGTGGTGATGGGGCTTTAGGCCCCATGGCCACACTGTTCAAGAGGTGCATCAGCTATGGACCCCACACTTACCTTTTGGTCACTGTGGTGATGGGGCTTTAGGCCCCATGGCCACACTGTTCAAGAGGTGCATCAGCTATGGACCCCACACTTACCTTTTGGTCACTGTGGTGATGGGGCTTTAGGCCCTATGGCCACACTGTTCAAGAGGTGCATCAGCTATGGACCCCACACTTACCTTTTGGTCACTGTGGTGATGGGGCTTTAGGCCCCATTGCCACACTGTTCAAGAGGTGCATCAGCTATGGACCCCACACTTACCTTTTGGTCACTGTGATGATGGGGTGTTCGACCCCATGGCCACAGTGGTCATGGTCTGCTTGCATTGTGGAGGCCACACACATTTATGTGTGACACATGTGATAGTGGGTCACATTGTATGTTCAATGTCATGTTCAGTGTTGTAGGCATTTGACACAGACTACACACGCTTGTCATGGTGTTGGGGGGATGTAATTTTCTGTCATTCCTTATGTGGGAGTATGCTGGTTGTGTCATGCATTACCCGTCCTATGAGTAGGGGTGGTGGTAGTGGCAGGCATCCAGCCCCCTATGGGTGGGGATGGTAGTAGTGACAGGCATCCAGGCCCCCATGAGTAGGGCTGGTGGTAGTGGTAGGCATCCAGACCCCCCTGAGTAGGGGTGGTGGTAGTGGCAGGCATCCAGCCCCCCTGAGTAGGGGTGGTGGTAGTGGTAGGCATCCAGCCCCCCTGAGTAGGGGTGGTGGTAGTGGTAGGCATCCATCCCCCTATGGGTAGGGGATGGTGGTAGTGACAGGCATCCAGGCCCCCATGAGTAGGGGTGGTGGTAGTGGTAGGCATCCAGGCCCCCTGAGTAGGGGTGGTGGTAGTGGTAGGCATCCAGGCCCCCCTGAGTAGGGGTGGTGGTAGTGACAGGCATCCAGCCCCCCTGAGTAGGGGTGGTGGTAGTGGTAGGCATCCATCCCCCCTGAGTAGGGGTGGTGGTAGTGGTAGGCATCCATCCCCCTATGGGTGGGGATGGTAGTAGTGACAGGCATCCAGGCCCCCATGAGTAGGGGTGGTGGTAGTGGTAGGCATCCAGCCCCCCCTGAGTAGGGGTGGTGGTAGTGGTAGGCATCCAGCCCCCCTGAGTAGGGGTGGTGGTAGTGGTAGGCATCCATCCCCCCTGAGTAGGGGTGGTGGTAGTGGCAGGCATCCATCCCCCTGAGTAGGGGTGGTGGTAGTGGCAGGCATCCAGCCCCCCCTGAGTAGGGGTGGTGGTAGTGGCAGGCATCCAGCCCCCCCTGAGTAGGGGTGGTGGTAGTGGTAGGCATCCATCCCCCCCTGAGTAGGGGTGGTGGTAGTGGTAGGCATCCATCCCCCTATGGGTGGGGATGGTAGTAGTGACAGGCATCCAGGCCCCCATGAGTAGGGGTGGTGGTAGTGGTAGGCATCCAGCCCCCCCTGAGTAGGGGTGGTGGTAGTGGTAGGCATCCATCCCCCCCTGAGTAGGGGTGGTGGTAGTGGTAGGCATCCATCCCCCTATGGGTGTGTATGGCATTGGTGATGCCCATTCCACCCCTATGGTTGTGCTGTTGCTAGTGTACGTCATGTGTGCATCCCTATGTGTGTGTGACATATTTTGGGTACGTGTAGTTTGTTTGTATTGTTGGTGTTTGACTTACCGTCTGCGCCGTACGCGTCTGTACCGGTCCCGGTAATAGATGTAGAGTATAGGTAGGACCTGCGCGATGGGATTCATGGTTGGGTCGTCTCGTTCAGGTTTCTCATGTCTTCGACTCGTACTCGTCGCTGGCTTGTTCGTCTCGTAGCCGTGGTTCGTCTTGTGGCGCGAAACGGAGCTTATGTGCGGCTCTCCCGGATGCTGAAACGTGCCGGACGTAGCGACTGGTTCGGCGCGTACGGAGCGCGCATCGTACTAGTCCGGCCGGAAGGTGCTGTGTATTTGGCTCCGTGCGACTCGATTCGGCGTTTACGGATCCGGCTCAGGCGGGGAACAGGAGCTGGATTGGGTGAGTACGGCTCGCTCGGGAAATGGGTTGTTATACGCATCGTACTTGTTCGTCCGGACGGGTGTACGAATCGGTCGGGAAACACGCATTCGGCTGGGTTTTTTTCCGGACGAATACTGTTAGGTGCCCTACCGGCCGAGATCGGAATCGACCCCTAAGTTTTATAATAGATACTACATATATTTTGTCCATTAGGATGTGAGTTTGATTTTAAAAGAAATCCTTAAACTATATCCATTATTTCCTAGTGTTCTTGGGTGTGTCTTTCCATTATGAAAGAGGGATGGATTCTGCATATCATCCCTGTGATAATTTATATAACTGATCATTACCTGAAACACATATCACTCACGTACAGCTCAGTGTGTTGCAGGGTGATTGTAGTCCAAAAACCTTAGTGCCAGGGGGTCTAGAAAGCCTTTTCCCGGGCTGTGTTCTAGAGGATGTAGAAAACGTATCATATGGGCGAATTATACAATAGATTGTCAAATCAGGTCTACATTTAATGTATTTAGTAATTTTGTGAGGTTTTGTTGAATAGAAAGTACAATAATCTGAACAATATATATTGTGTTTGCATGCATTACATTGATTACATGTACAGAAACCTGTTTGTTTAATACCCAACCAAGCTTTCAGTTTCTGTGTGGTGAAAAGTGGCTCCTGACTACCTAGCCTGATTTAGAGTTTGGTGGACAGGGTACTCTGTTGCAAACATGATAGAGTAACCTGCTCACAAGACCCTTGGTCTGCTTGCCTCATTTAGAGATGGGTGGCCCTGAGGTATTCCATCAATGGAGCCAATAGGGGCTCTGTTGATAGAATGCTTCTTCCGCTGGCCCATACTCTGTTGGGCTGTCGGAGGACGAACATTACACTGTCCGCTCTATTTAGGTTGGCTGGTGTTATTTCTTTTTTCCCCGCCTGTTACCCCCAGGAAAAGACAATAAAATACTATGATAACTCCCACATCATAAGAGAAAGCCCTAAGGGTTTAGGTGTTATTAGTATTTGTTTTTGAAAAACAAACACCTGCTGTGCTGGATTAAAGAATGTAGTGATAATTCTTATTTTACTAGTCACTTTTGTGAACCCTACATTTAGAGGTGGTTTCTCTAGTCTGGGCTTATAAAGTAAATCCTCCTTTTTCATTTTATGTATCTTCTCTATAGCTGTATATAATACTTCCTGTGAAAATTCCTTAGTTATAAAACACCTCAACAAATGCACTTTGGCCGTCTCAAATAATTTGCCTGAGCTACAGTTTCTTTTTAATCTTGCTAATTCTCTGTATGGGATGTTCCACTTAACCTGAGTAAGGTGGCACTTGTTACATGCAATATATTGTTTCCAGCTGTTTATTCCAATAAACAGTAAAGTTTCTAATCTGCCATATTTTTCCTTCAAGTTTCTAGTCTCAGAGTTCAACAGTTCTGAAACTATAATTTATATTCAATTTCAAGTTCAATGTGTTCTCGTTCAGTCGCCTGTGAAATATGATCAGTTGTTAAATAAAGTTATCTGAAAAGATTGTCAATGTAAAGTAGCCAAAAAACAACATGTGGCATGTATTCTTCTAAGTTGTTATCGGTGGACACCTGCTCCTCCTTACAGCCCAGGAGAAGGTTCATGTAGCTGGGGGCAAAGCAGGTGGCCATGGCCGGACCCCTTATTTGTTTATAAAGACAGTTGCCAAATAGAAAAACATTCTCATGAAGATATGCACTAATCATTTGCAGTAACATCTTTGTATGTTCGTAAAGATTAATGAGTCTAGATTTTAGAAAGTATTCACAAGCCCTTATTTCATCTGTTTTATTAATGCTTTTAGAAATGACATAGATATCTAATGATACCAAGATGTATGTACTGTCCCATGTTATGTTGTTGATCTTCTGAAGGATGTTTGCTGTCCCTTAAGGAAGTAGGTAGTTTCGTAAGTAGGTATATGTAGACTGGCTGAAATCCTCTGTTGTCTCTGAATACCTATGTAGGTGAGCAAAGGCAGTTGCTCACACAGGTGAGCAAAGGTGAAATTGCTCTTTACAGTAGGAGTCTGGAGAAAACAGGGTACCGGATTGAGAGCGAGAGAAACCGTGCACTGGAGCACACTCTCTGACAAGGAACTGTCACAGTTGAGGGACAGCATAACTCTATCTTGATGTTGCAGTCAGGCTCTACTGAACCAGCTGTAGGGATGACAGAGGACAACAGGTAAATAAGTAATACCAGCCTGTTTGAATATTCTTACTAAAACTATGGTATGAAGCATACCAGTTCTGTTAACAGGTATTGATTTGAGAAACCGTTTGTCAAACTGGATTCCCGCTAAAGCCCCTAGGACGCCAATGCAAAGTTACTGGTCACAAGATAGGTGATAAGTGAGAGAAGAAGCACACAACATACAAAACGAGAATTTGGGAAGCCGAAGTATATTAACTGAAAAAAAAGGTTAAAATAGAATTATACATGAGGAAGATCGTAAGATTTTACCTTACGTTAAAAAACCTCAGCAATTCACCGAAAAAGCGCTATTGTTAAAAAAACTAAAAACACTGAGATTCTCAAGTTTTATGTAAATGACATGCTGAGGGCATCGCATCCTAAGTGCCTGCACCATGAGCACATTTCTTCCAAAGGGCTCAAGGCAAAGCAAACATACCATCCTACAATTCAAGTCTTTTTACAGGGTATGAAGGGTCATTCAATCTAATTTCACTAATTTTGCAAGCATAAACCCAAATTACAGGCATGCAGGGATTCCAGTGAGGCATGTCCTCTAGCTCTCAGACCCAGCGCTAATTAAAAAACAAGCATTGGCAAAACCAATAGGTTTGCCACCATGTTGGCTTTGCCAATGGCAATTTTGTTTTGTCATGGATTTTGCAAAACTTTATTGTGGGGAAGCTACCGAGCCCTACTCAGTCTAGTAAATATTAGCTAATAGCAAAAATATGTTTTGGTCTCAAAAAGTAATAATTGCCATAGTAATCCCTGGCACTGAGGGATACTACTTTGGGCCTGACTACAAGTTAAGTTGCTATTTATTGCACCTGGTAAATAACAATACCCTAGCGTTCATTATTTATCAGGAATGATAAATAGCACCTATTACAAGTTTTTGGGGAATAATATGCGGATTTTGGTGCTTAACACACCAAAATCCTCATGTTTGGTAAATACCGTACACATTTCCCCTGTTTAATTTTGTCAGGCTTGACCTGCCGAAATTAAACGAATGTTGGGTTATTTAATGCAATGAGTTAAATAAAACCAATCTCGTAATTCCATCCCTTGCGTAAATAGGGGTTTATGCATGGGTCGGAATTAATCGCCCAACTTGTAATAAGGGACTTTGCGGATGAATGAGTTCTTTCTGAAACGGCAGAATTTTGTCATTGTACCTCACAGTAAAGCTAGCCAGTGGCTGAAGTGGGTTGACCCACTGCCTCATGCGATATGCTGTAGTGGGTAGAATAAAGCTGTGCATGGCACAATAACAGACCGATGGATTAAGAGGGCTGGATAAAAGCCCCTGTAAGTAAGTATATCATTGATATGCTTGTACTAAAATTAAAAGATTTTTGCTAACACCAAACCTAATGACTTTGAAACCGGTCCCTACCAGGCACTACAAAAACCACTGATCAATTCTTCAATGACTGTAAAAACTTTAAGGTAATCCCTGTAAGCGTTGTGGTCTCCTGTTGACATTTCCAATGTTTTGTAACACCAATCCTATGCACACGAAAACAATATGCAGGGTAGTGATAAAACACTGTCCCAAGAGTACAAAAAACAATGAAGTCCTTAGCCGGTGTAGTTCATCTTAATGTTCAGGGTTTTCACCAAGGCAGCCAACACGTGTTTCGTCAGTGGGTAATAACCCTTGACTTCTTCAGGGCTTAATTGTGGTCTGGAAAACCAATCAGACCTCTCAACCGGTGATAATTCCAACCCGGCGGTTACGTCTTCAAAGTTGCATCCTTTATAGAGACAAATCATTCAAGTTCTCAGATCCAGTGTATCGTGTCTGGTCCGAGCCTCTCAGTGACAATCAATATTTCTCAATTGCGGCGCTCCTCATCCGAGTGCCTGCTAAACACCAATAGACGGAAGATTAAGCCGTCTACACCAACCAAATACCGAACTTTGGCGAATACGCCAACACGTCCCGACAGTTCCCGGGATTTCAATCAACCGGATGCCATGCATCGGTTGGTGTAGACGGCTTAATCTTCCGTCTATTGGTGTTTAGCAGGCACTCGGATGAGGTTGAGAGGTTGAGAGGTCTGATTGGTTTTCCAGACCACAATTAAGCCCTGAAGAAGTCAAGGGTTATTACCCACTGACGAAACACGTGTTGGCTGGCTTGGTGAAAACCCTGAACATTAAAATGAACTACACCGGCTAAGGACTTCATTGTTTTTGTACTCTTGGGACAGTGTTTTATCACTACCCTGCATATTGTTTTCGTGTGCATAGGATTGGTGTTACATATTGCTTAGGACCCTTGTCCTGTTTTGGGGGTTTATGGGGTTATTTCCCCACCTATAGCACCGTCTGAATTTTGAATTTGGTCTAGAATAATCACGTTATTAGGTTTAGCGCCATCATAACTACCTGTGAGAATTAATAACCCCTCCAATTTCCAATGTTTTGCCTCATCCTACATTACCTATATTTATTTGATTTTTTTGTAGATGGTGTGATTCTGTATTTTTCTTCATGCAACATTTGACTCTGGTATTATTCATGCTGTAAACTAAGTTGCCTATAGGAGTCTGGGTGAGCTGTTCATGGGTGTTTATGAAGGAGCACGATTGAGGTCAGCAGTTGAGTATGAACGCATTGTGAGTTTCCCACCGTGTCTGTCAATGGGTCCTAAAGGTGTCCAGATTATGTGTACATCCAATCCTTAGCCTCTTCTGAGAGCACACTAAGTGATGTCCGCATATGTGCCAATTGCATTTACCATATTATGCAAAGGTGTGTGACGGAGGTGTAAAAAGCTGTCGAACTACTGACAGTACTAAAGGAAAAGAAAATGCTGTGTTTAGAGTTGAGGAAAGAGAGGTAGTGGGTGTGAGTTTGTGAGAAAGGGTATGGTGAATTGGAGGTGACACATGGGAGTACATGCAGAAGGACAGAGTGAAAAGATAATGAAGAGGAAGGAGATGACGTAATATACACAGATGCAGAATTTTGGAAAGATGTTAGGAGAAAAAGAGAATTAGTGCCTAATTGAGAGACTGCAGAGGAAATTGGTATGAAGGGAGAACAGGAGAGAGTGAGACACTATGAACACCACTAACCCTTCCACAGACCTTCGCAATGTATAATCCACTCTCATATTTTCAAAATTGAAACATTTTTAATTCTACTTATTCATAACAAAATCATTGTTGTTACACATTTGCCTAAAACTATAACAAACATTGGCAAAACCAATATGTTTGTCTAGTTTTAGGCACATGTCCTTAATTAATAAAATTATGTGATTGTTGGCAAAGCCAGTAAGACTAGATTTAAGATACATGCTCGCATTAAATGGCATGTTCAAGCCAGACGTATTGGCTTTGCCGATGTACGTTTAGCAGCCGTCCGCCAAACGTTTTGTGTGTTCACAGGAAGCACTGTGACTGCGGCTCCTCTACAAGTGCAGAGATCATCTCTGCGCTGCTGGGCCTCTGTCTGTCAGAGTGGCATATGTAATGTCCTCTGCCCCCCTGAAGGACAGAGGTAAAACCACCTATTTCTAACTCATGCCGTTGTCTTTATCTGACAGTTTTTCCACCTTGACACTGAAGTCTCCACCAATAATCTTGTGAAATGAAACTACTCTGGGCTTTGAATTAAGTTTTTCAATTTTCAGCAACAGAGTACCTTCGTCAAAATCAAATGAATTTTGGACCTTATGCATAAACATTTATGACGCATATACATGCTTGGTTTGAACGGTGAAACTTCAACTTGTGTATAGATAGATGCATGTAAAAATTAGATTAATCACATCTGCTAATGCAAAATATCACATATTTGGCTTATCAAAATAGCAAATAAAGAAGAAGTCATTTTAGAAGTATATTAAGGTACCATGCTAACATATTGCATTTTGCTAACAGAAATAGCTTTTAGGACAACATAGATCCCTTTGTCAGGAAATTTGCCATAAAACACTGGAGAAGCTGGTAAGATGAAATTGCCAATGTCATACTTTTTCCAGGTGTCCTTTGCTCCTCGTCCAATTCCAATGCAATTTTCTCCCAACCTATGAAAACATTTTGCAGCATCCTTTTTATGGCGCCAAGTTTCCATATCTTCAGGTCGTGCTTTCTTGGGCATCACTCCAAGTGCTTAAGGTGCAAGAGTACTAATAACAACTCCAGTACAGGTCCACGAAGAGCACACTGGTTGCCATGTCAGCCACCAAGACATCATTGGTGTACCACAACCATCAATCTACCTGGCAAGTTGCTAATGCATCTGAACCATTTTGGCTTTGAGCATCACCTTCACCAGATACCACTGCAGATATAACGTGCACAAAGGGAGTTCTGCAATCTATGGGATTTCATTGCCGTATGGGCCATCAGTTTTACACTCTTTGCAATAAAAATATCTCCTACACACTCTATTTTGTACTAAAAATGCAAAGGATACATCAAATATAAAGTTAAATTGATGTGTGACATAAAACTACATGTCACAAAATTCTAGAAATACAATTCTCAGCATAAATGCAGGGACCCAGATATGGGAACAGAGTTGCTTTTCAACACACTGCCCCCAATAACTCAAGATTCATTGCATCTACTAGTGGAGCCAACTACCCCTCAAAGACCTGCTTGATGACGCCAAAGAACAACACTACCACCATGATATGTGTCCATATATGATGCACCACTGAGAGAACATTTTTGAAGTATTCATTCAGTGATTCATGTGCCAGCAACATGGAATGTGTCTAAGCCAACTTTGGCCACTGAAGGCAGGAGACTTGCTGCAGGTTTGCCTCATGCACCAACCCTGCAACTACTCAGAGATTTGGTAGTCAGGCAGTCACCACTAAAGCATTCTCCATCAACAGCCGTCAAGCAGAGACGTATTAGAACGCACTAACATTGTAGTCTGGATCCAATGGGAGGGATGAATGTTTCTGTGCTTCTATGTATTCACAGACAACTGTACACAGTTTCAGTAAGCCAGTAAATGTAGACCCAGGGTAGGAGTTAATAGAGAAACCTTAGACTGCAGCTATCCACCCAATTGATACTCTGCTAGGCACTGATATCTATGGGTCATGACGGACATCTAAAGACAGGCTGATTATCTATTGTAGCTATTCGCTATATTGAATTATCTTCCACTTTCTATGGAAATGATTTCCCTTCCAATTATCTCTATGATTCAGGATATCATGGAAACTTTAACATAATTATTATTTTTGCAAATCTTGGTGTAAGAAACTGGATTGTTATTTGGGTTGGGTAACTACCCAGTTCAAGGTATAATCACAATCCTTGTCAGGGTGAACCTTCAAAGTCACTAAATTAAATGGAACTCAACCCCCTGATAACTATGGCACAGAGCACACACGCTTAACTTAGGGCAATGTGTACAATATTGATGCAGTACCAAAACAGTAATATAGTCAAAATGCAAAACAATAAAAATGTCAAACCAAATTAGAGAAATAGAGTAGAATTGAATAAACAATATGCAGACAAAATGACCCAAATCCACTGAGGAGAAACAGAGGTATGATTTTTTAATACAATTTGTAAATAAAAATAGTGCTAAAAAGCACAATGTGCCGATGAAAGCCAATGGTCGCAGAAGACTGGTACCTAATCCCAATTTGAGGCTCACTGTGATGGAGCACAGGTTGGACACTCCAACCAAGGTCGTCTTGGTAAAATATTTTACCTTCTGAGTTATTCCTTTAAGTCCCAATCCACTACAGTAGTACACTTTAAAAGCCATAGGAGACTCATTTAGAAAGCCAAAGGATGTCATGGCAGAGGCCGTAGGGCCCAGTCCAGGTCCAGTTGGCACTGGTCAGCTGGCCGGTTGCAGGAAAAGTCCTCTTGTAGCTTGTTGTGCCCCAGTAGCTTTAACAGGAGGTCAGAATTATGCCCCTTGGAGTCCACTTCTTTGTCCTTGATACAAGAAAGAGCAGGTTCGGTCCTTCACAGCTCCTCTCAAGTCACATACAGCAGGCCCAGTCCTCTTCTGTTCTTCCTCGGGATCAGTAGTGTTGTGAAGTGGATGCCTGGAGGTGCCACATATATTCTTTGCATGAGCTAGTGGGTGATAATTATTCCTGGTCACACTATAACCAATGGGGTAAAAGTTTCTGGGTGCCAACACTACACACTTTGGGCATTTTCAAGAAATTGAAAGTCTTCAGCCACACTACTAAACTTGAGCTCTAAGGACTGGGTGTGTGTGTGTGTGAGGAGTGTACAATTGTAATAATACTAGTGACCTCCCACATCTAACACTAAAATTCAGTTTGTGGCAGCCACTGTATCCACAATAATCCTAGAGACAGAAGTCTGGTAGGACAATGCAGGGTTTTCCAGCAACCAGAAGACAGTGGATACACAAGACTTGTTTGGACATCCTGTTTCCCTTCCTTTCAGGTATGTGCCTCCAGTGTGGTATGTACATTTTCAGCAGCCCTGTGAAGCAGGCTTTGACATTATAATGTCACACAAGCATTGGCAAATCCAATAGGTCATGCTTTTGCGAGAGTTAGAGCTCTTGCCGTTGTAAATGACAATATCTTTTACCCATGTGTTATGGAGTGGAGGTATGTGGTGTGGAGTGGAATTATGTGAGTTGGATTGGAATTGTTAAATGTGGAATTGTGTGGTGTGGATTTGTGTAGTGGAATAATGTGGATAGTAATTATGCGGTATTGAGTGTACTGGAATAATGTGGAGTGGGATTATGTGTTATGAAATATAATTATGTGGAATTATATTTTGCGTTGTAGAGTGCTATGTAGTGGAGTTGAATTATGTGATGTGCTGTTGAATTTTGTGGCATGATGCGGAACTAGGTGGTGTGGCTTAGATGCATATGGTGTGTTGTGTAATTGTGTTGTTGAGTTGAATTATATGGTTTGATGTCAAATTTTGTGGTGTGGAATGGAAATGTGTGGAATTGAATTGTGTGGAGTGGAACTGTGTGGAGTTAAGTGAAATTATTCTAATTGGAATTATGTGGCATGGTATGGAGTGTATTTATGTGGATTGTTGCTATGTGACATAGAGGGGTTTTATGTGGGGTGCATTTATATGCTATTGATGAGAGTGTATTATGTGGAGTTGAATCTTGCTACGTTGAGTGGTATTATGTGGAGCGTAATTATATTGGATGGTGTTGAATTGTGTGACGGTGAATTGTGTGGTGTGGAATTGTGTGTCACACTAAACATCCAGGTATGGTACATAGAATGAAAAATTTGAAAGTGCTCTCATATGCTATAGAGATGGGTGAGCCACTGAAATCTCGAAAGCTACTGAAAGCTCTAAAGCCACAGAAAAGCTTGAGCTAGGCTCAGCTAGTGCTTCCTGTTTAACGTCATGCCAAAACAAGCTGAGCTGTCATGTGGCTTCTCTTGCTATCCACTCCCTACCCTTATGGGCAAAGAGTTAAAATCAATACATTAGCATTTGGACACATAGCTACCCATTTAGTGAATGGCTTGTACAAAGTGAAACCAGTAAACAGGGATTAATCCCGGCTTCCCATTTAACTAAATTGTGTGATCTTAGGCAAATATTTTATTTCCCCAGTCCTACTTTTGCTTCATTATCACATATGAAAATACCTTCAAATATGAGACTTCAGAATACGAGCTATACAAAATCGTATTGTGTTTGATTTAATAGACTATAATGTTGTGCCTATAAAAATCTGGGACACATGCAGATTGCACATGAAAACTGACTTGACACTTAGGTCACTAATGGCACTATCTCCAGGGCGCAGTCGGGACAAGAATGGTTCTAAATTTAGGTTTAAAAAATATCACTTTTAATAAGTACCTCTCAATACAGTGATAAAATGTGATTTAAGAAAAAAGCTTCGGCATGTCAAAGAAATACACTTATTTGACTTTTGAAGAGACTTTGACATATTTTACATGGTCTTGTTGCTTAATTTATATGGCAAACATTTTCAGGGCTCGGCTCTGTGCTTCTGCGTTTGTAAAACCCTCACTTGACACACACAAATTAAAGCTCCACATTCATTTAATCCTGCAGGCGCAGGAAGAGCAAGTGCCTCGAGGCACATCGTGAAGGGGAGGCAGCCATGGGAGTGACAATTAGGAGAAGGTTGGAGTGATGGTAAGAGAGGTGAGAGAGACAGAGAAGGAAAAAAAGGCACCTGACAAAATGTGAAAATAAAGGAAGACTTGGCCCTAAGAAATAATGTTCCATTTGTAATTGCAGAGCGGTCATGGCCTCAGGCACTTTAATTTAACTTCTTAATTGCAAAAGCTAAGATTGTCACAAACCCGATCAGTTTTTGCCTCTCCAGGACAGTCAGGGTCCGGTTCTGAATCAGGGCAGGTTAGCAGTCTGTTGCTAGCTACGTTGTTGGTCATTCAAAAGTGGGCAATGCAGGCCAAGAACAACAAGCCCACTCATGTCTCGCCTGCACTGGAACCAGGGAAGAAAAGTAGTGACAGTGTGCTCGGACCCCTTAACCCCAGGACTAAATGAGCCCTAGGATTGGCTGGGGACATACAAGCCAGTCCTAGGTAACCTTACACTCTCTGGCCTCCCTACTAGGCAGCCACTGGAAGGTCAAATCCAGCCACATAACTGTCTGTTATGCATTGTCCAAATTACAGACAAACTGCGCCCATAGAAGAAGTTATCACGGACAGCGGACAGGAGTCTGAAATTATGGACTGTCCATGTAAATTACGGGTGGGTGGTAACCTAATTGAGCCTGCGGTCGCAACCAGCGTGCACCTACTCCCCGCCCCAAACCCCACCCCCTCCAAGGCCACAGGTTTGAATCTCAGCTACTGATGCAGCCTTTTGTTATTCAGAATTTTTCAGCTACTTACCGATGGAGCACACTGCTCATATTTAAGCAAGCAAGAGGCAACTCTCCTGGCAATGTGCAGGAGAAGTACTTTAAATAGAGGTCTGACCTAACATCCAGGGGAATACTGAATGTTACGAGGCGAACTGAGGCAATGCCTATAATTACAAGGGGCCTGAATAAATGAAAGCACCCACACTTGTGGCCTTACGGGAGATAAACCATGTGCGGTTCCTCCCCTTTTATTTAACCCCGCGGGCCACGCCAGGCCCGCGGATGACGTGCGATGCATACATCCGGTTCCTGACGTGGACAACAGAACCGCTGACCTGTTGCACTCCTCCCCAACTTGTTCTTTAACACAGTCCAATCTGGTTAACAAGCAAAGTTCTGAAGCCGTCGGCTAGGCTGAGGGTTTGGCCTGAGACTGTAGCGGTGGGGTTGGCTGCGGATAGGTGGTTCACTCCGCAGAGGTGTTATTGGTGGAGAGTCCTGTGATAGTCCCTGAGGCCCTTCTGGATCCGGGTCCACAGGGCGTTCGCTGGCCAAGTTTGGCTGCTCCTGCCGGGCTCCTGAAGGTCTCTGTGGTCTTGCTCAGAGAGAGATGGTGTAATTTCCTTGAACCATGAGACGTTACGCGATATTTCTTTGGTCCCTTTTCCGGCCGTCACCATGGTGCCTCTGTTGGCAATGACTGTCCATGTTCCTGGTTCATGGATGGTTCTGAACTTGCCACCAGGTCGACGGTCCTTGAGGATTACCGTTGCTCCTGGCAAAATTGACCTTGGGGATGCATGGCGTTGCGTGCTGGCTTGTTCCTTCTGCCGACCCCGGCGTGCCTGGGTGCCTTGGATGTCATGAGGCGGAGGCTCGGACAGACGGTGATCAGATCCCTCCGTGGCCCATTGAACATCAGCGCCCATGGAGTCTGTAGTGTCGTGCAGTGGGGGGTGCTCCGGTATTCTCGGAGGAACAGCTTCAGGCGTTGTTCCAGGTCGGCCTGTTCAACTAGGGCAATGCACAGCATTTTGTTCAGCGTGCGTACAAACCTCTCAACGTCGCCATTGGCCTGTGGCCACTGTGGGGTGATTCGTGGTGGTGGACTTCTCGTTGGCTGAGGAACTCGGCAAACTCAACTCCATGGAACGGGGGCCCACTGTCACTCCGTATTTCAGCGGGGAATCCGAAGGTCGTGAATACTTTCTCGAGAACGGGCGCCACGTGAATGAAGGCTGTCGAGGGGATTATTTCCACTATCGGGTACTTGGAATACACATCTACCATGACGAGAGTGGTCTTTCCTCCAGGGAAACTTCCGAAGTCCATGATTAGTTTTGACCATGGATTGGTGCAGGGTTCTTCCGTTATCACTGGAGCCGGGCGTTCTGGTAGGCTTGTCAGCTGGCAGACACCTGAGCACGAGGTCCTCCACCATCGCCTCTAGCTTGGGAAACCACACCTTTTCTCTCATCCTGGATTTCATCTTGGTGGTGCCCTGGTGTCCGCCATGTGCTAGCTGCAGGACTTGCTGCCTTAGAGTCTGTGGGATCACAAGGCGAGAGCCTCGCAGCAGGATTCCATCCTGAGTAGCGCTCAGCTTGTCTTGCACTCTCCACATCTTGGTCAGCTCCTCTTTGTCCTCCGAGGTCCAGTCGTTCGCCTGCTGGAGGAAATCCCTCCACGATCCATTTTGGACGGCCTGGATAGTTCTTGCATAGATGGGGTCAAGCTTGGCCGCCTTCTTGATGTTGTCGCCTGGGGACATGCTGCCATTGAGACCATCCGGATGTGTTGTTCTGAGCCCTCAGGAAGTCCAGACTCTTCCAGTGGGGTGTCGAGATAAGAATTCTGCGGGGTTCTTGGCCCCTGGGCGGTAGACCACCTCCATTTGGTAGTGTTGCAGCTGAATGGCCCACCTTTCAATCCACGGTGGCGGGTGTGGAGCTGACCCTCTGAAGAGCGGGACCAGTGGCTGATGGTCAGTCATGACCGTGAAGGGTTGGCCGCTCAGGTATAAGTGGAAGTAGTTGCACACCCACTTGATGGTGAGGGCTTCGCACTTGATCTGAGCATACTTGGCTTCAGTTGGAGTCAGTGACTTGCTGGCAAATGCGAGGGTAGCCCATCGCCCGGGCTCCTGTTCTTGGGTTAGCACTGCTCCCCGCCCCATGGGGCTGGTGTCTACCAGTAATTCGGTGCATCTGGCAGGGTTGAAATACACCAGTGTGGCCTCGCTGAGGAGGGCATCCTTGATGCTCTGGAACGCCCCTTCTTCACATTGGCCCCAGGTCCTTTTGGGTTCTGCATTCATGAGGGCCCATAACGGTTCAGCCAGGGTTGCAAGGTCTGGGATGAACATCCCGCAGTAGGTGGCCATGCCGAGGAAGCTCCTTACTTCTGAGGGTGTGCTGGGGAAGGTGCGCTTCGGATTGCTTGTGACTTGCGGGGGTCCACTTGGATGCCTTCCTGGTTGAATATGTACCCGAAGAACTCTAGTAAGGGTTGAAAGAATGAGCACTTGTCTCAGTACAGCGTCACCCCATGTTCACTGAGGCTGCTTAGGGTGTTTTTCAGCAGCTTGTGGTGTTCTGCTGCGGTGGCCGAGTGGATTAATATGTCGTCGCTGACGTTCAGGACGCCGGGTAGGCCCGAGAGCATCTCTCGTATGGTGTTCTGGAAGACTACAGCAGCCGACGATATTCGGAAGTTTAGACGCTTGTACTGCCGCAGCCCCAGGTGCTTACTGAACATCGTGATGTACCTGCTCTCCTCCGCCAGGGGTAGTTGGTGATACCCGGGGTTGAGTTCCAACTTGGAGAACCATCTGGATCCGTTGTCATCTGTGATTATGTCATCCATGGTTGGTGTGATGTGTTGCTCATGCTTGATGTCGTGGTTGGGTAGACTCATGTTGATGCGTAGCCATATGGTCCCCGGCTGTTTGGGCTTCTCGACGATCACCATCAGGGACACCCACGGTGTCGGACCCGAGATTTTTTTGATCACTCCTTGCCTTTCTAGTTTTTCAAGCTCATTCTCAACCAGGGGCCGGACGTGGAATAGGACACGTTGGTGTCTTGGCACCACTGGGGCCACTGTTTTGCCGGTGTGCAGCTTCATGGGTGCACAGTTGAGGCGGCCTAGCCCCTGGAATAGCTCGGGAAACTGGTCCAGGATGTCGTCAACCTGGTGCGTCCAGATGCTCCTGACGAAGGCCACTAGCCCTAGGTCTTCGGCGGTGTGGCTGTCGATCAGGAGGCCTGATTCACAGAACTAACTTACGTCAAAAACGTAAACGTAAACGTAAACGTAAAGTTAGTACTTTTTAGGTATTCACAGAATACACTTACTCATTTTGGTATTCACAGAATGAACTTACTCATTTCGGTATTCACAGAAGTTAGTAGTCCTAAAGTTAGGACTACTAACTCTGTGAATACCGAAAGAGTAAGTTCATTCTGTGAATACCAAAATGAGTAAGTGTATTCTGTGAATACCTAAAAAGTACTAACTTTACGTTTACGTTTACGTTTTTGACGTAAGTTAGTTCTGTGAATCAGGCCCAGGGTGTCTGCTTCAAGGTCTATGACGTGGATCATTGTCATGACTTCCTGCCCTTCGGCTCTCACGGGTACTGACATTCTGCACTTTAAGGCAAGCGGGGATTAGCTTCCGTAGGCGAAGATTTTGGTCCAGTATGGTGTGAGAGGCGGTTTGGGCTGGAGACGGTGGTACTGTTGGATGCCCATTACATTAACTGATGCTCCTGTGTTGATGATTGCCTTGACCTCGGGTCCGGCTATCTTGACGACACATGTGGGTTGAGGCCTCCTGCGGCGTTTGAGTTCTCGTGTAAAGGAGATGAGGAAGGTTTCTTCCTCGTCTTCGTCGGGGGATGAGTCTTCCAGTCTCAGTTACGTCCGACTGGCTCCTTTCGGTTCTTCACGTTTCGATACGTTCATGATGGACAGCTGGGTCACGGCTCTGGATAGCGGCCTCTGGCCTTTGGTGTCCTTTCCCCGGGTTTTCTTCCTGCAGACTGCTGTGAAGTGGTTGGGAATCCCGCAGTTGGCATAGGTCCTGCCTTGCACTGGGCACTCACCAGCTGGGTGCTCGGTGTGCCCACAGTACCCGCACTTCGTCTTGGTAGTTTGGATCTTTTGTTTTCTGTATGCGTCATTCCTCGTTCTGGTGAAGAGTGCTTGGCTCTTTTTGTTTTTATGTTTGCTGTTGCCAGTGTTGCAAGGGGAACTGAGGTGATGCCTATAATTACAAGGGGCCTGAATAAATGAACCCACACACACTAGTGGCCGATCGGGAGATGAACCACGAGCAGTTGCTCCCCTTTCATTTAACCCCGTGGGCCACGCCTGGCCCGCGGCTGATGGGCGATACATACATCCGGTTCCTGACCCAGACAACAGGACCGCTGACCTGTTACACTGACGTTTTTAGCAAGGCATAAGCCATTGTATAGACATAGTACAGACGTTGAGCATGTGGCTGCAGTGCATACTAACAGAAAGCTGGAAAAGGCTGCAGGGGCAGTGTGAAGTTCGCTCTGTTTCAGTGATTAATGTGGGCGACACTGAAAGCCAAGTGAAAGCCAGCCCCCAGACACTCACTACAAGCTGGCAAAGTGATTTTACAGGATACTGTTTCGAGACAACATCCAGCTCCCCTCCCCCAACATATTGGCCGAGCAACCCTCCTCCCACAAGCTATCCTTAAAGAAAAGCCATGGTGTGTGCGAATGAATGCACAAATAAATTAGAGGCAATTTTGAAGTCAGTGCGAATTAAAGATGAGCCCGTAAATAGGCTGATTTTTCTACATGGAAGTGCTTCAGCTCGAGGTGAACCTTGTGCGCCTGAATGAATAGGGTTGTGAACTGCTTCAATGCAACCCAGTAAAATTACTTCGTTGGCATTGAGAAGTTATGGCAAAGAGGTAAAACAAATAGTTATACAAAAATAAAACATATCAGCAGGCAGGTGGGCAAATAGGAAAAGGCAGAATTCCAGATAATTGTGGTATCCTTTATTTGATAATAAATCTATCAATAATCCTATCAAGAGGCGAGGTGCTGGGGAGCCAGGGGAATGGCAGGTCAGCTTTCTCCTTTTCCTCCCAGGCACTCTTTACTTGAGGGGCAGGGGGATTCTGGGGTGGGAGTGGAACGGATGGGTTTCCCTTTAAGAGTTAAACTTGAGAGGCTGCTTGCCAACATTTTCTTTATCCATGAAATTGTAGCAGATCTTACCTCAGTGTAGGGATATGAAAAAAGACATGTTATTGTTTTCTGTTGCATCATGATGCCATTTTCAAAGTGAATGTTCAGGTATTCTAACCCTAGGATAAAGTGGGCACTTTGAAAATTCACAACTCTTGTGGCCAATCTCCAATTGATGAAAACAGAACCAAGCCAAGTCATTTAATTCACATCTGTGACTGCTTTGAGAAACTATTTTATTAAAACAATACATTCAGATTTAGCCAACAGCACTTATTCTGCACTTTTAATTAAACTAGATAGCCACAAAAGCAGTGTTCTAACTGTGTTCAATATAATGAAAATGTTATGCTTGAAACTAGCAGGTCTTCGTCTACTTGTGTCTTCTGAATTTGCACAGTTTTAATGCGTGTGAAATGCTGTGCGTGTCACTAACTTGTTTTCTCACTCCCTCACTGTGCACTGAAGAGCCTCGATTATGACCTTCATTGTTAAATAATTGTACAAAATTCAGTAGATCTAGGATCTTGCTCACACTGTAACATTTATAAAATGTAATATGTTCTGTTCCTGGAGTGATGGATGTACAATAGTATAAAATTGGGGGCTACCTCCTTCAGCTGAACGGAGGTGCTGTTTATATTTTTGAATGTGGAATTGTTTTCTGCGTAGGGCATCGTTATAGCGTAATCATTACATGTAAAGATAATGTTATTATAACATGTGATGTGTTTTCTGTTTCACTAATGGGTTGTGAGATGTAACTTTCTTTGTCACACCACAGTGACTGTCCAGGTTCTCTGCCCAAGAGTTTATACATCTTTTGAGTAAGTGACTAGATTGTGACAACAAAAAAACATTAGGGCACCAGAATTAGTAATCAAATATATTTAGAAAATGATAGAAACAGATGATTGAAGGCAGCATCAAACATGAATCATAAGTATGTTCAAGGTGCAAACTGAACACATGGTGCTTATGAAGAGCAAGGGAACGACGTAAAGTGAAACACATATAAGAACAATGAACAGTGACCGCAAATAAATCAATAGATATTGTGCATGAATTCAGTCAGTCCAATATTTCATTAGGGTATCAAGGCACAATAGAAATCCGTATATCTGCCGGTGTATGTGGACGGCTTTTCAACCTTCCTTAATTCGAGGTCATCATCAGGACAAAGGAAACACTTGGTTGCAATCACCCAGGGAAAGTATTCGCTGTAGGAAAGGAGTCCACAGGATACCAAGCCAGGTTTTTCTGATCCAGTGTCGTATACTGTAAGAGGATTTCTACCCCACAGTGATTGTTTTTGTGAGAAGTTGGCCTGGTATATGCTGTCCACTAATTATAGTGGGCACCTTGCACCAGTACAAACAACCCCTTATTGGAGATAGGTTAAAGACAACCTTATTGAAAGCTATCCTAGTGGTAGCTATGGAGAGCAGCCTTCAGGCTAAGTCTTGAAGGAATGTAAAGCAGCTTGTTTTACCAGTCTATAATCTCTTGAGTGATCAAATGAAAGAGCACCACACCAGGTATATATTCAAAATATATGTATTTATTGCTAAACACACCCCTCTAGTCCCTTTATGAGGCTAGAGTTCGAAGTACATAAGTTAGAAGTTATTTAAACACAGTAATAGCACAAATACACGTTTGGGCCCTAGGGGCGTACCAAACCATATACCAATAAAGTGGTATGCGAACCACGACTGAACTAGACACTAGGCCTAGAGCCTCTAGAAGTGCTTGGACCACAAGGAACCACCCAAGGTAGTGACACAGGGGACCTACGGGAGACGCGTGCAGTGTAAATACACAACCGCGATACGCCGTTGACTTCTATGGAGAAAGTCGGGATCGGGAAATTAGAGAAAGGGACACTTAAAGAGGACTAGGACAAAACCCTTTGAGATCTAGGACTTTGAAGAGTCTCTACCCACGGGAGCACCGGAGTACTCATGTTACCTCACCCAGGAAGCCGGGTGCATAGGTGCCTTTCGGGGTCGGGTTTCGTCGTCGATTCGAATGGCGATCTGCTGCAAAGTGCTGCTGGCGGCCAAGAGAAAAGTGTCCGGGTGGATCCAAGAGTGGATCGGAGTTCTGAAGAACCTGAAAGCAGAGGGGACAGAGTCTGGGTCACTAGCCAGTGACCAGGAAGGCGATGGACAGATGCCCACCGATGTCGAGTGCTTCAGGTGCGTTGACGGTCGTCTTGACTCACCAGCCACGAGGTCCAGGAGGCGTTGTCGGCAACCAGGAGCAGGATTCGGGCTGGAACACAATGTCTGTCGAGTGCTGAGGTGTCGGCGACCGGATTGGACCCAACAAGCCTTGGCAACGGCAAGTCTTGGTGAAGATGTAGATCGTCGATGGTGCAGACCAGCAAGGTCTGTGGAACTCACCCAGCAAGGGTAAGTGAGGGCAGGCCTGGAGCAACCAGGATGCCAAGTAAGAAAAGGATTGGCCTTCGTTAAGGGCTACTAGCCAACGGGCTAGCGACCGCGAAGGAGCCTTGTGACGCCGCACGTGGCTCTGGCTTACAGGACACTCGTTTAGTGGGGGCCAGTGATCTTCGGTGCAGGTGGTGCTGGAGGCTGGGGCTACTCAGAGCACAAAGCACGACTTCTTGGGAGACCCAGAAGAGGATGCACTTGCAAATGTGCTCGGTGTCCAGGGGTCACGGTCTCAAGTCACCCACGATAGCCACGGGCCTCAGCTTTGCTGGGGACTCAGGGTAGCCTCGGGGAAGTCTGAGAATCTACCTCTGGTGATGCGATGACTTCGGCGTCCGACGGGAGCTTCAGAAATGCGAACCGGACAGATGCTTCTTTGGTGCCTGCCAAGCAGGGAGTCACTCCTTGACCCCAAGGAGATTCTTCTGTCCTCTAATCGTGAGTAGAGCGTCGAAGGTCCAGGATTCAGTTTCAGAGTTTCGTCCAGGGATAATCTAAAGTCCTAAGGACTGGGTTCCTACCTTTATTCTAAAGATAGGGGTTGGACTACTCTGTGGCCCCACCTATGGGTGGGTCAGGGCAGAGGGTGGCTACACCCCTTTCCCTTTGTCCAGTTCGCGCCAAAGCAGGGGCTGCAAGCCCTGATCCGGTTTGAACTGGGGTATGCACTAGGGACACCAAATGTGCCCCCAGTGCAGGACTTCAAAGCACCCGAAAGTGCTCCCGCCCAGCCCCAATACACATTATCCTGTCTGGGGAGGTGGTCACACCTCCCTGGGACAGGAAACCTATTGTCCAGGCCTCCCCTGCTGGAGTTTCGTCCAGCAGCAGGAGGCCAGACTCGTGTCTGTGGCAGCAGCATCCATTTTGTGATGCCAGGGCTCTGGAAAGAAGTTACCGGACTAGTCAGAGTTAACATGTCTTTCCCTCTAGAAGGGTGGAATGCTACCCCGCCGCCAGGATTGGTGGGGGGTAGTATTCCAAGATGTTTGACACCAAACACGACATGTTTAGGTGCAGCCATTCCAAAGTTAGCATTTTACCGCGAGGATATAATGCGCTTAAGAGTATATGGTCAGGCTGCACTACAAACAGCATCAGAGAGGGTCTCCGAACGCTGCAGAGGAGCCCTGCTCATGCAGGGGCACCCTCTCACATAGGAACCATGCACTCTGCCTTTAGGATTGATAAGGCCTGCCTTAGGAGTGACTTATAGGTTTATATGTGTGTATGTATTTAGTGATATAGGTAACCTATATCACAGTAAGGGGTGCATGCACCACCTTACCCAGGCTGCAGTAGCAGACCTGTGGTGTCAGTTTGGATGGCCTTCCGGGGGTGGCATAATACATGCTGCAGCCCCTGGCAGGCCTCTGAGGTACCTATGCCCTTGGTACATAGTATACCATATACTAGGGACTTATAAGGGCACTCCAGATCCCAGTCAGTGATGTGCCTAAGGCACATGGAAACCATTTTAGAGAGGAAGCAGCTAGGCTGGGGTTCTGATTAGCAGGGCCCCAGCCAGACTAATGTCGAAAAACAGTAAAGCATCAGCAAAAAGTGGGGGTACCCATGTGAAGCAGATCCTACTCTCCTACAGTTTTCCCTCGGTGATTGCTTGACTGGGTGACATGCCAGGCTCTCGCTCTCTGATCGGGTGTGTTTATTGGCAGTGGATTCCTTCCCTACAGCAAATATTTGTCCTCAATGATTGTCTCACCAGTTTCCTATCTAGCAAGGTTGGCTGACCCTCGTGCTGACCATCTCATCTCTCAGGGCATACTCTAACCTCTTACCTCTACCAGTATTACGCTGGTTGTTAAAATTTACCGGATCTACAAAATACTGGTATACAACAGTTCCCTAGATATATCACAGGCAGGAATCATATGTATTGTATTTCTTTTGTCCTGATGATGACCTTGAGCTAAGGAAGGTCAAAACGCTATCAACATACAATGGCAAATTTGTGAATTTCTATTGAGCCTTTATATCCTAATGACATATTGGGCTGACTTGATTCATGCACAATGCCTATTAATTTATTTCCGTTCGCTGCTCATTGTTCTTATTTGTGTTTCACTTTGCGCCGTTAACTTGTACTTCACGAGCACCATGTGTTCACTTTGCACCTTGAACACACTTATGATTCATGTGTAAACCAATGGCAAAGCCCCCACTTCCCTTAACAATATATGAGTCTCCCTTTAAGGAATGCCTATGGAGCCCTGAAGCAGGAAGCTTTGTATTGTTGAGAAGGACATATACTTTTATATGTCCTAACAACAAAACTTGAAATTGTTGTTTTCGTTGTTCAAACGTTAATAGCCCCATTGGCTAACGCAGAGTTACCAGCTGACGACTTAGCCGGACTAACTTCTGAATGGGTTCTTCAAGTATAAAATTGATCACAGCATTAAAGCCGACTTGATGCCCGAGTCAAATTTAATGTCACTTTTATGGAAAAGCAACTTTTAGAAATTTGCCATTCGGTAGCCTAGTCTGTCCAGTGACCCTACACGGTCGCCGACCACCAGACAGCTTTCTGCCTTCCTGGTGACTTGTTTGAATGACTCCCAAAACAAGGGTAGCCTGCTCCAGCGGGAGGTGTTACCTCCCCCTTGCAGGAAATCACTCAGGGTGTTGGCTCAAAAAACGAGCTTCAAAGACGAAGCCACATTTGGTGGGCAAATTGTGATCCCATGCCTGCGGGGTTGCCCCTTTGTTCAGGTAGACAGGCTGGCAGCTAAAACAGAGAAGGGAGACCAGTGCCCAAACCAGTTTTCCTATGGGCGTTTAGGCCTCTAGGGTGGGCTACCAAGCTTCCAACATCCAAGGAAGGGTTCGGACATCTTGGCAGTGGGAAGAATAGTGCACCCTGGAATTGCTAGATGCCACACACAGCTGGAAGTCATTACAGGGCAGGAGGGATCCTAGTAGCCCGTTGGCTAGTGACCGCATCATCCCCCAGAGCACTTTTTGGGCATAAATATGGCACCCCTTGCACCCTAAACCTCAGATCACAACGGAACTGGAAAAAGGACCAAAGAATGATTGACCTGCAGACCCCTAGACCTAGCAAGAGAGAGTGCCCATCTGATGGACTGCACCTGTCACACCTTGGGCTAGCGAAGAGAAGACTGTACCTGTGGGTCCTGGCTTATGGAAAAATGCCTCTGAGCCTCAGACCAAAGAAGTGACTCCAAGGATCAATCGACTGACCCCCTGAAACCAGCACCGGGGCCATCAAAGCTGAAGAAGCCCCACCAGCAAGTTGGTAGCCACATTTCTGAAATCATTGCCAACCGCCACTGGTCACTCCGAGAGACTGATCCTTGACAGCCAAAAGTTACACCCGGGTCTGCTGGACCCAGGAGTGTCATCTGAGTTCTGATTGGTCACCCCCAAGGGATGCACGCCTCCACCAAAGGATACCACTAGACCTGCTGTGCAAGGACACCCCCATCAACCGCACAGCACCCAGAGCAGCCTCAGAATCGCCAGCATCGAGACCACTCTATTAAAGTCTATGGCGGGTTTCATGTAAAGCATGGAGCTGGACTTTAGACTGCTTTGGTGACCAGGTAACTGTCCAAATACTTCTTAGTGACCCCTGACCTTTTCCAAGCCAGATTTGGTTGCTCCATTTGGGACGAAGTAGCCAAACACGACTCTTTCAAACTTTTCAAAAGTTTCTAAACTTTATGGTTACCAATGCTTGTTTGCACTTTTGACTAAAAAGCTGAGATTTACATTTTACTTTAAAATCTATATCTCTAGATCCCTCTGGTGGATTTTCTTCATCTTGGTGTCTAAAAATTCATAAAAGTATTATATATTTTAATTAATTGGTGTCGAATTTCTTTCGTGTTGTGTGACTTTCTTATTTTGTTGTTTGATGCTTCTAAATGCTTTACACTAGTTCCTTTGTTTAAGCCCTGCTGCGTGAAGTCAGGGTTGAGCTCAAGGTTTTTGCAAATTAGCCTGACTGGGCCCAAGGCAGTTTTGCAAGTGTTTTACATGGTAAGGTTGCACGACCATATAATATAATACGCCCCAATCCTCGCAACTCTGCAATAGCTCTTCATTCTGATCTTCAAATTGAAACTGCCTACTTGTACCTTCATCAGCATCTTCACCTTTGTCAGCAACTTCAATAGTTTTAAAATATTCAAACTTTACTTCACCACCCTCTGGGTCCACGTTGCGTGCCTGAGCTCTGTGAATTAGTAGTTGTTAACACCACTTCTTCATCTGCTATCTTTACTATTCTCGTGTGAGTGGCATGGATCCACTGCAGGACTCCAGCACACTTGACAGCAGTGTTAGTCACAAGGACAACTTGTAATTGGCCCTTCCAACGCTTTTCAAGGCATCTCTTGAAGGCATGATTTTTCACTAGAATCAAGTCACCTGGTGCAGGGAATGGCACTGAGTTTCTTTTGATGGTGCTGTTTCCAAGTTAACCTGATGAGAGACAGAATTCACCACATCAGTCAGACCTTTGTAGTTATCTAATATAATGTAATCAGTTTTTGAGACAAGTGTTGCAGAGGTTATGTAGGTTATTCTCATTGCTGTACCCATTAACCTTTCATGGGCGATTGACCAGTCTTTTTATCTGGGGTACTTCTAGTGCTCATCAGAACAAGAGGAAGAGTGACGGGCTGCATACACTTTAGCCAACTTGTTTTTGATTTTCCTGTTTATCTTCTCTACTGTGCCAGATGATAGAGGACAAACTTCTGATCAATCTGGAGAGCTGTACACATCCGATTAAGGATTTCATTTTTTAAATGAGTTCCACCTTCTGTCTCAAGAGAGGTTGGGAAGCTGAACCGTGGAATGAATTGCCTCAACAAAAGCTTGCCAACTGTCATGCTTTCAGATCTCTGGGTAGGATAGGATTTCACCCATTTAGAGAGCAAGTAGACAATCACAAGAACATATTTAAGACCAATGTAAAATGACATCTCAATGAAGTCTGCTTGAAGTCTGGCAAATGGGCCCGCTGATTTGACAATATGACTGCACTATGAGACAAAAGCATGTGTCAGGTTTGGGGTAGGTACCTGATGTTTTTAATGTTGAATGGGGTGTTCGTCAAGAGTGTATGCTTGCCCCTTTGTTATTCATTTTATACATGAATAACCTCCGTAATAGCACCCCGGATGTCCCCATGGTATACGGCACACCCATTCGTGTACTTGCGGATGATGCTGTATTAATGGCCCACACCTAGAAAGCCTTACACATTTTAATCAATTCTTTTGTTGATTTTATGGAACAATTGGATCTAAGGACTCATTTTTCAAAATTGTTTACTATGACTTGCGGCCCGAAGTGTATACAATCTTCACTCATCACAGTAGGGCCAAATACGTTAATGCACACCAGCACTTTTACATATCTAGGGATTTTATTTAGTGCCTCTAGTTCATGAGCATCCTCAATAGCGCAAAATAGAATTAAACTGTCGAAGGCAGTAGGCTCCCTCCTTAGCTTACCGTCACCACCAGGAGGGAGGGCCCTTGTCCCACTGCTTCAAATATATTCAGCTCAGTGTGTTTATTTGCCATAAGGAGTTAGCATAAAATTATTTATGTGACCAAATACGTATTCATCCTTCGCTGCTGTGGCTCTCTGTTATGAGCAATGTGGAAGCCTCACTCACTAGAAAGATACTTTTTGACTGCCTGGCCTGTGGCAAAGAGCTCTCTATTCTTTGGCTGTCCTATGCAAAAAAAGTCACTTGAAGGGATTGGTTTAAGGTTTGCTTTTTTGAGTCAGCTATAGGTGCGTTACCTAGCAGAAAGCAAGCACAGGCCCTGTGTTAGAAAAATTGCAAGGTATCAGGTTGCATGAGGAATCACAGAAACCCAGTATCAGGGATTACTTACCTGCTTATTTGGGTGCTGTGCCAACTGATTACCTAGTGAGTACAACTGGAGTTGGGTGCGCTCTCTTATATTCTGATTTAGAGCAGGGACCTTGAAATACTCCCTCTGCTTCCCGCGAGGTTTGCAGCACAGCTTGAGCTCACGCGTTTGCCGTGCAACAATGCATCTAAGCAAACTATGATTCACTTTACTTTCTTCTGTGGCTATTACAATTATTTACAAGAATGTATTTAGTACCTATTTAAGGCTCAGAAATTATCGTAAATGCCAACAAGCTTTTAGGTGTTTTCTAGAATTAACTGACAATGAAACCTGTCGCTGTGTGTTTGTTACTCAAGGCAGCCATGCGTTCAAGAAGCACTATGCACTTTGACTAACCTCTTGTACTTTTTTAGACTATTTATCTATGCCATGCTTTTACTCATGTTCTATAGGATACATCTGGATGCCATTGATGTTCATTTTCTATCTTTTTTGTATGCATTTTAAACTGCTTTTATGGCGGGTCTCCCTGCCGAATAAAGATCTGTCGATTGATTATTTTATTTATTTTTATTTTACAGAGTTTTATATAGCGCGAACTTGACCCGAATCGGGTATCAGAGTGCTTTACATAGCACCAGTTGCATTACATGAGGACACATTCATTTTTGTTAGGCAGGGGGAGATTAAGTGATTTGCCCAGAATCAAAGGATGTTCAGCATCATTGCCGAGACTCGAACCCAGTTCCCCAGATTCGAGGTCGACCGCCCTAGCCGTTAGGCCAACTCCTCTACCAATTGACAATATGACTCATAGTTACTATAATTCCTTTTCCCCTGATTATTTCTTTGACAAATAACACACCTTTTACACAAATCTTCTGCAACATGGCTGATGTTTGTTATTAAACCAGCATTTGTTAAAAGTCCTAGTCATCTTATCCCTTCCCAGGAATGTTTGGCAAAGCAGATAAATACCCATGCAATAAAGTATTGAGTCAGGGAGAATATACTTGTATTCAGGAGTGATCCAGATATCACTATAACTCTTTTTAAAATCTAGCATTTCCCACTTTCGTTTCGCATCCTCTGACATTTCCTCCTGGAGATCCCTCAATTCATATGGGTCATGCATATTTAGGGATTTACTTATGAGAGCCCTGTATCACTTTTGCACGACGTAAAGTGGTACATGCATGACCCAAGGCTCTCAATCTGATTTATGAAGCCACGCAAAGCCACCCTGCTTGGCTTTGAGTGGCCTCATAAATCTTGAGTAAGGCAACGCAGCGCGAATCGCTGTGTCGCCTCACTCTGCTTCCAGAAGGCGTTCCATGGATGTTGCAGTGGGTTTTCCCACGTAACACCCATGGATTTTGACGCTGCCCCAGATTTTCAAAATCATGTAAACCTGGGGAAGCACCAAATCCGTATCCCTCAGATTGCAGTGATGCATAAGAAGGAGAAATAAGTTTATTTCTCCTCATTCTTTCCTCTTTCTAGAGAGAGGAAAACACCTCCTGCACAAAACACTCCTGCATGCAATGGAGGCATCCATGCACCTTTGTGCAGGGGTGCCTACGTTGGCGCTAGGCTGCCAAAATGGCAGCAGCGCAGGGAGAAAGGACAGGAATGCACCGTATTACAAAAATACGGTGCATTCCTGCCCTTTCATCTTGGTGTAGGGCAGCGCAGCAAGCTGCCTTGTTGCGTTGCACTATGTCAAAATCCCATAAATGAGGCCCCTATATTCTAATGGGACCAAATCATCACCAGCCTTATGGGCAGCACACTTCACTGATGCAGTTCCTTTTGGTTGTTGTTATCTCTCTCTTCACTGCTGTCTGAAACAGGAAGCAGTGTTGGAGGACTAAAATAATTGCCCTTTCTGTTTGAGATATTTTCAGCTTCCAGTATGATTAGCTCATACCTTGTGAGGCAGCTGTTTGTCATATTTTAAGTTCTAGTACGAGTCAGCAAAATCTCAACAGAATGAGGAGCAAACAAGATCAGTGTATGTTCCATTACAATTGGATCATTCTGTTCAATTGCAATGCAAACCGTTGCAACCACTATCAGACAACCAGGAAGAGTTACCACTACTGAATTTAGCAGAGCAGAAAAATACACCACAGGTTTCATAATAACTCTATGTTTTTGTGTCATTTGACAAACAAGAAAGATCTTTTTACCGTAATCAGACATTCTGAGGGCATTACACAAATGTTCTCCTAATTCCCGGAAGGCCTTCATACATTTATCATCAAATGGCTCAGGATCATTGATATCACTGTGAGTTAGCCTTATTAAAGGCTTCACAGTCAGGGAGAAGTTTGGAATCCAGTGATGACAGTAGCCAAATAGTAGCCAAATATTCCCAGGAACATCATCATCTCCCTCTGGGTAATGGAGGATTCATTTTCAGAATTGCAGAAACATGTTCTTTTGAGACTTTCCTTGCTCCTTTTTCAATATAATGATCAAGATAAATCACTTCTTTTTTACAATACAACATTTTTTGGGGTGAAGCCTTGTTACTATTGTCAGCAAGGCGACTCAGAAATGCAATTGTATGCAGTTTACAATATTTTCTTTTCTTTGACGCCACAAGCAGGTCATCAATATATTGGACCAGAACTGAGTTACAGGGCAACTGTAGATTTTCCAAATCTTGCTTTAGGATCTGACTAAAAATTGAAGGACTTTTAAAATACCCATATGGGATTCGACACCAAACAAGAACTTTATTTAGTAACCGAAATGCACAAATATATTGACTTTGCAGATGAAAGGCGAAGAATACTTGGCATAAGTCAATGATTCTATACCATTCAGCATTTGCAGGAATCAGGAACAATATTACAGCAGGATTTGGTACCACCGGACAACACAGGATCACAATCTGATTTATTTTCTTCACTCCTGTACTATTCTCCATTAACCACTTGTTTTTTAATGTCCAGCCCTAAAGAGTGGCAAGGACTACTAATCACCTCTCGTAGAATGCCTTGCTCTATTATTTTTTCTATGATGGGCTTTATCCCTTCTTCTAATGCCTACAACTTGGTCTTCTCTTCCTGAGAGGGGGAGGTTTGGAAACTCCACGATATAAACAATATGGTGGGTAGCACCAGTGTCATTTAGAAATGACACTGGTGGCAATTTACATCACCATCTACATAAGGATCACTCTGCTATACGTCTAGGACTGCACCAAACATGCAATCCTCCTCCCTCTCAGGCACCGTCATTGCGAATTAATCTTTGATGGAAAGTGAGGAAGATCATTATTTAGAATCAATGGATTATGCTGCTACCATGAACTTTAAGGCATCTTATTTCTTATGTTTTACTGCATCACTGAAGCTACGGGCTTATTCATATGGAATTGCCCTTGATTTTTCACATTCTGCAAAGGAGCGGACTGGGCTGGGGCATCCAACTGTATATGCATCTGATTTAATTTCTGCTGCGTCTGGGGAACAAAATCATTCAGAATTTGATCCCGATTCTTCCTACATTTGTGTGTCCACTGCCCAATTTTACTGCAGAAATGACAAACATCACTCTTCTTCAGCAAATTAATATTTACATTTACTCCAAGATTACTTACAATCCCTTTAGCACAACCTTGCATCTGCACCATCTCATTTCCCTTTTTCACACCTTGTATGAGATGTGCTCCATTCGTTCCGGAAATCTCTGGCAGCACAAAATACAAATCAGAACACATCATATGCTTTGTGCTGCTTCTCTGAATCTGCTTTGTCTGGGCAATTATCAACTTCTCCTTAATCATTTTCTGCATTGCATCAAAACACTCTCTGCAATACTTGGCATACTTCAAGATCTCATTTATCCCATTAGTCTGCCAACACATCAAATTCTAATGAATATGTGAATTAAGCTCAGGACACAAACCTAAAATGAAAGCTGATACAAAACCACTAACACCTTCTTTTTCGGGCTCCTCAACTCTGCTGTATTTACTATAGGTCTGCATAATCCTCTGATGGTAAGCATGCACTGACTCCTTCATCTCTTGTGTAGCTGTCATGATTTTTGCCCAATTCACTTCCTTCTCTGGCACCTTCTTTTTCAAATGATCTATCATTACTCTATATTTTTTAGCAACTACTTCAGCGGGAGCGCTATTAGGCAAAACCTTAGCTGGTTCCTCAATCGGTCAAGCAAACTTATACTCGGTCTATAGATCACTTGGAACAACAATCTCAAATAACATATCCAAATCAATCCAGAGCATTTTCGAAAACATCACCAATCTAAGAAACTCCTTCTACCACTTTTCAGATTCCTCTCTTGGTTTTGGAAAAATTGTTGTAAATGCATAAAGATCACCTGTAGTCCAAGGTACCACTGGCGTAACGAAACTTGAGCCCCCCCGGCAAGGTACGTGGAGGGACTCCCTCCAGACTCAATCAGGAGCTCCCCGGCTAGAGAACTGTGCTGGGAGGGCCCTCTGGAGCTTGGGAACCCCCGCACCGCGGGGCCTGCGTGGGCCTGAGTTACGCCACTGCAAGGTACATGCACATGATTCCTTCTATGCACTTTTCTCTGAGGAAATTCTGACACTGTCTCTGGGTCTGACTCACTAATTAATTACTTTTCCTTTCTTCTCTGTATCTTATTTTTAGTAGTAACTTTCTTTTTCCACTTTTTCTGTACTTCTTCAAATCTGTCCAGTCAATAGTTGGCTAGTGGAAAGGCATTGGGAAACTGCAAAATTGCTGTGCCTATGTTCCAAAGTTGTATTTCAGCATAGCAAGAACAATATCAATGAAAAAAACAAACTTGACTCTGCCCTGTAGAGATAATGAACAGTGAACATACAGGAGGAGACATCCATTTTGAACAAAATGGTTTCAAAAACTAACTGAGCGAGGCCTAGTTAGCATTAGCCAGAAAAAGACCAGCGTCAGTGTTAAAGTGCCTCTTAACAAGTCACAGCAAATTCGTTTCAAATGCAATATCACCATGTCAGAGTGTACATGTAAATTTGAGAGTAAATCCATACTCTGCACCTTGTTAATAACAAAAGATGTTCTCGGCTATATGAAGAAAATGTATGGAATTTGGTTCAACCCCGTCAATGTTTTGAGTGTGAACATTAAGAAACAGCTAAACATTAATGACAAGGCCCTTGTCATGAGTAACACATGCAACAAGGACTGGCGTTTTAGCCAGTAGCACGTTTGAGATGTTATAGGCCCTTACCTACAGCAGGCAATGTAAAAACGACAACTCGCAGTATGTATAGTGTGGGGGTGGCTAAGAAGCCAGGCATTGCTGCACGTGTCACAGGGTATGCTGTCAGTTGGCAGATGTGCCAACTTCTAATAGATTTGGATCTTGAGCAAACTTGTGATGTTCGGAGACCCCCCAGCGAAAAAAATAGAACTTTCAGGAACTTCCTACAGTCTGCTAGTTGGTGGCTGTAAACTCATTTTAAATTCATAGCTACCAACTGTCCCCATCTCTTGTGCGACAATGTGAGCCGGGCAGCCTCTTAGTTAATAGTGCTGTGCATACCCTGTGCTGTTGTCGAAATATTCTGCTTTGGCTGAAGGTGTTATGCATGACAGAGCTGCACGTGGTCGAAGGATGCGTTTGATTAGGTTTTTCTCTGGGGGAATAAAGTTTACTTCTACACGACCCTGTACAATTTCCAGGGATTACCGTGGACGCGAATTGTCAGGTATTCCTTCCAGCTGCCTCCTGTCAGGCCCTGATCCCTGGCCCCGCAGAGCGGGCACTTGACCTCGGCGGGAAAGAGCAGCCGGGGCTGCAGCAATGCGCCTCATTAGAAGAGGAAAGCAGGACATTGCCGGCAATGCTAGGGCCATGAAATACAGCAGAGCTATTTTTTTAATCACTTTAAACAGCTTTTAACACACTGATGAAGGCGCACCGCATCCATTTCCTTTAATGTCGTTGACAACCGAGGGCAATTATATCCCGTTTCGAAGGAAACATTCTCTAATTGCTGAAGAGAACTGGTCAGCAAATGTAACTATTGTGAGTGACAGGCCTGCAATGAAAATCGTTTTCTTTTTAATGTCAGTTAAGAGCTCAACACTTTGCAAAGATGAGAGAGGGCCGACCTTTCGTTAGTCCTTTGACGAATATGTTATTGCCGTGTTTAGAGGGGTCCAGCAGTGTAACCCCCGATTTCAAAGGGTTGTTAAGCTGCGTTTCGCCCGTGGAAAATAATTGTATACATCAATAAAATCAGAACAACGGTCTGTTAATAATAACGGAATCAGGCATACGCATTTAATATAAGGGTTAGCGCGAGCAGATCTGAATGGATCATAAATTCTGGTTAGCAATAACATGCGTTGAGAGCAATGCTCTAAGCTTCGACATATGTTTCTCTTTTAATGCTGGCAAATCTTCGTGTCTCAAAGCAGTCTGGGATCTGTAGTTCGGTATGCCAAAACACAGATATCTCATGTTCTTTGAATTTTAAACCCACCTATGGAGAGGTATTTGAGGATGTATAATTAAAGAGTACTGTGCTTTTGTCGGAAATAGGGGGGCAATTGCTTTGATCTTCATGTCTGGGGAAATGAAATGATTGTGCCTCATTGCGAGGTGCAGGTTGTAAGGCCCAGTAACTCCACCCCCAGAATTAACCATACAGGAGGCAGGTAACTGCCGATGGTCACAGTTTCCGGGGGTTTCAAATGAGGCACTCGTGGTCTGCTTAGAAAGGAGGAATTTACGGGGGAATCAGGAGTTGCTGGGGGTGGGCAATTTCTGACTCCCCAGTATTTTTCTATTTCTCCCTGGAGCTCACAAACAGTTGGCTGCTATCAGCAACTAAAGAAAAGAAAAAATAGTTCATTACTTTTGTGTGTCACATAAAATTTCTGTATCGAGTGAAATGTATTAAAAACTTGAGTTACTCTAAAATGTATTAAAGTTTGAGGTAGACTGCCTGGATATCTTTGCCATGCATGAGACAAGAGAAAGTTTCCATTTTTGTTTTGCTTTGGTGTTTTTGTATAGGGCTACGTCTGTGCTGATTTACTTGTTAGTAGTGAGCTCACATTTTTCAGTTACGGAAAAATAAATACCGTGATGAGAAAGTGCCCAGGATCACACAGTTTGGACAAATATGGTTTAGGGTTTTCTTCAAGTTCTCTGATCTAAATGCCTGAAATCCAGGCACGGGCATTAAATCACCTCTTCATTTTGCAAAATTCTGCTTGTTTTCTTTTACGAAGATACATAATGGAGGAGAGACACAGCAGTGTCCTGGCTTCTATGTGGCTCGTCTGTCAACTGCACTCAAGAGCCAACCTAGAGCCGGATGTTTGAATAAAGGCAGACTCGGAACCTGCCTTGGCTCTCCAACTTCTAAATAGGGGACTCGAGCCAGATGAGATTTTCACTTTTGCTTGGCCGACATCTCTAGGCAGGCAGTCTTGCTTTATGATTATCTTGGGGTGTGGTTTGCCACCTCTGGGGCCATGGCTCATCACTTGAACAAGAGCATGAATTTGTTAGATCGCTGACAAAGAGGGTCCCGAGATTTAGCTGGCACCATTGGTGTGGTTCTGCTCAGGAGTCGCAAGTTGCCTATCAAGCATGAGCAGTGTCTGAATGTGAGCAGCCCCTGCATGGTAAATGAATGTATATCGCTGCCCTGAGAACCCTACTGCTTGTGAAACTGGTATTGTGAGTTTTTGTTTGGCACCACAGTAATCTAGAGTGCGCACAATGCATTGTCTAGTACCTGGTAATGCAAGGCTCAGAGCCCTGTTCTTTGTCTTGGAGGGTGCACAAAGCGTGCCTTTATAGTAGGTATAGGAATACTTTCCATGTCTGGGTAGTCAAACAAAGTGGTGGTGGCAGCATACCACGTTTTTGTGCATTATTAGTGTGACCAAACATCTTACTAACCCTTCTCACGTAAAGTTCTGCTTTTATGTGACCCCCAGATCCTTGTAATGACATTTTGACTTCATGTTGAGTGCATGTATGTGCAGTCAGTATGTACCACATGTATGGTAGTGGGATTCTGTTTGTGGTGCAAGTCTGCGTAATGAGGCCAGTGAGCACAATTTTGGATGGCCTGTGGCCCAGCATGGCCCAAGAGGGATGGAGGATAGAGCTTCCCCAAACAGTTGAAGTGAATTGATTGCATTCCATGGTAAGAATTAGAGATCCAGACACTGAAGTGAGAGGGATAGAAATATGGATAATCTTATGAATGGCATGAGGGCTTTCTTAGCAAAGATCTAATGATTAGATCTTCCTGAGCACTGATCATTACCATTTCGAAGATGGTAGGGGTGAAGGGTGGAACTGCATTTTCTATTTTTCTCGTTGAGGAAGTTTCTCAGCAGGATATGTCCTTTTGTCTGTCCTTGACTACTGCCTCAGGACAGCTGATGACAGCCAGGTGCCGAGATCTAGAACTTCATTGTGTCTTTGTACTGGATACTCCTACTTGTAGCCAAAATTATTGCTACCTGCTTTGACATCCATCACCTTTTAGGTCTCCTTATAGGTCTCAACAACAGGTGCATTTCTTCTGTCTTCCACAGGTCCAGTAGTGTTCTTAAGCGGGTGCCCAGGAGTGCCACATTTATGCCTGGAACTGGCCCGTAGGTGGGGGCTACTCCTGGCCCCTCCCTAACCAACAGGGAAAGGTTCTCAGTGGTACCTTGCCCACGTTTATGGCCGTTCCTATGTGCCCTACTACAAAAATTCTTTCAGTGCCCCTCTCTACACAAATTCAAAATAGCAGACATTTTCTTCCCATGTGCAGAACTCCTGTGCCCACCCTAGAGGTGTGGCCAGTGAAATGAGCAACCCCTCCTCTATGGTCAATCAAAACTGGTTCTGAAGGCACCTCCTCTCCCACAGGGATTGGTGTCTGGCTGACTAGGGGGACAAAGAATGGGGCAGGGTAGGCATTATTGAAGTTAATTAAGTTCCTTGGCACAGCCCAGATGGTCATCTTGTCAGAGGAACGGAATACCTCCCCACACCCAAGGCCTTTGCCTCAGCTCCGGGAGCAAGGTAAAACCTCATCAAGAAGCTATTCAACTCCTGGGTGACAGGTGGAATCTCATGCAAATAGGCTTCTGGAGACTTTAGGCACGTAAAGGGTGTCCTTTTTAAAAGTTGCTTTTGTAAAATATTTAGTACAAATCCGACTTTACCAATGAATTGGCAATGTAATAACCTCCAAGAATCAACTTTGTAGCAGGTTGCTAGGTGGAGATAACTTCATTAAATTTAATAATGCATCCCAACGTGTTCCTATTGAATAGCTGACCCTGCTACAGTGAAAATATCTTTTAGTGCCTTGTCACTGTATATACATGTTTAACAATAAAAATGTACATGTCCTACTTTTAAATAACATGCATGCTCCCTTATTGGGCTTTAACATCTACTTAGGGATGCCTTATTAATATTTAAAAAGAGGGCTTAAGCCTGTCAAATGGGGTTAATTTGGCAGATCGAATTTATAGAGTAGGAAATTGAACAGACATGCTACAGTGGTTGACCTGCAGTCATATTTTTTTACTGTCACTCTAGCAGAGTCACAATGTGTGCTGCAGTCCACTAGTGACATTTAGCTTGCAGGCCCATTGTACGCTTTGTACCAGATACTAGGGACTTTTAGGCAAGTTAAATATGCCAATTAGGAGTATAGCCAATTTCGACATGTTTTAGGGGTCAGAGTGTATGCACTGGGAACTGGACAGCAGTCCAGTGTGCAGAGTCCAAAAAACAGCAATAAACCCTAGCAAAAAGTGAGAGAGACTACGCAAAATGGGGCAAACTGGCATTTTCCTACAGTGTGGTTTACACAATTGAATACATACTGTATGTGAGAAGTTGGCCTGGCATATGCTGTCCACTAATTATAGTGGGCACCTTGCACCAGTCCAAACAACCCCTTATTGGAGATAGGTTAAAGACAACCTTTATTGAAAGCTATCCTAGTGGTAGCTATGGAGAGCAGCCTTCAGGCTAAGTCTTGAAGGAATGTAAAGCAGCTTGTTTTACCAGTCTATAATCTCTTGAGTGACCAAATGAAAGAGCACCACACCAGGTATATATTCAAAATATATGTATTTATTACTAAACACACCCCTCTAGTCTCTTTATGAGGCTAGAGTTCGAAGTACATAAGTTATAAGTTATTTAAACACAGTAATAGCACAAATACACGTTTGGGCCCTAGGGGCGTACTCAAACCATATACCAATAAAGTGGTATAAGAACCACGACTGAGCTAGACACTAGGCCTAGAGCCTCTAGAAGTGCTTGGACCACAAGGAACCACCCAAGGTAGTGACACAGGGGACCCACGGGGGACACGTGCAGTGTAGTAACGCAGCCGCGAATCGCCGTTAACTTCTATGGAGAAAGTCGCGGTTTGGAATTTAAAGAAAAGGGACACTTAAAGAAGGACTTGGAGCAAACCCTTTGAGAACTAGGTCGTTCAAGAGTCTCTACCCACGGGAGCACCGGAGTACTCTTGTTACCTCACCCAGGGAAGCCGGGTGCATAGGTGCCTTTCGGGGTCGGGTTTCGTCAGCCGATTTGAATGGCGATCTGCTGCAAAGTGCTGCTGGCGACCAAGTGAAAAGTGTCCGGGTGGATCCAAAGGTGGATCGGAGATCTGAAGAACCTGAAAGCAGAGGGGACATAGTCTGGGTCACTAGCCAGTGACCAGGAAGGCGATGAGCAGATGCCCACCGATGTCGAGTGCTTCAGGTAGGTTGACAGTCGTCTTGACTCTTCAGCCACGAGGTCCAGGAGGCGTTGTCGGCAACCAAGAGCAGGATTCGGGCTGGTACACAATGTCTGTCGAGTGCTGAGGTGTCGGCAACCAGATTGGACCCAACAAGCCTTGGCAACAGCAAGTCTCGATGAAGATGAAGATTGACGATTGTGCAGACCAGCAAGGTCTGAGGAACTCACCCAGCAAGGATAAGTGAGGGGAAGCCTGGAGCAACCAGAGAGCCCAAGTAGAAAAAGATTGGCCTTCGTGAAGGGCTACTAGCCAATGGGCTAGCGACCGCGAAAGAGCCTCAAGATGGTGCACGTGGAGCTGGCTCACAGGACACTCGTGGAGTGGAGGCCAGTGATCTTCGGTGCAGTTGGTGCTGGAGGCTGGGGCTACTCGGATCCCAAAGCACGACTTTGTGGAAGACCCAGAAGAGGATGCACTTGCAAATGCGTGCGGTGTCCAGGGGTCACGGTTCCACGTTACCCACGACAGCTATGGGCCTCAGCTTTGCTGGGGACTCAGGGCAGCCTCGGGGAAGTCTGGAAATCCACCTCTGGTGATGCAAAGACTTCGGCGTCCGACGGGAGCTTCAGCGATGCAGACCGGACAATTGCATCTTTGGTGCCTGCCAAGCAGGGGAGTCACTCCTTGACCCCAAGGGAGATTCTTCTGTCCTCTAATCTTTAAGTAGAGCGTCGAAGGTCCAGGATTCTGTGTCAGAGTTTCGTCCAGGGATAATCTAAAGTCCTAAGGACTGGGTTCCTATACTTATACTAAGTTTAGGGGTTGGACTTACTCTGTGGTCCCACCTATGGGTGGGTCAGGGCAGAGGGGTGGCTACACCTCTTTCCTTTGTCCAGTTCACGCCAAAGCAGGGGCTGCAAGCCCCTGATCCGGTTTGAACTGGGGTATGCACTAGGGACACCAAATGTGCCCCCAGTGCAGGACTTCAAAGCACCCGAGAGTGCTCCCGCCCAGCCCCAATACACACTATCCTGTCTGGGGAGGTGGTCACACCTCCCTGGGACAGGAAACCTATTGTCCAGGCCTCCCCTGCCGGAGTTTCGGTCAGCAGCAGGAGGCCAGACTTGTGTCTGTGGCAGCAGCATTCATTTTGTGATGCCAGGGCTTTGGAAAGAAGTTACCGGGCAAGCCAGTGTGTACATGTCTCTCCCTCTAGAAGGGTGGAATGCTACCCCCGCCGCCAGAATTGTCGGGGGGGGTAGTATTCCAAGATGTTTGACACCAAACACGACATGTTTCTGTGCAGCCATCCCAAAGTTAGCATTTAACGCGAGGTTATAATGCGCTTAAGAGTATATGGTCAGGCTGCACTACAAACAGCATCAGAGAAGGGTCTCCGACCGCTGCAGAGGGGCCCTGCTCATGCAGGGGCACCCTCTCACATAGGAACCATGCACTCTGCCTTCAGGATTGACAAGGCCTGCCATAGGAGTGACTTATAGGTTTATATGTGTGTAGGTATGTAGTGATATAGGTAACCTATATCACAGTAAGGGGTGCATGCACCACCTTACCCAGACTGCAGTAGCAGACCTGTGGTGTCATTTTGGATGGCCTTCCAGGGGTGGCATAATACATGCTGCAGCCCCTGGTAGGCCTCTGAGGTACCTATGCCCTGGGTACATAGTATACCATATACAAGGGACTTATAAGGGCACTCCAGATTCCAATTAGAGATGTGCCTAAGGCACATGGAAACCATTTTACAGAGAAAGCAGAGAGACTGGGGCCCTGAATAGCAGGATCCCAGTCCAACTAAGTCATAAACCAGCAAAACACCAGGAAAAAAGTGGGGGCAACCATATAGTCAGATTCCACCTTCCTACACTGTAAACAAGTTGATACTGAAAGTACAGTTCTAGTTAATAGAATTCAATCACTGTGTTTACTAGTTACCTGCTATGAGGTAATATAGCCCTTTCTTTACCTCCTGCACATTGGCATCATAACCCCCTAAAAATAGGGCAAATTCTATAATCCCATCCATCATGTTTATTGATTACATATGGCTCATCTGTATATTGTCTAATGTGCTTTTGTAACGCCTACTCGACTTGGTCAATGTCACCGCGACAGCCCAGTGATGGCACCAGATGGACATGACTTTGGCTGCTTTAAACACATTATGATCCATCTAGATATATGACTTGCCTCACTAAAGGCGACTGGACACAGTCAATGAAACCAAATCGGACCTGTTCTGTACTGCCAGTGTTTAATTTGCAAAAAAAGAAGTGCTGGTGTCAAAAATGTTGCTAAAGAGGCCACAGCCGACTTCTAACTCTGGTGTGCCCCACTTTCAACACTCGCACTCCATCGGTCTCTATCCTCTGACCATGCTCTGCTGACTGTCCCCTAAGTCTTTGCTCTAAGAGTCTATTCTCTCACCTCTAATCGTTTTCTATCATCTTTGTCACACCTGGTGTGTTACCTTTCTCCCTGTATTTCTGATTTGACAGACGAGTGCAAAAACAAAATTTACACAGTATGAAGATGCTTTTTCTGCACATACTGATCACTGCGGTCCGACTGACTTTGTTGCCACAGCAGGTCATGTCACTGCTAGTGCTGCCTGTAATTAGTTTGGTCCAGGTATGACAACAGCATCAACATCCACTGCTCAGCTTGCTCTGACCCTGTCTGCTACAGCACAAGCATTGTCTCCAGACATAATGCTGCCAATGCCAGTGAGTATGGCCTACTTGACTCAAGAATGCTCAGCAATTAACATGTTGGAAGGCAGCGCACCGATGCTACAGGTGACTCCACGGTACACAAAAGTTGCAGTGGGCCACAGCCGCATGGAGCGTGTTGAGGATAGTAGCAATGCAGGTTATACTACTCTGCTACGCAGCAGGTGCAAAGTCCACAATTTTGTTTATTCTTCCTCAAGAGCCCTCACTTGGGAGTTCAGAATGCACTCTCACAGCCTTCCTTGCCTCAACTCAGTCATGAGCCAACCCGAGCTTCAATTATCCAAAGGGAGGCTTAGGCTCAGCCAGTCGGCAGGGTGCAGCAAACGCAGGGAATAGAAATGCAACTCATTCATTGATGATGACTTCTTGGATGCGTGACAGGTGTGATGACATCATCACTAATGTGGTGATACACATTAATTCATAGCCAGCCTATGAAGACATACCAGACAGTCACCATGCCAGGTATATTATTCATTTTATTTTGAAGTAGAAGAATTAATATTGAGCCCACCAACTGCAAGGTCAGAAATCGTAGTCTTGGCCCTGTGAAATAAGTGCTGGTGCTGGGCACCGAAAACCACTGGCTCAAATTAAGCACTGGGTACTGCTCAAATGTAACCTCTGAAATGTGCATACAGACGAACTAGAGTTTGCTAGTGTTTGTTAATAAGTATATATTAAACGAGCGGATGTGCTGCATTTCAGCTTCAAATATCAATGCAGCCACCATTACACCATGGTTCAAGAGTGACTGTGTTACAGGCAGGATTCGTTTTGTGCGGAAGGGAAACCTTGCTGCACAAAAACAATGCTTAAAGGCATTTTCCTCTTTCTGTGTGTGCTGCAGCACATATAGAAGAGGAAGTAACAAGGAGAAAAAAGGGTATTTCTCTTCGTTACGCCTGGTTCAGGGAGGAGTAACATTTTGGTGCAGTTACAGGTTTACTTGCCTTAGTATGGCTGGGATTGTGTCAAAATTCCTGGATGGATGCCTGGGAATGGCATGCTCCACCCATGGAACTGCTCTCTGATGCTATGCACTGCCTTGCATTACTTTTTGGGAAAAATCCTGCGCAAAGTCACGCAAATCTGATTTTGCGTGGCTTTGTAAATTACAAAGAACATTTTGCGTCGTAGCTGTGCCAAAAAAGTGGCGCATTCACAACACAAAATGTTAGTAAATCTGGGATTAATGGTTAAATATTTACCTAGTTAGGTTACTATGAAAATCTGGCACGGATTCAGCCTTCCAGGACCTATTTTCCAAAACCTTATTTCAAATCATTTTCCGATGCTTCTGTTCCTCTATTTCCTGTGCTCCTAGGAATGCCAGTGGAACGTAACAAGCCCTATGTAGTCCTATTATAGTTATTCCTTGCAAAAATGTGTGTGTTCTCAGATCTTTTGATAATTCTGTAAAGGGAGTCCCTGTATGGTTTAGGCAATAGAAAACAACAGGTTATAAAAACACCCACATTAATAGTTTTCACTGCACTATTCTGATTCCAGGATGTGAATTGGAAACATGAAGCACTCGCATTCTGTGCAATTTGGAGTGTGCGTTGACCACAGCTGGCAACTGTGTTCTACGTTAGAGAGGTGCAAAATGCAATAAAGTATTTTATGAAAGTAACACAATTAAAATGCCACACCACTCAAAACGAAAGGTCAAACTACACTGTACAGTCATGCTTTTACCAAGACACCACGGAGCAATAAAAAGCATCTAATGTCGTTCACTTTAGCATTTTTAAGCCATTCATTTCAAATTGGATTAAAAATGTGTTTATGCTTAGCCCCGGAATGTATATTCTTTGAAAGTAGGGTGTGTGCGAGGCCAATTCATGGGAGTAAGAATGTGTTTAATATGGGGAAAGGAGCGATCTGAGCTGCTAACAATCAAATAACAGTTCAGGAATGCTTAAAGGTGAGAGAGAGCACTCCCAAGAAGAACTGGTGGCAGCCTGCAGGGTGGTAAGATGGAGGGACAGCACGGCGGCCTTCTTGGGTTTGGACATCGAGTCCTGTATGGTGGTTAAATGGCTCAATCTCATGAGTGGGGCTTGTTGGCCCGTATCTACCAGAAGAAAAGTGGAGCGCATCTCCTAGCAGACTCTGGCTCTGCCTGAAATACTAGGACTGGCTGAATGAAGTACCTGCCCTCCATCATTAAAAAAAGCTATAATTCACATTCTGGTTAAAATAGCTCTAGTCCTTCTTTTAATGAACGGGTTTATCTCTTAGATAAAACACTCCAAAAGATTCTTCTCAACATTCATCAACCAAATATGCAAAACACTAACCCTGATTAGAAAGAATATTCAATTTGACATTTTCAATAGTACCCTGATGCGACTTTGACACACATTACCCTCAATGCACCTGCTCTCTTTCAGCCTCATGTCTGTTACTGTAATCAAGTTCACCAATCCTTCTTCTGCACTATCTGATGTTTCAGTCCTCAAACTATTCATTCTCTAAACCTCCTCCAGGGTCCTTCACTGTCCACCCTCCCTGTTTTGCTATTCCCTTCTATTGGATGCTACCCATGATGCTGCAAAACTGCAGTGGTCCTACCTTTCCCAGAAAAACCCACAATGGATCTCTCCTCCCCTTCCAATTGCCTTTACGTAATCGGGCGACTCAGTCCCCCCAATTTGGTTTCTGCAACCTTCACTCACCGAAAACTTCACTCACAGAAGTAGCAAACTTTATCACCTCTGCTCAACACAATCACCTCTAATATACACTCACGATTCTCAGGGGCATATTAGCAAGGGCCTTATCGCCGCTTTAGCAGCACTTTTTGCCGCTAAAGCGGCGATATTTCTATCGCCCTATTAGCAAGCTGTCGTAAACAGCTGTTAGCGACAGCTTTATGGCGAAAGCGACCGTTTTGGTGCCGCTTTGCATGTCAGCGATATATATCGCTAATGACATGCAAAGTAGGCGTTCCCAACTAAAAGCGACTGAAAACAGTCGCAAACACAACTTCCCCTATTAGCAATGCCCGCGAAGCTTATAAAAATCTCGCGCTAACCGCCATTATCGCTGGAATCTAACACCTGCTAAAAACCTGACTTAACCATTCTAGTCAATGGGAGGTGGATTGTAAGGTTAAGTCCTCACCTGCCTATTAGCAAGCTTTTCATTAGCGCGTTGATTTTATCGCTGGATTTCTCGCGCTATTGCTGGGTTTCGCCGCTATTGCTGGATTTTTATCGCCTTGGAGATAAGCGTTGATAATAACGAGTTATCTCCACGATGAAATCCAGCGATAGCCGGCGATAAAAAAAACAGCGCTAAGCGCGCTTTGCGATAATTATCGCCATTTCTTGGTAATATCCCCCTCAGTCTTTCTACTTCCTTCGGCAGTGTTGGTCATTCCCTCCAGTACAAGCTCTCAGTTCCCAAGGCATCAGAGATCTAGCACATAGATGTCTCTCCTACTACCTCTCTGTACACTCTTTCCATGAACTAAGGATTCTAAGTTGTCCACACCTGGCACATTTCCAATTGGTGTCCATCAAAGCTCTGTCACCTTCGGCCATCAGCATTTCTTTCTCTGCACCAACTCCCTTGTGGACCATATCCCCTAATTTGTGTTCTTGTAACATCTCTGTGCAGATACCCAAATCTACTCCTCTTACTCATCCCCTCATACAGACTCGAGCCTCGAACTGTCTCACTGCCATTTGCAATTGGATGTTAATACGACCCACCATGCTGAACTCCTTTAAAATTGAGGTGCTGAATTTTTCCTTCTCTTCAATACTTATCTGACTCTGTCAACTTCTCCCCCGACGTCTAAATGCCCCTCCTTTGCTAGCAATCTTGAAGAATCTTGAACATCTTTCTAGCCATTCCATGAAAACGGAATCGTTCATAACTTCTAAAGCCACTGCTGGACAATATAAATTCATTATTGTGCTTCAACTAAAGGCACTAAATTACCCAAATCTATAGTGAACTTTTCTTTCAGAGTAATTAAAATGATTGACAGATGGGGAGAGCTGCCAGGTGGCCAGTGTCATGTGTGACTCCATCATCGAACCGTGCTTCTTGAGCCAACAACGCCTTGCGTTTTGCAATTTTTAATCTCATACGTGCAGTGACAATAGTAAAACTACAAATCCCAGAATGCTAAGTTTTGTGCGTTAAAAGGCCAGAACTGGCTGAAAATGACACATTATATAGCTTTACGCGTCAGCCATGGCATGTGTAAAATACTTAAAGGTTAACATTTTTTTCTTGCATCTTTTACATTTTGTAGCATTTTTGAAAATGTCAGATTTGTGGTGAGTGCAACATTTCTAAACACTAGAAATGCACGTTAACTGCTGGGTATGAAATCGTGTAGGTTTATTGAATGTAAACACAGTAGTTCTTCTAATTATAGTCCAGACACTGTAAGCAATTTTGTTAGTACGAGCCTCGCCCATTGGAAATGACCTGTTGGGTTCATTTCCCAAATGTTCTTAATAGATAAAAAAGTAATCCTGCGGTAATGGCTTCCAGATTGCAGCTACTGTTTCTATCTGGGCTAGACGGGCATATCTGGCCCATTGTTTGCTTAGGCTGACTAATTGTCTTAGCTTTTATGGCTCTCCTCTGTATGTCTGCTTCATGTTTTGCAAATACTCCATCATTCCTCAGTTTTGTCACTGAAGAGCTTTCGCCGGTCCATTGAAGTCTGAAAAAGGCCCCAGCAGCACTGCAGCTCACGCAGTCCTTGTGCCAGGGGCTCTCAGCAGCAGAAGAGGGGGAGGGGGCTCTAATATAGAATATGCACATACATTGGTGATTGCCTTTTATGCTTCACTCAAAGTAAATACTTTGTACTCTTTATATTTGATACATTTTAAAGGATCACCTTATGGGATATTGTAGGGGATGCCCTCGTTGAACAAGGTTAGGGGTAGTGGTGGAGGCCAGATGGCAGGGTTGACTCTGGGACAGCATGGCGATGAGATTTACAGCACAGATCCTCGAGGTGAGAGTCCATGCACGCACAGGCAGTGTCCAGTGCCATCTGAGCACCATTAAGGAATATACATTAACTGGTCTTTGTTGCCAAGTGGCAAAGGGTTTAGCAGTTCAATTAAAAACAGAACCTGGATAGGGGATTTACGTACAGTAGAAGAGGTGACAGAAACTGGAATCATCAGAGTGAAATTGAGTGCTTATGCGAACTATTTCTAATAATATGCATAATGAATCGCCTCGAGGCACTAGACAACAACAAACCAGGTCAGTATATAGGGCTTGTTCAAAATCCTGTCGGTCTAAGTTTCAAATTGTTGTAAGGCCGATTCAGTCTTTCCAAAGTTGACCAAATGAGTTCCACTGAGTTTGATTATATGAACACCTAAAATTGGAGTACTTAGACACAATATAGTACATGGAATGTTTCTCATAAATAGTCATTGTTTTTCTTAATAACAGCAATAATAATTAAAGCAATTACAAGAACTAGTATAACAAGCATTGGCATAGCCAATAGGTCTCGCCTTTGGGACATTATACGTTTTTAGCCATGCAGCACATTATCCTGGGTGCTGTGCCAGCAGGGATTGAAGAGCTATACGATTACTACACACTGGGTCATGCAGTCTGATTCAAGAATAAATACTTGCCTCAGGAAACATTTATGGGAGCGGCAGGTCTGAGAGACAGAGGTGGGTGAAAAAGGTGGAACAGTGAGAGGGATGAGTTTGGGGAGACCAAAAGGTGAGAGTAAAATGGTCGCAGTGATGTAACGGAGGCGCCTACAACACCCACACAGGGAGGGGCCAGGGGGTGGACAACCTTCTGTCCCTAAAACAGTTTAGCCTAGGGCCTAATAAATCTCCAAGATTCATGAGTCCCGGGGGCCCTCGCCACACTCATCAGGTAACCCATCATTTTGCATGACACCACTGCAGAGGGGTTATGGGAGAGGTGGGACAGAATGCTGGGGGAGGGAAGTGGGAGAAGTTTATAATGGAGAGAGGCAGGTGGGCGAGCTAGAAAAAAAGAGAGAGGGGGAAAGGAGAAGTGTGGGAGGGAGAAGGGTGGGAGAGCAGAAAAGAGACTTACGAAAGTTAAGGAAACAAGTGGTGAGACAGAAGGAGAGAGAGGGAATAGAAGTCAGAGGGAGAAGTGGGAGAGAGAGAAATATGGAAGAGGCAACAGGATAGTTAGAGGGAGAAAACAGCCGACTGAGGAAGAAAGCTTGGAGCGAGTGGAAGAGACGCTTTGGAGCGAGCTGCACAGCGACCAATAAAAGTAGGGGCGATAGAGTCAGAGAAATGGTGGAGAGAAAGCTGTAAGCGAGAAGGAAGGCAGGTGGTTTGATCACACACATTATAAAGAATGAGAGAGGCAGGTGTACAACGTATCTAAGCCAAGATACGGAGTTTCAGGAATCTGGGTATTTCGCCAACAGCGCATGCTGGGACTTGCAGGACACAGTAATAATGCGAAAAGTAAAAAACAAGTCCCAGAAAAAGAGAACAGGTGGCCTGGCCACTCTCATATTGACAGTGGGCATAATAGAAACCCAAGTGGTCGTAGGGGAAAAAAGTGAGACAGAGACTGGTGGGAGAAAATCCAGTGAGAGAGAAGGAAAGTCAATTAACCGGAAGGGGAAGACAGAGGAAGAGAGAAAGGTAGAGGGAAACAGAAAGGAAGAGAGAAAGTTTGTGGGAGAAGGAAAGTGTCAGATAGGAGAGATGAGATGAAAAAGTAATAAGTGACCCATAATATGTGTGACAACACCAACCAGGCCTGACTTTCACTAAACCCTGCTTTTTATTCTGGGATTCGTAGTCCCAGAATTACACAGGGAGGCATGCAACTACAGTGGTAGGACAGAACAACCGTGAGAGGTCGTAATGGCAAGAAGATCTCTGGGGTTGTTAAGGGTTGAGTACCACTAAAGGCTGGTAGGAGGGGTGTACCACATGAGACTGGGGAGTGTGAAATAGGAGCAGTTACTTTGTGTAAAACGCCGGAGGGTGTTCCGTGGAGAATTTGGGGATTATTGATAGAATGACGGCGCCCCCAGATGTTCTTGTTCTGCTTACAGTATTGTGGACGCGCAAAAAGCCGTAAATACGTGAATTGCTCATGGCAGCTGCGGCGGTGTTGTTTTTGGCATATGCTGCGCTGCGGGAACGTGTCGGGGCGTTATTTCTTGTGAGAATATAATGTACATGTGTCAGAAGCGGGAGCAGAGGGAGTGGGAAGATGGAGAGATGGAAGGGCGTGGGCAGAGAGAGCAGCCGTAAGAGCCGGAGCGGCGGGGTGGGGGTGGAAAGTAAGGAGCAGCTGAGAGGAGGAAAAGGAAAGGGGCGAGAGAGGCACTGCCAGTGAAACCAGGAGAGAAAGCTAGAGATTGGGGAAAGGGAACTGGCACAAAACCTCACCAGAAGGTGTAGAGAAGTGAAGAAAGGGCACATTAACCCCTTGCGAGCTCTGCTTTCAGCATATTAACCCCATGCTCTCAAATACTTTACAGGAGCAGGCCCACGTGAGTTGCAAGTATAACAAACAGTTCTGCATCAGGCACTTTAACCCCCCTTAGCCACGTCACAGGGAGTGCGCCCTTCAGCAGGAAACTTACATAAACATACATGTCAGTGTTTTACAACAGGAAAGTGGTATATTTTGAAAAAAACATCAGGGCCACAACAAAGCCGGTTTTGCTTACGAAAATCAGAAGTCATCTGCCTAAATCGGTCTAGTGACATATATACCCAAGGAACAGACACGTGCACAGAAACTGTTCTGGAGACAATTAGCAGCAAACAAAACAAGCAATGACTAGGAAGGGGAGGAGTGGTGGACACGGGGGAGGATGAGTGAAGTAGCAGCGAGAGACAGCATGGGTGTGTAAACAGCATCGGGGAAGCGAAACGGGACAGGGCAGCCATTGCGGTACTGGACTGCAATTAAAGTCCCTGAAATTGCTTGGGTGAGAAGCAGGCGTGTTGAAGCCCCGAGCCAGCACACTGGCTGTGGGAGGGGGGTTTGACAAAAGCATGAAAGGCAGCAACGGGCGCTAACAACAAAAAGACGCTTAAATTGCTCAGATGCATCACACAACCAACAGGTCCCCTACAGCTGAATGTGTCAGGAAGCACATACACAAAATAGAGGTGTGCCGAGTGACATGCAGGTCACTGAGACAGATGGGCACGCATGTTAAGAGTAAACACAGGCCATGCTCGGGTATTAAACGGACTGGTCCAGCTCTGACAGCTTGTGGGCATAAAAGCACACCTCCTACACTGTTGCGCTTGCCCAGAGAATTACAAGTTATAACAACTCATGCAAATATTGTCTACGAGACAAGGAGACGGTGCTTGGAAGCCTGCTCTTCCAATAAAGCTCCTAACTGGACAGAGATTCCGCGAGTACTTCATGAGATCACACTGCAATTACTTTCCCCAACCTGCCTTCAGCTAATAATAGCGAACACGCAGCCTTCTGAGCACATCACTTGAATGAAACGTGAGTGCTCGACCAAATTACCGCTTCAGATGGAGAGGCCGAGGCAAGCCTCACATTTGTCTTCGGCAGCCACAAGCAAACAAGCGCTGAAAGACAAGTGCGGCCCAGCGGCCGCGAAAGTTAAAGCGACGCGCATGGGAACGGGGGCGCGGCTTCGAGGCTCAGTCATGTACAGCGTTTACCTTGCGGGAGTGAGCAGCGGCGGGCGCGATAATTGCAAACAGATGGCGCCGATGCTCGCTCCTGCAAGGTAAACGCCGTACATGCACGAGGGCTCATTGGAAACAGTGCAGTACATGCACGAGTTTCCAAAAAAGTACGGAGTGATTCCAAGAGGTCGCTCCAATGCAACGCTTGTGCGCTGCGTAGGCGAGACCTAAAAAATGAATAACCTTATGGTTGTTATTATTATTATTATTTTTCCTTGCAGGGATTTCATAATCTTTGAAGTGTAAGGGGGAATATCTAGACTCTGTGCCTGGGAGTGAGAAGAAGATGTCTCAGTTCTACTTGTGGTCACGCGGATTGCTAGGTGGGAACCACCCGAGCTAGTGAAAAAGATCAGCGGCGAAACAACTTTATAAATTCAAGCTCATCAGCCACGACAGTTTAACAAGAACAAAGTGGAAGCCTTCATCTGATTCTATATTTAGAATGCCTGTGTGGGAAGCTGAAGTAGGCTTGTTTGCGGAATTAAGTGACACAGCGCAGTATCAGAATCCAAAAAGAACTGCAATGTGCTGGAAGAGTTTTCAGTAATAATGTGGCCATACCATGCTATTATCATTTAGAGGAACCCTGAGGCTACCCAATTTTGCCACACATTTTAGGGGCTAGAGACATGGAAAATCCTATGCTTCCCCCAGCTAGCGCCTAGCATTCTCCTGGGACTATTATGCAGGAGCAGTAGGCCACAGGAAATTCTTAGAGTCCCCATATCTTTATTTGGCGACCAGGACATTAAAACCCATCGGCTGGCTGTTTTTCCTGATTCTTAATCCAATGAAGTGCATAGGTGACTGCAAGAACGATATGCCTATAGATTTACTGACAACTGGATGCAATCTGGGAATTTTGCTGAGTGAAAAAGTAAAAACCTTGATTGTTGGTTAGTAACAGTATTCTATTTGGCTTGTTTAAAATGTGTAGTTGTGGCCACATTGATTTCCCGCGTGTTTGGATTGTGACCCAGGCTAAAGATGGTAGAACTGGTTTGTGATTGGGAGTCTAACCACTTTTGCAGTGAGCATGTTCACTCCTGTGTTTCTTCAGGAGATAGTCTTCCCTGGACATAGCACATTTTCAGTCCACAGGATGGGAGAGTCACTCTCGAGGTTAACCTTCTTGCAGTGCCATAGGTAAGAAGAGCCAGTCTTAGGTTTTAGGGATAGTGACTGCTGCGTATACAAATCTTCCATTGCATTGCGTGGGGAAAGCTGCTTCTGGGTATAACCAACTTCCAATTCTAAATGGTGGGGATAGTTGCTCCTGGGCTTAACCAACTTGCACTGTCATAGCTGGGAATACTCGCACCTGGGTTTAAACGTTTACAGTCACACCAGGGTATAACCTTCCTCCAGTGCTACAGGATGGGGTAGTCGCTGCTTAATTCTGCAGTACATCAAAATCTCAAGGCCGCACCCTATGAACACTTCATATTGACTATGAACCTACTCTATACTGTGACACAGACAAACAAAACCCAACAGCTAATTTAATAACCCAACTACAGAAGGACTGCAATCCAAGATGTTGGAAACCTATAATGCATCTCATCAGGGAGAAGCCAAGTATCAGAGCACAGTGGGAATGCACAATGTCCATTTTCCAATTACGTGCCTTCCCCAACTTCTCTATTGTTCCACCCCATCTGCTACAAACCACTTGGACCTCAGCACAGCCTCTCAAGCTATCTTGGCTCGGCCTTCCTCCCCTTAAATTACATGGGTTATCCGTTCCACCTTCCTACCGCAGATATTTCCTCAAGCCACTGGTGAACACTCCTCCTCTCACTTCCCTATCCATGTCTCCTGTGCCCCTGCTTCCAACCCACCCACAGCACAAGGTCCCTCCTCCACTCAACACCAACACATCAAGGGAACAGAAACATAGCAACTAAACTACTTACTCTTCAATGTAAGATCCATGAACAAGAATTGCCTAAACATCTTTGATCTACTCTCAGAAACAGCACTAGATCTAATGTTCATCACAGAAATTTGGCTCAGTGATGATGCCATCATATGTCAAAAAGCCATTCCCCCAGAATTATGGCATCACTAACAGGAGCCTAACCAGCAAGACAGGAAGAGGGCTAGTGGGCATCTTTAAAAAATCCTTGAAAATATCAGGCATCGAAGATTTCACTATTACCAATTGCGAATGTTTGCTGGTAAGGTGTTACCCCATTCCAACCTCTGGCTGTGCCGTCCTCCTGATTTACAGACTACCTGTTAGCAATGGAAATGTTATGGGTCTTTCAGTAGATCAGTGCTTAAGGCCCTGCTAAATCACCAAAACCTGTTCATCCTGGGTGATTTCAACATCTGGTTCAACAAACTGGATCTAAGTACATCCACATTTAGCATAGCTAACCTTGAGTCCCTCAACCTCCCACAAATTGTAACCAGACCATCTTACTCCACCGGACACCTGCTAGACATCAAGTTCTCTTCCCAATGGTATGCATTGGTGCATAGACACTCCCCAATAGTATGAGTTACCATCATGTGATTGCTGCAAAATCAAGCTCAACATCAAACACAAAGACAATTCTTAACAGCAACAACATGTATTGACAATGGAAAAAACTGGACCTCCCAAAACTAAACTCCCACCTCACCACATCCCTGACCCGCAAGCAACCATAGGTCGTAGCTGCATTCAACTGACTTTATGGCGGCTGTGACAACAAGAAAACATTAAAGACGTCAAATAAGACTACTCTCAAGAATAGACCCCCATGGACCATAGACAAAATTAAGAAATTTAAAATCAAAATGCAAATGGAAATAAATGTGGGATAAGAAAGACAAACGTCTAATATAGCACTGGAGCTTACAAAGCAGAGATCAGAACCATGAAAATACGACTCGACATGAATAGTGCATGCAGTCTGCACATCAAAAAAACTTCACAAGACTGGCAGAATTTCACAACCCAGTTTGTTACAAGTCAAACAATCCACAGTCTCAAGCCTTTTATGACAAAATCTTCAAAGAACACATCTCAAAAATTGAAAAACTACAGACTTCCTCAAGAAGAAAGCAGATAAAGCTACTTCTCTAAAAGACAGGCTGCCAGCAGGGGCGTTGCTAGCCCTTTGGCCGCCTGTGGCGGTCCATGCATTTGCCATCCACGGCCGCATCGAAGAGCAGGGGGGGTCGCTGGTGATTGCCACCCCAAGATGGCAGGTAAGAGCGGGAGGAGGCTGCCGCCCCAAAACTCGTGCGCAGAACAATTCCCCCCCTTGCTACGCCACTGGCTGCCAGTTAAATAGACCTATCAGCCAGCCATTCCTGGGCAAACGAATTCAAAGAAATTTTTTTAACCAACTCTCTAAAATCACTGAGGAAACTAATCTGATTTCAGGCCAGCAGTGTGGATTCTGATCGAACAGTGGCACATGACTAGCCCTAATAAATATACAAGATGACCTAAAACTTACTGCAGACAAAAGCAGAAGGTCTGTATTACTGCTTCTAGACTTATCAACAGCTTTAGACAGGGTCCACCACCAGGCTGCGCTCTTACTCAGACTTTAGCATATGAGCATAGACGAGAACGCACTAAAATGGATAGCCTCCTACCTCAGAAAAAAAGCACAGCATTCTTACCACCTTTCACGTCTCCTCTCAGACCCTCATAACTTGCACTGCAGCATCTTATAGGATTCCGCCACCTCTCCTCTTCTCGTTCACATTTACTTAACTCCATTACCAGATCTGATCAATTGTTTAACCCCTTCGCTGCTAGGCCTTCCCCCCCCTGTGCTATGCCTTTTTTGGGCTATTTGGGGTAGTTCACGCTTAGGCCCCTGTAACTTTTTGACCGCATAAGGTATCCACGCCAAATTTGCGTCCTTTTCTTCCAACATCATGGGGATTCTAAAGGCATCCATGGTTTGTGGATTCCTTGGAGGGGACCCAGAAATTAGCCAAAATACAGCTACATTTTGTTTTTTTGGGGGAAAAATGGGAAAAAAGTGCTGCAAATGAAAGAGTCTGGTTTTTTCCCTGCAAATGGTATCAACAAAGGGTTTGTGGGGCTGAAATCACCATTTTCCAAGCTTTCAGGGACAAGCAGACTTTTGTCAGAAAACCAACATTTTTTACACAGTTTTGGCATTTTACTGGGATATAGCCTATTTATGCTATTTTTTGTGCTTTTAACCTTCTTCCAGTTAATGGTAGAAATGGGTATGAAAGCAATAATGGATCCTGGAAAGCTATAAATTTTAGAAAAGTAGACAAAATTCTGAATTCAGCATAGGGTAATTTGTGTAGATCCTTCAAAGTTTCTTTATAGAAACTAACAGTTAAATATAGGAAAAATTGAAAATTAGTTGAAAAAAACAGCCATTTGTGCCAACATTTTCACCTGTAACTTCTTCTATTTGTGCAGCTGTTTGAAAGCAATATACCGTGACATCCGCTGGACCTTTCTGGTTGTGGGGATATATAGGACTTGTAGGTTCACCAAGAACCCGACGAACCCAGAGCCAATAACTGAGCAGCATCTTGCAATGGTTTTTCATTATGTGCCGGGTATATAGAAATTAATTTGGGAAAATATATACATGGAAAAATCGGTATGAAAGACACCTATGTATTTCTGAAATTGGAACAAAATATAGAGTTTAGAAACAGTAGATATTTGCACATTTCCAAAATTGTGAGTACCCATACGAGCATGAGAATTATAGGTCATTTTTCAAAATGACTTTTGTTTTACACATTGTCTTTCATTTGGAAGGCAGAAATGCATCGAAAGTCAATAGGTAATAACAGTTGCTCTATAATTCTGTGTTCCCCTAAGTCTCATGATAAAAATGGTACCTCACTTGTGTGGGTAGGCCTAGTGCCCGCGACAGGAAACGGCCCAAAACGCAACGTGGACACACTTTATTTTTACAGTGAAAACCGACCCTTTTTTTGCCTAGCTGTAGATTTTGAACCCTAGCTCTGCCGGCACCTAGGGAAACCTAGCAAACCTATACATTTTTGAAAACTAGACACCCATGGAAATCCAGGATGGGGTGACTTTACTGGCTCTCACCAGGTTCTGTTACCCAGAATCCCTTGCAAACCTAAAAATTTGTCAAAAAAAGCACATTTTCCTCACATTTCTGTGGTGGAAAGTTCTGGAATCTGCTTGGATCCACAAAGTTTCATGCACCCCGCGTTCCCCAAAGTCTTCCGAGCAAAATGGTACCTCACTTGTGTGGGTAGGCCTAGTGCCCGCGACAGAAAACGGCCCAAAACGCAACATGGACACACCACATTTTCACAGTGAAAATTGACCATTTTTTTGCAAAGTGCCTAGCTGTAGATTATGAACCCTAGCTCTGCCGGCACCTAGAGAAACCTAGCAAACCTATACATTTTTGAAAACTAGACACCCAGGGAAATCCAGAATAGGGTGACTTGACTGGTTCTCACTAGGTTCTGTTACCCAGAATCCCTTGCAAACCTAAAAATGTGTCAAAAAAACACTTTTTCCTCACATTTCTGTGGTGGAAAGTTCTGGAATATGCGTGGATCCACAAAATTCCACTCACCCGCGTCCCCCAAAGTCTTCCGAGAAAAATGGTACCTCACTTGTGTGGGTAGGCCTAGTGCCCGCAACAGGAAACGGCCCAAAACGCAACATGGACACACCACATTTTCACAGTGAAAACGGACCCTTTTTTTGCAAAGTGCCTAGCTGTAGATTTTGAACCCTAGCTCTGCCGGCACCTAGGGAAACCTAGCAAACCTATACATTTTTGAAAACTAGACACCCAGGGGAATCCAAGATGGGGTGACGTGACTGGCTCTCACCAGGTTCTGTTACCCAGAATCCCTTGCAAACCTAAACATTTGTCAAAAAAACACTTTTTCCTCACTTTTCTGTGGTGGAAAGTTCTGGAATCTGCGTGGATCCACAAAATTCTACCCACCCCGCATTCCCCAAAGTTTTCTGAGAAAAATGGTTCTTCACTTGTGTGGGTAGGCCTAGTGCCCGCGACAGGAAACGGTCCAAACGCAACGTGAAAACGGACCCTTTTTTTGCAAAGTGCCTAGCAGTAGATTTTGAACCCTAGCTCTGCCAGCACCTAGGGAAACCTAGCAAACCTGTACATTTTTGAAAACTAGACACCCAGGGGAATCTAGGATGGGGTGATGTGACTGGCTCTCACCAGGTTCTGTTACTCAGAATCCCTTGCAAACCTAAAAATTTGTCAAAAAAACACATTTTCCTCACATTTCTGTAGTGGAAAGTTCTGGAATCTGTGTGGATCCACAAAATTCCACCCATCCCGCGTTTCCCAAAGTCTTCTGAGAAAAATGGTACCTCACTTGTCTGGGTAGGCCTAGTGCCCGTGACAGGAAACGGCCCAAAACGCAACGTGAACACACCACATTTTCACAGTGAAAACGGACCCTTTTTTTGCAAAGTGCCTAGCTGTAGATTTTGAACCCTAGCTCTGCCGGCACCTAGGGAAACCTAGCAAACCTATATATTTTTGAAAACTAGACACCCAGGGGAATCCAGGATGGGGTGACTTGACTGGCTCTCACCAGGTTCTGGTACCCAGAATCCCTTGCAAACTTAAAAAGTTGTCCAAAAAACCACATTTTCCTCACATTTCTGTGGTGAAAAGTTCTGGAATCTGCATTGATCCACAAAATTCCACCCACCCGCGTTCCCCAAAGTCTTCTGAGAAAAATTGTACCTCACTTGTGTGGGTGGGTTAAGTACCCGCGACAGGCAAGGGCCCAAAACCTATTGAGGTGACATCAAAATTACCTATCGCAAAACAACCTGGTTTTGCAAGGGGGGTCCCATGAGTTTTTGGCCCCGGGCTCGGCAGCCATCTAGGGAAACCTAACAAACCCACACATTTCTGAAACCTAAACACCCAGGGGAGTCCAGGGAGGTATGGCTTGCGTGGGTCCCCCAACATTTTCCTACCCAGAATCCCCTGCAAACCTCAAATTAAGCTGAAAAAAAATCACTTTTTTCTCAGATTTCTGTGTGGGAAAGTTCTGGAATGTGCGTGGATCCACAAATTTCCTCCCACCCAGCGTTCCCCCAGGTCTCCCGATAAAAATGCTACCTCACTCGCGTGGGTGGATCAAGTACCCACGACAGGCAAGGGCCCAAAACCTATTGAGGTGACATCAAAATTACCTATCACAAAACAACCTGGTTTTCCAAGGGGGGTCCCGTGAGTTTTTGGCCCCGGGCTCGGCGGCCATCTAGGGAAACATATCAAACCCACACATTTCTGAAAACTAGACACCCGGGGGAGTCCAGCAAGGTATGGCTTGCGTGGGTACCCCAACATTTGCCTACCCAGAATCCCCTGCAAACCTCAAATTTAGCTGAAAAATTCACTTTTTTCTCAAATTTCTAAGTGGGAAAGTTCTGGAATCTGAGTGGATCCACAAATTTCCTACCACCCAGCGTTTCCCCAGGTCTCCCGATAAAAATGGTACCTCACTCGCGTGGGTGGGTCAAGTACTCATGACAGGCAAGGGCCCAAAACGTATTGAGGCGACATCAAAATTACCTATCACAAAACAACCTGGTTTTGCAAGGGGGGTCCCATGAGTTTTTGGCCACGGGCTAGGCGGCCATCTAGGGAAACCTACCAAACCCACACATTTCTGAAAACTAGACACCCGGGGGAGTCCAGCAAGGTATGGCTTGCGTGGGTCCCCCAACATTTTCCTACCCAGAATCCCCTGCAAACCTCAAATTTAGCTGAAAAATTCACTTTTTTCTCAAATTTCTGTGTGGGAAAGTTCTGGAATCTGCGTGGATCCACAAATTTCCTACCACCCACCGTTCCTCCAGGTCTCCCGATAAAAATGGTACCTCACTTGTGCGGGTAGGCATAGTGGCTGAAACAGGAAATGGCCCAAATCGTACTGTGGGGACTTCAAAATTACCTATAACAAAACTACCTGGTTTTGGGGGGGGCACCTGGTTTTTGGCCCCGGCTCGCCGTCATCTAGGAAACCTACCAAACCCACACATTTCTGAAAACTAGACACCCTGGGGAGTCCAATGAGGTATGGCTTGTGTGGATCCCCCAACGTTTCCCTACCCAGAATCCCCTGCAAACCTCAAATTTATCTGAAAAAATCACTTTTTCCTTACATTTTTGCTTCGGATCACCGTGCCGGCACAAATGTCCTACCACCCAACGTTCCCCTTGTTCTCCCGAGTAAAATGATACCTCACTTGTGTGGGTGGGCCAAAGGCCTGTGACTGGGAAGAGCCCAAAACATAGGGATTTAGGGTATAGCACCGGGAATTCTAGGCGCTACATTTTTAAAAAAATACGTTTTTAGCCAATTCTGCTTTGGACACCCACACAAGTGAGGTATCATTTTACTCGGGAGAACAAGGGGAACGCTGGGTGGTAGGACATTTGTGCCGGCACGGTGATCCCGCGCAAAAAATGTAAGGAACAAGTGATTTTTTTCAGCTAAATTTGAGGTTTGCAAGGGATTCTGGGTAGGGAAACGTTGGGGGATCCATGCAAGCCATACCTCATTGGACTTCCCAGGGTGTTTAGTTTTCAGAAATGTGTGGGTTTGGTAGGTTTCCCTAGATGGCGGCGAGCCCAGGGCCAAAAAAACAGGTGCCCCACCCGAAACCAGGTAGTTTTGTTATAGGTAATTTTGAAGTCTCCACAGTACGATTTGGGCCATTTCCTGTTTCAGCCACTGTGCCCACCCACACAAATGAGGTACCATTTTTATCGGGAGACCTGGGGGAACGCTGGGTGGTAGGAAATTTGTGGATCCACGCAGATTCCAGAACATTCCCACACAGAAAATTGAGAAAAAAGTGATTTTTTCAGCTAAATTTGAGGTTTGCAGGGGATTCTGGGTAGGAAAATGTTGGGGGACCCACGCAAGCCATACCTTTCTGGACTCCCCCGGGTGTCTAGTTTTCAGAAATGTGTGAGTTTGGTATGTTTCCCTTGATGGCCGCTGAGCCCGGGGCTAAAAACTCATGCGACCCCCCTTGCAAAACCAGGTTGTTTTGTGATAGGTAATTTTGATGTCGCCTCAATAGGTTTTGGGCCCTTGCCTGTCGCGGGTACTTGACCCACCCACGCGAGTGAGGTACCATTTTTATCGGGAGACCTGGGAAAACGCTGGGTGGGAGGAAATTTGTGGATCCACATAGGTTCCAGAACTTAACCACACAGAAATGTGAGAAAAAAATGATTTTTTTCAGCTAAATTTGAGGTTTGCAGGGGATTCTGGGTAGGGAAATGTTGGGGGACCCACGCAAGCCATACCTTGCTGGACTCCCCCGGGTGTTTAGTTTTCAGAAATGTGTGGGTTTGGTAGGTTTCCCTAGATGGCCGCTGAGCCCGGGGCCAAAATCTCATGGGACCCCCCCTTGCAAAACCAGGTTGTTTTGTGATAGGTAATTTTGATGTCGCCTCAATAGGTTTTGGGCCCTTGCCTGTCGCGGGTACTTGACCCCCCACGCGAGTGAGGTACAATTTTTATCGGGACACCTGGGGGAATGCTGGGTGGGAGGAAATTTGTGGATCCACGCAGATTCCAAAACTTTCCCACACAGAAATTTGAGAAAAAAGTGATTTTTTTCAGCTAAATTTGAGGTTTGCAGGGGATTCTGGGTAGGAAAATGTTGGGGTACCTACGCAAGCCATACCTTGCTGGACTCCCCCGGGTGTCTAGTTTTCAGAAATGTGTGGGTTTGGTAGTTTCCCAAGATGGCCGCAGAGCCCGGGGCCAAAAAGCCAGTGGACCCCCTTGCAAAACCAGGTTGTTTCGCGAAAGGTAATTTTGATGTCGCCTCAATAGGTTTTGGGCCCTTGCCTGTCGCGGGTACTTGACCCACCCACGCGAGTGAGGTACAATCTTTATCGGGACACCTGGGGGAATGCTGGGTGGGAGGAAATTTGTGGATCCACGCAGATTCCAAAACTTTCCCACACAGAAATTTGAGAAAAAAGTGATTTTTTCAGCTAAATTTGAGGTTTGCAGGGGATTCTGGGTAGGAAAATGTTGGGGTACCTATGCAAGCCATACCTTGCTGGACTCCCCCGGGTGTCTAGTTTTCAGAAATGTGTGGGTTTGGTAGTTTCCCAAGATGGCCGCAGAGCCCGGGGCCAAAAAGCCAGTGGACCCCCTTGCAAAACCAGGTTGTTTCGCGAAAGGTAATTTTGATGTCGCCTCAATAGGTTTTGGGCCCTTGCCTGTCGCGGATACTTGACCCACCCACACGAGTGAGGTACCATTTTTATCAGGAGACCTGGGGGGAATGCTGGGTGGTAGGAAAATTGGGGGTTTTCTGACAACAGAATATTATGACACAGTAATGCAAGGAAAATGCGTGACTATAGTCACATTTTGAGGTTTGCATGGCATTGTGAGTAAAAAAACTTGTTGGGATCCATGAAAGGTACACCACCCAGCACTCCCATTTTTAAAATTGTTTTTACAGAAATATCTAAAGTTGGTAGATTTTCCCTAGAGACAGACGACATCTTAGCACAGAAAGACAAATGAGACAAATATGACTGCCTATCCACCTGTTCCTCAAGTACACACACATACTGGTTGGATTTGGCACGAGGGTGAGTGAAAGGTTCAAAATGTATATTTTATTAACAAGAGATTTCACAAAAAGGAAATGCACTGTTAATAATTAAAAGGTTAAAAACATGAACCAATGATCACAGCTCGTGAGCTGTAAAGCCACGACAAGGCACCAACCTCTTTACAGGCCATTCACACACCTTTCATACTTGACACACACTTTCACACCACCAGCTGCCGCCCCAGCTCATTACAACACTCACATCCACAGACAATGTGGAGACAATGTGCACCCTGGCCAAGAGAGAAAGAAAAGACAAATATTCCTTCAAAATGAACAATTCCTTAAGTACTCACACATACTGGTTGGATTTGGCACGAGGGTGAGTGAAGGTTCAGAGCGTAAAATTCTATTAACAAGAGATTTCACAAAAAGGAAATGCACTGTTAATATTTAAAAGGTTCAAAACCTGAACCAATGACTCACAGCTCATGAGCTGTAAAGCCAAGGCAAGGCGCCAACCCCTTTACAGGCCATTCACACACCTTTTATATGTGACAGACAAAACCATTCACACCGCCAGCCGCGGGCCCAGCACATTACAACATTCACATCAACAGACAGCGCCATTCAAGGGCCCATCACTTTCATATGCCCACATGACTGACACAGCAATCACACCGGCTGGTGGTTGACATAGTGTCTGCAGTGGCGTTTGACTAGCAATGTGTAATGACCAGCAGCAAGTCACTACTCACACACTGCCAGCCAAATGCCAGCACACGCACACCGACAGCCAAGCACCATCCCACCCCCACTGCCAGCCAAGCGCCAGTCCACGCACACCGCCAGCCAAGCGCCAGTCCACGCACACCACCAGCCAAGCACCAGTCCACGCACACTGCCAGCCAAGCGCCAATCCACGCACACCGCCTGCCAAGCGCCAGTCCATGCACACTGCCAGCCGAGCGCCAGTCCACGCACACCGCCAGCCAAGCACCAATTGACGCACACCGCCAGCCAAGCGCCAGTCCACGCACACCGCCAGCCAAGCGCCAATCCACGCACACTGCCAGCCAAGTGCCAGTCCACGCACACCACCAGCCAAGCGCCAGTCCATGCACACCACCAGCCAAGCGCCAATCCACGCACACCGCCAGCCAAGCACCAATCCACGCGCACCGCCAGCCAAGCACCAGTCCATGCACACCACCAGCCAAGCGCCAGTCCACGCACACCACCAGCCAAGTGCCAATCCACGAACACCGCCAGCCAAGCGCCAATCCACGCACACCGCCACCCAAGCGCCAGTCCACGCACACCACCAGCCAAGCGCCAGTCCACGCACATCGCCAGCCAAGCGCCAGTCCACGCACACCGTCAGCCAAGCACCAATCGACGCACACCGCCAGCCAAGCGCTAGTCCACGAACACCGCCAGCCAAGCGCCAGTCCACGCACACCACCAGCCAAGCACCAGTCCACACACACTGCCAGTCAAGCACCAATCCACGCACACCACCTGCCAAGCACCAGTCCACGCACACTGCCAGCCAAGCACCAGTCCATGCACACCGCCAGCCAAGCACCAATCGACGCACACCGCCAGCCAAGCGCCAGTCCACGCACACCACCAGCCAAGCGCTAGTCCACTCACACCGCCAGCCAAGCGCCAGTCCACGCACACCGCCAGCCAAGCACCAATCCACGCACACCACCAGCCAAGCACCAGTCCTAGCACACCACCAGCCAAGCGCCAGTCCACGTACACCACCAGCCAAGCGCCAATCCACACACACCGCCAGCCAAGCGCCAATCCACGCACACCGCCAGCCAAGCGCCAGTCCACGCACACCGCCAGCCAAGCACCAGTCCACGCACACCGCCAGCCAAGCGCCAGTCCACGCACATTGCCAGCCAAGCACCAGTCCAAGCACACCGTCATAAATTTTTTTTTAACAAGAAAGAAAACACAAATCAATTGCAACTAGATACAAAACTATAACTACAAAAACAACAGCTGTAACTAAAGACATCTTTCCATTGCCAAACGTGAAACTGAACAACAACTATATAAAACCATACAGACCAGGCAGTACACTATTAGTCTCACGGTTGCTCCCAAAAACTCTTTTGAGTGTGATACAATCGGAAACATGTGGGCACACACAGCCCAGGATTAGAAGGACAATCGGCACAGTGCATACAACTCTCCTTCCGCATACCTCTTCGCAAGCAGACTCTACATCTCTTACAGGGATTGTTTTTTTGGGGCGTGGGAGGAATTAAATCAGGAAAGTGGCGATCTTTCAATCTATAGTAAACAATGATGGACGAACCCTAGCTATGTGTGGCACTATCACTGGTAGGTAATGTTTGGAACCCACTGGGTTTGTTAAAAGACCCAAAGACAAATGGCGGTTTCTACCCAGGAGGCAAATGGCGCACGCTTAATCACGCCCAGTATTCTTTATGGCTATCTCTGCGGTGCACAAGGTAGGGGAAAGAAACCACAAAACCCCTTGAAACGTGGACCAAGGTCCATATACAACACACAAAGCCTATGCACACGCTATATTGTTCATTTGATGGTTCAAGTGAGTACACATATATGAAAAAACTTTTATGTGTTATTTATTAGAACATCACGACGAGGTCCAGCCAACACGTGTTTCGTCTAAAGGGAAAGTAACCCTGGACTTCTTCAGGGCTGGAAACAATACAAAAGGGTTCTTTTACAATACTGACAACAAAAAGAACCCTAAGTGACATGGTGGTTACAACATAAAAACAAACTAAGTAACAAATGTGCAATTACATATTGTGTTACAGAAAGCATGGGTTACTACAGTACCACAAATGGGAACCTGACATTAAATGAGAATAATAACATTATATCAGATTATATCAAAAGTTGGAATAATGCAAACAGAGAAATGTTTCTTACACATTGAATTCTGTGCATGCTAGTGCCTATGGTGAATGGCCCTATCTTTATATTATATCTCATCAAGACCAAACAAAAACGAGGTCCAACCAATAAAGTCTACTCATAAATTGTGAGAAGAAGAGAGACTCACGCAATTGCAACGACTATAGTATAGACCATGCAAAGAAGCAACACCCCGAGTGAGATGACAGTTATAGAAAATAAGTGCTGACCAAAGAAAGAAGTAAAGAGAACGCATACCTGATATGAAAAAGGAAATTCTAAGACCTGCGGGAATTTAATATCAATTTTCAATTATTATTCCGTGTGAAGAACTAACTAGAGTGTGATTCACTGGAAATAGATATCTGAGAGGAAAATACCTCACCTAAAACCGGTGTAAATTAAAACCGGCCGGTACTGCATGATGTAGCCTTAAAAAGTGAGACCAGGTAAATCTAGAACAAAGAGTATGTACACAATATTTAAGCATGGAATTAAATGACCGGATATGAATACTAATCTAACGTAAAACGATTACTCATCGCAAAAAAAGGGGTGAAAAGACTCACCTAAAATCGATTAATTCCAGACCGGTAGGTTAAATGGCACACTCCAATACTTATTATAAGGTATTGTCAACAAATCTGTTGATGAAAGGTGAGCCCCATTACTACCAATAACCATCACTCAAAGTTAAATTAAGACTGAAAAATTCGCCCTGGACTAATATAGTACAAAGGAGATTTAAAGAAATACGTATTGAATATCACATCCAATATCGATTAACATGTAACACTAAAAAGATATCACATATAGCATGGCTAAACTCTCCCAGGGAAATATTAGAACCCGGACCTATTCTAAGCTCATATAATAAAATCACTTGGTAAAAAACCGAGGCTGCCTATCATTACAATGACTGAAGAACACTCAATCCAAAAGAAAAAAAAAGAAAAAAACCGTAGAGAAAAGAAACGAGGTAGTACCTTGTTTGTTTTTATGTTGTAACCACCATGTCACTTAGGGTTCTTTTTGTTGTCAGTATTGTAAAAGAACCCTTTTGTATTGTTTCCAGCCCTGAAGAAGTCCAGGGTTACTTTCCCTTTGGACGAAACACGTGTTGGCTGGACCTCGTCGTGATGTTCTAATAAATAACACATAAAAGTTTTTTCATATATGTGTACTCACTTGAACCATCAAATGAACAATATAGCGTGTGCATAGGCTTTGTGTGTTGTTAAAAGACCCCTCACACTACATGTTTCAGCCCGCAAGAGAATGTTGGAGGGGCTTTCTTCAGGACCGTGGAAATAAGTGAATGGCAAAAGATGTGATGCCACGTGAAAAGTGAAAACAAAAAAAGTAGTACCTACACACGCGCTAAGGTATGTGGACTGCGTGTCTACGTACTTACGGACACTTATGTAAAAAGAAGAACACTATGGTTGAGTGTGAATGGCTGATCGGGGCTCGGGAGGAGTTCGCTCCTCTGAATAATTTTGATATCAGAGCGAACCCGCTAAGAACCTGTTGTGGTCTCTCTTTTTCACTTTTCACGTGGCATCACATCTTTTGCCATTCACTTATTTCCACGGCCCTGAAGAAAGCCCCTCCAACATTCTCTTGTGGGCTGAAACATGTAGACCCATCACATAGCCAACTATAAGATAATAATTTCCTTTTTAGTTGCATCACATACAATTTTTTAACCATATCCTGAGCCGCCAGTAATAAACTTAAAGAGGCAAGGATTCTCAGAGATATTTTTAATCCACACCACTTCACACCTATGCACCACACCAGCTCCGCTGTAATCAGGCATCGTAGCACAACCGGGGGGCACTCGGCCACCCGGTTGGGACACCAATGATGAAGCATGACACCAACTAGGTTGGTGTGTGAGGGGTCTTTTAACAAACCCAGTGGGTTCCAAACATTACCTACCAGTGATAGTGCCACACATAGCTAGGGTTCGTCCATCATTGTTTACTATATATAATACAGGGGATACGGACGCACCCCCTCCTTCCCTTGCTCTCCCATTGTTTTTGAGATCTTTCAATCTAGCCACATCCTCCACCACTCCCACTCTAGGAACACTTGCCTGTTCCACAACAACAAGGCTGCCTATCACAGACTCCTGAAACTGAACAAAAGTCGTCTTTGACGCAGGAGAACACTCCTTGAACACAACAAAAGCATTGAAAGTTGCTAAATTGAAGAGATGGATGGCCAACTTCTTATACCAAATGTAAGCCCTACGAACAGCAGTGTAAGGTTCCAACCTCTGATCTACTCTGTCGACACCACCCATGTGCTTATTGTAGTCTACAATGCAAACAGGTTTGCGCACTTCAGCAACCTGACCCCAAACAGTCACAGGTGAAGTACTCTCATCATGAATGGTAGTCAGCATGTACACATCCCTCCTGTCCACAAATTTCACAGCTAGCACTTCCTCACTACGCAAGGCACTGCACTGTCCGCTCTGAAGCTTTTTGCAAACAAGCTCTTTTGGGTAACCTTTACGGTTAGAGCGGATTGTACTACAAGCAAAAGTGTCCACTTTAAACAATTCCTTAAACAATTGCACAGCAGTGTAGAAGTTATCAAGGTACAAATGGTGGCCTCTGTTAAACAGTCCTCTAGCAAGATCCCACACAATTTTCTCTGAAACTCCAAAAGTGGACGGACAACCAGGGGGGTCAATAGTGGAATCCCTACCAGTGTACACCCAGAAATTATAGACATATCCTGTCCTACTCTTTAGACAGCATATACATCTTAATTCCATAACGTGCCCTCTTGCTAGGAATGTACTGCCTAAAACCCAAATGGCCCTTGAACAGGACCAAAGACTCATCAACAGCTATTTCTTTCCCTGGAGTATAGAGCTCTGAAAATTGATCGACAAAGTGATCAAGAACAGGCCGAATCTTAAAAAGACGGTCACAGTCAGGGTGATCTCGTGGCAACGCCAAAGTATTATCAACAAAATGCAGCATCCGAAGCAAAAGTAAATACCGATCACAACTCATAATTGCAGGAAATATGGCCGTTGCCATCAAGGGACTGGTAGACCAACATGAAGCCATGGACGGCTTCCTTATCAAGCCCATCAAAAAAGCCAAACCCAAAAACTTCTTCATCTCATCCAGATTTGTGGGAGTCCACCGGGTACCTCTAGAGCGGGACCTAAGTCTGGCACTGTTGTCCCTCAAAAACTGTTCAGCATACAAATTAGTCTGCTCAACAATCTCAGCCAAAAATACATCATCCATGAACAACTGAAAAAACTGTATAGGCAAAACAATTTCACAATCCACTCTACACCCTGCATCACCACTAAAGGCAGGCAACACCGGCTGCACCATGTTTGGATCAACCCAGAGTCCAGCACTTCCAGTAGGAAGCCTTGCAGCCTCAGGCTGCAATACCGATGTCTCTTGCTGTACCATCGACACATCAGTGTCCTCCTCTAAAACAGGCACTTCATCCGCACTGAGAGTAGCTTCATCTGCACTGAGAGTAGCTTCATCATCAGATGATTCCTCGTGGACAGAAAACTCACTGCCAGAATCTTGCACTCCCTCCTCTCCCTCAGACGCACCGTCAGTCTCATAATCCTGCTCAGAGGAAGATTCAAAAAGCATACCAACCACCTGCTGAGCAGTAATTCTACGGCTAGCCATAATCCTTACTAATAAAGGTAACTTGTCAAACAAGTCAACAACAACAAACACTTTGTAAAATAAGCAATAAACAAAATGTGTCTTTATCACAAAGACCTATATACTCCAAAACTATACCACTCACTTGACAGAAGCAGCTAGACTCACCACCACCTACTCTGCACAGACATAGTAAGGATCAACAATATCCCACTAAAAAGAAAAAGAAAAAAGAAAATTACACATAAGACAATGCAAAACACATCGCAAAGAATTTCATGCTCAAAACACTAACTAAATATGCTGCCATTATGACACCACTTACAAAAAAATTAATTCATGCATGACAATAATACTCATTTGGAGTAAACACAACAAAAATGTTTTTCTTACCAAATAAATGCAATTACGCAAAACTGCAGAACAACCACTGCCGAAACCGCAAACAAGAATCAAAAGCTTTACACTAGAATAAAAAGGAGAAAACAAATTACAGTTACATATGCAAATAATGCACCAGTCCACACACAATCCACCAACCAAGCTAAGGGGTAGGTAGGCCTAAGAGTATAAATAAAATATTCACCCCCGTAAAAGGGGAGCAACCCTTGCCCAAGAGGCCACTCTCCAACACCAAAATTTTATAAACCCTGGTGTCTAGTGGCTTCTGCCCCCCTTAGGGGCAGATGGGCATAAAAACATACTGCTGATCTGCCACCCAAAGAGGGCAGAAATGGCCACAATCATCCTCCCATAAAGGGGAGCGACCCTTGTCCAAGGGGCCGCTCCCCAACATAACACAAAAAATTCCCTGGTGGCCTAGTGGCCATATAAAAAAAAAATCAGCCGATCTGCCCCCCAGGGGGGCAGACAGCCAAAAACATTGCCCCCAAAGGGGAGCGACCCTTGCCCAAGGGGCCACTCCCCACAAATGAATCCCTGGTGGTCTAGTGGGCCACTTACAAAAAAAATGGTGAGATCTGCCCCCCCAGGGGGCAGATAGCCAAAAACATTGCCCTCAAAGGGGAGCGACCCTTGCCCAAGGGGCCACTCCCCACAAATTAATCCCTGGTGGTCTAGTGGGCCACTACAAAAAAAAAATGGCGAAATCTGCCCCCCCAGCCAAAAACATTGCCCCCAAGGGGGAGCGACCCTTGCCCAAGGGGCCACTCCCCACAAATTAATCCTTGGTGGTCTAGTGGGCCACTAAATAAAAAAATGGCGAGATCTGCCCCCCTACGGGGGCACAGACAGCCAAAAACATTGCCCCCAAGGGGGAGCGACCCTTGCCCAAGGGGCCTCTCCCCACAAATCAATCCCTGGTGGTCTAGTGGGCCACTAAAAAAAAAAATGGCGAGATCTGCCACCACAGGGGGCAGACAGCCAACAACATTGCCCCCAAGGGGGAGCGACCCTTGCCCAAGGGGCCACTCCCCACAAATTAATCCCTGGTGGTCTAGTGGGCCACTACATAAAAAAATGGCAAGATCTGCCCCCCTAGAGGGGCGCAGACAGCCAAAAACATTGCCCCCAAGGGGCAGCAACCCTTGCCCAAGGGGCCACTCCCCACAAATTAATCCCTGGTGGTCTAGTGGGCCACTACACAAAAAAATGGCGAGATCTGCCTCCCTAGGGGGGGCGCAGACAGCCAAAAACATTGCCTCCAAGAGGGAGCAACCCTTGCCCAAGGGGCCACTCCCCACAAATTAATCCCTGGTGATCTAGTGGGCCACTAAATAAAAAAAAAATGGCGAGATCTGCCCCCCCAGGGGGCAGACAGCCAAAAACATTGCCCCCAAGGGGGAGCGACCCTTGCCCAAGGGGGCACTCCCCACAAATTAATCCCTGCTGGTCTAGTGGGCCACTTTAAAAAAAAAAAATGGTGCGATCTGCCCCCCCAGGGGGCAGACAGCCAAAACATATTGCCCCCAACAGGGGAGCGACCCTTGCCTAAGGGGCCACTCCCCGCAAACAGGTAAACACTTTTTTAATTAAAAAAAACAAAAATCCCTGGTGTCTAGTGGGCATTCCTGCTGCACGATCGCACACGCCCACCGTGACGACGGACGGCTCCCGGCCATCCGACGCACGCAACGGGTTAATCTTACGTGTTACAACTATGCTCATGTCACACAAAGCATTCTAAAAATGGACCATACATACAACCCCTACATATCAAGACCCAGTGACTGCCTCTATGCAATTGATGCATGTATGATGAATAACCACCTAAAATTCAGCACTGCAATAGCTGCCATCATGGCCTGTGGGCAGTGTCAAAAACATCTAACTATTTCCATGTGGCACAAGGAACGTGATGCTCCACCAGCTATGTCAAGAGAAGTGAGAAACCTCGGTGAATTCAGACGTATCTCTGAACCCACACGTCAATGAGGCCTCAAGGAACATGTTTTACACAATGAAAACTCTGATAGGCATCGTCCGATAACTTGGATTCCAATAAAATCTACAGACTATCCTCACTGCCAGGATTTCTAAGGTTGACTATGCCAGTAGCTGATACTTCAGCTCCCCCAGTTTCCTTGAAAGCAAATTACATTGAATCCAGAATGCTGCAGCACGGCTTGGCCTTCGCCTTTGCCTACACCCCAGGACACTCACGATGCCAGCCCTGCAAGCCCTTCATTGGCTACCAATATATAGGTTATTTGTCCAAGGCACTACCGACTGTCCACAAAGCCTACAACTGAGGTTTAAACAATACTCACAAATCAGGAGAGTACTCTCCAGATTAGCACCACAGTTTGTTGTAACCTTTCACAATAAGAAATCCAAAGGAGGGTCTGCCTTCTTGGTCCAAGTTCCACATCTCTGAAACTTCTTCCCAACTATAATCAGGGCCACTGGAATTAAGCAATTGAGTGGCAGCAGGGATTTTTACATAACAGTAGATTTGCCGCATTTGTCACATAATCTATTATCTGCCACATAATCTGCAGATTAAAAAAAATAGTTTCTTCCTAAAACGGTTCAAACCTTACTGAAAAAGCAGCAACACATGTTGCTGTTCAGTGGAAGGCCCTTTGCAAAGTTCAACTGATCAAAATTCTGTTGCTTATTGCTATATTTGTGTATTTAACTGGTACTGATGAGGTGCAACAAATGCGCAGACAGTGTTACCAAGTTTAAAAATTACGAAATAATGAAGGAATACTGCTGCAAAATATACCGCATTATGCTGCATAATTTGGCTTTTCTTGCCACATAATTTACTCAACACTGCCTCATAATTTGGCCCTCTCCTGCCATATAATTCCATCGGCCCTGCCCATAATATGAAGTACACAAGAGCATCTGAAATTCAGAAGAAAGGTCAAAACCTGACTGTTTCTGAAATAATTCCTATGCCACTAATTTTGGCGTCGAGCCAGCAGCCAGCCTATACTCAACAGGCCAGCTGCCCATTCACAGAAGACAGATACAGGCTTCCCATCTGGGCTAGAAGCACTTGAGCCCCTCCAAGTAGTAAGCAACTAAATTAATCCATTATGGCTTTATAGTGATTTTGCCCAAAAGGGTGGGATATTGCTACTATACCACCTCTAAAAGATGAGATATATCCCTTCCTTCCTAATTGACTAGGAGTTAACTTTATTAACGTTCAATACTAGGTGGGTGGTTATTCTTAAGAGCTAGGATCTACCTCTCAGCTGATGAAATGGATGAATCTAATAAAAGTCCATCTCTGCAGACCTCACCTATTCTAAATATGCCCTGTCAGGGTAGAGACTCCAACAAAACATAGCATGCCAGTAACAAGTCATCCAGGCTGATCTTCAACCTCCCCCCCAACATTGAATGCACCAGCATAGTACAAACCAGAAACAGCTAGTAATCTCGAGGGATCTGCAGAGCTAACCATTGCCAACACCACAATTTAAACCTGTACATCTGTCTCTCCCATCTCTCATCCCTCACAATGCTAAGCCCTAAGTTCTAAGTCAAGAGAAGCGCACCTCTCTGGTCATTAACCCACAACACCAAAATGCTCCCCACATAGGCTCACAACTAACACAACACCATTCAAACACACATTACGACACAAGCACCTTGATATCGGTCTGGGAAAGCTCTTTGGCACCCCCTACAGGATTCCGAAGTTCAGTATAAATATCATGAATCAATCGATCAAACAATCGTTATCGAGTGGTGTCTATCCTATCTGGAAGCATTGGTTGGTGTGGAGTGGCATGCCAGCTTAATTACAATGTCATAAGGGATTTGTGACTGAAAAGCCTTGTACATCAGGCTGAACATCTTACACTTGAACCTTCGGCACCACTGAGAAACAGTGCAGGTAATTTAAGTCCTCCACGTTTTCCCTTCTGTATTCTAGGGTGAAAATATCGCCACATATTAGGAATGGTCAGACTGTGGCAAAGAATACACTGGCATCAGCGTGGTAGCAGAGTTACAGAACAGCTCATATCCAACACTGTTAGGCGTCCTTACATTGCTAACTGGAGTTGTTTGTGTAGTGGGCCACAACTGTTTGGGAACTCCACCCTCCAATCCCTAGGCCTGGGGCATTCTAGTGACGTCCTAATGATGCACACATGAGCATCAGCCAAGGCAAATCGTTTGCATTACTGGGACTTGTGACACTGAGGATCCTCGGGAGTCTCACAAGGTTGCTTATGCCCTCAAGGCATGAACAGTTCATAAGTTTTCATAAGGCCTGCCACACATGAGCAGTAGACTTTTGTAATCCTCCTAATAAACCTATTGGGGGAGTTCTATGTTTCCCAATGAGACCTGGACTATCCACCATCATTGTCCTTCCTGGATTTAGTGGCTGTCGTAAAGCTGGATTAAGCTGGTGGAATCTTAAATTCCTCCCGTTTTAGCATCTGACAGACCCACTTAGTCTGTGGCAAGCTTTGGGCATTTCTAGTGCACGTGCACTTTTAGGCCTGGAGAATCAATGAAATTCACTACACAATCCCAATGCATGAATAACCTTGCATCCTGAATTATTACAACAAACTAGGCAAAAGATACATGTATCAACCATTCACTGGAAACCTTAAATGTGAATGAGGGGTATGACTAGATCCCATACTTTATAACCTAAGTATAAAGCTGCAGTATTGGGAATGTAATAAATGATGCTTGTCTCCTGTGCATTACAAGTAGTTTTGAGAAAGTTAAATGTGATGGTCTTTCCAGTGTATAGAACCTGGGGCCTGATGTACTAACACTGGATTCACAAAAAATGGATGCAAATTGTGCACCAAATTATTGAGAATCTTATGAGAATCTAGGGCCTCATTTATAAGAAAGTGCCGTAGCGTGGCACCGCAAGCCCTTTGGCTGCGACATGCTGCCGCCCTTTCCAAGCACAGGGATGCGTCATATCTACAAGGATATGACAGATCCCTTTGCTCTCCCCTGCGCTGGCGCACAATTTGCTGCCATGTGCCAGAAACAATCTGAAACGGGGTTTTCCACTCCTATGTGCGCTGCATCAGCACACGTAGAACTTGCAAAACGTCATTTTTTTAATGATTGCTTATGCGCAGGAAGGGCCACCTTCCTGCACATAAACAAGAACCAGAGGTGATTTCCTCGTTCTATGTGTGCTGAAGAATGCCCTGGGGAGACGTCGCATTCAGGCGCATTTCCAGGTTTATGACTTCTCGGAAATCTGGAAATGTGTCAGGTTCCATGGGTGTTGCGTGGGAACACCCACAGCAACACCCATGGAACGCCCCTTTCAAGCAAAGTGCTGCGTGTAAAGGGGCCATGTGAGAAGTTGGCCTGGTATATGCTGTCCACTAATTAAAGTGGGCACCTTGTACCAGTCCAAACAACCCTTATGTTGATTTAAGAGGTCAAAGATAAACTTAGAAAGCTATCCAAGTGGTAGCTGTGGAGAGCAGCCTTCAGGCTTAGTCTTGAAGGAATGTTAAGCAACTTGTTTTACCAGAATGCAACCTTATTGTATTGGTTAAATGAAAGGAGAACAACACAGTAGTTATAAAAATATGTATTTATAATTATAACACACTTTAAATACCTCACAGTATCTGCTACATGCAGATAAACACAAAGCACACAATATTATAGCACAGAAACAATCGTAAGTAGCACTAATACACAGTGGGCTCCAGGGGGAGACCTAACCATATACTAAAATAGTGGTATAAGAACCACGACTCGAGTCAAGAGCGGTGTCTAGAGGTTGTAGAATCGCTGGGACCCCAAGGAACCACCCAAGGTGAGTAAGGAGCGACCCCACGGAGGACAGGTGCAGTGTGAGAACACGACCGCGTGCTACGTACAATTCAATGGGAGAGTCGCGGTTGCAGTTTTAAAGTTTAAGGACTCTTCCCAGTGAATTACGAGAAATCCCTTTGGATCATAGGAGGTTGGAGAGCCAACCCACCCATGGATACCGTAGTACCAGAGTTACCTATCCCAGGGAAGCCCGGGGCATAGGGCTGAAGTGGTGTCGGAAACCGCTGTCAATCTCAATGGAGGACTTCAAGGAAATGCCACTGCGGGAAAGAAGAAAAGTGTCAGTTGAATCCAGAGGTGGATTCTTGGTGAAGGGTACCTGAAAGTAGAGGGGACAAAGTCTGGGTCACTCTGGAGTGACCAGGGGCTTAGTAGACGAATGCCCACCGATGTCGGGTGCTTCAGGTGTGATGATGGGACCTTGACTCTACAGCTGCAGGGACCAGGAGACGTCGAGGACAACCAGGAGCTGGATACGAGCTGTCCCACGGAGGATGTCGAGTGCTGAGGGGTCGGTGTCCGGCGGGAGCACCAACAAGCCTTGGCAGCGGCAACCCATGAAGAAGGTCGAGTAAGGGTACGGTCTGGCCCAGCAAGGACCAGGAGACTCACCACAGCAAGGGGAGTCAGGGCAGGCCTGGAGCAACCAGGGGAGCCCAAGAAAAGCAGTGTTGTCCCTCAAATGGACCCACAGGCCAGAGGCACAGCAGTCACAAGGGGACCTCTAGCAGTTTCACAAAGTAACAGCTTGCAGGGCACAGATTGCAAGGAGGCCAAAGTCCTTTGTATGAAATGTGCGGAGAGATTGGGGCTATTGATAGCCCAATGCACTTGTTTGGTAAACACCAACAAGTATGCACTTGCAATTGGCCCGTTTGCAACCGCAATTTAGGGCATGGCCATGTACAAACCTCATTTTGCGAATCGGTAAATTTGACTGATTCACAAAATGAGGTTTGCGACTCGCTATTAGGAAGGGGCATGCTAAGGGCGTCCCTTCCTAATAGCGATTCGCATTTGTATGTATGATTGTTTTGCGACCGCAATTGTGGTTGCAAAACACTCACAATTTACCACCAACTACAAGTAGGTGGTAAACCATTCCCAAACAGGAAGGGGTCCCCAGGGGACCCCTTCCCCTTTGTGAATGGGTCAAAATATATTTTTAAGGACAGGCAGTTGTCCCGGGGACCACTGCTTGCCCTTAAAAAATGAAACTGAAAAGTTTAATTTTTCTTTTTTAATGCATCCCGTTTTCCTTAAAGGAAAACGGGCTGCATTTTTTTAAAAACTGCTTTATTTAAAAGCACTGAAACTGATTTTTTTTTATTGTTTAGTTCATTAAAACCAAAACAATTTTCCAAAACACGAGATACATTGTACCGTTAAAAGCACACGGACGTACAAACATGTTAAAACTTATCATTACCTCTATTTCGTTAAAAATTTAATTTGAAAATTTAAGTTTTGATATGAACGTGTGATACACCACCTTTTTTATACAATTCGTTAAAATTAATTGATGTTTCTTTTTACAGTACAGTTGTTGTTAAAAAGACAGACAATGACCACTAACGACTCTGTGACCAATTTCATTGTGTCATTATTTTCTCATAGCTGATTAAAAACTTTATTAAGTGGCAAATAAGTTGTGGATCATTCGAGTCCAGGCATTTTAATATGGCAGTTCTGCAAGAGTGGATGCCTCTTTCATTAAATTGTCTCTTCAACAGTTGGCGGCGTTGCAAACCTAAAGCTGGGCAAATGCATATTAGATGTATGAAATCCTGTATGGGTGACCCACAGAGAGTGCATGCTTTTGTGCCCTGGTACTTCCAACGGGGCAGGTCTTCGTTGGAGGGCAACTTCCCCATAAGTAATTCTAGAAACTTGTTTTTTAAGTAGGGGGAAAAGGGAAGACCCAAATATGCTGCTGGCTCTGATTGTGTGTAGGAATGCAATACTATCCATGCATGGGCTCGCCAACTTAACGTTGCTTTGTCTTCTAGTAGAGAGTGCTTTTTTACCGCCTTCTTCATGATAAGCTGAAATGAGGCCAGAGGTAGTTTCCACTGCCAGAGGTCAGCCGTCCTGGTGATTTGTAGCGAAGCCTTTAAATACTTTGCGTAGACAGACTGAGGGCCACCTTGTAGGGCTTCCCAAAGCTCGTTATTGATCTCGAGCCCACAATTAAGCCAGATTTTATACCAAGTTTCAATCGCCTCGCACCTTCTGTATAATTGCTGTTGTTGCAGCCCAAACTCTAATCGAACCTGGGCCGGTGAAGAGTCACAGACAAGGTGGTCTGCTGACCCCAGCAGGCCACCATCCCTGTGAGTGCTAGCCATTCCTAATGGGGTTGCAAATTGCGCCTGCCTCATTAATATTAATGAGTCATGCAATTTGCGACCCCATTAGGAATCGCAAACAGTGTCTGAGACACTGTTGTACATCCCAATTTGCGAGTCTCAAATTGAGAGTCACAACTGCGACTCGCAATTTGTGAGTCGGAAATTGGTGGGTCGTACATCTGGCCCTTAGTACCTTGTAAGTGGTCCAAATGTAACAGTACGGTGTATATCATATTATCATGTGAACTGTTGTGTGGGCATGACTTGTTCTTCTTCTCTCTGTTTCTATCTGTTTATGAAATCTTGTGCAGTTTGTGAATTTCCAGCTTTGTGGAAGGACCAACTGTAAAATGTGAAAATATGAAAAGTCTTTGAAAGCCTTATTGTAATGGGATATTGAATCCTTAAAATCTCTTTGATTCCACCTCTGAAATGCAGTTTGACAGCAACTTTAGCTCAACATGGATACAGGTTCTGCTTCCTAAATGGACACGTGCTATTTCACCCCATCATGGGTTCGTGCATTAGATCATATAGGGATCCCTTTCTTGAGGGATTGACATCCATTTAAGGTGTCCCTTACAAGAGGAGGAGACATTGGTAGACTTCCTGTGGAATAGGATGCTGTTTATGTGTGAGCCAAAAAAGACTGAGTTAAGGCAGCTAGGCAGCAATTCATAAATGCTAACTGCTTTAAGGACTTGATTATGAGTAGTCTCTGTCCGATGCAGTGATGATCGCACCCATAAAGCCCTACACTTAGATGTTCAAAATTTATCAAGTGTGATAATTATCACTTATTCTGACTTTTCGGGAAATAACATATGTATTTTGATGCTTACAGCATCAACTTATGCATGTGCGGGTAAATACTGGGCATTTTTCCCCTGTTAAAATCTGGCAGATTTGACCTGCAGATATTTGTTTGAAAAATATTTGTTAAAGTTTTGAAATAAGATATTCAAAATGATACATGCAGCATACAATGCATCAGGAAACAAATCACTTGTTACACCATATGAATAAAGGTTGCGAAACCGTTAAGGAAAATATATGTAAGAAAGGTAGGCATTGCACGTCATAAAACTATTTAGGTAGAAAACAAGGGGAGAGAAAGAAAAGGGAGAGAGGCTAAGGAAATGAGTGTTAACAATAGGGAGGGATAAAGGCACTTACTGGGTCATAGACATAGGCTATATCTTGTTGGGGATTGATTATGGGAAGTCGTGGAGTTTCGAGCAGAAGTGATTGTGTTGCTAGTTATTTATGTTTAGAAATGTCTGCAAGAAGTGAGTTGTTGTTCATGGTGGTTTGGATTTGTGCATGAACAGGCCCAATTTGTTCCATAATTGCAGGGGCTTCAATTGTTATGATTGTTGTTGAAAACATTGTTTGGAGCTCTTCTTGTGAAGGACACCCAAGCCCACCACGTATGGTAAGAGAGGCTCTTATATGGTTTCCATTCACACAAGGTGTTTTTGATTCCACTTGTAATCAGGCCCTAAACCTTGAGTTCAACACTGCCACGGTCAGCAGTTTTGGCAACTATATCTCTGACCATTATAAAATATACATGTAGTGGCTTAACATCATCAGTTCCAGGGCAAGAAAGGGGTGACGTCCGCTAATAAGTATCAGTGTGATCTATCCTTCGATGTATTGAATCTGATGATCAGACTTTGCAATAAATTCAGACTTAAGTGTTGAGAACATCTGAGCGTCACCCCAGATATGAGGTAACACTAAAGAATGCCTTGTCCTCTTGTCAAAAAAAGGTTATCTGTCTAAAGACGGAGGTGATTTCAAACTTGGAGGGGGTGAGTAGCTTTGTTGGTAAATATAGTTACAGTATAGGGAAGAGTCAACCACAATAGAGGCACCTGTGTCCTACAGTGACGTCAGCTGTAGAGATGGTCTCTGTATTTTTTTGTATCAGGGAGATAGAAAGTAACCTGCTTCCTCTCTGGGTTTCTGGATAACTTTAACATGGAGCACTACTGTTACTCTGTTGCTTTGTGTCATCTCCTAACTGTTTGGGATTGCATGACATGTACTGCAGTTGTGACTGGGCTACTTTGATGGAGTCAGCAGCAGAAGCCCTGAAGGTCAAAAGGGAATGCCATGGTAGAAAGAGATCTGCATCCAAAACCGCATAAAACTCACTGTGACACGCTAAAGCACTGACACTGAAATGGTGGACAGTCACATATACCTGCACATTTGTCCCAAAAACGGGTTAACTTCTGAGTCTAGAATATGAAAGTAGGGATACAAAGGCTCATTTCCGCTACATGGCAGCATGCAGGTGTCTCCCCACACAACCCACACAGATGCCAGAGTGAGGCAGCATTCCCTGTTGCCTGAGTTTCCTGAGTTGGCTCTTATCGGTTGTAAGCCAGAATATCGCATACAAAAATACTGTTTTATTAAAAACATTGTGCCCTAAGTATTCTTTACAAAATATAAACAATTGGTTGTATATTTGTTCTCATTAAAAATGGATAAGAATTGTTTTGCAATCATTTTCAACTGTAAGCATAAAGCATGAGCTGGAATTGTATACAAATAGGGTTTAACATGGATTCTTTTTTCTAAGTAATATTGTTTACATCACTGCAGATTGATTCACCTGTGCGCAATACCCAAGCTCATATTAGCTGCATGGTGTACTCGATTGATTCGGTATAAATGTGGGTGAGATTATGCGGGTCAAATTATACTCTTTCGTCGCCATGTGTAGGATTTTTGACTCTCCAAGATCAGGAGACAGGATATCTAGCAACAATTTCACCATTGCACAATTGTTAGCCACTAGTAACTTCAAAGATACTAAGGGTAGGTTGACAGAGCTACCCGTAACTTTCAGCGTGCGGAGAGACTTGCTATTGAGAGAGATTCAGCTGTGTGGCAGGGAATAATGAAGGAGATCTCATCACCACTAATACACTCATTTAGAATAAGACAGGAATTCTAAAATTAAGCATTATTGGAATTGACACTGGACATTTCCACCTCTGTGAATGGAGAAATTGCCCTAAATGTGGTAATACAATGTATATAGTTATATCTCATGATAAACATTTCCATAGCACCACAAAAGTAGAGCATCATTGTCCATCAATCTGACAGGTCCAAGAATTGTCTTCAAAGGAATAAGGAATTGGTAATCAATGAATTAGAGTCCAAAATATGAAGACACCGTTTGTTGCTCACGTCCACTGCCACAACTGTAATACATGACAATTATCAGCTTATCATGGCCGTTAACGTTACAACGTCTTCATTACAATGTTGTTCCTTTGACCTTAGCACTAAATTTTTTTAATGTTACTCACAATCCTGCAAATTGTTTGGCTTACCTCTGAAAAACTATCTGAAACCAATTGATTCTTGTCCTCAGGGCACCGAGGCGCGCTGGAGTAAAAACATATCCGGTGCTATATACAATTAGGAGCGTACTGTCTCCTTATGAGTTTTGAGCCTTGAAAATGTCATCAATCGACGAAACATGTGTCGACTGTTTCAGTTTTGGATTCCAATCAAATTGAGTGTTTAAAGTAATAAAAAGCTCTTGGAATTACAGATCCACATGGTGCCTTCATATTTTGGACTCTAATTCATTGATTACCAATTCCTTGTTCCTTTGAAGACAATTATTGGACCTGTCGGATTAAGAGACCATGATACTCTAATTTTGTGGTGCTCTGGAAATGTTTATCATGTTATGAATATTCTAAAGTTGGTTCTTTCTGATATTTGCTAAACACTAGATTGATGACATAGTGTTGTATGTTCATTTGAGCACACAAGTTACATTTTGATTGCATTTTTATACTTCTCCTGAATTTGTGATGTGCAAGCTGAATTGTTTGACCACTGTCACCACAATTTGTCTATAGTTATATTTCATGCAGTGTTTCAGACAGATTTAAAGTCGTTAATGAACATACTTACATCCAGTTAACGGTGGCCGTGACATCACAAAAAAATCATCAACCACAAGCTGAAAGTAAACACTTGCAACGCCCAATTAAAGTCAGTGAACCTACTCAAATCACCTATCTGCATTTTATGTAGTCAGCAAATGGCACTGCATCTGCTACTGTACCTGGAGTTGTGCAAACAAATGTAGATTTGTATGTTTACACATGGCGGTACCCTGAACTACTTATGACTAGTATTATGGAAAACCCTGGAATTGTTTCCGTCAAGACTGGTGAGTAGTGAACAATGGCCATCAATAACATCTTTGTGTCGTTGCTGTGAGCTGTCAGTGCAGATTGCCACTCGATGATGCTAAATAGTTGTTCATTCATTGGGATAGTCTGTCTTGTTATTACTGCATGTTTTACCACACTTTTAGCATTGCACTTGAGGTAATCTGATAATGTAAGGGTATTCTTATAGCTTCTAAAGGCGGGAGCAGAATTAGCAGCTCCGGCTATTTCTCGCAGGATAACCTATTTTCTATGGCATATGTGTCATGCTCTTGAACTTTCTCTTATAACTCATATTGTTTTCTGATGCCCACTAGGATATTTGCCATCCAGTGACTCACTGACTGCTGAATACATTTTCATAGTGAACTACCCATCTCTAATGCAGTTTGAGAGAAGGTAAGACACTTAGCAGCAGAAACGTCACTGACCTCTACTATTTGAACAATTCCTTTAAGAGCGGGATTATAATTGACCCAAATTTTTTTGTTGTTATTTCCTTGCCCCAGAAATACTATTACTGGGGTCCCAATAATACAGAAGGAGGGGAAATTACACGAATTACAAGTTTTTGGGGAATAGCATGCCGGAATCGGTGATTTCATGCCAATTACCTCATGTTTTCTCATGGAATTTCACGTGAAGATTAACAAAAATAAAAACTTGTAAATCCGATGGGCCCTGTAACTGTTACTGAGTTTTTTTTGCAATTTACAGACCACTCGTAATGAAAGACTTAGTGCAAGAGCATCCTTCCATTCTTAAGCATCCATGTAAATATTACTGAAATAGAGTGTTCTTGTATTTTTTGTGGATTATTTCCTGCTTTCTGCCTAGAATATTTTCTAATGATTGAAAATAGACTAGTACAATACTACAAACAGTTACCGGTTGAGGTTGGGAGAGATTTTAGTTAGGGAAAAGTGAAACTATGATTCCGCTGGGGAACTTTTGTGAAATACAATTGTTTGTACTTTGTTAACTTGCGACGTTTATGTACTTTTCACCTCTTCACACCCAAGTGAAGTGAACCTCTAAAAATGTTTGTGAAATATTTTCAGATAAAAACCCGTTTGCATTTTTTTTGTTAAAGCTATGTTTTGTTGGGTTTTTCGCGTACCAGAAAACACCTGCTAATAGTGGAATTTTTAACCTGCCTTTTTTTTCTTCTTTTTTTAAAGAAAAAGGAAAATGATGAGCGGGTCATGTTTTAAAACTTCACCCAACCTCTAGTTTCAGTTTTTAACCAGATAACCACACGAAGTACTATAGGCTAGAGCCACGTGGTAGTTGGCTGCGATGGCTGCAGAGACTCCCGCCTCCGCCAGCCACAGGTGATCGGTGCTCCTCCCCCAGGCAATGGAGACCGCTGAGTGATGAGCGCCTGCTGAATGCCGAGCACTGAACGCGAATAGGGGGAAATCTCTACTTTGGCGGTTTGTGGTTTGCAGCGCTGTGGTTTGCCGTTGGTCGCTCGGAGTGGAGACCCGCACTAGGGGAAGATTTACAAGTCTGAATCGGGTTTTGCAGTGTAGCCGCGGCCACGGTCCCGGTTGAGGTCCCGCTGGCGTTTCGGGCTCTGTGCTCTGGGCGGAAAGACCTCACTGAACTGCAGGGCGGCTCCGAGTGGGTCCAGAGCGCAGAGCTGGCTGGCGGCACGGCGGGCCTGTGCTGGCAGCGTGAGGAATCAGCGAAGGGAGCTACTGATGCTGCCCATGGAAGCCGGCAGGAGCTTAATCGGAGCTGCGAGGTGAGGCGAGGAGGTAATGTGCTGCCTGGTGTTTGGAAACTAAGTGCTGGGCTGAATTGTGGAACTGGTAACTTTCAAATATCTATGGCAGTTGATAGCGGAAATGTTTTGAAAACTGAAAAAAATTGAAAAATTGGGAATTGGAAGTTTAATGCATGTTGCTGTATAACAACTCTATAATCAACTCTAAATGCTGCTAGCAGAGGAAGTTTGCACCTACTTTTATTAAATCGCATATCTTCCCTATTGTTGGTAGTTAAGACTTTGGACACCTGACACGCAGCCCCAGTATTTAAAGAATTTAAAGAAAGATGGGGAGACATTCTAAACAAGTGAACGCAGTAGCTAAAGTTGATGCAGCAACTGGGCTGAAAGCAAAAAAACGCTTAATGCAAGCAAAAGGGACATTATCATCGGCTAAATTTGCGAGCACAGTAAATCTGTCAGGTCTGAACTCAAGATTTGAGAGCTCCGCAGAAGATCTGTCTGAGCCACAGTCCGAGCTACAGCAAGGGGGAAGAGGACCCCACTGGTTCGAACTTAATGGAGGGTCCAAATGTCGGGGAGAAGGGACAGACTAGTGAGACTAGTCAGTTTGGGCCAGTTGAAGAACTCTAAAGATTTTCCACTATTCACGAAAAAAAATATTCAGCCTACAGCCGCTCAAGGTTCGCCACACCTAAATACAGCCTCTGCAGTAACACCAGAAGAAGTAGCAATTAATTCTTTGCAGAAGCTACACATATCTCCACCTTCCCGGGTCCCAGTTCCGGCACCCTCGGCACCCACTTTGTTAGAGGAAGGACGACCGGCGCACTTGCAGGCAAGTCTACTGGCCCCATCAGTTCAGCTTTCGCTCCCTGATCAATCTTCCTCTGTTGAAAACATTCTAAAACAACAGTTAGCGAGCTGGCCTCAGTCTCAGGAACCATTTCGAGCTCTAATGAAGAGTGGCACAGAACCGCTAGGTCAAACAGCCAGTCTGGAGAATAAAAGTTCACAAGATGACTCCGAATCTCCAACTAGCGGAGCCAATACGCAACAACTTGAAATTAAAACTTTACTTAATCTCATACTGGATGAGATCAGGGATATGAAAAAATCTCGGGAGAATGAGATAGCCGCTCTTCATCTTCGGCTTGGAAATATCGAAGAAGCAGTGGCAGGCAACCCTGCAAGATTTCTAGGAGCTGAATCAAGGATTGCTCAGTTGGAGGATCATATGAGTTCTATGTTTCAGAAAATTAACTCGGTGACGGAAGACAAAATTGTCCTTGAGAATAAGCTTGAAGAATTAGAGAACCATTCACGCCGCTCTAATCTTCGGATTGTTGGAGTACCCGAGGGGAGCGAGGGAGCTAATACTCTTTTATGGGTTGAATCATTCATCAAGCAAAAAGTGCTTCCTGATTTTACTGGAGACTTAACACTAACCAGGGCACATCGGGTTCCTGCTCATTCCATTCCTAATTCCAAGTTCCCTCGTACAATTCTGACTAACTTTGCTGATTATCGAGTGAAAGAGAACATTCTGGCTAAAGTGATTCAGCAGAGACAGTTCTCTAAGAACGAGGGGATTAAATGTTGGATTTTTGCAGATATGTCTGTGGTGGCGGCTCGCAGACGAAAAGAGTTTGTGAAACTCTTATATCTATTCAAAGCCCAGGGGGCTCAGGCATCTATTGCGCAGCAATGTAAGCTTAGGGTGTTGGTTAGAGGGAAATTTCATATGTTTTCGCGCATAGAGGAAGCCCAGGACTTATTGAAAGAGATTTCTACTGCAAAATGAAGTCGTGGGTGCTTTTGATTATTTGATTCTTGATTGTAAGGTTTTCACTGCTGTGTGGGGGGTAGATCACCTAGGGTGCAGGGCCAGGGCACCCCATAGTGTATAGAAGGGGGGGAGAGATGTGGATTGCGGGGTTTGTGGGGATAACCACATCTCCTGGGGGGTTCACGGTGTATGGGGAGGGTGTGTGTGGGATTATCGCAGTAAAAAGAGCAAAACGAGCAGATGCAAACAGGATTTAGTTGATTGGAATTGGAATAGGAGTCTGATTAAGAAAAAAAATATTTATTGAGATACCGGAAATATGAACCCAACTAGAAAGTGCTGCATTATATCGGTAAATGCTAATGGTATGTTAAATAGACAGAAATATGGTGGGCTTATAAGATGGCTTACCACGTTAAACCCTCAAGTCCTCTTTATTCAAGAAACCCACCTAAAAACTAATTTACCTAGGCTTTTTATCCCGGGGGTTTTTTCAAGAGCCTTTTTTGCCTCAGCGGGGGTGGCGATGAGAGGGGTGGCCATCTATTTTAGTAAAGATTTGGCCTGGGAATTTGTCCAAGTAAAGAGAGATCCCCAGGGAAGATGGATATGGGTCATGGTGAGGCTTAATGGGCATACTATGAATGTCATCAATTATTATGGTCCAACTACGGACGATCCATCCGCTTTATTAACACTTCACGAACTTCTAATAGGGGTCCCTGGTCAGATAGTTCTGGGTGGGGATTTTAATTACATTCAAGATTTAAGAGAAGACACCTCAAACAACAATAAAAAACAGCTGAAGCCAAAGACGAAAAAAGTCTTCGAGGCTTTAATACAAGATCTTCAGCTAAACGACTCATGGCAAAAAATGAATCGTGGTAGCCGGGAATATACTTGCTTTTCTCGCCAGTTTCAGACAGCTTCACGAATAGACTATGTCTTAACATCTCGCTCTTTAGCTCTCGTAGAAGCTGAAATTGGTGTGAATACTTTTTCGGACCACTCTTATGTCAGAGTGAAACTAGAAATTGAGGACTCGGGGAGGAGGAGGAGGTCCAGGTGGCAGATGGACCGCCTTCTTCTTCAAGATCTTCAATGGGTAGAAGGTTTTAGAGAGTGGCTACTCGATTTCTTTAAAAGGAATGAAGGGACAGCTGAACTTTTCTCAGTATGGGGTGGATTTAAGGCAGCAGTTCGTGGACAGATGATTGCCATCTCAGCAGCACAGGCGAAAAAACGGCGCATGAAAATTGCGGAATTACAGCTAGCCCTGGATAATGCCTCAAGTTTACGATATTCCCCCTTACGGGGTCAATGGGAAAAAGCTAAGAGGGCATTGAGGGATTTTTTTATCATAGAGGAAATTAATAGCTCACGGACCTATCAGCAAAGGGTCTACGAGGAAAGTCAAATGGTGGGAAAACTCCTAGCATGGTCCACGAAGACACGACAAGAATCGGCCCTTATCACTGAGATTTTAGATCCCAAAACCAGTCTTTTAGTGACTGAAAGGGAAGAGATCGCTCGTGTTTTTGTTGAACACTATCAACAGCTTTATACTACTAATTACAAAGTTCGCCAAGAAGCATTAGATGAATACTTCGCAGGGGTAGAACTTCCGAGGCTATCTAACAACTTAGCGGAATAAATGCAACGGGATATACTACCCGCAGAGATTTTGACAGTTTTAAAATCTATTGCGGGAGCGAAGGCTTGTGGCGAAGACGGACTTCCTATCGAATTTTATAAAGTATTTGCCAACGAGCTGATCCCTTTTTTGAGGGAACTGTTTAATTATGTAAAGCTTGGAGGTTTGGTCCCCCCTGAGTTTAAGAGGGCGATTGTGGTGAGTTTTGTGAAAAAAGATAAAAATCCCAACAATGTCAACTCATATAGACCAATCAGTTTATTAAACGCTGATTATAAGATATTGATGAAGATATGGGCACAGCGTTTTACCCCACTAGCCCAGGAAGTGATTCACAAGGATCAGTCAGGGTTTGTCGCTGGGAGGACTATGTCATCCAATACAGGGTTTCTGATTCAAGCGCTCGATTATTTCAATATCAATAAGACGCCGGCTTGTATTATGATGGTCGACGCTGAAAAGGCGTTTGATTTGGTTAATTGGGACGCCCTATTTTTTGGTTTAAATAGGTTTGGTGTTCCATCTCAAGTTATTACTATGCTTCGGAACATCTATCAGGGGGCCCAGGCTCACTTAGTAATTAATGCAACCCAGGTAGGGTCAGTGGACATCTATCGAGGGACCAGACAAGGGTGTCCGCTTTCGCCCCTTTTATTTACGTACTTTATAGAACCTCTGGCTACTAAAATTCGAGCAAATATAGATATTCAAGCCCTGATTCAGGGTATGGCAAAATTAAAACTGTTTGCTGATGATGCTATTTTATATCTCAGCCCCGAAAGGCAGAATTTAGACCGGACGCTAGCCGAATTTAATCAATTTGAATATATTAGGGGCTATAAAATTAATCTGAATAAAACTGATATTTTAACGTTGAATACAGATACGGAGTTTCTTCCGGCGAATTTAAAACAGCAGGCTCTTAGATTAGATCCAATACGTTATCTAGGGATCTTTGTTACGAGTCAATATGGGCAGCTATTTAAATTGAATTATGAGGCAACAAGTAGAAAAATTGAGAAACTATTGGAAAATTGGTCACGCCTTCCGCTAACCCTGATTGGTCGGGTCTCACTTATCAAAATGTCTATACTTCCTCTCTTGATTTTTCTGTTTTCCAACATACCTATTAAGGTTAATGCTAGCTATTTCAGAGGGCTTAAATCTATGATCAGGTCATTTGTATGGAATAAGAAGGCTTCTAGAGTTAAACTTTCAGTGTTACAACTTGACACAAATTTAGGCGGGCTGGCTTTGCCGCATAGTAGAACATACAATGAGTCAGCAGTATTGGATTTATCAGCATGTGTATTGTCCAGGACAGGAAGATTAGATATTTTTTTCTTGGATAAGATGATACAAGAAGCTGTCTCGCAGACCCCAACATTCCTTAAAACTGCAAAACTCCCCCAAAAAACTAGATACAAAACTTTCCTGGAATTTTCTAGTAGACTACAGTCCTTTTTCAAGCAAAGCGGCTTTTCTGGGCTCCACGCATGGAAGCTTAGCGAGTGTAAAAGCTTGGGCTTGCATTTCCACTCCAGTCATCTTAAAATTTGGAAGGATTGTGGTCTGGAAGTATTGGGGCATTTTATTATTCAGGAGAGAGTGATCACATGGCAGGAAGTACAGATCAGATGTCGTGATCGCAACAAGCCGGTCTTTTTTCAATATTTACAGATTGTAAATTTTATAAATAAAATAAATCTTTTATCTGGTGGTGCTCCAACTAAATTAGCAACTGCGCTTTTTATCGCCAATGTTAGAGGAGTGGGTAATTGGTATTGGCTATTGCGCTCCCAAGACGAATCGCCATTGGTCGACAAGTTTTGGGAGAAAGTTGCTCAGGAGACCCAATGTTCCTTCTCTAGTTTGGAGTGGCAGGCCTTATCTCTAACAGGTAGCAGGGCATTAAGAGTGGCCAATTTGAAAAGAATGGCGTTTTTGTCTCGTTGGTTGGCTTATTTTACCCCCAAAGCGTTGAATAAAATTTATCCTGAGGTAGAGAATAGGTGTTTTTGATGTTTGGTTGAAGATCAAGGAGGATGGAGACATATATTCTTTACCTGTTCAAAACTAGGGGGGTTTTGGGATAGGATTTTTGCGGCCATAAGTCGGGCATTCTGGAAATCACTCGAACCAACAGCTGAGGCAGCCCTCTTTGGTATAACGAGCCGGGAGGCTAATCTGTTTAAATCAGAGGGGACATTTTTAGCTATCTCGACTCTGGTTGCTCGATCCCTAGTTTTACAAGATTGGAGATCGACAGAAGCTCCCTCATATGAGAAATGGCTCAATAAGATGAAGCGTACCAGGACCTTTGAGGAAGCTTATGCACTGTGCGTAGGGGCTATTAAAAAGTTTAGGGCGACTTGGAAATACTTAGCTGCTCTTGAAATTTAAGCCAGGTCGTTTGTTTGCACTTTAGCATTTAGCACTTTAGAAAACCAGAAGATTTTATTCTAGACAAGTCATTCGTAAGATGGGGAGAGAACGAAAATTTAAAATGAATGTAATGTTATATGGGGAGAGTACTGCTGGTCGGCTTATGACAAGAACTGGTTTTAATCTGTATGCAGATATTTTGTTTACACTGTACTACATTTAATCAATTGAAAAAATTTGCAGTTGTCATTTTAAGCTGGGTTTTTATGGATTTAATGAGATGTTCAGGCATCGTTCTATTGTAACTTATGTCTTTGTACTCTTGGTTTTTATCCTGCTCGTTCTGCTCAATAAAAATAAATAAAAAAATAAAAAAAGAAGTACTATAGGCTAGGATGACTTGCTCAAATGAAAAATAACTAAGAATTCTTTGTAAATGTGATGGAAACGTGTAAGCTATCTACAAAGTACCATCCAATGCGTGTTTAAATAAGATAGTTTATCCTGGCATGGCTTTTCCCACTAGAATCAGTTTTTGTCACAGCACCACACTTGCCAGCAGAATCTAATTTCCCCCTGACTCTTCTGGGGTGGTAAGAGTTTCCATTCGCTTTTCACACTGGCACCTATCACTTTGGTTACTATTACTGTTTATACACGAGGTTGAATGCCTAGTTTCCTGCACGCCTCATCTGAAGATTCTTAAAACAACACAAGCAAAAAGAATCAGGGAAAACAATATTTTGTAAGACGTGGATTTTTGTAGTTTATGTTGTTCTTTACATCCTGCTAAAATAAAAAAAATAAAAAGTCCAGCTGTACATTTTAATCTGTCTCAGCACTTAAAAAATCAATATCTTGTGCTAGATAGTAACTAGATATTAGTACACTACGATATTGTGAAATTAATATAGTTATTCAGAACGCTTAGAATGACATTCAACTGTATTTAGAGAGATCATGAAGCATGGACATGAAGCTGATGTGGGGGGTAAGACTGTTTATATGTTGGGTGTTGGATGAGATTATGCAGACTGGTGCTAAGGTGTGCTTGCTTACTAGTCATCTTCATACACCGGGTCAATTTTTCCATATTTACTAGCTGAGATATGTCTATATCTCACCAAGGACTCAACAGGACCCGACCAATGATGCTATGGTGAAGGGTGTGGGTCAAAGAGCCTCTCTCCCTAAATAGAATGTTAATCGAGGATTGTTTGTCCCTGCCTCGATGGCCTAGAGAGTCCCTGGCTGAGGGGAATTAAGAACATGGCCGCGGTCCTGGGCAGGCAGAATTTGTTTGAAGATCCTTTACGATCTTTGCCTATGATAGACAAGAAAACACTTAGGGCTATGTGCTGCACCAATTGGGAGGATGAGAGATGGGCAAGAGCATCTGAACTCTCTTATGTTTCCTCATATATGCAGCTTAAGTCACTTAGGACCATCCAACCATTTTTGTTATATGATGCACAGCACTATCAGCACTTTATTACACTTAGGTTTATTTATTTATTTATTTTTGAGATTTGTAAAGCGCACAACTACCCATAGGTGTCTCGGCGCTGAGGACAGCAGGCAGAGACCAAATATCGGAGAGACTTACTGGTTGAACAGCCAGGTCTTTGTCATTTTTCTAAAGGTTAACAAAGTTTGGGAGGATCTGATCTTTAGTGGAAGAGAATTCCAAAGTTTTGTAGTGGCGACTATAAAACGTTTATCGCCCCATGATGCAGTTTTCGTACGAGGAACCTTAAGCAGGAAAGCAGTGGATGAGCGAAGGGCTCGGCCCGGAATGTAAGCTGCTAACTCCCTGATTAGAAACTGAGGTCCTATTTTACAAAAGGCCTTATAAGCAATACACAAGGCCTTGAACTTTATACGGTTCTTCACAGAAAGCCAGTGATATTTCCGAATCACATGAGAGATTGGCTTGTATTTAGGGGTTCCTGATAGCATCCTGGCGGCTGCGTTTTGGACTGACTGTAGCTTATGAATGACTTTTATTGGGGCATTTACAAGAAGCCCATTGCAGTAATCAATAGTAGACATAACCAATGTACTAACTAAAGTTTTCCCTGCATTCAGCGGCAGAAATGGTAAAATCTTTTTATCATACGTAACTTGTGGAATGAAGCCGAGACCACTGAGTTAGCATGAGGCAAGAAAGTCAATTTGTCATCATATATGACACCCAGGTTCCTAACCCTGGTAACTGGGAGTGGGGGGGAACCCAATGAGACAGGCCACCAAGAGGGGGACCAAACAGGAGATAAATTGCCAAATGTCATAACCTCTGTTTTATCAGAGTTTAATTTGAGGCAATTGCTGGACATCCAGCTACTGATTGCGAGCATGCCTTTTTGAAAATTGGCTGCTACCTTTTCACCATCATTGTGAATAGTCAACACCAACTGCGTGTCGTCGGCATACGATGTAAGGCCCATCCCATGAGCCTTAATAACTCTAGCTAAGTCCGACACATAGATAATGAATAGAGTCGGACTTAGGGATGACCCTTGTGGGACACCACATGGGAGGGCCAATTGGGCAGACTGGAAAGTGCCAAAGTTTACCGACTGAGTCCGGTTGGTAAGGAAGGAAGTCAGCAGTGCTCTTGCATTGTGTTGGATACCCATTTTAGTGACACGGTCGATCAAAATAGTATGATCGACCGTGTCAAAAGCTGCTGAGAGATCCAACAATACAAGAACTGCTGTGCCTCCTTGATCCAGAATGATTCTAATATCTTCAGCTGCCTTAATGAGTGCGGTTTCTGTTCCATGGCCTTTGCGAAAACTAAATTGAGTGTCATCTAACAGATGATGATCTTCAAGATACTTGGAGAGTTGAGTATTCATCACCTTTTCAAAAATTTTAGCTGGAAAAGGCAAGCTGGCTATTGGTCTATAATTTTTTGTATCATTGTGGTCTAAGTTTGCCTTTTTTAACAGTGGTTTTATAATAGTTTTCTTCCAGGCCGTAGGGTATATGCCTGAGGCAAACATAGTATTACCAATGCTGGATAGAACAGGTGCCACATATTCTGTGATTAAAGAAAGTACAGTCGGAGGACAAGGGTCAATAGCAGAGCCTGATTTTACAGAGGAAATTAGGGTAGCAATCTGATCAGATGTAATGTTATCAAATTGTAGCAAGGAAGATTCAATAGTGTTCGTTGCTAAAGACTGGTTAGTAGTATTGACCTTGGATGCGAAATTAGAATACACATCATTTACTTTTTCAAAAAAGTAGTTCGCTAAAGAGTCACATAAAGACTGTGATGGGGCTAAAGAACAAGAGGATGTTTGTCCCGACAGATTGGCAACTACTTGGTAAAGCTTTTTATTAGAGTCTTGTGCAGATTCAATCTGAGCAGTGAAATATTTACTTTTTTCCTGCGTAATTAATAATTTATATTTACTAAGCTCTTCTTTATATAGAAGTTTCTCCTGACAATTATAAGATTTGCGCCATTGTCTTTCACGATTTCTACACAATTTTTCTTTTCTCTGAGGAGTTTAGAAAACCAGGGGGCTGACGGCGAAAGCCGATTTTTGAAAAAGTTTTATTTGGCACCAGCTGGTTGATTGCATTGAGGAGCCAATTGGTATAATTTACCGAAGCAAGGTTGGGATCTGTGGAAACAACTGGGAGGGTAGAGCTTAAATGCGTCTTAAGTTGCTGGTAATCTATACTCTTCCAGGCTTTTATTACAACCGGCTTATTTGTTAAAGTGATAGGCGAAGGCTTAGTATGGATATGAATGTTAAAGAAAACCGCAGAATGGGCAGTCCATACTAAAGGTAAAATACGGTTTACGAAAATATCTTTAGAGTTTGAAAATAAGCCATCTAAGGTGTGGCCAGCTATATGCGTAGGATTTGAGACTTGTTGTAGTAAACCAATCGCTTCCAGATCAGAGAGCAGTGTATTAGTGTCATTATCAAGGTGATTTTCTAAATGAAAATTAAAATCCCCCAAAATCGTAAGGGTGGGTTCAGCTGCTATAGATTCCACCAGAGCACCTAGTGTAGAGAGAAACTCTGTTCTGGGTCCAGGTGGGCGGTAGAGTAAAATGCCCACTTATTCTATTTTAGACCTGGCCCTTTTGACAGGTTTATCCCCAAACTTTTTGCCTTTTGCCTCTGATTGCTGATGAGTGCGAAAGTGCATATGCTCTCTATATAAATTGTGATATGATTGGTTATCCATGATTGGCATATTTGATTTACTGGTAAGTCCTTAGTAAAGCGCACAGTGTGTGCCAGGGCCTGTGAATTAAATGCTACTAGTGGGCTTGCAGCACTGGTTGTGCCACCCACATGAGTAGCCCTGTGTCTCAGACCTGCCACTGCAGTGTCTGCATGTGCAGTTGTAAACTACCATGTTGCCCTGGCAAGTGCACCCACTTGTAAGGCACTAAGCTTCCCATTTCTTACATGTAAGGCACCCCTAAGGTAGGCCCAAGGTACCCCTATGGGCAGGGTGCAGTGTATGTGAAAGGTAGGACATGTACTGGTGGTTGTGACTTATCCTGATAGTGAAATACTGTGTATTTCATATTTCACTGTCAAAAGGCTATCTGTCCCATAGGCTAACATGGGAGTTGCTTTGTAACATCTTACAAGCATAACTTTCCATAGGAACAAGATAGAGAAATGGAGTTTAGGCTCTTTGAACACAGAATTTATTAACACACCTTTTGGTGAAGGTGGTTTTAAATTCTGTGTTTGAAAATGTCACTTTTAGAAAGTGGGCATTTTCGTGCTTTACCATTCCGTGTGCCTCTGACTGTTTGTGTATTCAGCGTCTGGTGATGGAGTGACAGGAGCTGGGATGGGCATTCACTCTAGACAGTCACTAGGGGGGTTGAGGTGTGTCCTGCCTTGCCTGGGTGACTCATTGCTGGGCTGAATAGAGCTGGTCTGCATTTAGAGTTGTGGGAGGAGTTTCACTTGCACCTGATTAGGCTGTGTCTCCTTTTCACAATGCTGTCTCCGCCCCCTGTGGTCATGCTGCACCAGGGAGGACAGGACTGGTTTGGACTGGGTTCAGAGACCCTTGCCACAAAGAGAACAATGACAAAATGGGGTATAAGTATTAGATCTAAAACCCCAGGGCTTTAGATTACTTCAAGGAACAAGAGGACACTGCCAAGAAGAAGAGGGAAGGACTGTGTGAGGAGCGCTGCCTTTTCTGTGTGAGGGGTGGGTTGGCCTGCAGTTGCTGCTTCTGTCTGTGGTGAAGGAAAAGGACTGACTCTTTTTGCCCTGCTGTGGTATCCTGCTTGTGAAGGACTCTTCAAGGGCTTGTGTGTGCTGGCATCCTGTTGGAAATCTCAGGGAGATAAAAGATTTCAAGAAAGATCCTTGCTGGATCTTAAAGTGTCCTGCCTGGAAAGAGGGCTAAAAACTGTGTGAGGAGCACTGCCCCTGAGGTGTGAGGGGGGTACGGCCTGCAGTTGCTGCTCCTGTCTGGAGCAGGAGAAAGGACTGGACTGTCTGTCAGCATTTACCAAACAGCGTGTGGTCAGCGCTGTATTCTTCATCTGCAAAAGAGTTTTTTGTCTGAAGGGAGCGCTGATTTCCATGAATATAGTGCGCTTTGGGAGTTGCCTGCCTCCCAAAGCTTGGAGCGCCGTATTTGGCCATCTCTCCCTGGTTACTTCACCGCAGCACATGTGGAGCGCTTTGCCAGGTTGCTGAAAGTCAGTGCCGAGCATGGGCTCATCCGGCAATGGAGTGCGGGCTTCTCACTGCAGCGCTGTACAACGAAATCCCCCTTCAGCGTGGCCCCCTCCCTTGGGAAAGGAAGCGACGCTGTGTGCAGCCTATGGGAGCGGAGGAGCTCTGCTGTCGTCCTGCTGTGGGTGGGGCCAGCAAGGAAGGTTGCACCCGCCCTTCATGGCAGAAGAGGAGAAGGTGTTGCCCCTCCGGCGGGAGAGGGGAGAACTCAAGAAGGTCTCCCGGTGACGTCTGCAATGTGGGCCCCTCCTTCCCCTTGAGCCTGCAGTTTGAGGGTAATGTGACCCTCCAAAAAACCCCAGGACGCCGGTGTCGGGGTTGCAGGGGGGATAGCTCGAGGCCGTATCTGCACCATTAGGTCGCGGACCGTGCCGCTTGCCAGGGAGGGGGTCTCCCTGCCAATGTGGGCATTGCGGGTGCCTCCCCCTCCTTTTGTTTGATTGGGCCCATACCAGGGGCATGGCAGCTTGGTCATCAGGATGTGTGAAACCTCGACCGAGGCCCCGATCCCACTGAGATCACCTGGGCACTTGTTTACTGTTTTGGAAGCGGCTGGTTCCACACCTACCTTGCGGGTAGGTGGCCCAGTGCCAGCCGCATGAGGAACAGGAGCACCGTTATGGAGTACGGAACCGATCGCCCTCGAGGTTGGCTTTTGTTAAGTACAGAAATTACCGTATTGCCGATATTAGGAGCGCAGATGCGGCTCCTAGGGTGATTTATGCAGTAGGATTCAAAACTAACTGCTGCATTTTCTTCATGTCCTGATGTTGTGCTTTACATCTGACACCAAGAGTCTGTGGACTAATGTGTCAGTTACAAACATGTGCCTTAGTGCACTAAATGTGATATTATGACAATTGCAAAGTGATTGATGACCTATGTAATGTAGTGGCAATTGCCTGGTTGGCAAAGTGATTGATGATCTATGTGTTTTATATGCCTAGTGGCACAGTTATTTATGTGATTGTGGTCTAATGTGTTTTATGTATAATACAAAGGATATTTTTATATAATCTTGTGTGCAGTCTCTTTTTGTGGGGTGCCTAGTGGGTAACTGGTGTGTGTGTGTGTGTGTGTTGCGCAAACACTTTACACATAGCCTCTGGGATAAGCCTGACTGCTCTGACAAGCTACCAAGGGGTTTCTTGTGTGTGTAACTTCCTTACCCTTACTAGAGTGGTGGGTTCTGCCTGGCTTAGGTGCATACCTTAGCCAACCAGAAACCCCATTTCTAACAGTCTATGCCATAGATTAGTTACCTTCTCCCAGTGCAATGATTGGTCACAAGACCTTCCACCTTGCCCATGCGATCAGAAATCAGCACAGAGCACTTTACATGTAATGTTTTTCTGCACTTTTTATTTTTATTATAGGTCTGCCTGTGGCCTCCAGTTCCTGCTTGTTCCAGACTGATCCAGTGACTCCGCAGCTGCCTGGGTTTTCTCGCTGGAAATTTCCTGACCAAGTTTTCCCACTCATCGTTCTCTCCGCCGACAAAACCCCCGCCCACCTCAGGACCTACTTAATGCAGGCCGCAGGGCGACCGCATAGCAGATGAGCATACAAATTGTTGCTGCAGTAATTTGACACTTTGTCTGTGGCAAGGGTAATTATATAATTTCTGACATGCACTCGATCAACAGCTTTGTTTATGATAGGCAGGGATGAGGATCCGCTTGTAGAAGCTGCTCCGTAATGGAAATGCCTGACGCGTTTCGAAGCTCCATATGCTTCTCTTCAGAGGCTTGAACGGAGACAGTGTGTGCAAACGCTGAACCCACTTCGCCATTTTCATATTGCACCACCCCGTAATGTTATGGGGGCCACCCGACATGGTAACTATCATATCGGCTATGTGGGCCAGCAGCCGCAAACAGGATTGAGGACGAGTCCACTTGCAGAGTCCATGCAGGACAAGATTTGTGTGCTATCCAGACCACATTTCCCACAATGAACAGTCTCATTCGAGCTTCCCATTGGTGGGTGTGCAATATGAAAATGGCGAAGTGGGTTCAGTGTTTGCACACACTGTCTCCGTTCAAGCCTCTGAAGAGAAGCATATGGAGCTTCGAAAAGCATCAGGCATTTCCTTTACGGAGCAGCTTCTACAAGCGGATCCTCGTCCCTGCCTATAATAAACAAAGCTGCTGATCGAGTGCTACTCACCAGGTGGACAACCATTGGAGCAGAATGTAATACGCGGCCTTCCTGCTGCGGAGTGTGCACCACCCCGTAATGTTATGGGGGCCACCCGACATGGTAACTATCATATCGGCTATGTGGGCCAGCAGCCGCAAACAGGATTGAGGACGAGTCCACTTGCAGAGTCCATGCAGGACAAGATTTGTGTGCTATCCGGACCACATTTCCCACAATGCACACTCTCATTCGAGCTTCCCATTGGTGGGTGTGCAATATGAAAATGGCGAAGTGGGTTCAGCGTTTGCACACACTGTCTCCGTTCAAGCCTCTGAAGAGAAGCATATGGAGCTTCGAAACGCGTCAGGCATTTCCATTACGGAGCAGCTTCTACAAGCGGATCCTCGTCCCTGCCTATCATAAACAAAGCTGCTGATCAAGTGCTACTCACCAGGTGGACAACCATTGGAGCAGAATATATATATGTATATATATATATCCCAAAACTCAAAATGCTCCTTCCGGAACCGTGGATCCTTGGGAAGTGGTGTGTACATCGGCGGAGAACGCCGACAAACAGACGTTTCATGGTTTACATGAAATAAATTAGCAGTACTAACAAGACAGTAAATCACAGGTCATGTGAGTGGTGTGTCATATAGTGAAAGCCATTCAACTTCCTTAGAGATAAATAAAGGGAGCTAGTGCCATGGTATAACATGATAGACTCCGCACTGACAAAGGATGAAATGCCATCCTAAGGTAAGAAACATGGTAGATGGGATCCACCTCACTATGCGTGCCCATGTGCACTACTGGATGCGTCCCCACATCAGTAATACACACAGTGGGATGTAATGCCTAGAAATTGGGGAAAGAGATGAAGAGATATAGAATCCAAATACATTATTGACCTTCAAACAAAGAGCCCAGGGGGACTAAACCTGGAGGAAGAATGAAGGGTTCACTTGTGGAAAGACTGACATACACTTACCCCCCACACCTCGCGCTCAGTATCGTAGCCTATAGGCGCTGGAATCTCACAGGCGGGAGTGTGGGCAGTGAGAATCATGATGAGGAAAAGTGTATTATTTGTATTAATGAAAACTTGTAAGAATTCAATCCGTTAGCACCTTGTTCAGCATCCTCTTACCCTTTTGATCAGCTTCATATTCACAGTACTTACAAATTGAGGACATACTGCGGCTAAGGGCAAGTGTGACTTGGTAAAAAAATTAAAGTAATACATCTCAAGTAAGTACATGCAATCCATCAATTTATTACAAAAAAGAAGCAAAACACAGGGGGGAGAGAAATGTGTCCGGAAGGAGAGGCGGGCTGAACACTGTCCCTAAATTATCCTTAAATTAAACTATTTCACAACAAAGAACAGTCCACCTAGTAGTATTTCAATTTACTTTATTGTATTCAGAGAACCACATTAGGAACATGCCTGGTGGAGTCATTCCAGACAGGGTAATGAATCCTCACCTACCTAGTGTGGCAGACTTGATCATCAGTTTCCCAATCTAGCATAGGAAAGTATCCCCGCTTGTCTTTGCCAGCCCCTTCTTTAGGAGTATGCTGCAGAGAGGGGATACTTATAGAGTGGTTATTTGGTTTATGGAAAGCAATTGACATTAATTAAATGAAATACCTCTCTGCCATGAACTTATTATTGCCTCCCTGGCAACAAGATTAATAAAAATGATAGGTGAGTCAGGTATCAAGGTCCTGATTACCATGGGGGCCTGCCCTTTATTTTTTCCAGCTACAAAACGAAATGTGTAAGAGGCTTAAATCCCTGTAGGTGCACATGCCAAAGATTAAGAAGTACCTGGGCATGTACATCTCAGAAGGCACACGTTGGTAGCGGCCTTGGAAAGAATGCAGAGCAGATCTCAACAATGGCTGGCACATTAGCAGGTACATAGGTACATGTACCAAGGTAGCGGAGCCTGAATTTAAATGTGCTAATGGCTACATTCCTGCTAACTAAACCCTTCCCTAGAGAGAGAGAGAAAAAGAGTGTGTGTGAGAGAGAGAGAGAGAGAGAGAGAGAGAGAGAGAGAGAGAGAGAGAGAGAAATGAGGGAAAGCAAGAGTCAGAATGGAAGTGTATAAACTTACTGAAAATCCGATAAACATGTTTGGTATTATTGTACCAGTTATTATATTTGTTAGAAGTTCTTGAGGATTGATCAAAATTAGCTCTCATTATAGAAAAGGTTTTAGACTCCTAAGTTAGACTTATCTTTTACTCAAATAATCTGGATAAAAATATGCATCAGTAGAATTGAAAAGTATATTTAGAGTGAGATAAAGAAGGTCAAAAGGATAGGTGGGGAGGCAATTTTATATTGACAGTAGATCACTGAAGAGATTAATTAGGTGGTTGGGGATCATGAGACCCTTGGATAACAAATACTGGAAGGAAGAATCATTATGTGAGGCTTAGAAGAGTTATTGAACCATGTCTGTCCGATGGTCATTAGATGGTAAGCGTGATATAAGATGCTATCATGAATGTCACTGGTATTTTCAGTGCTTATTTGCATTGAGACAGGCACCAGCTAAGTCATTTCTAGGAAAGAGCAAGGAACCCAGATTGTCACCAGGATACAGCTCAATAGAGGAGTTAGGTTCATTAGTCAAGTCTGTTTTTGTGAGGGCGGTGAAGTGCAGTGGTGGGGCTGTCCAGGAGTGGGTAAGGGGGTGAGGTGAGATGGTGGATTGTTGTTTCTTTGAGATATGATTTTTGGGTCTGCTGAGTGTGAAAGGGTTATTCCCTCATTTAGACATGTGGGTCTACAAGCAGGATGTAATATGGATGAGAGGCTCAGTCCAGGGTCAAGATGATGGGATATAATTAAAGAGGTAGGTAGAGGTATGTTGACAGTGGAGGACAGAAGGAGCAGAAGGGCGGGTGTGTTTTTTGAGACATTGTATGATGGGACATTATCATGAATGGTGGAGGGTCAGTTAAAAGCAACATTTAAAATTGACAAAAAATGAATGGATCTTTGTTTTTCCATTATCCTAGATGTTTAGAGAGAGAATTGTGTTGAGTTCTTTTAAAGGAGAGATTCAAAGTTTCAAGCCTCCTGAAATGATAGATGATGAAGTTTTAGCAACCTTTAAGGTCGCTCCCCATGCTGTGGTGTAGATAGGGAGGACTCACCAAGCCTTGGACTGTGACAGTTGCCCACAATTTTCCAGGTGTGAATGGAGGGCATTGAATGTGAATTTCTTTTTTGTCTAGTTTAAATTTACCATTGTGAGGTTGAATATTTCATAATTGGAAGTTCCAATTTTTAAAAATGAACTTTTCTGGAGTGTTTAGGGAAGTCCTTGTGCAATTAGGAGCGGGTTTACTCAATCTGAGGTTTGTTGTGCTCAGCAAGATATTCGGATAGAGCAGACCCTACCTCCTTTCAATGTTCCACAGTGTCTCAATATGCCATCCAAACAAATTAGATTATTAAAGGCCAGCCACGTCTAAGTTTCCATACCAGAGGTAGGAGTAGCAAGATTGAGTTTGCCTTTCCAAGGGTAATATCCTAGTTTTGGGTTTAATACACCTTTCATTATTTGCTGAAGGTGCATCCGTTTGTGGTGTGTTCTGTGTACAAGGTCATGGATTCACTGTGGAGGGACCAGCCTGCCTGGAGACAGAGGCCAGTCCACCTCTGGTGCTGTGTTGACACCTACAAGGCTGTAATGTTGCTATGTGTCATTTCTACAGAGTAGCAGCACCTTAGGGTGTGCACAGGCCTACTTTGTTATGTACTCAGCACTTCTATACCACCTACTACTATTAGGCAAATACCAAAGCACTTTCTTGATCAGGGCACTCTTTTCGTTTTGCTCTGGATTTCCGTCCTTGGTTGTTCGGTCATATTTTCTTGAGTGAGAATGATTAGAAGAGATGTGCTAAAACAGGACATATTCGCTCAACAAATTTCCACAAAAACGCAATAAAGCCAGTACTTTCCTAAAAGGGTTGGGAACTGTATTATTTCGCCCAAATGTATCCCACCAGATGACTGCAAATATCCAAGACACATCTTTTCCAGTCCGTGGTGTTAGTCAGAGTGCTTCACTTGATCTGAAAGTAGACCGTCTCTCTTGAGCGCCAGTGCACTTTAGCAAAGGGGTCACACAGGCCCCCTGAAGCTCTGTGACATAGGGCGGGGGGGGTCACAGCGTGAGGTAGTTACACAGGGAATGTACATACCTTACAAATACACGAAGCATGAAGGTGCGGTGGGGTGTAATACAAGATGAGAACACACCCCCATCATCAGGCTGCAGGCTCTTATATGAACAGCAGGAGGGCGAGGGGAGAACAGGCAAACAGAACCTGAAAGCTGCCCTGCTTTTGGGAGGATGAACCAATGTACAGTCCAGAGTGAGGCCCTGGGACATGCCGCTATGGCCTCATGAGCGCCCTTTATTGCATAATCAGTAAATTTGTCAATGTATGTTTTGCCTGCCTCAATGTTATTAAAGTCAAAGTCTCCATACAGTCATACAGAGTGATCGATTTAGAATTGCAATATCTTGGGAAATCTCTTCTGTTGAAGGACATTTCTAAACCGCTGTTTTGTATGCAACAAGGTTACCAGTTTTTCAGCTTTTAAATATTCAAGTTTAATCTTGAACTGTCGAAAAGCCAGCATAGGTCTTTCTGCTGTACAACACCCATCTGAGTCTTTGGCACTTTAGTACCAGCCAACCCCTCAATTAACCACTTCCTGGCTCTGCCATTTCACAAACTTTGCATTTGTTTTTGTTTTTCTCCCATTAGTTTTAGCGTTCTTACCCGCACACTTTTTGTCTTATTGCACCCACATATTGTTTTCTTTCTTGGATTCTCTCCTACACTATTCTCAATGACATAGAGGTGAATTTGGGCTCGGTAACGTTCGGTAGTTTGGTCGGGTGTGTTTTTTTATATTGTAATTGTAATTGCATTTATATAGCACTTACTACCCCTGACGAGGCATCGAAGCGCTTTTCAGCGAGTAGAATGCAACTCTGGAACCCAAAAAGGATTAGTGGTGAATTAGTATAGGGAGATATGAAATTAATTTGAGTGGTGGGCATGTGAGTTTGTTATTAGATTAAAAAAGGATAGTGGAGGGACAGAAAAGAGAAGGTTTTTGCATTTATATAGCGCTTGCTACCCCTGATGAGGTGTCAAAGCGCTTTTCGGCGGGTAGCACGCTACCCAATAATGCAGCACATGTATTTCTGGGGAAAGATAGGGTCATGCAGTAGCTAACAAGTGAGCTTCCCTTATGCGACTGATACCTTTTGCTAGTCCTGGCTTCCTTGCCACCAGCGCTTTCAACTACACTTTCACAATTGCCTTATTAATCTTTTTGCTTTCTCAAATTTGCTTAAAAATGCACCATTTGCCCACCCTTTTTCAGAATTTTGAACCCTCCCTTATGACGGCCAGGCTCGCTCACTACGCGCACCACAAGTCACTCAGCCAGAAATGTTATGCCCCAGTACTTTCAAATGTCACCAGTCGCCACTGGATTGAAAGAAGATACTTAACAAACCATAAAGTTTCATCAGTGAGTGTTCAGCTCACAGAAGCATCTTGGGTTGCATTATGTGAACAGTGCACTGTCCCCGTTTAGCTGCACTGCACACTTAACTAGGTGTGTCTGGTACAAACAGGGACTTTGCACCCTATTGGAGATAACTTATTACCCCCAGTACAGATGCAAACTAGTGGCTTACCTGGGGCAGAGCATCAGTGAAAGGCAGAGTAGCTGTTTGAAGCATTCACTCTGTCTTTAGCTGTGCTTGCCCTCGGAAGGGGGAGTTGCACTGACCGTAGGGGGGTATCCATGTGGTCATACAAACCTACATGGACGTGACAGTGATAGGATGATGAGTAAGGCAGGATTGGATATTGCACAGCAAAGATTAAGAGTAAGGATGGTGGGAGTCAAGTCCAATAACATATTTTAGCTAAATAACATTATTAAGATGTTGCACAATTGATCCCCAAATGATCACAATGAGTCTGTCTCTCTCACTGAGGACTTTTTAGTAAAGGTGATGAGATTACGGTGGTAATCAGTGTATTAATATGTAAGAATGTTATGCTAGAAAACCCACAAGTGTGAAATATGGATTGTACTTGTCATCCATTATATGTTAAGTACTTTATGGAAGTGTTTTCACGTATTTTTAAGGATTTATTGACCAATCACATTTACAGAGAGGTGTTTCATGAAATGTTGCAAATTGGCTGATAAGATACAATGAAATAGTATTTTGTCTGTCTTTATTGATTTCTGAGCACGCATGCACTCTAAAACCACTGAAGCAAGATGGCACTCCCTTCTATGATCAAGGATGTGTCTCACATATTACATCACTCATGACATGGTCAGTGACATCACTGATGACATCTCAATGACATCCCTGATGACATCACTGATGACATAATTCAGTGAGTGTGTTTCGTAACTGTTTGCAAAACATAAAGATAGATACTAAGCTACTGCTTAAGTCAATTCTTTTATGCACTGCTAATGAGTAATGCTATATGTAATATATGTCATCTGATTGGCTGCGTGACTGCATCTGTGTGTGAGTAGCTGTGTGGGTGAGTGAGTGGGTGTATTGGAGAGTGAGTGGGTATGTTAGTGGCTATATGGGTGAGTTAGTGGCTGTGTGAGTGGCTGCATAGGTGTGTGAGTGGCTGTATATATATATATTACCTACTGGTGGTGGCCAGTAGGTAGTTATAGTTAGGACCTAGTTTCCATAGGAAAATCATTTTTTGACTTGCTTAACTTTGACATTGTATGATGAATCTTCACAATATTTTCCCAAAAACGTGCTCACCTGATTCTAGCAGTGCATGGAAAGTTTCTGGGTGATCCATCAAGCGGGGTCCGACAAAAAGATGGGGGTCAAAAAAAGTGTGTTTCCCATGTCAATTCCCGTAGGGATTTTAGTCACAACTACAGCCCGAACCGCTGAATGGAATTACACCAAATTTGACAGAAATCTAGATCTTTGTCCACAAAGTGTGCTTTTTGTGATTTGGTGTAAATCTGTTCAGTAGTTTCCGAGATATTAAAGAAAATCTTAAAAAGTGTAGATCTATGGTCACAAATACCTCGTGAATCTTGATGATCTTGTACAGAGATCTGATTGGCTGCCAAGACTTCAACCAGGAAATGTTGGCAGCCATTTTGGGACCCGGCCTAAGCCAAGTTCCCAAAAAAATGTAAAAAATAAAGAAAATGGGGCAGGGTAGGAATACCCTGACCACCTAGCACTGGTGTTGGGGTCCACCAGGGACCTGACAGGCCAAAAATGCATTTTTGTAAAAAGAATAGTGAGTATTCATGAATTCGCAGCAAAAAAAAAAGACAAGCATGATCTCCTGCCCATGTTCTTTTTTCAGCCCACAGGTGGGCCAGGTCTCAGGATCATGGTTTAATTATTACACACCCACTCACAGACCCATACAGTCACTCACACACCCAATCATATACCCACATAATCACTCACACACCCACTCACAGACTCATACAGCCACTCACACATCCAGAAAACTACTCACATACCCACTCACACACCCATACAGCCACCCATGCACCTACTTACAGATCCATACAGCCACTCACACAACCACTCACAGACCCCTACAGCCACTCACAGACCCACTCAAAGACCCATACAGCCAATCACACACCCGCTCACAAAGCTTACAGGTTATAGTTAGGAAATAAAATTTAAAAAGCCTTCGAAATTCACTAAAAAACACAAAGGTTACAGGGAAGTTATAGTTAGGAAATAACATGAAAAGAAAATTCTGAAATTCACGAAAAAACCAAAGGTTACAGTGACGCTATAGTTGGGAAATAGAATTTAAAAAACCTTAAAAATTCACTGAAAAAAACAAAGGTTACAGGTGCGATATAGTGAGGCTTAAATTTCACTCATGCAAAACCAGTGAAATTCAGCAGTTATAGTTACCTGACCTTAACTTACACCCCTGCAATGCACTGCTTATGAACTCACATATTACATCACTCACTCATGATATGGTCAGTGAGATCACTGATGACATCACTGATGACATCTCAATCACATCCCTGATGACATTACTGATGACATAATTCAGTGAGTGTGTTTCGTAAATGTTTGTGAGATTTAAAGATAGATACTAAGCTACTGCATAAGCCAAATTACTATTCTTTTTGTACTGCTAATGAGTGATACTATTTATAATATATGTCATTTGAGTGGCTGTGGGACTGTCTGGATCAGTGTGTGAGTGGGTGCGAGAGTAGCTGTTGGGTGAGAGTGGCTGTGTTAGTGGCTGTATTGGAAAGTGAATGGGTGTGTTAGTAGTTGTGTGGGTGAGTTAGTGGCTGTGTGACTGGCTGCATAGGTGTATGAGTGGGTGTATGTGTGACTGAGTGGCTGTGTGAGGGGCTGTATGGGTGAGGGAGTAGCTGTGTGAGTGGCTGCATGGGTGAGTGAGTAGCTTTTTGAGTGTATGTATAGATAAGTGAGTGGATGCGACTGGCTCTATTGGAGAGTGAGAGTCTATATGAGTAGCTGTACGGGTGAGTGAGTAGGTGTGTGAGTGGTTGAATGGATGTATGAATGGGTATGTAAGTGGTTCTCTGAGTATGTGAGTGGTTGTATGGGTGTGAGTGGCTGTGTGAGTGACTGTATGGGTGAGTGAGTGAGTGGCTGTATGGGTAAATAAGTAGGTGTGTGAGTAGCTGTATCAGTGAGTGAGTGGCAGTGTGAGTGGCTATATGGGGGGGTTTGTGAGTACCTGTATGGGTGAATGAGTAGCTGTGTGAGTTTCTGTATAGGTGATTGAGTGGGTGTGTGAGTGGCTGTAAGGGTAAGTGAGTGGGTGTGTGAGTGGTTATATAGGTCTGCTAATGAGTATGTAAGTCGTTGTGTGGGTATATGAGCGGGTTTATGTGAGGATGTATGGGTGTGTCAGTGGTTGTGTGTGTGGGTCAGTGGTTGTGTGTGTGGGTCAGTGGGTTATGTCATCAGTGATGTCATTTGAGATGTCATCAGTGATGTTATCATTGATGTCACAGACCATGTCATGGGTGATGTAATATGTAAGGTCATAATCAGTGCATTGCAGGGACATAAGTTATAGTTAGCTCAGGTATCTACAACTGCTGCATTTCTACAGTTTTGTGTGTAAAATCTGAACCCAACTATAGTGTCCTTTTAACCTTTGTTTTTTTCAGTGAACTTCTAAGGTTTATTTAATGCTATTTCCTAACTATAGTGTCCCTGTAACCTTTGTTTTTAGTGAATTTCTAAGTTTCTAAATTTTTATTTCCTAACGGTAACCTATAAACTTTGAGAGTGGGTGTGTGAGTGGCTGTATATGTCAGTAGGTGGGTGTGTGACTGGCTATATGGGTGTGTGAGTGACTGTATGGGTGTAAGAGTGGGTGTGGGAGTGGCTGTAAGGGTCTGTGAGTGGGTGTGCGAGTGGTTGTATGGTTCTGTGAGTGGGTGTGTGAGTGGCTGTATGGGTCGGTGACTGGGTGTGTGAGTGGCTCTATGGGTCTGTGAGTGGGTGTGTGAGTGTTTGTATGGGTATATAAATGGGTGTGAGAGTAGTTCTGAGGGTGTGTGAGTGGATGTGTGAGTGGTTTTGTGGGTCAGTGAGTGGGTGTCTGAGTGGCTGTATAGGTCTGTGAGTGGGTGTGTGAGTGTCTATAAGGGTATGTGACTGTTTTGTGGGTATGTGAGTGGTTGTATGAGTAGTTATGTGGGTGTGTGAATGGGTGCATGTCTGACCATTTCAAACATTGTAGTAAGCCATTTCTCAAGAAAAGCATGTTCGTTATCAAAAGAAAATGTGTGGTCATGCATCCTGAAAGGTTGCCCAGCAGCAGAAAAATGTGACATGCGAGAGTAAAGCAAAGAGAACAGTTTGTGAGTTGTGCAAAGTGTTGATGTCACCAGTGACACAGAGCTGTACTGGAAGGAAGCAGCCTCCCTGCTGCGGCAGCAGGTCACACTACAGCAATCAGTGCCTTTTCTATTGATTTTCTTTTCTTCTTCATAGGGGCAACCTGGAACAAGGGTTTTAGAGCACTTTACAACAGAACTGGGCTACTTTATACATTGTTTTCTTTTCAGGCACAGGGAGCTAACGTGATTTAATTCCAGTCAAAGACCTGCAGGACAACTTCTGAACATCCTGTGCCATGTGGTGATGACACTGCCTGGGAGCAAAAGTAGAATGTACATTTAAGATATGCCATGGCACTAATCATTTTAATGATGCAGTAGTAAAAGAAAGGCAGAGGCGCTACATACAGATCAATGTTTAAGGCACGTGATTATATGTTCTTTGCAAGCACTCTACAGCAGTCAAGTGTTGGGAATCTAACTATTTAAAACCTATTAACAAAATGTGCTTGGTGCCCTCTATTTAAAAGAAAATCAACTAATAAAAGTGCAGCCTTTAAAAACAGAGGTTGCAAAGGAGAGAGAAATAGCAACATTTACAGGGTACGATTCATAATGAAAAAGGGTTGAGTAGCTGCACGTAGATCCTCAGAATGCATGTTTGAATTCAAATCTTGCACTGCCTGGTTAATTCATATTGATTACTCCCTCCCTGTATATTAGTGAGAGAAGCTGTCCAGGGGTTAATCTAAATGAAACCTTATTTCAGTTCCAGGTTCCCTAGTGAGCACATTGTGTTAGGATCTCGTTTCTATTCAAAAAGCATTTTTTCTTTTGCCAATATCTTTGGCGTTGTTTGATGAATCTTCGCGAAATTTCCAAACTAATGGCCCGCTCAGGTCAGCTCCTGTCTTGAAAGTTTCGGGGTGATTCGTCAAGCGGTGGCCGAGGAAAAAAAGGGGGTCCCAAAACGCGTTTTCCCCATGTTAATTTCCATAGGAAAAATTGGAACAGGCTACAGCCCGAACTGCTGAACGGAATTACACCAAATTTGGCAAAAAGGTAGCCCTTGGTTCAGAAAGAGACCTTTTTTTTAAATGGTGTAAAACCGTTCAGTAGTTCCTTAGAAACTAGAAAAAGAAAAGTTTCGATATCTGAGCACCGAGGAGGGTTCGCGAATCCTCCCGGGCACGAGCTTCACTCTGATTGGCTGCCAACACTCTAATCCAGAGTGTGTTGGCAGCCATCTTGTGACTCGGTAACTGAGTCACAAGAAAAGAGTAAAAAAAAAGGTGAACAACAAGAAAAGGGGGCAGGGTAGAAACACCCTGAGCCCCTAGGTCTGCTCAGGGGGTCGCACAAGGACCCCAAGGGCCAAAAAAAGCATTTTCTTTTTTAAAACGGCAGAATTTGCGTTGGGGTTGCGAATCCTGCAGCGAAAATAAAAGAAAAACTAAGCGCGGGCTCCCGCACTTCATTTTTGAAAGCCCCTGGTGGGCCAGGTCCCGGGGGCACTCGCAAATTAATTTGCGGGGGCCCACGGGGGCCCTTGCAGCCCCGGGGACCGCCACCTCCCCGGGGCTTATTTAATAAACTGCGGGGGGCACTGCGGCCCCCCGCAGCCCCGGGGACCGCCACCTCCCGGGGCTGTAAAAATAAATGCATGGGGGGGTCGAAACCCCCCCATGCTGCCCCGGAGACTGCCACCTCCCCAGGGCTAAATTAATTAAGGGCAGGGGGGCCTCGCAGGCCCCCCCAAGCCCTGGGGACCACCACCTCCCCGGGGCTGTAAAAATAAATGTGTGGGGTGGTCCCAACCCCCCCACGCTGCCCCGGGCACCGCCACCTCCCCGGGGCTAAATTAATTAAGGGCTTGGGGGCCTCGCGGGCCCCCCCAAGCCCCGGGGACCGCTACCTCCCCAGGGCTTTAATCAATAATTAGTGTGGGGAGGCTTCAGCCCCCTCACACTGCCTCTGGGACCACCACCTCCCTGGACTTAAAACATTGGGAGGGGGGCCGCGCGGCCCCCCTTCTGGAGCCCTTGATGGCCCTGGGGACCACCACCCCCCAGGGCCGGCTCCTGCAGTGTCCTGGGGTGCCCACCCCCGGGACATTGCTGTTTGCTATGGCAGGGCGGGAGCCGTGCGGCTCCTGCCCTGTCATAGCAAACTCTGCTTCAGCTTCATGGAAGCGAGAGCTTGAAACCTGTCCTCGCTTCTATGAAGCGAAGCAGAATTGCTTTTGAGCAAGGGAGCTGCATGTCAGCAGCTCCCTTGCTCAGCAGCTGCCGGCTCCCGCAGGAGGCGGGGAGCCGGCAGGACTGTGGGGGCATTGGGGCTCTCCCCACGGTCCCCAACGGAGAGGCCAGGCCCCGGGGGATGGGGTCCCCGGGGCCAGAAGTGGCCCGGGAGGGGGGCCACACGGTCCCCCTCCCCTATAATTAAATTTTTTTAAAAAACAGAGAAAAGGCCGGCCCCGGGGGATGGGGTCCCCGGGGCCATAATTGGCCTCTGGAGGGGGGCCACGAGGTCCCCCTCCCCAACATTATTTTTAAAAAAAGAAACAAGGCTGCCAGGCCCCGGGGGATGGGCTCCCCGGGGCCAAAAGTGGCCCAGGGAAGGGGGGCCACACAGCCCCCCTCCCATAACAAAAAAAAAAAAAGGAACCGGCAACTCGCCGGAGGCCCCGCCCCCTCCCTGCACCACTCTGCAAATGCGCCCCCTGGCGAGTTGTAAGTTGGGGAATTAATTCCCCTTCAATCCTGAGGGTCCCTGGGGGCCAACTAGCCCACCAGGTACATCCACTAAGTGCCACAGAGCTGCATTGCAGAGAGGTGGTACGAGGCCATGCCCCTTTTTACACCACTCTGCAAACGTGGCTTCTGGTGCATTGGTGGTGGGGCGATGAGGTCCTCTTGTGTCCTGAGTACCTCAGGACACAAGTGGACTTCATCCTCCGAGCAGCAGTGCGCCAGAAGCCGCGTTTGCAGCATTGTGTAAAAAGGGGCATGGCCTCAGAACACCTCTCTGCAATGCAGCTGTGTGGCGCTTACTGGAGGTACCTGGTGGGCTAGTTGGCCCCCAGGGACCCTCAGGATTCAAGGGGACTTAATCCCCCAACTTACAACACGCCAGGGGGTGCGTTTGCACAGTGGTGCAGGGAGGGGGCGGGCATGATATAACAAGTTAGCAATCCTGCTGTGTGGGACTTACTGGAGGTAATAGGAAGGGTAGTTGGCCGGCCCCCAAGGTTTACGTTGGGGGCTAACTACCCCTCCTGTTACCTCCAGTAAATCTCAGACAGTGGGATTGCTAAGAGGTGTTCAGAGGCCACGCTCACCTTTCTCCACCACTCTGCAAACGTGACTGCTATGTTATAGTTGGTAATTAGCTTTTAAAAAACCTTTGAAATTCACTGAAAATACCATAGGTTTCAGGGACGTTATAGTTAAATATTAGCATTTAAAAAACCTTTGAAATTCACTGAAAAAACCATAGGTTTCAGGGACATTATAGTTAGAAATTAGCATTTAAAAAACCATAGAAATTCACTGAAAAAACCACAGGTATCAGGGACGTTATAGTTAGTTGGACATTTCACTCGTACAAAACCAGAGAAATTCGGCTGTTATAGTTAGTAGAGATAACTATAACTTGCGCCCCCGCAATGCACTGCTGATGACGTCACATATTACATCACTCATGACATGGTCAGTGATATCACTGATGACATCACTCATGACATCTCAAATGACATCTCAAATGACATCACTGATGACATCATCCATGTGATAATCTGATGCACCTCCTCACACCCTAATAAAACCTTTTATACACCCACTCTAAAATACAGAATACCAATATCGAAACCATAGACAGACCAATAGCAGTTACTTCATACCCGCTCAGTGATTCCTAGGTCTACACACACACATCCACTCATTCACTCATACAGTAACTCATACATGCAGTCACTCATCAATACAGCACTATCATATGCACTCATACACCTATACATACACTCACACACCGCCACTCATCCATAGACTTACTCACACACCTACTCAGTCATGCAAAGAATCAATCACACCCATTTACTCACCTATACAGTTATATACAGACCACCTTACTTATTTATACAAATACTAACACATACTTACTGTTTTTTTTAATCACTGATACAAGCACACACTCATCCATACAGCCACTCTCACAATCACTCACTCTCACGTATAGTCATTTATATACTCCAACACTCACATATACTGCCTTTCACATATGAAGTTACTCACACATATTCCACTGAGACATCCATTCACTCACCAACACACCCATACACACACTCACCCACCCATACAGCCCTTCACAGATGCACTCTTGAACCCATACACCCAGTGAATCACCCACTCACACATCTATGCACAGAGTCACCCACCCCCCACCCACTCACACAGATACTCAGGCACCCATAGAGATACTCAGACAACCAATCAATAACCAATATAGACAGTCATATAGCTACTCACCAACCCATACAGCCACTAATACACCAACTGACAGACTGATACAGACATTTACACAGTTTACTCACTAACCCATGCATTCAGTAAGACACATTTAGTCACTCACTTATACAGTCAGCCACACACCTACTAAATCATCCATTCACACTTATACACCCACTCATTCTTCAATACACCTTAGCATATATCTATATAAAACATATTTAAACTTTACAGAAACACACATTCACTGGATGATGTCATCAGTGATGTCATCAGTGATGTCATTTGAGATGTTATGAGTGATGTCATCAGTGATGTCACTGACCATGTCATGAGTGATGTAATATGTAACGTCATCAGCAGTGCATTGCGGGGGCGCGAGTTATAGTTATCTCTACTAACTGAATTTCTCTGGTTTTGTACGAGTGAAATGTCTAACTAACTATAACGTCCCTGATACCTGTGGTTTTTCAGTGAATTTCTAAGGCTTTTTAAATGCTAATTTCTAACTATAACGTCCCTGAAACCTATGTTTTTTTCAGTGAATGTATCTATATATATACATACACATATATATATGTATATAAGGAGCTGTGTAGTTATAGTTAGGTCAGAGTTTCATAGGAAGAGTGTTTACTGTTTCTCTAATAACTTTGGCCCCATTTGATGAATCTTCACAAAACATTCCCCAAAATTGTTCATCCACCTCAATTCCTTCCTGCAAAGTTTTGGGGGTGACTTGTCACATGGGGTCTGAGAAAAAGGGGAGGGGGCAAAACATAATTTAACCATGTTGGGAAGCAACACAAAAAGAACAGATAAACGGAATTACAGCAAATTTAGACAGTTAGGGCCTCAGTACGATGTCGGGTGGACCGCCAGCGACAGGCCGTAGGGGGAGGCCCGCATGACATCCAGGGCAGTGGTCCGACCACAAGATTACAATACTGGCGGTCAGAGTGCAGTGGTTGGGGGAAAGACCGCAGCAACCGACAGGCTCAAGAGCCCATCAGGGCAGCGGTTGGACTGCAGTCCCTACAATGAAGGTGGTGCCTGGGCAGGCACTGCTATAGGGATTATGATGTCCCTTTCTCTTAGCCTTTACATGACAGTTCCACCGCTATGTAAAGGCAGGTGGAACTGGACTTTGGGGGCCCCAAGCAGGGCCCCCGTGGGCCACTGGAATGTGTAGTGCCCCAAGCACATTCATGTATTGTATGCCAGGCACCCCCTTTTTAGGGCTGCAGCACAAGCCACAGTGTTATTGAGCACATCATAGTACGGGGGTGGGTGGGACCTCTGACTCCTTGTTGGGCAGTCCCATTCCCACTGCGATGGTGGTCCGTTGTCCGACCGACCGCCATTGCAATAAGCCCCCAAGATCTTTACCCATAAACTGTGCTTATCCTTATTTGGTGTAAATCTGTTCTGCCTTTCTTGAAAAATGTGCTTTTAAATAGGTGCTGTGGGTGGTCATGAAGGGTTTAAATAAATAGATATATCTGGAAGGTTGGTCCTACTCCAGCAGAACCATAAATCTAAAAAGTAAGGGTTTCTCATTGGCTCAGAAAGCTTTTGCTCCAAACAAACATTTTTGTCCCGCGGCTGATGTAATTAATGATGTAATTTAACATATCATGAATGATGTAATATGTGATGTCATAAGCAGCACATTGAGGGGTCGCAAGTTATAGTTTGCTCAGTAAACTATAACTGATGAATTTATTTTTTAGAGAATATATATAAATTACAAGTGGAGTTACAGTTAGATCAGAGTTTTAATGGGAAGAATGTTTTTGTATGGTAATAAATTTTGCACCATTTTCAGGAATCTGCATTAAACCTTCCCAAAAAAATGTATCCACCTCAGCTTCTTCCTGGAAAAGTTTTGCACCAATCTATCAAGCGAAAGGTGGGGGGGTTCCAAAACAATGACATGTCAATTCCCAATGGAAAGCTTGCTCTCAGATACGGAATTACAGCAAATTTAGCAACAAGTTAGAACTTTACTCAGAATGCATGTTTTTTGTAATTTGGTGTACATACACTTAGCCATTTTTGAGAAATTTTCATTTAAAGAGGTGCTGGGATTGGGCTTGAAGGGGTTAAAATATTAGCATTTACCATTCCCACTCTAAACTTAACCGTACTTGGGAAAGTATTGGACTTTGGGAGAGATGGGGTTCAGATTTACTTTTCCCACTCCAAACTTAACTTCACTGGGGAAAGTGTTAGACATTGGGGTGGGGGTCAAATTTACTATTCACACTCCAAATTTCACCACTTTAAGGAAAGTGTTGGACTTTGATTTTTTCAAATGTATTATTCCCACTCCAAACGTAAGCACATTGGGGAAAGTGTTGAACTTTAGGGGGGAGAAATTTAATATTCCCACTCCATATTACACCACACTGGCAAAAGTCTTGGACTTTGGGCAGTTCAGGTTTACTATTTCAAATCCAAACTTCACTACATTGGGGAAAGTATCAGCCTTTGGAGGGAAGAGGGTCAAATTTACGATTCCCACTCCAAAGTTGACTAAATTAGGGAAAGTATTGGACTTTGTGGGTGAGATTTACTATTCCCACTTCAAACCTAACCACATTGAGAAAAGTGTTTACTTTGGAGGGTCCAGATTTACTATTTCCACTCCAAATTTCATCACACTGGGGAAGTATTAGACTTTGAGGGTGAAAGGTTGGCTCAGATTTACTCTTCAAATGTAAAACTTTACCAAACTGGTGAAGGTGCTGGGCTTTGGAGTGCTCAGATTTACGGTTCCTACTGTAAATTTAACCACATTGGGGAAAGTGTTGCACTTGGATGGGTTGTCACATTTTGCTATTCCACATCAAACTTAAGAACATTAGGAAAAGTGTTGGACTTTGAGGTGTTCAGCTTCACTATTCAAACTCCAAACCTCAACACATTGGGAAAAATGATCGACTTCGAGAGGGGCTAACTTTACTATTCCCACTCCAAACTTAAAAATATTAGTGACAATTTGGTACTTTTAGATTCCAAATTTACCCTCTTACATACATTTATAATAGATATTAAACTAAAAATAACACATTAAAGAATTTGCAAGATACATTACAGAAATCCATTTTAATTCAAAATAAACCACACAACATAAAAACAGATAGATAGATAACTATCAAAGAATTAGAAAAAATAACAAATAGTTACTATCATTTATCATTTTCAAATTAATAACTATGATGAATTCTAATGTAATGTAATGTAAATATAATTTATAAAGTGCGGTTTATGCCCGAGGGCGTCTTGGCGCTATAGAACTCTGATCAAAGGCAAAAGAAATAGCCAATGTGGTACGCGGAGGCTAAGATGCTTTATCCATCCTTTGTAAAAAGCCAGGTTTTTAAGGCTTTTCTGAAACTGAGAAGAGAAGGAGCTGTTTTTAGGGTAAGTGGCAATTTATTCCAAAGCATTGCCATTGTCCTGTAAATGCTCCTATCCCTCCATGTAGCCTTTTTAAATGGGGAGACCATCATGTTCCTGGTCGAACCTGAACGTAGTGCTCTTGCCGGCATGTACCATTTAAATTTTCTCTTAAACTAGTCAGGCCCCAGTCCTTGCAAAGATTTAAATGCCAGAAAGAGGACTTTGAACTTACATCGTTGTCTAACTGGAAACCAATGTAGTTTTTTGATGGCTTCTCTCGCTGATTCGTATTTTGGTATTTCAAAAATGAAGCGAGCCGCTGCATTTTGCAGAATCTGGAGTCTGTTCAGAAGACCTGATGTTAGAGTGAGATAGATACTGTTACAGTAGTCTATCCATGTGAGGACCATAGCCATGGTCACTGTTTTTAAAAGATCGGGAGGTAGATATTTTTTGATTTTTTTATCAGCCTTATGGAGCAGAAGGATGCAGATGTGATTTTGTTGACTTGCTCTTTGAATTTCAATTCACTGTCTATCATGACTCCTAAGTACTTTACCTTGGTAGAGGGTATGGGCAGTGCGTCCAACTCTGGCGGCCACCAATCCGGTGTCCAGAGGGAGGGTTTATTACCGAAGATGATGACCTTGGTCTTTGAGGCATTCAGCTTCAGGCAATTGCAATCCATCCAATTGCTCACCTTCCTCATACATGAGCTGAAAGCCTCACCAGAGCTGTTGTTCCCGTTAGTCAGAGACACCACAATTTGGGTGTCATCCGCATATGAGGCCAAGGTAAAACCAGCGTCTTTGATGATTGACGCCAGTGGCGTAACATAAAGATTAAAAAGTGTGGGGCTCAGTGCCGATCCCTGTGGGATTCCGCATGGCAGGGAAAACTGCCTGGAGACAAAATTGCCCATTGCCACGTTTTGTTGTCGATTTGTTAGAAACGATTTTAGGAGATCCATTGCTGTTCCTTTTATCCCCAGGTCATGGGGCCAGTCGACCAAGATCTCGTGGCTGACCGTATCAAAAGCCGCAGAGAGGTCAAGCAGTACCAGCGCCGCCGTCCCCCCTCTGTCAAGAACTTCCCGTATAGCTTCCGTTGCTACAATTAGTGCAGATTCTGTACTATGATTTTTTCTAAATCCGTGTTGTGTGTCGTCTAGCAGCGAATTTACTCCTATGAAATTTGAGATTTGTTGGTTCATAATTTTCTCTGCCAACTTAGCAGCAAAAGGGAGTCTCGAGATAGGGAGGTAATTACTCGGGTCTGCAGTATCCAGATTGTCTTTTTTTAGAAGTGGGAGAATTGAGGCAAGTTTCCACTGGGAGGGGAAGATCCCATTGATGAACATATCGTTAAGGATTTGTCCCAGATTTTTCGCCACTTGGGCAGGTATCATGTGCATTATACTGGGCGGGCAGGGATCATATGGTGAGCCAGATTTAATTAACAGAATTAGGTCTCTGAGTTGTTCCTCCGGGGGGGTCTTGAAGGTGGAGAAGCTGATTCTGCCTTCTAGGTCAGTTGGCATATGCTCAACCTGATGATTAGCTACTTTGTTTGCCGCAAATTTATTGTGAATATTAACAACCTTCTCTTGAAAAAAGATAGCTAGCGTGTCACAGAACTCTTGATTTATCCCAGCGTGACTGGCACTAGTTGGTGTAACCAGCTTCTTTATTACAGAGAAGAGAGTTTTATTTGCATCACAGGTGGCTTTTATGTGCTCTGAGTAATAAGTGGTCTTTGCTGCTAGGATACCCTCTTTATGCTTTGCTAGTTTAGCTTTATAAATGATCTTTTCCTCTGCCTCATAGCTTTTTCTCCATCTTTGTTCTTGTCTGTGACAGTCCTGCCTAGATAGCCTGAGATTCTCATTGTACCAAGGCTGGAACGTTTTTTTTTGTTGAGTTTTTGTATGTAGTTGGTGCTACCATGTCTAATGCAGTGTTTAACCAGTGCGAAAAATTCTCCACATTTTTCTCCAGGTTATCCCCCAGTTGACAGGGGTTGGAGGCAATGGCCTCTCCTAATTCAGCTGAGCATATTTTATGCCAGGCTCTGCCCTTTGTTTGCTGGATAGGGTGCCTATGTTTGATGTTTTTTTTGGTTTTTATTAGCCATTTAACCACCCAGTGATCAGACCATGTCACTGGAAAAGATGGCAATAAATTGATGGCATCATCAGTGGAAAAAATACCATCTAACATGTGACCGGCACTGTGTGTTGGCCCTTTGGTGATTAGAGAGTCCGAAGGAGTCCATAGTATCAATACGTTTTTTAATTCTAAAAAGTTAAGTTACATTTCTGAAAGAAATATTTTAAAAATTGAAAATTAAAAAAATATAATATTAAATAACACAGATGTAAAACAAAAAAAGCAAACTAAAAAACCCCTATAATTAATACCAATAAATATATTAAAATTAATTAATTTTTATTATTTAATTTATTTTAAAAACCTATAAATTATTTAAATGATCAAAAAACATTAAACAAGGTATACACCAGGAAATTCTTTGAAACTTTAAAAAATGACAATATTAAAACTAAATAAAACAAAGACATTGCATATAACAATTTTAATTTTACATCATTAAAGACAAAAAATACAATTAAAGATGTAATTTCATTACAAATAATTTATTATCAACACTTTTAATAATTAGAAAAATACAATAACACCATTTATAATTAAATATAAACATAAAAGGTAACAGTTTTAAATTACTTCCCACCCTATTCCCGTATAAACCCAACATCCTGCTCATAAAACTATTCTACAAAAAAATTATAAAAATGAATTCAATATATTAAAGCAAACAAAATGCACATAATACACCAAAATATTATCTGAATTACAGCCATTTGTTTAACAATGACATAAAAATGTTTTACGGAAAAACAATATCCTTACCTGCGATATTCTGGCCCACAACATTTTGACATCATGACATCCAAGACACAATATTTGTGTCTTGCAATATTCTTTCCATGAACATTTTGCCGGAACACTTGGTTTATATTTAGGGTTCTCCTAATTGAGTAACTGAGACACTTGTTTTAAATATGTAATGGAGGACAAGCTCTGTGCATCCTGCAAAATGAGGGATAACTAGGTTTGAGCTCTTTGTGAACTGAGTTTCAACATTTTATATATTTATTACGAATCTACTGTGCTCCCCACTGTTGGCGAGAAACACATTTTTTTTTTTGCCTTGCAAGTTACATTTTTGCCAAAGTATGATACTAAAATATATTTTATTTCAAATATTTTGTCATCTTAAATATCTAAATACATTTTAAGAAAAATCAAAAACACATGGGAGATCTTATTTGCCTTATCGCTTTGAATATGAGGCTGAATGGCTCTACTGTGTTAATTAATGCACTCTCACCCGAAATCATGATGCATGCCAATTCTTTGTACACCAAGGTTTTCCTTAAGAAGCAGGAGAGCCCATTTAATTAGCTAAGAGTTTGCATTCACCTACATTGTTCAATATGACTTATAATTTGAAATTCCAAAACAGATAGATAAGCTTTTAAGAGAGACATGACCTTTCAAGCATCTATATTAAGAAGTTTGCGCTCCAGTTTTAGTGATTGGCAATGTTGACTGCAATAATTCAGGTTTACCTTCAACGTGCAATGTCAGCGCGTAATGTCTATGATGCACTGCCCATACGTTTTCTGGAAGAGCCTTGAGTTCAGAAATCTATAGAGTGCTGATTGAAGACAAGAGCATATTTCCTGTTTCTGTTAAAGCCTAGATTTTATTTTACTTTTTTTTTTACGCAGCAGCAGAATGAAAAAGGGAGTTCCCCCACTTCTGGACACCACAATACACAGTGCTATGATTTGTCATGAGCATGCAGTCCTGTAAGTCTCCCAATCCTCTTTTTATCTTCTCTAAAATTATAAAGGAAATTTGATAGAACAACATAGAGCAAAAAAAAGGAAATGATGGAGCAATTTTCAATTTCACTTGATCAGAATCCTCCTTTTTTGCTTTTTCTGCCACAGTTTTCGGCCTACTTAGCAGACTTCAAAATAGAAAGAGAGACCCAAATATGCTTTCATACATTTTTTCATATTGCTGTTTTAAATCACTACCCATGACCGCAATTTACTTGCCTTGTTCAGATATCTGCCCTTCCCCTCTCAATAGGAGCCTTAATGACTTAGATGCTTGCTCACCACTTCAGAGGTACTCATAATTACTGCCAATATTTGAGGGTCACTCTGTGATTGGCTGGCTGCAGTAGCCGGGCCTGCATCATCCTCGTCTGCCGCTATTCTTTTTGTTACTTATGAGTAAAAGTAGTATAGGCTCATAAAGTTGCAATTTATTAAAGTTTTCTTAACTTTCCATATGTTTCCAAAATATTTTACTTTTGTGATACCTTTTTTCATCTATAATAATTTACAAGCTGTTCTTTTTTATTACAGTGCTGTTGTTAGTGAAATATGATACTTTCAAAAACTGGCATAGTGTTGGAATATACATTTACAGAGTTAATATATTCACGCACTGCTCATTTTTGTAATGCTGGTTAGCAACAGGAACATTCTGCTGCCCTCACACTGTGCTTGGCATTGTGGCACTGGTAAAATATCTTAAAAATAGAAAAATAAATTTAACCACAACAAGTTCAACCTATGGAAATAAAAAAATAACTAGAAGATGGCTTGCCATAATGAGAAGCATCCTGATTGCTTACCCCCTTTTTCAGCCCTGTGTTTGCATCGTCAAAGTTCCCTCTGCTTGAAACAAATGGAGACTAGATTTCTGCAATTGCACCACCTCTGATTTATTCCCCAAGATCATTGGATCAAGTCAAAATAGCAAACCTTTAACCTTCAAGAAAGGCCCGTTATCCTGACCAACTGGAATAACAGGTAGAGAGATCACGAGAGATATCCACCGGTATGGGGAACAATAACGGGGACAGTTAAAGTAAAGCTTTGCCTTACAAAACTAAAAAATAAATAAAAAAACTTTTTGGGGAATTGTATTATGTAGCACAACCTATTAGTTGTGTCTTAAGGCCTTAACTCACCTTATGGGAGTTCTGAGCCTGAGAATACCTTTTTGTGGAGTCAGAAACATTGTGGCCCCTTAGCATTCTGTCAAGAAAAGCATCATGCACCAGAGACATGGGCAACTGACAAATGAGACCTGCCTCCTGTCTTTTAGCGACCAGTGCCCATGGACGTCACCAAAGGTCGTAGTTGTGACTCATGGGCTCTCCCTTGCGACCCCTGGCATTGTTCTTGCAACCCCTGGCCTCTTTAGTTCCCATGCATGATGCAGCAGAAAAAGAGAAATTTCCAAGGTGCATTTCTCCTTTAAAAAGAGGAGAAGACTGTGGATTAGATCACTGCAATTGTAAACAGTTGCACAGCAACTGTTATAATTTGTCTGGTGACAGAACAATCCACCTTCCAGGCTGTGGGTGCAGGGAAGCTTCACTGCAGTGCAGACATATGGTACAACACTGGACATATTGTGTCAAATTTGACTGAAATCAACTAGAAACAAAACAGCTTAATGGAGCATGCTGTGCTGAAAGAGGGAGTCTCTGTAGGTGAACATAGGAAAATGTTGAAATAATCTTTTCAGGTCTGTGCTTGTATTTAACAGTTAACTATATTTCGAGTGTGTGTGTGAGAGAACAAGAGTGTGTATTAGAAATGGGGTTTCTGGTTGGCTAGGATGTGCACCTAAGCCAGGCAGAACCCACCACTCTAGTCAGGGCAAGTAAGTTACACACCAAAGATAACCTGTGCCCACCCTCTGGTAGCTTGGCGCAGAGCTGTCCGGCTTATCATTAGAGGCAATGTGTAAAGAGTTTGCGCAGCACACTCACACAGAAATACAATGAATACACCACAAAAGAGACTCCACACAGGATTGTATGAAATATATATATAGTGTATTGTACGTAACATAGACCAAAATGACATGTATCATAAATACTGTGCATACTATGGAAATCCTGAGATAGTACTTGTTATCCTGACAATGCAAAAACCAAAACGACATACATTATAACTTCAGGGAATGTTCGGCATCAGTTTGGTTAGGAACAAAAAGCACATGAATCACAATATGTCACAATAAGTGCATGAATCCCATTATATCATCATAAGCCCATAGGATGCAGCGCCCCAGCACTTCTACTAAAATTTTATTTGGTAATCAGAGACCACATCTTTATTTATTTATTTATTTATTATGGAGTTTTATATAGTGCTAGCCTGACCCGAGGGTATCGGAGCGCTTCACAACAGTTTTTGAGCAAGATACATACAATAAAGCAGTATTCTACATATAGGTTCGGAAGTCCAAGTGTGCTGAGCAGCATTGAGGTAGTACATGAGTCCTGAGATAGCCTCATAGAGTGCACGTTGTCTTGGGGTTGATATAATAAAGCAGTATTCTACATATAGGTTCGGAAGTCCAAGTGTGCTGAGCAGCATTGAGGTAGTCCATGAGTCCTGAGATAACCTCATAGAGTGCACGTTGTCTTGGGGTTGAACCACTTAGGGGGGGGGAGGAGCAGTTAGGGGTCAAATAGCAGGGAGGAGGTAAGTCTTAGAGCTACAATGTCTGGGAGAGACGACGAGCAGGGATTTGCGTTTAGATGGCGGCTATCCATTCGGGAGGGAGCGGTTGAGGAAAAGGACTTTTAGATGTTTTTTGAATTTTGTGAAAGACGAGATAGTCCTGATACTGACTGGGATGTCATTCCAGATTTTGGGCGCGTTTCCGGCGAAGGACCGTGCAGCAGTTTTTTGTTTGCGTGTTTTCATAGGGATGAGTAGTAGGGTGCTGGAGCTCCTGAGGTTCCTTGTCTGACCAGCCCTCTTGAGTTTAGGAGCCAAATACTCAGGTTTTCCTGTGTGCAGGGCTTTGTGTGTGAGGCAGGCAGTTCTGAAACTGGCACGCAGTTCGACTGGGAGCCATTTTAGTTTTCTGAGTGCTGGTGAAATGTGGTCGTATTTCCTGATTCCAGTGACCATTCTAGCTGCTGCGTCAAGAGTAGTTTTGAGGGGAGCTAGGTGAGATTTTGTTGTACCAGTGAGGGTGGCATTCCCATAGTCGAGTCTGGATAGCACCAATGATTGGGTGGCTTGTTTGAGGTCGTTGGTTGGGATGAATGGTTTTATTTTGTTAAGTAGCTTCAGGTTGACGAAGTCACTTTTTGAGGAGTTCTTGATGTGTTTGGCCATGTTGAGTTTTGAGTCTAGGGTGATTCCTAATGATTTAACGGAGTGGGTCAGAGTGTGATTGCCGTTAAGAGCATCCAAAGCTTTTAGCCATTCTGAAATATGAGGGTTCTCTTCTTTGTTGGAGATGAGGAGTATTTCGGTTTTGTCTTGGTCGAGTTTTAAGTGGTTAAGCGACAGCCAATGTTGGATTTCTTTTAGAGTGACATTTAGTCTATGAATGTCACCTATGGAGGAGGTTTCTAGATAGATCTGGGTGTCATCTGCATAGAGGTGGAAAGGGATGTTAGCATTTTCGAGTAGGGTGGTGAGGGGTTCCATGTATATGTTGAACAGTTGAGGTGAGAGCACTGAACCTTGGGGGACGCCCCTGTTGACAAGGTGTAGGTCGGAGGTAAAGTTTTTTATTTTTATCCTTTGTGAGCGGGTGTAAGAAGGAGGACCACCTCATCAGCACCTACCCTTTCTTGTAAAACCTTGATGAGAAGTTGGTGATCAACCGTGTCAAAGGCTGCCGATAGGTCTAGGAGAATGAGGAGGCAACATTGGTCGGTATCGAGGGATTTGTGGATGTCGTCTGTGATGTTAAGGATCGCGGTCTCGGTGCTATAGCCTTTTCTGAAACCCGATTGGTGGGGGTCAAGAAGGTTGATGCTATCCATGTGCTGAGTCAGTTGTTGGAGGACGCATTTTTCAAGGATTTTGGATAGGAGTGGGAGATTGGAGACGGGTCTGAAGTTATTCAGTTCCTTGGAGTCAAGGCCTGTTTTTTTTAGTAGTGGCGTGACTTGGCCAACTTTGAGGCATTCAGGTATGATGCCGGTTCTCAGGGAGCTGTTTATGATCTTGCACCAGAACGGGGCTATGGAGAGTTTCCGTTTTTTGGTCAGTTGGGTGGGTATCGGGTCAAGGACGTGAGAGGTTGGTTTGGAGGTAGAGATCAGTTTGAGGATCTCGGTTTCTGGGATGGGGTTGAAGGACTTCTAGGTTTTTGTGGGGTGCTTGGGCGTGCTATCTACTGTCACTGGGGGCAGGCTTTTGCAGACGGGGTTGACGTTGATGTCCAGTGAGAGCTCAATCTTGGTGATTTTTTGTCTTCGAAGAAGATGGCGAAGTTTTCACACAAGTCCTTGGAGGCCTGTAGGGAGGATTCCGGGGGTTTGGAGGTTTGTTGCCTGATGATTTTGAACAGTTTGTTGGGCCTGTTTTTTGCGTTGTCCAGGGCAGCACAGAAGAAGGTGGATTTTTCGCTGCTGATGTGTTTTTTGTATTTCCTTCGGGTTGCTTTGAGTTGTTCGAGTAGGCTTGAGGAGGGGTTGCTCCTCCATAGTCTTTCTGTAGCTCTTAGTTGTCTTCTTTTGTTGTTAATGTCCGTGTTGAACCAAGATCTGGATGGGATGTTCCTGTTTTTTTTTAGTTTAGTTCTACTTGATCTAGAATGGATGTCATGTTTGTGTTGTAGTGGGAGGTGAGTTCTGTTGTGGATAGATCATCCGTGGAGGCAGTAAGGAGAGAGTTAACCCTTCCCTCTAGGTCAGTCATGTTAATCTGAGTGAAGTTTCTAGTCCATTTCGGAGGGTCTTGGGTGGGGGGTTTAAGTGTGATCGGCTGAGTGAGGCGGAAAAGGAACACCTGTGCTCCTACTACAAGGACTGGGGTAATCCAGGCAAGTACCTAAATCAGCAATATGGGGGCCTCCATCTGGATCTTACCTCGTCTTGCCACGGTGAGTCCTCAAGAAAGGGACACACACACACACCTCAGGATTCAGCAGGGGGACCTTGCTGGATCCTCCGTGTGTACAATTGCCAAGGAGTAGCTGCCCGCTGTTAGAAATGGGATTTCTGGTTGGCTAGGGCTTGCGCCTAAGCCAGGCAGAAATCACCACTCTCGGCAGGGCAAGGGAGTTACACGCTGAAGATAACCCCTGCTCACCCCCTTGGTAGCTTGGCACAAGCATTCAGGCTTATCCCAGAGGCAATGTGTAAAGCGTTTGCGCAACACAATCACACAGCAGCAACACACTAGGCACACCACAAAAGAAACTCCACACAAGGTTATATATAAAAAAAATAGCCTTTGTATTACTCATAAACACATTAGAGCATAATCACAAATATGTACCCTGTGCCACCTGGCACTAGATATAACTTTACAGGGGATTATATACATGACAGGGCCAATCGGGCCACTGTCATCACCACTAGCACATAAGTAGTAAAACACAACCAGTAACTACTGGTAACATCACAGGTAGCATAAACGCATTATGCATAACATTTTAGACATCAATCCCAACTTAGCACCAGTGCACCACAGTAACACTGATAAGGGCTGTCTGCCCTGCCAACACACAAGGGGAACACCAGGCCGACTGGCCTGCTCCTCGGGAGCCCGTCTTGGGTGTCCCGAACTGCCCTATGTCCCACAAAGTCAGGGCTCACCTAGCTCTGTGTCTCCCCTCACACGGGGCCTCCAACCTGGCCCCTCCTGGCTGCCGGTGCAGCAAAAACACCATGTGTAATGCACAGGCGGCGGGGTTGCAACTCACCCCAATCTCCTTCAATGGTGGATGCCCCCCTATGCTGGAGATGAGCATGTAGTTGCCCGCGACCATGTGGCGCAACTGCAATAAGGCAAAGAGTGTTACTAGGGCTTCCTCACCGTCCCTACTCACCAGGGCCTCTCTAGGCTCTTCTGGTCTCCTCGCTGTGCCCTGCGATCTCCGGTAACCCGCCTCTCCCTCTTCCCGGTGGGGGGGAGGTGGGAAGTCGCGGAATGGAGCCCGCGAGGCTCCGGTCCTTCCGATGCCGCAATCTCTGTTTGAGGCACCCGCGAGGTGCCGGCTCTATCTTCAGCCAGGCCCCGCCCACAAACAGGCAACCTCTGCCTGTCTTCCGGCCTCAGGAGGGCCGTCCTCATACGGAGCAAAGTCTCCGTCGGATTGGTTCTTTTTCTGGGCCAGGCGGCCCCGCCCGCAACCAGGCCACAGCTGCCTGGCTTCCTGTCTCTGCGCTAACTCCGCTGCAGCACTCTGGCAGCTCACCAAAACAAAGGGAGGGAGAGCGCTCCCTTCCTGCTTCTCCTGGACCTTCTTCCCGCTTCCTCGGGCAAAGCTCCGCCCACAACCAGGCAACCTGGAGGAATACTCGCACTGGGATTCCTTCTCCACCGGATTCCGGGCTAGAGCTGACTTCTCTGCGCAGCGCTTTGGAGCACCAAGCTCCCGAAATGTTCCTCACGCCACTGGTGGCCCCAGCAGCATCCAGCTGGTCCACCTCACCAGGACCGAACAGCATTCTCCCCAAGGCAAAGGGGCTCAGTCCACTCACGGTAGAGGGGAGAGCCCAGCAAGGACCCCACGCTGGGTCCAAGGGCACACCGGGCAGAGCTGGGCACAGGCAGGCCAGCACGTAGGGACCCCCAGGAGCCAGCAGTTGGGTCCCATGGCGGTTCCTCCTGGCAGAGTGCCCCTTCAAGTCCAAGTAAGCACCAAAAAGCACACTTTACATGAGGTCACAGCCCCAATACTTATACTACATGTCCTCTTTATTCTGCCCTGGCACAGGGTTTGGGACCCAGTTCCAACCAGTTCTGGGGGGCACTTAACAAGTGCACAACAATCCCCATTGATAGTGTAGGTCCTGGCCCCAGACACACTACAGGGGGGCGTAGCCAGCATTGTACACGGCAGGCACAGACCTATTCAGGGTCAGGGGCTACTCCTCCCACTACTCCAAATGCAGATCTGCCTATTCAGCCTAGTGCTGACTCACCCAGCCCCTCTGGAGCCACAGCACCTCCCCAGCCCCTGTCACTCAGGAGCCAGACATGCAATACACATCAGGCAGGCACAAAGACACATAGCACACAGAAATGCCCACTTCTAAAAGTGGCATTTCTAAAATAGTGACAATAAATCTGCGCACACCATTATGCAGCATTTATTTCCACTCCAAACATACCAAACTTGATCACGCTGCTCCTCTCATATCAGGAATTATCACTGAAACACTTATCAGGGAATCCCCAATGCATTCCTATGAGAGGGCAGCCTCACAGTAGTGAGAAACCAAAATGGCTGTTTGTCACTACCGGGACATGCCACACAGTTAAGGCATGTGTCCTACCTTTTGCCTACAATGCACCCTGCCCATAGGGCTAGCTAGGGCCTACCTTAGGGGTGACTGATAGGTAGTAAAAGGGGAGTCACAGACGTGGCACTCGCTTTATGTGCCACATCACAGCAGCAGTAAACTGTGCGCGCAGGCTCTGCAATGGCAGAGGCCTGAGACAGGTTTGCAAGGCTACTTTGGTGGGTGGCGCAATCAGCGCTGCAAGCCCACCAGTAGCACTTAATTTTCTAGCCCCGGGTATATGAGATACCACATTACTGGGGACTGATAGGTAAATTAAATTAGCCAATCAGGTGTAGACCAATCTTACCATGTTTATCATAGAGAGCACATGTACTTTACACTGGACAGCAGTGATAAAGTGCCCAGAGTACTAAAACCAGCAACACCATGTCAGAAAAAAGACTAGGAGGAAGGCAAAAAGTTCAGGGATGACCCTGCAAAAAGGGCCAAGTCCAACACCCGCGAACACACGGTGCAGCTGTAGAAAGGACAGGGCTCCTGCAGTACTGTGATGCCACTATGAGGTGCCGCACCAAGCTGAGCGGCCACAGAGGACCCCACAGCTGTACCTTTTGAGTGGTCCTCTCATCCCTGGGGACCCACTCCCTGGATAAAGTGGCAGGTAACCACGTTGCTCTTTTCCCCACCAAGGCAAGCCCGTCTGTGAGCTGCAGCTGGGGATAGAGTTGCCAATACAAACGTGAAATGTGGCGTCCTCTCCTTGGCGCTGTGGCTCCCAAGTAGGGGGGCCGTGCAGGAGGATTCCCTCAAGGTGGCGGCGAAGATACCTGTAGGTAGCAGGATCGCTTCCATGTCACTGAACACAGAGAGGTCGCACGTCTCAATTTCCCTGGCTGAGGGGCTGCGCCGGGGAAAACCACCCACAGTTCTCTGCTCAGACTAGGCTCCCAACATATGCTGCTCTCACCGGGGACACACGGAGCATTCAGCAATGCATGTGGAGTGACGCTGGATTAGGGCAATACTTCTGCCCACCAACAATCTTTCTCAGCAAACGGGGAATCTGGCACACGCTGCCGGCAGGAAGTCAGAAGGAGCACATACCAGTGCTGATAATAAAATAAATATATTACAGTTGCCAGACTCACAAGTCCCACAGACGTTTGCAAAGCTGTCTCCTGAAATCCAATGAGATCTCTGAAAACCCTAACAAGTACAGGGAGGGACGAGACACCCAGTCCCTGGAGAGCACTGGAGTACACAGAGCAAGTAGGCAGGCAGCAGGGCAGCACATAAGGCAAGATGTGAAGTGGCAGTCCCTCCTGCAGCCCAGCACTCAGCATGCAGCAGGCCAACACAGCAAAGCACACAGTCCCAATGGTGGTTCTTCCTAGCAGCACAGGAGTCCTCTGGCAACGTGCAGCATGTAGAGCCAGCAGCGCCTGGTTACAAATCCACGCAGTGTCTAAAATCATGGGGTCAGAGCCCCTGTACTTATACTCAAAATTGACTTTTTTCAAGGGAGGACTTCAAAGGGAACCCTTTCAAGTGCATAACAATCCCTTTCAACCCAGCCCTGGCTCCAGACGACAGTAGGGGGTAAACCAGTCCTTTGTGTGAGGGCAGGACACAACCTATACAAACGTAAAGTGTGGATGCCCTCTCCCTCTCCCAGGCCAGGAAGACCATCAGTATGCAGATATATGCAGATGTAACCCCTGTCACACCCAACCCTTCCTGTGTTGTGCTGTCTGGAAAGTATTCACCAAGTGTAGCTGTCACCCAGACCTAGACATGGATTGGAGTCAGGCAGCACAGCGAAATGCCTACTTTGTAAAAGTGGCATTTCCAGAATAGTAATGTACAATCTAACTACACCAGTAAGCAGGATTTATCATTACCATTCTAAACATACCAAACATGGCAACGCCACTCCTTTCAGATCAGGAATTACCACTTAAGGATATATACGGGAATTCCCAATGCTAGCCTGTGAGAGGAGTAGGCCTCACAGCAGTGAGAAACAAAATAGGATGTTTGTCACTACTAGGACATGCCACACATAAAGACACATGTCCTACCTTTTACTTGCACAGCACCCTGCCCAGAGGGTTACCTAGGGCCTACCTCAGGGGTGACCTATATGCAATAAAAGGGGGGTTTAAGGCTTGGCAAGTAGTTTTGAATGCCAAGTCACAGTGGCAGTAAACTTCACACATAGGCCCTGCGGTAGCAGGCCTGAGAGGTTTGAAAGGCTACTTTTGTGGGTGGCACAAGCAGTGCTGCAGGCCCACTAGTATAATTTAATTTACAGGCTGTGGGTAAATGGGATACCACTTTACATGGAACTTAGAAATAAATCAAATATGCCAAACAGGTGTAAACCAATCATATCATGTTTAGAGGAGAGAGTACATGCACATTAGCGCTGATTAGCAGTAGTAAAGTGCCCAGAGTATAAAAGGTAATAGAAAGAAGGTCAGAAAAATTGGTGGAGGAAGACAAAACGTTTTGGGATAACCCTGCAAAAAGTGCCAGGTCCAACAGTGTGTGTGAGTGAAAATGACAATTCTGTCACTGGCATATTGCATGTAATTTTTTGCAAAAGATTTGCAGTGCCATACTGTGTGTATTTTTGCCTTATGGGGTACATCCATTTCATATAGGGTTTATAGGGGGCAAACACTGCACATTTTGAAAAAATGGGGTCAACTCCTGAGTAGCGTCAGGCTACATGGGATTAGCACACCAATGCTTTTGAGCCAAATTGTGTGAACTTTGACCCCATTTATTTACATTTTTTTCTGGGGAGAATTTTCCGAGCCCTTCTAGCTGACATCTATGAGTATGATTGAAGCTTGCACTGCTACAGCCAATGCTGTTTCTTATTTTCGTGCTTTTTAACCATAGTTGGTCCTTTTCATGTGGTGATGCGGCTGGCATTGTGGACAATAATTGGATGCTCGGGCTGTAATTGGGCAGCATAGAATGGCCATCTAGCAAATGATGGCTGCCCCGGGGTTGTGATGGCAAAATCTCTGATTTGATTGCAGCCCTGTTGAAATATGTGTAATAACTAAAACAGATGAGTACTTCTTCTATCACCTTTTTAAAATTGTATTAACCTTGGTTTTATTTTTGCTCTTATTGTACATTTTTTACTTTGGTGATGACGCTACCTATGACATCATCAAGATCAAAGGTCACGTGACATCACCTCCTGTAATGCTACCAGGGGTGATGCTATGCGATGTCACTTTCTATGATGTTATCACAGGTCAAAGGGCATGTGATGTCACTTCCGCTACCCCTGGCATTTTGGTTAATTGATGTCCATGTGAGAACCGGTAAGATAGGTAATGTGAAAAATTTGTTTACCGCTAATATTACTTTACAGTAAAAAAAGCTGTTTGGTACATAGCTGTTGACATCTGTGGTAGTAAAGGCGTTCAAAGTAAGCATACCCTGCCATTTAAAGGAAACTGATTAAATTTGTTGCCATATCATATCCCTTTCATCAGAGATCCGCTCAATCTTCCAGAGCTTCAGCTTGTGAGATTTTAAACTTTCCCAACAATAACAGAAATCTTATACACTGGCTTATTCATCTCATGCTATTAAACAAATGCACTTCTGAGCGCAGAGGGTAAGTTGAGACACCAGAAGGTTTGATGTGTGAACGTACTTCAGACTTTCTGTCAGTATGGAAGCTTCAATGTCAGATGAATGGGTCTTGGAGATTGTTCAGGAAGGCTATGCAATCCAAGTCTTCTCTGTACTTTACATTCATTTATACCCTTGCCAAATCCATAGGACCCGGACCCCCCAGGTTGCCCCCGGCCCCGCCCCCACGGAACCCACAAATCAAGACTTGATTACCAGAGTTGTGGGAAAAAAGAGGCCATGTTTAATCCAAACAATCACAGATAAACATGACAATATCTATCTAATCAAGTTCACATTCCTTAAGATGCAGATTTATCAACTAGATCACTAAGCAATATTTACATTTTACATTTGATCATAGCATCATAAACCATCAGCAAGAAATGACAGGTTTAATTTATATACAAAAGGTTCTCTATCACTCCAGCACTAAGGGTCCCTCTGGCTCGCGTCCCCCAAATGAGAACCACGCAAGGCGCAACCCACCTGCGTTCTTGAGAGGTGAGCCCCTGCCATCTGGTCCTTGTCCGCAACCCTAGGGACCCACCCCTCCACCACCAGGCTGTCCAAGGGGGGCTCGTAGGGTATAACCAGGGGCCGCAGCCTCGTACCCTAGCTTGTAACCTGGCACCCTTGCCCCCAGCCGGTGTCCCCATTCTCTCTGGGGTGAGCTTACCGTCTCTCCCCCTCAGTGCTGGCCTAGGGAGTAAGCAGGAGGACTCCCGTTAACAATGTAAGTCAATTTCTGTGGCCTCCTTACCGCCACAAGGGCAACTAGGGCCAACCGGTTCTTCGCCCAACCCACCACAGAACAAATTCCTCACAAATGACCAAATGCCATCAATCCATAAGTCCGTTCCAATGTCTGACAAGTGCACGCCATCGCGATGGAACATCTGGTCCCCTCTGAGCAATCGGTGAGGTATGTGACAGAGGCGGCCCTGCCAGGTACACAGTTTGGCCAATTCTCCATTCAGGCACCTTACCGAAACGTCCAAAGCTCACGACCTCACTCCGGGCCCCCATGTACGCCGCAGGATCATGCATGACCATGCGATCCACGCCCCAGGGAATGTTCTCCCCAACAATGCGAATTATGTCTGTAAAGCGTCCCTGACAGCCCAACGACCAAGAGTCACCATGTCGTTCCCGCCCAAATGCAGGATGATTAAATCCGGGGATTGGAGTCCCTCGTGCGCCCTTGTCTCTTCCACCAACCGCCGCAGCTGCCCGATTCGGAGGCCCCCAGTGCCCCGCCAGTGGAATGACATCCCTTCCAAACACGCCGGTTTTCTACCTACGTTGCTGTTGCAATCGGTAAGTGGCCCGCCGCACGAAAGAGTGTCCCAACACCCATATCACCTTAGAGGGCATGCTACCCCAGAAAGAGAGAAAAGACATCAGAATGGCCACGTACGAGCAATCTGAGCAATATCACAATAAGTCAGGACGCACATAGCGCTTGAAACATGAGGAAGACCATCTACCGACACGCTTAACCTCGTCAACTGACAGACCTGCTCCCGCTGCCAAGGTTGCCGCCCCAATCCTGAATGAGTGGGTAGAATAACCGGTGGGATCTATACCCAGACTTCGCAAGGTGCTCCTGAACACTGCCCTGAATTGGTATTTTGACTGTTCATGTATAAACAGGGCATGCCCCTGCCCTTGCGGGCGAATGGCCAAGTAAGCTTTTATCCGCATAACCGGGCACACTAGAGCCCCCATGGCAGGTTTAAGCTGAAACATAGTACCTTTGCCTAAAGGATCTATCTTAGTTCTCCGTAAAGTAATGGCAAGCCCTCCCTGAAACAGTTTCACATCCTGCCATTGCAGACCCCCCGCCATATCCACTCTCGAGGTCCCCACCAGTTTGCTTACCCTGAAAGCCCCATAAAAGGCTAATGTGAAGGTGGCGGCGAACAGGATTCTCTCATAAGCGGATGAGCACACAGCCTGCAGGGCCTCTAACATATCCGCCAGCATGCGCCAGGCCAGGGGCCTTCTGCCATCCTTTTTTACACCCTCTAATCTGGCCCACCCTGTGAGCGCCTTCCTGACCAAGAATGAGTTCCCAGCGTCTTGAACCCCTGACAGCTTTGCAAAAAACCCAACCGCTGCTAAGTGGGCCCTCGCGTAAGACACTGGTCTGCCTTGCTCCCTCAACGCCTGTAAGAAACCACATACAGCTTCTGATGAGAACAGGCTCACAATCCCTTGCTGCTGCACAAAAAACCTGTAAGCTTTTAAATGATGTTGGTATGCTTTCCGGGTGCGCTCGCTCAGTGAGGCCCCCATGAGACCCGCTAATGCGGGGCTTCAATCCTCCACAGAGATCTCGGGAACACTGTCATCTAGTCCGCTGCTTGTGGGTGGAACTTCCGGAAATCCTGCAACTTGGAGCGAGACAAAGCGTCAGCTGCCTGATTCTCAACACCTAGGATATGTGCCGCTCTAATATTAAATTTAATCTCAGACATAACAGAACCAAATGCCTCAATAGTCTTAGAACATGGGTACAAGAAGCACCTTGCCTGTTAATAGCCTCCACTACAGACATGTTATCTGACCAAAAAACTACAGACTTGTTGCAAAAGAAGTCAGACCATACTGTGACTGCCACTACAATGGGAAACAATTCCAAAAAGGCAATGTTTCTCGTCAGCCCACTTTCATGCCAAGCTGCCGGCCAATCGTCCCGGCACCATCGAGGCCCCAACACTGCCCCAAAGCCAACACTGCCTGCTGCATCGGTGAACAAACCCAAGGCCTCACTGGTGACCGGTGGCGCTGGCCAAACCACCTTTCCATTAAAATCCCTCAGAAACTCGCGCCAGACCTTCAAGTCCTCCCTCACTTCGGCACGCAACCTAGTATGGTGATGTTTCTTCGTCAACCCGGACATTGCTCTCGCAATTGATCTGGAGAAGGGGCGACCCATAGGAATGATGCGCAACGCAAAATTTAACTGGCCTACCAGTACTTGGAGTTGATGTAATGTCACGTTTGCTCCCTGCAGAGCAGAATCAATTGCCTGCGAAAAAGCTTGCACTTTGTCCAATGGTAGCCTGCACTCACCTACCACTGTGTCGATCTCAATCCCAAGGAATGCCATGCATGTCGCAGGGCCCACTGTCTTCTCTGGTGCAAGGGGCACTCCAAACTCCTCAAACATCGAAACTAGATCTCCCAAAGCCTGCCCACCAACTCATGAAGAGGGTGGGCCCATCACCATGAAGTCATCCAAATAATGAACAATATCTGTGTGACCCGTTCTGAAGGTGAACAACCAATGCAACATTGAACTGAACAGTTCAAAGTACTTGAAGGATACTGCACATCCCATTGGCATGCATTTGTCATAGAAATAATGGCCCTTAAATTGGAAGCCCAGTAAATGGTAGTCGTCAGGGTGCACTGGCATGAGCCGGAAGGCTGACTCAATGTCAGTTTTTGCCATGAAGGCGTTGGGGCACAGATCACGCAATTTTTGCAAAGCAGCGTCAAATGAAGAGTAGGTCACGGAGCATAATGCAGGGTCTATTGCATCGTTAACTGAGGCCCCCTTCGGTGCAGACAAGTTATGAATCATTCTGAGCTGGCCTGGATCTTTTTTAGGCACCACCCCTAATGGTGAACAAACATAATCATGCCGGGGGGGGGCGTGAAAGGGCCCACTATCCTACCCAGTGCGCCGTCTTTCTCCAATTTTTGGGAAACAACAGTGGAATGGGTGCGTGCAGACAGTAGGTTCTCGCAATGCATCACCGGTGGTACCCCCTGCGCAGGTATGCAAAATCCCTTGGAAAAACCTTGATAAAGCAATTGGGCTGCATTCCTATTGGGATACTGATTCAGCCAGAAAATCAGTCTCTCAATCTCAACTGGCGTGGGCAAAGTCCTATTGGGATGATGCCTTGGGATCCCTCCCCCTGTCCTTGGATTTTTTGATACATTTGAATTCAGGATGGGATGGGTGGCCACAGAAGGCGCAGGCGTGTTTAAATTTACACGATCCGGCTGGCCGTGTACAAATTTTTCGGTTGAATGCCCAGCAGGTCCCCTTTTTCTCACCCGATCCCCATTGTGTTGTACGAAAGGACTGTTTCATTGGTGTCTTGTTATTGATGTTCTCCAACCAAACATTCACCTCTGTCTGGTCCCAGCCAATCTCAGGATCCTCCACCTTTGCCCATCTGAAATCCCTATTGTAATCTAACCATGCCACCCCGCCGTACATTGCATGTACCTTCAAAATTTTGTTAGACTAAAATATTAATGGTGCCGCCAACTCAGGCCTCTTTTCAAGTATCACCGTTGCAAACACATTAAAACCAAAGAGCCAATTCGTGATTGACTCTTCTACCTTTGGCTTTCTCTCCTTGGAAGAGCTATCCTTCCCATCCTTTTCTTTAACCTCTACCTCCCTCCTTTTAGGCCTTATCAGTGAGAATATATCAATGAACTCCACCTTCCAAATCTTTTCCTTAACGTCCGCAGGGACATGAGAGGCTAATTTTCCAGGCTTGGAAAGCAATGTATCCTGCCCCCCAGAGCCTTCACCCCGCCCCCGAGATTCTTGCCTGCAGTCTCGGACCCCTTACCTGTTGGGGTAACTGCGGGTGCATCGGTTTTTGCAGGGGCCTCCTGACCCACTGCCATAGGGACTGTGCTTGAACCATCCTTCACCTGCGCCCTCGCCATGAGTTCTATCTGTTTGTGTAACTCACTCATGCTGCCCCCTGAGGCCGGTGACTATGCCCACGGGGCCACTGAGGCGCCGCTGCCCTGACCCCCAGATGCAGGCACCACTAATTGCGCTAGTAATTCTGCCATTGAGGCCAGTATGCTCGCTGTGGACCCCTGGGCCAAACCTGTTGACCTCCCGGGATTCCCTGGCATGGGCGCGGTTGCTACTTCTGATGGCGAACCCTGCGCTGGCTCCCCCGACCTACCAAGATGTGTGCTGCAGGTGTCTGCACTACAGAAGGCCCCACCCCTGAAAGTATGCCCCGGGCTGGTCCTCCTCCCCCTAACAAGACATTCACCGCGGGTGCCTGCACTACTGCCACTGTATTTGGGGTTGCGGGAGCCAATGCCCTCAGCGCACCACGTATCTCCGCTAATACTGCCCCTACATCATTTGAACTAGGAACCACCGGCTGTATTACCTCCGGTAGTGCAGACGGTGTCATCATGCTGGGTGTCCCCTGTGAAACTTCCCTGGAGGGAGGGTGACCATCATGCTCAGTCTTTTTGTTTTGTCCCGCTAGCTCCACTCTCTTACTTTTAGTCTTCTCCTTACTGGGGCGTGTCTTGGCCCTTTTTTCTAATGGTGGGAATGCTGCCCTAGGAGGCACATTAGCCCTGCGAGGGCGCTCTTCTCCCCCGGGTGCTGGCTCCTGCTCTGTCGCCGGCCCTGTTGATTAATCTCCAACGTTCTCGTTATTGCCCAATTTAGTCAAAAGCAGTTTCAGCAACTGGGAGAGCTCTGGGTCATTGTCCTTCCTCTTCCCATTGCGTCCCCCTTTAGCAGGCATAATTCCCCTAATTTAACACTCTTCAAAACAAACCTTAATCAGAAGATTGCAATCCCTGCCGCTGCCCCAGAAGGCTATTATCGGTAACAAACAACTTTCCCCGCTATAATTGCAATGTAACCCATGCAATTACACGTGCACCGCTATGCTCGTCAGTTAAAACAGGCAGGTAAAACAGGCAATTAACCCCACTGTATATTCGCAATACTCGCTGTGCCCTACTCTTTGTCTGCCCACTTAGGCAGATGCTCTGCTAGTATATTTGCAATGTAACCCAGGCAATTACACGTGCACCGCTATGCTCGTCAGTTAAATAAGGCAGGTAAAACAGGCAATTAACCCCACGGTATATACGTAATAGTCGCTGTGCCCTACTCTTTGTCTACCTACTTAGGCAGATGCTCTGCTAGTACCTGTGCAATAAACCCCCAAACAGGCAGTTGCTACGCGAGGGGGGGGGAGTTAAATTACGGGCTATATCTCCCACGCGCACTGCAAACGCGTGTCTTCCACTCAGTGCCCCGGGCAGCCGAAGGAAAAAAGAGGCGCGAGGGGTCACGTAATCAAGTTCCCCCGTTACCAATACTCTGATGCCAAAAACGCCTCCCCCGCGACTACCCACTGCACCGGCCGAAGGCCCCCTCCCTTTACCTCTGTGTGCCGGAAAGCACACCAAACACCAATTCCTGTCGAACTGCCCGCAGCCTCAATCCCCTTCAACTCGGGGACCGGGCTGCTACATTGGCCCGGCCGGGCGTGCTCTCTCAATACTGCGAAGATCCCGGTCTTGCCAACCACCAACTCCGGCAAACGATTACGACGAGCACCGGCCCCTGCTTCCGCCCTCGAATCGCCGACCACCATCTGTATAGAAAAGAAAAGAAGAAGGCTCCTCGAAGATTCCGACGGAGTCCACTGTGACAGGGGCCGGCGCTGAAGAAAGAGAGGATGAGGGCCCAGGCAATGTGCCCTAAATAGGCTCCCACCAACTTCTCCCCCCCATTGCCGGTCCCGGCAGGAAGTGATGTCACGTCCTGTCCCGGAAGTGATTCCCGCCTCTCTGCCACCAATCGAACGACCCTAGAGTCAAGGAGGGCGTGTCCGGGATCCCGTGGTGCCGGTTGCTAATGGCGCGCTTTCCAAAAGTCTGCGCTTTCCAGAGTAGGCAAAGTGGTGGTCTTGTGGGAAAAAACCTGATTTCTTCTCTTGGCTAAAGCATTCACTTCTGTTTCTTCAGAGGGCCATAGTTACAGGGTATACTTGATCCTGTTTTTGTAGGGCCCGAACTAAGGTGGTTTCATGTTGGTTTTAGATGTGCAGAAAGCTGACTAGTTTTCCTCCACAAAATGACTTAAGATTTACTACCTTAATTACATTATGCCTTTGATGCAGAAGGGGAATCCTTGAGTTCCTGGTTCTCTGGGATGCACACCTCGGGCCGTATTACACAAGGTACCCGAGGGCGCAACCGGCATTTGCGCCTGCTTTGCGTGCCACCCCAGGGGTACTTTGGTATTACAGAAGGGGCCACAGACGCTTGTGCACCCCTCTCTGTAATACTGAAAGCACTGGTGTGCAGACAGTGCCAGTGCTTCCTCAAGAGGGAGTTCCCTCATTTGCATGGGGATGTGGCCCCATGAAAATGAGGGAACTCCTTTGCCTCTGCACTTGCGCCGTATTACAGACGCGGGCTTAGAGGCAAAGAAGCTCTCAGGAGGCGCACTGAGAGTGCGCCTCCTAAAAGGTGGTGCACTGTCAGTGTGCCCCCTGACTGCAGCCCTCTGGAGCGGGGAAAGGGGGTCCCATGGACAGTGACTGCACCCGCCTGCACAGGGATCTCTAATCCCCTTTAAAAGTGCAGGCGAGTTGCCACCTGCACTGTGAAAAAAGGGAGTGGCTTCAAAGCAGCCGCTCTGTTTTTCACCTGAATGTGCTCCCCCCAGGGCACTCTGCATTGTTCCCTTTATGATCTAATTGTCCTAGAATTTTTACAATGATTGTGGCTCCTCTGGTGGTGATCAAGCATGATGGATGTACTCTTCTAGTACCTGTGTGACTGAGAGTGCACTTTCACTTGCAAGCAGACAGAATGATGCTGGCAGTAGATGACCTGCAGGGACATGGATTCCAGCTGAACATGAAGTCCCACCTGGTGCCCAGTTGGGATCTGGAGTTCATTCAGGTCAAGGTAAGCCCAAATCATGAGCCAGTCTTTCTACCTGACTGTCTGCCATTCAGTTATAGCATCAGTAATAGCCCCATTTAAAGCAGTCTCCTCCAGTCGTCAAGGACTTGTTTCTTTTTTTTTCTTCTTTTTTCTGAGTTTTATACAGCGCAAACTTGACCCGAAGGTATCGGGTAGCAGAGCGCTTCACATGAGCACCAGTTGCGTTACATAAGGACACATTCATTTTTGTTAGGCACGGGGAAATTAAGTGATTTATCCAGAATCACAGGATGTTGAGCATCGTTGCCGAGACTCGAACCCGGTTCCCCAGATTTGAGATCGTCCACCCTAGCCGTTAGGCAACATCCTCTCCCAGTTTCAATTTTAAGGCCTCATATTGTCTTTCCTGGTTGTAGTTCTTTGGTCCTTCAAAATCATAACTGCCAGAACTTTGAGGCTTCGATTCAACATCCAGAGCAGATTAGGTAGGAGTTGCAGTAATGGACAACTCTGCCCAAACTGCTGATGGTAATTCTTATGTGGTCTCCTTTATTACCCCTAGTTCTGGTAATTGATGCCAGTGGTGATTTGGAGCAGCAATCCAGAGGGACCTTTCTCGAAAGGGCTGCCTAGCGCACAGTTAAATTAATCCTAATCCACTTGGCCTTCGTTTATGAGGTACTCTGCAATTACGATCCCTGTGCAAACACCTGTTTGCAAAGGGATCTCAGTTACACATGTTTGCCAAACCAAACAGGTACCGGGTGCACTAAAGGCTGCACTTTCTGATTTTATCCCTCACAAATATTGGTAGGTCAAACCTAACTAAATGTAACTGGGGAAAGCCTGTTAAATACTGTGACATGTGGATTTTGGTGCTTAAGCACCAAAATTCACATTTTATGCCCCCCCACACACACTGGGAGTCATCTTGTTGTGACTTATGTATGCAAAGTACTCCTAAGGGAGTTTCTGAGGGGAGATCAAGGCAAGAAATACAATATAGGTGCACACAGTGCAAGAACAGAGGAGGATGCAGTCAGATCCCATATCCAGCAGCTGTTATTGAGCTAGTTTCAGGATCCAAGCTGACCCCAGTGAAATATGCTGAATTGTCCAGGTATAGTTTATCAACACCAGGACAGATTCAGCAGTGTCCGCACATTACCCATGAGCCCAACTGCCCAGATATCTACAAATTATGAACCTTACTCGCAATATACTACTTAACAGATGAACACCTTTCTGTTTAAAGGTTTAGCTTTCTGTAAAATTTGGGGTAATTCTGTTCAACTGTTTTGGCTGTAGCTCTCTTCAAAACTCTCTATTGAAATTGCATGGGGAAAGTGTGTTTTCAGGATCCTACCTTCTCGGCCCCATCCATACAGAGGCGTTTCTAGAAGAAAATCTAAAAGTGAATATGTGTGAGTCTGTGGTGCGACTGATAAAGTGTTAGTAAGAACTAATGTCCGCTTTCTTTGGGGTATTTTTACATTTTGTTCATGGGCAACCTGTTAAAACTGCAATCCTCAATTAAACTATAAATCATAAAACTAACGCGAATGTTTTCTTAGTTGTCGACATACACGAGAAGACCAGCTTTTTTATTTTTTTATAAGCGGGTGTTGGTTCAGATGCCGTTCGGATTTCTATTAAACCCTATTAAAGATGGCTTCTTTGGAAGGGGCTCAGAGTCTACCCCACAGTGAGCTTAAAGGTAAAATCCCCGTAACCCCCTTTGGTGAGTTTCTACCCTTGCCTAAAGCTGATTAGGAGCTACCTGATAGTGTTTTTTTGTGGAAAATTAATCGCATAATCTGTTTCTGCAAGTGTAGCGGCCTAGCTGTTGGAGGAGCCGTCACACATGCGGAGTAAAGTACCACTCCAACAAATATTTTGACACAGCCCCTTCATTTAGGACTGTCGCTGAGCGCTGCGGTAATTAATAGGGCGGCTCTAATGCACCCCGTGTCCATCTAGCATCGTTAGTATGCATCTAATTGACAGATTATCTGTTGGGAAAACAAGGCGAGTTGGACCAGTGTTGTTTAAACGGGGCCCTGCTGTTAGAGGAAGGCAGGGGGCATTACATCCTCAAGGCGGTGGTCCTGCTCTGGGAACATTCAACAGGATTATAATTTAAACACCTCGTAAAAACTCACGTAGAATTGGTCTAAAGGAATGCCCTGGTTTGCACGGCAGTGTGAAGTGTGGAGCAGCTAATACAAATGACTAACGTCTGATCGTTTTTTTTTTTTCTCACAACGGCTTTTCCATATCCCCCGAACCTGAGGAACCCCACGAATGTCTAACATTGCGCCACTCCAGGCTTGTTCACCAACTGCAAACAAGTTGCATTCTGGGAGTCTTAGTTTCGCTTGTAACAAAATTAACAATAGACTCCTTACGGCGGTGTGAAAGACAGGGCTTGCTTCAGGCGTTTGATATTACATGCAGCCACTTGCCAACTATTTTATCATTAAATCACAGGCCCACCTACAAACATCCATTCGCGATAAGCATGAAAAAGAATAACATCACACACGTTTCTTTTCAAAACCAGATCACTATTTTGTTAAAAGAACATCAAATAATAAATCATAGCCCACAGATGCCCTATGTTATGAGCGCAGAGGCGTCATGTGATGAGGGCCCCCGAGTCTCCAATATCTTGCACATAATCTTTGCCCTTGGGCTGAATAGGGGCCCCCTTATAGAGCTGGGGGTCCCATGTAGGGCTCGCAAGGGCTACAGGGGTCTCTGTTAGGCCTCTAAGGGTAACTTAGCCCATGATGGTTTAGCTCCAAGTAGCACTAAACGCGCTGGGGCTTGGCAGGCTCATTCATATGCGTTAACAGAACAAATGAAACTGCAAGTCTGTACCAGCATGCTGAGGGCAGTTAGCCGAATAAGCACAAAAAAGTTTAACGATTCCTTAATGGCATGTGCTGAATTGACACCTAGGTTAAATATTCCACTGACAGTGACTAATCATCCACAGTGCAACCCCATAGAGTGTATTACATTGATAAAATAACTATTTCTTGTTACTATGACCGCCGTAAATCTCATTTGCGTCAAATTTGCTTGTGTTATTGCCAGTCGCGGCCTGTGCAGGTAAGTGAGGTGGGGCGGGGTGGAAGTCGACATAGGACGGGATAGTGAAAATAAAACACCACTTACCTTGCGCTCGCCGCATCGCCGAGTCGGCGATGGGGCGAGCGCAAGGTAAGTAGTTTTTATTTATTTCATTTTCACTATCCCGTCGTATGTCCGCTTCCTGTCACAGTTCTTACACAATGAGCAGTTCTCCAGCTCCACAGAAATCCACTATCTAGCTAAGTCAAAATGTTCACCCAAGATGGCTCCTGATTACCGTCTCGTCTGTGTTCCTGTCCCAGCCCTTACACAATGAGCCAATACCGAAGCATATGGTTGGTTCTAGTAAAGAAAGAAAGAATCACACACAATGTCATGATGCAACACACATTAAGTTTAATGGCAATAGTACATATCATCCAAACACAAACTGTTGCTCCGTCGCGCTCAGCCTCAAGCCGCACAGCCACATGAATGTACATTATCACGTTGCATAACGTAATTCAACTAAACCATAGTAATCCAGTGTAATCTGTAACTTTTTCAATCCATCTTTATTCAACATTAATCTTGAATTTTGCGCAGGAGGTCAAGTGGTTCCAAACTTAAAGTGCAGTTAAAATGCCAATCCAGGCCTTTTATAACGACTCGTTTCCGTCCACTTTGTCATCTTGGGTCACCATGCATGTATTCACCCTCACCCAATGCATTTCTTGCCTCTTGCCCTTCGTCGGGGGTAGCTGCGATGTAAAAAAAAGCCATCTGTAATTTTAAATACTTTCACATTTTTAACAATGAATAAATCTATAATTGTAAATTTTCTCAAAACAATATGAATCATATACGTGTGTGCAAAGCAATAATCACCCCTTAAAAAACCTCCTGCAAACCGTGACTTATGTGCCCCATTACTCTAAACACAAAAAACCTTTTCAAAACGTATACTGAACATGTTTAATATGCTTAAATAAACAACAGAAAAAAGTGAAAGCAGCCAGGTCTCACCGCGCCATGCTCCCCTTCCGACCCACTGCTCATAAAACCCACAAACGAATCCAAAAATCAACTCACGATCAAACCAAATAATCCCATGCCTTCCAGCTCTTAACCCCATGCCCAACAGCGTAACTCCTTTGACTTTAAAAAGGAAATGTGCTCCAAGAAAACAAATTCAAATTTAACCTCTCCGTGTATCCCAGGTGCTCCCAAACCCTTCGAAAAAACAACATCAGGTGACACTATACATGTGACTTCCAACCCAATCCTGCAAGGAACATGAAAAAAATACTGTGACAAAACCCCCGATACACCTAACCTGCGCGCTAAAAAATACCATGTAAATATGAAAACAAAATTACAAAAAAAACCTCCACTAATCCAATGACTTAATAATACATAATGGTGCGTAAAAAACAATATAAAATGATTAACATTCAAATCATTTCTATAAAGAATCACTTCAAATATGCCAAAGTTCGAAATGAATTTAAAAGAACAGTAATGACTCCCTTTGATGTGATCCATGCCACTTATGATGCCCAAGTGGCCTCCAATGATGTTTAAAGTTGTATTCTATTGAAGCTTTAATTTGGGGTGCAGTCTGTTGCCAGACAGTAAAGTATTATATCAAAGACAATGTTAGAGTGCACACCCTTCCTTTTCTGTTTTGTTCGTATTTCAGTTTAATCATCCGTTTTTTTTGAAGATGCTCAAAGGCAAAATTCTTGGCGTGCAGGCTCAACTTATGCTCCATACCAAGCACGGATACAAAACATCCAAACACAAACTGTTGCGCCGTCGCGCTCAGCCTCAAGCTGCACAGCCACATGAATGTACATTATCACGTTGCATAACGTAATTCAACTAAACCATAGTAATCCAGTGTAATCTGTAACTTTTTCAATCCATCTTTATTCAACATTAATCTTGAATTTTGCGCAGGAGGCCAATTGGTTCCAAACTTAAAGTGCAGTTAAAATGCCAATCCAGGCCTTTTATAACGACTCGTTTCCGTCCACTTTGTCATCTTAGGTCACCATGCATGTATTCACCCTCAAATTAAAGCTTCAATAGACTACAACTTTAAACATCATTGGAGGCCACTTGAGCATCATAAGTGGCATGGATAACATCAAAGGAGTCATTACTGTTCTTTTAAATTCATTTCGAACTTTGGCATATTTGAAGTGATTCTTTATAGAAATGATTTGAATGTTAATCATTTTATATTGTTTTTTTACGCCACATTATGTATTATTAAGTCATTGGATAAGTGGAGGTTTTTTTGTAATTTTGTTTTCATATTTACATGGTATTTTTTAGCGCGCAGGTTAGGTGTATTGGGGGTTTTGTCACAGTATTTTTTTCATGTTCATTGCAGGATTGGGTTGCAAGTCACATGTATAGTGTCACCTGATATTGTTTTTTCGAAGGGATTGGGAGCACCTGGGATACACGGAGAGGTTAAATTTGAATTTGTTTTCTTGGAGCACATTTCCTTTTTTAAAGTCAAAGGAGTTACGCTGTTGGGCATGGTGTTAAGAGCTGGAAGGCATGGGATTATTTGGTTTGATCGTGAGTTGATTTTTGGATTCGTTTGTGGGTTTTATGAGCAGTGGGTCGGAAGGGGAGCATGGCGCGGTAGTCCTGGCTGCCTTCACTTTTTTTTTTTCCGTTGTTTTTTAAGCATATTAAACATGTTCAGTATACGTTTTGAAAAGGTTTTTTGTGTTTAGAGTAATGGGGCACATAAGTCACGGTTTGTAGGAGGTTTTTTAAGGGGTGATTATTGCTTTGCACACACGTATATGATTCATATTGTTTTGAGAAAATTTACAATTATAGATTTATTCATTGTTAAAAATGTGAAAGTATTTAAAATTACAGATGGCTTTTTTTTTACATCGCAGCTACCCCTGACGAAGGGCAAGAGGCCCGAAATGCATTGGGTGAGGGTGAATACATGCATGGTGACCTAAGATGACAAAGTGGACGGAAACGAGTCGTTATAAAAGGCCTGGATTGGCATTTTAACTGCACTTTAAGTTTGGAACCACTTGGCCTCCTGCGCAAAATTCAAGATTAATGTTGAATAAAGATGGATTGAAAAAGTTACAGATTACACTGGATTTCTATGGTTTAGTTGAATTACGTTATGCAACGGGATAATGTACATTCATGTGGCTGTGCGGGTTGAGGCTGAGCGCGACGGCGCAACAGTTTGTGTTTGGATGTTTTGTATCCGTGCTTGGGATGGAGCATAAATTGAGCCTGCACGCCAAGAATTTTGCCTTTGAGCATCTTCAAAAAAAACGGATGATTAAACTGAAATACGAACAAAACAGAAAAGGAAGGGTGTGCACTCTAACATTGTCTTTGAAATAGTACATATCACACACCATGTGCTGCTGTTATGACGTGTACCCAAATCAGATGATGCCGCCATTACCAACTTAAGGAGATAATGGGTAGCAAATGTGTTTGGAGAAACCCACATTGCAGCATTACAATTGTATCCTAAGGATGCTCCCTGGAACATTTCCTGGGACAAGGACATGCTCCTTGTAGAGCGACCCTGGACCGATGAGGGGAGAGAAAGGTGAGCAGCATCATAGGAATGAATAATAGCAAACCTAATCCAAGGACAGAGTGTGGACGAAGAAGGCTTAAGATCTTTCCTAGACAGGTCATATGGCACAAAGAAAGAGTCCGCCTGACGGAACTAACTCGTCCATTTTCAGTAAATGGTAAGAAACCTGAGAACATGTAGAGAATGAAGCTTTTCCTCCTCTGGAGTAGAGGGGTTAGAGTAAATAACTGGGAGAACAATATCCTATTGGCAGTGAAATTCAGAGAGAACCTTAGGAAGGAAGCCCTGACTTGGACGCAGGATTACCATGTCTTCATAAAAGCACAAAAAAGGAGGTGAGGAAAGTAATGCCCAATCTCACTCCCCCTTAGACCTGAACAGAGTGCCACCAAAAGCAAGACATTAGCTGAAAGAAATGTAAGATCTGCCAAATTCAGGGGTTCAAAAGGAGCACATGTTAAAACATTGAGCACCAAAGGAAGATCCCAGGAGGGAAACGGGGAGAGGGAAAGAGGCTGTTGATAAAAAAAACTTAACAGACGGGCTACCAGAAGAGCTACCAAATCCATATCTGAACCTCTAAAGGCCAGGATAGCCGCCCACTGGGCCCGAAGAGTGGAAACCACTAGATCCAGAAGAAAGACTTCCCACAGGAAATCCAAAGACTTAATAGAGTCACAAGAACCAGGGGACAATCTTTTATCCTGGCATCAAGATTCAAAATGCTGTGACAGATGTAGGACTTGAGGGAGGAAGGCTTCTGTAAAAGCGGAATACTTTCAGCAACTTCAAGAGAACAACCCAGAGCCAACAAAGTTAGCCTCTCAAGTGCCATGCCCCCAGCTTCAGGTGCAGAAGAGAGGGCGTGCTGAGATGAGTAACCCTCAGAGGAGACGTATGAATGGGGAACTACCAATGAAGGGTCAACTCCAATTCCAGAAGGAGAGGAATTACCAGGCCTCCTCAATCATTCTGGCATGACCAGAAGCACCCGCGCTTGATCCTCCTGAATCTTCCTGAGAACACTGGGAATCAAGGGAAAAGGAAGAAATCCCTACAGAACAGCACTGGGCCACGGAATGGCAAGAGCATCGCATCGATCACCTAGGCTTTCCTAGAGGGAACCATACTACAGCATTTGCAATGCAATAGGTCTCGCATTTAGGCGAGTTTAAGCTATTGGCATTGTAAATGACAATGCCTTTTATTTATGTTTTAAAAACGAAAAAAAAAAAAAAGGCATTGTCATTTGTAATGTCAATAGCTCAAACTCGCGTAAATGCGAGACCTATTGCATTGCAAATGCTTGTTAGAACTGCTGGTGCTGAGCACCTGCGGGACCCGGCCCACTTAAAGCCCTGGGCCTTACTGAAGTGAACATCGAGGCCGCACCCCGCAGGCACCGCTCACAGGTCGATGCTCTCTAGGGAACACAAACACCGTGAGATTCAACAACCGCAGCCTTGGAAGGGTGAGGCGGAGAGCACGTTCACTGCAGCCACGGAGCCAACTTGAACAGACGCTGGAAAGGAGAAATGTTTAGCGGAGGAGCGACCACAAACAAAGGGGGTGGAGCCGCTGAAAAACGCTTGAGCAGGAACTGGGGCTGCTTTGGAGTGACAGGTAGACACGTAGAAGCAATCTCAGGACTCGCAACAAAGCGGAAAGGCACTTGCTGGACCCTACGCCTGTTAAACTTGGGCTCACCCATTCCCCCCGGGAAAGTCTCTCTCTTTAGGAAGCCCCAAGTATAGATGAGATGTTTGTCAGGACCGGAGTGCACTCAACTGAGTCAGGCTGCGCGGGGAAGCGTGTGAACTGACCGTCACCCGAGGCTATGGCTTTTCAGTGGGAGGTGACTGGTACGGGCGACTCCCTCTTCCTCTCTAAGCGCACGGAGGAACCTAGGTGACCGGCGAGTGAAACCTCATGAGTCATGACCCGCCCATGTCTCCAGTCAACAAACATGCACTTGCAGCTAGCTCGTCTCGAAGAGTTTATTACGACTGACTGCAACCACTTTCTCCCTGGGCGCTGCCGGGAGATGTCACGACGTTTACCCAGATCAGTTAGCCCGATCCTAGGATCCAAAACCCACGTCTTCCCGGCAACTCTTAGGGGCGAACACGCCAGTGAAGGGTTCGCACGCTTGAATGGTTTGGTGATGAGATATCGGATAATTATCTTCGCTTTGTCACAGGCCTGTAACCTTAACCCAGTGCATAATCACTCTGCCCCCATCCGATTCCTCATATTTCTATTATGTGCGCACCCAAAAAAACACCACAGAGGAGCGGGGGGAAAGGAGCGCGGCAGCGAGGCGAACGCGCGCTGCTGCGTGTGCTGGACACCGGTGGGAATGGGCGCGGCAAAGGCGGGACATGCACCGCCTTTGCCCAATTGCGTGCTGTCTTTCTTATAAAGACGCACGCAAAGCCCAATAGCCGGGGGGAAAACGAAAAGCACACGCACGAGCGTGTGCGATTCCTAGGTCAGCTTCTAAACCCCCTACATGAGGTCTCTCGCTGCGCGAGCAGTGCTGCGCACTGCAACTCTAGGCGCGAGAACTAAAAATAAGGGAGAATGGCATTATCTTCTGAGGCAAACAGATCCAACCAAGAGAGACTGAACCTTGAGAGAATCTGATGGAAGAGATTGTGCGAGAGGCACAGACTTCGCAGGCCCATTCTCCCTCCCTGGAAGATAGACTGCAGAGAGAGAGAGGAAAAAAGGAGCTTCAACTCCACCACCAAGCCTATCTTCTGGAAAAGAAGAAAAAGAGGCGGCTGCATGCACCCCTGGCAGTAAATGTATGCCCTCCCCCCGATTGTCTATTTGCAAACAAACCACTTGGTTTCATAGAAGAGGAGCAAACCACCGGAGTGCTTGACACACAGCCTTCAGCTCTTTCCAGTTTGAAGATTGAAAAGTCTCGTAACAAGACCATTTGCCTTTAACATTCGAAGCCCCCAGCACCATACCCTAGCCCAAGGTGCTTACATCTGTCATCAGAATTGTTGTCGGAAGAACAACCAGATTGTTGCCCCTGGACAGATGCAGCAGCAAGAGCCACCACTGGGGAGATTGTGTTATCTCTGATGTAACCGGAATAAGGCCTTTGTAATCCTGGGAAACCAGATTCCAGAGGTTAAGGAGATGATGAACAAAAGGGTACAAATGCAGGCAAGCCCAGGGGAGAATCTGTAGAGTGAATGCCATTTCCCCATGACCACACAGCCACACATGTGCAGATGTCTGAGCCTGCGACAGAATCCAGGACAGGTGTTGGATGAGGATTAACTGTCTCTCTTAGTTAAGGAACACCTCCGCCAGGTTCTTTCTCAAGAAGGCCTCAATGAATTTCAGCATCTGAGTAGGTTGGAGAAGAGATTTTTTAAGATTGATCATGTTAGAAATTGGGTTACTGGTTGACTGGGGTATGAGCCCTTGTCAAGCAGCCACCACAATCCTAGTCATGGTAAGGCACAAGTAAAACCCAAGTAAAACCCAAATTAACCTGTGCTCAATCCCCTGGTAGCTTGGCACAGACCAGGTAGGCTTACCTTAGAGGCAATGTGTAAAGTATTTGTGCAGCACTTCATCCAGTAAAATTGTGAAATCACGTCACAAAAAGAATCCCACACCAGGTTAGAAAAATAGAGCAACATTTAATAAACAAAACTAGACCAAAAAACAAAAATCCAATCAGTAGAACGGAGTTATGATAGTTGAAAGAATAAAGTGTAAAATAGCACCTAAAAGCATAAAGTGCCAACTGCGGCTATCAGGTCGCGCTGGGCTGGGTCAAAGTCAAAAGTTCAGGCAGACCGTGATGGACCGCAGGTCGGATACAGTCCCCTATTAGTCCAGCTGAAGTTTTGTGCAAAGAATCCTGTTCACGTTGAAGAGGATCATGGGGAGCAAGGGGAGCATTTGCAGGCCATGGTTGGCATGACACCAAGAGCAGCATCAATTGCACGCTCCAGCCCACCCGCCTGGGTCACCTGGGCGGCGGCTCGTGCTGATTTTGGGTGCGAGTAGTGTGGCCCATTCACGATCACAACGATCCCAAAAGCTTGCTTTCAAGAGCCCGTGAGCCACACCAAGGGTCCAGGAGCTGAAAGGCACCACTTGGGGGTCAGGAACTCGCTGCAGATAGGTCCAGGAGCTGGTTTTGGGAACCTTTTATGTCGCTGAGGCTCAGATCGGGAGGCTAGCAGAGTAGCCCTTGGGGTCACTCTGAGGTCCTGGGTTCAAGAAGAAGCTGCAGGTCCAGTTCTTCTTCCCCAGGCAAGAGGGCAGCAGGTCAACACGGCAAGGCAGCAGTTCCTTTAGAGCAGCAGTCCAGCAGAGTGGCAGTCTTTGTAGCAGCACAGCAGTCATTCTTCCTGGCAGAGTAGCCACAGGTCCAGAAGTATACTGAAGAGTTGGTGTCTGAGGTCTAGTATTTATACACAGTTGTGCCTATGAAGTGGGGAGAGGCTTCTAGAGGCAAGCCTTTGAAGTACACAGATGCCCTGGCTCGCTAGCCCTGGCTCCAGACTAACTGCAGGGGGTATGCAGCCTTTTGTGTGGCGGTAGGACACAGCCTATTCAAGTGTAAGTGGGGCTATGCCCAGCTCCTCCCTCCCATTCTGCCGGTAATGACCCAGCATGTCACAACTAAGCACCTATTGTGTGTGACTGTCTAGGAGGAATACACAAAGCCCAAATGTCAGCTACACCCAGTCTTTGTGACCAGAGACAGGCTACAGGCACCAAATGGCTAAGGCAAGAAAATGCCAGCTTTCTAAAAGTGAGCCAAAAAGGCACGTGCTTTGCGCGCCACCCCTTCGCACTGCTTGAAATACGGGATTGTCCCCAAATCGTTGAGCCACTATATCATTCTCCATGTTAAACAATAATACTCCAATATGTTGTCCATTTTTCTTCCAAACATTTAATATAGTCACTCGAAGACATTCAAAACCACTGCGAGGACAGCGCATTTCTCATAGATATTTTATTATGTAATCTTCAACTGCATTCAGCGTGCCCATCTGGGCTTCAACTAAAGCATGTAGAGGTAAATAGTTCATACTCCAGAACCGCATAAAATTCACCCAATGCATTTCGGTCTCCCATAAGACCTTTGTCAGGGGTAACTGAAAAAGACAGAAACAGACATCTAAACCTGTAGTTCAAAACCAAAAGTACCAAAATACAAATAAACCCCTCTGTGCTTATGCCTTTGAATTATCACAATTCCAGTCATTACACCCCTCCCAGTGTCTGCGAAAACATACCCATCTATGCTTGCTCCTGTTTCCGTGTGCTATGAAAGTACATAAACTGGTGCTTGCAAAACGAAAAATGTGGCCATTTAAACACCAGATAAATGCAAAAAACAACTCCTTGTAAGTGCACAAAATCCTTGCCTTTACCAAACCCTCACCCTGCCCAACTCCCTGTTGCCAGCCCGAGTCCTAATGACACACTGCCTTTCCCAAACCCATGATGTTAAACACTCTACCTTACATACTACGGTCAGTGACCTTCTCACCTCGTCTCCTTTCTCTCCCTCTACGATAACTTTCGTGTTCTCTTTCACATCAGCTACTAAACTCACCCACCTGAATCTTATCTATTTATAGCCAATAAGACCGATCTTAACCTATACCTTGTGACTGCATCCCAATTTCTGCAAGAAACCTTAAAGAAACAGTTACCTAACCCCTCTGTGTAATCGTGCCCGTGCTAAATCACTACTGAAAAACAAACAACTGCTAATTATTATCACCCATACATATATACGGCCATCTAATTACACAATCAATAACGTGCAATCAATACATTTTTGTAAACAAAATTATTTCTGTGAAAAAACATCCATCAGCATTACGTAACACATCAAAATGAAAAAAATAAATGAAGAAGTGAGTCCACAATAACAACAGACTTTGAATGTCCAAAATTGTAAGTGTTCCTGCTCTTTTTTGTAGTTAAAATCTAGAATTGCATGAAGTTCATTCTGAATATGCCCATTTTGCACGCCGTCCTTGGAGTGGTGATTCCTTCGTTGCTTTTATATCCTTCGCCAAAATTGTGGTCCTAGTTATCCACAGGGATTTTTTTCACAGAAATAATTTTGTTTACAAAATGTATTGATTGCACGTTATTGATTGTGTAATTAGATGGCCGTATATTTGCATGGGTGATAATAATTAGCAGTTGTTTGTTTTTCAGTAGTGATTTAGCACGGGCACGATTACACAGAGGGGTTAGGTAACTGTTTCTTTAAGGTTTCTAGCAGAAATTGGGATGCAGTCACGAGGTATAGGTTAAGATCGGTCTTATTGGCTATAAATAGATAGGATTCAGGTGGGTGAGTTTAGTAGCTGATGTGAAAGAGAACACAAAAGTTATCGTAGAGGGAGAGAAAGGAGACGAGGTGAGAAGGTCACTGACCGTAGTATGTAAGGTAGAGTGTTTAACATCATGGGTTTGGGAAAGGCAGTGTGTCATTAGGACTCGGGCTGGCAACAGGGAGTTGGGCAGGGTGAGGGTTTGGTAAAGGCAAGGATTTTGTGCACTTACAAGGAGATGTTTTTTGCATTTATCTGGTGTTTAAATGGCCACATTTTTCGTTTTGCAAGCACTAGTTTATGTACTTTCATAGCACACGGAAACAGGAGCAAGCATAGATGGGTATGTTTTCGCAGACACTGGGAGGGGTGTAATGACTGGAATTGTGATAATTCAAAGGCATAAGCACAGAGGGGTTTATTTGTATTTTTGTACTTTTGGTTTTGAACTACAGGTTTAGATGTCTGTTTCTGTCTTTTTCAGTTACCCCTGACGAAGGTCTTATGAGAGACCGAAATGCATTGGGTGAATTTTATACGGTTCTGGAGTATGAACTATTTACCTCTACATGCTTTAGTTGAAGCCCGGATGGGCACGCTGAATGCAGTTGAAGATTACATAATAAAATATCTATGAGAAATGTGCTGTCCTCGCAGTGGTTTTGAATGTCTTCGAGTGACTATATTAAATGTTTGGATGAAAAATGGACAACATATTGGAGTATTATTGTTTAACATGGAGAATGATATAGTGGCTCAACGATTTGGGGACAATCCCGTATTTCAAGCTGTGCGAAGGGGTAGCGCGCAAAGCACGTGCCTTTTTGGCTCATTTCAAGTATCCGTGACTGGGATAGTTCACGGTACCCGGCACGCACGCATCTATTTTGAGACAAAGAAAAATTGTAAATTAAATAGAAGGAAAGGAGTGCATCTTGCCTCATAATAATCTCGCTTTCGAAAAGTGGCATTTTCAGAATAGCCCTCAGACTTCACCATAAGTTAGGATTTTAAATTGTGATTCCAGAGACACCAAACATGAACTGATTATCTCTTCCCATTTGGAAATTACACATAAAATATAATGAGGCAAATCCAATGTTACATCTATGGGGAGATAGACCTTGCAGTAGTGAAAAAGGAATTTAAGAATTTTTCACTATCAGGACATGTAAAACATAGAAGCACATGTCCTACATTTAAAATACACGGCACCCTGTCATCTGGGCTGTCCAGGACCTACCCCTGAGAAAAGAAAGGTTTGGGCCTGGCAAAAGGTTTACTTTGCCAGGTCAAAATTGCAGTTTAACCAGCACACACACACATGATCTGTGATGGCAGGTCTGAGACATGTTTCAAGGTCTTAAGTAGTTAAGTGGGTGCACAATCAGTGCTGCAGGCCCATTGGTAGAATTTAATTTACAGGCCCTAGGCACATGTAGTGCCACTTTACTTGGGACTTATAAGTAAATTAAATATGCCAATTCTACCATGTTTTAAAGAGAAAGAACAAGCACTTTAGCACTGGTTAGCAGTGGTAAAGTGTGCAGAATCCTAAGGCCAGCAAAAAAGACAGAAGGTCTGAAGGCAGAAAGTTAGTTGGAAACCACACCAAGTATCCCAGGTCTAACAAATCAGGAAACTGAACTCATTTAGAAGACTGCAGACGAGATGTATATATTCCATTGCATTAGAAAAAGATGGAGATGCAATTAGCCAATCATCAAGGTAGGGATAAACTTCAATACCTTTAGAATAAAGAATACCTACCAGGGGGGCCAAGAGCTTCCCAAAAACCTTTGGCACAGATGAAAGACTGAAAGGCAGGACCTGGAACTGGTAATGCTCCGTTCCCACTGTGAAACGTAGACCCTTATATCTGCCAGGTGGATGGAAACATGCAGGTACACATCCATCAGATCTAGAGATGCAAAGTAGTCCCCTCGATGGATCAACTGAAGAATGGACTTTAATTTCACCACTTCAAAAGGTTTGTGGGGAATATGCAAATCCACCCCTTTTAGGTCCAGAAATAGCTGTAAGTCTCCTGTCGATTTCCATACTAAGAAAAGAATGGAGTAGTAGCCTTGACTCTTCTCCTCATGAGGCACTGTGTTTATGGCCTATGGGTTATCCACGAGTTTTGTCACTTGCCTGGTTTTGTGTGTTATTTATCCAACACTCACCGTGGCAGGGTTATTTTTTGGAGTGTGCTCCCTAACTTCCCTCTTTTCCCAATGCCACTTCATACAGACAATGACATTTCTACATCGGATTATAGTAAGTTACCAGGAAGAGCAATCATTCACTCTTGTTTCCCAAGCACTTTGGAGCAGAGTTGTCTGCTTTGCATGATGTGATGAATGGCAGTAGTTGGCTGACCCATTGTCCTATGCTATAGGATGTGGTGGGTGGAGCTCCGTGGAGTAAACAAAACACAACAAGTGCACACAAGCAAGCAACACTCACAAAAACATGCATTGCAGGCAGACCCTTCACTGCCCCCTGCCTCATCGATGTACCACTTCAGAGAACACCAGAAAGCATCCACAAATATTTTCTCATATTAAAATGAGATTAATGACTGAAAAAAACTGTTATGCAGTTATGCGTGCATTCTGTATGTTTCACAGGGCTGGATAGCCACATAGTATATAGGTTGGAGGGGAGCATGCATGTACTGTACACAATGTTTGCATGAACAACAAACAAAACACATGTAAATCCAGACTAGGATAAGAAAAGCCAGCTATTCTGTGGAGTTATCAGTGGAATGTTTTGCACATTAAATAACCACTCACAAAGTACTAACTTTTGGGGTATTCACAGACACACAGGGGTACATTTTTCCACCCTTAAACTGCCCACCAAATTTACACCCAAATGCCTAAGTGGTGAGTGGTGCTTAAACTGTTGGTATGTCCAGCAATCTGTGCAGATTCAATCGGATTTGAGTGGTAAACCGGTTTAATTTGCAAGTCAAAATAATCATATGACAGGATAAACTACAGTAACGAATATGAAGCAAATTAAACGTTTTCGCTAACACTACTCATTGATAAAGTAGGCAAATGTGGAAATGAGAAAGCATGTGGAAGGTCTGCATACAAAGCAAGGGAATGCACTTAAATACCCACTATCGCTCTATTCAAGGCCCCTGGAATTATGCGATGTTGTGACCGCTGCGTTTTTTGAATAATCATTGATTTGCCACACAATCCATTACATGCTGTATAATTTGAAGAGTTTAACAAAAAAATTATTCTAGCTTATACAGATCAAAGGTTATTAAAAATATGATGACACTTGTTCCAGAGCAGTGTAAGGCCCTTTGCAAAAGTTGACTGTCATCTTTCAGTTGCTTATTGCTATATTTGAGTGTGAAAATGGTAATAATGAGAGAACATCTTTCACCTGACAGTGATACCATGTATAATTGAGTCAATCCTGTTGCATAAGTTGGTCCTATCCTGCCTCATAATTCCAGTGGCTCTACCTATACTGCCCAGGGACATGTGGTTCAATTTCAGAACCTTAAGGTGCTTGTAGGTCATCACTGCGTGGGCTGGATGTTCTTAGTGTGGACTCCCAGCGTTTGGGGGAGTGAGGAGCAGGCTGTGAAGGTCCTGGCTGTAAGTTAATCTTCCTCTTTTCCTCTCTCCACTCATGACAAGTGCTGCCTTCTGCTCAAGGGAACTTAGTTTCCCAGACACCCAGCTCCTTTTACATGGTTGGTGAGGTGTTTCGTGTATTGGTATATTTTTCAAGGTGTGGGCTGTGGGGAAAGGCGCTCCTTGACAGCGACCTTTGGGGTCCACAGGATGGGTGAGAGGTGGAGTCTAGGACAGTGCGTCTTGGAGTTGCCCAGGGTGAGTACAAAAACAGGTGCTCAGGGCGGTCATCTTGACCACTTATATCATGATGCAGTTGTTGTCTTCAGTGTTTCCAGGCACTTGCGTCTGGCATCCCGAATATTAAGTATTGTTCTGGAAAACGTCAATGTTAATGTTTCAATTTGAATTGATAATTTCTGTATTTAATTTTATTGGAGTTTGTAATAAATACGGACCAATGTTTACACACATGAGAGTTGTATGTTTCGGATGGGGTGAATGTACAAAGCCTCATCAGATCCGCCCTATGCTGTGAATGCAGCAGCACGTTTGTGTGTATACATTTAAATTCAACTATTTCTGTATCGTAATCAGCTGAGTACAAAGGCCAACAGCAGTTAAAACCTTGGACAAGGAGTGAGATCACTACAGCCAAATAATTTACTTGGTTCCTAGAATTAGGTTCAGGGAGGTGCTTCCAGTATATTATATCCCAAGTCCAGTTGGAATGAAGGGTGGGCACATGAGGTTAGTGTACTTAGTGGTGTGAGAACTGAGGACAGGAGGTTTGAGGGGGCCACGGGTAGGGGAGTGGAGGAAGGTGGAATAGTGCAAACTCAAGTCAGGTGCATGACTGTTTATAGCAGGCTACGAGGGACTGTTTCTGTCTGGACCCAAAACAGGCTGCAGACCTTCCAACTTTGGAAACATGTTCACTGTGTTAAGGGACAGGGCCTGATAAAAGAGTTGGGCTTTCAAGTCATCATAGCCTGAGCACCATGAAGAAACATTAGATGAGTGGAGCTTGAAGAGGAGGAGCTTTGTGCTTGACCCGTCTCTCCTACGATGCCCAAAAGTGCAAATATAAGACTTTTGAAGACCAGCCATGGGGAGGCTGCAATATCCGTAATGTGTTTTCACTGTGCACATGCATCCTCCATGCATGATTTGGAAACCAACACTGTGCAGTGGTTTCTTTATCCGTGCATAACGTGTGACCAGCTGTCCCATCAGACACAAAGAAGCCTACTAAAAGGCAGTTTTTGGGTAAGCCACATACTTCTCGAGCAATGGAACATAACAAATAGCATGTTCTTACATAGCACATGCTAACTTCAGTGTTGCTGTCTTTGTACTACTGTAAACAACTGGTGCTAACAGTAATCAAATTAATTTACTACATCTCAGAATGGTGTAAAGCAGAATCGGGCTGGCTGCAATTTTGTGGCCTGCTGGCTCTACCCAGATATCAGTAGCAAGTGTTTATCTCACTGATAGGCAGATTCACAGAATCAGTAGCTGGATATTTACTGAAGCAGATAACTCTTTGAAGGGCAGAATGTCTGCCTCATGCTTTTTTTTCAATGAAAGCCTGTGTTGTCTGTCGGAACACAGGCTCCCATTTGAGTCAATGGGTGACTTTCCGAACGGTGTTCAGAAGCATCATAATTGGTCGGTTGGAACCTCCGACCACCAGTCGGTCGGAACCGTTTCCGACAAGCGGTCAGTCGGAAAGCTTTCCGGCCAACATCGTAATCAGGCCCTTAATATGCATCTGGCATGGTGGGTGATCCCGTTGGCGTGTGGCTGCTGCTGAGTCAGTGGTCGGTGCTTGCTGGAAGATGAACAATAAGGGCAGGAAAGCAAAGGGCACAAAAACACAGTGACGGCAGTTCACAGAGCTGTCCCGCCATCAGGTGTGCAACAGAGACATTACCATTCAAAAGAAGCACAGAGGGCACAACCCAGCCCAAAAATCTATGACCTTCCATTAGCCAATCTGGCAGTGTGCGCGTAAGAATACAAAACACGTGATGGCAAGGCGGCTCGTTATGATGCGTGACGTTAACAATGTCATTGCGCATGGCGTGCGGCCACCAACATAAAATTGGGGCAATATTAATGAAAAATGCTAACAATAACAATTTTCTCTGCGCATCAGCAATGCATAACTGAAAAGCAAAATAAACAGTTACTTTCAAGAATTGTTGTAATCCCAGCCCCTGCAGCATGTTTTCATTTTGAGAGGGGCCCCCCATTAACTCTAAACAGGAAATAAGCGGTGGCCTGATATCGGAGCTTGGAGCAACTGAAAACATCGAGCTCTGGAGTGAGGTGAACTTAGACAAAGGAAAAAGAAGTCCCTTTTACAGTTGCTATAATGGGAAAAGTGTAAGGGAACAAGTAAAGGGGCACTTCTCCTGTGGGAGGAAATGAAATAACAAAAAGGAGGGTCAAAGGGAAGGCTTGACCACTAGCAGGCAAGGATTTTTGAAGGACACTGAAACAAACAAATCAAACCAGTGGGCCGGCTGGAAGCCCACAAAGAAGTATATACTAAAGTATATACGAGTAGTCTTGAAAGCTCGACCTAAAAAACTAGGCCCCTACTGAAACTGCAGGTCACCCACCACAATAAATTTTAAAAAGCGAATAAAAGTACAAATAAATCCTGGTGCATGCCCCCAATCAAACAAACAACACCCTTATAGACCAGTTTTCAACTTACTTGTGAAATCTCAAATATAAAATTCTTAAATCCAATGGTATTATGCAGCAGATAAGGAGTGTGATCCTTCCAGCTCCAAATCCCAATGAAAAGTGACCAGAAGATGAACAAAGCACTGGGAGGAGCCTGCTGGACAAGAACTGGAAGTTGGAGTCAATGGGGCACTTCCCTCCTGCTGGAAAAAAAGGCTTCTCGCACAAAAAAACAACTCCAACTTCAGTTGGAGAAGAATGTCCACTCGAAAAACCTCTCAGCTGCTTCTCGAGCACAAAAGCTGCTTGAGCGCTTCGTTTCAATCAGCACTACATTGGCGCCGTCGCGGCTGAAAACTGTGCAAGTGAGTAAAAAGTCTTGTGGGAGCTTGCTAGCCGTGCAAGCGAGTGCAAGTCGCTAGCAGCCCAAGAGTATTGTGGCTCTCATGAGTGAGTGCCAAAACAAATCTTGAGCGCGTGAATGGAAAAAAACCTCTGCTTCGCGCCCGAACAGCTGAATTCAGGAACTCCGCACTCTACGCTATAACACGATTTTACTCTGTATAGTTTCTCCCTCTTTTCTTTCTTCTAGTCTCTCCTCTCCTCTTTTTTTCTTTTTCTTTTCTTTCTAGTATTCAAAACTCATGGTTTGATCTCACATTGCCATCCTTGTGCAAACGAATGTATTTTCTATTGTGAAACATGCATAGTATACCACTTAAATGGTTCCAGTTCATCAGTTGTGGCTCCTCCGCTATGGCGGAGTAGCATCACCCCACTGAACAAAAGGAAAGCTAAAATGATAATAACTATCGTCATTATCATTTTAGTTTTCCTTTGCAGTCAGTGGCTCTCGGGGCGGGGCTGGGCTGGGCACAGCAGGGTGGGCATGAATGCTTGACCGGCCCTCTCGGGTCGGCCAAACAGTCATTCCCCACCAGGCTGCATTACGCAGCCTGGTGAGGAACATGCAAAGCCTGCAAGCCCCTGTCTGGGCGCTGATCCACGGCGCTCAGACCAATCACAACGCTGCATGGCAGCGTTGTGATTGGCTTTGGGGAGCCTGGGTGGGGGCTTCCTGCTGCCGTCCAGGACTGCAGGAAGAGGACGGAGAATGGAGGAGAGGCGGCGGCCAGCCGTTTGAGGTAAGTGTTTTTATTGTATTTTATCTTCATTGTCATCCCTCGTTCCCCCTCCCCATGTCCCTCGGCCTCACCACCCGAATCCGCTAGCAGCCGCTACTGTCACAATTCACATCTTTGCATTTACAATATGTTCTTAATGTATTTTGCTATATGCTCAGTAAAATATCTTTAAAAAAAAACTCAAGAGTCTTGGTGTTTGCAACCCTGCCATTTGGAAGCCCCGGTTGCAGCCTTCTAAGAAAAACGTTGGGCACCTGAACATTTTTGTCTTTTTTTTTTTTAAATTAAGACCTGTTTAAGCACTTTAGCCACAGTTCATCTTTCACGTGCGATTGGTTTGAATCCTTGAGACTTAATTCTCATTGCTTGGTCTCCAGCCCTGTATGGTGTTTGCAGCATTTGCACAACTACATTAAATCAAATTTTAAATGTCCATCGTAAGTGTGTCCCCAGTAATAGCCATTGAGGTTGAATCGGAGACTGTAGGTTTTATTTAATGGAGACAATGTTAGTATAAAGCTTACACTTTGTTTTAACCCATAAAATATCCTTTAGGTTTCCTATACGGAAAGATGTTAGGTCAATCACTCATGCCCCCTCTAACCAGCATATCGTCTTCTCAGCCTCTGAGTGCTGCTGTGGCAGGCCTATGCTCTTTGTCTCTTGTAAGACTTCTAGTGTGAAGGTGGAGTCAGGTGTTGCAGGACAGATGGATGCTTATAATCCACTCCAGTTCTTATCACAGACAAGGCGTCCAGGCCCCCAGCATTCACTGCGGCAAGATGGCTATGGATGTCCTTTGTGGTCGGTTTTATGCATCATGTGTGAGATTCCTCGCTGACAGACTGTTGGAAAATATTAATGCAGCCAAGAGATGAGGCTGTAATGTTTCGTCCCAGCCAAAATGATAAATTGTTGGTCTGTGGAGTGGAACAAAGCAGTACAAGCGGTGATGTGACAAAGCATACATTTGTAGCTCTTTTACCACTTCTGCTCACTTCACAACAATGCGTAGATGTACTGACCTCTAGCCATTGTTGTAAGGTCCATAAGTAGCTTATAAAATGCTTCACTTATCTTGTCTGTAAAATAGTCCATAGTAAAATATTAGGTTATTTTATTAGGTTATTTTACATTCCATGCTCTTTTGTTTTTTAATCAATATAAGACACTTTCACGTGAATAATATAATTATTATGTGTTTTTCATAGCTCCCAAGTGGCGCCTTGCCTTCACTTCTAAACACTTTGGTTAACGCATAGTCAATATACATGTAAACATATTTTGAAATTTACTGTTTACCTCTCCACGTTATAGTTTCAATATTCTTGCCATATAGACAACAAGGTCTGTAAAAATCTGAAACTAGATCAAGTCTCAAAGTTTTACAGGCTGTCAGTGGAAATTAAAACTGGAGCCAATCCACATCATCTACCACCCTCCAGGTGGAGAAAATCTTTGAGTTTATTATGGAAAGAATGATTCCTCAGACAACAGTTAATACCTCACTGTCTTCACTGGGGAAAGGATAGAGACCCTGCGTCACTCTATTATTCTCATTCCTCATTAACAACTTCTTTTGGCTGCGCATATCACCCACACAATTGAAATGCTCCATACTGTACTCGTTATTGCTTCAGTCAGATTGATTAAAATAGTGTCTCTAATTGCCGTAGACTGCTCAAATCACTTTTTAAAACTCCTTTTGCCTTTCTTCCACTAAAACCAATACCGAAGGTTTTAGTGGTTTCAGTGGAAGGCCCAATACTGGGACAGAGACCTCTTTTTCTAAATCATCCCACTGGATCAATAAGTCAACTTACTCACAGACTGATACTATGAAGTTCTTTCTGACATCATGGATAACGCAGCTTGTCAAAAAGAAAATAGACTTAAAATCAAAAATCAGCTCAATGGTTCTACAAAGAACTCAAACAAGCCAGGAAATCGTTGAAAGTAGTGTAAAATGGAGGCAGGACTCTTCCTTTGGAAACATGACACATTTTAGAAATGAAATGAAAATATATCAAAAAGACCTTCCAGGCACAAGCAACTCACATTAAAAGATATATTAACCAAAGCATGAACAGGCCAAGAAATATTTTTGAAACAGTGAAACAACATTCCATCCCCTGCTCTATGACCACAATCAATAATTCAAACGTGAGCTGCTGAAGCTTGGCCAGAAGAGGTGAAAAAGATAGTGTGCTATCTCCACGTGCAACACAAGGAGATGATGGGCAGAGCGCTGAAAGTTTTCAGACACTCACCCTCAGTCACAGGTCTGGGTTGAATCCATAATCGTTCTTTAGCTCATTTCCCCACCCCAGTTCAGTCCCAGCCATATGCAAATCAGTCTTGATCCTATTCCTCACGGGAACAGTCCAGCCCAAACTGCCAAGCCAGGTCTTCCCTGGACGGAAAACAAGCATCCTGGGACCGGTTTCAGGGTAACACCCCTTATCAACCAGGCTAGCTTGAATCCAGTGGCAAAGTGAGCAAGGGACCCATGTCTGCCAACTTAGGGCAAACAAACTGAACACAAGGAGATGATGGGCGGAGGGCTGAAACTTTCCAGACACTCACCCCCCAGTCACAGATCTGGGTTGAATCCATCATCTTCACAAGCACCATTTAGATCAAGTGCCAGAACAAAACAAATTAAAATTCAGTACAGCTTTAAACTTGTTCAAAAATTATGCACAACAAGGTCAACCATCAAAAAAGTCACAATTACTGAAGCCCTTGATACCATCACCAAAATGAGGCCTCTGTCACATTTCTCATGAAACATTAATACCCTGCTGGTAAAAGATATTAGTCTCTAAGTTACCCTTATTTAATTGATCTGTGCTGTACATCTTTGATTCAAGGAAACATCCTGGATTGCCTCTATATTGTACAAATAATATTGCTTCTAAAAAATCAGAAGCCGGTACAGAAGATATTGACGATTCTCCCTTGTTGAGTCTCCCATTTTCTACCAAAACTATTAGAAACCAGCAGGAAGGGACAGCTTAAAAAATGTGTAATTGACAGAAGCCTTCTGAATGTAAATCAATCCGGTTTCTGGGAAGGATGCAGCAAGGAATCAGCACCCTTACAAAAAGTCAATAATGCACTCCGTATCCTAGACAGTGGTGACTCCTGCCTCATAATCCTCCAGGGCTTGTCAAGAGCATCTGACACTGAAAACCATGTTATCCACATCAATATCCTTATCAAAAGAATGCATACAGAGGGCACTGTCCTCAATTGCTTCACATCTTCCCTGGAAAACTTGTCATAAATCTCTAACTGCTTTGATAATCAGCTTCAATTAAACGTTTCTGCACCAAATGACAACTAGATTATTGTCCTGACAGGGCATGCAGTCACAGATGTCATACTATTACCTCACACTCAATCCCACCAATACTGAATTTTGGTTGATTGTTCCTCCTAATAGTTCTGCTGCTATCCAACAATGGATCACTATTACTAAAGTGCTCACCACAGACAAGAGACTGTAGAATGTGTGACATCTCTTGGTTTCATCTAGGACAGGAGCCTCAACCTGAAAACTGCCCTAGCCAAAAAGGTGCTATATCAGTAGAGACTCAAATTTATAAAATCCTTAATCACAAAAACAAATTCTGAATAGTAATTCAATTCCTGATACTTTCTAGACTAGACTTAGGCAACTCGCTGCTCACAACAATCTCCAAGATACATCAGGCTCCTCTTAAGGTAGTGTAGCCCTTCATGTGGTGGCAAGGCTGGTCATGAGGTAAAAGTATTTTTATCATGTGACACCTCTTCTGATCAAATGTAAGTGGCTCCGAACAGAAGACTCTTCAAACTAGGCGTACAAAGCCATCCGCATAGGCTTGCCTAACTATCTTGCCCACAAACTGCACTACTTGAGTGGAAAATGTCCTTTCCGGAGTTCAGACATTCTCCTAATCCAAAATCTTGCTTTCAAGAAGAAAAAAATGCTTGAACAATTATTTTCAGGAAGTGCACCAACAGTCTAAAATTCTATCCTTCTAGCAATCAGAACTCCTTCTTCTTATGAAAATGTATACAAAGACCTAAAGATCCTGGTTTTCCAATGACGCCTCCATTTATAAAGAACTATTTTTCTTTCCAGTATATACTGTACCAATAGATCTGACTGTGACTCAACTCCACTCAGGATGCCTCCTTTCACCATTCATAAAAAGTACTCTCTATAATTGTATAGAGCTATATTGCTAGTAAATATATTTAACTATACTACATGTTACCATGTAAAATGTTCATATTTGTCTTGTACTATATGAAATCTAAAAAAATAGAAAAACACCAGAAAATAAATCAGTAATACAGAAAAGTCACTTTCTTAATTTTTTTCACCTATCTGACATCAGATAGGTTATGCAAAAATTGATCATAGAAGCACTGACCTTTTCTTTTCTTCTCTAGTTAAAAAAAGCAGCTCACAGGGAGATTAGTAAATTTATAGCACTTTGAAAACACGTTTGGCAAAGAGATAAGGGGAATATGGCCACTAACTGAAGACAAAAGACTGCAGAGGTATTGCAGGGAGGGATGCGCTGCCTACAAACAGTGTTGTCTTTCCAGTGCACTCTTCTAGAAACTGCAGGAAAATGCAACTTTTCAATTTTTATTGTAGGGCATGGGCGTAGTCACATTGGCAGTGGAGCACTTTACACATACCCAGAATGGAAGTAGTCACATTGGCACTGGAGCACTTTACATGTAGCCAGAAATACAATAAGTGTAGGTGATGGATAACCAAGGGTGTGAGGGGGTACATTGGCAGTCATGGATAGCGGAACACAAGCAATCAGGAGGGGGCAGAGGTAAATTGTGATTCATAGATTCTGAATAGGCGAATTTTCATGTTCCTTCTGAAATATTAGAAAGTTGTCATTAATCTACAGGTCCTCAGGCAATTTGTTCCAGAGTCTTGGAGCCAAAGAAGAGAATGCCTGGTTAAGAGGCTTGGACCTTCTTACTTTGGGATTTCTAGAATCATTAATGACTTGTTTCTGATACTCCTCTTCCCTCTGAGATATTGAATTTGTCTTTTAGGTAAGGGGGCAATCCTAGATGTAGGGCTTTATAGGTGATGCAATTCATTCTGAAATTAATTCTAGCATCGAGGAGTACCCAGTGAATGTCTGTCAGGATGGGAGTGATATGGACAGATTTCATTGCGCCTGCAACGATGGCGGTGGCCATGTGTAGGATAGCCCTGAGAGGGGTGAGATTAGCTTTGGGGAGACCTGCAATTCAGGGATTGCTGCCATCGAGGTGTGATAGCACCAGGGCTTGAACCGCATCCTGACCTCTAAGGCGGAATGGAGGGACTTATTTCCATAAGGTGGTGATTCGCTAATTAAGCATCTTTGGAGATGTGTGAAGACATGCGTAGGTAATGGTGGATGGTGAATCCATTTGAAGGTGGGTCATGTCAGATGGATTTAATACTTTTGAGGTATGTTTGAATGTCATTGGCATATTGGCACTGATGGATTGATACTGCCTATGTCTGAAGCATAGGACCAAGAGATTCCATGTAGATGGTCAACAAAAGAGGTGATAAGATAGAGCCTACTAGTGATAACGCCGATTCTTATTTAATTATCTATAAGAACCTTCTGGTCGCCAAGATCTTTTTACCTGTTGAATAGTGTAAAGGAGAGAATCTCATCTGATCATATAACAGCATTCATTTTGTCTGAAAGGACCACTGACTCCGAATTCAAGTTTAAGAATTTATTATCGCCAAAAATAACTGAACGTGCAAGCACCTCAACACGAGGTTAAAGAAATAGATGGGCACTAATACAAATAATAATCTACGCAGGAATCTCATCCGACTCAAGATAAAGAGAATAGAAAGTTCTAGAAGGATCAACCAGACTATGATTGCTCCAAATTCTAAATTGCTCTTCATTGGACTAAACAAGCTTTACATCTATTGCTGTCCCTACACTAACGCTAAGTGACATCCCTGCATAACGATTTTCCCAGGCAAGAGTGAATAAAAGGTGTCAGCTGTGAAGACTTTCTCAGAAGTGCAATCACATAATACCTAAGCTCAGCTCTGTCCTTCTCTCAGGTCTCCCCTACCTCTTCTCTGGCCTCCTCCCTCAGGGCACTATCCCTAATACAAAACCACAATACAATTGTACACGCCTTTGTCACGCCTCCTTGGCCAGGTCTTCTTTCTTGTGCTTTTCCATCGAAACGGTTACTTCATCCTGGACGGTTGCGATGGCCTTGAGTCCCAGGCACCTTCTCCGCTGAAAGTATCATCCCTAAATTCCATTTCACTCCCCGTACCATGCCTCCCATCTCTCTAACTTTTGAAAACAAAGAGTTAGTCTTTACTAACGAGACATGTGTCCTTGCACCTGCAACAAGAGATACGTTCAACAGAAACTTTCTACTGTGCAAATTAAATCTACCGTTTGTGCCCAGAGAGCCTTACCAAGAGAAACTTTTCTCGGCCTACAACCTAAGCTAACATAAAATAAACCAGGCCTTCCCTAAGCATATATGTAGTCAGGCCTTTACATATGACTTTTAAACACTCGTCTTACGTTTCCCTATAAGCATTTTCATTACGATTCATATGCAAACAATGAATTACATGTGCAACTTTAATATGGTGCACGTTTAAACTACTGCAATTACATTACACACACAAACTAATTCCTCTATGCATTATGTTCACACAATTCAATAAGCATTACATTACATCGTTATCCTAACACCATTATGCTGCTGAGTTCACTTTGTCTCAACGAACTATTCATTCTTTACTAAACATGCATGAGTATATAACTGAATATATGTGAATATATGTCTGATTACATGCGGGTGCGGCCTATCAGTGATTATGATGCACCCCTACAATTCACAAGAACATTTCGCTCTATCAGTTCCCCCTTTGATGACTCCTGTCATCACATCTCATTCTACTCCCTCAGAGAAGGAACCGACCTAAACAGAACTTTTTGCCATCTTCCCTGATCTAAAATTCTCCATGCTCTTGAGCCTTTGATACTGACTGTCCTGCAGTCTTGCCAATCTCATGTCATTTTCCCTCAACGCTCTCTTGACTCGGCCTGCTCGATACCACTTGTAGGCCTTGATCACAATCCACAAGCCAACCACACAACCCACCAAGATAAGGAGGGGTCTCAGAAAGTATCCAAGGAATCCCTTTCCTATGTTCGCAAACCAACCTCCCACTTGACCAAAACCCTTTCCGACCTTTTCCCAGGCCCCTTCTTCGGTCAAATCCGCTATCTTTGTGTGGATCGTAGTGATATTACTTATATATTTCTCCAGATCCTTGCTACGGTCTGGTATATAAGTGCAGCACTCTTGAACCTTCAACATTTTACAGACTCCTCCCTCTTTTGCCAATAGGACATCCAAAGCAAGGCGATTCTGCAAAACCATTCCCCTTATCGACAACATCTCTCCTTCTACCAACACCAACGACTTTGCTGTGTTCATCGAAAATTCATCCACCACAGTCGCTAACCTCCGGATCTTCACATCATTCAAGACTACTCCCAGACTGGGTATCATAGCTCCAAAGATATCTCCCACTACGATTCCTGCACTTGCAGCTCTTCTCGTTCTTGAATGCTCTCCACCTTCTAGAAGATCTAAATCTGCTGTATGGTAAATCTTTGGAAATATTATTGCCAAATAACATGTTCCATACCAATTTGCAGGCAACCTCACATAAGCATTCTTCCCACATACGTAATACACCGTTGGTATCACTTGTACAGGACCTTGGAGAAAATCTTTTGCTACATCTGCCATGGTGAAAACGTGATCACAGGTACTCTGTCCCACTGCTACCTTCTCGTAGTAAGTCTGATAACGCCTTATACACAACTTACCCCTCTGCTCCTTATCTAACGCTATAGGACCATAGCTTCCCCTGGTCTTATGCAACTTTTCTTCCTCTGTCCAATCAGTCCTGTGATGCCCCAAATCTCGGGAGTGAGTCAGCTTTCTATACCTATCCTCGACCTGATCTACAAACTTTCTCTCTACATCCGACATCAAACAAGTCAGATTGTGTCTGTGTGCGAATGCTGTATCCAATTCCAAACTCGGTATGAAGTACTTCCTCAGCCTGTCTTCTGTCTTATAATAGTCATATTTATTCAAATGCTTGTAAGCTGGGACTTCAGGAAGCACTGCGTCGAAATTGGAAAAGAAATACTCGAAACTGATCTCTCTCATAAAACAAACTAAGCAAAAGACTACATGAAATGCCATAAGTCAGTGGAAGATGATGATACCTAATACCCTCGTCCACTGAAGTAGGCAACTGCATACACACATAACAATCTTTCGCATCCATCACATCAACATACTCATACAACAACTTAGCATATGCATTCAACTTAAAATCACCTTTAGATAAATCTACATGTAATCTACGACTCTCTTCTAATAGCAAAGCTCTGTCAGCTGCCCTGTCTACCCCCTTCTGGCTAGGTGTGATAGGTGTCGGTGTCCCTGTCACCTCCTCTACTTCTTGCTCGTGCGAACCAGTATATGAGACTACAACTACTATGATTATAGAAATTATTACACTACTTATAAGAATGCCTACAATCCACTTTGATCTACGATTGGGATCTCCCGGCTCCATGGTTTCGAAAGTTCTCAAAAGTCTTGGTTATAGCAAAGAACCCTGAAAAAGTCTCTGTCCTTTATTTGTGTCTTGCTCAACCAGCTCGAGCAACCATGAAATCTCCGGACTTTCCCTTTCCGATCACAATCTTATTTACACAATCCAGAAAAAGACTTCCCTAGTTTTCGTTCCTCTTCTGTGGAAAGTCCCTAAGTTTATTCTTCTTCCACTCGGACCTAGGTTATCTTCTTCTTTTGGACTTTTATTTACAGTTTATAGTTGATCCACAATAAGATCCTCATTGAGCAATACCAGAACGTGATACAAAAGTTCAAGACGCAAAATCAGCACTTCATGTGAAAACGGCTCAACTCCAAAAGGCGGGAATTCGAGTCGATGCAAAACCAAGTTTCGGACTTCACTCAGAAGCGGGGGATTCGGAACCGTGAGGGTCAGTGTTCCTTCTATCTCGAGCCCTGGCAACTGCAGCACCACCTTCACCACCACATTCGGGCTCCGACTGACCACTTGCACTGACCTCAGTCTTCCCGTACTCACCACCCCCTGCATCAAACACAGTGTAAGTCCACTCAGGGGTAGAGTATCTGCGACAAGGCACTCTTGTTCTCTTTGACCTTCGCCGACTGTCTTGTGCTTGGTCTTCGTCACTTGCTTCCGTTTCAGATGCTTCGGACACTGGAGCAAGTTCTCTTTCAGGTGCTAACCTCAGGTTCAGTCGCCTCTGTCTTTCAGGCCAACTTTCTGCACTTCTGTTCGTTCGTCTGCCTTCCCCTTCTATACCCAGTGCACTACTTCCTCTTTCTGCTGAATCTGACTCTTCTCCGCCCACTGCACCGTTTCTGTCTTCGGTGTCTGAGTCAGGGTTCGAACTGTGGAAACCCCCTTCGGCTTGCTCTAGTGCACCACCAGCTGTGTCAGCGACCCTTACAGCTTGACTTGTCCCCTCATGTGGCCCTGCCACATCAGCTGGATTTTCATTCACGAGAGGAGCTGTTTCTTCCAAGGGTGCTGAAACTCTGCGGGTATGGGAGGCATGCACCCAGTTCGGCAATCCTCCACACTTCACTGCTGTGTTCGTGATAAGTATCACCTGATACGGGCCACGCCTGCGGGCATCCAAGCAACTCTTCCTCACGTGCTTCCGGACGAGCACCCAGTCACCGGGACACAAGTCGTGGCACAGATCACTCGAGGCTGGGACCACTGCTGCTTGCACCTGCTGGGATACAGAACGGACCACATCAGAGAGTCCTTTACAATAATCGAGAATCAAATCATCAGTGATGCTTATCAAGGCTGTAGCTGGTACTGCTGGCAATCTCATTGCCCTCCCCATCAATATCTCATGGGGGGACAACCCGGTCTTTCTGTCAGGGACACTTCGCATGCTCATTAGCACGAGTGGCAAGGCGTCGGGCCATTTCAGGGATGTTGAAGAACACATTTTTGCCATCCGGGCCTTCAAAGTCCCATTAACTTGTTCCACCATCCCAGAAGCCTCTGGTCTGTAACTACAGTGGAGTCTCTGGTCAATGTTCAATGCAGCACAAAGTAACTTCATGATTTCACTGTGAAAGTGCCTTCCTCTATCTGATTCCAAAGAGGTCGGGATCCCGAATCTAGGGATGAGCTCCCTCAACAATAACTTAGCCACTGTGAGAGTGTCACACCTGCGTGTGGGGTAAGCCTCCACCCACCGTGAGAATACACATACTAGCACTAAAATGTACCTCAACCCATTACACTTAGGCATTTCCACAAAGTCGAGCTGTATTCTGTTGAAAGGCCCACCTGACCTCCCAATGTGACTCAATGTAACTACAGTTTTCTTTCCAGCGTTCATCTGCTGACACGTAACACACCTCTGACATACCGTCTCAGCCATTGCTCGGAACCGTGGGTTATACCACGTCTGTCTAAACACTCTCATCATTGCGTCTCTACCAAGGTGTGCCTGTCCATGTATCAGTCTTGCCATCGGACTCAACAATTCTTCAGGCAACACGGCTCTCCCATCATTGGATACCCACACATCCACATCTCCTTTCTCACAACCAGCTTTGATCCATCCCTCTCTCTCCTGGTCTGAAACTTCATCCTGCAATCGCTTAAGCTCTTCCCAGGTGTCTGCCATGGTCAACATTATGCTGAGCTCGGTTCCTTCTTGGCTCTCCCCTATCTCTCTTTCTGTGAATATGCATCCTTGTTCTGCACAGAAGCGGGCAACCTCATCCGCATAATTGTTACCCAATGATACAAAGTCCTCCCCTTTCCCATGGGCGGAACACTTTACAACAGCAATTTCTTTCGGATGCTGTAGTGCATCCAACAGTTGTCTTACATATTCTCCATTCCGAATAGGTGAGCCAGATGATGTCAAAAATCCCCTCTGAGACCATAACTGCCCGAAGTCGTGCACCACACCAAACCCATATTGGCTGTCTGTGTAAATCGTGATTCGAATTCGATCAGCGGCCAAACAGGCACGGGTCAAGGCAATGATCTCAGCTACCTGCGCGGAACGTACTCCTTCTAGGCAAGCAGCTTCGACCACTCCTGAAATGGTACATACAGCAAACGCTGCTCTCAATTGCCCCACACTGTCTCTTAAGCATGAACCATCGACAAAGAAAATTTCATCTGGGTCAGCCAATGGTTCATCGACAATGTCAGGTCTCGGTTTGGTGCAAAGCTCGGTCACATCGAGACAATCATGATCCGCACAATCTTCATCATCTGTGTTCGGTGTAGGCATTAATGTCGCAGGGTTCAAGACAGAGCACCTTTTCAGAGTCACATTCTCTGCGGCAAGTATGACTTGCTCGTACCTCGTTAACCTATTGTTCGTTAGGTGCTGGGTCTTGGTCCTGGTCATCAATAACTCAACCGAATGTGGCACATGTACAGTCAATGGATGTCCCATTACAATGCTTTCACATCTTTCAATGCTGACACCTGTTGCAGCAACGGATCTTAGACATCCGGGCAACGCAGAAGCTACTGGATCTAAAGTAGCTGAAAAATAGGCAACTGGTCTACGGACACCTCCATGGTTCTGAGCTAACACTGCTAATGCACATCCTTCCCTCTCATAACAGAACAATGTAAAGGCCTTGTTGTAATCTGGCATTCCCAGTGCCGGAGCACTGCACAATTCCTCTCTCAGTTTCAGGAATGATATCAAACACTCCTCGTCCCATGGTACCGGATCACTCACATCCTTGTGTGTAAGCCTCTGCAAAGGCTTTGCTCTCAAGGAGAAACTAGGAATCCACTGTCGACAGTAGCCAACCATTCCCAGGAACATCCTAACTTCTCTCTGTGTAGTGGGTACTGACATACTCATTATTGCCTCAATTCGGTCTGGTGACACCTTCCTCTTGCCTTTTTCTAATCTGTGTCCCAAGTACTGTACCTCGTTCAAACAGTACTGCAGCTTGTTCGGGGACACCTTATGTCCATTCTCTGCTAAGTGGTTCAACAGAGCTATCGTGTCAATTCTGCAAGCATCTTCTGTTTCTGAGGCAATGAGCAAGTCATCTATGTATTGCACGAGAACTGAGTTCTGCGGCAACACAAGACTCTCAAGGTTCTTCTTCAGGATCTGGTTAAAGATCGATGGACTTTCCGTATACCCTTGAGGGATACGACACCATGTTAACACGCGATTTTCCAGCCTGAACGCAAAAAGAAATTGGCTTTCCTCGTGGAGCGGTATCGAAAAGAAGGCTTGACACAAATCGATGACCGTAAACCACTCGGCTTCGCATGGGATCTGGAACAGTATTACTGAAGGATTCGGTACCACTGGACAACAAGGGATAACTATCGTGTTGACCTTTCGCAGGTCTTGCACGATCCTGTATTTCCCGCTCGGTTTCTGTAGTCCCATAATCGGTGAATTACAGGGGCTACCTCGGATCTCTTTTAGAATGCCTTTCTTAATGAAGGTCTCGATCACAGGTTTTATCCCTGCAATCGTTTCAGGCGACAAGTTGTATTGAGGTGTCCTGGGGAAATCAACATTCTGTTTCACCTCAATCCGCACTGGTTCAACCCCTTTGATTAGACCTATTTCGTCGCCTGCGAAATCCCACACCACAGACGACACTGCGTCTCTCAGATCAGGTGGAAGTTCTTCCACTGTCACCATTGGGTACAGATCTATACACAGATGCTGATTGGCAACCTTAAAGTCAGCATCGTCATCTCTCGTCTGGACCTCCACTCCCCGTGGTGTACAATAAATCGTGCAGTTCAACTTGCACAACAGATCTCTCCCCAAAAGGCAAACTGGACTCGTATCACACACTACAAACTGATGTCTAGTTTGGAAGGAACCTATCCTTACTAAGATCGGTTCTGTCAATGGGCTGCTTATTCTCTTGTTCGCTACTCCAACGACCTGGATTGATTGTCCCGAGAGGGGTAGGTTAGGGACTACTGCTGATCTTACAGTAGACCGGGTAGCTCCAGTATCAACCAAAAGTGTGGCAGGATGACCCTCAATATCTGCCTCCACAAAAGGTCCTCTCTGGTCTACCTCCAAGACCGCTCCAAGCGTGCAGTCTTCCTCCCCCCTCAGGCACCGTCAGGATAAAGGGTCTAAGCTATTCTCGTCGTAATCTTCGAACAGGGGCATCTGTTGGTACGTTCGTATTCCTTGTGAAATCCTCGGAGCTTGGGGAACCTGGGCGTGAGAACTGTAAACCCCCCCTTTCATCGTCCTGGGTCTCGTTATTATGTTAACTACCTCTTGCGTGTGTGCCTGAGCCCCCTCTTCCTCTTCCTGCAACTGATTAGCTGGGTTCAAAGGACACTCGCGTTTCCAATGTCCGACCTGGCGACAAAGATGACAAGCCGTGGTCTTCTTTAGCGTGGCTATGTCCACTCCTGTCTTGGGGTCTACTGGTTTTCCCCGTCCCTGTCCTTGCCCATTCTGGTTCCCCTGGAAATTTCCTTGCTTTCTTCCTAAGGTCCCTCCACTAGGCTGACCCTGTGCTGTCTGCATCTGGACAAGCATCAATTTATCTTTTAACTTCCGATGTTTTGAGTCCACCTCATCACTACAGTATCTCGCATACCTCAAAATTTCATCTAACGGCTTGTTCTGCCAGCAGATCAAATGATGCTGTATCATGAGGCTGATTTCCATCCTCAGACCCATTACAAACTTTGAGACAAACTGTCCCATATCCTTGGGGTCCAAAATATCTAACCCACTATACTGTTTAAAAACTTGCAGAAGTCTTTCGTAATATTCATGCACCGTTTCTTTGGGTTCCTGTACAGTCCGATCTATCTTAACCCAATCTATATCTTGGGGTGAAATCTTCAGTTTCAACCATGTAATCACCTGCTCATACTTTTTCATAACTAGGGGTGATGGACCATTTGTAACCGCCTCTCTATCCGGTTCCGAAGTCGGCCACTCAATAGCGACTTTACAAGCTGTCCACAAATCTCCCGGTACCACTATGTCAAACAAAGTGTTCAAATCAATCCACAATACTTTTGAAATTTTCACAAACCGCTCAACCTGTTTGTACCATTCTACTGGTTTCTCCCTCAGCCGAGGAAAATCATTTGTAAATGCAGCCAAGTCACCTCTATTCCACGGCACATGCACGTACCCTCCATTCTGTACTTCCCGTAAAGGAAAATTTCCAACACCCGTCGCCCCCCTCCTGGCGGCGGCGTTTCCCCTTCTGCTCTCTTTACTGGTTTCTTCTTGGACCACCTTTCTTCCCATTTGTCCAACAAAATCCATATTCTCATTCCTATAATCAGGTCTCTTGTGTGTGTCTTTAATCCTGTGATTCTTTTCTCCTCCAGCTCCTGATCACTATAATGCAATCTATGTGGTCCCTGCAACGCTTTAGTTTTATTCAGGTCCACCTCATATCTTTTGGCCAATTCCTTCAATCTATCATGTGCCATTCTAGCTTTTCGAGTCACATCTTTTGCTACAAACAGCAGCTCATCTGGTCCATAAATTTCTATCCTTTCCAAAGGCAGACCCCCACTGATCATTTCGTCTACCTCTGCTTTCAGCCTCACCACGTCTAGCAACCTTGCCTGTACTGCACTCCTCAGTACATCTCGACAACCCGAGCCATCCCGCTCATCACAGTTACTATTCTGTCCTTGTGACCTATTCTCTTCCCTCATATCCCTGGAACTTTGTCTGTCTTCCGAGACGTTCTGTGCCCTATCTCCTTGCATCCTATCCTCTTGGTTCTTTACTGTTGGTGTCCACTCCCTCAAAGCTGACTTAGATTCCCGCAAAGACCTCGGTCTTTCTGGTCTCTCCTCTTCTCTCCTAAAGGAAGAGTCTGCAGTAGCCGGTAACGGCGTACTTGTCTCCATTGGTCTTGGGAAATGAACCACTCTTACTCCAAACCCATTCCCACTCTCACTGTTTCCTTCCTCCCTTCCCGTCGGTACGGAGCCCCCTTCTCTCACTCGGTCTGGGTCATATACCGGTACTATAGGGCCTATGGTAACCGGTACTGTCAAAGAGTCCGGTAATCTTGTGTTCCCCGCAGGAGGCTGTGTTATCATAGACGCCGTTGCCCCCTCCGTTCCTGTGGAAATCCTTCCCACCACTCTCATGCTAGTCTGATTCTGGCTCTCATCAACTATTGCTACTGCTGGGGTCGTCTTTCCCTCTTCTGAATCTGGATTAAATGGTGGTGGCCTCTCTGCCAACAACCTATCCAACAAGCTGTCATCTAGATCACTGTCGTCCTCATCGATTCTTATTATCTTCCCATTTTGTACTAACAATGGGTACAACTATTCCACTTCAACCGTTGCCACCCTCCACCGTTTCTCCAGTGCATCCCACTTTGCATCTTGAAATGCCCTGATCGATTTCTTCACCCTTTCCTGACTCTTGTCTCTATTCCTTTCGTGTGCTGCTCTAATCCATGCATGCAATGCCTCAAATTGTGTCGGTCTAGGTAGTGGTCGTACTGAGGCCATTACACTTTTTAGCTGGTACAATACTTCCATCCTGAAAGTACCATATCGAGGGAACGACAATTCTCCTTCTGCTTCTGTCATTTTATGCCAATTCTCAAGCCAAATTATAGTATGCAATCCTACATTCTTTGCCATATAATGTGCTGGTGTATCCTCGGGAGGAGCTTCCTCTCCCTCCCGAACAACCACATGTCTATCACCTCTACAAAGTTCCCGTAAAGCTTTAAAACATTTCATGATGAATCAACTTTTTGTTTGCACTCAAAATGTCCGCTTTTACTTCCTGATTTCAATCCACCAATACCAGCGCGGCTCACACCAACCGGCCTATCGCAGCGCGGCACTTGTCTGACGTCACTTTTCCTCCGCTCGCAGCAGTTCCCCTCCTTTCTAATTCACTCGTTCTCGCTCGCACCTGTCCCAATCATACTCTGAAATAATGTCCGTCCTACCGAACAATTACCTCTCTGACCGTCAGTCTTACCAATGACCGATCAGCCTCTTGAGCTTGTTGACCTCAATCTGGCAATCGTCTGTCCGCGAAACGACCGGACAATCGCCTTTAACACACTCGATAGGATTCAATCACTCGATGTTCTGCACACAATAACCTACGACCTGCGTTGGTTATTCACACACTCACTCATGTGTTCCCTATCTTCAGTGGGTCTGTCAATGACGTCTCGTGACCCCCACAACCTCTGGTCAACGTTCTCACTCTGGGTGTATTCTACACCACAATAAATCTCCCGGTCCCGCGCGCACTCACGGTCGGGTTCTCAATCACACAACTCTCTTTCCAACTCCGCAAGACATCACACAACAATAAAACACCGCAATCTACCAAACATCACTCTTTTCATACTCACTCTCCCACGAACTGCTACTTCCGCCGCACCGTCACTTTCCGTCAGTTTTCAACGACCTCCGACATCCTTCTCCCGCGGTCCTCTGGATCTGCGTCACTCGGGCTCTATGGGGCAACTTAATCTCCTATCTTGCTCTAGATCTCCCCTTACCATCAAAGGTAACCATCCTACTCTGCTACCAACTGATAACGCCGATTCTTATCTAATTATCTATAAGAACCTTCTGGTCGCCAAGATCTTTTTACCTGTTGAATAGTGTAAAGGAGAGAATCTCATCTGATCATATAACAGCATTCATTTTGTCTGAAAGGACCACTGACTCCGAATTCAAGTTTAAGAATTTATTATCGCCAAAAATAACTGAACGTGCAAGCACCTCAACACGAGGTTAAAGAAATAGATGGGCACTAATACAAATAATAATCTACGCAGGAATCTCATCCGACTCAAGATAAAGAGAATAGAAAGTTCTAGAAGGATCAACCAGACTATGATTGCTCCAAATTCTAAATTGCTCTTCATTGGACTAAACAAGCTTTACATCTATTGCTGTCCCTACACTAACGCTAAGTGACATCCCTGCATAACGATTTTCCCAGGCAAGAGTGAATAAAAGGTGTCAGCTGTGAAGACTTCCTCAGAAGTGCAATCACATAATACCTAAGCTCAGCTCTGTCCTTCTCTCAGGTCTCCCCTACCTCTTCTCTGGCCTCCTGCCTCAGGGCACTATCCCTAATACAAAACCACAATACAATTGTACACGCCTTTGTCACGCCTCCTTGGCCAGGTCGTCTTTCTTGTGCTTTTCCATCGAAACGGTTACTTCATCCTGGACGGTTGCGATGGCCTTGAGTCCCAGGCACCTTCTCCGCTGAAAGTATCATCCCTAAATTCCATTTCACTCCCCGTACCATGCCTCCCATCTCTCTAACTTTTGAAAACAAAGAGTTAGTCTTTACTAACGAGACATGTGTCCTTGCACCTGCAACAAGAGATACGTTCAACAGAAACTTTCTACTGTGCAAATTAAATCTACCGTTTGTGCCCAGAGAGCCTTACCAAGAGAAACTTTTCTCGGCCTACAACCTAAGCTAACATAAAATAAACCAGGCCTTCCCTAAGCATATATGTAGTCAGGCCTTTACATATGACTTTTAAACACTCGTCTTACGTTTCCCTATAAGCATTTTCATTACGATTCATATGCAAACAATGAATTACATGTGCAACTTTAATATGGTGCACGTTTAAACTACTGCAATTACATTACACACACAAACTAATTCCTCTATGCATTATGTTCACACAATTCAATAAGCATTACATTACATCGTTATCCTAACACCATTATGCTGCTGAGTTCACTTTGTCTCAACGAACTATTCATTCTTTACTAAACATGCATGAGTATATAACTGAATATATGTGAATATATGTCTGATTACATGCGGGTGCGGCCTATCAGTGATTATGATGCACCCCTACAATTCACAAGAACATTTCGCTCTATCACTAGTACACCGCTTGTAAGTGGGTGAGGGGGTTATCTGAATTTCTTCATTTTTCACAAATTATAATCTGAACTGATGAAGGATTGGAACCATTTCCTTTTATTGGCATTCTTGAGGAGAGAACTTCTAGAAGGATTCCATAATTTATCAGTCTGAATGCTCCTGGCAAGTCTGGTAGCACCTAGAGACAAACAGTGATTCCATCAGTAGGGCATCACCAATGATTTGAAAAGGGGCAGATGCTGCATTTTGGGTGGAACCCAGACTGGTAGACGTATAGGAGGTTGTTGTTTGAAATGTGGGTAAGAAGTTGAGTGGATACAACCTTTTTATAAGGCGATCTCAAGGAAGGGCAGTTTGGAAGCTGGTCTTGGGATGTGGGAGTCACTGAGTTGCAAATGCATTTCTTTCAACAGAGGAATGTGCTGACTGGCTTTAAGGACAGGTGAAGCTAAACCTTTCCTCAATGATGATTTGATGAGCTTAAATAGGATGGGAACAAATTCTTTAGCAGAGTTTTTAGTAGACTTGATGGAATGGGGTAGTATTTATGAAAAGAAGGTTTGGTTGATGCTATGCTGTGTAGGATGTGGTTATTTGTTGCTCACTTTGAAGTAGCCCATACTCGTAAATGAGTTCTAAAGTCAAGGATATTTTTTTATATTGCTTTATCATTTTTCATCAAAGAGGTTTGTGCTGTCATTAGTGGTATCAACGGAGCTGGAATTCGGCATTCGTTTGGAAGACTAGATTTTTGCTGATTTTTCTTTGATTTGAGATTTCCTCCAGATTTCTTCTAATTTTATGGTTGTTGTCTGTTAGAAATGGGATTTCTGGTTGGCTAAGGCGTGCGCCAAAGCCAGGCAGAAACCACCACTCTAGTCAGGGCAAGGGAGTTACACGCTGAAGATAACCCCTGCTCACCCCCTTGGTAGCTTGGCACGAGCAGTCAGGCTTATCCCAGAGGCAATGTGTAAAGCGTTTGTGCAACACACACACACAGCAGCAACACACTAGGCACACCACAAAAGAAACTCCACACAAGGTTATATAAAAAATAGCCTTTGTATTATCCAAAACACATTAGAATCATATTCACACAATATACACTGTGCCAACCAGCACTAGGTCATAATTTACAGGGGATTATATACATATGACAGGGCCAATCGGGCCGCTGTCAGAACCATCACAAAGCACAAGTAGCAAATGTAAAACACCACCAGTAACTACTGGCACAATAATGACCTCAGCATTATATCACATTAGCATTAGGCATAGAACACATTGTGCATCAATCACAAGCATAAACACATAATGCATAAATCATATTAGGCCTAACCACATAAGAACATTTGGCATTTCTCATCAGCATAACACATTATGCAACAACCATATTAGACATAACTACATTATGCATAAACCTCATAGCATAAACACATTATGCAATATCTGTAGGCCTGAACACCTTAGGCATAAACATTCTAACAAACACATTATGCATCTCATTAGGCCTAAACATCACATTAGGGCCTTGCGCCCTACCAATACTGGCCCCAGGCCAACTGGCCTTCCTCTGGGGCTCAAATGCCCTCTGCCCCAAATGTCAGGACTTGTAATTGGGGCCTTCCACTGGCCCTTTGCCTGCCAATGCAGGAAAAGCGATGTGCGTAGCGCACGGGGGTGCAACTCACCCCTTCCTCATCACTGAACCTAATCAGCCTTATGCAGTATGGGGCCTTTTGCGTACACACCAGCAATGAACATAGCCCAGGGTATGCCAAAACACTGTAGTCCCAATGTCTTCGGAAGGCATAAGCATTACAGCCTCCACTAGGCGAGGGGGCCCCTCCCTCGTGTGCCTCAACTGGGGAACACAATGCTTTGCCCCAAAGGCATGCCCCAAAAGGCTGACAGACCTCGCTCCGTCCTCCACTTGAGAGAGAGTGTCACGGGCAGCCCTGCAGACCCGCGGTGTAGCTAGTGATCACGAGTGCACCAGCGGGCTCACCACACGGGGGACCTTCCCTGCACATGAGGAAAGCAACCGGCAGCCGGGAAAAAGGGGGCCGAGCGGGACCTCCGTTGAGGTTGGCTATCGCCCTACTCACCAACAAGGCTGCGGGCAGGCGGTGTCAGCACGCATCCACTTCTGGCCAAATGCCCTCGAGGCTCCGTCTCAATTTGGCCAACTCGGCCGGGGCACTTCTCTGCCTCTCTCCGCTGTGGCAGACATGAGGGCCATGCTTACAACCAGGCCTTAAAGCTGCCTGACTTCCTCTGCGGCCGCGCTGCAATTGGCGGCCGCGGCAGCTTCGTCTTCCCGGCCCGCTTCAATTGGCGGGCCGGGGATTAGCCCCGCCTACAACCAGGCATAGCAGTGGCCTGACTTCCGGTTTGCTGCTCGTCTCGGCAGCGGCTGCTTATCGAGTCTCCGTTCCTGCTGGCAGAAGCGCGGGGTAGCGTCCCGACTTCAAGGGCACACAAACGAGGGGTTGGCTCCCGCTGACAGGTGCACAAACGCGGGGTGGGCTCCCGCCTTGAAATACCATAAATGTGGGGGAATCCCCACGTCGGGATTCCCTCCGGACAAGTTGCAGCCCAGCGCTGCGGAGCATGCACGCTCCTTGTCTCCTGGCAAATGCGGGGTGGGCTCCCGCTCCCCCTCAGAGCACGGGGGAATCCTCCACACATCGCAGCCTCGCGCTGCAGCCCACCAGCACTCCTCCTGGAGGAAAAATATAGCGCTCTCGAGGCGCTAAGCCCCACAGCTCCAACAAGCAAAGTTCTAGGGGCACAAGGCTGGGCCCAGGCAGGCCAGCTCACAGGGCCCTCCAGCAGGGAGGCAGTCCCTTGCGGCGGTTCCTCCTGGGGCCCAGCAGCAGCAAGTCGCCTGGAAGCACAAAAGCTCAACATTTTCATGGGGTCACAGCCCCAATATTTATACACCATATTTGCTTTGTCTGCCCTGGCACAGGGCTTGGGGGAACCAGCCTAAACTGGTTCTGGGGGGTTTTGGAGCACTTTGTTGACAAGGCTCCTCTTCCCCTTTGTCAGGTGGGGGCTCGTCATCAGACACACCACAGGGGGGCGGAGCCAGCATTCACATAGGCAGGCACAGCCCTATTCAGGGTCAGGGGGCTACTTCTCCCACTACTCCAAATGCAGATGCCCTATTCAGCCTAGTGCTGACTCACCCTGCCCCTCCTGGAGCCACACACACCTCACCAGCCCCTGTCACTCCAAAGCCAGACATGCAATCCACATCAGGCAGGCAGACACATAGCACCCAGAAATGCCAACTTCTAAAAGTGGCATTTCTAAAATAGTTATAATAAATCTGCGCACACCATTGCGTAGCATTTATTATCACTATTCCAAATATACCAAACTTGACCACGCTGCTCCTCTCATATCAGGAAATTACCACTGAAACACTTATCAGGGAATCCCCAATGCATTCCTATGAGAGGGCAGCCTCACAGTAGTGAGAAACCAAAATGGCTGTTTGTCACTACCAGGACATGTCACACACTTAAGGTACATGTCCTACCTTTTACCTACAATGCACCCTGCCCATAGGGCTAGCTACGGCCTACCTTAGGGGTGACTGACATGTAGTAAAAGGGGGGTCACAGACATGGCGCACACTTTAGGTGCCACGTCACAGCCGCAGTAAAACTGCGCGCACAGGCCCTGCAATGGCAGAGGCCTGAGACAGGTTTGAAAGGCTACTTTGGTGGGTGGCGCAATCAGCGCTGCAAGCCCACCAGTAGCATTTAATTTACCGGCCCCGGGTATCTGAGATACCACTTTACAAGGGACTGACAGGTAAATTAAATATGCCAAACAGGTGTAGACCAATCTTACCATGTTTACCACAGAGAGCACACGCACTTTACACTGGACAGCAGTGCTAAAGTGCCCAGAGTCCTAAAACCACCAACACCATGTCAGAAAAAAGGCTAGGAGAAAGGTAAAAAGTTTAGGGATGACCCTGCAAAAAGGGCCAAGTCCAACATTGTCTCACTGGTATTCTATTCTGTGTTGGATCAAGGAGTGGTCCATTTTTCTTTGATGGATTTTGTGATTAGTTTGCTAGATTGAAAACGATGCGGCTTGAGTATATAAGTTAGTAAGGGGTCCTATGGAGTTGTGTGTAGATGAGTATGTTGATACGTTTTTAAGTTCATTGTAGTGTTGTTGAATAGAGATGCCCTTTGCAAGGATTTAGGTGTATTATATGCAGCCTTACCGTGGAATGCACTTGCAGAAACTATCCTGGGTCCAGTCAGGCTCATTTGATCAACTTTAAGCTCAACCCTGGGTAGCTATGGCTTCGAGCAGCAAGGTTTGCACAAAGGAACTTAGCTTAAAGCATTTACCAGTACCAAACAATGGAATAAGAAAGTTACACAACACAAAAAAACACAACACCAATTTATAAAAATAGATTATATTGATGAGCAAAATCCACCGGAGGGTTCCAGAGATAGAGGTTTTATCGCTTTTTAATTCAACTGCAAACAAGCAATGGTCAATCAAAAGTTTGCAAACTTTTGAAAAGTTTGTAAAAGTTAGTTCGGCTACTCTGGCCTGGCTTAGGTGACCAAATCCAACAGGGAGATGGTTGAGGGGGGCAATGGGGTAGATGTGGACAGTTACCTGCCCACCAGCGTGTTTTCCAATCCAGTTTCAAACTTTATAGCACTACCACAATAGAATTTAATGGCGTGGTTCGGATGCTAAGGATACAGGATGAAAAGATGCTCAAGGATTCTCCAGTTGCTGTGCGGTCATTGGGGGTGCCTTTGTGGTGATTCCTCGGTCCACGGGTTGTGTGGGGCAACTTTGGCCACAGAGGTCAGAGTCCCACAAAGTCTTCTTTCTGACTGTGGAAGGCCAGCTCTGGCTGGCCTAGGGGTTTCCGTACACAGCACTCCCAGCGAAACCCTTTAGTGGAGGCTAATGTCCCTCATGGGCAACCAATCTGGACTCTGATGACACTCCTGGGTTCAGCTGACTCAGGTGCAACTTTTGGTCATCAAGAATTGGTCTCTTAAGGTGTTCAGAGGCAGTCTGCAGCGATTCCACCGAAGAGGCTATCAACTTGCCGGTTTGGGCTTCGTGAGCTTTAATGTCACTGGTGCTGTTCCAGGGGGGCGGCCAACTGACCCTTGGAGTCAATGCTTCAGTCTTGGGCTGGGTGATGACAGGATGAATGGGTGTATAGCCTGCTGTGGGTGACTTGTTGGCCCAGCTAATACACTGAACTTCCCTGTGAACTGAGGCCTAGGCCTGTCCATTATAAAATCTGCAACCGGAAGAGGCATACCAAACATGCACTTTATTATCTACATGGGAGCACTGTCCATATCCTGGGTTGTTCACATGACACAGTGGTGGCAGTGTACCAGTTTTTTTAAATTAATAGGTCTGAACAAATATTTTTACTGCGTTAGAGTGTGGTTTACCAGCCCCACATGTGTTATGTTCTGCATAGATGTAACACCCAGACCCTTGGGCTGACATTCTGTGTGCATGTTGAGTGCGTGTATGCATGGTGGATGTGTGGCAAATATATGATAACCAGACTCAGTGTGTGGTGAGAGAATGATTGCTAGGACTTGTGGTATCCATTTTGGATTGCTTCTAGTTTAGCATGATAAAAGATGAATGGAGGGAACAGATTCCCAAGAAAATGGAAGTGCATTGCCTGCAATCCAGAAGCTGGAGAATGGAGATCCAGACCCTGAAGTGAGAGATCATGTAGACAGGGCTTTCTATAGAAATTCTATGAGGACCTTTTGGCAAGGGATTACTTATTAGTCCTTCCTTCGCACTGCCACTTGTTGGATAGTAGGAATGGAGGGGGGGCGGTGGCCAACAGATTCTGTTGTTAAAAGCGAGAAAGTTTTTTAGGTCCTTTTGTTTGTGCCTGCTTGCTAATACAGGAACTATGATGACAGCCAGGTGCAGAGGTTTGACACTTCATTGTTCCCATGATTTGAATTATCCTGCTTGGAGCCAGTATTATCACTACCTGCTGTGATAGCCATTGCCTTGCACAAAGAATATGTCTGCACTACAGCCAGAAAAATACATTTAAAAAGGAACTACTCCTAAACAGTTCTAGCACCTCAGACAGTGGATCGACTTCTCCTATCTGGAAAATGAAAATAAAGGTGGGATCTAAACTATCCAACTTTGTTCCACATTTCCATGTTCTACTTTAGCCAGGGAGGGACTGCTCCACAGAGTACTCAAAGAGCTACTGTGAGACCAGGATAGGTGTCTGCATGACAGCCAGTAGACCAAAGGTGAGGGGAAGTTGGAGCAGCGTGCTGGAGATAGCTTGGCTCTGCAAGACAAGGAACTGTCCAGGAGGGGAGGCCCAGTCATGTTCCCTGCATGTAGGGCACCCAAAAGAAGCCAACTGACATCAGGAGCAAAGTTGATGCCAACCTAAGTCGAGTGACGTTGTGTGAGGTCACCCACTTTCACTGAGCAGTTCTTGTGTGATGTGTGAACTGTATGTAGTCCGGCACTCTTGTAGTGTGTCTACGGGCCTTGTTCTGTTGCTGTCCAATGGGTGGAATATCCAGCAAAGGTTATCATCGCTGCTCTAGTGGAAGACCTGCCTCGCAGCCCAAGGTTACAACAGCAAAAGAAGAGCATTACTCTACTGGGCCTCCTGTGCTGTTCATTCCAGTGGCCACCGACTACAGTCACATCGTTTTGAATTAGAAGCCATCAGCAGACATACCCAGACACATCTCTACCCAGCAGGCAACACAGACCTGAGATTTAAAAAAAACTGAGAAACTGTGGCTTGAATGCACAAAGCAAAACCTGTCATTAGGAGTTTAACATTTGCCAGTGTGAACTCTTTGGCTCAAGAACTGATTAAACTGTAGTGTGAATTACTCAATGTGGTAATTACCTAGTGAAGTCACACCTGTGTCTGCTCTTTGCCTAAGACCGTATTGCTTATAAGTCACCATAGATTTTTTGGGGAGGCACCCAAAAATTGGAATAGGGCGCTGAGGGAGCTGTGTGCAATTTACTAGAGCCCATAGGTGGGATCGTAGAACCCTGTAACTGAACCATTATGGAACTGCTGAGTCTCTTGCTTTGCTGTGACATTAAAGTTCTTTCTTTTTTTCTTTTACTAAGATATGCACTGGGCCGCAAAGGGAATCATTGTGTCTGTTGGTTGACTATTGCATTCCGAGTCTCTGTCCCCACACTGTGGGGCATATTAGCAACGTGATTATCGCCGCCTTAGCGGGACTTTTTCCCGCTAAAGCGGCGATAATTCAATCGCCCTATTAGCAAGCTGTCGCTAACTGCTGTTAGCGACAGCTTTTAGGCGATAGCGACCGGGTTGGGTGCCGCTTTGCATGCCAGCGATATCTATCGCTAATGGCATGCAAAGTAGGCGTTCCCAACCTAAAAGCGACTGGAAACAGTCGCTAAGGTCGCTATCGCCTATTAGCGAGGCAGGGGAGGTGATTAACGAACCAGCGCTAAACACGTTTAGCACTTGTTTGTTAACGCCTGGTCCAAACCTGACTTAGCCATGTAATCCAATGGGAGGTGGATTACATGGCTAAATCCCCCTCACCCTATTACCAAGCTAACACTGGTCACAGTGCGAATATCGCTTGTTTTCAAGCGATATTCACACTGTTCTCCAGGGTTTCTATCGCTTTGGAGATAAGCGTTGCTGATAGCACGCTATCTCCGCGATAGAAACCTGCGATAGCCGGCGATAATTATCCTAGCGCTAACTGCGCTTAGCGATAATTATCGCCGGTTATTGCTAATAGGCCCCTATATTCCAGAAAATCCCTTGACTGTTCGCTCTCGGAAAGTCAAATGCAGAAGAGGTATACTTGACTCTGTTTGCAGAGCCATAGTGTCATGGACTCCAGGACACCAGAGGCAAATGAGCCCATCCACCAGTGTTGTAACTGAGTAGCCCATATCTGCCCTGTGGCACCCCAAATGGGGTCTGACAATGACCATCTCAAAACTTTGCCTCTTGCGATTCACGGACCTCCACTTCACGCAACACAGGTAATAAATAGCATATTACACTCTGCTCATCTGCATGTATTATTTATGCCATGAAGTTTTTTCATGTTCATATGACATTTGGACTGCAGTTGAAGAACAAAGTGAACGTCTAGAAAATTCTTAGGGTGGTCACAGTGGCTATATAGCCGACTGCCACAGGCCAAAGGGTATTTGAGCTCTGTGACTTCCCAGGGTAGCCTTTGAGGAACACTATATACCCCAACTACACTCCTAATTCCATATATGATACTTCAAAATGTAATCCATAATTTGCGTGTTTAAACCATAATGAGTTTCATTTCTATGAAGTGTTATAACGTGGAAGTAAAATATTGTTTTTCTTTTTAAAAAATTGCAAGGAATCCAAGAGCAAGAGGCATCGGTGATGTTTTAGTTTTAAAACAATCAAGTGCGAAAAAAGATATAGAAAGCATGTCTTCCCTTCTTTTTACATTCCTGTCAACGGCCCATTTATTTTCATCACAGATCAGATGGTCAGTTTATCCATGTTATGATTTTCATTGTTTTCATGGTAACTTTCAGATGGCAGTTACGTTTTCAAAACATGAATTAATAGGAAGAAATACAAGCAGAAATTATTTTTGTCCACTGTATTTAACAGACAAGCAGAGGCACATTAGCTACTGATAGCTCAAGATTGCCATTTCATAGTTTTCCTGAAGTAAAAGGGATACATAAGCATCTTTGAAAAGAGGTTGAGTGTGTTATGATGATAAGTTATATCAACATTATGCTAAGTTAATTTTCTGTCATGTGGAAGATAGCGGCTTAAGTTACAGAGCTACTGTGTTTCAATATTATATTATATAAATATGCATAAAATGAAAAAACTTCTTGAGCACTCATTACGATGTCGGGCGGATGCCGTTGCGGAATTGGGACCGACCGACCTCCGGTGGCAGGCTCGACCGCCTTATTAGGATGATACCGCACATGGTGCAGTCGCAAACTCCTATTTCTGTATGGGAGCTTGAGCTGTGGCCATAAACCGGCCGTAGCACAAGCTCTCATAGAGAAATGGGTGTTTTTGTTATTCGCTGCACCTAACGGTGCCTGCCACTCGGTGCAGGGATTAACAAGGGGCCAACCGGAGGCCGCTGTGGCAATGGGACCCTGCTAGGGGGCCTCAAATTCTCTTTCCGACAGGCTTTTCATGTCGGAAAGCCCGGCATGAAATGCCTGTCGGAAACCGACATCATAAACCCCACGGCATAAACACAGTACATAGGGGATTATGAGCGGCCTCCGACTGGCCTTGAGCCCGTAGGAAGCCAGTTGGTCCAACCGGCCGTTTTCAAATCTGACAGCCTTTATCGTAATAAGACTGTCAGATTTGAAACCAACAATGTAAGTGGGAAAGCCTCCAACCTGAGGTGAGGGCTTTTGGTGTTCGAATCACAGAATTATTTAGAAAGGGCATGTTATGTCTTCATATCTAGGCAAGCATGAATAGTGCTACCTGTGGAAGTGAATGGTATCCTCTTCTTATCAGTGTAAGACACTGCCCATGGCCTAGAGACATATTGCATAACTATTGGCTTACATATAAATGCAGAAGGCAATCACCTCACCTGCAATAGCACTTCCTAGTTGCACAGTTGAATCTTTATGGTTCTGCTGACAGGCGTGGACTGCTGATTCCATTGGATGAATTTACAATGAAAGCCCAGGTCATCTGCTTGGGTGCTGTACAAAACCTAGGGGCATTTAGTAAGGCCTTCCTGATCCACACATGAACATTTGGAACAGACACTAGGGGGCAGATTTATAACCCTCTTGCGCCACCAGTGCGTCACTTTTCATGACGCACCGGCGGCGCATTTCACTGCCCCATATTTACAAGGACAAGAAAAGCCACCCTGTGTGACTTTTCCTGTCCTTGTAAATACGGCCCCTTTACACACAACACTTTGCGTGAAAGGGGCGTTCCATGGGTGTTGCTGTGGGTGTTCCCATGCAACACACATTGAACCTGACACATTTCCAGATTTACGAGGAATAGTAAACCTGGAATGCGTTAGAATGCTACGCCACCCTAGGGGTGGTGTAGCGAGGCGCAACAAGGAGAAATGTTTTCATTTCTCCTCGTTTTTTTTCTCTTTCAATGCGTGCTGCATTCTACAGCATGCATTGAAAGAGGAAAATGCCTGTAGTGATTGTTTTTGTGCAGGAAGGTGACCCTTCCTGCACAAAAACAATCTCCCCATGACGCAGGCATCCTTGCACCATGGTGCAAGGGTGCCTGTGCCGGCGGATGGCAGCTGTTTGTGCGTCAGCACAGGGGAGGGCACAGGAATGCGACATATTATTGTAAATATGTTGCATTGCTGTGCTTTGAAAGTGCAGCAGCGTGGCGCAGCCAAAGGGCTTGCGGTGCCGCGCTGCGGCACTTTCTTGTAAATCTGCCCCTAGGTCTTCAATATGAATTATAGCTAAGGCTCCCTGTTTTCCATTTTTACGGATTTTTACAGAAAAATACAGACAGAAAACAATGTGTTTTCTGTCTGCATTTATTTTTAAAAGTGGATAAATACAGAAAATGTGCTTCTTTTAAGTGACTCTTCATGCTGTCTTTCATGAATTATAGCCCAGCAGCTGAGCAGATGGACAGTATGGGAAATTAAAAAACAGGATGAAATTTCTTTAAATAACTGCATGTATCAACATACATTTGTGGTATAATGCTAATATTAGCCAGTGGATGCACTGCTACGTAATATTTGGCATCTTAAATAGCTAAAACACGACAGACATCAAAGTATGAGTGCGCGTCTATCATTTAAATAAATATGGAAGTGTACAGTTTTACAACTACATTTATACGCAAAACATAAAATAAATATGGATAAATACAGATAAAATGCCCCAAAAATAAATATGGATAAATACAGACGGAAATGTTTAAAAAAAAAATACCATAAAACCGGGAGCCCTAATTATAGCTGAGCCACTTTAAAAACAATCGAGCAGCAGCAGGCTTAAGATGATGCCGTAGACCAGCTGCCAGCAATATTCCAAAGCTTTATTCCACAGGCCTGCATCTAGAAAGAGGGAAGTAAGAGGAAAACTGTGTTGTCTTCTCTGTGTGTTCCATTGTGTAACTGTGGAATGTACAGAGAACTACTGTTCTATTTTGTTTACAGGTCTGACAGGGGCAACTGGCATTCTTTGAATCACCAAACATGCGTTGTATATCTCATCAAACACTATAATTTAGTGACACAGTGCATGCAGCTGTACTACACATCTCCTCTGCTTGGCGGTGGACCCATCCAGACCTTTGATTATCTTTGTCCCACTTTATGGACAACTAGGTGAAAGGAGTGAAGTCCTGTAATTTGGCCCCTCTGCTAGGGGCGTAACACAGGCCTCCGCAGCCCCCGCGGTGTGGGGGGGCCCCAAGCGCCAGGGGGCCCCCTCAGCACAGTACTCTGGCTGCAGAGCTCCTGATTGAGTCCGGAGGGGGCCCCTCCACGTGCCTTGCAGGGAGGCCCCCTCAAGGTTTGTTATGCCAGTGCCCTTTGCTGATACAATGTGAGCAGATGGTGGGGAGGCAAGCCATGGCAATTGTATCGTCCTCTTTCTTGCTGTATTTACATTGGCTATTTTGTGTTTTGCCTCAACTGTGATAGCAGGAGCATTCCAATACTGCAGGTTTGAGCTCCACAGATTGATATTAGACTGCATAATCTACTCCTGCCATCAATGGACAGAATGAAAGTGCCAGACCTGAGAACACATCTCCGCTATTGCCTATTTTTACCTGAAGTGGTTTCATTAGCTCCACTGGTGACCTGTGGTGCACTGTAAGTTGTTTAATGTCCTGCGGCGCCAGTGTGCATGTGCAACCTGTTGCAAAAGGCACTTATTCGGGATGTGACCTTTATTGTCGAGTGCATAAAATTCTGAGGAGGGCCATATCTTTCTTGTTGGCACAGTTTACAGTGAAAGGTGGATGAGCAAGGTTTTAATGTTAAAACAGAGTATGCAATGTTTAATTTAACTCCGACAACAGCGTTTATCTCAAAATGATTTCTTCACCCTTCAGTGACCTGTACACTTATGCAGATCACGTCCAAAGATTTCCAGGTTTGCGAACATCATGAATCTGTAATGGGCATGAGTATTAACTCAGCTTCCTTGTTTTTATCGAAGTTGACTGTTAAATAAAAATATATTGGAGGGCATAATGGGGACACATAAGGGTAAAAGCCCGGGCCCAAACAGCCTTCCCCCAGACGTTTTCAAAACGAAGGCTTCTCTTCTGATCTTATAATTGTTATAAATATTCGAAGAAGCACTACAGGAAGGATTGAGCAGGTATGATTTGCTTGGGGCCACAATAACAGAGATCCACAAATCTGATAAGCCTTCAACGGACTGCATCTGATACAGACCCATCTCACTGATTAATATAGAAACAAATATATTTGCCAAAGGCTTGGTAATAGGCTGCTTCTGATAATGAAATCACTAATCCACAGGGGCTATAATGATTTACTGCCTGACCATAGTACGAGTCACTGCATCAGATGCCTCCACGTTGCCTGGAATTTCCCCTCGCATGTCGTGATGAAAAGAAAGTTTGGTCCTTGCTTAATAGCCCACACGAGACTGCTATATGCAGCTCTATGGGCCCAAGTTTGGTTAAATGGGGCCGTCTCTTGTCCCTTTCCTATAGAACGTATAACCAGGCAGGGATGTCCTCTTCCCCCCTCCTGTTTGCAATGCTGGTGGAGTGGATCAGGTGCGATGCACAGATTTATGGGTTTAAATGTGATGGGGAATTTGAAGATGGAATCTCCCTCTATGCAGATGACATAATGCTTTATATTCAGAGACCTGAGCAATACATTACTATAATATTACAGATAATTTGGTTTTATGGAGAGGCCTCTGGCCTCAAAGTAAACTGGGGAAATCTAGATATTTCCCACTTTCGGAAGGCACCAAATGCACACTTAGCAGCATTTAGCCACAATGCACCTAATAGATTAGCACTTCAAATGCTTGGGTATCCAAATCTCCAGAGAAGCACAAGAATGTACCAAGGCCAAGTAGGTTGTATATGAGCCATGAGCGTGTCCGCAGAAATATCAAAAGATCTGGGGACCTTGATTGGACTATTTAAAGATCATATTACCACCAACATGTTACTTATCTTAAAGTGTGATTAGCATACCTACTCTAGGTTAGGTAGGTCCTATACATGACCTGCTGCAATTGTTTGTTTTTGTTATTCAAATATTAATACAAATATATATGAAAATATATAGTACACTTTAATTCCATTTCCAAGTCATTGGTAATCTTGTCTGAAAGTTTTTGTGCCTCATTTTTCTTTTGCTATTCCACTCTGTTGTGGATTTCACTGTTACAAAAATGCAGAGTAGCACACATCCTGCTCCATTCTTACATGATTCTGATGAACCTCCAATGAACTGGAGATGTTGGTTTAGATCTTTTAATATTGACTTAAGGGCATTGATTGTCTTAGGTTTAGGGCTGACAGAAAAGAAAATGTACTGTTCTACAACTCATGTACTGAAGGGCAAAATGTTCTTGATCACCTACCTGCTTTTGTACTTCTAAAAGAAGGAGATCTTGTTGAGATCCAAATTGCTGTAAAAATGTCGAAGCTAATTGAAGGACAAAGCTATCCAGTAGTTTAAAGGCACACGTTTTTTACTCATGTTCAGGGTCCTGGGGTGTTGGTAGATGCATTTGTGACAATGTTAAAAGTGCTAACTTATTAGTTATTGCCTCTTACCTTCAACATGGGCCAGTAATAATGGAGCAGGCGTTTTCATGGCTCATATAGCCTGTTTCAAGAAGCTGTAATTAATGGGTTTCAGAGGAGAAATACAGTGGTGGTTCTTGCACAATACACAATAAGAGTTAGATGTGTGCTAAAGAATGAATATGGCAAGCATATATGGGAAAGGATCAATGAAAAAGTATAATTGAGTGGTTATATGCTTATAAATGATCAGTCAGTTCTTGGAATATATTCTCAATTGTCACTACATATTAGACAATCGCTTTTTTTGTGGTATCTGGGGCCTGTGCTTACTTTTTCCCGTCTACAGTGCATACATTAACTCAAAAAATCTCTGAGTTAGTGCATGTGCTGCTGGCGCAGAGCTCAGGAACACGAAGGGACCTATTCAAAAACTGCATTTTGTAGTACATTCACTATTAAAGATTTAATTCAAAATTCACATAATAGTGCTGTAGATTAAAAATTAAATTTAATTATATTACTATTTAACATGAAAATACTTTTACTAACTTTTTTTGATTTAAATAAACTTTTTTACTTTTACTTTATCATGAGAAGACTCCAGAGTCTGGGTGATCTCACAATGGCAAAGTATAGGGAAAATTAAATAAGGTTTATTAAACTTTATAATAAAAAAGCATTTTATATTAATTATTAATGTAAATTATTTATATATTTGTTTTCAATGCAGAACAAAATTAAAAAACACACTACAGTATCATTAAATTTAGCTTGAATTAAATGTTTAATTAATTTACATATATTGAATCAAAAGTATTTCTCTGAAGTTTAAATTAAAAAATTCCCACCAAAAGTGAAAAAAAGATATATTTTATCATGCATTATTAATGCTGTAAAGTCATCTGTAGAATTCATGAAAAGTAATTTAATGATAGTGTAGAAAAAAGATACATTAATTTATAAATTTAAAAAAGGTTATTAAAATATTTTCAAATTTCATAATAATTTTATTTTTACCTTTTTTAACATGAAAATATATTTATTGATATTTTTTACAATGTTAAATAATTTAATATAATTTAACATTATTCTCTAAGGGGTTTTATTTTAAGTTCCTACTGCCATTATTTTCAAAGGAATGTGTTGCAGTACCAGTGTTTGACCATGTGTGGTGATTGACTTACTACTGTTTTGCTTTTTGTATTAGTAATTTACACTCATAAATTTGGCTTCACCCCTTTTTCAGGGGGTGGGAGACGTTTAAGTCTACACATCTGAGTAACTTTACATAGATTTTTGTGAAAAACCAAAAGTTGTAAAGCTACTCAAAAGTTTAAGGGTAAATTACACATGTAAATTACTCACAAGTGTAAGTTATATTTGTGACTAGCCTCGGAATAGACTATCACTGCCTTTTGCTTCTGAGCTCTGTTTGCTGCCCATGCTCTAACTAATACATTTACTGGATGCAGAAAAATTGCCTAATACTAAATTCGGGAAAAAATGAGGTGTTGCTGTTTGGCTGGGACAACTCCTACTGGAACACCACTTGGTGGCAACCCAATCTTGGGCCCCTTCCATTGCCAGTCCAGAAAGCAAGAAATATGGGGGTCATCTTTGATACCAAATACGTTTTCATGGGCCACACCAAACAGGTAACATCTTCCTACTTTCTCACTCTAAAAATATTAAAGAAAATCTTCCCCTTCCTCCATTTGAGTTGAGGAAAACAGTCATCATAGCCTTAGTTATTTCTAAATTAGATTACTTCAATGCTTTACTCGCAGGATCTCAAAAGCGCCTTCTAAACAAATTGCAGACCCTTCAAAATGCGACAGCCTGAGTGCTGAGGAACCTTCCAAAACTCTGTTCAGCCTCTCAAACTATCAAGGAACTGCATTGGCTGCTTATAAGGCGCAAATTAAGTTGAAGGCTTTGTGTTGGGCTCATAAAGCCTTGCATCAGGTAGGCCCTCTCTTTCTTCAAAATATCTTTAAATGGAAATCTCCTAATCGTACCCTTCGGTCAAGCACAGCTAGGCAGGTGATCATTCCCAGAATCAAAAAAGCACACTGGGGAGGAAGGAGTTTCTCTTATTCCACATCCAAATGGTGAAACTCGTTGCCTGGCCACCCTAGAAAACAGCCTAATCGACAAAAATGTAGGAAAGAATTACAAGGTTGCCTCTTCTGCTCCTCTGCTGAAGTTACCCGTCTGTTGCCTTCATATTGTTTCTTTCGTAACTGACACTCAGTTGTGGCTGGCATCTACGGGGAGGGGGGCAGGCACACGCATGTAAAATAATATAAAAAAATAAAATAAAACTTACCGAACTCGGCGACATCCTCACTCTGGACCTCGTCATTCGCCGACACAGGAACCAGATGCTGGAACTCCCTTGGGCAATCCTGGCGCTGCTCTCACCAGCATGAGAGCAGCGCTAGAAATGGTGGGAGCCAGTAGCGGCCCGTGGTGGGAGTGCTGCCGGGCGGTGATGCAGGGCGGGGGAGGGGCAGGGTGGGGGGTAGTAAACTACGGATTTCGGCCGCACTGAGGTAAGTAAGCAAAAAAATAAATAAAATGAATTTCGTTGCGCGCGCTGCACCGCCCGGCAGCAATCCCACCACGGGCCATTACTGGTGGGAGCGGCCTCACTCGGTACTCCACAGAACTCTGGAGGCTTTGGCTTGGTTAGAGGTGTTTAAAGTGCACATGTGTGGCTGTCCATCGCAAGACAGCCAGCAAAAAAGACATGTGCACTTTAAACAGTGCAATACCAGCCCACAATTCTCCCTGTTGCTGTCACTCAGCAGCAGCCCCGCCCCCGTCCTGACGATCGGCTCCAGACGGGGGATGAAAAATAAAATGATAATTAATTACAATTTTATTTTTCCTCTCTGGGGCTTTGGGTAGATTTTTAAGTGAGGCGACGCTCCTCCACTCAAACGGATGAGCCGCCCCTGCTCACACTAGTGCCAAGATGCGGAGTGGTATTTATTGCACTCTTTACAAATTATTTACATCAATGAGATAATATACGTGCTGTTGACTAGAAAAATAAAAGACCCCTTCTGTGTCAGCAAAGTGCAGAAAATAGGATGATCATTCGGCCCTCTCATTGAACAAAATATGCGTTGAAATATTTGCTATGCATATTTCAAGGGTGCAGCAGCAATTACGCTTTGAAAATGTTTATTTATTTGGGTGCACGTGTGCACTCTAGTGTTTGCAAATTCTGTAGATCGTTAGGGACTGATCAATGTATGGAGTTAGTCAGTTACAACATGTAAATTCTGCTTTATTGTATTCTTTAGTCGTCAACACTTAAAACTAAGTACATGATGAAATTGCCGTCACTCACTCTGAGAAAAACTGCACTGCCTAGCTGAAGAAACTCATCGTAACTAGAATTCCAGTGCGAGGCTCTTGAATGTGAGTTTCTTATGAATCTGAGGTTAACTTGTCAAATAAAAAAAATAAAAACAGGGGGCACTTGTACGAAGAGACTTTGCATTCCCCAAGCCAGCACTACGGAGTCTTTGCGAATGCAAAGCCCACTTTATCAGTGTTGCCATTCACAACAATGTCATCTGGACAGCAGTGCATGTAGATCTGTATTTTTAACTAATGCCTGCCTGTAGGTGGGGGTGTGCAGCCATTTACTCTACTGTGTTTTATTTGCTAATTGAATTTAACTAATCCAGCATAGCTTGATAAAGAACACAAATAAACATTGTCACCAGACTGAGCAGAACCGTCAAGGATTTTGAATCCTACTGGAAGACTACGTGAAACAAACACACAAGCAACCTTACTATATCGTATTACGCCTTCACGAAATTATAACTGCGAACATGCTCTACCCTGGTGACAACTGCAAAAGTTCTACAAATAAGTGCACTGTACGTTGTTCAGTAAGTAATGCAAAATCTCCGTGTCAACTTTAGAAGAGCGCTCTCAGTTTACAAAGGTCTCCGTGTCAACAGTCTGTTCTGCATCCGAATTGGACAATTACTTGTGAGAGAATTCTGCTACACCTGGGTAATCGGCACATTTATAATGGCTCTGGAGGCGTAATTGGCACTGCCGTGGTTATAGTCGGAAAATCCAATGCAAATGATGTGACAACCCACCCAGTAGTAATTCTATGGCAGGTTACAAAAGTTAACAATGCCTTTCTCTCAAATTGTGTGTACATATGAACAAACCAAGGGCAGATTTAACACTTATTCACGCAGTGCATCAGCCACAAATGCTGCGCTTCACTGCGTGAAAAGGAGAGAGGAGGAGAGCGCCATATTCACAGAAATATGGCACTCGCCTCCACTTTCCCTAGCACCGGCGCTGAAATCAGTTGTCGTGCGCCAGGGAGACGCTTTGGGCCATATTATCAAGAACGGGCGATTACATTATCGCCGCTTTAGCGGCAGGAAACTGCTGCTAAAGCGGCGATAAGGGGCTTGATAATATGCCCTATAGAATTCCAATAGAAGCCCAGGTTCTGGTGTGAAGGACATCAAACCTGGGCTTCTATTGGAATTCTATAGGGTATATTATCAAGCCCCTTATCGCCGCTTTAGCGGCAGTTTCCTGCCGCTAAAGCGGCGATAATGTTATCGCCCGTTCTTGATAATATGGCCCTTTGTGCCATAGAGCTAGGGTGTCTCCATGAGTGTAGCATAGGTTTTGTACTGAAAAGATAGCCTTCCAGTACAAAATACCATGCTTAGACTAACTTTAACCCTTTTCCCTCTTCGTATGTGTGCTGTAAAGTGTAGCACAAGTACAAAGTCGGAAAAGGAAGGAGAAAAGAAAGCATTGCTCCTTCCTTGCGCCTACTTCAAAAGGGTGCAGTTTTCTGATGCTAAACCCTGTCTATTTTATTTAGTAAATAGGGTTTAGCCCCATCAATCGGGCTTCAGAAAAGGCTGCAGCACTGAAACCGCAATCCTCAATGTCATAGACGACCTACACAAGTCACTCGACTCGGACCAATGCTGCCTTCTCATCCTCCTGGACTTATCGGCTGCATTCGATACAGTCAATCACAAGCTTCTCATCAAGGTTCTACAAGAAAGGGCTGGTCTTGAAGAGACGGTCCTCCAATGGTTCTCTTCCTTTCTCCACAACCGCTCACAAAGAATAAAAATAAAAATTTTTGAGTCCGACATCCACCCCGTTAACAGGGGTGTTCCACAAGGGTCAGTGCTCTCCCTCAGCTTTTCAACATTTACATAGAACCCCTTACCACTCTACTCAGGAAATCCAACATCCCTTTCCACCTATATGCCGATGACACTCAGCTATATCTGGAAACCTCCTCCATTGAAGACATCCAGAGACTCAACGCCACGCTTAGAGAGGTTCAACATTGGCTCTCAAGTAACCACCTGAAACTCAATCAAGAGAAAACGGAAATACTCCTCATTTCCAACAAAGACGAAAACCCCCAAATTGCAGAATGGCTCAAAGCCATTGACGTCCTCAAGGGTAACCTCATCCTGGCAGATTCGGTAAAATCTCTAGGCATCACCCTAGACCCGAAACTGGACATGAAAAAACACATCACAAGATCCGCTAGAAGTTCCTTTCTCAACTTGAAATTACTATACAAAATTAAACCCTTCCTTCCGCCCAAGGACCTGATACAAGCCACCCAAGCACTGGTGCTCTCCAGAATCGATTATGGGATCGCAGCCCTGACCGGTACAGCAAAATCCCACCTCGCCCCCCTGAAAACAACCTTTAATGCAGCAGCCAGAATGGTCACCGGGACTAAGAAATTTGAACACATCTCCCCTGCACTGAGAGAACTTAAATGGCTCCCAATTGAGCTGCGAGCCAGCTTCAGAACAGCTTGCCTCACGCACAAAGTCCTGCACACAGGCAAACCGGAATACCTAGCCGCCAAACTCAAAAGGGCCGGCCAGTCCAGGAACCTCAGGAGCTCTAGCACTCTGCTACTCATCCCGCTGAAAACTCGCAAACAAAAAACTGCGGCCAAATCGTTTGCTGGAAACGCCCCAAAATCTGGAATTCCATCCCACCCCACATCAGAACGATCCCCTCGTTTCCAAAATTCAAAAACCTGCTCAAAGTCCTCCTCCTTGACCGCTCTCGAGCAAACCGTTAGGAGCCAAGGAAGTACCTTAGCCGGCATTCCACCTAACTTCAACTATGTGACTGATGACACCACTGACTCTGATCAAGAAAACTTTTGGATACTCGCATTGCTGGATCAAGAAAACCTTTTGGCTACTCGACTTAAGGACTGTGGATTATTATTTTCATAACCAAGTCACTTTCCAGGTCACTCTGCATATAATTCCCTGTGCAATGTGACAGAACTGTAACATGCTATGACGTTATAGGATCATTTTTAATGATCTATCTATTGTATTTGTTGCTTATATATTCATGTAACATTTGTGGTTTATATGTACATGCAATGCTAGTTTGACCTGCACCCCTACATGCTCCTTCTGCCCGATCACTCCTTTGTCTGACCCTTATCCGGCACGAACCCCTATGTTCCTCTTTATTCTCTGTATTGCCTATTTGCTCATAAGCTACCTGCTGTGAAGCGCTCTGATACCCTCGGGTCCAGCCAGCGCTATATAAAACTCCTTAAATAAATAAATAAATAAATAGCGTCAGAAACCTTGGGTGGTTGCAAGGGAACGCCCATGTACCACCTATGGTACGCCCCCTTGGCGCTACGTAAGTAACTTTTTTTACGCAAACACGTCATAAAATCATAGTAAATCTCCCCCCAAGTGTATGTGCTGAAGGAAGTGTGGGAACTTATATGTACATTCCCTATTTTCCATAGTGGACGTAAGAAGGGAAACTTTTACAGTGACAATGCTTTCCAACTTAAACATAAAGGGGCATATTTACGTTCCCTGGCGCATCCCTGCATATCAGCAGGGATGCGCCAGGGAAAATGCATCATGCAAGTTTACCCTTGCGCCACGTCCGATGCGCCGCATTTACAATGCGGCGCATCGTGGCGCAGGGATAAGCAGATGCGTGACGCATCTGCCGGCGGAAGGTTGGCGCAGTCCTGAAGTTGTGTCGCAAGCGCGACGCAACTCCAGCACTGTTCCAACCTTCCCTATCCCTAACATGGTGCGTCAATCCTTACGCCTGCTTGAAGCAGGCGTAAGGATTTGACGCACCAGCGTCGGAAAAGTGACTGCGAGAAATCTTGTAGATTTCACTGCGTCACTTTTCCGAGGCGTTCCTGCACCGGAACGCCCCCCCCCTGCGCCGGTACGCCCACATGAAACCTGACGCAGGTTTCATGTGGCGCAGGGGTTTACTACGTGACGCATCTCCCTAGATGCGTCACGTTGTAAATATAGCGCAACGCGGCGCATGGTTTGCGTCGCCGCTGCGTCACATGCGTGACGCAACGGCGGCGCAAAAGTGGCGCAAGGGGCTTGTAAATATGCCCCAAAGAGTATATTGTTTTTAAAAAAATATGTAACAATTTTCCTAAGGCTGACCTACAGATTTCTGTATTGTAGACAGTAGGCAAGTGCAAAGAATTAAAACGTAAGTGAGTGAATACTAGATTTTCTCAGAAGATAGTTGCAATGATTGAATAACACTGGGAATAATACTGGGTCATAACTACTCTGAACCACCTTCCTGCCCCCCATTCTTAGCTTACTGTTCCAATGGAGACAGAGACGAACGAGATGCATGTCGGTCTTGGCCCTGCCATGCAAGAGACATTCAAGCCTGTGCTGCTGTTGCTAGTAATGAAAGGTGAATTTGTAGAGCGCTGATTGTCGCCCGTGAGGGTATCTAGGCACTGCTAAATTGCTAAGGTGGAAAGCTAAATACAATGTTGTGGAAAGCACCCAGAGTAACTACCAGTGGTACAGATGAGATAAAAAAAAATGTCCATTCAACCCTTTACTGCTGTTTAAAGGATGTCCTTAAATGGCAGGAATGTGCCTAGACGTCGCCCTCAATCTTACTGTGCAATAGGCATCAAGCAGCACATAAGGCCCAAGAGGGCAGAGACAAATCTGAAACTCAATGGGGGATATTCTCAAGAACGTGCAATAATCATCGCCAAAATAGGTTAACGCAATTTTTCATATCGCCGTCCATCGCTGGAAAATAACTCTGTGTTAACGTCTTATTCTCAACACGGCGGTAACATGCGATAGTGTCCCGATAACGCGTCAAATGTCTGCGATAAAATTACCGGGACGGCGATAAAAATCTAAAGCCTAACGTGAAAAAAGTTGCGATGGGCCCAACTGCGAAAAAAAATACAGCGATAAGCAGCGCCAGGCCTGCAAGTCCCACAAGTCAGGCGGGAAAAACCACTATAAAAGCGGCAACAAAAAACACAAATAAAACATAAACAACTGCGAGGCACCATGGAGGTAGCCGAAGCGAGTACAGAGGACAACCAGAACCTCACAAGCCCCACGGAGGACCAGCCTGGCACCTCGAGGTCAGGGAAGGGCAAGGAGAAGAAGAAGAGGAACCCGCCTTTCAGTAGGCAGGAAAACAAGATCCTCATTACGGAGGTGATAGAACACCACCACCAACTGTTTATCACCTCCACTGTGTCATTGGCAACTAAAAATACAATATGGCAGTCCATCTTGGCCAAGGTGAATGCAGTCGGAGTGAAGAGAAGGGAAGTGGATGACTGCAAGAAGCGCTGGACTGATGTGAAGCGCAAAACCAAGCTGAAACTCGCAGCCAAAGCAGCAATGCAGACTGGAGGTGGGAGTCCAGCGACACACCAGGAGCTGGATGAGATGGAGGAAATGGTGACCCGATTCATCATTGGGGAGACGGTGGCAGGAGTTGGGGGACCGGACTCTGCACAACATGACCTGAGCCAACAGCAACAGGGTGAGTAACGACCAGGGACTGGGGGGACGGGGGGAGATGGGCACAATGGCACACATGCACAATTAAGTATAGGACATCTGAAGACAAACCATGCCCAAGAGTCACAACTCCGACCAAGAGCCCAATTTACCCAAGTCTGCAACATCTCAGCACTGTATAAGCACAGAAGTGAAAGGCACACCGCCTGAAAGGGAGAAGGGCCAGCCAAATCAGAGCTGAAGAGCCAACACACCCACAATGCAGCACACACACATAAGAATCAGAGCACCTCAACATTGACAACAATGTGGTACAAACTGCAACACTTTCACAACAGAACAGAGGACACAACTGCCGCCGCTTGTGTGTAGAAAATGGCCATTCGTATTTGGCATAGCAGGAAACTGTGAGATGACAATGTACAAGTACAACCTCACATCCTTGATGGTGTAGAAATGTCAACTGTCCCGCATCACATAGGCATCTCCTCACAAACAGTCACAATGTACATTGTCATGCAGTCTGTAAGTAAACTTGTACAATGCGTCAACATACATGTGAACACAATGTCAATATGCATCTCCCCTTCACATTGCAGAGGGAGAATCAACACCTCCTGCAGAGCAGACCCAACAACTCAGCACTGATGATGAAGAGGACCTCCCCAACATCAACACCGACGCCCTACAACAGCCCATGGACAGCTTCGGCACCCCACCTCCAGGAGCAGGGCAGCCCAGCTGCATCGAGGAGACCCCACCCCCTGCACAGACCACACAGCAGGAAGCACCCACCACCACAGCTGTCTCCCAGGACCCCCACGACCAACACATGGCATTCCAACGCCGTGTGTTAGGGTGCCAGGATAAGATGGCTGATCAGTTGCGGGTGGGGTTCGACCTCATGGCAGGAAAACTAGATGCCATACGTGGGTGTGTAAGTCCCATCAGGGTCCACTTACAGTCCCTAACGGACACCCACTGTCTGCTCCATGCTCTCCTCAATCCATGGCTGACATCGCTGGAGTCATGACTCTGAGCCAAGAACAACTGTCTAGTCAGAGTGGCTCCAGCGATGTCAGCCGGGAGTTGGGACACATGCGGAGGATCATGGAGAACATGGAGCGGATGCAGGCGGAAAGAATGTTTGTCACGGCTGCACACCAGCGAGATGTAGCTGTGATCTTCCATGCCCTGCAGATCCTCGTCATGGCATTGCTGCCAAAAGGCCTGGCACGGATGAATGCTGCTGCTACTACTCCATCCACATCTCCGCCCCCTGAAGTGTCAGTGCCACACAGTGTGGCAGACATTCCACCTCCGGCCCCTGATGTGTCAGTGCCACACAGTGATGCAGACTAAGCACCACCACCCACATGTGAGGCACCTGACACATCAGAGGACGAAGATGATGATGAATCTGGATTTGCGGTAAGAATGAAGTGGTAGCATTCATCTCCGCCATATGGCCTGTTTCAGCTTGGTTCTGCCCTCTGCATCATGCCCTGGAATAACACCTTCCACTGTCCCCCGATACACTCAGCGACACTCACCTTGGACCTCGACATGGACTGCCATATTTTGATTGGTTACCAATGACACAGCAATCACACTTCGGACTGAAGTCTTCCTCTTCCGATGAACTTGTCAATCCCTAAAGGACTCTGGCTGGCCCTCCACGGGGCAACAATGTAAAGTGGGGTTTACATGGCCCTGTACTGCTCCAGCTTCAACACTCCACTGAATGCGAATAAAACATTCTAATTCACACAGATGTGTCGTGGCTATGAGCAATCAAGTATGAAAGTATGGATGAATGTAGGGACAGTGATTCCACAAAAAGGTACTCCCTGGGTAATGCTATCAATGCGCATGTATGGCCATGACCCAGATAGGCAGTGAGACACACATTGTCATTCAAATCAACACTCATCACAGTTGAATCCAAGTGAAGGTGCGTAGACTTTATTAGCATATGCGTGTCAGAAGGGGCAAGATAAGTGCCACAACATGCAGACCAATGCAGCAGTATGTCAGGATGAGGAACGTTGCCAAGCGCTGCTGTCCACTCCGGGGGAGTGCCTCACCTTTCACAGGTGTGTGTTAACCCGAGTTGTTGTCCGCTCATGTATTCGGAGTCCAGGCGAATGCAGCCATGTCCACTGTTGTCGTGGGACATGTGACCAGATCTCCAAGATGCAACAAGGTGTTGGGACATGTGCAATGGGTTCCAATCTGTTGTGGCTGCAGGTACGTAGTTACTCGTCCATGAAAGCGATTGCAGCTTCGTAGGATATCATTTCCAACATGAGGTCGTTGTCGACTTCATCAAATAGGACGGCGAGGCAATCCATTAGCAGGTCCGGACAGATGTGCTGCGTCCACCCCCTTTCACCAATTAGCACTACAGCCCAATAGGGGAGCGGTTCAATGTGGTCACTGCACACGAGGAGTTGTGCAATCTCCCAGGTCCAGCTGCCAGCATGTATGACAAGTATCAAGGCATCCCATAAACGGGTATCACGGTGACACTCCTGGCCGTGGGCCAACAGGGGGCACACACACATGTAAAAATCCAGTTCAGCTACTGTCCTGTTGGATAGGCAGACATCCATGGACCACTCGAATATGCACGATCGACAATGCAACACAGGATGAACGCAGGTAACGTTAGCAAGGCGGAAGCTTAGCCGGTAACTGATCCGCAGCACTGCCAATGGCAGTGCCCCCAGTAAACGCAGCATACGTGCACGGTACAGTTCCACCTGACAGGGGTTGTGCATGTGTCCGGGATGTTCTGCCATTGCGTTAGTGGCTCTGGTTGAAGCAGCACTGTTCTGACCTGCGCCAGTTCTGTGGATGAAATGCCACAGCTCGGATCAATGAGTTGTTTTAGTGTGCAACGGTTGTACGCCTGGGATGGTGTGGGAGTACGTGTGATGGCCATTCCATGCAAGATAACTTCGAGCAAGGACTTCTGTGTGTGGGGTGTGTATACGTTGGTCTTTCGTCGGGCTGTGCGTAGTGTGGGAGTCGTCATCAGCTGCTATAGTATCTGTCAGGGGGTGCCGGGCACATGCAATTCCGAGGTCGGAGGTGCAGATGTGCTTCCGCCTGATAGTTCAGACAAAGGAGCTATCATCCCTAATGTTAGTTTGTCATCTGCTTGCATTCAGGAAATGTGATGTGGCTTGTTGGGGGTGGGGTGGGATGTGTGCGACTTTGGAATTCATGTTTGACATGTCTTGCATGTGGCAAATGAGCGGCATCACTGTGTGCTACATTGCCTCACAGCTGCTCCTCCCTCCCCTGAGCCTATTTACTTGTGTGTGCTGCGCGGTTGCATCACTTGCACTCCTACGGAACACCATAGTCATGCCTGTCTGCGCATCTCCACAAGCCTGACAATGACACTGTGATGTTGGCCGTTGAAGGTGGGCGGCCACGTGAGTGTAGGCCTATGGTAAGAATAGAGCGATACCAAAGGGGATGATGGACGGAGCGTTTGAGCAAATCAAACACTCACCCCCAGTCAAGTGATCTGGGTTTAATCCATCATCATTCTTTAGCTCACTCCACCACCCCAGTTCAGACATGGCCATATGCAAATCAGTCTGACCCTGTGCCTCATGGGAACAGTCCAGCCCGAACTGCCAAGCCATGTCTTCCCCGGACCGGAAACAAGCATCCTGGGACCAGTTTCTGGCTATTCAGCCGTCATCAGCCAGGCTAGCTTGAATCCAGTGGCAAAGTGAGCAAGGGACCCACGTCTGGGCATACCCTGCCAACTTAGGGCGAACAAAGCTATACCAAAGGGGATGATGGACGGAGCGTTTGAGCAAATCAAACACTCACCCCCAGTCAAGTGATCTGGGTTTAATCCAACATCATTCTTTAGCTCACTCCACCACCCCAGTTCAGACATGGCCATATGCAAATCAGTCTGACCCTGTGCCTCATGGGAACAGTCCAGCCCAAACTGCCAAGCCATGTCTTCCCCGGACCGGAAACAAGCATCCTGGGACCGGTTTCTGGCTATTCAGCCGTCATCAGCCAGGCTAGCTTGAATCCAGTGGGAAAATGAGCAAGGGACCCACGTCTGGCCATACCCTGCCAACTTAGGACGAACAAAGCGATACCAAAGGGGATGATGGACGGAGCGTTTGAGCAAATCAAACACTCACCCCCAGTCAAGTGATCTGGGTTTAATCCATCATCATTCTTTAGCTCACTCCAACACCCCAGTTCAGACATGGCCATATGCAAATCAGTCTGACCCTGTGCCTCATGGGAACAGTCCAGCCCGAACTGCCAAGCCATGTCCTCCCCGGACCAGAAACAAGCATCCTGGGACCTGTTTCTGGCTATTCAGCCGTCATCAGCCAGGCTAGCTTGAATCCAGTGGCAAAGTGAGCAAGGGACCCACGTCTGGGCATACCCTGCCAACTTAGGGCGAACAAAGCGATACCAAAGGGGATGATGGACGGAGCGTTTGAGCAAATCAAACACTCACCCCCAGTCAAGTGATCTGGGTTTAATCCATCATCATTCTTTAGCTCACTCCACCACCCCAGTTCAGACATGGCCATATGCAAATCAGTCTGACCCTGTGCCTCATGGGAACAGTCCAGCCCGAACTGCCAAGCCATGTCTTCCCCGGACCGGAAACAAGCATCCTGGGACCGGTTCCTGGCTATTCAGCCGTCATCAGCCAGGCTAGCTTGAATCCAGTGGCAAAGTGAGCAAGGGACCCACGTCTGGGCATACCCTGCCAACATAGGGCGAACAAAGCGATACCAAAGGGGATGATGGACGGAGCGTTTGAGCAAATCAAACACTCACCCCCAGTCAAGTGATCTGGGTTTAATCCATCATCATTCTTTAGTTCACTCCACCACCCCAGTTCAGACATGGCCATATGCAAATCAGTCTGACCCTGTGCCTCATGGGAACAGTCCAGCCCGAACTGCCAAGCCATGTCTTCTTCGGACCGGAAACAAGCATCCTGGGACCGGTTTCTGGCTATTCAGCCGTCATCAGCCAGGCTAGCTTGAATCCAGTGGCAAAGTGAGCAAGGGACCCACGTCTGGGCATACCCTGCCAACTTAGGGCGAACAAAGCGATACCAAAGGGGATGATGGACGGAGCGTTTGAGCAAATCAAACACTCACCCCCAGTCAAGTGATCTGGGTTTAATCCATCATCATTCTTTAGCTTACTCCACCACCCCAGTTCAGACATGGCCATATGTAAATCAGTCTGACCCTGTGCCTCATGGGAACAGTCCAGCCGAACTGCCAAGCCATGTTTTCCCCGGACCGGAAACAAACATCCTGGGACCGGTTTCTGGCTATTCAGCCGTCATCAGCCAGGCTAGCTTGAATCCAGTGGCAAAGTGAGCAAGGGACCCACGTCTGGGCATACCCTGCCAACTTAGGGCGAACAAAGCTATACCAAAGGGGATGATGGACGGAGCGTTTGAGCAAATCAAACACTCACCCCCAGTCAAGTGATCTGGGTTTAATCCATCATCATTCTTTAGCTCACTCCACCACCCCAGTTCAGACATGGCCATATGCAAATCAGTCTGACCCTGTGCCTCATGGGAACAGTCCAGCCCAAACTGCCAAGCCATGTCTTCCCCGGACCGGAAACAAGCATCCTGGGACCGGTTTCTGGCTATTCAGTCATCATCAGCCAGGCTAGCTTGAATCCAGTGGCAAAGTGAGCAAGGGACCCACGTCTGGGCATACCCCGCCAACTTAGGGCGAAGAAAGCGATACCAAAGGGGATGATGGACGGAGCGTTTGAGCAAATCAAACACTCACCCCCAGTCAAGTGATCTGGGTTTAATCCATCATCATTCTTTAGCTCACTCCACCACCCCAGTTCAGACATGGCCATATGCAAATCAGTCTGAACCTGTGCCTCATGGCAACAGTCCAGCCCGAACTGCCAAGCCATGTCTTCCCCGGACCGGAAACAAGCATCCTGGGACCGGTTTCTGGCTATTCAGCCGTCATCAGCCAGGCTAGCTTGAATCCAGTGGCAAAGTGAGCAAGGGACCCACGTCTGGGCATACCCTGCCAACTTAGGGCGAACAAAGCGATACCAAAGGGGATGATGGACGGAGCGTTTGAGCAAATCAAACACTCACCCCCAGTCAAGTGATCTGGGTTTAATCCATCATCATTCTTTAGCTCACTCCACCACCCCAGTTCAGACATGGCCATATGCAAATCAGTCTGACCCTGTGCCTCATGGGAACAGTCCAGCCCGAACTGCCAAGCCATGTCTTCCCCGGACCGGAAACAAGCATCCTGGGACCGGTTTCTGGCTATTCAGCCGTCATCAGCCAGGCTAGCTTGAATCCAGTGGCAAAGTGAGCAAGGGACCCACGTCTGGGCATACCCTGCCAACTTAGGGCGAACAAAGCTATACCAAAGGGGATGATGGACGGAGCGTTTGAGCAAATCAAACACTCACCCCCAGTCAAGTGATCTGGGTTTAATCCAACATCATTCTTTAGCTCACTCCACCACCCCAGTTCAGACATGGCCATATGCAAATCAGTCTGACCCTGTGCCTCATGGGAACAGTCCAGCCCAAACTGCCAAGCCATGTCTTCCCCGGACCGGAAACAAGCATCCTGGGACCGGTTTCTGGCTATTCAGCCGTCATCAGCCAGGCTAGCTTGAATCCAGTGGGAAAATGAGCAAGGGACCCACGTCTGGCCATACCCTGCCAACTTAGGACGAACAAAGCGATAGCAAAAGGGGATGATGGACGGAGCGTTTGAGCAAATCAAACACTCACCCCCAGTCAAGTGATCTGGGTTTAATCCATCATCATTCTTTAGCTCACTCCAACACCCCAGTTCAGACATGGCCATATGCAAATCAGTCTGACCCTGTGCCTCATGGGAACAGTCCAGCCCGAACTGCCAAGCCATGTCCTCCCCGGACCAGAAACAAGCATCCTGCGACCTGTTTCTGGCTATTCAGCCGTCATCAGCCAGGCTAGCTTGAATCCAGTGGCAAAGTGAGCAAGGGACCCACGTCTGGGCATACCCTGCCAACTTAGGGCGAACAAAGCGATACCAAAGGGGATGATGGACGGAGCGTTTGAGCAAATCAAACACTCACCCCCAGTCAAGTGATCTGGGTTTAATCCACCACCCCAGTTCAGACATGGCCATATGCAAATCAGTCTGACCCAGTGCCTCATGGGAACAGTCCAGCCCGAACTGCCAAGCCATGTCTTCCCCGGACCGGAAACAAGCATCCTGGGACCGGTTCCTGGCTATTCAGCCGTCATCAGCCAGGCTAGCTTGAATCCAGTGGCAAAGTGAGCAAGGGACCCACGTCTGGGCATACCCTGCCAACATAGGGCGAACAAAGCGATACCAAAGGGGATGATGGACGGAGCGTTTGAGCAAATCAAACACTCACCCCCAGTCAAGTGATCTGGGTTTAATCCATCATCATTCTTTAGTTCACTCCACCACCCCAGTTCAGACATGGCCATATGCAAATCAGTCTGACCCTGTGCCTCATGGGAACAGTCCAGCCCGAACTGCCAAGCCATGTCTTCTTCGGACCGGAAACAAGCATCCTGGGACCGGTTTCTGGCTATTCAGCCGTCATCAGCCAGGCTAGCTTGAATCCAGTGGCAAAGTGAGCAAGGGACCCACGTCTGGGCATACCCTGCCAACTTAGGGCGAACAAAGCGATACCAAAGGGGATGATGGACGGAGCGTTTGAGCAAATCAAACACTCACCCCCAGTCAAGTGATCTGGGTTTAATCCATCATCATTCTTTAGCTTACTCCACCACCCCAGTTCAGACATGGCCATATGTAAATCAGTCTGACCCTGTGCCTCATGGGAACAGTCCAGCCCGAACTGCCAAGCCATGTTTTCCCCGGACCGGAAACAAACATCCTGGGACCGGTTTCTGGCTATTCAGCCGTCATCAGCCAGGCTAGCTTGAATCCAGTGGCAAAGTGAGCAAGGGACCCACGTCTGGGCATACCCTGCCAACTTAGGGCGAACAAAGCTATACCAAAGGGGATGATGGACGGAGCGTTTGAGCAAATCAAACACTCACCCCCAGTCAAGTGATCTGGGTTTAATACATCATCATTCTTTAGCTCACTCCACCACCCCAGTTCAGACATGGCCATATGCAAATCAGTCTGACCCTGTGCCTCATGGGAACAGTCCAGCCCAAACTGCCAAGCCATGTCTTCCCCGGACCGGAAACAAGCATCCTGGGACCGGTTTCTGGCTATTCAGTCGTCATCAGCCAGGCTAGCTTCAATCCAGTGGCAAAGTGAGCAAGGGACCCACGTCTGGGCATACCCTGCCAACTTAGGGCGAACAAAGCGATACCAAAGGGGATGATGGACGGAGCGTTTGAGCAAATCAAACACTCACCCCCAGTCAAGTGATCTGGGTTTAATCCATCATCATTCTTTAGCTCACTCCACCACCCCAGTTCAGACATGGCCATATGCAAATCAGTCTGAACCTGTGCCTCATGGCAACAGTCCAGCCCGAACTGCCAAGCCATGTCTTCCCCGGACCGGAAACAAGCATCCTGGGACCGGTTTCTGGCTATTCAGCCGTCATCAGCCAGGCTAGCTTGAATCCAGTGGCAAAGTGAGCAAGGGACCCACGTCTGGGCATACCCTGCCAACTTAGGGCGAACAAAGCGATACCAAAGGGGATGATGGACGGAGAGTTTGAGCAAATCAAACACTAACCCCCAGTCAAGTGATCTGGGTTTAATCCATCATCATTCTTTAGCTCACTCCACCACCCCAGTTCAGACATGGCCATATGCAAATCAGTCTGACCCTGTGCCTCATGGGAACAGTCCAGCCCGAACTGCCAAGCCATGTCTTCCCCGGACCGGAAACAAGCATCCTGGGACCGGTTTCTGGCGATTCAGCCATCATCAGCCAGGCTAGCTTGAATCCAGAGGCAAAGTGAGCAAGGGACCCATGTCTGGGCATACCCTGCCAACTTAGGGCGAACAAAGCGATACCAAAGGGGATGATGGACGGAGCGTTTGAGCAAATCAAACACTCACCCCCAGTCAAGTGATCTGGGTTTAATCCATCATCATTCTTTAGCTCACTCCACCACCCCAGTTCAGACATGGCCATATGCAAATCAGTCTGACCCTGTGCCTCATGGGAACAGTCCTGCCCAAACTGCCAAGCCATGTCTTCCCCGGACCGGAAACAAGCATCCTGGGACCGGTTTCTGGCTATTCAGCCGTCATCAGCCAGGCTAGCTTGAATCCAGTGGCAAAGTGAGCAAGGGACCCACGTCTGGGCATACCCTTTGGTATCGCTTTGTTCGCCCTAAGTTGGCAGGGTATGCCCAGACGTGGGACCCTTGCTCACTGTGCCACTGGATTCAAGTTAGCCTGGCTGATGACGGCTGATTAGCCAGAAACCGGTCCCAGGATGCTTGTTTCTGGTCCAGGGAGGACATGGCTTGGCAGTTGGGCTGGACTGTTCCCATGATGCACAGGGTCAGACTGAGTTGCAGATGGCCATGTCTGAACTGGGGTGGTGGAGTGAGCTAAAGAATGATGATGGATTAAACCCAGATCAGTAGACGGGGGGTGAGTGTTTGATTTGCTTAAACGCTCCGTCCATCATCCCCTTTGGTATCGCTTTGTTCGCCCTAAGTTGGCAGGGTATGCCCAGACGTGGGTCCCTTGCTCACTGTGCCACTGGAATCAAGCTAGCCTGGCTGATGATGGCTGATTAGCCAGAAACCGGTCCCAGGATGCTTGTTTCCGGTCCAGGGAGGACATGGCTTGGCAGTTCGGGCTGGTCTGTTCCCATGAGGCACAGGGTCAGACTGATTTGCATATGGGTATGTCTGAACTGGGGTGGTGGAGTGAGCTAAAGAATGATGATGGATTAAACCCAGATCAGTTGACTGGGGGTGAGTGTTTGATTTGCTCAAACGCCTTGTCCATCATCCCCTTTGGTATCGCTTTGTTCGCCCTAAGTTGGCAGGGTATGCCCAGACGTGGGTCCCTTGCTCACTGGGCCACTGGATTCAAGCTAGCCTGGCTGATGACGGCTGATTAGCCAGAGACCGGTCCCAGGATGCTTGTTTCGGTTCAGGGAGGACATGGCTTGGCAGTTCGGGCTGGACTGTTCCCATGAGGCACAGGGTCAGACTGATTTGCATATGGCCATGTCTGAACTGGGGTGGTGAGTGAGCTAAAGAATGATGATGGATTAAACCCAGATCAGTTGACTGGGGGTGAGTGTTTGATTTGCTCAAATGCTCCGTCCATCATCCCCTCTGGTATCGCTTTGTTCGCCCTAAGTTGGCAGGGTATGCCCAGACGTGGGTCCCTTGCTCACTGTGCCACTGGATTCAAGCTAGCCTGGCTGATGACGGCTGATTAGCCAGAGACCGGTCCCAGGATGCTTGTTTCCGGTCCAGGAGGACATGGCTTGGCAGTTCGGGCTGGACTGTTCCCATGAGGCACAGGGTCAGACTGATTTGCATATGGCCATGTCTGAACTGGGGTGGTGGAGTGAGCTAAAGAATGATGATGGATTAAACCCAGATCAGTTGACTGGGGGTGAGTGTTTGATTTGCTCAAGCGCTCCGTCCATCATCCCCTTTGGTATCGCTTTGTTCGCCCTAAGTTGGCAGGGTATGCCCAGACGTGGGTCCCTTGCTCACTGTGCCACTGGATTCAAGCTAGTCTGGCTGATGACGGCTGATTAGCCAGAAACCGGTCCCAGGATGCTTGTTTCCGGTCCAGTGAGGACATGGCTTGGTAGTTCGGGCTGGACTGTTCCCATGAGGCACAGGGTCAGCCTGATTTGCATATGGCCATGTCTGAACTGGGGTGGTGGAGTGAGCTAAAGAATGATGATGGATTAAACCCAGATCAGTTGATTGGGGGTGAGTGTTTGATTTGCTCAAACTCTCCGTCCATCATCCCCTTTGGTATCACTTTGTTCGCCCTAAGTTGGCAGGGTATGCCCAGACGTGGGTCCCTTGCTCACTGTGCCACTGGATTCAAGCTAGCCTGGCTGATGACGGCTGATTAGCCAGAAACCGGTCCCAGGATGCTTGTTTCCGGTCCAGGGAGGACATGGCTTGGCAGTTCGGGCTGGACTGTTCCCATGAGGCACAGGGTCAGACTGATTTGCATATGGCCATGTCTGAACTGGGGTGGTGGAGTGAGCTAAAGAATGATGATGGATTAAACCCAGATCACTTGACTGGGGGGTGAGTGTTTGATTTGCTCAAACGCTCCGTCCATCATCCCCTTTGGTATCGCTTTGTTCGCCCTAAGTTGGCAGGGTAGGCCCAGACGTGGGTCCCTTGCTCACTGTGCCACTGGATTCAAACTAGCCTGGCTGATAACGGCTGATTAGCCAGAAACCGGTACCAGGATGCTTGTTTCCGGTCCAGGGACGACATGGCTTGGAGTTCGGGCTGGACTGTTCCCATGAGGCACAGGGTCAGACTGATTTGCATATGGCCATGTCTGAACTGGGGTGGTGGAGTGAGCTAAAGAATGATGATGGATTAAACCCAGATCAGTTGACTGGGGGTGAGTGTTTGATTTGCTCAAACGCTCCGTCCATCATCCCCTTTGGTATCGCTTTGTTCGCTCTAAGTTGGCAGGGTATGCCCAGACGTGGGTCCCTTGCTCACTGTGCCACTGGATTCAAGCTAGCCTGGCTGATGACGGCTGATTAGCCAGAAACCGGTCCCAGGATGCTTGTTTCCGGTCCAGGGAGGACATGGCTTGGCAGTTCGGGCTGGACTGTTCCCATGAGGCACAGGGTCAGACTGATTTGCATATGGCCATGTCTGAACTGGGGTGGTGGAGTGAGCTAAAGAATGATGATGGATTAAACCCACATCAGTTGACTGGGGGTGAGTGTTTGATTTGCTCAAACGCTCCGTCCATCATCCCCTTTGGTATCGCTTTGCTCGCCCTAAGTTGGCAGGGTATGCCCAGACGTGGGTCCCTTGCTCACTGTGCCACTGGATTCAAGCTAGCCTGGCTGATGATGGCTGTTTAGCCAGAAACTGGTCCCAGGATGCTTATTTCCGGTCCAGGGCGGACATGGCTTGGCAGTTCGGGCTGGACTGTTCCCATGAGGCACAGGGTCAGACTGATTTGCATATGGCCATGTCTGAACTGGGGTGGTGGAGTGAGCTAAAGAATGATGATGGATTAAACCCAGATCACTTGACTGGGGGTGAGTGTTTGATTTGCTCAAACGCTCCGTTCATCATCCCCTTTGGTATCGCTTTGTTCGCCCTAAGTTGGAAGGGTATGCCCAGACGTGGGTCCCTTGCTCACTGTGCCACTGGATTCAAGCTAGCCTGGCTGATGACGGCTGATTAGCCAGAAACCGGTCCCAGGATGCTTGTTTCCAGTCCAGGGAGGACATGGCTTGGCAGTTCGGGCTGGACTGTTCCCATGAGGCACAGGGTCAGACTTATTTGCATATGGCCATGTCTGAACTGGGGTGGTGGAGTGAGCTAAAGAATGATGATGGATTAAACCCAGATCAGTTGACTGTGGGTGAGTGTTTGATTTGCTCAAACGCTCTGTCCATCATCCCCTTTGGTATTGCTTTGTTCGCCCTAAGTTGGCAGGGTATGCCCAGACGTGGGTCCCTTGCTCACTGTGCCACTGGATTCAAGCTAGCCTGGCTGATGACGGCTGATTAGCCAGAAACCGGTCCCAGGATGCTTGTTTCTGGTCCAGGGAGGACATGGCTTGGCAGTTCGGGCTGGACTGTTCCCATGAGGCACAGGGTCAAGACTGATTTGCATATAGCTGGGTCTGAACTGGGGTGGTGGAGTGAGCTAAAGAATGATGATGGATTAAACCCAGATCAGTTGACTGGGGGTGAGTGTTTGATTTGCTCAAACGCTCCGTCCATCATCCCCTTTGCTATCGCTATGGTAAGGATAGGGCGGACACAGATGTAGAGTTCATGCCTGGCTGAACTCGCGCTGCGATTAAGGTTAGGCATTTGGCTCATGCTGCGGCAATAGAGATACACACAACACTTGGCATGTATGAGCCAAGACCCCCAGCGGTCTTGCGCTCCTTCATTTCTCCGTTCGTGCGAGCCCGCCCTCCGGGTGCATGCTACATTGCAACATTGTCGATTGCAGGCTGGGTGGTGCCGACACTACAACAGTGACACACGCATTAGTTACCTCCTTGTCCAGGCCAGAACTGAACCACGCCCAGAGCCCCGGGCAAATTCTTCACACCCCTACGCTGGACTGGCGTACGCCGGCCCAGCCCACTCCGCTTACGCTTACAGGGGGGGACGACAAAGCTACGTGTCCAGGGTCTTACCCACTGCCTGTGGTGACATGGTTGTGTCCGCTGTCCACAGCACAATGTAATGTGGTAGGGCCCGGGTCCATCATGCATACATAATGACCACACGGACACACTTAGATAGATAGTGGAACTGGCTACGGGCACGTGCGCCTGGCCCCTTTTTATTAACAGGGTCACATGTCCAGTGACGCCTGTGCTGGATGGGTGTGGGGTGAGTGTAAGCCAGCCCTCAGGGAGTGGTTGGTGCTAGCAACAACTAGAACAGTGATCATCGGATCACACACACAGATTCAATCATGAAGGGTCCATGACTTGCAGTGCACTGAGGTAGGGGCACCAAATCTGACATCACACACACAAGATTCAATCATAAAGGGTCCATGACTTGCAGTGCACTGAGGTAGGGGCACCAGATCTGGAATCACACACACAAGATTCAAACATAAAGGGTCCATGACTTGTGGTGCACTGAGTTAGTGGCACCTGAGGCGCTCAGCGGGTGTGCAGCCAGCGATGATGGCGTGTCCTTGCAGGTCAGGATTGGATTTGATATGTGTGAGCCCTGCTGACCGCAGTGTAGGCCGGAGGCAGAGGTCAGCAAGGGCCCACAGCCACGTGACGATGACTTGTGGTGCACTGAGTTAGTGGCACCTGAGGCGCTCAGCGGGTGTGCAGCCAGCGATGATGGCGTGTCCTTGCAGGTCAGTATTGGATTTGATATGTGTGAGCCCTGCCGACCGCAGTGTAGGCTGGAGGCAGCAGTCAGCAAGGGCCCACAGCCACGTGGCGTCGACTTGAGCTGCACAGAGTTAGTGGCACCTGAAGCGCTCAGCGGGTGCGCAGCCAGCGATGATGGCGTGTCCTTGCAGGTCAGGATTCGATTTGATATGTGTGAGCCCTGCTGACCGCAGTGTAGGCCGGAGGCAGCGGTCAGCAAGGGCCCACAGCCACGTGGTGATGACTTGTGGTGCACTGAGTTAGTGGCACCTGAAACGCTCAGCGGGTGTGCAGCCTGCGATGATGCGTCGTCCGGGCGGGCCGCACTGGAAGCAATGTCTGTTGCCTACTGGACTGCGCCATAAATAAATCAAGACTCAATTTGAATTGGGGGACCTGCTGACCGCTGTGTAGGCTAGAGGCAGCGGTCAGCAAGGGCCCACAGCCACGTGGCGATGACTTGAGCTGCACAGAGTTAGTGGCACCTGAAGCGCTCAGCGGGTGCGCAGCCTGCGATGATGCGTCGTCCGGGCGGGCCGCACTGGAAGCAATGTCTGTTGCCTACTGGACTGCACCATAAATAAATCAAGACTCTATTTGAATTGGGGGACCTGCTGACCGCAGTGTAGGCCAAAGGCAGTAGTCAGCACACACATGACTCCGCGATGCTGTGCCGCTGGGTGCGCTGGGGGCCTGTGTCGCGGAAGCCAGCGATTGACTGAGGAGGCTGGCGGTCACGGCGGCGGACTCGTGGCAGGGTGAGGGGCACCACCCTGGCAGACGCGTTGGCCATCCGGGAAGTGAACCACGCCCAGAGCCCCGGCCTATTTATTCACACTCCTACGCTGGACTGGTGTACGCTGGACAAGCCCACTCCGCTTACGCTTACAGGGGGGGACGGCACAGCTACATGACCGAGGTCTTCCCCACTGCCTGCGGTGACATGGTTGCGTCCACTGTCCACAACACTACAAACACCAGCAGTATATGTCCACATGGACATGTCTGTGCTCTGCATACTGAAGTCTGTCCAGCACATCACCGCTACAATTGCCATTGTGTACATTCTTATTCATGGGTGACTTGCCTCCTTCACACATACTTGGTTCCCACCTCTCCCCACATTCTGCAATTGTGTGGCTGAGGGGCCATGCCGTTTTCGGAAGGTCAGCAGTCTTGTTCTGCGCTGCCTCGGTGGTAGTCCGGGGGGTGGGGGGGGCCTGGGGATGGTGGCGGTGGGTGTTGTGGACCTCTTGGGTCTCCGAGCTGCATGGTCAGTAGCTCCTTGACATGTGTTGGTCTTCAGATGTGGCTCTGGGCTGGGCTCCCTTTCATACTGCAGGTTGTCATCCTGCTTAACACCAGTAAAAGGCAGGTGTTAAATCCCTGCTGCTAACGTGCCTTATCGCCTTTTTTTGGATTGCATCGCAGATCTGGCTGGTCGTTGAGAATATCGCGAAGAGGTGTTTTCGAGTGTTTTTGCACGCGAAAGCCTACTCTGCATATCATTAGTGTTAGTTGTCGCTCTCATCCGTGGCGATGTTTTTTGCGGAAACTATCGCTGGAAAACTGGCGATATAGGCAGTTTGCACCAGCTTGAGAATTGGGCGATAAATCTATCGCCACTTTTGCGGCGCTAAAGTGCCGATAAATCGGCGATAAGTCCTTGAGAATATGCCCCAATGTGTTCTGTTCAAAGTGGGCCGAGCCTTGCAGTGTGGGCTGGACTGTCCATTCCGAGATGGTGTTAAGACTGATTTGCGTATGATTGGTGTCCCTCCATAATGACAGAGGCAGACTAAACAAACATTGGTAAATACAATATTTTCCACCTATGTGATTAATAATATTTTTGGTTGTTGTAAGTTTAAGCTTGGTGAGCAGGTGTGCAATATAAGTTACTGAAACTCCATAAAAGTGTATGACTTGTTTATTGAGAAAGCCAACTTATTGTGCAGTAACTGTGGGACTTGAAGCACAGAGACAGTGTAAGCAGAGGATGGGTATACTAACCCAAAGTATTTCAAAACTGTTTCACTGAAGAGCAAAGTTCTTTCAAGCAGAAACCAGCTGTGAGAGAAGTCTGGAAAGTTATTGACGTAAGATCACCTTTTACGTACAGAGAAAAGCAGGTGTACAGAAGTACACATTCTCTTGCACAGAACAGTACCGGCACAGAGTATGCATCAGCAGTGCGAGCATCTCTCGTGTACATGCAATGGTACAGAAGCAGGGCAAACTTTGTTTAATGTTTGTGGAATTGCACGTGTGTGTGTGTGAGAGATTGCTTTAGGGTCTTGTGAAGGTGGCGCAAACATGCAGTTGAATCACCAGCCTGTCTTGACATTAGACTACACATTTAATGACTGCAGTGCAGAGATGGTAAACGGAAGCCCATTTTTTGGCAGCCAGAGATTTTAGATGTTAATACCACTTATGACCACACAGTGACTATACGGTCATCACTGAAGAAGACAGGCTTTCCCACTCTGTCTGAGAGGAATATAAACAAGCATTGGCATAGCCAATAGGTCTCGCCTTTGGGACCTTATAAGTGTTTAGCCATGCAACAATTGTGCTGCATAACTGACACCTGGTTAAACACATATACGGTCCCAAAGGCGAGACCTATTAGCCAATAGGTCTCGCCTTTGGGGCCTTATAAGTGTTTAGGCAGAGCTATTGGTTTTGCCAATGTTTTTAAGAGCATTGTGGCTGCTGTGCAGCATGTTGAAAAAGTTATAATAAAAAGACTTATAAGCATTTTTGTTACTTTATATATAACTAAGACGACATTATGTACAACTGAATGACCCAATTAAAAAGAATAAACATAAGAAAGGTCTTGTCGTTTATTTTGTCGTTGCAATGTTGGCAACTTCTTCCTGCCTATTCTAATGTTGAGGTGGTGCTTAGTGATGCTGAGGTGGTGTTGAGTGATGTTGAGGTGGTGCTTAGTGATGCTGTGGTGGTGCTGAGTGGTGTTGAGGTGGTGCTTAGTGATGCTGAGGTGGTGCTGTGGTGTTGCTGAGTGATGCTGTGGTGGTGCTGAGTGATGCTGTGGTGGTGCTGAGTCTTGCTGGGGTGGTGCTGTGGTGGTGCTGAGTGGTGGTGTGGTGGTGCTGTGGTGATGCTGAGTGATGCTGTGGTGGTGCTGAGTGGTGCTGTGGTGGTGCTGTGGTGCTGTGGTGGTGCTGTGATGCTGTGGTGGTGCTGAGTGATGCTGTGGTGGTGCTGAGTGGTGTTGTGGTGGTGCTGAGTGGTGTTGTGGTGGTGCTTAGTGATGCTGTTGTGGTGCTTAGTGGTGCTGAGTGGTGGTGTGGTGGTGCTGAGTGGGGCTGTGGTGATGCTGAGTGATGCTGTGGTGGTGCTGAGTGGTGCTGTGGTGGTGCTGAGTGATGCTGTGGTGGTGCTGTGCTGGTGCTGAGTGATGCTGTGGTGTTGCTGTGGTGGTGCTGAGTGGTGGTGTGGTGGTGCTGAGTGATGCTGTGGTGATGCTGAGTGATGCTGTGGTAGTGCTGAGTGATGCTGTGGTGGTGCTGAGTGATGATGTGGTGGTGCTGAGTGATGCTGTGGTGGTGCTGAGTGATGCTGTTGTGGTACTTAGTGATGCTGTGGTGGTGCTAAGTGATGCTGTGGTGATGCTGAGTGGTGCTGTGGTGGTGCTGAGTGATGCTGTGGTGATGCTGGGTGATGCTGTGGTGGTGCTGAGTGGTGCTGCTGTGGTGGTGCTGTGGTGGTGCTGAGTGATGCTGTGGTGGTGCTGAGTGATGCTGTGGTGGTGCTGAGTGATGCTGTGGTTGTGCTGAGTGATGCTGTGGTTGTGCAGAGTGATGCTGTGGTGGTGCAGAGTGATGCTGTGGTGGTGCAGAGTGATGCTGTGGTGGTGCAGAGTGATGCTGTGGTGGTGCAGAGTGATGCTGTGGTGCTGCTGAGTAATGCTGTGGTGGTGCTGAGTGGTGTTGTGGTGGTGCTTAGTGATGCTGTTGTGGTGCTTAGTGATGCTGTGGTGGTGCCGAGTGATGCTGTGGTGGTGCTGTGGTTGTGCTGTGGTGGTGCTGAGTGATGCTGTGGTGGTGCTGTGCTGAGTGATGCTGTGGTGGTGCTGAGTGGTGGTGTGGTGATGCTGAGTGATGCTGTGGTGATGCTGAGTGATGCTGTGGTGGTGCTGAGTGGTGCTGTGGTGGTGCTGAGTGGTGCTGTTGTGGTGCTGTGGTGGTGCTGAGTGATGCTGTGGTGGTGCTGAGTGGTGCTGTGGTAGTGCTGAGTGATGCTGTGGTGGTGCTGAGTGATGCTGTGGTGGTGCTGAGTGATGCTGTGGTGGTGCTGAGTGATGCTGTGGTGGTGCTGAGTGATGCTGTGGTGGTGCTGAGTGATGCTGTGGTGATGCTGAGTGATGCTGTGGTTGTGTTGAGTGGTGGTGTGGTGGTGCTGAGTGGTGCTGTGGTGGTGCTGAGAGATGCTGTGGTGGTGCTGAGTGGTGGTGCTGAGTGATGCTGTGGTGGTGCTGAGTGGTGTTGTGTTGGTGCTGAGTGATGCTGTGCTGGCTCTGATTGATGCTGTGGTTGCGCTGAGTGATGCTGTGGTGTTGCCGAGTGAGAGATAGAGTGAAGATATAATGCCCAATTAGAGAGGGTGGTGAGAGAGAAAGAGAGAGAGAGAAAGGGTGTACATAGAATAAAGAGTGGAGCGGGAAAGAGAGAGAGAAAGAAGGGGAGAGAGAGTGAATGAAGGAGTTTGAAAGAGAAACAGATAAAGGGGTGAGAGAGAATGAAAGGCTAAAAAGATAGAGAGGGGAGAGTTAATTAAGTAGAGAGAGAAATTAGAGAGGGAGAGAGAGAGAAGGCGAGAGACAATAAGAGTGGGGGGTGTGGAGTTTAAATAGAGTGAAGAAGTGATGCGGAAAAAGTAACCTTAAATATAGCTTTGTGCTTTGCGCGAATAAATATTTTTAAAAAAAACAGTGAAAGACAAAAATACTGGTAATTAGGCTGTGACTCCCAATATAAAACAAATAGCGATATAAGGTGAAATCAACCCACCGAAGCAATATTTCTAACTAGACAAAAAAAAGCTTGCATTTCAATGCTAATCGCTGTTGTTTTTCATGTGACTGTAGTCCAGGGCCCTCAGTTGGTAATGTGAGCTGCTGCTGCGATTGAAACATCAGAGTCCAGAGAGTTAATGAGCCATGACGAGGAAATGAGGAAGAGATAGGAAACAACAGATGGCAGCTGCGCGTGCACGCCATCGTGAACTCAAGCTGGTCGCCAGCCGAAAGCCAGTGTTTGCACTTCCAAAACCCGCTTACTAAAACTCTCGGCCAGACCAGCGCAAGCGCTGGTGCAGGCCGAGACCTAAAAATAATTCTCTTGGGGAACACTGGCGAGATGCAGATGTTCTAGAGGAGAGCACCCCTGACCCGACCGTGAGCTATGCACTTAAAAGGACTCTTCAATCGTGATCCTTATGGGTGGCGTTACCCCACAAGAGTTCACAGCAGTAGTGCTAACTCGCAGAAATGTGGCTTTACTCACTGGGACCAAGAGGCACTAGGAAAACGCAACATCAGTCGATGCTGGTGGTGCGGCCATCTTAGTATCCTGAAAGATGCACGCTGACCTTGGAAAGCAGCAGGCTCACGTAAGCAACATACGCCCGCCTGCTGCTGTTGGGGAATGACGGCAAGAGCCCAAAGAAAAGCAAGCGCCCCCACTGACTGCTCTTGCACAGAACTGCATTTAGTTGCCAATTCCAGCTATAGGTGCAAATGAGAACACATTCGGGAATGCGAGAACGGAAAATAAAAGCACAACACTTACCAAAGTGGAAGAAACAGCGCCCATGTCTCTCCTTTCCTCTATAACGCACTCAAACCCTCACACAGTGAAGTGCTGTATGAATTACGTGCATAAATGCTGACAGTGGTAGTTATAAGATAGGATTAACATTTATCCCATCCGCTTTCCTACCGAGCACCTGGAGGAAACAGATCACTTGCCTATTCAACTCTGCTTAGGAAAACGCAGCACTAAACTGTAGATCATTTGACCTTGCATTCTCTTCTTGCCTGGTGGGGCACCAACCAGGAAAATACCGCCTGTGAAAATTGCAGTTAAATGCATACTACTGGCACACTATACCTCTCCGTCAAAACATTGACTGCCCAGCATTTTGAGTACAAATACTCTTAGCACTATAAAAGGTGTGGCCTATGAAGCAAACTGTAACACCCAAATCCTAGAGAGACCTCAGAACGTCTTGGAACTTGGGACAAGCTGCCACTCCGCAACAATCTCACACTGAGGGGAGGGCGCTCAGAGCAACAGCACTACAGTGGCAATCTCGAAAAGTGGCAAATCCTAGCCCCTGAAAAAACATGATCTACTCCTCTGCCTAACAGACGTGCAAGAGAAGCTAACAAAAATCCTCATGGAACAGATTCAAACTATGAAAACAACACATGCAAGCCACCACGCCAGAGTTTTATCATGCTTTATAATAAAGCGAACTCAAATAACTTTTAAAATGGTGGCGGCGTGATCTTCAATGCCGGCGGTGTTGCGTTGTCCAGGCAGCGCATCTTTGGGGGTGCCGTGCTGAAAGGCACTGTAGTGGCTCCTCAGATGGCGAGCCAAACATGAAATAAAGCACAGTGCAAGTGCTGTGCAGGGCAGGGCTTTAAGTGGGATGAAAAAACTGGAGGGTCTCTCAAAGGGGCGTGGCCAATGTAATTAAGGGCGTGGCTTAAAAACACTTAAGCTAAAAATCTGTGCTTAGCATAGTGTCCCGCCTGACTTGTATTTTGCTGTTTCTGTCATTGCATCTAGATATATGATACAACAAGTAACATCATACCTACAAGTCAGGACTATTGGCTTTGTCAATGGTTTTTGGTTGCATAGGATAAATAAGCAGCAACTATGGCTTGCATATAATATTGAAAAAGCTTCCACTTAAAGTCCTGGTGACACCACGACAATGTTGCTGCTCCTGAGTTTCAAAAAGAGAAGGGAAATCCAGAGAGAAAATGACTCTCTTTAAAGGATTTCCCTTCCCCTACAACGCTCACCTGGCATGACATCCTGCCGTAACTTCTCCACAACTGAGAAGTGAGCAGTGTGAGCACGCGCACAGCGATGTGCCTGCTGTCATTACAGTGCGGAAAAAAAAGGACCGCCTGTGCCAGGGCACAAAACGGAGCCCGATAGAGACCCGTTTCGAGGCCTCCTTTAAAAAACTGCCTGTGCTCAGACCCGGTGAGACCCGGCCCACTTAAAGCCCTGGTGCAGGGTAAACATAAACATAAGCACAAAGAAATCACCAAGCTGCTCCGGAACATAGACGCTGCTGACTCCCAAAAGAACAAGCAACAATAAAATGAGGGAAAAGTAATAACTTGTTACATAAATAAACTATCGTAACTTTGAGCCGCATTATCATCATCTTGATTGCACACTATAAAGAGTCTCAAATTATGAAAAAATACAATGTGCGCACATTTTTAGCATGGTTGATGATGAGCCCATTTACCGTTTGTGCTTGCAGTGTTGAAGAGTGTGCAACAAAGAACAGACTGCATGTGCCTCATTCTTCTGCTCATGGAAGCTGTGTGAGCACGACCGCTCTTGGTGTTGGAGAGCATGCAACAGAGAACAGTCTGCATGTGCTTCATTGTTCTTCTTGCCGAGGCTGTGTGAGCCCGACAAAGAGAAGAGGCGGCATGAAACTGACGTGCCGGAATGCACACACGTCATAGAGACATTTAAATTGTGAAGAGGCACATGTATGTGTGCAGCCTAACATTTTCAGTGAAGGAGAAGAGCGTGATTACTACACTCCAGCAGCTTATAATTCCAGCAGCTGTAGAGCACAGATCCGTATGAGAGGGGGGCCACGTTGAGAGCTCACGGCTATGCCCGCAAGTGCTGTGCAGGCAAAACATAAAAAAGTCCCACAGAAGCAGATGAAAACGGTACTTGGGCCCTGGGACACTGACAAGAGAATCACAGTAGTAACAACAGGAAATAGTATGCTCCAGCCAATAGAAATGGAGGAAAAGTACGTGGCAAGCACAGGAACCAATGAAAAGCAAGGGCACGATGGAAGCCCCCTTTAAGATTTATATTAAATACAATAGATTTCACAAGAACAGCGTAAGTGCTGTGCAGGCGAAATTTAAAAACGATCGAGTGTACCTGGTGTAATTATCAATTATTCAGTTTAATTCATGCATTTCCATTCATCATTTTATCAATAAATTCCAACATGCTGTGTGAATTTACATGAACATCGGTAATTTTTATGAATGAGGTAGGCAATCATTAAGCTCTCTTCATGGCACATTCATGGTAAACTTTCACCGCAAATGGCATGTACTTATGCAAACTGGTGGAATGGTGGAATTTTAGAAATTTCTCATAACAAATGCAATGCGAAATTCTGCAAATTACACAAATTATGCCAGCATAATTTACATTTCCCACATCTAGAAGTGAAGCTAACCATTAGAAACTTGCGTTTGATTTGTATGAGGGTATTTTCCAACTATTCTATTTCTCTTTAGTAACTAAAGTTAGCAAACAAAGTTTCAATAACACCTTGTAGGTAGGAATTATAATCAATTTTGCCATTTGTGAAGGTATTAATGGGCAATATCAGTGCGTCTCTTCTGTATGTTTCCTTATTATTATTCACATTATCATCCTCCAAAGTCTGATTACAGTATCTGCATTTTCTGTGCAGCAATGTCAGTATTGTTTAGCATTCCAAATTGGTAATATGCAGTGCTTAATTTGTAAAATATTAAGTGCCAGGGCTTTGACCAGGAGGCCACTGCAGCTTGCACTACCCATCGCCCTTGTCATCGCTGCCAAAACAACTACTAACCATGTCTCTCGCATGTAAATGCGACAGTTCAGATTATTCTAGGTCCCCAAAGCTAAAGGAATGGCTGGGGAGGCAGATATTGACAATTTTAATGTATATTGTATTCCTAAACTACCGTTGTTCTGCTCATCTCTAAATTAGATGAGCAGCGCCACCATGTGGTGGACTGTTCTAAGTATGGTGTTGATAATTAGGTGCCGGTGCCGAGCACCGGAAACAAATTAAGTGCCGGTGCTGAGCGCCGGAAAGCACTGGCTCAAATTAAGCAGTGGTAAAATGTTGAAAATTCCTGGTCCTTCAGTTTGCCAGGCATTTCAATATCACAGTATGAAACTGGGTTATTGGTTGAGGGTGTGGAAGCCCCACTGAGGCAACAATCACAATCCTTGCAAGGAGAACCACAAAGTTCACTAAATTAACCTGTGCTCAGTAGCTTGGCACAAAAGCAGTCAGGCTTATCTTAGAGGCAATGTGTAAATAATTTAAAGAGCACACAAACACTTATAACGTAAAACGCAACAAAAATCCCAAACCAATTTAGCAACATAGAGTACATTTTAATGAATAAGATGATATCAGAACAACAATACAATCAGTAGAACTGGAGATATTCAATTTCAAAGATTCAAGTAAAAATAGTGCCTAAAACCACAAAGCGCCTTTCACAGTCATGAGGTCACACTAGACTGGAGGACAATCACAACTTCAGGCCGACAATCATGGAGAGCCGGTTGGATACAGGGACCAGGTTAGTCCAGCTGAAAAGTAACCTTCTAGTCTGGTGCAAAGAGTTCAGTTTGCGGTTGAGGAGGCAGCAAGGAGGAGGCTGAGTGTTGCAGATGGTCATTGCTGTAGCGTGAAGAGCAGGCCAGGCGTTGTGGATGGTCAGCACTGCAGCGCGAAGAGCCTGTTGAGCATCACAGATGACCATTGCTGTAGCTTTGTGTTGGCGGTTGTCGTGGGCTGTCATTGCTGTAGCTCAAAGTGTAACTCTTGCATTGCAAGTTGTCAATGGCGGTCGTTGTTGGTACGAAGAGCAGATCTCACTAGAACTTTGTGTTGGCAGTCGTTGTGGGCAGCAGAAGCTTGGTGCAAACTGGAACTTTCGATGTCACGAAGAGTCCAAACTTAAGGACTTTCACCTTTTATTTAGGAGGAGTAAATGTTGATGCCAGCCAAGGGTCAAGGACCTAGGGAGGCTCCCCTTGGGGATCAGGGACTCACTCCAGCAGAGGTCCAGTTGAAGCTCCAAGCAGGTCCAGTTGCAATTAAGTCAGTTGGGCAATTGCAGGGAGGCCTCTGAAGTTTGTTGCATCCCTCTAATTCACACAGGATGTCATCCAACTGACCCTTGGAGTCACTCTAGTTAGCATGGGGTGAAGGCAAACAGGTCCAGTCTTCCTTCTCAGAGAGCACAGCAGTCCTTCAAGCAGCGGGGCAGTCCTCTTGCAGCAGGGCAGTCCTTCTTTTGTAACTTCCACAGGTCTGGAGTGTTCTGAAAAGTGGCTCTGGTGGTCCAATATTTATACCTGGTGCCAGCCTTTGTGTGGGGGTATTCCCTGTCCCACACCCACATGTAGTTCTGGAAGTTCCTCTCCTTCCCCTGGCAAGGCTCCAAACATTCTGGGGGTAACAAAAGGCAGGGCCAGCCTGGTGTCAGGTTCCTTTATGTGTGCATGAGGCAAAGCCCTTTGAAGTGTAAGTGGGGCTGGGCACAGCCCCTCTTAAGTCATCCTGCCAGGATGACCCATACTGTTCAAGCCTAAGCCCCTTTTGTGATACTATCTGGCAGCAATACACAAGCCCCAAAAGTAATTGCCATTCACAGTCATGTGCCCCAGGGCACTAGCAGGAAGCACAAATGGTTGGGACAAGAAAATGCCAACATTCTACAAGTGAAAAAAGAACAATTGATGGACAGAATGTTGAACAATGTCAAACATTCACCCCAGTACAGAGATCTGGGCCTAAATCAATCGTTTTTTTGATCCCCATGCCATTCCAGTTTGAACTGAGTCATATGAAAATCAGTCTTGACCTGTCCCCCCTGGAAAACGGTCCAGCCTGAACTGCCAAACCAGGTCCTCCCTGGACCGGAAACAAGCATGCTGGGACCGGTTTAGGGGTTTCACCCCTCATCAGCCAGGCTAGCCTGACTCCAGTGGCATGGAGACCACGGGACTCACGTCTGGGCATACCCGTCCCATTCGGGGTGACAAATGCAAAAAGAGCAATTGATGGACCGAATTACCCAAGTACAGAGATATGGGCCAAAATCCATTGTTTTTCGATCCTCATGTCATTCTAGTTTGAACCCAGCCATATGCAAATCAGTCTTGACCCTGTTCCCCATGGGAACAGTCCAGCCCACTGTGTCACTAAATTCAAGCTAGCCTGGCTGATGAGGGGTGTTACCCTGAGACCTTCCCTTTTCTGCACATTAGTCACCCCTATGGTAGGCCCAAGGGCAGGGTGCATTGTAAGTATAAGGTAGGACATGCCCTGGTGTGTGTGGCATGTCCTAATAGTGAATTACAGCCTATTTCGTTTTTCACTATTGTAGGAGAGTAGGATCTGCCTCTTATGGTTACCCCCACTTTTTGCTGGTGTATCACTGTTTTTAGACTTTAGTCTGGCTGGGGCCCTGCTATCCAGGACCCCAGCCTAGCTGCTTCCTCTCTAAATTGATTCCCTGTACCTTAAGTACACTTCAGATTGGATTCTGGGGTGCCCTTATAAGTCCCTAGTATATGGTATACTATGTACCCAGGGCATAGGTACCCCAGAGGCCTACCAGGGGCTGAAGCATGTATTGTGCCACCCCTGGAAGGCCCTCCAAAATGACACCACAGGACTGCTACTGCAGCCTGAGTGAGGTGGTGCATGCACCCCTTACAGAGATATAGGTTCACTATATCTCACCTAACACTGCACATAGAAACCTATCAGTCACCCCTATGGCAGGCCTTATTAGGGATGGGTGGGTGCACTCTCTGAGTGCTTTGAAGTCCTGCACTGGGGGCACATTTGGTGTCCTCGTGCATACCCCAGTTCAAACCGGTTGCAGGGGCTGCCAGCCCCTGCTCTGGCGCGAAACTGGACAAAGGAAATGGGTGTAGCCACCCCTCTTTCCAAACCCTCCCATAGGTGGGTCCCCAGAGTTAGTCCAACCCCTTTCCTTAGTATAAGTAAGGGAACCCTGGCAACAGGACTTTAGATATCCCTGGACGAAACTCTGAAGCTGAATCCTGGACCTTCGACCCTCTACATCAAGATTAGAGGACTGAAGAATCTCCCTTGGGGTCAAGGAGTGACTCCCCTGCTTGGCAGGCACCAACAAAGCATCTGTCTGGTCTGCATCACTGAAGCTCCAGCTGGACGCCAAGTCTTTGCATCACCAGAGGTAGATTTCCAGACTTCCCTGAGACTGCCCTGAGTCCCCAGCAAAGTTGAGGCCCGTAGCTGTCGTGGGTAACGTGGAACCATGACCCCTGGACAGCGAGCACATTTGCAAGTGCACCAACTTTCTGACATCTCTTGAAGCCGTGCTTTGGGTTCCTAGTAGCCCTAGCCCCAAGCACCAACTGCAGCGAAGATCACTGGCCTACATTCCACGAGTGTCCCGTGGGCCAGCTCCAAGTGCGACCGCTTGAGGCTCCTTCGCAATCTCTAGTCCGTTGGCTAGTGAGTCCCCACGAAGGCAACTCTTCAATTGCTTGGGCTTTCCTGGTTGCTCCAGAAATGCCCTGACTTACCCTTGCTGGGTGAGTCCCTCAGATCTTGCTGGTCTGCACCGCAGCCTTTTCTTTGTTTCCCCATGACTTACCGTTGCCAAGGCTTGTTGGGTCCAATCTGGTCGCTGACACCGCAGCACTCGACAGACTTTGTGGGGCAGCTCGATTCCAGCTCCTGGTCATCGTCGACGCCTCCTGGACCTCGTGGCTGAAGAATCAAGGCACCCGTCAACTCACCTGAAGCACCCGACATCTGAGGGCATTTGACTATCGTGCCCCTGGTCACTGGCTAGTGACCCAGACTCTGTCCCCTCTGCTTTCAGGTCTTCCTCTTCCTCGATCCAGGCTTGGATCACACCGGACACTCTTCTTCTTCACGGCAGCAGCGATTTCCAAGAGGTCGCCATTGAAAACGACGACGATTCCCGACACCTTTTAACACGTATGCACCCGGCTTCCCTGGGTGAGGTAACTCGAGTATTTCGGTACTCACGTGGGTGTGGGCCCTAGAAACTCTTAAGTTTTAAGGGGTTAACTGGAAGTCCTCTCCGAAGTGTCCTTTTTCTTTTAAAATCCAACCGCGACTTTCCCCATAGAAGTCAACGGCGATTCGCGGCTGTGTTCTCACACTGCACGCGTCCCCGTGGGTCCCCTGTGTCACTACCTTGGGTGGTTCCTTGGGGTCCAAGCACTTCTACAGGCTCTAGGCCTTGTGTCTAGCTCAGTCATGGTTCTTATACCACTATTTTAGTATATGGTTTGGTACGCCCCTAGGGCTCAAACGTGTATTGTGCTAATACCTGCTGATATTCGCCTTGTAACTTATGTACTTCGAACTCTAGCCTCATAAAGAGACTAGAGGGGTGTGTTTAAGACTAAATACATATATTTTATATATATACCTGGTGCAGTCCTCTTTCATTTGGTCACTCAAGAGATTATAGACTGGTAAAACAAGCTGCTTTACATTGCTCCAAGACTTAGCCTGAAGGCTGCTCTCCATAGCTACCACTAGGATAGCTTTCACTAAAGGTTGTCTTTAACCTATCATCCATAAGGGGTTGTTTGGACTGGTGCAAGGTGCCCACTATAACTAGTGGACAGCATATGCCAGGCCAACTTCTCACAACTATTGCAAGGATACCTGTTCCCCATAGGCCAGAATGGGCAGTTTGATTATTACATCTTATAATCCTAACTGACCCAGGGAACATGGTAGAAAAACGAATTTAGTATGTCTGAACTCAGAATGATAAAATACATCTTTTAGTGAAGTTGGTTTTAACATTCTGTGTTTGAAAATACCACTTTTAGAAAGTAGGTATTTTCTTGCCTAACTATCCAAGCCTGCCTCTGCTAGGTTGTGTATTCCTTGTCTGGGTTTGTGAGTGACAGGGGCTGGGGGACTCCAGGAGACAGGGTGAGTCAGCACAGGGCTGAATAGAGAGATCTGCATGGAGATGGGTGGGAGGAGTTGCACCTGGGACCTGAATAGGGCTGTGCCTTCCCTCCACAATGCTGGCTCCACCTCCTGTGGTGTGTCTGATGTCCCTGGCCTACACTGTGAAAGGAAAGAAGGAGTCTTGTCAACAAAGTGCTCCAGGACTGACCAGAACTGGTTTGGACTAGGCAAAGGCCTCACTGCCTTCAGAGAACAAAGAGAATATGTGTATAAAAGAGGGGACCCAAACCCCAGAACTTTAGATCAGATTAGATCAGATCAGAAGAGATCAGATCACTTTGGGAAACAAGAAGAAACCTTTGCTGAGAAGAGGAAACAGAGAAACTGAGGAGGAGACTATCCCTAAGCTGAGTGCTGTTTGGGGGATTGGCCTGCAGTGGTTGCCTGACTGCCAAAGAAAGGAGAAAGGAACTTTGTGTGTACTTTCATCAACTTGTAAAAGATCTCCAAGGGCTTGAGAGAAGAGCTTGCCTCCTGCTGAAGTCTCAGGGACAACATACTTCACCAACCAGCTCCCCAAGAGTCTTTCTGTAAAGTGCCTGCTGCTGAGCTGGACTTTCTGAGGGACTGCGTGTCGCAAGGAGCTGGAAGCGCGACTCACGAAGGAGAAGCGTCGCCGCCGCGGCCGAAGCGCCTCGCATCGCCGAAGAAGAGGATCGACGTCATATCAGACGCCGCCGCATCAACGGAGAAGAGTGTCGCCGCCGCTGTCTCATCGTTGCCGAAGCGCCCCCCATCGCCGGAGAAGAGGACCGACATCGCATCAGACGCCGCCGCATCACTGGGAAGCATGTCGCAGGGCCTGTCGCGGCTCAGAAGAATCGTTGAGTCGCCGAACGGCTGTCGCATCAGTGCCGAAGCGCCTCGCCGGAGAAGAGGACCGACGTCGCATCAGACGCCATCGCATCACCGGGAAGCGTGTCGCAGGGCCTGTCGCGGCTCAGAAGCATCGTTGCCGAAGCGCCCCGCATCGCCGGAGAAGAGGACCGACGTCGCATCAGACGCCGCCGCATCACCGGGAAGCGTGTCGCAGGGCCTGTCGCGGCTCCAAAACATCGTTGAGTCGCCGCACGGCCGTCGGGTGTGCACGCATCGTGTCGCATCAAGGAGAAGACGCCATCTTTGTTCATTGCACCGGATCTTCATCGCATCACGGCGTTGCTGGTCGCATCGCCACGAAAGCGCAGTAAGAAACCGACGCATCACCTCCCCTCGCAGAGAAGAACCGACGCATCCCCTGCGCATCAGTAGGGACCCGTCGCATCACCGTTCTTGCGTGTAAGAAACCGACGCATCACCTTCCCTGCAACACTTTCGTTGTATAGCGTTATGCATCCAAAGGTACATTGAACTCAAAGTGTCGCATTTACCACCTTAAGAGAACTGAGCTAATTCTAACATTTTTGAAGTACAGTATTGTGGATTTTTGTCGTTTGTGGTCTTGTGTTAAATCTATATAAAAGATACTTACTTTTAATATACATCTGGTGTGGTGTCCATCTGTAGTGTTGTCACTTGATTACTGTATGTGTTCACAAATGCTTTACACACTGCCTCTGAGATAAGCCTGTCTGCTCGTGCCAAACTACCAAGGGGGTGAGCAGGGGTTATTTTAGGAGTGTACCCCCTTAACCTGACTAGATGCAAGGGTCCCTATTTGGACAAAGGTACCTACCTCTGCCAACTAGAGACCCCCAAATCTAACATTGGTGGTCAGCAGTGAGGATTCTGGACTTGCATTTGTGACTCATGTACAGTGATTGGTGAACACTACTAGTGAGTGCAGACCAAAACGCGACCACATACTTTTGGTAGATTGTTCTTTCTGGGATTTTCTATTTTTGCGAAGTTTAACCACCATGGATACAGCAGCATCCATAGCATCTGTTGATTTTGATTGGGAAGAGGAGAAACTGGAATGCTACAATGTGAAACAGCTCAAGCACTTCTGCAGGAAATTTAAAGTTGCTATGACCGGTCTCACCAAGAAGGATGAGCTCCAAAAGGCGCTGGGGGCCTGGGTGGAAGCAAGGAATACCCCTGAGAATGAGGAAGGGGCTGAGGATGCAGATGAGCAGCTGGAGGGGCCATTGGGTCCCCAGGGGAAGAGAGCAACTTCCCCAGTAGGTAGCAGTGTTTCTGCCAAGAGCCTGTCACCAGAGGAGTTGGCGGACAGGAAGGAAAACAGGATGCACGAATTGGAGCTTGCCAAGCTCAAGTTGGGTGGGCAACTGGAGTTAAAAAATAGGAGATTGGCCCTGGAAGAAAAGAGAATGCAGTTGGAGCATGAGAAAAGTTTGAGGGAGTTGGAGTTGAAAGCTAGAAGCTTAGAGATTACTCCCTCTGGTGGCAGCACACCGTCAATGCCTGTTGATGCAAGGGTGTATATTCCTAAGGATGTGGTGAGAGAGTTTTATAAGAATGATGATATTGGGCAGTGGTTCAAGGCCTATGAGGTAGCCATGTCTTCCCACCGGGTCCCTGAGAAGGATTGGGGAGTGGGGTTGTGGGGGCGGTTCCTTAGTGAGGGGCGGGACACACTGTTAGACTTTCCTTCTGAAGTCCATAAGTCTTATAGCCACATGAAAGATACATTGATGTCCAGGTATGGGTTGACCCCTGAATTGTATAGACAGAGGTTTAGAAATTGCAAGAAGGTGGAGTCAGGTACCTGGGTAGAATATGTCACTTTTTTCTGCAGAGCATTGGATGGTTGGGTGAAGGGTAGCAAAGTTAATGATTTTGAGGGGCTCTTTGATTTAATTGCATGGGAGCACTTGTCAAGTAATTGTTTTCCAGAGCTACACCAGCACCTGATTGATAGCAGGCTGACTAACTCTAGGAAGCTTGCTGAGGAGGCGGACCGCTGGGTGAGCACCCGGGTCCACAAGGGTCACGTGGGAGACTCCGCCAAGAGTGGGCAGGGTCTCCAGCAGAAGAGTGGGGGGGACAAGGGTAAACAGAGGGAGTTCCAGAAAGGGCCCCAAAGAAATCCCCAAGGGACCCAAGGGAAGAGTTCCCAGCCTCCCCCTGAGAAGAAGCACGGGGCCCCGACAGGTGCTACAAGTGTGGTGAAGTGGGTCATAAGTCTAATGATCCCAAGTGCCCACAGTTTGGAAAGACAGCACCCACTGGTGCTCCACCCCGGCAGATGGTGAGTGTAACCCTGGGGGAGGAGAGGGGTGTCCAAGGTGGGTGGGGTCCCGCAGAGATGTCCCTTGTCTCTTTAAGAGACTGTGAGGTGGTCCCCAGGACCCAACTGCCTGATAACACTAAAAGGTATAGGCAGTGGGTGACCATCAATGGCCATAGAGTGGAGGCTCTTCGAGACACAGGAGCCAGTGTGACAGCTGTCAAGTGTCACCTGGTGTCTCAAGAGCAGGTTGTCCCCAATGCATTTTACCCAGTTGTTGCCGCTGACAACACAGAGAGCCACTGCAAGGTGGCTCAGGTTCCCTTTGAGTGGGGGGGTGTCTCTGGTACTCTTCAAGTAGCTGTGAGGCCAGCCATGCCTGTTGACTGTTTGTTGGGGAACGATTTGGAGAGCTCACCTTGGGCTAAGGTGGAGCGAAGTGCACATTTGGAGATGTTGGGTCTGCCTGACTGGGCGTGTGTGACCACACGGTCCATGGCAGCCAGTAAGGGTGTTCAAGAGGACCTGGAGCCTGAGAGGGGGGCCCAGGTGCCTGCCTTAAAGAGAAGAGGCAGGGGGTGCGGGAAACCGGCCCCCGAAGTTCCCACGGTCCAGGAGGAGGTAGACCCTGAGGGGGATACCCTGGAGCCTACAGGGGAACAAATAGTGGAACTGGGGGACCTGCCTGAGCTGACCCATTGGCAGCAGGAAGGAGGACCCTCCAGGGAAGAGTTCTGCGTGGAGCAGAAGAAGTGCCCTTCTCTTGTGGGTTTGCGGCAGCAGGCTGCAGACCAGGCAGCAGGTGATCAGTCTGGATCACATTGGATCTACTGGGAGAATGACCTCCTGTATACTGAGCCTAAGGTTGCTGAGCCTGGGTCAGCCCGTGTGCTGGTGGTATCCCAGCGCTTCAGAGCCTTCCTACTGGGGCTGGCTCATGATGTGCCGTTAGCAGGACATTTGGGGCAGGCCAAGACCTTTGAGAGGCTTGTCACCCACTTTTATTGGCCCCAAATGTGCAAGAGTTCAGACACTCATTGCAGGACCTGTCAGACTTGCCAAGCAAGCGGAAAGAGTGGGAGGAAGCAGATGGCTCCTCTCCAGCCATTCCCTGTGGTCAGCACCCCCTTTGAACGGGTGGGTATTGACATTGTGGGGCCACTGGACCCCAAGAAAGCCATGGGCAACAGGTTCATCCTGGTCTTGGTGGACCATGCCACCTGGTACCCGGAAGCCATACCTCTGAGGACAGTGACGGCCCCCGTGGTGGGACGGGCACTGATGGGAATTTTCTCCCGAGTGGGATTCACTAGAGAGGTAGTGTCTGACCGAGGTACAAACTTCATTTCTAAGTATATGAAGTCCCTGTGGCAGGAGTGTGGGGTAACTTACAAGTTCACCACTCCTTACCACCCCCAAGGAAATGGGTTGGTTGAGAGATTCAACCGGACCCTCAAAGGCATGATTATGGGTCTTGAGGAACCTATGAGGCGTAAGTGGGACGTCCTCTTACCATGCCTGCTCTTTGCATACCGTGAGGTGCCACAGAAATCTCTAGGGTTCAGTCCCTTTGAGCTTCTCTATGGTCACCCAGTGAGAGGACCTCTGAGTCTGGTCAAGGAAGGCTGGGAGCAATCTCAGGAAACCTCCCCAGGATGTATATAGCTACATGCTGGCCTTCAGGAACCAGACTAGGCGTTTCAGGCAACTCGCTGAGGCGAATCTGGAAGCCAGCCAGGAGGAGATGAAGCGGTGGTACGACCAGAATGCCACTCTGGTAGAGCTTCAGCCTGGTCAGAAAGTGTGGGTCATGGCCCCAGTGGAGCCTTGTGCGCTCCAGGATAAGTGGACCGGACCATTTGAGGTGGTGGAGCGCAAGAGTCCTGTTACCTACTTGGTGGACCTGCGGTCTCCCAGGAACCCCTTGCGGGTCCTGCATGTCAACCGCCTGAAGCCCCACTTGGAGAGGTCCGAAGTGGGCATGCTCTTAGCGACAGATGCTGGAATGGAGGAGGAGACTGAGCCTCTTCCTGATCTCCTGTCGGTGACAGAGCGAGATGGGTCAGTGGATGGTGTGAACCTCTCTTCCACCCTGACCCCTGAGCAACAGAATGACTGCCACCAGTTGCTGGGACAGTTTTCTGATTTGTTCTCCCTGATTCCCAGTGTCACTGATTGGTGCATCCATGATGTGGACATTGGAGACAGTCCTCCTGTTAAGCACAAAACTTACAGGGTAACTGACAGGGTGAGAGCTTGCATCAAGGAGGAGGTCTCCAAGATGCTTGCGTTAGGGGTGATTGAGTCCTCTAACAGTCCTTGGGCCAGGCCAGTGGTCTTGGTCGCAAAGGCTGCCGCACCGGGTGCCACACCAGAATTCCAGTTCTGTGTGGACTACTGAGGGCTCAATTCAGTCACGAGGACTGACGCGCACCCCATCCCCAGAGCTGATGAGCTCATTGATCGGTGAGGGGCTGCCCGGTACCTCAGCACGTTTGATCTAATGTCTGGGTACTGGCAGATCACCTTGACTGATGGGGCAAGAGAGAGGTCAGCATTCTCCACACCAGATAGGCACTACCAGTTCCGGGTTATGCCCTTTGGGATGAAGAATGCCCCTGCCACCTTTCAGAGGTTGGTCAACCAGGTGTTGGCTGGACTGGAAGAGTTCAGTGCCGCCTACCTGGATGACATTGCAGTGTTCAGCGCCAGTTGGGAAGAACATCTGCGCCACCTCTGGGAAGTGCTGATGGCGCTGCGGAGGGCAGGCCTCACGATCAAGGCGAGTAAGTGCCAGATTGGGCAGGGTTCCGTGGTGTACTTGGGACACCAGGTTGGGAGCGGCCAGGTGGTGCCCCTAAAGCCCAAGATTGAAACCATCCTGGCTTGGGAGCCCCCCAAGACCCAGGCAGAGGTGAGAGCCTTTTTAGGACTCACTGGGTATTACAGGAGGTTTGTCAAGGGGTATGGCAGCATCGTTGCACCCTTGACAGAGCTGACTTCCAGGAAGCAGCCCAAGAAAGTGATCTGGACTGACACCTGTCAGAAAGCTTTTGAGGCCCTGAAAACTGCCATGTGCGCGGCGCCCCTGCTCCTGGCACCCAACTTCTCAAGAGAGTTTATCGTTCAAACAGACACTTCAGAGCATGGTGTGGGGGCTGTTTTGTCACAGTTAAATGAGGAGGGCCTAGATCAACCCGTAGCCTTCATCAGTAGGAGGTTACTTCCACGGGAACAGAGGTGGAGTGCGATTGAGTGTGAGGCATTTGCTGTGGTCTGGGCGCTGAAGAAGCTGAGACCATACCTGTTTGGGACTCACTTCCGGGTTCAGACAGACCACAGGCCCTCAGATGGTTGATGCAGATGAGGGGTGAGAATCCAAAGCTGTTGAGGTGGTCCATTTCCCTACAGGGGATGGACTTCACGGTGGAACACCGCCCTGGTACAGAACACACCAATGCTGATAGTCTGTCCAGATTTTTCCGCCTTAGTGAAGAGAACTCCCAGGAGGTAGGGTAGTTCTCCCCACATTTCAGCTGGAGGGGACACGTGTTAGACCTGGCACTGTTGGCGTGGGTCTCCCTTCCATTTTTTGCTGTTGCCTCATGTGTTTTTGCTGGTTATAGATGCTTTGGGCACTGTGCCACTGCTATTCAGTGCCACAGTGCAAGTGCTCCCTATGGTAAATTGATGTATGGATTAGTGACTCCATGATTGGTTGGTTTGGTTTACTTGTCAGACCCTAGTACAGTGCACTGAGTGTGCCCAGGGCTTGTAAACCAAATGCTGCTGGTGGGCTTACAGCACTGGTTGTTCCACCCACAGAAGCAGCCTGTAAAAGTGTGTCTCAGGTCTGCCATTGCAGAGCCTGTGTGCAGTCTGGTACTGCCATGTTGACTGGGCAAGTGCACCCACTTGCCAGTCCCTAAACCTTCCCTTTTCTGCACATTAGTCACCCCTATGGTAGGCCCAAGGGCAGGGTGCATTGTAAGTATAAGGTAGGACATGCCCTGGTGTGTGTGGCATGTCCTAATTGTGAATTACAGCCATTTTCGTTTTTCACTATTGCAAGGCTACCTGTTCCCCATAGGCCAGAATGGGCAGTTTGATTATTACATCTTATAATCTTAACTGACCCAGGGAACATGGTAGAAAAACGAATTTAGTATGTCTGAACACAGAATGATAAAATACATCTTTTAGTGAAGTTGGTTTTAACATTCTGTGTTTGAAAATACCACTTTTAGAAAGTAGGTATTTTCTTGCCTAACTATCCAAGCCTGCCTCTGCTAGGTTGTGTATTCCTTGTCTGGGTTTGTGAGTGACAGGGGCTGGGGGACTCCAGGAGACAGGGTGAGTCAGCACAGGGCTGAATAGAGAGATCTGCATGGAGATGGGTGGGAGGAGTTGCACCTGGGACCTGAATAGGGCTGTGCCTTCCCTCCACAATGCTGGCTCCACCTCCTGTAGTGTGTCTGATGTCCCTGGCCTACACTGTGAAAGGAAAGAAGGAGTCTTGTCAACAAAGTGCTCCAGGACTGACCAGAACTGGTTTGGACTAGGCAAAGGCCTCACTGCCTTCAGAGAACAAAGAGAATATGTGTATAAAAGAGGGGACCCAAACCCCAGAACTTTAGATCAGATTAGATCAGATCAGAAGAGATCAGATCACTTTGGGAAACAAGAAAACCCTTTGCTGAGGAGAGGAACCAGAGAAACTGAGGAGGAGACAATCCCTAAGCTGAGTGCTGTTTGGGGGATTGGCCTGCAGTGGTTGCCTGACTGCCAAAGAAAGGAGAAAGGAACTTTGTGAGTACTTTCATCAACTTGTAAAAGATCTCCAAGGGCTTGAGAGAAGAGCTTGCCTCCTGCTGAAGTCTCAGGGACAACAGACTTCACCAACCAGCTCCCCAAGAGTCTTTCTGTAAAGTGCCTGCTGCTGAGCTGGACTTTCTGAGGGACTGCGTGTTGCAAGGAGCTGGAAGCGCGACTCACGAAGGAGAAGCGTCGCCGCCGCAGCCGAAGCGCCTCGCATCGCCGAAGAAGAGGATCGATGTCGCATCAGACGCCGCCGCATCAACGAAGAGTGTCGCCGCCGCTGCCGCATCGTTGCCGAAGTGCCCTGCATCGCCGGAGAAGAGGACCGACGTTGCATCAGACGCTGCGGCATCACCGGGAAGCGTGTTTCAGGGCCTGTCGCAGCTCAGAAGAATCATTGAGTCGCCGAACGGCTGTTGCATCAGTGCCGAAGCACCTCGCATCACCGGAGAAGAGGACCAACGTCGCATCAGATGCCGCCGCATCACCGGGAAGCGTGTCGCAGGGCCTGTCGCGGCTCAGAAGCATCGTTGCCGAAGCGCCCCGCATCGCCGGAGAAGAGGACCGACGTCGCATCAGACGCCGCCGCATCACCGGGAAGCGTGTCGCAGGGCCTGTCGCGGCTCTGAAACATCGTTGAGTTGCCGCACGGCCGTTGGGCGTGCACGCATCGTGTCGCATCAAGGAGAAGACGCCATCTTTGTTCATTGCATCGGATCCTCATCGCATCACGGCGTTGCTCGTCGCATCATCACGAAAGCGCAGTAAGAAACCGACGCATCACCTCCCCTCGCAGAGAAGAACCGACGCATCACCTCCCCTCGCAGAGAAGAACCGACGCATCCCCTGCGCATCAGTAGGGACCCGACGCATCACCGTTCTTGCGTGTAAGGAACCGACGCATCACCTTCCCTGCAACACTTTCGTTGTATAGCGTTACGCATCCAAAGGTACATTGAACTCAAAGTGTCGCATTTACCAACTTAAGAGAACTGAGCTAATTCTACCATTTTTGAAGTACAGTATTGTGGATTTTTGTTGTTTGTGGTCTTGTGCTAAATCTATATAAAAGATACTTATTTTTAACCCCTTCGATGCTCATGACGGAATGGTTCCGTCATGAGCATCGGTGCCCCTGTGCTCATGACGGAACCATTCCGTCATGAGGCCAGGGGCACGAAATCCCTCTGCTGCAGACAGCAGAGGGATTTCCTTTTCTCCCCCACAGCCTCGAAAGCTGGGGAAGAGCTTCCCCAGCTCCCGAGGCCCCCCCCCTCCCTTTCAGTGAAATGAAGATCAGCGCGCACGTCGCGCTGACTTCATTTCGCTGAAAACAAAACTAAAATGAGCCTTTAGGCTCATTTCAGTTTCACTTTCTATGTGCTCAGGGGGCTATCTCAGCCCCCTGAGCACGTAGAAAGACGGGAGAGGTATCATTGGAAAGGGGAGAATCTCCCCTTTCCAATGGTACCCCTCCCCAGTGGATCCCTGCTTGGGGATCACCCCAGGAGGGCGATTTCCAAGCAGGGATCCACCCACTAAGGCACCAGGGAGGGGTGAGCGGCCCCTTGGGCAAGGGCTTTTGCTCCCCCCAAAAAAATTGCCATTGTTCAGTCTTTCTGCCCCCTGGGGGGCAGATGGGAGCAGTAGCCCCCAATCTGCCCCCCGGGGGCAGAAAGCCCACTAGACACCAGGGATTTTTATTAGGTGCATTTATTTCAGGGTGGGGGCTGCCCGAAACGGGCACGCCAATGCCCCCACCCCCAGCCACCATTACAGCCTTTCTGCCCCCTGGGAGGCAGATGGGGGCAGTAGCCCCCAATCTGCCCCCCGGGGGCAGCAAGCCCACTAAACACCAGGGATTTTTTGGACGCATTTTTTTTTTAGGGTGGGGGCTGCCCGAAACGGGCACGCTAATGCCCCCACCCCCACCACCATTACAGCCTTTCTGCCCCCCTGGGAGGTGGATGGGGGCAGTAGCCCCCAATCTGCCCCCCAGGGGCAGAAAGCCCACTAAACACCAGGGATTTTTTTGGACGCATTTTGTTTTAGGGTGGGGGCTGCCCGAAATGGGCACGCTAATGCCCCCCACCCCCCACCACCATTACAGCCTTTCTGCCCCCCCTGGGAGGCAGATGGGGCAGTAGCCCCCAATCTGCCACCCGGGGAGGGGCAGAAAGCCCACTAAACGCAGGGATTTATTTTATGGGTAATTTTTTTTTTAGGGTGGGGGCTGCCCAAAACGGGCACGCTAATGCCCCCACCCCCGTCACCATTACAGCCTTTCTGCCCCCCCTAAGAGGCAGATGGGAGCAGTAGCCCCCAATCTGCCCCCCCGGGGGGGCAGAAAGCCCACTAGACACCAGGGATTTTTATTAGGTGCATTTATTTCAGGGTGGGGGCTGCCCGAAACGGGCACACCAATGCCCCCACCCCCCAGCCACCATTACAGCCTCTCTGCCCCCCCTGGGAGGCAGATGGGGGCAGTAGCCCCCAATCTGCCCCCCCCGGGGGGCAGAAAGCCCACTAAACACCAGGGATTTTTTTGGACTCTTTTTTTTTTAGGGTGGGGGCTGCCCGAAATGGGCACGCTAATGCCCCCACCCCCCACCACCATTACAGCCTTTCTGCCCCCCCTGGGAGGCAGATGGGGCAGTAGCCCCCAATCTGCCACCCGGGGGGGGCAGAAAGCCCACTAAACGCAGGGATTTATTTTATGTGTAATTTTTTTTTTAGGGTGGGGGCTGCCCAAAATGGGCACGCTAATGCCCCCACCCCCCGTCACCATTACAGCCTTTCTGCCCCCCCCTGGGGGGCAAATGGTGGCTGTAGCCCCCAATCTGCCCCCCCAGAGGGGCAAGGGGCAGAAAGCCCACTAAACACCAGGGATTTTTTTTGTGCAATTTTTTTTAGGGTGGGAGCTGCCCAAAATGGGCACGCCAATGCCCCCACGCCCTTGCCACCATAACAGTCTTTCTGCCCCCCCCCAGGGCGGCAGAAAGCCCACTTGACGGCAGGGATTTTTTTTTGCAATTTTTTTTAGGGTGGTGGCTGCCCGAAGTGGGCACGCCAATGCCCAAATCCCCGCCACCATTACAGCCTTTCTGCCCCCCCTGGGAGGCAGATGGGGCAGTAGCCCCCAATCTGCCCCCCTGGGGGGGCAGAAAGCCCACTAAACGCCAGGGATTTTTTTTTGTGCAATTTTTTTTAGGGTGGGGGCTGCCCAAAATGGGCACGCCAATGCCCCCACGCCCTTGCCACCATAACAGTCTTTCTGCCCCCATGGGGGGCAGATGGGGGCAGTAGCCCCCAATCTGCCCCCCCCAGGGCGGCAGAAAGCCCACTTGACGGCAGGGATTTTTTTTTGCAATTTTTTTTAGGGTGGTGGCTGCCCGAAGTGGGCACGCCAATGCCCAAATCCCCGCCACCATTACAGCCTTTCTGCTCCCCTTGGTCTCCCGATAAAAATGGTACCTCACACGCGTGGGTGGGGCAAGTACCCGCGACAGGCAAGGGCCCAAAACCTTGTGAGGCGACATCAAAATTACCTATCACAAACCAACCTGGTTTCAAGGGGGGTCCCATGAGTTTTTGGCCCCGGGTTCGGTGGCCAGCTAGGGAAACCTACCAAACCCACACATTTCTGAAAACTAGACACCCGGGGATTCCAGGGAGGTATGGCTTGCGTGGATCCCCCAAGTTTTCTTACCCAGAAACCCCCAGAAACCTGAAATTTTGCTGAAAAAATCACCTTTTTCACACATTTTTGTGTGGGAAAGTTGTGGCATAACCGGGCTGAAACAAATTTCCTACCACCCAGTGTTCCCCAGGTCTCCCGATAAAAACGGTGCATCACTCGGGTGGGAGGCCCAAGTACCCGCGACAGGCAAGGGCCCAAAACGTATTGAGGCGACATCAAAATTGCCTATCAGAAGACGACCTGGTTTTGCAAGGGGGGTCCCATGACTTTTTGTCCCGGGGCTCGGCGGCCACCTAGAGAAACCTACCAAACCCACACATTTCTGAAAACTAGACACATGGGGGATTCCAGGGAGGTATGGCTTGCGTGGATCCCCCAAAGTTTTCTTACCCAGAATCCCCAGAAACCTGAAATTGTGCTGAAAAAATCACTTTTTCACACATTTTGTGTGGGAAAGTTGCAGCATCACTGGGCTGACACAAATGTCCCTACCACCCAGCATTGCCCCAGGTCTCCCGATAAAATGGTGCCTCACTCGGGTGGGAGGCCCAAGTACGCGCGACAGGCAAGGGCCCAAAACGTATTGAGGCAACATTGAAATTGCCTATCACAAAATGTTTTGGGCCCGTGCCTGTCGCGGGTACTTGGGCCTCCCACCCGAGTGAGGCACCATTTTTATCGGGAGAACTGGGGAACGCTGGGTGGTAGGAAATTTGTGTCAGCCCGGTGATGCTACAGCTTTCCCACACAAAAATGTGTGAAAAAGTGATTTTTTCAGCAAAATTTCAGATTTGCAGGGGATTCTGGAGTAAGAAAACGTTGGTGGATCCACGCAAGCCATACCTCCCTGGAATCCCCCAGGTGTCTGCTTTTCAGAAATGTGTGAGTTTGCTAGGTTTCCCTAGGTGGCCGCCGAGCCCGGGCCAAAAGTCTTGGGACCCCCTTGCAAAACCAGGTCGTCTTCTGATAGGCAATTTTGATGTCGCCTCAATACGTTTTGGGCCCTGCCTGTCGTGCGTACTGGGCCTCCCACCCGAGTGAGCACCATTTTTATCGGGAGACCTGGGGAACGCTGGGTGGTAGGAAATTTGTGTCAGACCGGTGATGCCACAACTTTCCCACACAAAATGTGTGAAAAAGTGATTTTTTCAGCAAAATTTCAGGTTTGCAGGGATTCTGGGTAAGAAAACATTGGGAGATCCACGCAAGCCATACCTCCCTGGAATCTCCCATGTGTCTACTTTTCAGAAATGTGTGGGTTTGGTGGGATTCCCTAGGTGCCCGGCAGAGCTAGGGTTCAAAAACTACAGCTAGGCACTTTGCCAAAAAAGGGTCATTTTTCACAGTGAAATTGGGGTGTGTCCATGTTGCGTTTTGTGTCGTTTCCTGTCGCGGGCACTAGGCCTACCCACACAAGTGAGGTGCCATTTTTCTCATAAGACTTTGGGGAACGTGGGGTGGGTGGAATTTTGTGGATCCATGCAGATTCTAAAACTTTCCACCACAGAAAAGCGAGGAAAATGTGTTTTTTTTACACTTTTTTAGGTTTGCAAGGGATTCTGTTAACAGAACCTGGTGAGAGCCAGTCAAGTCACCCCATCCTGGATTCCCCTGGGTGTCTAGTTTTCAAAAATGTATAGGTTTGCTAGGTTTCCCTAGGTGCCGGCAGAGCTAGGAGTTCAAAAACTACAGCTAAGCACTTTGCAAAAAAGGGTCATTTTTCACTGTGAAAATGTGGTGTGTCCACGTTGTGTTTTGCGCTGTTTCCTGTCGCGGGCACTAGGCCTACCCACACAAGTGAGGTACCATTTTTCTCGGAAGACTTTGGGGAATGCGGGGTGGGTGGAATTTTGTGGATCCACGCAGATTCCAGAACTTTCCACCACAGAAAAGTGAGGAAAATGTATTTTTTTTGATAATTGTTTAGGTTTGCAAGGGATTCTGGGTAACAGAACCTGGTGAGAGCCAATCAAGTCACCCCATCCTGGATTCCCCTGGGTGTCTAGATTTCAAAAATGTATAGGTTTGCTAGGTTTCCCTAGGTGCCGGCAGAGCTAGGGTTCAAAAACTACAGCTAAGCACTTTTCAAAAAAAGGGTCATTTTTCACTGTGAAAATGTGGTGTGTCCACGTTGTGTTTTGCGCTGTTTCCTGTCGCGGGCACTAGGCCTACCCACACAAGTGAGGTGCCATTTTTCTCGGAAGACTTTGGGGAATGCGGGGTGGATGGAATTTTGTGGATCCACGCAGATTCCAGAACTTTCCACCACAGAAAAGTGAGGAATATGTGTTTTTTTTGACAATTGTTTAGGTTTGCAAGGGATTCTGGGTAACAGAACCTAGTGAGAGCCAGTCAAGTCACCCCATCCTGGATTCCCCTGGGTGTCTAGATTTCAAAAATGTATAGGTTTGCTAGGTTTCCCTAGGTGCCGGCAGAGCTAAGGTTCAAAAACTACAGCTAGGCACTTTGCAAAAAAGGGTCATTTTTCACTGTGAAAATGTGGTGTGTCCACGTTGCGTTTTTCGCTGTTTCCTGTTGCGGGCACTAGGCCTACCCACACAAGTGAGGTACCATTTTTTCGTGGAAGACTTTGGGGGAACGCGGGGTGGGTGGAAGTTTGTGGATCCACGCAGAATCCAGAACTTTTCACCACAGAAAAGTGAGGAAAATGTGTTTTTTTGACAATTTTTTAGGTTTGCAAGGGATTCTGGGTAACAGAACCTGGTGAGAGCCAGTCAAGTCACCCCATCCTGTATTCCCCTGGGTGTCTAGTTTTCAAAAATGTATAAGTTTGCTAGGTTTCCCTAGGTGCCGGCAGAGCTAGGGTTCAAAAACTACAGCTAGGCACTTTGCAAAAAAGGGGTAATTTTTCACTGTGAAAATGTGGTGTGTCCACGTTGCGTTTTGGGCCGTTTCCTGTCGCGGGCAGTAGGCCTACCCACACAAGTGAGGTACCGTTTTCTTGAAAGACTTTGGGAACGCGGGTTGGGTGGAATTTTGTGGATCCATGCAGATTCCAGAACTTTCCACCACAGAAAAGTGAGGAAAATTTGTTTTTGGACAATATTTTAGGTTTGCAAGGGATTCTGGGTAACAGAACCAGGTGAGAGCCAGTCAAGTCACCCCATCCTGGATTCCCTGGGTGTCTAGTTTTCAAAAATGTATAGGTTTGCTAGGTTTCCTAGGTGCCGGCAGAGCTAGGAGTTAAAAAACTACAGCTAGGCACTTTGCAAAAAAAGGGTCATTTTTCACTGTGAAAATGTGGTGTGTCCACGTTGCGTTTTGGGCCGTTTCCTGTCGCAGGCACTAGGCCTACCCACACAAGTGAGGTACCATTTTTATCGGGAGACTTCGGGTAACACAAAATTGTAGAGCAACTGTTATTATCTATTGACTTTTGATGCATTTCTGCCTTCCAAATGAAAGACAATGTGTAAAAAAGAAGTCATTTTGAAAAATGTCCTATAATTCTCATGCTAGTATGGGTACTCCCAATTTCGGAAATGTGCAAATATCTACTATTTCTAAACTCTATATTTTGTTCCCATTTCAGAAATACATAGGTGTCTTTCATACCGATTTTTCCATGTATAAATTTTCCCAGAATAATTGCTATATACCCGGTACATAATAAAAAACCATTGCAAGACGCTGCTCAGTTATTGGCTCTGGGTTCGTCGGGTTCTTGGTGAACCTACAAGTCCTATATATCGCCACAACCAGAAAGGTCCAGCGGATGTAACGGTATATTGCTTTCAAATAGCTGTCATAATTAGAAGAAGTTACAGGTGAAAATGTTGACACAAATGGCTTATTTTTTTCAACTAATTTTCAATTTTTCCTATATTTAACTGTTTGTTTCTATAAAGAAAACTTGAAGGATCTACAAAAATGACCCCTTGCTGAATTCAGAATTTTGTCTACTTTTCAGAAATGTATAGCTTTCCAGGATCCATTATTGATTTCATACCCATTTCTACCATTAACTGGAAGGAGGTTGAAAAGCACAAAAAATAGCAAAAATAGACTATGTCCAAGAAAAATGCCAAAACTGTGTAAAAATTTGGTTTTCTGACAAAAGTCTGCTTGTCCCTGAAAGCTGGAAGATGGTGATTTCAGCACCACAACCCCTTTTTGATGCCATTTGCAGGGAAAAAACAGACGCTTTCATCTGTAGCCCATTTTTCGCATTTTTCCCCAAAAAACAAAATTTAGCTGTATTTTGGCTAATTTCTGGGTCCCCTCCAGGGGAATCCACAAACCCTGGGTACCTTTAGAATCCCCATGATGTTGGAAAAAAAGGACGCAAATTTGGCGTGGATACGTTATGTGGTCAAAAAGTTACAGGGGCCTAAGCGCGAACTACCCCAAATAGCCAAAAAAAGGCTTAGCACAGGAGGGGAAAAGGCCTAGCAGCGAAGGGGTTAATATACATCTGGTGTGGTGTCCATCTGTAGTGTTGTCACTTGATTACTGTATGTTTTCACAAATGCTTTACACACTGCCTCTGAGATAAGCCTGACTGCTCGTGCCAAGCTATCAAGGGGGTGAGCAGGGGTTATTTTAGGAGTGTACCCCCTTACCCTGACTAGACGCAAGGGTCCCTATTTGGACAAAGGTACCTACCTCTGCCTACTAGAGACCCCCAAATCTAACATTGAGCAAATGAACGATGGATTTAACCCAGCTCTCTTGACTGGGGTTGAATGTATGATTCATTCAGCATTCCATCCATCATTTGTTTGCGTAGCACTTTTTACCCTAAGTGGGATGGGTATGCCCAGACGTGGGTCCCTTGCTCACTGTGCCACTAGATTCAAGCTAGCCTGGCTGATGAGGGTGTTACCCCAAAACTGGTCCCAGGATGCTTGTTTCCTGTCCAGGGAGGACCCAGCTTGGCAGTTCGGGCTGGACTGTTCCCATGAGGAACAGGGTCAAGACTGATTTGCATATGGCTGGGTCTAAACTGGGGTGGCATGATGAGCAAATGAACAATGGATTTACACAGATCTCTTGAATGGGGGTGAATGTATGATTTATTCAGCATTCCGCTCATCATTTGTAGGCCTGGGCGGAAAACTACGCTACGTTCGCGGAGTTTGCGCTACTACGCGCTACGCGAATTGCACGTAGCACAGTGCAAAAACGCGTAGCGTAGCGGGCATTTTTTGCTTGCTCGCGGTCCTCAACATCAAGTTGGTGACCGCGAGCGAGCAAAATCAACATCCCGGCGAGACTTTTTCCTTGTTCGCGATCAGCAACATCAAGTTGCCGATCGCGAGCGTGGAAAATAAACCTCCCGGCGAGATTTTCAACGCGGGGAGGTCAGGTTTCTCATTGCGAGTGGTCGCGTATGCTCGCGACCGCTCGCGATGAGAAACTACCAGTCTGCGTTGAGAAAGCTGCCGCTCGAGTACAAATCTACTTGAGCGGCAGAAAACGACCGCTTGCACTGTGCAAGATGCCATTTGCAATGATTGCACAGTGCGGACAAGCATCCGGCACTATGCAATCAGTGCGAACAGCATTTCCCTACCGCACTACGCAGTTCGTGTAGCTACGCTAGGTGGAGAAAGTCAGCAGATTCCGCTCTGCATCTATCGCATCTACTCGTGTCTCGCAATCCGAATTTGTATAACTTTAGTGGAGTGTAGTAACTACGCTGAAGAAATTTATAATGAAGAATGCGCAGGCGGCTGTTTGAGGAGACATGTTCAGTTTGCGTGCAGCAAAATTCCCATTGCTTGTCAGTAAGGGTTTGTTCCAATTTGGCTGACCATTTGTACCGGGCATCGCATATGGGATATGTAGCATCAGTGTACATGGCGCGATATAGTGCGGACACTAAGTGTGCGGCTGTAGGTGCGCGTAGGACATGGTGAAGTGGTGCAAGCGTCCCGGGTCCAGCTGGATATTCGGGTGTGCAATCTTTCAACCCATGCCTTAAGCGTGTGTATAGAAATGTTTTCATCGTGGTAGGCAGAGGATCTGGTAAGAAAGAAAGGGTGTAGGGTGCGGAATTTACCATTTAAGTAGAGGTCTCCCCACTGCCGAATGTTCCGAATCCGAGCCATTTTTCTAAACACTCCCTCCTGCAGCAGGGGCATCCGTGGGTGATATAACAATGGAAGTAGTGGCGAATATATGCTTGGTACTTGTGCTTTATACGCTATATAGTGCCAGGCTTTAAGTGTACAGTTCAAAGTTGGGAATGTCAAATCCCCCCTGTGCATATGGACGCGTTAGAGTGCCCCATTTTATCCGGGGTTGTTTGCCACCCCATACCAACCGGATCATCTCGGCGCGGAGGCTAGCAAAAAAATGTCTCCCCGGGTCATACGGGATATTTAGAAATAAATATAAAAATGTAGGTAAAATGACCATCTTTATTAGGGAGATGCGGCCCGCCATGGTCAGTGGGAGTGCGTTCCAGCGGGTCACACATCCAGTAACGTGGTCCATTGCGCGCCCATAATTCAGTCGCATCAGCTCTTCCCGGTCTGCCGTGACCACAATCCCCAAGTATCGCACCTCATCTGTGCACCATTCTATGGGATAATATATGTCAAAGGATGTAGCAGCTGTGGTCAGTGGGAAAACCTGGGATTTAGCCCAATTTATATGTATCCCTGATATGCCGACAAACCGAATGAACTCCCTAAGTAGTGGGTTCAGGTTGTTCCATGGGTCCTTCACATAGAGCGTGTCGTCGTCCGCGTATAGTGATATAAGGACGGGGCGTAAAAAGCACCGGAGCCCTTTGTCAGCATGGTGTTGTCTGATTTTGTCAGCTAGCAGCTCCATTGCGAGAGCAAATAGTAAAGGGGACAGCGGGCATCCCTGGCGAGTGCCCCTGGTAAGCGCGATCGGAGACGAGAGTAATCCGTTTATTTGGACCTTGGCTGTTGGTGCTGTGTATAAGAGTCTGATATATGTCATGAAACTGTTGGGGAGTCCCATGTTTTGGAGTATAGCGAAAAGATAGCCCCATTCCACTGAATCAAAGGCCTTCGTGGCGTCTAAAAAGACCGCCACTAGTGCCATGTTGGGATCTATAGTTTGGAGTATAAAAAATAATGTCCGCAAATTATGGGCGGTGGCCCTACCGGGGATGAAGCCAGCCTGGTCCGGCAGAACCAGCTTCTCCATAAGGAGCTTAAGCCGGTTGGCAATTAACTTAGCAAGAATCTTGGCATCTGTATTTATTAGCGAGAGAGGACGATACGACTCACATCTATCTGCTGGTTTACCTGGTTTTAACAGTGAGATTATACGCACCTCTCTCATCGACTCCGGTAGGAGCTGCAATTCTTGTGCCTCCGAGAATACCTCTTTCAGGACTGGAAGGAGCTGGTCAAGGTAGGTTTTATAAAACTCTATTGGGATGCCGTCAGGCCCGGGGGCCTTCCCCGACGCTATCTGCATGACGGCTTCGCGAAGCTCATCATCCTCAAATGGCGCCTCCAAGAATTCTCTCTGACCGTCCCCCAACCATCCCAGCGTTACATCTGCAAGATACTGCGACAGATCTGGGGGTGCCCTCTGGCGTGAGGTATATAATTCCGTATAAAACTCAGTGAAGGCTTGCAGGATGTCCCGGCTGTCCCTATGTCGTGCCCCATCTTCCCCCACCACCTCCAACACATGATTGGAGAACCGGGGTGGTCGTATCTCCGACGCTAGCGCCTTACCCGGTCTCTCCCCCTTGCCATATCGTCGGGCCGTGAAATATTTACCTTTAAACCTGGCCTCCCGCGTTGCTGTCTCCCCATACTCAGATATTTTCTCGCGTAGGAGAGCCCGTCAGTCGCCCGACGTCTCTGTCCACATGTGTTGTTCCAGTGCCTTAATTTCTATTTGCTAGTTGTGGAGTGTTCGTCGTAGATCGCGGAGCACCCCAAAACTTTTAGCCATGCATGAGCCTCGTATAGTTACATTAAAAGCTTCCCACACTGTATTGACATATGTAACCGAACCTTTGTTTCTGGTAAGGAAATCGTCTATCTCCTTGCCTATCTCCGCCCGGAACACCGTATCTAGCAGTGCCTCCGGCACTAGTCTCCAGCATCGTGGAGTCGCAATTAAGCTGGGGGGCAGTATTGTCAGGCATACAGGCGCGTGATCGGAGTATGTGCGTGCCATGTGCTCGACCGAGTGTATCCATGTGCCAACCCCTCTGGAGCAGACCCAATAATCCAGCCGCGACCAGTGCGATGGCCAGCCATGTAGTAGGTGCCCTCTCTGTCTGCTGGGTGGGCATATCTCCAAGCGTCTATAAGTCCTTGATCTAAAAAAAATTGTGAGAGGGTATCATGTGTGTTGTGATAGTGCTGCGGGAGGGGGTTGGATCTATCTAGGGTGGGCCGCAGAGCAACATTAAAATCCCCGCCCCAGATTATATGGGTGGATCCCACCTTGATTATCTGTCCCCATAAAGTGGTGAAGAAGTCTGGGGTATCTGTGCTTGGCCCATAACATGAGGCGATGGTTACCGACTGGGTGCTTAGTGTGCCCCAGAGGAGGCAGCTGCGTCCCAAGGAATCACTGTAGGTGCCGCCAAGTATGAAGGGTGTACCTTTTTTGATAAGTATGAGTGTACCCCGTGAATATGTGGAGTATGAAGAAAACACCCTCACGGAGGCCCATCTACTGCCAAAACACGGTTCGCGGCGAGGGTCAAGATGTGTTTCTTGTAGCAGCGCTACCTGTATGTTATGCCTGTCCAGATACGCCAGTATGTGACGTCGTTTGCGAGGGTCTCCCAGCCCTCTTACATTCCACGTGAGGAGCTTGACTCGCGCATTTTCAGTATGTGTCGACAGTATTAACTGTGTGTTTTGAAAATTGTGGGCAGTGATGTGTGGTATCGCGTGTGACCTTGGGTATTTTTAGCACGACTGGTCCGCAAAAATCGGGCATATCGAACAAACTGTGTCTCTTGGTAAACATTTGTAAATCTGAACATTCCTGTCCCCTCCCCCACCCCCACCAACTTTTTCCCCATAAGTCGCCATTAGGGCGAGTAGCAACATCCCATCCCACCACCTCCCACATCAGCACCCCAATCGTGCCGGTGCAAAGGTACCCTCCCAGCCACCCAGACAAAAAAAACATACTATGTAGTGTCAAACAGTGACATCGTGGTATGTAAAGTCTCTCTAAGAGTAATTAAGGTGGAAATACAACAGAAATGGGGATCTCCCAGATAGGGGCGCGCCAGTGAGCAACAACAACCCTTCCCGTGGTCCCGCTCCGCTGCCTCACGGTTTCCAGCATTCCCAGTGTGGGGGCGTGGGAGTAGCGGTAAGGGAAGGGGGCCTGGTGACAAGTATTTTAGTATGGCCACTACTTAGGTCTGGAGTGACATAAGGGGTCTGTAAGTTAGAATCTTCCTGATCATAAACATATCAGAACAGTAACCCATATCGCCCTTAAGGGCACTTAGCTGTTCATAGGTGTTCAGTTCTTGAGTCGGTACCGCCCGGTGGCAAGTGTCGGGCAGTTCCGGTGTCCTCTCTGCATTGTTCAGGGCGGTTGGATCGCAGCGGCCCAAAAGAGGCTGTCAGTCATCCATACACAAAGAGGACCGGTATCTCTCTCAGTTCCAGCCGGGCGTGGGACTGATGTCATGAGCTGGTTATTCTTCTGTCGGGGATGGGGATCTAGATATGCGATCCTGTCTCGGCGACCTTCGCTGTGTAGCTTTAAGGAAGTCTTCCACTTGCTGCGGAGTGTTGCAGACAGTCTGTTTGCCGTTGTGTGTGATCCGAAGCCTTGCGGGGTACATTAGAGCATAGTCGATCTGGGCCCTGCGTAGCTTGAGCTTGACTGGCAGGAATTTCCTTCTCGCTTCCTGCACAGCCATCGTGAAATCCAGATATACGGTGAATTCATTTCCTCGAACTGCAGTTTTTTCTGTTCACAAGCTTTCCTGAGGGCCACGTCTCGATCCCGGTAGTTTAGCAACCGAGCTATGATGGGTCGCGGAGTCCTCCCCGGAGGGGGCCGGGGGCCCAGAGAGCGGTGTGCTCTTTCCACCACCATATGCGCAGAGAATGATTCCGCTCCAAAGGTGGCAAATAGCAGCCTTTCCACAAACTCCTCCATGCGGCCAGTGCCTGTGCTTTCTGGTATTCCAAGAATGCGGATATTGTTGCGGCGACTTCTGGCCTCCAAATCCTCATTCTTAGCTGCTATGACTTTCAAAATTTTGTCCATGTGCGACACCTGGTTTTGCATCTGGGCCGTGGCGTCCTCTGTGTCTGATATCCATCGTTCCGCTTCTTTGAGTTGCCCATCATGTTTGTCCACTTTTTGCACGAGGAAGTCCAGTCTATTGTTCATAGTGTCCATTTTTCCGGACAGGTCACTGAGACTGTGTTTCATGGCGAGGAGTAGCGATTTTACATCGTCTTCCATGGTCGGTGGGGAGGTGTGAGATTGGTCCGTGCTGGTAGAGCCGGAGTCCGCCAATGTGGATCTAGTAGACGTCTTCTTATTGTCGAATATGAGGCGGGGCTGGCGGCCATCAGGATTCCCCATCGTAAAGGTAATTGGTTCCAGACTCTCGCCCCCCCTGCTGTGCCATAAGGAGCAGTCACGGCTCAGCTGCGATCCTCTGTAGTTCCCTCCGCTCGTTAATGCTGTGTCTTGTGCATCTGTCCAGCTTTCGCCTGGCCTGTGTGTGGCCCTTCAAGGGGGGTCGAAGTCAGCGCCCTCCGTGTGGTGGGGCGCGGATCTGACAATAGCGTGGGCGTGAGGGGGGAGTTTATCTCAAATTAGTAGTCTTGTACCTCAGAGCTGGTCTAATTAGGATCCTTGTGTAAATGCGCGATGTATAGGGCGCATTGTATCCGCGAAATGTGGACGGATTCGCTTTGCCTGGGCCTGCCGGTGTCTGGGCCTCTCCAGTATTGCGAGCCTCGCACTAACAATCCCAGTCTCAGTCCGCCCACCCTCACTCCAGCTCGGTGTGCTGCTGGGGTATGGGTCCCGTCCCCTGCTTCTTCACTTCAGTTTTCGGCATGCAGAAGAGCGAGGTCGGCCCTCTGTATTCTCAGCGTGGCCTAGTAGGTGATGTTGTGGTGTGTTGCGGCAGGGGGCTCTCGCCGAGTCATGGGTAGCACTTGCTCGCCCGGTGGGGCACGTCTAGCATTCTCTCCTCAGGGTCAGTGCCACCCGGCAGTGTATTCCAGCTCACCCGAGGGGTCGCGGTAGATGAACCGGGACTCCCTCGCTCCCCCGCAATGGCCTGTCGCCTGTGCTGCAATCCTCGGGGAAAAAAATTGTCCCCGGTGCCCTCTTTACTCACGGTGCAGTCTCTCTGTATTCGCCCGATCGGCGGCTTCTCTCCTCTTTCCTCGCAAGTATTCCCAGCAGGTTGCGGCGCCGTCTTTCTCTCACCTCTGCGTTTTGCTTACATTCTCAAGACCGCACACGCAGGTTTCAAGGCCCGGTCACCACGTGGAATACCCGGGGCTCCGGTAGCGTAGCACGCTGTCCGAGAGAACCAGGGCAACAGCGCCTCGGGGCCCCAGCATCAATATCTCGCTCCGATCGCGTCACTCCTCAGCGGGGATCCAGGATTTTTTCACCGCCGCTGCAGCTCAGTCCAAGTGGTCAGACCCCTTGCTTTTCATGCCGATTTGTCATGGTAGTGTAGGATATATGAAGGATTTTGTCCGCTACACCGCCAGAGCCTCACAGGTGTGCGGCCATCTTGGATGTGCGCCACCTAGCGCCCCGGTGCTAAGGATTATTACCCGATAAGTTCATGGGGGAAAGTAAGTGTGAACACTGGTTTGAGTTAGAGTACAATACAGAACAGATTATGGAAGTGAAGGATCCCGTTATTCCTGGAGCCTATTAGGTGGGTGGCCCACATGCGTATTTTGAATTACCCAGACATTGGGCAGGAAACTCTTATTTAGCTGTACTATTTCCAAAGATCTATCACATAGAGAAGTTAAATGAGAACGAAGTGGTTTTTTTCTGCTAGGCCAAAGCATAGTAGTAGTACTTCTGAAAGAGTAGGAGATATTTTTGGAGCAATGATGACTTCTGTAGGGGTAGTTTTGAATGACCTATAGATTTGGAAGCTTTCTACCAGAGTTGATAAATTAGCAACTAGTACTGCTGGATCATTGCTGGCTATTGATAATGAAGTGACAGTTATTAGATTCATGGTCTTGCAAAATCGCCTTGCATTAAATGTTTTGTTTGCAAAAGAAGGTGAGCCTGTAAGATGTTGAAGTTTCAGCAATGCTGCACATACATACCAAATAAGACTGAAGAGATAAGAGGGTTTGTGGAAACATCATTGATTTGAAACAGGACTTGAAGGCATTAGAAGCTACAGTTGCTTATTAAGTTATAAGAAAGGGATTTGCTGCTGTAGATTGTTGGTTTAGTGATATAGGTAGTGGGGCTTTAGGGGCTATATTGAAGCTTTTATAATCATTGCAATTTTTATAATTTGCTTGTTTGCTATGTTCAAAGGATTTAACCCGTTGCGTGCGTCCGTCGGCCAACGGCCGTCGCGAGCACTACCTCTGTAGTGCTGCGAACGTCCGTTGGCCGACGCGGCCCCGCCCACTCCGCTAAACCGCCGCACCTCGGCGGAATTGCCACCGCGGTTAAGCGGTTAAGTATACGAGATCAAAGAAAGTAGTGGTTGAGGGAAAGTGACTAAGAGAAAGAGAAGCGATATATAACTAGTAGGGAGCTAGTGTAAGTTTTATGATGAAATGAAGAAATTGTAAAATTCCAGATGCAAGACGTGGAAGACAAAAATTTCTGAGATGGTCTCAAGAAAGATTAGTTTGATTTTGTAATGGCTATTCAAGCCATCAGAAGGCAGATTGGAGCAACGTCCTCAACATCAAGTTGGCGACCGCGAGCGAGCAAAATCAACATCCCGGCGAGACTTTTTCTCGTTCGCGATCAGCAACATCAAGTTGCCGATCGCAAGCGTGGAAAATAAACCTCCCGGCGAGATTCTCAACGCGGGAGGTCAGGTTTCTCATTGCGAGTGGTCGCGTATGCTCGCGACCGCTCGCGATGAGAAACTACCAGTCTGCGTTGAGAAGCTGCCGCTCGAGTACAAATCTACTCGAGCGGCAGAAAACGACCGCTTGCACTGTGCAAGATGCCGTTTGCAATGATTGCACAGTGCGGACAAGCATCCGGCACTGTGCAATCAGTGCGAACAGCATTTCCCTACCGCACTACGCAGTTCGCGTAGCTACGCTAGGTGGAGAAAGTCAGCAGATTCCGCTCTGCATCTATCGCATCTACTCGTGTCTCGCAATCCGAATTTGTATAACTTTAGTGGAGTGTAGTAACTACGCTGAAGAAATTTATAATGAAGAATGCGCAGGCGGCTGTTTGAGGAGACATGTTCAGTTTGCATGCAGCAAAATTCCCATTGCTTGTCAGTAAGGGTTTGTTCCAATTTGGCTGACCATTTGTACCGGGCATCGCATATGGGATATGTAGCATCAGTGTACATGGCGCGATATAGTGCGGACACTAAGTGTGCGGCTGTAGGTGCGCGTAGGACATGGTGAAGTGGTGCAAGCATCCCGTGTTCAGCTGGATATTCGGGTGTGCAACCTATCAACCCATGCCTTAAGCGTGTGTATAGAAATGTTTTCATTGTGGTAGGCGGAGGATCTGGAAAGAAAGAATTGGTGTAGGGTGCGGAATTTACCATTTAAGTAGAGGTCTCCCCACTGCTGAATGTTCCGAATCCGAGCCATTTTTCTAAACACTCCCTCCTGCAGCAGGGGCATCCGTGGGTGATATAACAATGGAAGTAGTGGCGAATATATGCTTGGTACTTGTGCTTTATACGCTATATAGTGCCAGGCTTTAAGTGTACAGTTCAAAGTTGGGAATGTCAAATCCCCCCTGTGCATATGGACGCGTTAGTGTGTCCCATTTTATCCAGGGTTGTTTGCCACCCCATACCAACCGGATCATCTCGGCGCGGAGGCTAGCAAAAAAATGTCTCCCCGGGTCATACGGGATATTTAGAAATAAATATAAAATGTAGGTAAAACGACCATCTTTATTAGGGAGTTGCGGCCCGCCATGGTCAGTGGGAGTGCGTTCCAGCGGGTCACACATCCAGTAACGTGGTCCATTGCGCGCCCATAATTCAGTCGCATCAGCTCTTCCCGGTCTGCCGTGACTACAATCCCCAAGTATCGCACCTCATCTGTGCACCATTCTATGGGATAATCTATGTCAAAGGATGTAGCAGCTGTGGTCAGTGGGAAAACCTGGGATTTAGTCCAATTTATATGTATCCCTGATATGCCGCCAAACCGAACGAACTCCCTAAGTAGTGGGTTCAGGTTGTTCCATGGGTCCTTCACATAGAGCGTGACGTCGTCCGCGTATAGTGATATAAGGACGGGGCGTAAAAAGCACCGGAGCCCTTTGTCAGCATGGTGTTGTCTGATTTTGGCAGCTAGCGGCTCCATTGCGAGAGCAAATAGTAAAGGGGACAGCGGGCATCCCTGGCGAGTGCCCCTGGTAAGCGCAATCGGAGACGAGAGTAATCCGTTTATTTGGACCTTGGCTGTTGGTGCTGTGTATAAGAGTCTGATATATGTCATGAAACCGTTGGGGAGTCCCATGTTTTGGAGTATAGCGAAAAGATAGCCCCATTCCACTGAATCAAAGGCCTTCGTGGCGTCTAAAAAGACCGCCACTAGTGCCATGTTGGGATCTATAGTTTGGAGTATAGAAAATAATGTCCGCAAATTATGGGCGGTGGCCCTACCGGGGATGAAGCCAGCCTGGTCCGGCAGAACCAGCTTCTCCATAAGGAGCTTAAGCCGGTTGGCAATTAACTTAGCAAGAATCTTGGCATCTGTATTTATTAGCGAGAGAGGACGATACGACTCTCATCTATCTGCTGGTTTACCTGGTTTTAACAGTGAGGTTATACGCGCCTCTCTCATCGACTCCAGTAGGAGCTGCAATTCTTGTGCCTCCGAGAATACCTCTTTCAGGACTGGAAGGAGCTGGTCAAGGTAGGTTTTATAAAACTCTATTGGGATGCCGTCAGGCCCGGGGGCCTTCCCCGACGCTATCTGCATGACGGCTTCGCGAAGCTCATCATCCTCAAATGGCGCCTCCAAGAATTCTCTCTGACCGTCCCCCAACCATCCCAGCGTTACATCTGCAAGATACTGCGACAGATCTGGGGGTGCCCTCTGGCGTGAGGTATATAATTCCGTATAAAACTCAGTGAAGGCTTGCAGGATGTCCCGGCTGTCCCTATGTCGTGCCCTGTCTTCCCCCACCACCTCCAACACATGATTGGAGAACCGGGGTGGTCGTATCTCTGACGCTAGCGCCTTACCCGGTCTCTCCCCCTCGCCATATCGTCGGGCCGTGAAATATTTACCTTTAAACCTGGCCTCCCGCGTTGCTGTCTCCCCATACTCAGATATTTTCTCGCGTAGGAGAGCCCATCGGTCGCCCGACGTCTCTGTCCACATGTGTTGTTCCAGTGCCTTAATTTCTATTTCCAAGTTGTGGAGTGTTCGTCGTAGATCGCGGAGCACCCCAAAACTTTTAGCCATGCATGAGCCTCGTATAGTTACATTAAAAGCTTCCCACACTGTATTGACATATGTAACCGAACCTTTGTTTCTGGTAAGGAAATCGTCTATCTCCTTGCCTATCTCTGCCCGGAACACCGTATCTAGCAGTGCCTCCGGCACTAGTCTCCAGCATCGTGGAGTCACAATTAAGCTGGGGGGCAGTATTGTCAGGCATACAGGCGCATGATCGGAGTATGTGCGTGCCATGTGCTCGACCGAGTGTATCCATGTGCCAACCCCTCTGGAGCAGACCCAATAATCCAGCCGCAACCAGGTGCGATGGCCAGCCGTGTAGTAGGTGCCCTCTCTGTCTGCTGGGTGGGCATATCTCCAAGCGTCTATAAGTCCTTGATCTAAAAAAAGTTGTGAGAGGGTATCATGTGTGTTGTGATAGTGCTGCGGGAGGGGGTTGGATCTATCTAGGGTGGGCCGCAGAGCAACATTAAAATCCCTGCCACAGATTATATGGGTGGATCCCACCTTGATTATCTGTCCCCATAAAGTGGTGAAGAAGTCTGGGGTATCTGTGTTTGGCCCATAACATGAGGCGATGGTTACCGACTGGGTGCCTAGTATGCCCCAGAGGAGGCAGCTGCGTCCCACGGAATCACTGTAGGTGCCGCCAAGTATGAAGGGTGTACCTTTTTTGATAAGTATGAGTGTACCCCGTGAATATGTGGAGTATGAAGAAAACACCCTCACAAAGGCCCATCTACTGCCAAAACACGGTTCACGGCGAGGGTCAAGATGTGTTTCTTGTAGCAGCGCTACCTGTATGTTATGCCTGTCCAGATACGCCAGTATGTGGCGTCGTTTGCGAGGGTCTCCCAGCCCTCTTACATTCCACGTGAGGAGCTTAATTCGCGCATTTTCAGTATGTGTCGACAGTATTAACTGTGTGTTTTAAAAATTGTGGGCAGTGATGTGTGGTATCGCGTGTGACCTTGGGTATTTTTAGCACGACTGGTCCGCAAAAATCGGGCATATTGAACAAACTGTGTCTCTTGGTAAACATTTGTAAATCTGAACATTCCTGTCCCCTCCCTGCACCCCCACCAACTTTTTCCCCATAAGTCGCCATTAGGGCGAGTAGCAACATCCCATCCCACCACCTCCCACATCAGCACCCCAATCGTGCCGGTGCAAAAGTACCCTCCCAGCCACCCAGACAAAAAAACCATACTATGTAGTGTCAAACAGTGACATCGTGGTATGTAAAGTCTCTCTAAGAGTAATTAAGGTGGAAATACAACAGAAATGGGGATCTCCCAGATAGGGGGGGGCGCCAGTGAGCAACAACAACCCTTCCCGTGGTCCCGCTCCGCTGCCTCACGGTTCCCAGCATTCCCAGTGTGGGGAGCGTGGGAGTAGCGGTAAGGGAAGGGGGCCTGGTGACAAGTATTTTAGTATGGCCACTACTTAGGTCTGGAGTGACATAAGGGGTCTGTAAGTTAGAATCTTCCTGATCATAAACATATCAGAACAGTAACCCATATCGCCCTTAAGGGCACTTAGCTGTTCATAGGTGTTCAGTTCTTGAGTCGGTATCGCCCGGTGGCAAGTGTCGGGCAGTTCCGGTGTCCTCTCTGCATTGTTCAGGGCGGTTGGATCGCAGCGGCCCAAAAGAGGCTGTCAGTCATCCATACACAAAGAGGACCGGTATCTCTCTCAGTTCCAGCCGGGCGTGGGACTAATGTCATGAGCTGGTTATTCTTCTGTCGGGGATGGGGATCTAGATATGCGATCCTGTTTCGGCGACCTTCGCTGTGTAGCTTTAAGGAAGTCTTCCACTTGCTGCGTAGTGTTGCAGACAGTCTGTTTGCCGTTGTGTGTGATCCGAAGCCTTGCGGGGTACATTAGGGCGTAGTCGATCTGGGCCCTGCGTAGCTTGAGCTTGACTGGCAGGAATTTCCTTCTCGCTTCCTGCACAGCCATCGTGAAATCCAGATATACGGTGAATTCATTTCCCTCGAACTGCAGTTTTTTCTGTTCACAAGCTTTCCTGAGGGCCACGTCTCGATCCCGGTAGTTTAGCAACCGAGCTATGATGGGTCGCGGAGTACTCCCCGGAGGGGCCGGGGGCCCAGAGAGCGGTGTGCTCTTTCCACCACCATATGCGCCGAGAATGATTCCGCTCCAAAGGTGGCAAATAGCAGCCTTTCCACAAACTCCTCCATGCGGCCAGTGCCTGTGCTTTCTGGTATTCCAAGAATGCGGATATTGTTGCGGCGACTTCTGGCCTCCAAATCCTCATTCTTAGCTGCTATGACTTTCAAAATTTTGTCCATGTGCGACACCTGCTTTTGCATCTGGGCCGTGGCGTCCTCTGTGTCTGATATCCATTGTTCCGCTTCTTTGAGTTGCCCATCATGTTTGTCCACTTTTTGCACGAGGAAGTCCAGTCTATTGTTCATAGTGTCCATTTTTCCGGACAGGTCACTGAGACTGTGTTTCATGGCGAGGAGTAGCGATTTTACATCGTCTTCCATGGTAGGTGGGGAGGTGTGAGATTGGTCCGTGCTGGTAGAGCCGGAGTCCGCCGATGTGGATCTAGTAGACGTCTTCTTATTGTCGAATATGAGGCGGGGCTGGCGGCCATCAGGTTTCCCCATCATAAAGGTAATTGGTTCCAGACTCTCGCCCCACCTGCTGTGCCATAAGGAGCAGTCACGGCTCAGCTGCGATCCTCTGTAGTTCCCTCCGCTCGTTAAAGCTGTGTCTTGTGCATCTGTCCAGCTTTCGCCTGGCCTGTGTGTGGCCCTTCAAGGGGGGGGGTCAAAGTCAGCGCCCTCCGTGTGGTGGGGCGTGGATCTGACAATAGCGTGGGCGTGAGGGGGGAGTTTATCTCAAATTAGTAGTCTTGTACCTCAGAGCTGGTCTAATTAGGATCCTTGTGTAAATGCGCGATGTATAGGGCGCATTGTATCCGCGAAATGTGGACGGATTCGCTTTGCCTGGGCCTGCCGGTGTCTGGGCCTCTCCAGTATTGCGAGCCTCGCACTAACAATCCCAGTCTCAGTCCGCCCACCCTCACTCCAGCTCGGTGTGCTGCTGGGGTATGGGTCCATCCCCTGCTTCTTCACTTCAGTTTTCGGCATGCAGAAGAGCGAGGTCGGCCCTCTGTATTCCCAGCATGGCCTAGTAGGTGATGTTGTGGTGTGTTGCGGTGGGGGGCTCTTGCCGAGTCATGGGTAGCACTTGCTCGCCCGGTGGGGCACGTCTAGCATTCTCTCCTCAGGGTCAGTGCCACCCGGCAGTGTATTCCAGCTCACCCGAGGGGTCGCGGTAGATGAACCGGGACTCCCTCGCTCCCCCGCAATGGCCTGTCGCCTGTGCCGCAATCCGTGGGGAAAAAAATTGTCCCCGGTGCCCTCTTTACTCACAGTGCAGTCTCTCTGTATTCGCCCGATCGGCGGCTTCTCTCCTCTTTCCTCGCAAGTATTCCCAGCAGGTCGCGGCGCCGTCTTTCTCTCACCTCTGCGTTTTGCTTACATTCTCAAGACCGCACACGCAGGTTTCAAGGCCCGGTCACCACGTGGAATCCCCGGGGCTCCGGTAGCGTAGCACGCCGTCCGAGAGAACCAGGGCAACAGCGCCTCGGGGCCCCAGCGTCAATATCTCGCTCCGATCGCGTCACTCCTCAGCGGGGATCCAGGATTTTTTCACCGCCGCTGCAGCTCAGTCCAAGTGGTCAGACCCCTTGCTTTTCATGCCGATTTGTCATGGTAGTGTAGGATATATGAAGGATTTTGTCCGCCACACCGCCAGAGCCTCACAGGTGTGCGGCCATCTTGGATGTGCGCCACCTAGCGCCCCCGTGCTAAGGATTATTACCCGATAAATTCATGGGGGAAAGTAAGTGTGAACACTGGTTTGAGTTAGAGGACAATACAGAACAGATTATGGAAGTGAAGGATCCCGTTATTCCTGGAGCCTATTAGGTGGGTGGCCCACATGCGTATTTTGAATTACCCAGACATTGGGCCAGAAACTCTTATTTAGCTGTACTATTTCCAAAGATCTATCACATAGAGAAGTTAAATGAGAACGAAGTGGTTTTTTTCTGCTAGGCCAAAGCATAGTAGTAGTACTTCTGAAAGAGTAGGAGATATTTTTGGAGCAATGATGACTTCTGTAGGGGTAGTTTTGAATGACCTATAGATTTGGAAGCTTTCTACCAGAGTTGATAAATTAGCAACTAGTACTGCTGGATCATTGCTGGCTATTGATAATGAAGTGACAGTTATTAGATTCATGGTCTTGCAAAATCGCCTTGCATTAAATGTTTTGTTTGCAAAAGAAGGTGAGCCTGTAAGATGTTGAAGTTTCAGCAATGCTGCACATACATACCAAATAAGACTGAAGAGATAAGAGGGTTTGTGGAAACATCATTGATTTGAAACAGGACTTGAAGGGATTAGAAGCTACAGTTGCTTATTAAGTTATAAGAAAGGGATTTGCTGCTGTAGATTGTTGGTTTAGTGATATAGGTAGTGGGGCTTTAGGGGCTATAGTGAAGCTTTTACAATCATTGCAATTTTTATAATTTGCTTGTTTGCTATATTCAAAGGATTTAACCCGTTGCGTGCGTCCGTCGGCCAACGGCCGTCGCGGGCACTACCTCTGTAGTGCTGCGAACGTCCGTTGGCTGACGCAGCCCCGCCCACTCCGCTAAACCGCCGCACCGCGGCGGAATTGCCGCCGCGGTTAAGCGGTTAAGTATACGAGATCAAATAAAGTAGTGGTTGAGGGAAAGTGACTAAGAGAAAGAGAAGCGATATATAACTGGAAGGGAGCTAGTGTAAGTTTTATGATGAAATGAAGAAATTGTAAAATTCCAGATGCAAGACGTTGAAGACAAAAAATTTCTGAGATGGTCTCAAGAAAGATTAGTTTGATTTAGTAATGGCTTTTCAAGCCATCAGAAGGCAGATTGGAGCAACGTCCTCAACATCAAGTTGGCGACCGCGAGCGAGCAAAATCAACATCCCGGCGAGACTTTTTCCTCGTTCGCGATCAGCAACATCAAGTTGCCGATCGCGAGCGTGGAAAATAAACCTCCCGGCGAGATTCTCAACACGGGGAGGTCAGGTTTCTCATTGCGAGTGGTCGCGTATGCTCGCGACCGCTCGCGATGAGAAACTACCAGTCTGCGTTGAGAAAGCTGCCGCTCGAGTACAAATCTACTCGAGCGGCAGAAAACGACCGCTTGCACTGTGCAAGATGCCGTTTGCAATGATTGCATAGTGCGGACAAGCATCCGGCACTGTGCAATCAGTGCGAACAGCATTTCCCTACCGCACTACGCAGTTCGCGTAGCTACGCTAGGTGGAGAAAGTCAGCAGATTCCGCTCTGCATCTATCGCATCTACTCGTGTCTCGCAATCCAAATTTGTATAACTTTAGTGGAGTGTAGTAACTACGCTGAAGAAATTTATAATGAAGAATGCGCAGGCGGCTGTTTGAGGAGACATGTTCAGTTTGCGTGCAGCAAAATTCCCATTGCTTGTCAGTAAGGGTTTGTTCCAATTTGGCTGACCATTTGTACCGGGCATCGCATATGGGATATGTAGCATCAGTGTACATGGCGCGATATAGTGCGGACACTAAGTGTGCGGCTGTAGGTGCGCGTAGGACATGGTGAAGTGGTGCAAGCGTCCCGGGTTCAGCTGGATATTCGGGTGTGCAATCTTTCAACCCATGCCTTAAGCGTGTATATAGAAATGTTTTCATCGTGGTAGGCGGAGGATCTGGAAAGAAAGAATTGGTGTAGGGTGCGGAATTTACCATTTAAGTAGAGGTCTCCCCACTGCCGAATGTTCCGAATCCGAGCCATTTTTCTAAACACTCCCTCCTGCAGCAGGGGCATCCGTGGGTGATATAACAATGGAAGTAGTGGCGAATATATGCTTGGTACTTGTGCTTTATTCGCTATATAGTGCCAGGCTTTAAGTGTACAGTTCAAAGCTGGGAATGTCAAATGCCCCCTGTGCATATGGACGCGTTAGTGTGTCCCATTTTATCCGGGGTTGTTTGCCACCCCATACCAACCGGATCATCTCGGTGCGGAGGCTAGCAAAAAAATGTCTCCCCGGGTCATACGGGATATTTAGAAATAAATATAAAAATGTAGGTAAAATGACCATCTTTATTAGGGAGATGCGGCCCGCCATGGTCAGTGGGAGTGCGTTCCAGCGGGTCACACATCCAGTAACGTGGTCCATTGCGCGCCCATAATTCAGTCGCATCAGCTCTTCCCGGTCTGCCGTGACCACAATCCCCAAGTATCGCACCTCATCTGTGCACCATTCTATGGGATAATCTATGTCAAAGGATGTAGCAGCTGTGGTCAGTGGGAAAACCTGGGATTTAGCCCAATTTATATGTATCCCTGATATGCCGCCAAACCGAACGAACTCCCTAAGTAGTGGGTTCAGGTTGTTCCATGGGTCCTTCACATAGAGCGTGACGTCGTCCGCGTATAGTGATATAAGGACGGGGCGTAAAAAGCACCGGAGCCCTTTGTCAGCATGGTGTTGTCTGATTTTGGCAGCTAGCGGCTTCATTGCGAGAGCAAATAGTAAAGGGGACAGCGGGCATCCCTGGCGAGTGCCCCTGGTAAGCGCGATCGGAGACGAGAGTAATCCGTTTATTTGGACCTTGGCTGTTGGTGCTGTGTATAAGAGTCTGATATATGTCATGAAACCGTTGGGGAGTCCCATGTTTTGGAGTATAGCGAAAAGATAGCCCCATTCCACTGAATCAAAGGCCTTCATGGCATCTAAAAAGACCGCCACTAGTGCCATGTTGGGATCTATAGTTTGGAGTATAGAAAATAATGTCCGCAAATTATGGGCGGTGGCCCTACCGGGGATGAAGCCAGCCTGGTCCGGCAGAACCAGCTTCTCCATAAGGAGCTTAAGCCGGTTGGCAATTAACTTAGCAAGAATCTTGGCATCTGTATTTATTAGCGAGTGAGGACGATACGACTCACATCTATCTGCTGGTTTACCTGGTTTTAACAGTGAGATTATACGCGCCTCTCTCATCGACTCCGGTAGGAGCTGCAATTCTTGTGCCTCCGAGAATACCTCTTTCAGGACTGGAAGGAGCTAGTGAAGGTAGGTTTTATAAAACTCTATTGGGATGCCGTCAGGCCCGGGGGCCTTCCCCGACGCTATCTGCATGACGGCTTCGCAAAGCTCATCATCCTCAAATGGCGCCTCCAAGAATTCTCTCTGACCGTCCCCCAACCATCCCAGCGTTACATCTGCAAGATACTGCGACAGATCTGGGGGTGCCCTCTGGCGTGAGGTATATAATTCCGTATAAAACTCAGTGAAGGCTTGCAGGATGTCCCGGCTGTCCCTATGTCGTGCCCCGTCTTCCCCCACCACCTCCAACACATGATTGGAGAACCGGGGTGGTCGTATCTCCGACGCTAGCGCCTTACCCGGTCTCTCCCCCTTGCCATATCGTCGGGCCGTGAAATATTTACCTTTAAACCTGGCCTCCCGCGTTGCTGTCTCCCCATACTCAGATATTTTCTCGCGTAGGAGAGCCCGTCGGTCGCCCGACGTCTCTGTCCACATGTGTTGTTCCAGTGCCTTAATTTCTATTTCCTAGTTGTGGAGTGTTCGTCGTAGATCGCGGAGCACCCCAAAACTTTTAGCCATGCATGAGCCTCGTATAGTTACATTAAAAGCTTCCCACACTGTATTGACATATGTAACCGAACCTTTGTTTCTGGTAAGGAAATCGTCTATCTCCTTGCCTATCTCCGCCCGGAACACCGTATCTAGCAGTGCCTCCGGCACTAGTCTCCAGCATTGTGGAGTCGCAATTAAGCTGGGGGGCAGTATTGTCAGGCATACAGGCGCGTGATCGGAGTATGTGCGTGCCATGTGCTCGACCGAGTGTATCCATGTGCCAACCCCTCTGGAGCAGACCCAATAATCCAGCCGCGACCAGGTGCGATGGCCAGCCGTGTAGTAGGTGCCCTCTCTGTCTGCTGGGTGGGCATATCTCCAAGCGTCTATAAGTCCTTGATCTAAAAAAAGTTGTGAGAGGGTATCATGTGTGTTGTGATAGTGCTGCGGGAGGGGGTTGGATCTATCTAGGGTGGGCCGCAGAGCAACATTAAAATCCCCGCCCCAGATTATATGGGTGGAACCCACCTTGATTATCTGTCCCCATAAAGTGGTGAAGAAGTCTGGGGTATCTGTGTTTGGCCCATAACATGAGGCGATGGTTACCGACTGGGTGCCTAGTATGCCCCAGAGGAGGCAACTGCGTCCCAAGGAATCACTGTAGGTGCCGCCAAGTATGAAGGGTGTACCTTTTTTGATAAGTATGAGTGTACCCCGTGAATATGTGGAGTATGAAGAAAACACCCTCACGGAGGCCCATCTACTGCCAAAACACGGTTCACGCGAGGGTCAAGATGTGTTTCTTGTAGCAGTGCTACCTGTATGTTATGCCTGTCCAGATACGCCAGTATGTGGCGTCGTTTGCGAGGGTCTCCCAGCCCTCTTACATTCCATGTGAGGAGCTTATTTCGCGCATTTTCAGTATGTGTCGACAGTATTAACTGTGTGTTTTAAAAATTGTGGGCAGTGATGTGTGGTATCGCGTGTGACCTTGGGTATTTTTAGCACGACTGGTCCGCAAAAACCGGGCATATTGAACAAACTGTGTCTCTTGGTAAACATTTGTAAATCTGAACATTCCTGTCCCCTCCCCCCACCCCCACCAACTTTTTCCCCATAAGTCGCCATTAGGGCGAGTAGCAACATCCCATCCCACCACCTCCCACATCAGCACCCCAATCGTGCCGGTGCAAAGGTACTCCCAGCCACCCAGACAAAAAAACCATACTATGTAGTGTCAAACAGTGACATCGTGGTATGTAAAGTCTCTCTAAGAGTAATTAAGGTGGAAATACAACAGAAATGGGGATCTCCCAGATAGGGGGGCGCGCCTGTGAGCAACAACAACCCTTCCCGTGGTCCCGCTCCGCTGCCTCACGGTTTCCAGCATTCCCAGTGTGGGGGGCGTGGGAGTAGCGGTAAGGGAAGGGGGCCTGGTGACAAGTATTTTAGTATGGCCACTACTTAGGTCTGGAGTGACAAAAGGGGTCTGTAAGTTAGAATCTTCCTGATCATAAACATATCAGAACAGTAACCCATATCGCCCTTAAGGGCACTTAGCTGTTCATAGGTGTTCAGTTCTTGAGTCGGTATCGCCCGGTGGCAAGTGTCGGGCAGTTCCGGTGTCCTCTCTGCATTGTTCAGGGCAGTTGGATCGCAGCGGCCCAAAAGAGGCTGTCAGTCATCCATACACAAAGAGGACCGGTATCTCTCTCAGTTCCAGCCGGGCGTGGGACTGATGTCATGAGCTGGTTATTCTTCTGTCGGGGATGGGGATCTAGATATGCGATCCTGTCTCGGCGACCTTCGCTGTGTAGCTTTAAGGAAGTCTTCCACTTGCTGCGGAGTGTTGCAGACAGTCTGTTTGCCGTTGTGTGTGATCCGAAGCCTTGCGAGGTACATTAGAGCATAGTCGATCTGGGCCCTGCGTAGCTTGAGCTTGACTGGCAGGAATTTCCTTCTCGCTTCCTGCACAGCCATCGTGAAATCCAGATATACGGTGAATTCATTTCCCTCGAACTGCAGTTTTTTCTGTTCACAAGCTTTCCTGAGGGCCACGTCTCGATCCCGGTAGTTTAGCAACCGAGCTATGATGGGTCGCGGAGTACTCCCCGGAGGGGCCGGGGGCCCAGAGAGCGGTGTGCTCTTTCCACCACCATATGCGCCGAGAATGATTCCGCTCCAAAGGTGGCAAATAGCAGCCTTTCCACAAACTCCTCCATGCGGCCAGTGCCTGTGCTTTCTGGTATTCCAAGAATGCGGATATTGTTGCGGCGACTTCTGGCCTCCAAATCCTCATTCTTAGCTGCTATGACTTTCAAAATTTTGTCCATGTGCGACACCTGCTTTTGCATCTGGGCCGTGGCGTCCTCTGTGTCTGATATCCATTGTTCCGCTTCTTTGAGTTGCCCATCATGTTTGTCCACTTTTTGCACAAGGAAGTCCAGTCCATTGTTCATAGTGTCCATTTTTCCGGACAGGTCACTGAGACTGTGTTTCATGGCGAGGAGTAGCGATTTTACATCGTCTTCCATGGTAGGTGGGGAGGTGTGAGATTGGTCCGTGCTGGTAGAGCCGGAGTCCGCCGATGTGGATCTAGTAGACGTCTTCTTATTGTCGAATATGAGGCGGGGCTGGCGGCCATCAGGTTTCCCCATCGTAAAGGTAATTGGTTCCAGACTCTCGCCCCACCTGCTGTGCCATAAGGAGCAGTCACGGCTCAGCTGCGATCCTCTGTAGTTCCCTCCGCTCGTTAATGCTGTGTCTTGTGCATCTGTCCAGCTTTCGCCTGGCCTGTGTGTGGCCCTTCAAGGGGGGGGTCGAAGTCAGCGCCCTCCGTGTGGTGGGGCGCGGATCTGACAATAGCGTGGGTGTGAGGGGGGGAGTTTATCTCAAATTAGTAGTCTTGTACCTCAGAGCTGGTCTAATTAGAATCCTTGTGTAAATGCGTGATGTATAGGGCGCATTGTATCTGCGAAATGTGGACGGATTCGCTTTGCCTGGGCCTGCCGGTGTCTGGGCCTCTCCAGTATTGCGAGCCTCGCGCTAACAATCCCAGTCTCAGTCCGCCCACCCTCACTCCAGCTCAGTGTGCTGCTGGGGTATGGGTCCCGTCCCCTGCTTCTTCACTTCAGTTTTTGGCATGCAGAAGAGCGAGGTCGGCCCTCTGTATTCTCAGCGTGGCCTAGTAGGTGATGTTGTGGTGTGTTGCGGCAGGGGGCTCTCGCCGAGTCATGGGTAGCACTTGCTCGCCCGGAGGGGCACGTATAGCATTCTCTCCTCAGGGTCAGTGCCACCCGGCAGTGTATTCCAGCTCACCCGAGGGGTCGCGGTAGATGAACCGGGACTCCCTCGCTCCCCCGCAATGGCCTATCACCTGTGCCGCAATCCGCGGTGAAAAAAAATTGTCCCCGGTGCCCTCTTTACTCACGGTGCAGTCTCTCTGTATTCGCCCGATCGGCGGCTTCTCTCCTCTTTCCTCGCAAGTATTCCCAGCAGGTCGCGGCGCCGTCTTTCTCTCATCTCTGCGTTTTGCTTACATTCTCGAGACCGCACACGCAGGTTTCAAGGCCCGGTCACCACGTGGAATCCCCGGGGCTCCGGTAGCGTAGCACGCCGTCCGAGAGAACCAGGGCAGCAGCGCCTCGGGCCCCAGCGTCAATATCTCGCTCCGATCGCGTCACTCCTCAGCGGGGATCCAGGATTTTTTCACCGCCGCTGCAGCTCAGTCCAAGTGGTCAGACCCCTTGCTTTTCATGCCGATTTGTCGTGGTAGTGTAGGATATATGAAGGATTTTGTCCGCCACACCGCCAGAGCCTCACAGGTGTGCGGCCATCTTGGGTGTGCGCCACCTAGCGCCCCCGTGCTAAGGATTATTACCCGATAAGTTCATGGGGGAAAATAAGTGTGAACACTGGTTTGAGTTAGAGGACAATACAGAACAGATTATGGAAGTGAAGGATCCCGTTATTCCTGGAGCCTATTAGGTGGGTGGCCCACATGCGTATTTTGAATTACCCAGACATTGGGCCAGAAACTCTTATTTAGCTGTACTATTTCCAAAGATCTATCACATAGAGAAGTTAAATGAGAACGAAGTGGTTTTTTCTGCTAGGCCAAAGCATAGTAGTAGTACTTCTGAAAGAGTAGGAGATATTTTTGGAGCAATGATGACTTCTGTAGGGGTAGTTTTGAATGACCTATAGATTTGGAAGCTTTCTACCAGAGTTGATAAATTAGCAACTAGTACTGCTGGATCATTGCTGGCTATTGATAATGAAGTGACAGTTATTAGATTCATGGTCTTGCAAAATCGCCTTGCATTAAATGTTTTGTTTGCAAAAGAAGGTGAGCCTGTAAGATGTTGAAGTTTCAGCAATGCTGCACATACATACCAAATAAGACTGAAGAGATAAGAGGGTTTGTGGAAACATCATTGATTTGAAACAGGACTTGAAGGGATTAGAAGCTACAGTTGCTTATTAAGTTATTAGAAAGGGATTTGCTGCTGTAGATTGTTGGTTTAGTGATATAGGTAGTGGGGCTTTAGGGGCTATATTGAAGCTTTTATAATCATTGCAATTTTTATAATTTGCTTGTTTGCTATGTTCAAAGGATTTAAGTATACGAGATCAAAGAAAGTAGTGGTTGAGGGAAAGTGACTAAGAGAAAGAGAAGCGATATATAACTAGAAGGGAGCTAGTGTAAGTTTTATGATGAAATGAAGAAATTGTAAAATTCCAGATGCAAGACGTTGAAGACAAAACATTTCTGAGATGGTCTCAAGAAAGATTAGTTTTATTTTGTAATGGCTATTCAAGCCATCAGAAGGCAGATTGGAGCAACGTAAATTTAGGCTCCACCATCTAAACATAATTTATGTGCATTTACACGTAACTTGTATATTTAATTTGTGTTTGCTGTCATTAACTGATGTGTTTTACCTTAATAAAATTGTCGTAGGCCACCACTTTAAGCTTGTAAGAAATCACATGTAGTTGTACAGAGTTGAATATTAATTAATGTAACCACATTACTGAATATATTTACACTTTAATAATGATTGCTTAAGTACTAGGGATTAATAATACTGTAATGCCCTCCTGTGTTGATTCTCAAGTTAAATTAGCTTGACTTTAGGCCTTATCTGAACATTACACACTTCATAGTTTGCCAGTATACTGTTTTTCCCTCCTATGCAGAGGTGTTGTTGGATACCTTGCTTGTTAGAGAAAATGTTTATTGTTATGTATTAGACTGATAGTGAGGCCGAAAAGGGAACGTTGGCAGCAGGCATGGAGGGATGATGGTGAAAGGAGCATCCTGTCGCCATTGTACTAGGAAGATGCAACTCTCAAGGACAAGTGGATGTGTACAATACAGTGTGAGGATGGGAATTTAGGGGGTTTGCCAACTCCAAGCAAATGCTGCATGGGATTGATTCCAGAACATGGGAATAAGATGTGGATGCTCTGGAACCATTGATTGTGCTTTTAATTAAGGTTCCATAGTTAGTTAGGGCAGACCTTTCCCCAACTTTGAAGAGAGACAATACGATAAAATACAAAACAATGCGCATTTATAAAGTGTGCAGCTTCTTCCGAGAAAGTGTCCCGGTGCTAGCAGAAGGACCACAGACATACAAACATCTCACCCTCAGACAACCAGCCTAAGCATGAAAGAGATAAGTCTTTATACTTTTCCTAAAGGCAGATTCAGATGGGGCAAAATGAAGAGCAGTCGGATGCGAGTTCCAAAGTTTCCCCATTAAGGGGCTGATTACGATCCCGTTCGGAAAGCATTCTGACCGAATCGGTTCCGGAATGCTCTACAGACGACTCTTGATCGGGGGAGTCCGACCAAGCGATTTGGATGCATCCGGATGCTTCCTGATACGATTCGGTCAGACTTCCATTGACTTCAGTGAAAGCCTGTGTCCGAATGAGAACATAGGCTCCCATTGAAGAAAGGGGTGGCTGGGAAAAATCGTGCACCCTGTGCCTGCCACACTGTGCATGGTTGGGGAGAGGGGACTCATGGGTTCCCGCACGGGCCCGATTCAGATGGCACCTGGTGAAGGGGGTCCTGTTACGGGCCCCCAAAGACCGATTCCAACAGCCGTTTAGTTCTGGGCAAACTGAATCGGAACGGCTGTCCGAATCGGTCATCGTAATCGCTCGCTCGGAAACCGAGTCCATAGAGTTGTAGGATTGAGCTCCGAAAGGCTCAACCTGTCCGAATGCCTTTCGGAACCGATTCGGACAGCCCTTATGGTTTCCGGGCATCGTAATCGGTCGTTCAGAACTGTGTACGATTTGGTCGGAAACAAGGGTTCTGAATCGGATTTGGCAAGCCCGAATCCGATTCGGAGCCCTTCCGAACGAGATTGTAATCGACCCCCAAGAATGCAAGGGATCTTCCACTCCATCTAGTCTTGCGGACCCTCAGGGTATGCATGAGTTAGTTTTAAGTTGCTAGACCTCAAGGATCTCCCCTGGCAGCAGATTTCTCTGATGGGTTTTTCCCCAAGTAGAAGACTTTATGCTAGAAACTCTTTCATTTCCTCTGAACCTCTACTGAGGTTTGTATTATGCTGACACCTTCTTTCCTTCTCATTGAAAATCCCTGACTTTCTTTCATTTCTTAATTTAGACAGGTTGCATTCTTTATGGAGTACATAATTTGAATATGTTTCATTCTTTACATATTGATTGTTACCATTTTGTATTTCATAATACTGAAATTTTGAGCATTTTAATATATTTGCTGTACTGATATATTTCCTTAATCATTGCAAAGTTCATTGATTGTGATTTGACTAATACTGGGAAAATAAACCTTTACAGATGAATACCATCCTCGCTGTTGTTATTGTGAAGCCACATTGGTTTCACAGTATTTGAAATGTATTTCCAATGTTAGCTCTCTCTCAATGCTTCAAGTCGACAACCAAAGGTCCATACAGCCAGTGGGATTCTGTTTAATGACTTTACCAAGAGATTGAGATTCAAATATCCCCACTCCATAAATTTCAACAAACAAAAGAGTAAGAGTGTCTCTCAGTGATGGAGCCAGGAGTCAGAAATATCGTAACATTTGTTCAATATACCTTTTTAGTTGCTCTTGAAGAAGTGGAAAACATAGCTACTTCCTCAGTACAAATACTTATGTTGAAGCAGATGTTAATATGACAACTATCAGACACAAAAAAGACCAGAGGAAAAGAGTAATACCTGGCAGATAATGTGCTGTATTTCAAATTCTGTCAATTTCTGTGGGAACCCTCAAGGCCCCCCTTGTAATCCCTGGCACCTCCTTTGCTCCCAAGAGTTACAGATACTTCTTGTAACTCTAGGAGACAGATTTCCCAGTCAGGCTAGCATCTACCTTGTAATGCTACCCATTGAAGAATTTCAACACTGATTTCAGAGAGTGTTTGTACTCACAGCATGTTAGTTGTATGCTTCATAGCCATCTTGACAAAATTAGGTAGAATAGGATTGTCTTTATCTTGGATGACAATGTGCCTCAGCCTGCCAGCATTCAGAAAAGAGGTAGGAAACAACCACCAGTGGCATTGATAATATCATTTAACATAAACCATTAATAACTTTGAGATACTGAATCTTAGCAGAATCATCCCCCATATTCTGCCATAACCACTGCAAGGATACTGAATTTTGGAGTGCAAGAGCTTCCCTCAAGAACAATCTTTCAGTTGTGTTAAAGCTCTCATTCTTATGGAAGCCCCATATCAGAGCTCCATACTTAAGTGTGGGCTGGCTTTCATGTTATTAGTAGCTACCAAAGAATATGTGGACAAGCCCCCATATTTGCTGTATAATTTGATCAGCCTTAGCATTGTGTTTTATGGCCAGAGCAATCTTAGACTTCCAAAAAGGATACCTCATACACTTTGCCTCCATCAGGATTGAAAGGTAGAAATACAACAAAGCAATGTCTTTCATCTAGAATTTCCTGCATACACCCTGCATTCCAAAAAACATAACTTTTGTTTTCAGCTAATTAATGAAAAGCCTGTTACTAAAACAGCACTGCCCTATCGAGACAGAAATTGCTGAACAACACTCTAATTGGAACTTCATAAGACAGAGTTGTAAGACTGTCTGCATCAGCTCACACCTAATTTAAGATGATGATTAATTGCAGCTCATGAGACAGCATTCAAGTTGGATTTGAATAGATTAAATAAGAGGTAGTGAAGCTACAGCCCTCCTTTATGCTCAGCATGCTCTAACCTGGATGGTCATTGTGTTACCATGGCCAGTTTGAACTGCCACTGAGATATTCTAGTATAATTTTAGGTGGGCCCATAAGATAATGTTTTTGCTAAAGTAACTATGAGTGATTGAATAAAAGGTTGATTCCAGTTATATAACATAGCACAACTAGATGATAGGGATTCTTACCAATGATCAGCTATACTGGAAACTAGTAAGTTGTTAAGCATAAAACAAGGTTTTGTGATGCTTATTTGCATTTCAGTTATTATTCCAATATCCAATGCTGAATCTAATATTTGGTCATTTAGATTATTCACCAACACCTTGCTTTGGGGGCTTGGGGTAGCATGGCCAGAACTGCACTATCACCATCTTGGAAACAGGAATGAAAATTGAGCCAGACCAGGAAGAAGGAAGACAAGCACTCCCAACCTTATCATCAAATGCAGGTTGAAATGCAGAATCCCATCATGAGGGTTTCTCTTCAGAACAGCACATGCTAAACTATCCAAACCAATGGTCAAAGAGTTTTAAAAGACCTAATCAATTGGGTCTGGTCAGCTCTCCAATTTGAGGCCATATAAGACAAAGTCAAAGGGATTTGTAGGGCAATAACGCTCCCAGGAAAATCTTAGCAGGCATTAATTTCTGGCTATCATCAAGATCACCTTGTATCATGACTATCAATGATTTTTAACATAAGGTTCCAACTAAAAACCTACTGCCTATTTCTATGTATGATGAGATTTTTTAGATGCTACTGAGCTTGAGAATGTAGCCTCTTTTAAGAGACATTGTTCATAAATCGCGGGGCATTTGTTTTTTGATTTCTAGACATTAGACAATTAGTACCCACCCACCTATTTATGTATAATTTAATCTCACTGAGGTGTCAGAGGACCACTCCTATTCTGGTAGTTTTATTATCGAGGGGTATAATGTTCACTTTGGTCCACATTAAGAGTGGTTGAGTGGGGGATGAAACTGATACACCAGGGATTGGTGCTTATCGGGGTTGACAAATAGCTGCAATCACCCCCATCGAAATGGGGAGTAACACGCAGATTTTGGTGTTTTCCGCAATAAAATCTGCTTATACCAGTATTAACTGTGCATTTTCTCCCTGTAATTTTCAGCAGGTTTGACCTTTGGAAATTCACATGGGGAAAAATGCAGGTGATGCAGTAATGGGATTTTCCAAAATTCGATGAGAGTCTTCAGTCCTAAAAATATACTGATGACCTCCAGTTACCATCATGAAAGAGTGGGATTTTGCAAAACTGGCTTCAGAGAGGCCCTTTTAATAAAATTAATAAACCTGGCCACAGTAAATGAATTGTAAGTGATCGCTGATGCCAAAGGGAATGAAGCTCTGGTCCTTCTGGACCTATTTGCGACCTTTGACATGGTAGACCATGACATCCTAAATTCTCATCTAAGAGAAGGGGGTTTTCAATGGGCTGCCGTTTCCTCTTATCTCTATAGAATATCCTGTCATTTGTTGGAGTCCCTTGAGGATGATCTCCGATCCTGCTCAACATCTGTGTCCAGCCCCAGCAACATTTTTCTAGATGTTTGGTTTTACATCACGTTGACAACTCCCATCCATAGAACCCAAGAACTGCATTCACGACAAGTTAATAAAAATGAAAGTGGGCAATAATTGCTTGTGTATGCATGCCACACTGACATAATGCTGATTTCTGGTACAAAAAGGGAAATGACAACACATGCATACCTAAGGTGGAAGCCACTGGAGTTGTGAGAAAAATGTCTGACCATGCGAGGCAATAATCCCAGCAGGCACATTGAAAGGCATGATTGAAGCCATGACAAGTACCTTACTAAAGCAAGATTGAAAAATATTTACGGCAATATTCTACACAACTGGCACTGGACAATGTGAAAAATAATTTAAATTAGAAAAATAATACCTAACATAGTTTTGTTTAATTAGCATAAGCAGGCTGCACTAGGTCACATCTTTAAGAAGTGCAGCCTGGTTATGCTCATGTTCAAGTGCTTCATTGCCTTTCAGAAAATTACAAAAATTCAGCAGCAAGTTAAGGTCGCTGTCTTCGTTTAAGCAAAGTAACATTTATGATTAATTTGCTTGTTTGACAAATGGACCATGGTTGTATTATTTTCATTCATCCAAGGATTCAGGATTTCCCTCAGTTTGACCCACCTAGAGTGAAGCTTCAACAGATTTTAGTGGAGAATCGCGAGCATTAATTAGAGGTTAATTAGTACACATTTGGTAGAATTAATATTAATATTAACTATGCCGTCGAGAACCAACAATTTTTGGTGAGGAATGCAAAAAGGCAAAGGTTGATTAGTGGATAATTAGTAGATAATTAGATCTTTCTGGAAAATCCTGAGGATTGGTGATCCTTAGGCAGGTGGTAAGTCCTAGGGTGAAGTGGTACCGTGGTGCAGGCTGTCAGAGAGGTGATCTGGTTGTCCAGTCAGAAGGTTGGAATGGTGAGTATTAATAGGGTAGTATGTCTAGCGTGGTGTTTTTTGAGATGGGGTGTTGTTGGTGGTGATTGCGTCCATTTTGTGTTATGGTATTGTACTTGTTGCCATTTGTGATAGTGCATGTTTTGTGATTCATTTGCCTAGGTTTTTAATTAAAGATATTGGATAACTTGCAAGTTAGTTAGACATAGGTCTGTGGAAGTTTAAAGTTATGGCACTAAGGTTTTTGAGTTTAGGATCTCCTTAATAGTCTAGCTGTAAATGTATTAATTTAGAGTGGAATAGTGGTAATTACTGTGCAAAAAACAGGACAAAGGTGAACTATTCCAGGTCAAAAGGTGTGATTTTGATTGTCAAAGCCTATCTAGTTATGTGATTGTATAGTGCCTTGAAAGGCTACTGTGTGCATGGTGAGTTTTCCGTCCTGTGTCCCGGCACACACACAGGTTTAATTGTCTTGTTTTGTGAGTTATTGTGTTTGAAGAGATACTGTCTTAGAGATTATATTGTGTTTGATTCTGTGGTATATTGCGAAGAGTTCTTGAATTTAACATTGTGCTAGTTTGTATATGTCTAAATCTAAGTCACTAGTAGAAACTCAATCTGCACCACCAATCTGGCTTATGAAATGCTTGTAAATGAGAAAATGCACACTTGTGTATGGCTTAAGCAGTGACTCAAGGTTACTGAAAATGATAAAAAGTTACAATTCCTGAAAATTTTACTTTTGAATTGAAGAAAATTGCTTACTTGAGACAATGTTTCTATAATACTAATCTGCAACCAAGACAATTAGAAGGCACTGCAGAAGATGCTGAGAGGTCAGGTTGGTAAGGCTGTACATAATTGAAAAGCATGCTAAGTTATGCTTGAAGAAAAAGGCATAAGTACTGTGGGTGTGTTCATGGTAACAGCTGAGGATCAGGTGCAGGGTAAATCAAACGGGCTTAAAAAGAAAATGGAGCCAAAGAGTGACTTAGATTCAGAGGATTACATGTTTAGGGAATTGTTAACAGGTAGACCACCACCTTATAATGTGATTGGAGAGTTTGAATTGAGAAGGTGGATGGAGACTCGGAAGCAGGAGAACCACCAATGACTGTAACAAAAGATGCCCAGGATGGTAATTCAATGAATAAAACGAATGTTCAACAATTCATTTATTTGAAAACAGTTATGATTTCAAAATTAAAATTTGATGAGATGGTGTTTATGAATTTGAAAGCAGGCAGCAAGCATGTTGTACATTTGAGAAGCTGAATAGTGCGGCTGATAGAATGGGTGTAGATTTGCACAAAAGAGGATTCGCAAGCCTAAGATAATAAAGATGAAAGAGGCTGAATTACAAAAAAAAGACTATTGTACAATTGAAAGTAATCTAAGGAAATTATTGCGGAGTTAATCAGGGATTCGGAGAATGTGGAAAGGCTCAAGAGAGAATGGATTTTAAGACAGCTGTAGAATGAAGTAAGGAGAGCTGTGAGAAATTCTGAGTCTGATGCTGTTGAGGGAGAATTCCCATTGAGAGAAGTGGTAGGAGCCAATGTTCCAGCTTATGTGCACATATGGGAGAGTAGTGGCATGCCACAGTCCTGATCATAATATCCCAGCCCAAGCCCTTCCTTGCTATGTTCCTGATTATAACCAACCTTCCGCTTGCTCCCTGAGTGAGGTCTAATTTCTTAATAGTCACTCGTTGTTATTTGGCTCTTTGAATCATGTCCCTCTGGTGCAATACTAAAGTTCAGGATTGGAGTGGAGTGAGATCTCACGGGTCCTCGCAGGAGCTTTCTCTCGTGAGATCTCACGGGATCTCCTGAAATCTCTTCGGCCATCTTGGGCACATCTCCTATTTAAGCCACACCCATTTGGCAGACCACTCTTTGTCTCAAGGACTTTGTTTGATTAACATCACATGTGTTACTCTTTTGTACTTACCCTAATCAAGCAATATCTGACTTCTGCAGTACTAGACAATTTCCTGCAATACCAGCCGCAAATCTTTAAAAACTGGAAACCCAAGAAACAAGATAACGAAGAAAGACTTAACTGGATACATAGCAAACAAGTAAACAGAGTAAGGTTTTTAATAAAAAAAAATTCTTAAATTTTTTATATGAAATACGACTTGGTAAATATTTATTTTCCTACAAATTGGGTTTGTAACTTGTTTTCCCCACCACCCCTCTGCACCGGAAGTGACATCACTGGATTTCTCTTCACCCAGCTACACAGGAAGTGACACTAGATTTTCCATCATCCATCCGTACAGGAAGTTACATAACTGGTTTCTCACCATAACTGTATTCACTTAATTGAGGCTTCAACGTGGAAGCGCAGCACATCTGCTCCTGTTCCCTCCCCACCTGCGCCCTCCTTCCGGAACCCTGGTCCTCATCTCACCAACTTTCCCCCCTATCTCTACCATGTCACAACCCTTCGCGCCCTGAACCCTTGTCACATCTCTCAGTGCTGCTGCCGCGCCTTGATATCCAACACTGAAGGTGCCTTTTCTGTGTAACCTGCCATTTCACATGCACCCTCCCTCACCCACTTCACTCCACCATGCACCTCACACAGCCAACACACACAACACACACCACCACACATACCCATCCTCACTACACCATACCACTCTCTGTCCTGGTTACTCAACACTCACTTCCTCACTAAACACACCACCGGAATTTGGGATCTGCTACACAACCGCTCACTGGATCTACTCTTTCTGAACAAAACCTGGCTGACTCCCTCGTCGGCCCCTCCATAACTATTATACTAGTATTTTGTATCAAAAATGACTCCTAACAGTTTCCAAAGAAAAATGATTAGTAAATGGACTGTTTTGTATTTTACACAGTTAATCAACTGACTTCAAGATAATTGCTCGGTATATTCACATATTAAGCCCATTGTCTTCATGGCTCGTAGATTAACATGCATGCACCCATTGCCCTCTCTAATCAATGATGCAATAAAAGAAATGTAAAAAAAATTGCAATCGCACAATTTAATGGAAAAAACAGTGGCTTTGCAAAAAACAAAAATGAGCCATGTTTTCAGACAAATAAATGTTTCATCAACTTCTCTGGTGATTTTCAAAGTTAAATTATGCCAGATAAGAGCTAGGTTCTGCATATCTGTATGTCATCTATTATTCTGTGAGATGATGATGATGATGATGATGAAGTGACTTGTAAGGCGCACAGCTACTCCGAAGAGTGTCCTAGCACCTAGCACAGGTCAGAAAAGAAAGTAAATCTGGTTGTTTCAAACCTGGACAAATACACAAGTTTTCAGCCTATTTTTAAACATTGTCATGCTGCTAACAGTGCGGAGCTCAAGAGGCAGTTTGTTCAAGCTATGGATCACAAATAGACACGAGACCTTCCTCCAACTCTCGCACACTGGATTCTGGGCATCTCTGCTAAAAATATATTAGCTGACCTCAGATTTCTTGCTGGAACATGAAAATTAAACCTAGTTCTGCGTTAGACTGCACCAGTCTGATATAGGGCTCCATGAACAAGCAGCAAGGGTTAAACAACACTCTTTTCCTGACAGGTAGCCAGTATAGAGCTTGCAGATAGGAAGACATGTGCATTCTAATTGGCAAATTCAAAAGAAGGCAAGCTGCTGCATCTTGGACCACCTGAAGCCTCTCAAGCAGATACTTCGGCAGATCAAAGTAGAAGGCATTGCCATAGTCCAACCTAGAGGTTATCAAGGTCTGGAAAACCGTCTTTTTTGCTGTTAAGGACAGAAAATGAAGAAACATTTTCACGGACCTCAGTACACCAGTTCATGTGCCCACCACAGACTTAATTAGTGGCCTAAAAAACAGACAGTCATCAAATTTGACCCCTAAGCTCATGACTGTGCCTCCCTGAGGGCCTGGAGGGGGGGGGGGGGAGGGATGGCACTTGTGGGCCAGGAAGCCTGCCAGGTTTCTGGAAGAGCATTGCCCAAAAAAATAATCTCCGTTTTTTGGGTTTTGTACTTTAATTGATGTGTAGCCATATAGTGAAAGACTGCTGTAAGGCAGGTTTTCATCAGCCACTCTGGAAATACTTCTTCTTTTCCACATGAGAACAGCAGCTGAGTATCATTAGCATAAGGTATAAGTTTTGCTCCCAGGGCTTCTGCTATCTGAGCGAGAGGGGTAAAGTACAAATTAAATAATGTTGGTCTCAGGGCAGAGCCCTGGGGTACTCTCAGCTCACGCGGTTTGGAAGAGAAGAGAGGAATCCAAACCTGTTGACTTCTACCTTCCAAGAAGGAGGCAAGCCAGTCCAAGGCTGGACCCACTATGCTGATGGACTGCAGACGCTTCAGGAGTATCTAGTGGGGGTCTGTGCCAAAGGCTGCTGATAGGTCTAACAGAATCAGCACAGCCTAACCCCCAACATTTAATATACCTATGATGCATTGTGACACTTCCATCAAAACTGTCTCAGTGCTGAAGTGCGGTTTAAAGCCAGACTGGCTAAGATGGAGCAGGTTATTGGATTCCACATATACAGAGATATGCTGATTTACATGCACCTCGAGTTTTTTTGATAGTGCTGGAAGCTGGGAAATAGGCCTATAATTAGACTGTACTCCTGGGTCCGCTGATGGCTTCTTTAACAAGGGTAGAATTTTAGCTTGTTTCCAAGATCTTGGTACTGTGGATGTTTCTAATGACCTGTTCAGCACCTTATTTGCCAAGGGGTTAATTACACAGGCCCCTAGAGCTAATAAATTGGGTGGGCAGGGGTCCGATGGAGAGCCTGATTTAAAATGACTTAAGACTCGCAGAGAACTCTCCAACGGAATAGGGTCAAAATGGGCAGAGTCGCATTAGTTCCTGAAAACAAACTGGCTTGTAAGGTGTCCAGTGGTCCTTTATAAGGCCTAGAGGACAGACTGGCCTGGATGGTAAGGTTCTTAGTCTGCAAAGTGGCCAGTTATTCACACCAGTCAGTTGAGGCAGGGTAGGACCTACCACAGGTGGCCGGGGCCAAACACTTTTTAAGAATAGTAACAATTTCCCTGGCTTTATTACCTGCTTATACAAGTTTATCCTCAAAGTATTCTTGTTTAGCAGTTTTAATTTCAGCATGATAGTTCTTAAGTGCCAGTTTGTAACTTTCCTTATCATTCATACTATAGTTTTTCTCCACTGTCTTTACACCTTTTCTTCTCTATCTTGAGGTTATTAGAAAACCAGGGACGGGAGAGTTTTGTTCTAATTGGTCTTTGGGAGAGAGGCGCTGTCAGTTTTTCTATGGAAACTGTAATCTAATTATCTAACTGCATAACATCCTTCTCCACCTGTCCTAGCAGTAGCGGCCCGTGGTGGGAGTGCTGCCGGGCGGTGACGTGGGGCAGGGGAGGGGCTGGGTGGGGGGTAGTAAACTACGGAATACGGCCGAATAGAGGTAAGTAAACATATAAATAAATAAAACGAATTCCGTTGCGCTCGCTGCATCGCATTTGACGATGCAGCGCGCGCAACGAAATTCGTTTTATTTATTTATATGTTTACTAACCTCTATTCAGCCGTATTCCGTAGTTTACTACCCCCCACCCAGCCCCTCCCCCGCCCAACGTCACCGCCCGGCAGCACTCCCACCACGGGCCGCTACTGTGTCCTAGCAAGGTGGAGTACCAACTTCCAGTGTACAAATAAGTTCTGCCGGAAGGATTTTATGAAGAGCTCTCATTATAAATGGAGAAGTTATTGACGGAGGGAGTATTTTTGAAGGAGCTTGGCATGAAAATCTTATCAGAGAATGATCTGATCAGACCTGAGGTGTAGGAACTTCTATTTGCAAGTTAATATTAGAACATGAAAAACAATCCATTCCAACCCTGTTTATGATTTGAGCAGACCAGACTGAAGTCCTAGGAAACATTCAAGGCAAGTCTCAGAAGCATCAGTAGGTCCTCAGGGTTCATAGGACACAAGTCTGACAATGAGGGAAAATTAGAATAAAGTTGTATAATACTGTTGTCAGGTAAGTGTCCTGTCACCAGACAGTAGAAGCATTCACTATTCAACAGTGAGGAGTTAGACTCAAATATTTTTTGTTTTTCTATTCAAAAAGACTCTCCAAACACACATGTCCAATAAACCGCTAAGATCTGATCAAATTAACTTTTCACAACTCCAGGTGTGCTGTGTGGAGCCTTGAGAAGAAGCTTGTTTGAGTAACAATCTCTGAAAATATGGAACACCATTGTCTTTATGCTACAAGAAATCCCCAACCAATTATTCTTCAGACTATTTTAAGAAACTTTTTTTTTAAATATTGAGTAGTGGTGACCTGTCCTATCAACATGATGATTAGCAGCAACAGATTAACAAAAGCATGAACCCCGATGCACAATATAAAAAGTTGTAAAGCAAGCAAATAACAGGACATGACATAAAAATTGTAAAACAGGCAAGAGTTAAAAGTGAATCTTCTTAAAATCATATTTTAGTGGTTTTCCTCAAGGAGAAATTAAAAAATATATATGTAACTGGGCATTTTGGTAAGTTTTGGTGGCCTTACCTCTCAGCTGTTGGCCTGTTGGCTGTTGATCTTCAGCACGTTTAATGAATATCTCTATCTTTTGTTAATTAGTTGAGCCTGAAGCCAACTTTTAGGTGTAGACAGTGGAAACATCAACTAAGGGGAAAGATGAAGCACATTTTGATTCATCTTCTGAAAAGCTACCAGAAAAATACCTTAGTTTTAATGTCTTTTGAATTCTGGGCATTTGGATGTTTCCAAAAAACAAGAGGCCTCTTGTTAGAAATGGGGTTTCTGGTTGCCTAGGGTATACACCTAAGCCAGGCAGAACCCACCACTCTTGTCAGGGTAAGGGAGTTACACACCCAAGATAACCCCTGCTCACCCCCTTTGTAGCTTGAAAGAGCAGTCAGACTTATCCCAGAGGTAATGTGTAAAGCGTTTGCACAAAAAACACTCACACACTAGTGACACACTAGGCGCACCACATATGAGACTCCACACAAGGTTGTATAAAAATATCCTTTGTATTCATACATAAAAACACAATAGACCATAAATCATTTCCTAGCATGTAAAGCATATAAGACCACATCACTGCGCTACTAGGCACTTGTCATGAACAGAACAGGTAGACCAAATATCACTTTATATTATAGGCAAAATTCATTTAGACCACCACTCACATAAATTGCGGTGCCACTACGCATGTGTCATAATAATGCATATAATACACATAAATCACAAAGGGCCATCATTAGCACCCTCTTCATAAAATATCTTATTGGGAAACGTAGGCCAACCACATTTAGATCACCAGACATTAATCTTTGATTACATGCTGGGTTGCGCATTATTCCAGCCCAGTAGCGCGGGGGCCTCCGTCGAGTTCTTCCCCATGATGACCAGGAAAACAAAGCAATGCCCCCACCGGTACCTGTACTTCAAAACAGGTCAAAGAAAGAAGGGGGAGGAGACCTTCCCTGGTCTCGAATGGCCTCTCCTGTGGCTCGCGGGACTGCTGCACGCAGACCTGGTGCCGCTGACAGATTCCGGCTCCTCTTCTGGTACCACTCCTTGGAGGCTGGGCCCCGTCCTCCGACGTCGGAGTTGGGAGGCAGTGCAAGTCAGTTTCCTGGTGGTTGCCTAGCAACGTCAGGGGCGCCTTCATGCAGGCTCGCTGATGAGCGGGCACACCTCCCTCCCTCTCTCTCCGGCCTCAGGAAGGGAATCTGCTCACCTAGTGGGGCCAGACCTTCTTAGAACATCGCAGCGCCCGCACTGCACCTTCACTTCTCTCCCTCGCGGCAAGGGGCAACTGGCCAGCTGTTGCAAGCACGTCCTCAGGAGAGGTACGCACCGTCTATGCAGCACGAGGCGGAGAAGAGGTCAGGAGCAATGCGACCTCCAGCCCTCCACCTCAGCAGCCCTCACATAGCACCTCTTGAGATACGAGGTGGGAATAGCCCCAAGGCAGCGTTACCCATGCTGGGTGGCAGGCTTCTTCCACAGTGCTCAGCACGCACTGGGTACTTCTTCAAGTCCTTCTCTGCTGGAAGTGAGAATAAAGTGCTCCCCTCGCACTTTGCCAAGATAAAGCACTCCTTGCACCTTGTCAAATATAAGGGGAAAAGAACAGTCCAGTCCTTCCCCTGCTGGTTTCCTTTTGATATCAGCAAGGATCTTTCCACGAGTATTTTGTATCCCTGAGACTTCTAACAGGAGGCCAGCAAACACAAGCCCTTGGAGATTCCCTTCACAAGCAGGATACCACAGTATGGCAAAAAGAGTCAGTTTTTCCTCCGCCATAGACAGAAGTAGCAACTGCAGGCCAACCCCTCACAGCACACAGCAAAGGGACAGTACACCTCCTTATAGCTCTCCAGCTCTTCTCCTTGGCAGGGTCCTCTTGTTCCTTTAAGTAAACTAAAGTCTTGGGGTTTTATGTGTAATCCTTATACCCTAAAATGTCTTTGTTCTCTTTGTGGCAAGGGTCTCTGAACCCAGTCCAAACCAGTCCTGTCCTCCCTGGTGCAGCATGACCACAGGGGGCAGAGACAGCATTGTGCAAAAGGAGACACAGCATGTTAAGGTGTAAGCAAAACTCCTCCCACCACTTTAAATGCAGACCAGGTCTATTCAGCCCTGCGAAGAGACACCCAGGCAAGGCAGGGCACACCTCAACTCCCCCAGTGACTGTCTAGAGTGAATGCACATCTCAGCTCCTGTCACTCACACACCAGACGCTGAATACACAAACAGCCAGAGGCACACAGAATGGTAAAGTAAGAAAATGCCCACTTTCTAAAAGTGGCATTTTCAAACACAGGATTTAAAAACCACCTTTACCAAAAGGTGCATTAATACATTCTGAGTTCAGAGAGTCTAAACTTCATTTTCCTATCTTGCCCCTATTGCAAGTTACACATATAAAAATGGTACAGTGCAAGCCCAATGATAAGCCTATGGGACAGACAGCCTTTCAATAGTGAAAAATGAAATACACAGTATTTCACTATCCGGACATGTCACACACACTAGTACATGTCCTACCTTTCACATACACCGCACCCTGCCCACGAGGGTACATTGGGCCTACCTTAGGGGTGCCTTACATGTAAGGAAAGGGAAGGTTTAGGCCTGGCAACTGGGTGCACTTATCAGGACAGCATGGCAGTTTACAGTTGCGAGCGCAGACACTACAGTGGTAGGTCTGAGACACATTTACAGGGCTACTCATGTGGGTGGCACAACCAGTGCTGCAAGCCCACTAGTAGCATTTGATTTACAGGCCCTAGCACACATCGTGCACTTTACTAGGGACTTACCAGTAAATCAAATATGCCAATCATGGATAACCAATCATATCACAATTTAAACAGAGAGCATATGCACTTTACCACTGATCAGCAGTGGTAAAGTGCCCAGAATACTATAGCCAACGAAAACAGGGTCAGAAAAACAGGAGACAAAAAGGCCAAAGGTTTGGGGATAAACCTGTCAAAAGGGCCAGGTCTAACACCTCTCTGTCTCTGCCAGCACCTGAGATATTACTTTCAATTTTAAAAAATGACCACCTTGAATGTAACAATGTGACCCAAATTTAATCAGCCAAATTATGCTTATATTAAGCTCTGCAAAGTACCAACATACTACAATCAACTAAGCATGGGCACTGAAAGAGACATTACAGTACTGAATGTCTTTTCTAGAATAAAGAACAATTATGACAATGGTTTTCTGGAATAGGAAAGAAGAAAACTAACGCATAGTACTTATAGGTAATTTTCATTACTCCAAGTCCAGTTCTTCCTTCTCCCAGTCCTGCAAACTGCCTTGCCATTCCCTTGGTTGTCCACCTCCATGCATTTCTGATTTGGTATTATCCAAAAAGTGATGGTGGCAAGGCACCCTTACATAGTCATAGGTGGTAGATAGAGCTAATAGAATTTTTTTTGGGGGGTAGCAAAAAGTTTGTCTGTCTCCATAATGAAGCTCACCCTCATAGAGTAAGGACTGAGGTGAGGAAGACAAACATTTTTCCACTTGTCGTGGGCAGTTTATTACTGTAGTATGCACTGCCAGCCAGTGCAGAAATACAATTTGTACCAACTAACCAGTATAAAACCGGCACTTCAGAATTAATATATTCTTGTCCACTACTAGAGTAAAATTGCAGAGCGCCAGTGAAAAATTGCCTTGCAATTTAAGTGATCTGTTGCTTCTGCAACAATGTTATTTAATCTATCACCAGGGTCGCATAGCATATTTATACACAAATGTAATTTCCAGTGCAAGAAGCAAAAGTCAAGAAAATAAACACATTTCCATTTTTACTATTGTTGCATGAGGTCTATGTAGACCAATTCAAAGACATTTCAGATGTTCCACGATTTTTGTTTGCTATTGTTTTTTCACACTACCAAAACACAGGGCCTGATTCACAAAGGTAGGTATACGATTTCTTTGCTATTCACAAACTTTTACTAGCAGTATCTTTAGGACTGTGGAAACTCCACACTTGTGGCAGAGACTCCGCAGATTAAAAGATAGGACATGCCTATCTTTTTATGTGCGAGTCTCCTCCATAAGGGCGGAGATTTCGCAGTCGTAAAGATACTACTCCTAAACTCTGTTTGTGAATAGCAAAAAATCATAAACTTACACTAATGTGTAACTTTACCTTTGTGAATCAGGTCCACAACTGGCGTCCGTAGGTTCTCAGTCACCATGCACCCAAACTTCCTTGCTGTCTTCACAAAGCTTGTGATCTGGAGGGGACTTGGCAAGAGAACCACACGCACCTCTATGGTCTGTTTCTGTGACAAGGAAGACTTCCAGCAGGAGCAGGCATTATCAGGCACATTCCTTCTTCCAGCAGTTTCACAAAAACACACTTTTCTTGCAGATGTTTATTCTTGTAAGGTGCTCTTGATCTGCTGTTTTTTTTTGCAGATTTATATAGCGTGAACTCCACCCGAAGGTATTGGAGCGCTTTTACATGAGCACTAGTTAGTTACACAAGGACACATTCATTATTTGGTAGGCGTGGGGAGATTTAGGGGCATATTAGCAAGACCGGCGATAAAATTATCGCCGTTTTAGCGGCAGGAAACTGCCGCTAAAACGGCGATAATGGGCTTGCTAATATGCGTTATAGAATTCCAATAGAAGCCCAGGTTAGATGTGCAGGACGTCTAACCTGGGCTCTATTGGAATTCTATAACGCATATTAGCAAGCCCATTATCGCCGGTCTTGCTAATATGCCCCTAAGTGATTTGCCAGAATCACAGGATGCTGAGCCAACGCCGAGGATCGAACCCGGTTCCCCAGCTCCAAAGTCTATTGCTTTTCATAGTTTTGCTATTCCTTAGGAACATTTCATAAAGAGATCGATAGAGCTAAAGTAAACCTACAATGATGATAGCATTGGGAAACTGACAGAGTGAAAATAAAGTTAGGTTAAACTTTTTAGAATCATTAAAATATTTAAGAAATTGAACATTTGATTCTGCCTTGAACTTGATTAACTCCTTGTGACCGCACCGGAAATGATTGATGAATAACAACAAACAAGACCAGGGTTTGCACAGAATATTAACCTAATACATGTGAGGGTTGAGATACCTTTGTAGAAGGAAATAATCATTTCTAAATTACAGTTTACTTTTAACAGCAATCTTTTCCTATTCTAGGGTGTTCCAGGAGAGGTGGATCAGAGCCACTTTTTCTAGAAATACCATTAAATCTGAAATTCTGGGAAATATTTGATCCTATGCTGAGCAGCCTGTCGCATAATAATAAGAATGTGGCATTACCAATCACATCTAATAACTTATTTCAAATTAGTTTTTTTTTTTTTTTCCAGAGTTTTATATAGCACGAACTAGACCCGAGACATCGGGTATCATGAGCACCAGTTTCGTTACAGATGGACACATTCATTTTTGTTAGGCACGGGGAGATTAAGTGATTTGCCCAGAATCACAGGATGTTGAGTGCCGTTGCCGAAACGCGAACCCGGTTCCCCAGCTTAGCGAGGTCGACTGTTCTAGCCGTAAGGCTACATCCTCTCCCCAAGTTATGACTTCAGAATTCCACCTGCAAAAGTCAGAAAAGGATGTAAATATACTTTCCTCAAACAGCAAATTAACCACCCATTTATGAGGATGTCTAGCTTTTAAGAATATATTGTTCTAGGTCTTATTTCTCTGACAACTCACAGGTTATTTATAGTGGTGTGTTTCCTTCGTGCATGGCTGCATTTCAGGGTTTGAGAGCAGGGCTCAGTGCTTCATTTGAGCTGGTGGTTTCCGATGCTCGGCACCGGCCCTTTAATGTCAGCACCAGCTTTTATGACAGTTTGCCTAACTAGGGATGAGCACAGCAACAATTGTTTATTAATTGAATATACATTAACAATGACTAATAACTGCCACCCAAGCCATTCCTATAGCTTTAGTGGTCTGGAGTAGTATGAATTGTCATACTTGTTAGCGTGAAGGTTAGTAGTTGAGTTGGTAGTGTCATTGGCAGACCTGGCAGGGGCAATGGATTTTGCAAGCTGCAGTGGCCTCCTGACGAGGGGCCTGGCATTTATTTTTTTACAAATTAAGCACTGGCAGGGTCTCATCAGTATCTCGACACACATTTAAAACTACAAATCCGATTTTGAAAATAACATGTTCACATACTTTACATATTTGCTTGCGTCATATTACAAGATGCAAACATGTATTTAATTTAGCCATGCTAATTCCATGTTTATGCTACATATTTGCGATTATGAAATCCGGTACATTAAGGGTGCAAAAGAGTGCTCAATAGCACCAGTGCAGTTAGGGAGTGAGGAAGGTGTGAGTATGGACCCCATCTAGTTTTGGCCTTTGGCTTGTTCCTGTTTTTGCTCTTTTAATTTGGTGACTTGCAACATCTTTATTACGTACTATAGGGAGTACTTTATGGCATGTGATAGATCCCAGGTGTGACTTCAATGTTCATTGGTATGAAGACTAAAACATCATCTTTATAAAGTAATACATAAACATGGCAAGATGGAAGGCTCTTTAATGTAGTATCTATTTTACTAAAACTCCTGTAGCAATTAATAACATTGCCACTTCCATAACCAGGACAGCCTGTTTTTAGGCATTTGGCTTGGTTTTTTTGACGTTAGTAATTCCATGTTCTTTATAGTTGACAGGGTTAGGCACGGGCTCCTTCAGATGCACGCATGCGCATAACAGCAGACGCTCAGATGAGTCTGAAGTCCTTGAGCTTCATAAAAGTTCAGGTAGAGTACCATGTGATTTGATATCGCTCTACAGGTCATGGGAATTGTACAGCTGGGTCAAAATGGACGCCATTTTGTGAACGCACATTTTAGAATTTGGGAGCAGGCTGTATTTCCTAAGTCATTCTAAATAACTGGGTATCTGCTGCTGTAATTCAGGTGAATCTCTTTGGATGTAGCCTCGATGACTGTTGTTACCAACTCAAGAGGTGACCCATCTGAGGAAGAAGAGAAGCAGCTGAGTCTCGAGGAATAACAGGGTCAGCCTCAGCAAGTATGAAGGCTTTGACTGACCTTGATATTCTGTAAAACGTTCCTAAATTGAAAAGTGTGCATCTGAGACGAAAATGTACGTATCTTTAGACTGCATAAGCTTATTTGGAGAAAAATGGTTGAATTTCCAAAATACATTTAATGCTGATATTTATGTGATAAGTCACGTGGCACTGGGCGAAACCTATTATTGATATTATTTCCTTAGTGCCAGGGGTTGTAGCTACAGCTGCTGTGTATTATCCATGTAAAGACATTCCAAATTGACAGTCTTTTTACATTGCTTCTGGCAGCCCTGCCTAATGTACTGAAGTCATCATTGCTGGCAACCTTGCACTGAGCTGATCACTACCAGAAATCTTGCATAGGGTGGCCACCAAGGTAATCTTGTCTGATGTGGTCATTATTACAACACTAATAGTATTAGTAGCTCGGAATGATTTTCATTGAGCATAAATAGCTCTTATTACAGAAAAGGTTGGAGACCCCTGTTCTAGACAGTCACACAAAGGGAGCTGGGGTGTGGCAGTTGCATCCTGATGGCCCATTACCAGGCTGATGGGCCTTCCTGAGGTAGATTGGGAGGGAGGAGTTGCACCTGAATAGGGCTGTGCATGTCTCCACACAGAGAGCTGCATACTCCTCTGTAGCGAGTCTGGTGTCAGGGCAGGAAAGGCAGGGACCTTGTGATCTTCAAAAGCCTCTTTGATGTCTCCTCCACTTCAAAGGCACATTTAGGTATAAGTACTGGACCCCTGACACCACCAAATCAGAACTTTGCTGGAACCAAGGACATTCTGCCTAGAAGAAGAGCTGCTGTGCTGTAGGAGAGACTGACACTTTGCTACCTCCCTTGCTGTGTTGACCTGCTGCCTGCTGATTGCTGTGCTGTAGGAGGGACTGCAACATTGCTACCTTCTCTGCTATGTTGGCCTGCTGTCTTCTGCTTCTTGCCTGTGAGTGAGAAGGACTGGACCTCTTCTCTTCATCCTTGAACCCAAGTTTCTCCAAGGGCTTGTTGGCTTGCTTCGTGTTCTCTGAAGTCTCAGAGTCACAAAAGACTTCTTGAAAGTCTGCTGGTGCTGCAGGACTCTGCCATCTGTGAGTCCTACCCTTGCCTGAGGTGCCCCCTCCAGTCCTGGGCCTTAGAAGTTGGTTCTGCATCTGTGTTCTTTAAAAATCGATGCAGTGACCAATTTACACTGATCAGAACTGATGCAGTGCCCACCTGCACTGGTGTAATGCCGATTCCACAACAACACGGATCCTGACTGTGAAGTTCAACGATGACACAGCGCCAATCCAGAGACGCCGCTGTGAGGCTCGACTCCGACGCATTGACCCGACTGCGTGAATTGGAACCAACGCATCTAGTCTTCGACGGCGACGCTTGCTCCATACAAAGGTACTTTTTCAGCGGGCCCTGCATGGGTTCTGCAGCCAGCCTGCCCTCCATCACGGTCAGCCTGAACTTTGGATTTACACCGGTCTAGCGCGACCTCAAGTAACCTTTTAGCGTTATTGACTTCTAAGCACTGTTTTTGGATTTAATCTTTCAAAATTCATATCTCAAGTTCTACTTATTGGATTTTTGTTGTTTTGGTCTCGCTTTACTCAGATACATATTCTCTATATTTCTAAACTGGTGTGGAGTCCTTTTGTGGTATTTTCACTGTGTTACTGTAATTTAAGTGTTGCACAAATATTTTACACATTGCCTCTTAAGTTAAGCCTGACTGTGTCATTCTACCAGGTGAGCACAGGTTAGTTTAGGTTGTGTATCTGACTTACCCTGACTAGGATTGTGGTACCTGCTCGGACAGGGTGTATACTCTGCCAACCAGAAACTTCAGTTTCTAACAGGGACATGCAATAAAATGCACTCTGTACTATTTTCCATCTATTTTCCTTCCACTCTTTGGCTCCTCGTTGCTAATGCACGCTCAAACTCACACTTGTGCACACCTGCCTTACATGCTTCAGCACGTTAAACCCAGACCTATTGAGTTTGTCAACGTCAAGGAAGTTAATATTTGATTTTACATATAGAAAGCGATAGGTACTCGAGGAATTCATGCTGAAAAAGGCAGGATTCTAGGATGCACTGCTTCATATGGAGATTGAAACACAATTGGTTAATGTTAGTGCTCGTTTTTCATCCCCAGTAACTGTACTGGATCTGTAAACGGGGATCGAAAGATAACCGAGTGGGCTGAGTACCTGCCTAGATCTCTGTAGGCTGCACAGTCCCACCGAGGCTGCTTCAGCCTGTCATCCTTCCAAGGATTATACAATAAGCAGGAAACAACCTCCTATTCAAGGGCTTCCAGGCAATTCAGTATATTGCGTGAGTAATATAAAATGTTTAGTGCATAAGAGTTTGCAAGGGATTCCTCTTCACAAAACTGCTGGAAAATCTAGATTACAGTTAATTTCTGATTCACAATGTCCCCTATCCGAACCGAAAGACTACTGAACAAGGGTCCCTGATTTCAATACCTGTAGTCATTTATGAATGTTGTTAAAGGGTGGCTCTCTTTTTAGAAATGAATGCGAACTTAATTTCTCTGACAGTTCTCGAGCATTAACTGATAAGGCTCCTTCAACGGCCTTTATCTAGAGCACAGGTCCTAGAAGGGCAGAAGTTTATCTGTCTGGTACATCATATCTCAAAGGAGAAAGCTGAGGCTGACGATGACTTAAAGTAAACTGTTTAAAACATGTATTTCCACAAATTGTTGGCTGCATACTGGCTTGTTAGTCTCTGCAGCTTGGATTTCCGAGTGTTCCTTCTTATCTGCCCCAGACGATCTCTTTTATCGGATCACTGCCTTACAGATTTCGGAAGTAGCTAATAAGTAAGCACATATAACAAAAAAAACATAAATGTCCTTGTATCTTAGAGGGGAGGATTTTGTAGGTCACCTCTTTTAGTTTGTTGACCTTTTTAAGGAACCAATCCTTCTTCCTGTTTAGCTCTTTGGTGCCTTGCAAGATACTAATAATATATAGTATGGTGTGTTTTACACAAGAACGACACAAGGATTCTCAGATCTCCAGGAAAACAACATTTTGCCCATTGGAGCGCTCCCCATTAACTGAACAAGGAACTGTTTTGGGCCTTTTGTAGTAACTTTTAGGCACCAGCAGATGGCATCTTGAGACTGCAGTCTTCTTGCACCATATGGGACCCCCAAATCTAACTTTACACAATGCGTACAGTTGCAGAAAAAACACTAAATGTGATTAAATTGGAACCATATTTTCTGTTACACAGAAGACTCGTCCTCTGCTGTCATTTGCATTAATCACTTATCTATTTAAACCCGTCATTTTGTGAACAGCTCGTCCCCACCAGTGCTTCTGTTATATATGAAGTGAAGAGGGAAGACACATTGGTACATCTATTCTGATGTGTTTCCATCTAGGAAAGCTGGGTGCCATTTACACTGCACATAATAGATCCCGTGCTGTGCTGTATATGGCCTTATTAAAAGCAGAGGCCGATGACGGCACTGAGTCTGACAGTGACTTTGAACATCGGCTGCATCGCCACGTGACGTCTAAGCAGTGGGGTAACGTAAGCTGAGGCCTCCCTGCAAAATGTGAAGTGGGGCTCCCGGGTTTCTCGTGTCTCACAAATATTCATTGGCCTTGGGTGTAATGTGGACCCTCTGAAGGCTTTGGGGTGCCCTGAAGGGTTAGGGGTGTGTAACGTGGCCCCAGGCCACGGGCCCTGAGTAGTGTGGGGAGCGCAGAATGAGACACAGCCACACACGGGTAGTTGCATTGGGCCGGAAGTCACGAGCGACCTCCGCCCATTTATTTAAGCTCTCTGGCCACGCCTGGCCAGAGAGTGATACATTGTGTGGGGACCCTTCCGGGCCAGGGGTTATTATACTTGTGGCAGCTAGACCGCTACATCCCATCCCAAGTCAGTGTTCAAAATCAACTAAATAAAATTTAACACATAAAGTCTGCAAGTCTTTGGCTCGGTCTGGGATTTGGTCTCAGATTGTATTTACGCTGGCGATCCCCTTGACTTCTCGTCGGACTACCAGGCAACGGGGTCTTCGAGATGGTGTTCTGTTCAGTTTCCGCAGTTTGGGCTGGAGGCATGTTGGCTCCGGCTTGATCTTTTTCCGGACACGTGGTGAGACCCCCGCTCGCTGTCTCGCCACCTTCCGCCATTCCTGGAGGCATTGCCTCCGCATCTGACACTTGTACTCTTTTGAACCAGGATATGTTTCTGGTGATAATCTCCTCTCCTCGTTGGGCGATAAGGGCAGTTCCGTTGAGCCTCAGGATGGTCCACAGCCCGGGTTCATACATTGTGCGAAATGTTCCCCCTCTGCGGCGATTCCGCACTAGGACCATACATCCCGGTGCAATGAAGCGAGCTTTCGCCCTTCTTCGCCCACTGGCCCTCTCATTATTTGCTGTTCGCCGAGTTTGGGTGTTCATCGGGTCGTACGGTTCAGGGACCCAGTTTTCCGCCACCGGGAGGGTGTCTCGACGGGGTCCAGCTAGCATCAAGGACCAGAGCGACCTCTGAGCCGTGCAGTGCGGGGCGCTACGATATTACCGTAGGAACCTTTGGAGCGCCACCTCAGGACTGGACTGCTCTGCCACCGCTATTCCGCTTCTCCGTTGGCCTGCGGCCATTGTGGAGTGATGCGATGATGGTGGACCACAAGCAGTGTTAACAGGTTCTTGAAATCTCCCCCTTGAAACGGGGGCCCGTTGTCCGTCTTGATTACGTGCGGTAACCCGAAGAGTGCAAAGGTCTTCTCCAGGACGGGTTTTAGGTGGGCGAAGGATGTAGACAGTATCACTTCGACTATCGGGTACTTCGTGTAGCTGTCAATCAGGACAGCGGTCACCCGCCCGTCTGAAAAACTCCCGAAGTCTAGGCTCACCCACGACCACGGGGATGGCGCGGGGTCTTCTGTTATCACGGGCGCAGGGGCCTCCTGGCTGCTGGTGAGTTGGCAGGCTCTGCAGTTCCTCACCAATGTGTCCACAGCTGCCTCAAGGCCAGGGAACCACACTTTTTCGCTCATCCTCAACTTCATCCTCATAGTCCCCTGGTGTCCTTCGTGTGCTAGTATTGTGGCTCGCTCCTGGAGGCTTGCACGGATGACAATCCGGGAGCCTCTTGACACTACTCCATCTGCAGCGGCGCACAGTTCGTTCCGTACTTTCCAGATCTTTCCTAGCCGGGCTCTATCCAATTCGTTCCACCCATTGGCGCCGTGAAGGAAGTCTTCCCAGGATCCTTTCTGCAGGGAGTCCATCACTTTCTGGAGCACAGCGTCGGTGCTGGTCTCAGCCTTGATTTCCTCCATGGTGAGGGCTCGTGGACATGCCCATTGTGAAAGCATGTTGATGTATACTTCTGTTCACAGTTCTTGTTCATTGGTTTCTTCTGTTAGGTCTGGTGGATGCCATGACAGGAAGTCTGCAGGATTCTTTGCCCCAGGACGATATACTAGTTCCATTTGATAGTGCTGTAGTTGTATCGCCCAATGCTCTATTCTTGGTGGTGGGTGTGGTGCAGTGCCTATGAACAGTGGAATCAGTGGTTGGTGGTCTGTCACCACTCTGAAGGGATGCCCGCTGGCATATAAGTGGAAATGGTTGCAGGCCCACTTAATCGCAAGTGCTTCCCTTTCAATTTGGGAATAGCGGGCTTCCGTCAGTGTGAGAGCCTTGCTCGCGAACGCGAGTGGAGCCCATTTTCCTGGTTCTGTCTCTTGTGCTAGGAGCGCTCCAAGCCCGGCGGGGCTGGCATCCACCACCAGTTCTGTCGGCTGGGTAGTGTCGAAGTACGCCATGGTGGTTTTCCCCAGGAGTGCCGGCTTGACTTTCTGGAAAGCTTCTTCTTCTTCTTTCTCCCACTTCCAGGTGGCATCCTTTTTTGTCATAGCGCGCAGTGGTTCAGCTATTGTGGCTAGGTTTGGTATGAACCGCCCGCAGTAGGTGGCCATTCCTAAGAAACTCCAAGTCTCTGAAGCTGTCGTCCTGGCTGGGGCTTGCTGTATGGCCTGCGACTTCCGGGGGTCCACCTTGACTCCGTCTTGGCTGAACACGTAGCCAAAGAATTCAATGGATTTTTGAAACATCTGACATTTGTCTCGGTGGAGGGTTACCCCATGTTCGGTGAGACGTTGTAGAGTGGCTCGGAGGTGACGATGATGGTCCTCTATGGTTGCGGAGTGTATCAAAATATCGTCCCTGACGTTTAATACCCCTTGGAGTCCTGACAGCACTTCTCGGACGGCATTCTGGAATATCTCTGCAGCAGAGGAAATCCCAAAATTCAGTCTCTTGTAGCGGCGCAGTCCCAGGTGGGTCGAGAAGGTTGTGATTTATCGGCTCTCCTCCGCTAGCCTCAACTGGTGGTATCCTGTGTTGAGGTCTAACTTGGAGAACCAGCGGGATCCATTTAGATCAGCCAGGATGTCATTGACCGTTGGCGTCAGGTGTCTTTCCCGCTTAATCGCCTGGTTGGGCATGCGCATGTCGATGCAGAGCCTGATTTTTCCTGGCTGCTTCGGCTTCTCTGCTATCACCATGGTGGAGACCCATGGAGTTGGCCCAGTAACTTTTTCTATGACCCCTTGGTGTTCGAGATTGTGTAGTTCTTGCTCAACGAGGGATCAGAGATGGAAGGGTATGCGTCGGTGCCGCAACGCGACTGGTTTTACTGCCTTGTCGATGTGTAATTTGATCGGGGGCCTCTTCACGCACCCAAGTCCTTTGAAAAGTTGTGGGAATAGTTGTAACACATCCTCGGTCTGCAGGGTTCTGACTGCGTTGGCAAATGTGAATAGGCCATGGTCTTCTGCCGTATGGCTTCTCACTAAAATGTCTGCTTCTCTGTCCACCACGTGGAACATCGTGGCGATCTCGTGGCTTTCTGATTTGACCTGCACCGTCATCTTACCCTTGAGGGGTAGGGGTGTCTGGCTGCCATACGTGAGGATCCTTACATGCGACGGGGTCAATATGGGTCTTGGATTCAGCCGCTTGTATTGTTGGCACCCCATCACGTTTACAGATGCCTCTGTGTCGATTAGCGCAGTGACCTGTGATCCAGCAATTTCGAGAGCACACGTGGGTTGTGGGCGCCGCCTCTGCTTGAGGTCACTGGCAAACGAAATGAGGTAGCATTCCCCTTCCTCCTCTGTGGATGAATCCTCTAGGTAATGTCTGTGCCGCGCTGGTGTTTTGAGCGCTTTCGGCTTTTCGGAATCTTTAAGTGACAGGTGCCTTACTGTTTTTGACGGTGGTCTTCTTCTGCGAGTTCCTCGGTTTCGTGGTCCTCCTCTGCACACACTCGCGAAATGGTTGGGGGTGCCACACTTGGAGCACGTCCGTCCTTGTGCGGGGCATTCTTCTTGAGAGTGTTCTTCCTTTCCGCAGTATCCGCAGCGCGATCCTTGCGTGTTCTTGTTTGGCCACTACCCACGGGTGCCTCTGTTCTGTGTGCGCACTGCGTCTGCTCATTCAGTCTTGATCGCCACTGGCTTCTCCGCCTGTTGGGTGATTGCGACGTCCATCACTGTTGCCCTGGCACCCGATAGGTCATGCGATCGTGCCATGATGAGGATGTCTTCGAGGGTGACCCCTGGCTGTCGCAGAATGAGGGTCCGAAGGTTCTTGTTTCTGCAGCCTTGGATGACTTGGGCTCTTACCTCCTTGTTCTGGTCGTCATCCGTGCATGTGCTGGCCAGCTCTCTTAGCAGCGCGTGGAATGCATCCATTGACTCCCCTCTCTTTGACATGCTTGTCGAAGCTTGAACCACTTGTAGTCCGGGTTCAGTTGAGGATCAAAATGCATGTTCAGGGCCCTGACTGCCGCATCGTAATCGTTGTGTGCTCCGGTGTCTGGTAGGTGAGCAAACAGCTTGTATATCTCCTCCCCCGCGAAGTGTAACAGTAGGGACCTCTTAATTGCACCATCCGTTTCACGTGTCGCAGTAAAGTAGTTGTTTAGCCTACTGATCCAGACAGTCCACCTGGGGGATGCGGTGGCTGGGTCTATCAACTCACTGAATGGGGGCAGAGCGTTGATCTGGGAATGCTGCGACGTGGGTTGTACTGCTTGTAGCACTGGTGGTACATTTTGTGGAGCTACCTGTGCTGCTGGGTCTGACATGGTTGTACTTTGATTGTGCTTGGCGTTGTTCTTGTAAGCTGCCCACTTGAAGACTGTAGCTTTCTACCACTATTGTCTCTAGTTGCTTGTGTCTGTGTAGTATTTTCCTGTCTTGCTTTTTTGTTGTTGTTTGTTTTGTTCCTCTTCAGCTTAGGAATCCCTTTGTCTTTCCTTGTCTATTTCTTTTGTACAAGCGGTGCCTGTTAACTGTTCCACGATAGATACCCAGTCTTTATTTTGCCCTCTGCTGCCTGGGGCTGATGAATGGCTTCTACCGCTTGGCAGGCAGACGCGCTGAGGCACTGCCACGTGCGTGTGGAATTGCAGCTATGCAGTAATGCGTTGTCAGGCAGATTTCCGGCTGGGATCAATGAGCGCATGCGCACTTTGCCCTGCAGCGCTCATGAGGCCTGATGCACACAGGCCTCCGCGTGCACTGTGCTGCAGCAGAAATGGCAGCGACAGGGTTGCAGGGTGTTGGCGCGGTCGCGGTACCTTGCCTGACGGTGCAGCGTGGAGGTGGCGTAGCTCCAGTAAAGCGCACTTTTCCGGCACTGCCTCGTGTCAACTGGAGCAGCAGCGTGCACTCGGCGGGTCTGCCGGCATCGATATCACCCCTTCGGTGCCGTGTCGTCCTTTTCTGCGGACGCAGGACGGAGGTGAGGAGGCAGTGTCGGGTGGGGAGCAGACTGCAGGTGATGCCCACCCTCGTCGCCAGTGTAACGTGGCCACGGGCCCTGAATAGTGTGGGGGAGCGCAGAATGAGACACAGCCACACACGGGTAGTTGCATTGGGCCGGAAGTCACGAGCGACCTCTGCCTGTTTATTTAAGCTCTCTGGCCACGCCTGGCCAGAAAGTGATACATTGTGTGGGGACCTTTCTGGGCCAGGGGTTAATATACTTGCGGCAGCTAGACCGCTACAGGGGTGTTACTGCGTCTAAGATTTTAGGAAGATTAAAAGGAAGAAAAAACAAGTGTGTTTAGAAGCCTTTGTACGAATGCAGCATAACAGGACGAAATAGCCACGATATGCTTTAGTTTGTTTCTTTTACTGAAATTGTATCGTCGTGTAAATACTGCTGTAACATTTGCAGCAGAGCAAAAATACTAGTAATTTGAGGTACTTGCACCTCTGTGAAGCACTCTTGTGCACGAAATATCGCATACATGGGCCTTAAAGTGGGTATGAAGCAGTGGCGTAGCAAGGGGCAGCTGTCCGCATCGAGCGGCACAAATTTTGGGGGCTTTTTTAGGTCTGATCTTTCAGGCAGCTTTAGCTGTCTCACCACACTGTTTTTCCAAAATATTCATACATACCCCACATACTTAGAAGGTTTTTGGACAGCAGACTTCTTCTATTGGTCTTTTAAATTGTTGTTCAAATTTTACTTCCGCCCACCACAAGAACCTCATGGACAGCGGATTAGGGTATGTTACCCATTTGCCTCCTTCACTTTGAATGACTGCAGCAAGGATGTGCACATTGTTCCCATCTGCCTTTCTCTTCTAGGATGCTTGTTTCCGGTCCAGGGAAGACATGGCTTGGCAGTTCGTGCTGGACTGTTCCCATGAGGCACAGGGTCAGACTGATTTGCATATGGCCATGTCTGAACTGGGGTGGTGGAGTGAGCTAAAGAATGATGATGGATTAAACCCAGATCAGTTGACTGGGGGTGAGTGTTTGATTGGCTCAAGCGTTCCGTCCATCATCCCCTTTTGTATCGCTTTGTTCGCCCTAAGTTGGCGGGGGTATGCCCAGACGTGGGTCCCTTGCTCACTTTGCCACTGGATTCAAGCAAGCCTGGCTGATGACGGCTGGAATGCCAGAAACCGGTCCTAGGATGCTTGTTTCCGGTCCAGGGAAGACATGGCTTGGCAGTTCGTGCTGGACTGTTCCCATGAGGCACAGGGTCAGACTGATTTGCATATGGCCATGTCTGAACTGGGGTGGTGGAGTGAGCTAAAGAATGATGATGGATTAAACCCAGATCAGTTGACTGGGGGTGAGTGTTTGATTGGCTCAAACGTTCCGTCCATCATCCCCTTTTGTATCGCTTTGTTCGCCCTAAGTTGGCGGGGGTATGCCCAGACGTGGGTCCCTTGCTCACTTTGCCACTGGATTCAAGCAAGCCTGGCTGATGACGGCTGGAATGCCAGAAACCGGTCCTAGGATGCTTGTTTCCGGTCCAGGGAAGACATGGCTTGGCAGTTCGTGCTGGACTGTTCCCATGAGGCACAGGGTCAGACTGATTTGCATATGGCCATGTCTGAACTGGGGTGGTGGAGTGAGCTAAAGAATGATGATGGATTAAACCCAGATCAGTTGACTGGGGGTGAGTGTTTGATTGGCTCAAACGTTCCGTCCATCATCCCCTTTTGTATCGCTTTGTTCGCCCTAAGTTGGCGGGGGTATGCCCAGACGTGGGTCCCTTGCTCACTTTGCCACTGGATTCAAGCAAGCCTGGCTGATGACGGCTGGAATGCCAGAAACCGGTCCTAGGATGCTTGTTTCCGGTCCAGGGAAGACATGGCTTGGCAGTTCGTGCTGGACTGTTCCCATGAGGCACAGGGTCAGACTGATTTGCATATGGCCATGTCTGAACTGGGGTGGTGGAGTGAGCTAAAGAATGATGATGGATTAAACCCAGATCAGTTGACTGGGGGTGAGTGTTTGATTGGCTCAAACGTTCCGTCCATCATCCCCTTTTGTATCGCTTTGTTCGCCCTAAGTTGGCGGGGGTATGCCCAGACGTGGGTCCCTTGCTCACTTTGCCACTGGATTCAAGCAAGCCTGGCTGATGACGGCTGGAATGCCAGAAACCGGTCCTAGGATGCTTGTTTCCGGTCCAGGGAAGACATGGCTTGGCAGTTCGTGCTGGACTGTTCCCATGAGGCACAGGGTCAGACTGATTTGCATATGGCCATGTCTGAACTGGGGTGGTGGAGTGAGCTAAAGAATGATGATGGATTAAACCCAGATCAGTTGACTGGGGGTGAGTGTTTGATTGGCTCAAACGTTCCGTCCATCATCCCCTTTTGTATCGCTTTGTTCGCCCTAAGTTGGCGGGGGTATGCCCAGACGTGGGTCCCTTGCTCACTTTGCCACTGGATTCAAGCAAGCCTGGCTGATGACGGCTGGAATGCCAGAAACCGGTCCTAGGATGCTTGTTTCCGGTCCAGGGAAGACATGGCTTGGCAGTTCGTGCTGGACTGTTCCCATGAGGCACAGGGTCAGACTGATTTGCATATGGCCATGTCTGAACTGGGGTGGTGGAGTGAGCTAAAGAATGATGATGGATTAAACCCAGATCAGTTGACTGGGGGTGAGTGTTTGATTGGCTCAAACGTTCCGTCCATCATCCCCTTTTGTATCGCTTTGTTCGCCCTAAGTTGGCGGGGGTATGCCCAGACGTGGGTCCCTTGCTCACTTTGCCACTGGATTCAAGCAAGCCTGGCTGATGACGGCTGGAATGCCAGAAACCGGTCCTAGGATGCTTGTTTCCGGTCCAGGGAAGACATGGCTTGGCAGTTCGTGCTGGACTGTTCCCATGAGGCACAGGGTCAGACTGATTTGCATATGGCCATGTCTGAACTGGGGTGGTGGAGTGAGCTAAAGAATGATGATGGATTAAACCCAGATCAGTTGACTGGGGGTGAGTGTTTGATTGGCTCAAACGTTCCGTCCATCATCCCCTTTTGTATCGCTTTGTTCGCCCTAAGTTGGCGGGGGTATGCCCAGACGTGGGTCCCTTGCTCACTTTGCCACTGGATTCAAGCAAGCCTGGCTGATGACGGCTGGAATGCCAGAAACCGGTCCTAGGATGCTTGTTTCCGGTCCAGGGAAGACATGGCTTGGCAGTTCGTGCTGGACTGTTCCCATGAGGCACAGGGTCAGACTGATTTGCATATGGCCATGTCTGAACTGGGGTGGTGGAGTGAGCTAAAGAATGATGATGGATTAAACCCAGATCAGTTGACTGGGGGTGAGTGTTTGATTGGCTCAAACGTTCCGTCCATCATCCCCTTTTGTATCGCTTTGTTCGCCCTAAGTTGGCGGGGGTATGCCCAGACGTGGGTCCCTTGCTCACTTTGCCACTGGATTCAAGCAAGCCTGGCTGATGACGGCTGGAATGCCAGAAACCGGTCCTAGGATGCTTGTTTCCGGTCCAGGGAAGACATGGCTTGGCAGTTCGTGCTGGACTGTTCCCATGAGGCACAGGGTCAGACTGATTTGCATATGGCCATGTCTGAACTGGGGTGGTGGAGTGAGCTAAAGAATGATGATGGATTAAACCCAGATCAGTTGACTGGGGGTGAGTGTTTGATTGGCTCAAACGTTCCGTCCATCATCCCCTTTTGTATCGCTTTGTTCGCCCTAAGTTGGCGGGGGTATGCCCAGACGTGGGTCCCTTGCTCACTTTGCCACTGGATTCAAGCAAGCCTGGCTGATGACGGCTGGAATGCCAGAAACCGGTCCTAGGATGCTTGTTTCCGGTCCAGGAAGACATGGCTTGGCAGTTCGTGCTGGACTGTTCCCATGAGGCACAGGGTCAGACTGATTTGCATATGGCCATGTCTGAACTGGGGTGGTGGAGTGAGCTAAAGAATGATGATGGATTAAACCCAGATCAGTTGACTGGGGGTGAGTGTTTGATTGGCTCAAACGTTCCGTCCATCATCCCCTTTTGTATCGCTTTGTTCGCCCTAAGTTGGCGGGGGTATGCCCAGACGTGGGTCCCTTGCTCACTTTGCCACTGGATTCAAGCAAGCCTGGCTGATGACGGCTGGAATGCCAGAAACCGGTCCTAGGATGCTTGTTTCCGGTCCAGGGAAGACATGGCTTGGCAGTTCGTGCTGGACTGTTCCCATGAGGCACAGGGTCAGACTGATTTGCATATGGCCATGTCTGAACTGGGGTGGTGGAGTGAGCTAAAGAATGATGATGGATTAAACCCAGATCAGTTGACTGGGGGTGAGTGTTTGATTGGCTCAAACGTTCCGTCCATCATCCCCTTTTGTATCGCTTTGTTCGCCCTAAGTTGGCGGGGGTATGCCCAGACGTGGGTCCCTTGCTCACTTTGCCACTGGATTCAAGCAAGCCTGGCTGATGACGGCTGGAATGCCAGAAACCGGTCCTAGGATGCTTGTTTCCGGTCCAGGGAAGACATGGCTTGGCAGTTCGTGCTGGACTGTTCCCATGAGGCACAGGGTCAGACTGATTTGCATATGGCCATGTCTGAACTGGGGTGGTGGAGTGAGCTAAAGAATGATGATGGATTAAACCCAGATCAGTTGACTGGGGGTGAGTGTTTGATTGGCTCAAACGTTCCGTCCATCATCCCCTTTTGTATCGCTTTGTTCGCCCTAAGTTGGCGGGGGTATGCCCAGACGTGGGTCCCTTGCTCACTTTGCCACTGGATTCAAGCAAGCCTGGCTGATGACGGCTGGAATGCCAGAAACCGGTCCTAGGATGCTTGTTTCCGGTCCAGGGAAGACATGGCTTGGCAGTTCGTGCTGGACTGTTCCCATGAGGCACAGGGTCAGACTGATTTGCATATGGCCATGTCTGAACTGGGGTGGTGGAGTGAGCTAAAGAATGATGATGGATTAAACCCAGATCAGTTGACTGGGGGTGAGTGTTTGATTGGCTCAAACGTTCCGTCCATCATCCCCTTTTGTATCGCTTTGTTCGCCCTAAGTTGGCGGGGGTATGCCCAGACGTGGGTCCCTTGCTCACTTTGCCACTGGATTCAAGCAAGCCTGGCTGATGACGGCTGGAATGCCAGAAACCGGTCCTAGGATGCTTGTTTCCGGTCCAGGGAAGACATGGCTTGGCAGTTCGTGCTGGACTGTTCCCATGAGGCACAGGGTCAGACTGATTTGCATATGGCCATGTCTGAACTGGGGTGGTGGAGTGAGCTAAAGAATGATGATGGATTAAACCCAGATCAGTTGACTGGGGGTGAGTGTTTGATTGGCTCAAACGTTCCGTCCATCATCCCCTTTTGTATCGCTTTGTTCGCCCTAAGTTGGCGGGGGTATGCCCAGACGTGGGTCCCTTGCTCACTTTGCCACTGGATTCAAGCAAGCCTGGCTGATGACGGCTGGAATGCCAGAAACCGGTCCTAGGATGCTTGTTTCCGGTCCAGGGAAGACATGGCTTGGCAGTTCGTGCTGGACTGTTCCCATGAGGCACAGGGTCAGACTGATTTGCATATGGCCATGTCTGAACTGGGGTGGTGGAGTGAGCTAAAGAATGATGATGGATTAAACCCAGATCAGTTGACTGGGGGTGAGTGTTTGATTGGCTCAAACGTTCCGTCCATCATCCCCTTTTGTATCGCTTTGTTCGCCCTAAGTTGGCGGGGGTATGCCCAGACGTGGGTCCCTTGCTCACTTTGCCACTGGATTCAAGCAAGCCTGGCTGATGACGGCTGGAATGCCAGAAACCGGTCCTAGGATGCTTGTTTCCGGTCCAGGGAAGACATGGCTTGGCAGTTCGTGCTGGACTGTTCCCATGAGGCACAGGGTCAGACTGATTTGCATATGGCCATGTCTGAACTGGGGTGGTGGAGTGAGCTAAAGAATGATGATGGATTAAACCCAGATCAGTTGACTGGGGGTGAGTGTTTGATTGGCTCAAACGTTCCGTCCATCATCCCCTTTTGTATCGCTTTGTTCGCCCTAAGTTGGCGGGGGTATGCCCAGACGTGGGTCCCTTGCTCACTTTGCCACTGGATTCAAGCAAGCCTGGCTGATGACGGCTGGAATGCCAGAAACCGGTCCTAGGATGCTTGTTTCCGGTCCAGGGAAGACATGGCTTGGCAGTTCGTGCTGGACTGTTCCCATGAGGCACAGGGTCAGACTGATTTGCATATGGCCATGTCTGAACTGGGGTGGTGGAGTGAGCTAAAGAATGATGATGGATTAAACCCAGATCAGTTGACTGGGGGTGAGTGTTTGATTGGCTCAAACGTTCCGTCCATCATCCCCTTTTGTATCGCTTTGTTCGCCCTAAGTTGGCGGGGGTATGCCCAGACGTGGGTCCCTTGCTCACTTTGCCACTGGATTCAAGCAAGCCTGGCTGATGACGGCTGGAATGCCAGAAACCGGTCCTAGGATGCTTGTTTCCGGTCCAGGGAAGACATGGCTTGGCAGTTCGTGCTGGACTGTTCCCATGAGGCACAGGGTCAGACTGATTTGCATATGGCCATGTCTGAACTGGGGTGGTGGAGTGAGCTAAAGAATGATGATGGATTAAACCCAGATCAGTTGACTGGGGGTGAGTGTTTGATTGGCTCAAACGTTCCGTCCATCATCCCCTTTTGTATCGCTTTGTTCGCCCTAAGTTGGCGGGGGTATGCCCAGACGTGGGTCCCTTGCTCACTTTGCCACTGGATTCAAGCAAGCCTGGCTGATGACGGCTGGAATGCCAGAAACCGGTCCTAGGATGCTTGTTTCCGGTCCAGGGAAGACATGGCTTGGCAGTTCGTGCTGGACTGTTCCCATGAGGCACAGGGTCAGACTGATTTGCATATGGCCATGTCTGAACTGGGGTGGTGGAGTGAGCTAAAGAATGATGATGGATTAAACCCAGATCAGTTGACTGGGGGTGAGTGTTTGATTGGCTCAAACGTTCCGTCCATCATCCCCTTTTGTATCGCTTTGTTCGCCCTAAGTTGGCGGGGGTATGCCCAGACGTGGGTCCCTTGCTCACTTTGCCACTGGATTCAAGCAAGCCTGGCTGATGACGGCTGGAATGCCAGAAACCGGTCCTAGGATGCTTGTTTCCGGTCCAGGGAAGACATGGCTTGGCAGTTCGTGCTGGACTGTTCCCATGAGGCACAGGGTCAGACTGATTTGCATATGGCCATGTCTGAACTGGGGTGGTGGAGTGAGCTAAAGAATGATGATGGATTAAACCCAGATCAGTTGACTGGGGGTGAGTGTTTGATTGGCTCAAACGTTCCGTCCATCATCCCCTTTTGTATCGCTTTGTTCGCCCTAAGTTGGCGGGGGTATGCCCAGACGTGGGTCCCTTGCTCACTTTGCCACTGGATTCAAGCAAGCCTGGCTGATGACGGCTGGAATGCCAGAAACCGGTCCTAGGATGCTTGTTTCCGGTCCAGGGAAGACATGGCTTGGCAGTTCGTGCTGGACTGTTCCCATGAGGCACAGGGTCAGACTGATTTGCATATGGCCATGTCTGAACTGGGGTGGTGGAGTGAGCTAAAGAATGATGATGGATTAAACCCAGATCAGTTGACTGGGGGTGAGTGTTTGATTGGCTCAAACGTTCCGTCCATCATCCCCTTTTGTATCGCTTTGTTCGCCCTAAGTTGGCGGGGGTATGCCCAGACGTGGGTCCCTTGCTCACTTTGCCACTGGATTCAAGCAAGCCTGGCTGATGACGGCTGGAATGCCAGAAACCGGTCCTAGGATGCTTGTTTCCGGTCCAGGGAAGACATGGCTTGGCAGTTCGTGCTGGACTGTTCCCATGAGGCACAGGGTCAGACTGATTTGCATATGGCCATGTCTGAACTGGGGTGGTGGAGTGAGCTAAAGAATGATGATGGATTAAACCCAGATCAGTTGACTGGGGGTGAGTGTTTGATTGGCTCAAACGTTCCGTCCATCATCCCCTTTTGTATCGCTTTGTTCGCCCTAAGTTGGCGGGGGTATGCCCAGACGTGGGTCCCTTGCTCACTTTGCCACTGGATTCAAGCAAGCCTGGCTGATGACGGCTGGAATGCCAGAAACCGGTCCTAGGATGCTTGTTTCCGGTCCAGGGAAGACATGGCTTGGCAGTTCGTGCTGGACTGTTCCCATGAGGCACAGGGTCAGACTGATTTGCATATGGCCATGTCTGAACTGGGGTGGTGGAGTGAGCTAAAGAATGATGATGGATTAAACCCAGATCAGTTGACTGGGGGTGAGTGTTTGATTGGCTCAAACGTTCCGTCCATCATCCCCTTTTGTATCGCTTTCTCTTCAGTGATAACATATTAATAATAAAACACATAGCAGAACTGAAAGGCTTGTCGTTTACAAACATCGCTAGTAAAACGGCTATGTTAGTGATTTTTTTTTATTTCGAATTTTTGTTGCAGGCATATGATGGTCTGAATATTCCATTTTTTGTTCACTTTGAAGTAGACAAAAGTAAAATTGATTTCCGGTGGAATTATTTTTAAGTGTGTAAAAATATATTTTATTTTAAAATCGCTGTGTTTTTTATATACAGCCTATAGCTGGTGTAAATGAAAAAAATATATTTTCTCCTTACTGCCTCTCCTCTTCAGATTAAAAAAAAGATGACCCTTTGTCTGGCACGTCATTGATCTATCTTACCCTCAGGCATGGGTGTCTGCAGAAAGTTTTTCAAGGGGGGCATAATTTTAACGTCATCCATCCTCCGACCCTTTTTGACAATATCAAAGGGCAGGGGTATAGTCATTAAAGGGCAAATGAAAAATCTAGGGGGGGCAAGAGCCCTCCCCCATTCCTACCCATCAGACAACCAGGCCTTGAGGGCAATGTGGGTGGGAGAATGGCAGACAAGTGTTGTTCTACCACAATATTGAATTTAAAAAATCGGCCTGCCAGAATATTGTATCCAGCATATCATCTGCCACAATAAAGGTAAATATATATTGGCAAATATAGATCTAGTATTCTTAACTGCAAATCTATGTACCTTTGCATTATATATAACCTCAACATATATACATGTGGACTTAAAATAATAAATCTGTACTTAACTATATACACTTAGCTTTGTCAATATTCTGAATACAAGGGGACTGATTCACAAAAGCATTTATGAGTGCAGCAAGTAATATTACAGGCATACTCTTTCACTTACTCTTACATGCCTTAGAGAATCAACCCCAAAACATCTAGCTCCCTAATAATACAAGTGTAGAGGGCACAGTCCTTTCTATTTGTACTAATTGTGTATGACTATTACCTGACTGTAACGAGCCCATCCCCCAGGGCCATTGTTTTTTAAATAAAAGGGAGGGAGGCTGCGTTGTCCCCTCCCCGAGCCTTTATAGGCCCTGGGGACCCCATCCCCCAAGGCCTTTTTGTTTTTTTTAAAAAGAAGAGGGAGGGCACATGGGCTCCCTCCTCGAGCCTTATTAGGCCCTAGTACTCCATCCCTCAGGCCACTATTACCCGCCAAGCATAGGCAGAGAAAAAAGGAGGGTCCCAAAATGCAAAATCTCCATACATTTTACATAGACTTCTTTAAGACAGGTTATAGCAAAAACTGCTGAACAGAATTACACCAAATTCATCAGGAAGCTACAGCTTGGTCCACAGATTGTGTTTTCTGTGATTTGGTGTAAGTGTATTCAGTACTTATTGAAATATTAAGAGTCAATAATCGTTATATATGTTGGCAGTTGGGCTGGCAAGAGTGTCCGAAACTCTTGCGGGAGTGCCAATTTAAAAATAGAGCGTTTTGATTGGCTCAGGGAGCTTTATTTCCCTTGGGCCATCTCGCTCCTGCGGTAGTCAGACTCCTGCAAGAGCGAGCGCTCTAATTGGCTGCCAGCAACATGAGAAAAATGTTGCTGGCAGACCTTACAGGACTCTGGGACTTAGTCCCCTGTCCTGTAGTTGTGTAGAAAAAAAGATATATGGGGGCAGGGTAGCAATACCCTGGCCCCCTAGGGTCCATGAGAGGGACCCAGAAAAACACCCCTGGGGCCAAAATAGAAAAAAAAAATGCAAAAATTGCGGTAATCCAGGAGACACCAAATCTACATTAAGAAATGAAGTTGATATCAGTAGAATACAAATTCACCTAATTATAACGCTACTTTAACCTTTGTTTTTTCAATATATATATTAGACAATTGACAATTTGATATTAAAGCCTGACTTTCTGTTAATTTAAGGTGCTTATATTCAACAATACATTGGTAAAACAGAACAAATTGAATACCTTATTTTTAATCAAAATATAACTATTCATTATCTAAAATTAACAACTTTATGTTCAAACCAATCATGCCCATGCGGGCTACAGTTTTATAATATCCTAAAAATACTCTTCTGAGTGCACATTTTCAATTCCATTTTCTTTTTATAGTATTAGCTGCCAACATCCCCCTATAAAACAGACCCTTGCGTTTTATACCTCATGTATCACTGTGTCCCTTTTGTATACCTTAAATATATAGTCGACTTGTCTCCCAGAACCTAAATATCTATTTGACTCAAAATGGGTAGCACCGACTTGCAACAGGTACCATACTCGGTTTTCTAAAGTGCCAAATATCTAAAGTGACCAGGTGCAAAGCATAAGTGCTAAATCATAAAAACTCATCTTATCCAACAACGTCCGATGTCTAATTCTGCCAATCCTATGCTGGAATTCAAACTGAACTCTTTATAACTAAGGTTTAGACATCTCTCCTCTCAGCTAACAGAAAAAAGAGTAAATACCTATAGATGTGTGTGGAAGTCTCCCTCCATGTTCAATCCAGAGGGGGTCTTGGTATTACGTTCTATTATATATTTAGATTCTAATCCACCGAGAAAAGAGAGTAAACAGCCTATAGATGTGTGTGGAAGTCTCCCTCCATGTTCAATCCAGAGGGGGTCTTGGTATTAAGTTCTAATATATATTTAGATTCTAATCCACTGAGATTTTGTTTCTCTATCTCCCCCTCTACTGCTCTTACGTATTGTATCAATTACAAAATATTTCAATCCTCTGTCAAAGCTGTTGTGCTTTTCTGCAAAATGTCGGACAAAATAGCTTCTATCCTTATTCCTCACTTCTCTTATATGTTGTAGAATTCTTTTATGCATTGGTAGAGGTGTGCTCCCCACATACATTAATTAGTAGGGACATTTCAGAACATATATAGAGCATAATTACTTTTGCAGTGAAATTTCCCTTTTATTTTCATTGGAAGACTGTGGAAAGGTGACCAATATTCCTTTGTATTTTCACCATATTGACATGCTTTGCACTTACTGCATTTCTTAAAACCTAGACTTTCCCTAACTAAGTTTCTTTTGCTATAACCTATGTACTACTTTTCACTAAATCATCTTTCATTGATCTTGCCCATCTAAAGGTAACTCCCGGTTTCTTTGTAGCTAGTACACCAATCACCTGATCATTCTTTACTAAGTGCCAATGCTTTTGAATTATTTTACTTATCACTCTTTCCTGTTTGCTGAAGGGTGCAGTTAGCCAAATTTGGAGCTATCTCTGCCTTTCTTCTTTTCCTTTAAAAAGCAACTCATCTCTTGGTTCACAGTTTGCTTTCAGTCTAGCACTCTCTATTACTCCCCAGGAGTATCCTCTTTCTTTGACTCTTTCTGCTAATTCAGTAGGGCCTTGTCTGCTTCTTCTTGTTCACTACAATTCCTTCTCACTCGCAGACTCTCTGCTTAAGAGATACTCCTTAATAAGCTACTAGGATGTAAGTTAGTAGCACCCAGCACTTGCGGTGGACATTCTAAATAATTTACTCTGAAGAGTGTTGTTTTTTATATACACTTTTGAATCCAGGAAATTCCCTTGCTCTTTGCTTATACTGCTAGTAAAGTGTAGATTCAAAGAGTTTTCATGAATTTTATATACAAATCTCTTTGCTCTTTCAGTCAAATCTTTTCAGATCACAAAAATGTCGTCAACATATCTGAACTAAACTATCACGCATTCAGACTGTTCATTTTGATATTAATTTTGCAGTGCCTGCTCCTCCACACAGCAGATGTATAAATTTGCTTAGCTGGGGGTTAAGCAGGTGCATGTTTCTGTACCTCTGATTTGTTGGAAAAGTTCATTATTGAACATGAAACAATTATTCACAAAACATCTTTGCTACATACAAAGTAACATTTTCATAGTTTTAATTGTCTTGTGCCAAGAAAGTGCTCTAATGCTCTTGGTCCATCCTCATGCTTTATACTTGTGTACAGTGATATTTCATCAGAAGTAATGAGTGTGTAATCATTGTCCCTTGAAATGACAATTTTTTTTTTTAAAGTCTCCTGTATATTGGACATATAAAGCAAGATTTTGTACAAAGTCTCTTAAAAAATAATCAACAAACTTTGAAGTATTCTAAAAAATGCCCCCTATTGCTGATATCGCTGATATTATTGGGAATCCTGGTGGATTGTGTTCATTCTTATGAATTTTGGGAATTAGGTAAAAAACTGGTGTTCTTGGATGGTCATTTTGTAAGAACAAGTATTCTTCTTGGTTCAAGAGACCTTGATTTCGCCAGTCTAATAACTCTTCATTATATTTGATCATTATAGTAGATAGTGTGTTGTTGGACACTCTAGTATAGCATGTCCCATCATTTAACAGTTTATATGCCTCCTCTAGGTATTTCTCCATTGGCCAAAGCACAATATTTCCACCTTTATCAGAGTTTCAAATTATGCAATCCTTTCTATTGCGTAGTTTGTTCATCAAAGCATGATATTTCCTTTGCTGGTCATTGTTTCATTTTTGTTTTTTGCATATATCTGCATATAAGTTCTTTAATTTCTGAGTTACCAGTTCACTGTATGTAAGAAATTGGGTCTCTAGTTGGCAGAGGTTTATGCCCTGTCCAATTAGGGGCAACAATCCTAGTCAGGGTAAGCTAGATGCACACTTTAAAATAACATGAGCTGTCACAGAGTAACACAATGAAAACACCACAAAAAAGACTCTACGCAGGTTTAGAAAAATAGAGAATATTTATCTGAGCAAAATAAGACCAAAAAGACAAAAATCCAATAAGCAAAAGTCGGGATATGAATTTTTAAAGAATAACCAAAAATAATGCTTAATAGCCACTAGTTGTCAAAAGGTTACTTTAGGTCACGAGGGACTGGTACAAATCCAAAGTTCAGGCCTACAGCAATGGAGGACAGGTCGGCTAACGGACCCAGACAGGTCCGGCTGAAGAAACGCCCTGACTGGAGCAAATGCCAACATCGAGAGCCTTCTGCGTCAAACTTCTTTGAGGTAAATGCAATGTGTTGTTATCGGGCAGCACAGAGCTTTGTCATCAAGCCTAGCAGGCTGTGGAACTGCTGTCATCGAGCTGCTGCTGCATCAGCGTAGAAAGGCAATGAGGTGAAATTTCTCACGCAGTCAAAGCAATGTGTCGATTTTTGCAGAAATCAGCTGCAGAACCCACTTCTGAGGCCCACGACTGGAAGGGGCACCTCAGGCAAGGGTAGGAATCACAGATGACAGAGTTCTGCACCCCCAGCAGGATTGCAGGAAGTCTTTCATGTCCCGGAGACTTCATAAAATAGGAGGCAACTCAGCAAGCCCTTGGAGTCACTCTGGGTTCAAGTGAGATGGGTCCAGCCCTTGTCCTCAGCAAGGCAGAGACCAGCAGGTTCTCAGAACTGTCAGTCAAGGAAAAGTGGCAATCCTTACAGCACATCAGTCTTTACTCCAGCAGAGTTCTTCCCAGGTAGTGTACTGATTTGGTAGGGTCAGAGCCCCAGTACGTATACCCAAAAGTACCTTTGAGGTAGGGGGTGACTTCAAAGAAGCTCTCTGAAGTGCACAAAGATCCCTTTCAAATCAGCCCTGTCTGCCAGGATAACTGTGAGGGGTGAATCATTGCTTTGTGTGTGGACAGGATATTACCTATTATTGAAGTGTAAGTATTAGGCCCTCCCATTCCTCCCTGCTCAGGAAGACCCATCAGAATGCAGATGAATGCCGATGAGTGCTCAGGATGCAGACGAGCCTAATCTTTCTGTTTTTGTGGCTGTCTAGAGGGAATGCACAAAGTGTAGCTGTCACCCAGCCAAAACGTGAACTGGAGACAGTCTGCAGGCACACATAGCAAAGGGTAGAGCAGAGAAATGCCCACCTTCTACAAGTGGCATTTCTAAAATAGTAATGTCAAATCCAACTTTACCACTAAAGAGGATTTATCATTATCATTCCAAGGATATGAAATATGATTTAGCTACTCCTTTCTAATCAGGAATTACAGCTTAAACATGTGTGAAGGAATCCCCAATGCTAGCCTATGACAGGAGTAGGCCCCATAGTAGTGAAAAATGAATTTACCTGTTTGTCACTAACAGGACGTGTAAAACTTAAAAGTACATGTCCTACCTTTTAGTTGTACAGCACCCTGCCCGTAGGGATACCTAGGGCCTACCTTTGGGGTGACCTATGTGTAATATGTGTAGCACTTAACCTCCCGGTCTAGTGCCCACTCCAACAGCTGCTGCTGCCAAGCTACTTGGGACTGTGCCTCACCCTCAGCCTCGTGGTCAACGGTTTGGTCCCACTGTCAGGTGACCGCTACCTGCTGACATTGTGATTTCAATTCTCATTTGGTTGGTTGTTGCACAGTTTATTTGCTTTCTTCGGTGGTTTGTTTTTATTTTGTGTACAGTTTATTCTGCTTCCTTTGGTTTTGGTTGTGCCAGTTGTGTCTCACTGCCCCCTCCTGCCGTTTCCCTGCTCCTGCTAGTTTCCCACACCCACCCTCCCGCCTCCCTGCTAGCTGCTCCCACCTCACAGGACTACTAATGGAGGCCGCAGCGTGGCCCCAGTGAGTAGCCCTTGACCTCTTGGTCTAGTGCCCCATGCTCCCAGCTGCTGCTGCCCTGTTACTTGAGTCTGTGCCTCGCCCGAGCCTTGAGGCTGCTGGTTCGGTCCCGCTGTCGCTTTACCGCTGCCTGGCGACATCGTGATTTCAATTCTCTTTTGGTTGGTTTTTACACAGTTTATTTTCTTCCTTTGGTTTTGGTTTGTTTTTGGTTTTTGTACAGTTTATTCTGCTCCCTTTGCTTTGTTTTGGCTTTGGTCAGTTGTGTTTCACTCCCCCTTCCCGCTCCTGCCATTTTCCTGCTGATTAACCGCTCCCCATTCTCCCACCTCCCTGCTAGCCCCTCCCATCTCCCAGGACTGCTAATGGAGGCCGCTGCACCAGTGCATGCTAAAAGCAAGCCTATCTGCTCCTGTCCGTGCCTGGACCATGTTCAACGCCAGGACCCCTGGCTCTTCTATCCCAAGAATATACACCACAGCTGACCTCCGAGCCCTGAACCCTGGACACACCAGCAACCACTGATGCTGCACATCCCCACATACCACCAAAGGTCAATTCTCCTGCTGACACTGCCTCTCCACCTTAAGCACCGAAGCAACCAACGACAGCAGAGACACCGCAAACATGTCTGCACCCACTACATCGACCGAGACCAACACGATGCGACTCCAATGCATCCTACTCAACGCACGCTCTCTTGGCAAGCACTCCATAGAGATCTAGGACACAATCTCTTCCATCACAGAAACCTGGCTAAACCCCACCTCCACTCCAGACATCGCCACTGTCATCCCCAAAGTCTACAAGAATACACACCGGTATTGAACCAGCAAACATGGAGAATGAATTGCCATCATCCACAGTGATACCATCCCCCATACGACATCCACTGATGTCCCGACACCGGTCATGGAACACCTCAACTTCCAACTCCACACGGACGGAAAAAGTACCATCAAAGGTACCCTTGCCTACAGACCACCAGGACCACGCCTCAGCTTCTGGTCCCAGAACTCATTGCCCTGAACTCATCTCCCCGAAGGAGAATTCATCCTAGAACTCATCGTCCTGCTCGCAATTGACTTCAAGCACTACATCTTCCTAGGGGACCTTAGCTTCCACCTTGATGACCCTAGCGATGCCAACACCACAGATCTCCTAGAAAGCATGAGCAACATCGGCCTCAAGCAGCTCAGCACTGACCCCAAAGATATCGCAGGACACACGCTAGACTACATCTTCACCTCCAGCAACAGAGTCTGGTACAACCACACCACTTAACTCACCTTGACCGACCACCACAGCATACACTTCACCATCTCAGGACCCACCTACCCCGACACCACGGCCCCCAGATCCGCATGAAGAGACTGGAAAAGGTGTCAGAAGACCAGTGGAACAAAACTCTCCACTCCCACCTCCCAGACTCTACACACAATCCAGAACAAGTAGCAAAGAACATCTCCCTGTGGATCTCCGAATGTGCCAATGCCAATGCCCCCACCAAGACAGCCAAGATCAAAGAACAAAGCAAAAGACCTAGCTGATTCACAGAGGAGCTGCACTCCACCAAATGCAACTGCCGACAACTTGAAATGAAGTGGTGCCTCAACAAATAAATGAAGACCGCTCTGCCTTCAGTACCACTCTCAACCAGTACCACCGCCTCCTGTAAGTAACCAAGAACCCCCTAGCAGTTCGCATCGAAGCCAGCACTAACGACAGCAAATAATTCTTCCCCATTGTGTTCACCAATTCCCCAGTCAGCGAAAACTACATCCCTCCCTCCAAGGAATTGCGCGACAACCTCGCTGACTTCTTCCATGAAAAGATCTCAGCCATCTACAAGAACTTCAGATACCAACCCTCCGCTGACGACAGCAACAACCAGCTCACTTTCATGAACACAAACCCCAAACACTGTCTAACCCACAGGAACCTCCTCACCACACAAAACACTATCTCCATCATGAACTCCGTGCACTCGGGAGACCCCATGCCCCAACCACATCTTCAACCTCGGAAGCAAGACAATTGACGACGAGCTTGGGAAGGTCCTGAACACCTCCATCACCTCAGCATCATTCCTTTAGGACTGGAAACACACTGAGGTGAGGTCCCTCCTGAAGAAACACTGTGCCCACCCAGCCGATCTAAAGAACTAGCAGCCCATCTCTCTGCTCCTCTAGCCAGCAAAAGTCCTCAAAACAGGGATCAACCAGCAACTCACCCAACACCCAGAAGACCACAACCTCCTGGACCCATCCCAATCTGGATTTTGAGCTAACCACAGCACCGAGACAGCCCTGATCGCAGCCGCTGTCGACATCAGAGCCCTCCTGGACCACAGGGAAACAGCAGCCCTCATCCTCCTGGACTTGTTCGCCATATTTGACACTGTCTCCCACCACACCCTGATCATCAGACTCCACTACATCGGGATCCAAGGAAACCCCCTCACAGGGATTGCCTTATACCTCAAAGGCAGAACCCAAAGGATACATCTTCCACCGTTCACCTCAGAGGCCAAGAAGACCATCTGTGAAGTCCCCCAAGAAATGTCGCTCAGCCCAACCCTCTTCAACACAGTGATAAGGCACAGTGATAAGACACCGGACAGCCACGCAGCCCACAAAGACGCCATCTGTAACCACCACCACCTCATCAAGTCCGCCAAGAGAATCACCTTCAAAGACCTCCTCGACAACAACGCACACAACAGCAAGGAGCTTTTCAACATCGTGAAGGAACTCTCCAACCCCAGCTCCAACACCAACGACATCCCGCCGTCGCAACCCCTGTGCGATTCCCTCGCCACCTTCTTCCACCGCAAGATCGCCGACATCCACGACAGCTTCAACACCCAGACAGCCCCAACTAAGACCGATGCACCAGACCCGCCGCACACCATCGACCACGACCCCCTGCCAGCCTGGACCAGCGTGAACATCGAGGACACCATCAAAACCATGAGCACAATACACTCCGGCTCCCCGTCAGACCCTTTCCCGCACCACATCTTCAACAAAGCCAGCAGCTCCATCGCACCCCCACCTGTGCAACGTCATCAATCTCTCCTTCGAGACCGCGACCTTCCCAGAGAGCTGGAAACACGCAGAGATCAACGCCCTACTCAAAAATCCCAAGGCGGACCCGAGAGACCTCAAGAACTTCCGGCCCATCTCCCTGCTTCCGTTCCCAGCCAAGGTCATCGAGAAGATCGTCAACAAACAGCTAACCCGATACCTCGAAGAAAACAGCATCCTGGACCCATCCCAATCGGGGTTCCGCAGCAACCACAGCACTGAGACTGCCCTCATCGCCGCCACCGACGACATCAGGATCCTGCTGGACAACGGTGAGACCGCAGCCCTCATCCTGCTGGACCTCTCCGCCGCCTTCGACACTGTCTGCCACCGCACTCTATGCGCACGCCTCCATGACGCAGGGATCCGAGACAAGGCCCTGGAATGTGCCACCTCCTTCCTCGCCGGCAGAACCCAGAGAGTCAGCCTCCCACCATTCCGATCCGAAGCCTCCGAGATCATCTGCGGCGTACCCCAGGGATCGTCCCTCAGCCCAACACTGTTCAACATCTACATGGCCCCGCTCGCACGCATCGCCAGACAGCACGACCTCAACATAATCTCCTACGCCGATGACACTCAACTGATCCTCTCCCTCACCAAGGACCCCCTCGCCGCCAAATCCAACCTCCATGAAGGAATGAAGGCCGTCGCCGATTGGATGAAGATCAGCCGACTAAAACTGAACACGGAGAAGACAGAGGTCCTCATCCTCGGCTCCAACCCCTCAGCCTGGGACGACTCCTGGTGGCCAACGACGCTGGGAGCAGCCCCGACACCCACCGACCACGCACGCAACCTGGGAGTCATCCTCGACTCAACGCTCTCCATGGCCAAGCAAGTCAACGCAGTCTCATCCTCCTGCTTCAACACCCTCCGCATGCTTCGCAAGATCTACAGGTGGATCCCGACAGACACAAGAAGAACAGTCACCCAGGCCCTCGTCAGTAGCAGACTTGACTATGGGAACGCCCTCTACGCGGGAGCCCCGGCCAAGCTCATCAAGCGACTGCAATGCATACAAAATGCCTCCGCACGCCTGATCCTCGATGTACCATGCCACAGCCACATCACCCCCACCTGAGGAACCTGCACTGGCTCCCCGTCGACAGGAGAATCTCCTTCAAACTCCTCATCCACGCACACAAGGCACTCCACAAGACTGGCCCAGCCTACCTCAACAGACGACTCCTCTTCTACGTCTCCAACCGCCAACTCCGCTCCGCCGACCTCTCCCTCGCCACCGTCCCTCGCATTCGAAGAACTACCACCGGCGGCAGATCCTTCTCCCACCTCGCCGCCAAGACCTGGAACACCCTTCCACTAAGCCTACGACAGACCCAAGACCTGCTGACCTTCAGGAGGCTACTCAAGACCTGGTTGTTCGACCAGTAGCAGCACCCCCCCCCCTTTTTTTCCCTAGCGCCTTGAGACCCTCGCGGGTAAGTAGTGCGCTTTACAAATTCTGTGATTGATTGATTGATTGATTGATTGAACACCTACATGACCCCCCTGGCCGACACCATCAGATCACACGAACTCAACAATATCTCCAATGCTGGTGAGACACAGCTCACTCTCTCACTGCCCGAAGAACCCTCCACCACAAAAGCAAACTTCCACAGATCGATGATAAACATCATGAACTGGATGAAGGACAACTGTCTGAAACTCAACACCGACAAGATGGAAGTCTTCATCTATGGAAACAACACCTTGTCATTCAATGACACATGGTGGCCTGCCGGAGCTGGGCACACCCCCGCCCCAACAGACCACGCCCGCAACCTTGGCATCATCCTGGATAACAAGCTATCCATGAAAAATCAAGCCAACACAGTCTCATCTGCCTGCTTTCACACCCTTTGCAAGATTTTCAGGTGGCTTCCGGTCAGCACCAGAAGGATCGCCATGCAGACCCTCATTACCAGCAGACTGGACTATGGGAACACAGTCTACATATGAAACACTGCACGCCTCCTGAAAAGACTCCAGACAATACCGAACTCAGTGGGAAGACTCTTCCTTGACCTCCCCAAGAGGACCCACTTCATGCCCCAGCTCAAGAAACTATACTGGCTCCCAATTCAGAAGAGATGCCAGTTCAAGATGCTGACCTACGCCTACAAGGCCCTGCACAACAAAGGACCAGAATACATCAACAAACGCCTGACCATCTATCAACCAACCATACACCTTCGATCAGCCTCCCTCTCCCTCGCAGACACCGCACGGATCTATTGACCCAACAGCAGAGGACGCTCCTTATCGCACCTAGCAGCCAAAGCTTGGAACATCCTCCCTCTGCACCTCAGGACTGCTCCGTCACTCCAGCAATTCAGAAGTGAACTGAAGACCTGAAAGTTTGATTGATCAGACATCCACACAGCAGCCAACAGCTCCAGTGCCTTGAGACCCTCACAGGTGATTTTCTGCGCTCTATAAATGCTTGATTGATTGATAAAAGGGGAGTTTAAGGCTTGGCAAATGGTTCTAAATGCCAAGTTAAGTGTCAGTAATCTGCACACACAAGCCTTGAAATGGCCGGCCTGAGACAGGTTTGAAAGACTACTTGTGTGGGTGGGACAATCAGCGTTGCAGGCCCACTAGTAGCCTTTAGAGTACAAGCCCTGGATATATGTTATACCACTTTACAAGGACTTACAGGTAAACTAAATAAGCCAATCAGGAATATACCAAGGTCACCATGTTTTAGGGGAGATGCACATGCACTTTAGCACTGGTCAGCAGTGGTAAAGTGCCCGGGTGTTCTAAGGCCAACAAAAAGATACAGCAGAAAGTGGAGGTAAGCAGGCAAAACGGTGGAGGGAAGACCACCCTAAGGATGACATGTCGAACACTGTATATATCCAAGGCATCCTTAGGCTTTACCCATATGAACTTAGAACTGGGTTAAAAATTTGTTAGTGCTTCACCATATGCATCCAGGCCTAGAATTATGATTACTTCTTCATCGTTTAATGTGTCAGGCACACCCATAAATTCACATTGTAACTCTTCTAAATCCTTCATTAATTTTACATCTGCCACCAATAATTGGTCCTGTTGCTTTTCACTCGATTCTTAGTTTTTTTCATCTTATCCTGCATCACATAAAACGTTTTTAATTTCATAGATCTTATGAAATAAAAAAAAAATCTATCCTTGTTTGTGTATAGTTGAAAAGTTTCTCTCGACAGTTTGTCAATCCCAGTGCCATGAAAAATAAGGTATTCAATTTGTTCCATGTTTACCAATGTATTGTTGAATATAAGCACCTTAAATTAATTGAAAGTCAGATTTGAACATCAATTGTCTATTTTAGACAGTAATCATTTTTATAAAATATAAGGAGGGCCACTGGAAATATGTGACTCTGTGGCGAATTTTGCATAGTTATGGATTTTCTGTATTTGCCACATAATTCATCATCTGCTGTATAATCTGCAGATTTTACCCCCCAAAAAATGTTTCTAGCTTAAATGCATCAAACGTTACAAAAAATATAGAAACTTGGATACTTGTGCACCAGAAAGGATTTTCACTAAGGTTGACTGGTCATGTTTTAGTTGCTTATAGCTGTATTTCAGTGGTAAATTAGTAGTAATATGGTGAACTCTTTTCGCAGACATTATTACCAGGTGTAAAAATGTCAAAACAATGATGTAATACTATCACAAAATGTGCCACATTATGCTGCATACCTTGCATTTTCTTGCCGCATGATTTAGTCAACCCTGCAGCATAATTTGGTCCTCCTTTGCTGCATAATTCCACTGCTCCCGAATATAAGGTATTCAATTTGTTCTGTTTTTACCGATGTACTGTTAAGTATGATCACCTTAAATGTACAGAAAGTCTTTTTTCATTTTCCATGATCACAAAAGCACGAGGGCACTTTAAAATTGCATACCCAAGTTAACCCACCTCATTGTGAACAAGGCTGTGAGGCAACCGATACATGTAAAATGGCATCATTCCAATAAAGGAGATTTAGACTATTCCATTGTCCCAGCACTTTTTAACAGAATGGGTGAAAAGGACTGTATCATATCTAGGTATGTATGTATCTATCTATCTATATATATACATATATATCTATATTCACTGAATCACTTAGTGAATTACTAAGGTTTTTAAAAATAATTCTATTTCCTAACTATAAAATACCTGTAACCTTTGGTTATTTAAGTGAATTTCTAAGGTTTTTCAAATTCTATTTCCTAACTATAACGTCCCTGCAACCTTAGTTTTTTTAAGTGAATTTCTATGTTTTTTTAACCAGTAGTCACGTTTGCAGAGTTGTGGAGAAAGGGGTCGGGGCCTCCAAAAAGCTCTCAGGAATCCCACTGTGTGGGACTTATTGGAGGTAACAGGAGGGCTTACTGGCTCCCAAGGACCCTCAGGAGTGGGGACCAGTACTGCACCAGGAGGTGCAATTGCAGAGTGGCGGAGAAAAGGAGTGGGGCCTCCAGCCACTTGCTGGGCCAAACTTATAACCATTTTTGTGTTTTATTATGGAAGGGAGCGCGTGGCCCCCCTTCCCTGCACCAATTTCATCCCTAGTAACCTTAGCCCCCAGGGCCAGACCTTTTTGAATAGAGGAGGGGGGGCCATGGGGCCCCCTTCTCCGACTGATTTTGCCCTGGGGACCCAGTCCCCCAGGACCTGTTCTTTTTATAAATTTCTTTTTATATTTAGGAGAGGGGGGTGCTTGGGGCCTGGCCTACTTCCAATGGGGAGGGGGGTACCATGAGGCATCCCTCCCTGAGCCAATTTCAGCCCCTGAGAACCCAACCCCTGTGGCCTGGCCTTTTTAATTATTTTTTATAAACCTTTAGGGGCTCCTGCGCTTCATTAGTAATTGGCTCCTGGGTGCATCAGGTTCCATGGGCATGTTGTTAATAAAGGAGGGGGGCATATGGACCCCCCATCCTGGGGCTTATTAATGCCCCATAGACCACCACCTCCCTGGGGTTTATTCATTTAAAACTGGGAGGGCCTCTTGGACCAACCCCAGGCCCCGGTGACCACCACTTCCGTGGGGCCACATGCCAAAAAGAAATGAGGGGGCCTCTTGGAACCCTGTACTGTGGGGACCACCACCTCCATGGGGCTAATGTATTATTATGGGGGCCTCTATGCCCCCCCGGCCCGGGGACCACTAGCCCCCCAGATCAAAGTGAATTTTACTGGGGGGCTTCAGGGACCCCCCAGGGCCCAGGGACCACCAATTCCCTGGGGTCATCTTCTTTTTAAATAATTGAGAGGGGGACCGCACAGCCCCCCTCCCTGGTTGTTCTCGTCCCCGGGGACCGCCACCAGATACAAGAAAGGAGGGGGCCAAGCAACCCCCCTCCTGGAGCCATAGATGGCCCTGCGGACTGCCACCCCACAGGGCCGGCTCCTGCCATGTCCTGGGGTGCCCTCCCTGGGTCATAGCCATTGTCTGTGGCTTGGTGGGAGCTTTACCACTCCCGCCAAGCAACAGCAGATGCTCCGCTTCCAGCAAGCAAGAGGATTAAAAATGTTCTCGCTTCCTGGAAGCGGAGCAGAATTGCTTTCACAGACAGGGAGCTGCCTTTTTCAGCAGCTGCCTGTCTGTGAAAGCAATGCCGGCTCCTGCAGGAGGCGGGGCGCCAGCAGGGAATGGTGGCATTGAGGGTCCCCCAGCAGTCCCAGTAGAGACTGGGTGCCCTGGGGCACCCATCAAACATGGCCAGGACCCAGGGGATGGGGTCCCCCAGGCTGAAATCGGCCGATGGAGGGGGGCGGCACAGCCAAACCCCTGAACATTTGAGAAAGGCCAGGCCCTGGGAGATGGGATCCCTGGGGCCGAAATTGGCCAAGGGAATAATAATAAAACAATTTTTTTCTTTTTAAAAAAGGCCAGAGGCCCTGCCCTCTTTTTCCACCACTTTGCAAACACGCCTCCTGGTGCACTACTGGTTGGGGGATGAAGTCGCCTTGGCTTCTAAGGTTCCTTTGGGGCCAACAAGCCCTCCTGTTACCTCCAACAAGTCCCACACAGCGGGATTGCTGAGAGGTCTTCAGAGGACACACCCCCTTTCTCCACATCTCTGCAAGCATGACTACTAGTTAAAAAATCATAGAAATTCACTTAAAAAGACAAAGGTTACACTGATATTATAGTTAGGAAACAGAATTTAAAAAGCTTTAGAAATTCACTTAAAAACCAAAGGTTTTTAAAATGCTCATGCCTCACTATAATGTTCCTGTAACCTTTGTTTTTTTCAGTGAATTTCTATGTTTTTTCAAGTACTAATTGCATTTGCAGAGTGGTGGAGAAAGGAGGCGGGGCTTCCAACTAGCTCTAAGGAATCCCGCTGTGTAGGACTTACAGGAGGTACCAGGAGGACTTCTTGGACTCCAAGGTCTCTTAGGAGTAAAGTGGACTTCATTCCCCAACCAGTAGTGCACCAGGAGCCGTGTTTGCAGAGTGGTGGAGAAAGTGGCATGGCCTTCGAAGACCTCTTAGCAATCCCACTGTGTGGGACTTACTGGAGATAAGATGAGTGGTAGGGACGTCCCCGGGACCAACTACCCCTCCTGTTACCTCCTGTGGGCACCCCAGGACATTGCTGGTGTTACCAGGGCCATGTATGGCTCCAGGAGGGCGCCACGCGGAGCCCATCCATTACAGGAAAAAAGTCCCAGGGAAGTGGTGTTCCCCAGGGCTGCTGGGGGCCGTAGCCCCTGCATTAATACTACATTTAGCCCTGGCAGGTGGCAACCCCTGGGGCTGTGGGAGGACCGCGTGGCCCCCCTCATTTATGTCATGTTGTCATTTATGTCATGTTTTGCCCCGGGGAGGTGGCGGCCCCGGGGCTGCTGGAGGTCTGCAAGGCCCCCTGCATTTTGACTTATTAAGCCCCGGGGAGGTGGTGGTCTCTGGGGCTGGGGGGGTCTACGAGACTCCCCCCATTTAATAATTAAAGAAGCCCCGGGGAAGTGGTGGCCCCTGAGGCATGGGGAGTGCTGTGCAGGCACCCCCTGTATAATTTAAATCAAAAACCCAAGGGAGGTGGTGGTCCCCAGGGTTAGATTAAACTCTAGGAGGGGGGCCATGTGCTTCCTTTATTTTTAACATACCCCCAGAATTTGGCTCACTAGGTGGCTTCATATAAAAGATGTGCAGGACCCCACACGTCTTTTTTTTTATTTTGCTGCAGATTTGCGGATCCACTTGTGAATCTGCAGCAAATGTAATATGTGAAGTCATCAGCAGTGCATTGCGGGGGCGTGAGTTATAGTTAGCTGAACTAATTATAACGGCCGAATTTCACTGGTTTTGTATGAGTGAAATGTCCAACTATGGTTTTTTCAGTGAATTTCAAAGGTTTTTTAAATGCTAATTTCTAACTATAACGGCACTGAAACCTGTGGTTTTTTTCAGTGAATTTCTAAGGTTTTTTAAATGATAATTTCTAACTATAACGTGCCTGAAACCTATGTTTTTTTCAGTGAATTTCTAAGGTTTTTTAAATGATGATTTCTAACTATAACGTTCCTGAAACCTATGGTTTTTTCAGTGAATTTCAAAGGTTTTTTAAATGCTAATTTCTAACTATGCCTACAGAGGTAGGACATGTGCAGAAAGAGGGAAAAAGGCGCAGAAGGAAGCAAGAGAAATGCAGAAAGAGGCAACAGAAGTCCAGAAAGACAAAGAACGGTGCAGAAAGAAGCAAGAGATATGCAGAAAGAACCAACAGAGGTGCAGAAAGAGGCCTTGTTGCAAAGTCCTCCTGTGCCCCCAACCTTTTGCTGACGGGTACTGGTGGTAACTGACTCTGACTAACCAGGCCTAGAGCCAGTGCTATGCTAAAAGACACTTAGAATACAGTGAAAACACCTACATACACTAGGGTACACTATGGGTTGGGGTACCCCTGTGATTGGCATGACCTCCCCTGTAAGGCCCTAGTACATAATAGGGCAGGGGGATTAAAACTACCTCTAAGTCAGAGGTGCAGAAACATGCTTCTTTAACTAGTAGTAGCGTTTGCAGAGTGGTAGAGAAAGGGTGCTGGGCCTCCGACCAGCGCTCAGGAATTCCACTGCATAGGACTTACAGGAGGTACCAGGAGGGCTTCTTGGCCCCCAAAGTCCCTCAGGAGTAAAGTGGACTTCATCCCCTATCCCGTAGTCTGCCAGGAGGCACGTTTGCAGAGTGGTGGAGAAAGGGGGCATGGCCTCCGAAGACGTCTTAGCAATCCTACTGTGTGGGACTTGCTGGAGGTAACAAGAGGGGTACTTGGCCCCCAAGGACATCCTTGGGGGCCAACTACCCCTCCCATTACCTCCAGTAAGTACCACACAGCAGAATTGCTAAGTTATCATAACAGGCCACGCCCCCTTTGCCCAACACTTTGCAAACGCGCTCCCTGGCGCGCTCTTCGATGGAGATTGAAGTGCCCTTCACTGCTGGCGGTCCTTAGGGGCCAACTAGCCTACCTCTTACCTCCAGTAAGCCCCACACAGTGGGATTGCTGAGCTGTGGTCACAGGCCACGCCCCCTTTCTCCACCATTCGGCAAACGCGCCTCCTGGTGCGCTCTTGGTTGGGGGATGAAGTCCCCTTTCCTCATGAGGGTCCCTGGGGGCCAACTAGCCCACCAGGTACCTCCAGTAAGCGCCACATAGCTGGGTTGCTGAGAGTGGTCCGAGGCAACGCCCCCTTTTTACACCACTCTGCAAACGCGGCTCCTAGCACACTGCTGCTCAGGGTATGAAGTCCACTTGTGTCCTGAGGTCCTCAGGACACAAGAGGAACTCATCCCCCCCAGCAGTGCGCCAAGGTGCGCGTTTGCAGTGTGGTGTAAAAAGGGGCATGGCCTCGGACCACCTCTCTGCAATCCAGCTGTGTGGCGCTTACTGGAGGTACATGGTGGGCTAGTTGGACTCCAGGGACCCTCAGGATTCAAGGGGACTTAATCCCCCAACTTAAAACGCGCCACGGGGCGCGTTTGCACAGTGGTGAAGGGAGGGGGCGGGGCTTCAGGTGACATGTGTGCAAACAGGCCCTGTGGCGCGATTTAAGATGGGGAATTAAATCCCCTTCAATCCTGAGGGTCCCTGGGGGACAACTAGCCCACCAGGTACGTCCAGAAAGCGCCACAGAGCTGCGTTGCAGAGAGGTGTAAAAAGGGGCGTGGCCTCTGAACACCTCTCTGCAACGCAGCTCCCTGGCGCATACTGGAGGTACAGGGTGGGCTACTTGGACCCCAGGGACCCTCATGATTCAAGGGGACTTAATCCCTCAACTTAAAACACGCCGCGGGCCGCGTTTGCACAGTGGTGACGGGAGGGGGCGGGGCTTGAGGTGACATGTGTGCAAACAGGCCCCGTGGCGTGTTTTAAGTTGGGGGATTAAGTCCCCTTCAATCCTGAGGGTCCCTGGAGTCCAACTAGCCCACCAGGTACCTTCAGTAAGCACAACAGAGTTGCGTTGCAGAGAGGTGAAAAAGGTGCGTGGCCTCGGAACGCCTCTCTGCAACTCAGGTCTGTGGTCCTAACTGTAGGTACCTGGGGGGCTAGTTGGGACACTCAGGATTCAAGGGGACTTAATCACGCAACTTAAAACGTGCCTGTAGCGCGTTTTAAGAGGTAGTTTTAATCCCCCTGCCCTATTATGTACTAGGGACTTACAGAGGAGGTCATGCTAATCACAGGGGTACCCCAAAGCATAGTGTTCCCTAGTGTATGTAGGTGTTTTCACTGTATTCTAAGTGTGTTTTAGCATAGCACTGGCTCTGGTTAGTCAGAGTCAGTTACCACCAGTACACTTCGGAAAAAGTTGTGGGCACAGGATGATTTTGGAACAAGGCCTCTTTCTGCTCCTCTGTTGGTTCTTTCTGCACATCTTTTGCTTCTTCCTGCACTTTTCTTCATCTTTGTGGACTTCTGTTGCTTCTTTCTGCATTTCTTTTGCTTCTTTCTGTGCGTTTTTTCTTCTTTCTTCACATGTCCTACCTCTGTAGGCATAGTTAGAAACTAGCATTTAAAAAACCTTTGAAATTCACTTAAAAAACCATAGGTTTCAGGCACGTTATAGTTAGAAATTAGCATTTAAAAAACCTTTGAAATTCACTGAAAAAACCATAGTTTTCAGACACGTTATAGTTAGTTGGACATTTCACTCGTACAAAACCCGTGAAATTCCCCCGTTATAGTTAGTTCAGCTAACTATAACTCGCGCCCCCGCAATGCACTGCTGATGACGTCACATATTACATCACTCATGACATGGTCAGTGACATCACTGATGACATCTCAAATGACATCATGATGACATCACTGATGACATCATCCATGTGATAATTTGATGCATCTTCTCACACCCTAATATAACTTTTGATACACCCACTGTAAATTACAGACTGCCCTTCTCAAAACCATAGACACTCCAACACCAATAACTACATACACACTCATTGATTCTTAGCTCTACACACACATCCACTCACTCACCTGTACAGTCACTCATACTTACGGTCACTCAGTACAGGACTATCATATGCACTCATACACCTACATAGACACTTACACACCGCCACTCATCCATAGAGGTACTCACACACCTAGTCAGTCATGCAAATAATTAATCACACTGCCTTTTACTCACCTATACAGTTATACACACACCAGCTCACTTACTCATACAAATACTAGCACATTCTTACACTCTTATACAATCACTGATACAAGCACACACTCATCCATACAGCCACTCTCACAATCACACACTCTCACTTATAGCCATTTATATACTCCAACACACATATATACTGCCTTTAACATATGTAGTTACTCACACATGTACCACTGAGATATACATTCACTCACTAACACACCCATACACACACTCACCCACCCATACAGTCCATCACAGATGCACTCTTGAAACCATGCACCCAGTGAATCACCCACTCACACATCTATGCACAGAGTCACACACACCCCACCCACACAAACACTCAGGCACCCATACAGATACTCAGACAACCAATCAATAACTCATATAGACACTCATGTAGCTATTCACAAACCCATGCAGCCACTTACACAGCAACAGACAGACGGATAAAGCGGGCAAGCATACCAATGGCTAAAGTCATTTTTGTCTGACCGTACTCAGAGAGTTCAGCTGGGCGAGCAGATATCGGATCTGGGCTCTCTGGCATGTGGGGTACGCCAGGGCTCTGCACTATCTCCACTTCTTTTTAATATCTATTTGCAACTCCTTGTGGAGACTCTGACTCACATGGACTGTCAGGTCTTCAATTATGCCGATGATACTCAACTTCTTATCCGGCTTAACAACTCCCGCCAGGCCCAGGAGTCGGCCAGAAAGTTGCTCAGGTTTACTGTGAATTGGATGACGGCCAACTCACTGAAAATAAATCCGGATAAGACCGAATTGCTCATCATTCCAACAAGTAATAGCCCTTGGTGTGATCTCTTCAGGCCTCCGGAACTAGGTGTAGTCCCGGTACCAGTCCCGGTTGTAAAAAGCCTGAGGCTGAAAATTGACTCTGAATTATCTATGTCTTGCCAGGTCACCACGGTAGTAGGAACCTTCATTGGCTTACTCAGGCAGTTACGGAAACTTGCTCCTCTTTTGTCTACTTCTTCATTACAGTCAATTGTCTCTGCCACTGTCATCTCCAGGCTGGATTATGGGAATGCCCTTTACATCGGCCTCCCCAGAAGCTTATTGGGAGATTGCAGGTGGTGCAGAACAATGCGGCCAGGCTTATTTTTAGACTTCCTAGAAAAACACGCGCTACCCCTCTGTTATATAAACTACATTGGCTCCCTATTAAACAGAGAGCGCAGTTTAAGGGTCTATGTATTGCCCACAAGGCAATCTACGGTCAGGCACCCAAGTTTATAAAAGATCGCTTGGAGAAATATGTTCCTGGCCGGACCCTGCGATCCTCTGAGGCCTGTAGGTTGGCTTCCCCAGGTACATCTCTAAATATAAGGGGGTAGAGCGTTCTCTGTTTTTCTCCCACAGATCTGGAATGATCTGCCGGAGTACTTACGCAGGGAACCGGCTCTGCTCATCTTTAGGAAGCGTTTAAAGACTTTCCTATTTAGAGAGGCGTTAACAACTGCGTAATCTTCTGCCACCGCTGCTGCTGTTTTTATTTCTGCCCCAGTGACTTGCTCACTCTTCTCTAGAAGCGCTTAGAGACCTGAAGGTGATTTGCGCTATACAAAAGTCATATAACATAACATAACATAACATACAGACATTCACACAGTTTAGTCACTAACCCATGCATTCAGTAAGATACGTTTAATCACTCACTTATAGAGTCAGTCACGCACCTACTAAATCATCCATCCAGACACTTATACACCCACTCATTCTTCAATACACCGTGGCATTAATATTATACATATTTAAACTTTACAGAAACACACAGTCACTGGATGATGTCATCAGTGATGTCATTTGAGATGTCATCAGTGATGTCATCAGTGATGTCACTGACCATGTCATGAGTGATGTAATATGTGACGTCATCAGCAGTGCATTGCGGGGGCGCGAGTTATAGTTAGCTGAACTAATTATAACGGGGGAATTTCACGGGTTTTGTACGAGTGAAATGTCCAACTAACTATAACTGTCCCTAAAACCTATGGTTTTTTCAGTGAATATATATATATGTAAAGGACTGAAGGTGTGGAACTGTTTATTCCTGCAGCCTGCAACATTAAAGGTTTCAAATCTCTCTGATTATGGCGTCTTCAACAGGGCACTCTGTTTGTTGGATTTTGAGCGGTTAGCCTAGCCGCGAAGTCGCCCTGCTTCATAATTGCGGCCCTGCGGCACTGGATTTCCTGAGTGCCGAGAGGACTGAGAGTCCGTGGTTGTGGTGCATAGTATTGGCGGCGTAAGCAATGTTTCTTGCCTCAGCAAACCCACATGGGTAAGAGATTTTATCATTTTGCTCAACAGGGCAGCACCCACTTGGGCATGATATATGGGGAACTACGAGGACCACCATGCACGGTATTGTTGCAAAGCCCACAGGGGCGGGACTACAAGTATAAATTAGTTCCCCAGGGCAGCCGTGTTTGAACTTTGCCAGTGATCAAGGACGCAGTGATCGTCTGAAACGCGTTTGGCTTTGTAAAGGACTGAAGGTGTGGAACTGTTTATTCCTGCAGCCTGCAACATTAAAGGTTTCAAATCTCTCTGATTGTGGCGTCTTCAACAGGGCACTCTGTTTGTTGGATTTTGAGCGGTTAGCCTAGCCGCGAAGACGCCCTGCTTCATAATTGCGGCCCTGCTGCACTGGATTTCCTGAGTGCCGAGAGGACTGAGAGTCCGTGGTTGTGGTGCATAGTATTGGCGGCATAAGCAATGTTTCTTGCCTCAGCAAACCCACATGGGTAAGAGATTTTATCATTTTGCTCAACAGGGCAGCACCCACTTGGGCATGATATATGGGGAACTATGAGGACCACCGTGCACGGTATTGTTGCAACGCCCACAGGGGCGGGACTACAAGTATAAATTAGTTCCCCAGGGCAGCCGTGTTTGAACTTTGCCAGTGATCAAGGACGCAGTGATCGTCTGAAACGCGTTTGGCTTTGTAAAGGACTGAAGGTGTGGAACTGTTTATTCCTGCAGCCTGCAACATTAAAGGTTTCAAATCTCTCTGATTGTGGCGTCTTCAACAGGGCACTCTGTTTGTTGGATTTTGAGCGGTTAGCCTAGCCGCGAAGACGCCCTGCTTCATAATTGCGGCCCTGCGGCACTGGATTTCCTGAGTGCCGAGAGGACTGAGAGTCCGTGGTTGTGGTGCATAGTATTGGCGGCGTAAGCAATGTTTCTTGCCTCAGCAAACCCACATGGGTAAGAGATTTTATCATTTTGCTCAAGCACCCACTTGGGCATGATATATGGGGAACTACGAGGACCACCATGCACGGTATTGTTCCAACGCCCACAGGGGCGGGACTACAAGTATAAATTAGTTCCCCAGGGCAGCCGTGTTTGAACTTTGCCAGTGATCAAGGATGCAGTGATCGTCTGAAACGCGATTGGCTTTGTAAAGGACTGAAGGTGTGGAACTGTTTATTCCTGCAGCCTGCAACATTAAAGGTTTCAAATCTCTCTGATTGTGGCGTCTTCAACAGGGCACTCTGTTTGTTGGATTTTGAGCGGTTAGCCTAGCCGCGAAGACGCCCTGCTTCATAATTGTGGCCCTGCGGCACTGGATTTCCTGAGTGCCGAGAGGACTGAGAGTCCGTGGTTGTGGTGCATAGTATTGGCGGCGTAAGCAATGTTTCTTGCCTCAGCAAACCCACATGGGTAAGAGATTTTATCATTTTGCTCAACAGGGCAGCACCCACTTGGGCATAATATATGGGGAACTACGAGGACCACCATGCACGGTATTGTTGCAACGCCCACAGGGGCGGGACTACAAGTATAAATTAGTTCCCCAGGGCAGCCGTGTTTGAACTTTGCCAGTGATCAAGGACGCAGTGATCGTCTGAAACGCGTTTGGCTTTGTAAAGGACTGAAGGTGTGGAACTGTTTATTCCTGCAGCCTGCAACATTAAAGGTTTCAAATCTCTCTGATTGTGGCGTCTTCAACAGGGCACTCTGTTTGTTGGATTTTGAGCGGTTAGCCTAGCCGCGAAGACGCCCTGCTTCATAATTGCGGCCCTGCGGCACTGGATTTCCTGAGTGCCGAGAGGACTGAGAGTCCGTGGTTGTGGTGCATAGTATTGGCGGCGTAAGCAATGTTTCTTGCCTCAGCAAACCCACATGGGTAAGAGATTTTATCATTTTGCTCAACAGGGCAGCACCCACTTGGGCATGATATATGGGGAACTACGAGGACCACCATGCACGGTATTGTTGCAACGCCCACAGGGGCGGGACTACAAGTATAAATTAGTTCCCCAGGGCAGCCGTGTTTGAACTTTGCCAGTGATCAAGGACGCAGTGATCGTCTGAAACGCGTTTGGCTTTGTAAAGGACTGAAGGTGTGGAACTGTTTATTCCTGCAGCCTGCAACATTAAAGGTTTCAAATCTCTCTGATTGTGGCGTCTTCAACAGGGCACTCTGTTTGTTGGATATATACATAGATATAGATATAGATATATAGATATATAGATAGATATAGATAGATATAGATATAGATATAGGTATAGATATATATATATATATATATATATATATAGATTCACTCCAGTTACAATTCCCCCAATGAAGATCGGACGCCAACACTGAGATACGACTCATATAGATTTTCTTTTTGCGCTTTATTAATCTGCTGTAACGCGTTTCGGCATTACTGCCTTGGTCACACACAGAGCGTTGTTTGATCATTACTTTTAAAACACCGGAACCTCCGGTCACATGATTCTCAGTAACAACCGCAACTGAAAACAGACTAATGTTTACTATTCATGCGGGTGATTTTCTACAATTCATCAATCACACCCGGTTCGGAGAAGCAACACAATTAGGTGCATATTATTCCCATAGAAACAGAATTTATAAAATCAAAAATCAAAAATAGAAATTAAATACTTTTAACACCTCCTAAAGCATTGATGTTTTGCTTACTTTCAGTTGCTGTCCATTAAGAACTATACAACATTTCGATGAGGACTTAAGTTATTTTACAACATAAAGTGCAAGTGCAAAATTAAATTAAACAGAATGTAACTCTTGCTTAAGGTATTTCTCAAGTATAAAACTCATTTCTAAATAATACTATCACCCCATTGTCCACAAGTAGTAAGTCATGTGCAAAACTGCGTACTAAGCAACCTGAATGAAAAGTGCAAGAGCAATACTTTTCCTTACGGAGAGTCATTTGTTCAACGACAGTGATACTAACCAAGTGTCTTCATTCTCTAATTAAAAAGTGCAAGTGCCTGATCCACTTTGACGTTTATGTAAACGTACAAATTACAAGTTCGGTCACTAGTATAAACACAGTTGATTCACTGACATGGAGCTCATGATTTGACCAGATTCTCGCTCAGAGATTGGTTAATTTTACTTTTATACTTGACTGCCTCATTTCATAAATTTATAGGGTTCAAAACCTGTCAAATGCATTTTATTACATTGATTATGAACAGTTTGTCCCATCAATGTATATGCTGATAACGCAAGGTTCGTTCACCAAATTAAAATTCATCTAAAAATGGAGAGCAACTAATGGGGATATCTAGGTTCCTAAATGTACAAATAAATCCTCTTCTGAATTAAGACCAAATGGGGTTTTGGTATTAAAAAGCAAAATGTATCTTGACTCCAATTGTCGCAGCCTTTGTTACCGGTTCCCACCTCTTCTCATTTTCGCCACCTGGTCAATTGCAAAATATACTAGGTCATTTACATTGCCCCCATGTTCTTCATTTACATGTCTTGCCACCGGGTAGCTCTTGTCGTTATTCTTCACTGCTCTCACATGTTGCAATATCAGCAAATGTACCATGTTAATTGTGCTGCCCACATAGGCCTTGGGGCATGTGCATTGCAACATGTAAACAACATAATCACTTTTACAGTTTAGGAAAGCTCTTATATTCCATGGGCTTTTCAAAAGGGGTGACATGACCTGTTTCATATTCCACCCTATCTTACATGCCTTGCACTTTGCGCGTTTGTAGAAGCCTGTGATGGCCCTCAACCATCCTTCAACGCTGCCTACTTCCGGGCTATTATTGACCAGATCCTGCCTCAAGGACTGGCTTTCCTAAAGGTAATTAATGGCTTACGGGAGACTAGACCACTCAATACCGGGTCCCTCTTCACCAGGTGCCAATGTCTACTTAGACTGAATCTCATCCTGCTATGGTAGGCATTGTAACCGGTGATCATACGTATATCATTCTTAGTTCTCTTCTCCTCCCTAGCCTTTTCAATGGGGTGCAATAGTGTTGTTCTCTTAATTTTACTCACTTTAGTTAGTGTTTGGTTGAGTACCTGAGGATTGTAACCTCTCTGCATGAATCTGGTGGTAGGATCTTTCTGTGATAATTCTAGGGTTGATGTCTCACTACAGTTTCTCTTTATCCTGAGGTGTTCTGCATATGGGATACTGTTCTTAAGTTTCTGGGGGTGGGAGCTATATATAGATATATATATACTCTGAAAAAACCAAAGGTTACAGTGACTTTATAGCTAGGCTCAGATTTCACTTGTACAAAAACATAGAAATTCAGCAGTTATAGTTACCTGAGCTAACTATAACTTAGGCAATGCACTGCTTATGACCTCATATATCACATCACTCATGACATGGTCAGTGACATAACTCACGACATCTCAATTTACATCACTGATGACATCATCCACAGAACCACTCACACCCCCATACGGTTCACTGACAGAATATCGAGAGTCAGAATATCGACCTACAGAAATATCGACGCAAAAATATCGAAGTCAAGAATATCGACATCCTATCTACATTATGGTAAGTACAAAAATATCGAAAAAATAATATCGATGTCAAAAATATCGTTGTTAAAAATATCGCTTTTTTAAGTTACAAAAATTACTATTCCCATTCCAGTGAGTGCAACAGTAGGGAAAGTGTTGGATAGCGTAGGGGTTAAAATTACTATTCCCACTCCAGTGAGTGCAACAGTAGGGAAAGTGTTGGATAGCGTAGGGGTAAAATTACTATTCTCACTCCAGTGAGTGCTACAGTAGGGAAAGTGTTGGATAGCGTAGGGGTTAAAATTACTATTCCCACTCCAGTGAGTGCAACAGTAGGGAAAGTGTTGGATAGCGTAGGGGTAAAATTACTATTCCCACTCCAGTGAGTGCAACAGTAGGGAAAGTGTTGGATAGCGTAGGGGTAAAAATTACTATTCCCACTCCAGTGAGTGCAACAGTAGGGAAAGTGTTGGATAGCGTAGGGGTAAAAAATACTATTCCCACTCCAGTGAGTGCAACAGTAGGGGAAAGTGTTGGATAGCGTAGGGGTAAAAATTACTATTCCCACTCCAGTGAGTGCAACAGTAGGGGAAAGTGTTGGATAGCGTAGGGATAAAAATTACTATTCCCACTCCAGTGAGTGCAACAGTAGGGAAAGTGCTGGTTAGCGTACGGGTTAAAATTACTATTCCCACTCCAGTGAGTGCAACAGTAGGGAAAGTGTTGGATAGCGTAGGGGTTAAATTAACATACTTATTAATTAAATAATTTTTAAAAATAAATAACATATTAATAATTAATTAACAAAAAAATTAATAATAAATACCAATAAAATTAAATAAATATTTACTTAAATAACATTAAATTACTTCCCACCCTATTCCCCTATAAACGCACAACCCACTACACATAAAAAATAACACAATTAATTAAATTATCAATTAATAAATTAATAAAGATGAATTACCAAATAATAATTAAATAACAATAAATTAATAATAAATACCAATTAATAAAAATTAAAATGTACTTAATTATAATAAATTACTTCCCACCCTATTCCCCTATAAACCCACAACCCGCTACACATAAATTGACACAATTAATTTAATTATCAATTAATCAATTATTAAAAATTAATTACCAATTAATAATTAACAATAAATTAATAATCAATACCAATTAATAAAAATTAAAATGTACTTAATTATAATAAATTACTTCCCACCCTATTCCCCTGTAAACCCACAACCCGCTACACATAAAAAATAACACATTTAATTTAATTATCAATTAATCAATTAATAAAAATGGATTACCAATTAATAATTAATTAACAATACATTAATTAACAATAATAAATAAAAAATAATAATACATTAATTAGAATTAATATAAGTATATATTAATGAATTAATAAAAATTAATTACCAATTAATAATTAATTAACAATAAATTAATAATCAATACAAATTATTAAAACATAATAATTAATTAATGATAATTACATTACTTCCCACCCTATTCCCCTATAAACCCACAACCCGCTCTGATACTAAAACGCAAAATTTACTTTAAAAGAAATTACTAATTTCTAAACATTTAATACATATATTTAAAAATAATTAAAAAACATTACAAAAAATGTTAAACACATACATATAAAATACATACTAAAATACATAACACTAATATAAATATCGATATTATTAACAACGATATTTTTGCTAACAATATTACTTACTTCGATATAAAAAAAAACGATATTACTTACCTTAAGGTCGATATTCCAGGCAACGATATTCTTGACTTCGATATTCTGTCCCTACGATATTTAAAACTCGATATTAGTGTAGGTCAAAAATAAAAAGTTGATATTATGTCTGCATACCCCCCATACAACCTCTTGTATGTCCACTCACAGACACACACAACCACTCACATACCTTTTCCAGTGAATTGTGGGGGCGTAAGTTATAGTTAGCTCAGGTAACTATAACTGCTGAATTTCTATGGTTTTGTACAAGTGAAATCTGAGCCTAACTATAACGTCCCTGCAACCTTTGGTTTTTTCAGTGAATTTCTAAGATTTTTATAATTCTGTTTCCGAACTATAACATCCCTGTAACCTTAGGTTTTTTAAGTAAATTCCTAAAGTTTTTTTAAAATTCTATTTCCAAACTATAGCATCCCTGTAACCTTTGGTTTTCTAAGTGAATTTCTAAAGTTTTTTAATTTTATTTCCTAACTGTAGCCTGTAACCTTTTAGAGTGAGTGTGTGACTCAGTACATGAGTGTTGGGACGGGAAGTCTCCTGCATGTCTCTGGAGAGAGTGCTTCCCCGGCCTAATGCTAATATCCAGGCACTCACTGAAAAGCTACTGTATGGTTTCTTGATCCCTACCTCAGTGAGCATGACGATCAATTCTGTGCAGGCTATCCATTGCCTGGGGTCCTGTTGCCTTTGTCTATCTGACATGTGTTTGAGAGCCAGTGGGTGTACTGGGGAAGAATGGTGAGTTGAGCCAGTGTGTGGAATGCGAGCTGTTCTGCTGGACATCCCAGCTCCTCCCGTGCCCTTCCCAATTTCCTGGGAGAGGCCTGGTGGACTGGGGTAGACACTCAGCTCTTATCTGGATTTAGCTGCACAAACTCTGCTGAGAGGACCCTCCCCCCCACTGGTCAGTGCCTCCTGGTCTGAAGTTAATTAAAATTCCTCTTTAGGGAATTGCACAGGCTGGTACTGTAGGTCATCTGTGCATGCTTTAGTCATGCATTGAACATGCCATGAATGGTTTGTGATTGGGGGTGTATTCAGGATGCAAAAGTAGCAGACCCTCTGATTGGATGAGCCTATCAATCAGAGGTGATAAAAGTCTGGCCTGAGTGGTCAGCTGTTGTTCAAGACTGGTTTTATGACTGAAGAGGCGGCGGCCACACCAGGTCTGTCCAAAGGAAGCCAGCCACGACCTGCAGTGTGAAGGCAAGAGATAAGACACTTGCTCACTGCGTCTGGAACTTAAGGAAGTTTTCTATATGACGGTGGAGTCTGCTGCAAAGAGTTCAATGAGAATCCAGGGCATCAGCAGCATGGGAGAAGACCAGCTGTTTCTATGAGACTTGTGGAGCATGCGCTTTCGAACAAGGAAATTGCAGACAGCTGCCCAAGGTGTGGAAAGGAAGCTTACAGCACATCAAGAGAGTTGGTGTGGAAAGGAGCCTTGTGGAACATCAAGGAAGCTGGTGTGGAAAGGGAGCTGGCGGCACATAAAGGAAGCTGGTGTGGAAAGGAATCTTGCAGCACATCAAGGGAGCCAGAGAGGGGGAAGCTTGATTCTAGTCCTTGAAGGTGAGATCAAATCCCCTCTAAGCTCCTCCCCTGCGCTGTGGGAGCCTGTACAAGCAGTAGCTGGGAATAGAGGCCAGTGAAACAGGCCCCCATCTTTCTTTTTGTGATTTCTGGGGGTAACAGGGTGAACTGGCACTCTGTCCAGCCACTACCCTCCTACAGCTAGCCAGTGGCTACTGGACTAGTGGGACTCCAGTAAACTGTGCCAAGACATCAGGCACCTGTGGTCAGATCCCTGACACCACTAGAGCAGTATCCTCACTCAGGACGGGAGGGCACATCTGTTGCTTTGGGTGGGGGTTATGGGGCTGATCAAGAACCTTTGACTTCACATCATATGCTGAAACTATATCCTTTCAATCCAAAGATTGGTATCAAGGCTCTAGCGAATGAGAGCAACCCTGTGAAACATGGTCTGTAATATGCAATGCTAATTGTGTGTTTTCATGTTGACTGTGTTTTTATAGTGCTTGGGGTCTAGGCGCTATAATACTGTTTGGGGTCAGAACTCTGGCCCAGAGGGATGTAGACACATCTGGTTTTCACTGTTTATCCTAGTTCTATGTGTAGTATAATTCTCTTGTGTGTATTAAAGTACTTTTCTTTTATAAAATGTAAAGCACTGACTGGACATTGAGCTTATCAGCTGGTAGTATGGTGTGCACTGCATTCTGAATGTCTAACCCCACCTCACCTCCTTGAGTAAGCCTTGGACTGCTCTGTCTCGCTACCCTGAGAGAGTCAAGTGCTGGAGAGGAGTACTTGGTTATCCAGTTTTGGGTCCACTAATACTGAGACCCCAGGACACCAGTGGGGAACACTCCAATTGATGCGATTGGAGCACAGTAACCCCTGAGTGCCCTGGTGCCCAGGAAGTCGGGTCTAACAATGAGTGTCTCAGTGCGTGTGTGAGTGAGTGTGTGAGTGTCTCAATGTGTGTAAGTGGGTGTGTGAGTGTCTCAGTGGGCCTGGGAGTGGCTGCATAAGTGTATCACTGGGTCTGTGAGTAAGTGTGTGAGTCTCTAAGTGGGTCTGCGAGTGGGTGTGTAAGTGTGTGAGTGGGTCTGCGTGTGGGTGTGTAAGTCTGTGAATGAGTCTGTGAGTGGGCATGTGAGTCTCTGAGTGGGTCTGTGAGTGGGTGCATGAGTGTCTTAGTGGGTTTGTGAGTTGGTTCATGAGTGTCGCAGCAAAAATAAAAATTAAACCAAGCACGGGCTCCCGCACTTGTTTAGGAAAAAGCCCTCAGGTGGGCCAGGCCCCAGGGCCATGTCCATTTATTTTAAAATGAAAGGAGGGGGTGCATGGGGCCCCCCTCCACGGACTTTTGAATGCCCCGCAGACCACCACCTCCCCGGAGCTAATAGCGTGTCCCCAGGCCCCGGGGACCACCATCTCCCTGGGGCCAAATAAATTTATTAAAGTGGGAGGGGGCCACATGACTCCCCTCCCTGGCCACATATGGCACCGGGGACCCCATTCCCTGGGGCCCAGCCATAACTCAATGGGCAGAGGAGTCACACGACCCCCAAGCCGGGGTGATTTCCTCCCCACAAACCCATCCCCCAGGGTCTGGCCTTGCCTACTGGGTTCTTCAGGGACCCCCAAAAAAGGGGTCAGGGAATTCCTATCCTGCCCCCTTCTCTTTTTTAAAATTTTTTGTGGGACTTGGCAAAAGTTGAGTCCCAAGATGGCTGCCAACACTTCCTGGTTGAAGTGTTGGCAGCCAATCAGATTTCAGCACGGGGACTTTCGCATCCTTGGAGGATCTGCATCCCTATAGACACAACTTTGCATTTATTTTAATAACTCAGCAACTACTAAATGGATTTACACCAAATCACAAGAAGGTCGCTTTCTGGAACATTTCATGAAGATTGGTCAAACAGCACCAAAGATATAGGCAAGTCGAAAAACGCTCTTGCTATGGAAACATGGCCCTAACTATAACTACCTATTGGAGACCTCCAGTATATATATATATATATATATATATATATATATATATATATATATATATATATATATATATATATATATATTATCTACTGGCGGTCGCCAGTAGATAGTTATAGTTAGGACCTATTTTCCATAGGAAATCCGCAACATTCTATTTGAAATAACTCTTGCGTCGGTTGACGAATCTTCGCGAAATTTTCAAACTGTGTGGCCCGCTCCAGTCCGCTCCTATCCTGAAAGTCTCGGGGTGATTCGTCTAGCGGGGCCGAGAAAAAGGGGGGTCCCAAAACCTGTTTTCCCCATTCATTTTCCCATAGGAAACTTTAGCCACGGCTACAGCCTGAACTGCTGAACGGAATTACACCAAATTTGGCAAAGAGGTAGTTCTTGGTTCAGAAAGAACCCTTTTGTTAAATGGTGTAAATCCGTTCAGTAGTTCCTGAGAAAATCAAAAGGAAAATCACATATATATCTATGGCCGCGTCGGATTCGCGCACCCTGAGCGCACCCTGCGCGCACCGTCCCGATCACGAACTGCATGCTAATTGGCTGTCAACACTCCAAATCAGGAAGTGTTGGCAGCCATTTTATGCCTCGGTAGAACCGAGGCACAGAAACAAGTGCGCAGAACGCACAAAGGGGGCAGGGTAGAAACACCCTGACCCCTAGGGTCTGCTCAGGGGTCCCACAAAGACCCCTGGGCAGAAAGCATTTTTAAACGGCGGGATGCGCTAGGTGCGTGGATCCCGCCGATTAAAAAAAAAAACACACAAGAAACAAGTGCGCAAAACGCACAAAGGGGGCAGGGTAGAAACACCCTGACCCCTAGGTCTGCTCAGGGGTCCCACAAGGACCCCTGGGCAGAAAAAGCATTAAAAAAAAACGATCGTGCCGCAGGCCCCTTTACCACTCTGCAAACGCGCCCTGGCGCATTTGCAGAGGGTGAACGAATTCCCTTGAATACTGGGGGTCTTTGGGGGCCAACTAGCCCACCAGGAACCTCCAGTATGCGCCAGGGGCTGCGTTGCAGAGAGGTGTACAGAGGCCACGCCCCTTTACACCTCTCTGCAACGCAGCTCTGTGGCGCTTTGGAGGTACATGGTGGGCTAGTTGGACTCCAGGGACCCTCAGGATTCAAGGGACTTAATTCCCCAACTTAAAACGTGCCACGGGGCGTGTTTGCACAGTGGTGAAGGGAGGGGCGGGGCTTCAGGTGACATGTGTGCAAACAGGCCCTGTTGCGCGTTTTAAGATGGGGAATTAAATCCCCTTCAATCCTGAGGGTTCCTGGGGCCAACTAGCCCACCAGGTATGTCCAGAAAGCACCACAGAGGTGCGTTGCAGAGAGGTGCAAAAAGGGGCGTGGCCTCTGAACACCTCTCTGCAACGCAGCTCTCTGGCGCATACTGGAGGTATCTGGTGGGCTACTTGGCCCCTAGGGACCCTCGGGATTGAGGAGGATTTAATTCTCCATCTTAAAACGCGCCACAGGGCCTGTTTGCAGACATGTCACCTGAAGCCCCGCCCCCTCCCTTCACCACTGTGCAAATATGCCTCTAAAATCAGCCGAACTACGAATTCCGATTTACTCACCTGTTATCAGGAGAGAACCCAGTGCTGCATCTTTTAGCCCAGCACTGACCTTGAAAAGTAATTCTAACCGTACTTACCAGTAACTTGAATTTCCTTCATAGGCTAACATTGACTGGTTTCACTTGGAAATTCTTCTAGGTGTGGAGTTTTGGAACTTTATAATATTCCTCTAAAATCAGCCGAACTACGAATTCCGATTTACTCACCTGTTATCAGGAGAGAACCCAGTGCTGCATCTTTTAGCCCAGCACTGACCCTGAAAAGTAATTCTAACCGTATTTACCAGTAACTTGTATTTCCTTCCATAGGAATCCATTGTCTGGTTTTCAGCAGAAAAGTTTCAGTGTCGATTTTCATAAACTACAAATATTCCTTAAAAATCGCCTGTATGTCTTAAACGCATTCTTTCAACTGTTTACAGGAGATGCACCAGTGCTGGATCCAGGATCCACCACTGAGTAAGAAAAAGTAACGATAACACTACTTACCTGCTAAGTGAATTTCCTCCCATAGGATAACATTGGTGATTCTATGTGAAAAAGTTTCTAAGTGTCAACTTTTAAAATACAATAATATTCCTTAAAAATCACTACTGTAACCAAAACGCTTTTACTCAACTGTTTACAGGAGATGTCACAGGACTGAATCTAGGATCCAGTCCTGTGGTTAGAAAAGTAATCCATAAAGTAACTAATTGCATTTAACTAGAAATTCACATTGAGCTCAATGTTGCATTGTGTTTGAAATTGTGTTGCCCATTGCAACAACTGTAACTACTGTACTTAAAAGTCTATTGCCTATTTGCAAAGTATTTAAACTAAAGTAATTCATTCTGAGAAAGTATATTTTGTAATGTAATGTATAATGTAATTACAATGTAATTTAAAAAATAAAATATCTAAAAATAAATAGTTTAAAAAAATGTAGTAAATCAGTATCAAAAAATAAATATAACAATTAATACATTTAAAAATTGTCATTTACAAAACCTTTGAAATTCACTGAAAAAAACCATAGGTTTCAGACATGTTATAGTTAGGAATTAGCATTTAAAAAACCTTTGAAATTCACTGAAAAAACCATAGGTTTCAGGCACGTTATAGTTAGAAATTAGCATTTAAAAACCTTACAAATTCACTGAAAAAACCATAGGTTTTAGGGACAGTTATAGTTAGTTGGACATTGCACTCGTACAAAACCCGTGAAATTCCCCCGTTATAGTTAGTTCAGGTAACTATAACTCACGCCCCGCAATGCACTGCTGATGACGTCACATATTACATCACTCATGACATGGTCAGTGACATCACTGATGACATCACTGATGACATCTCAAATGACATCACTGATGACATCATCCATGTGATAATTTGATGCATCTTCTCACACCCTAATATAACTTTTGATACACCCACTGTAAATTACAGACTGCCATTGTCAAAACCATAGACACTCCAACACCAATTACTATATACACACTCACTGATTCTTAGGTCTACACACACACATCTACTCACTCACCCGTACAGTCACTCATACTTATAGTCACTCAGTACAGGACTATTATATGCACTCATACACCTATATAAAGACTCACACACCGCCACTCATCCATAGAGGTACTCACACACCTAGTCAGTCATGCAAAAAATTAAGCACACACCCATTTACTCACCTATACAGTTATACACACACCAGCTCACTTACTCATACAAATACTAGCACATTCTTACGCTCTTATACAATCTCTGATACAAGCACACACTCATCCATATAGTCACTCTCACAATCACACACTCTCGCTTATAGCTATTTATATACTCCAACACACATATATACTGCCTTTCACATATGTAGTTACTCACACATGTACCACTGGGACATACATTCACTCACTAACACACTCTTACACACACTTACCCACCCATACAGTCTATCACAGATGCACTCTTGAAACCATCCACCCAGTGAATCACCCACTCACACATCTATGCACAGAGTCGCACACACCCCACCCACACAAACACTCAGGCACCCATACAGATACTCAGACAACCAATCAATAACTCATATAGACACTCATGTAGCTATTCACAAACCCATGCAGCCACTTACACAGCAACAGACAGACGGATACAGACATTCACCCAGTTTAGTCACTAACCCATGCATTCAGTAAGATACGTTTAATCACTCACTTATAGAGTTAGTCACGCACCTACTAAATCATCCTTTCAGACACTTATACACCCACTCATTCTTCAATACGCCTTTCCCTATATATATTAAACATATTTAAACTTTACAGAAACACACAGTCACTGGATGATGTCATCAGTGATGTCATTTGAGATGTCATCAGTGATGTCACTGACCATGTCATGAGTGATGTAATATGCGACGTCATCAGCAGTGCATTGCGGGGCGCGAGTTATAGTTACCTGAACTAACTATAACGGGGGAATTTCACGGGTTTTGTACGAGTGCAATGTCCAACTAACTATAACTGTCCCTAAAACCTATGGTTTTTTCAGTGAATTTGTAAGGTTTTTTAAATGCTAATTTCTAACTATAACGTGCCTGAAACCTATGGTTTTTTCAGTGAATATATATATATATATATACATATATATATATATATATATATTACCTACTGGCGGTTGCCAGTAGCTAGTTATAGTTAGGACCTCGTTTCTATTCAAAAAGCGTTTTTTGATTTGCCAATATCTTTGGCGCCGTTTGACGAATCTTCGCGAAATTTTCAAAACTAATGGGGCGCTCCGGTCAGCTCCTTTCTTGAAAGTTTCGGGGTGATTCATCAAGCGGGGGCGGAGAAAAAAGGGGGGTCCCAAAACGCGTTTTCTTAATGTTAATTTCCATAGGAAATTTAGACAAAGCTACAGCCCGAACTGCTGAACGGAATTACACCAAATTTGGCAAAAGGGTAGCTCTTGGTTCAGAAAGCGCCCTTTTTTTTAAATGGTGGAAATCCGTTCAGTAGTTCCTGAGAAATTAAAAAAAGAAAACTTTCGATATCTGAGCACCAAGGAGGGTTCGCGGACCCTCCCGGGCCCGAGCTTGTTTCTGATTGGCTGCCAACACTCCAAACCAGGAAGTGTTGGCAGCCATCTTGTGACTCGGTAACCGAGTCACAAGAAAAGAGTAAAAAAAGGTACAAAACAAGAAAAGAGGGCAGGGTAGGAACACCCTGAGCTCCTAGGCCTGCTCAGGGGGACCCACAGGGACCCCTAGGGCCAAGAAAAGCATTTTGTTTTTATAATTTCGGCCGATTTCGCGCAGGGTCTGCGAATCCAGCTGAAATTAAATAAAAAAAACGAAGCACTGTCTTCCGTGCTTTGTTTGTTAAAAAGCCCCCGGGTGGGCCAGGTCCCGGGGCCATGCCAAATTATGGTGTGGGGGCCCCCAAAACCCCGGGGAGCGCCACCTCCCCGGGGCTTAATAAGTTATGTGCGGGGGCACGAGCCCCCCCAGCCCCGGGGACCACCACCTTTAATAAAATACACTGGGGGGGCCTTGCTGGCCCCCCAAGCCCCGGGGACTGCCACCTCCCCGGGGCTGAAATAAATAATGTGTGTGGGGGGCTCAAGCCCCCCCACACCGCCCCAGGGACCACCACCTCCCCGGGGCTTTAAACACATGGGAGGGGGGTCACGCGGCCCCCCTCCTGGAGCCCTAGATGGCCCTGGGGACCGCTACCCCCAGGGTCGGCTCCTGCAATGTCCCAGGGTGCCCACCCCCGGGACATTGCTGTTTGCTATGACAGAGCGATACCAAAGGGGATGATGGATGGAGCACTTGAGCAAATCAAACACTCACCCCCAGTCAACTGATCTGGGTTTAATCCATCATCATTCTTTAGCTCACTCCACCACCCCAGTTCAGACATGGCCATATGCAAATCAGTATGACCCTGTGCCTCATGGGAACAGTCCAGCCCGAACTGCCAAGCCATGTCTTCCCTGGACCGGAAACAAGCATCCTGGGACCGGTTTCTGGCTATTCAGCCGTCATCAGCCAGGCTAGCTTGAATCCAGTCGCAAAGTGAGCAAGGGTCCCACGTCTGGGCATACCCTGCCAACTTAGGGCGAACAAAGCGATACCAAAGGGGATGATGGACGGAGCGCTTGAGCTAATCAAACACTCACCCCCAGTCAACTGATCTGGGTTTAATCCATCATCATTCTTTAGCTCACTCCACCACCCCAGTTCAGACATGGCCATATGCAAATCAGTCTGACCCTGTGCCTCATGGGAACAGTCCAGCCCGAACTGCCAAGCCATGTCTTCCCTGGACCGGAAACAAGCATCCTGGGACCGGTTTCTGGCTATTCAGCCGTCATCAGCCAGGCTAGCTTGAATCCAGTGGCAAAGTGAGCAAGGGACCCACGTCTGGGCATACCCTGCCAACTTAGGGCGAACAAAGCGATACCAAAGGGGATGATGGACGGAGCTCCCGCCCTGTCATAGCAAACACTGCTTTGCTTCATTGAAGCGAGAGCAGGAAAACCTGCTCTCGCTTCAATTAAGCAAAGCAGGATTGCTTTTGCACAAGGGGAGCTGCATGTTTGCAGCTCCCCTTGTGCAAAAGCAATGCTGGCTCCCGCAGGAGGCGGGGAGCCGGCGGGACCGTGGGAGCATTGGGGCTCCCCCCACAGTCCCCAATGGAGAGGCCAGGCTCCGGGGGATGGGGTCCCAGGGGCCAGAAGTGGCCCGGGAGGGGGGCCATGCGTCCCCCCTCCCCAGTGATTATAATTTAAAAAAAAAAAAAGCACAGAAAGGCCGGCCCCGGGGGATGGGGTCCCCGGGCCATAATTGGCCTAAGGAGGGGGGCCCCCCCCAAAAAAAAATATATATAAAAAGGCTGGCCAGGCCCTGGGGGATGGGGTCCCCGGGGCCAGAAGTGGCCCGTGAGGGGGGCCACTCGGCCCCCCTCCCAATTAAGAAAAAAAAAAAGCAGCAGGCCGGCCCCGGGGGATGGGGTCCCCGGGGCCAATAGTGGCCTAGGAAAGGGGGGCCACCCGGCCCCCCTTCCCAAGAAATAAATATAAAAAAGGAGGCCATGCCCCGGGGGATGGGGTCCCCAGGGCTGAAATTGGCCTCGGGAGGGGGGCCCCTTCCCGTTTTTGTTTTTTTTAAAGAAAAAAGGTGTCAGGCCCTGGGGGATGGGGTCCCCAGGGCCACAAAATGCTAAAAGAAGGGGGGCCACACAGCCCCCCCTTCTAAAAAAACAATAGAATAAAAAAGCCAGCATCTCGCCGGAGGCCCTGCCCCCTCACTGCACAACTGTGCAAACGTGCCCCCTAGCACGTTGTAAGTTAGGGAATTAATTCCCCTTGAATACTGAGGGTCCCTGGGGGCCAACTAGCCCACCAGGTACCTCCAGTAAGCACCACACAGCTGGATTGCACAGAGGTGGTCCGAGGCCACACCCCTTTTTACACCACTCTGCAAACGCGCCTCTTTGCGCACTGGTGGTGGGGCGATGAGGTCCTCTTGTGTCCTGAGGACCTCAGGACACAAGTGGACTTCATCCCCCCTAACAGCAGTGAGCCAGGAGCTGCGTTTGCAGAGTGGTGTAAAAAGGGGGCGTGGCCTCCAACCACTCTCAGCAATCCAGGTGTGTGGCGCTTACTGGAGGTACCTGGTGGGCTAGTTGGCCCCCAGGGACCTTCAGGAACAAAGGGGACTTAATACCCCAACTTCGAACGTGCCAGGAGGCACGTTTGCAGAGTGGTAGGGAAAGGGGGTGTGACCTCTGACCACCTCTCAGCAATCCCACTGTGTGTGGCTTACTGGAGGTAAGAGGTAGGCTAGTTGACCCCTAAAGGACCCCCAGCAGCGAAGGGGACTTCAATCCCCATCCAAGAGCACACCAGGGAGCGCATTTGCAGAGTAGTGGGCAAAGGGGGCGTGGCCTGCTATGAGAACTTAGCAATCCTGCTGTGTGGGATTTACTGGAGGTAATAGGAGGGGTAGTTGGCCCCCAAGGTTGTCCTTAGGGGCCAACTACCCCTCTTGTTACCTCCAGTAAGTCCCACAGAGTGGGATTGCTAAGACGTTTTCGGAGGACATGCCCCCCCCTTTCTCCACCACTCTGCAAACGCCCCTCCTGGCAGACTACAGGATGGGGATGAAGTCCAATTTACTCCTGAGGGATGTTGGGGGCCAAGAAGCCCTCCTGGTACCTCCTCTAAGTTCTATGCAGTGGAATTCCTGAGCGCTGGTCGGAGGCCCAGCACACTTCTCCACCACTCTGCAAACGTGACTACTACTTAAAGAAGCATCTTTCTGCACCTCTGACTTAGAGGTAGTTTTAATCCCCCTGCCCTATTATGTACTAGGGCCTTACAGAGGAGGTCATGCCAATCACAGGGGTACCCCAACGCATAGTGTACCCTAGTGTATGTAGGTGTTTTCACTGTATTCTAAGTGTCTTTTAGCATAGCACTGGCTCTAGACCTGGTTAGTCAGTGTCAGTTACCACCAGTACCCGTCAGCAAAAAGTTGGGGGTAAAGGATGACTTTGCAACAAGGTCTCTTTCTGCTCCTCTGCTGGTTCTTTGTGCACATCTCTTGCTTCTTTCTGCACCTTTCTTGGTCTTTCTGGACTTCTGTTGCCTCTTTCTGCATTTCTCTTGCTTCTTTCTGCCCCTTTCTTCCTCTTTCTGCACATGTCCTACCTCTGTAGGCATAGTTGGAAATTAGCATTTAAAAAACCTTTGAAATTCACTGAAAATACCACAGGTTTCAGGGACGTTATAGTTAGAAATAAGCATTTAAAAAACCTTCGAAATTCACTGAAAAAACCACAGGTTTCAGGGAAGTTATAGTTATTTGGACATTTCACTCATACAAAACCAGAGAAATTCGGACGTTATGGTTAGTTAAGCTAACTATAACTCGCGCCTCCGCAATGCACTGCTGATGACGTCACATATTACATCATTCATGACATGGTCAGTGACATCACTGATGACATCTCAAATGACATCTCAAATGACATCACTGATGACATCATCCATGTGATAATCTGATGCACCTCCTCATACCCTAATATAACCTTTGATATATCCACTCTAAAATACAGACTACCATATTCAAAACCATAGACACACCAATACCAGTTACTACATATCCACTCACTGATTCCTAGGTCTACACACGCTTCCACTCATTCACCCATACAGTCACTCATACATGCAGTCACTCATCAATACAGCACTATCATATGCACTCATACACCTAGACAGACACTTACACACTGTCACTCTCCTACAGAGTTACTCACACACCTAGTCAGTCATGCAAAGAATCAATCGGACTCCCATTTACTCACCTATACAGTTATACGCACACCACCTCACTTATTCATACAGATAGTAACACATACTTACTCTCTTATACAATCACTGATACAAGAACACACTCATCCATACAGGCACTCTCACAATCACTCACTCTAACATATAGTCATTTATATACTCCAACACTCACATATACTGCCTTTTATATATGTAGTTACTCACACATGTACCACTGAGACATCCATTCACTCACCAACACACCCATACACACACTCACCCACCCATAAAGCTCCTCACAGACGCACTCTTGAACCCATACACCCAGTGAATAACCCACTCACACATCCATGCAGTGAGTCACACACACCCCACCCATCCACACAGACACTCAGGCACCCATACAGATACTCAGACAAGCAATCAATAACCCATATACACACTCATGCAGCTACTCACCAACCCATGCAACTGCTTACATACCAACAGACAGACTGATACAGATATTCACAGTTTAGTCACTAACCTATGCATTCAGTAAGACACGTTTAATCACTCACTTATACAGTCAGTCACACACCTACTAAATAATCCATTCAGACACTCATACGCCCACTCATTCTTCAATACACCTTGGTGTATATTTATATAAGACATATTTAAACTTTACAGAAACACACAGTCACTGGGTGATGTCATCAGTGATGTCATCAGTGATGTCATTTGAGATGTCATCAGTGATGCCATCAGTGATGTCACTGACCATGTCATGAAGGATGTAATATGTGACGTCATCAGCAGTGCATTGCGGGGGCGGCAGTTATAGTTAGGTTAACTAACTATAACGTCCACATTTCTCTGGTTTTGTACGAGTAAAATGTCCAAATAACTATAACGTCCCTGAAACCTGTGGTTTTTTCAGTGAATTTCTAAGGTTTTTAAATGCTAATTTCTAACTATAATGTCCCTGAAACCTGTGGTTTTTTCAGTGAAAAAATAATAATAATATATATATATATATATATATATATATATATATATATATATATATTCCACAAAAACAAGGTTGCCCCCTTGGAAGAGCCCACACTAGGTAAGTGAAGCTTGTAATCTTTAATGGATACTGCAGCAAAGGTATGGAAATTCATCACAGCGCAATAATGAAGCTGACGCGTTTCGGGCCACCGCCCTTTGTCATAGGCTGAATTCCATTAAAAGTGCAAAGCGTGTTCAACGTTTAAATTCATTACCGATACCTCCCCATGTGGGCGTGGCCGCTCGCACGGCCCCCTGGTATCCGCAGTCCATTTCACTCAAGTGAGTTGCTGTGCACTTCATTGTTCCGGAAATTAATACCCTGGTGGGTTGCTGTCAATGTCCCATTAGAACTGTGCTGACCTTTTAAAGTATCCATTACAAAGCACCTTGTCCTGAACACAGCGATCACCGGTTGGTATCACCACAGGTCGGCGCCAGCAGAGGGGCTTCCTCCACGGCCGGGCCGGCCGTACTAAATTCCACAAAAACAAGGTTGCCCCCTTGGAAGAGCCCACACGAGGTAAGTGAAGCTTGTAATCTTTAATGGATACTGCAGCAAAGGTATGGAAATTCATCACAGCGCAATAATGAAGCCGACGCGTTTCGGGACACCGCCCTTTGTCATAGGCTGAATTCCATTAAAAGTGCAAAGCGTGTTCAACGTTTAAATTCATTACCGATACCTCCCCATGTGGATGTGGCCGCTCGCACGGCCCCCTGGTATCCGCAGTCCATTTCACTCAAGTGAGTTGCTGTGCACTTCATTGTTCCGGAAATTAATACCCTGGTGGGTTGCTATCAATGTCCCATTAGAACTGTGCTGACCTTTTAAAGTATCCATTACAAAGCACCTTGTCCTGCACACAGCGATCACCGGTTGGTATCACCACAAGTCTGCGCCAGCAGAGGGGCTTCCTCCACGGCCGGGCCGGCCGTACTAAATTCCACAAAAACAAGGTTGCCCCCTTGGAAGAGCCCAGACGAGGTAAGTGAAGCTTGTAATCTTTAATGGATACTGCAGCAAAGGTATGGAAATTCATCACAGCGCAATAATGAAGCCGACGCGTTTCGGGCCACCGCCCTTTGTCATAGGCTGAATTCCATTAAAAGTGCAAAGCGTGTTCAACGTTTAAATTCATTAGCGATACCTCCCCATGTGGGCGTCGCCGCTTACACGGCCCCCTGGTATCCGCAGTCCATTTCACTCAAGTGAGTTGCTGTGCACTTCATTGTTCCGGAAATTAATACCCTGGTGGGTTGCTGTCAATGTCCCATTAGAACTGTGCTGACCTTTTAAAGTATCCATTACAAAGCACCTTGTCCTGCACACAGCGATCACCGGTTGGTATCACCACAGGTCTGCGCCAGCAGAGGGGCTTCCTCCACGGCCGGGCCGGCCGTACTAAATTCCACAAAAACAAGGTTGCCCCCTTGGAAGAGCCCACACGAGGTAAGTGAAGCTTGTAATCTTTAATGGATACTGCAGCAAAGGTATGGAAATTCATCACAGCGCAATAATGAAGCCGACGCGTTTCGGGCCACCGCCCTTTGTCATAGGCTGAATTCCATTAAAAGTGCAAAGCGTGTTCAACGTTTAAATTCATTAGCGATACCTCCCCATGTGGGCGTCGCCGCTTGCACGGCCCCCTGGTATCCGCAGTCCATTTCACTCAAGTGAGTTGCTGTGCACTTCATTGTTCCGGAAATTAATACCCTGGTGGGTTGCTGTCAATGTCCCATTAGAACTGTGCTGACCTTTTAAAGTATCCATTACAAAGCACCTTGTCCTGCACACAGCGATCACCGGTTGGTATCACCACAGGTCTGCGCCAGCAGAGGGGCTTCCTCCACGGCCGGGCCGGCCGTACTAAATTCCACAAAAACAAGGTTGCCCCCTTGGAAGAGCCCACACGAGGTAAGTGAAGCTTGTAATCTTTAATGGATACTGCAGCAAAGGTATGGAAATTCATCACAGCGCAATAATGAAGCCGGCGCGTTTCGGGCCACCGCCCTTTGTCATAGGCTGAATTCCATTAAAAGTGCAAAGCGTGTTCAACGTTTAAATTCCTTACCGATACCTCCCCATGTGGGCGTGGCCGCCGCACAGCCCCTGGTATCCGCAGTCCATTTCACTCAAGTGAGTTGCTGTGCACTTCATTGTTCCGGAAATTAATACCCTGGTGGGTTGCTGTCAATGTCCCATTAGAACTGTGCTGACCTTTTAAAGTATCCATTACAAAGCACCTTGTCCTGCACACAGCGATCACCGGTTGGTATCACCACAGGTCTGCGCCAGCAGAGGGCTTCCTCACGGCCGGGCCGGCCGTACTAAATTCCACAAAAACAAGGTTGCCCCCTTGGAAGAGCCCACACGATGTAAGTGAAGCTTGTAATCTTTATTGGATACTGCAGCAAAGGTATGGAAATTCATCACAGCGCAATAATGAAGCTGACGCGTTTCGGGCCACCGCCCTTTGTCATAGGCTGAATTCCATTAAAAGTGCAAAGCGTGTTCAACGTTTAAATACTCTTCCAAGGGGGCAACCTTGTTTTTGTGGAATTTAGTACGGCCGGCCCGGCCGTGGAGGAAGCCCCTCTGCTGGCGCAGACCTGTGGTGATACCAACCGGTGATCGCTGTGTGCAGGACAAGGTGCTTTGTAATGGATACTTTAAAAGGTCAGCACAGTTCTAATGGGACATTGACAGCAACCCACCAGGGTATTAATTTCCGGAACAATGAAGTGCACAGCAACTCACTTGAGTAAAATAGACTGCGGATACCAGGGGGCCGTGCGAGCGGCCTCGCCCACATGGGGAGGTATCGGTAAAGATTACAAGCTTCACTTACCTCGTGTGAGCTCTTCCAAGGGGGCAACCTTGTTTTTGTGGAATATATATATATACCTCGTTACTATTCCAAAAACGTTTTTCTTTTGCCGATATCTTTGGCGCCGTTTGACGAATCTTCGCGAAATTTTCAAAACTAGTGGTTCACTCATTGAGTGCTGAGCGAACCACTAGTTTTGAAAATCAGCTCCTGTCTTGAAAGTTTCGGGGTGATTCGTTGAGCGGGGACCGAGAAAAAAGGGGGGTCCCAAAACGCGTTTTCTCCATGTTAATTTCCATAGGAAACTTTAGACAAAGCTACAGACCGAACTGTTGAATGGAATTACACCAAATTTGGCAAAAAGGTAGGTCTTGGTTCAGAAAGCGTTCTTTTTTTTAAATGGTGTAAATCCGTTCAGTAGTTCCTGAGAAATAAAAACATAAAAAAATATCAATATCTGGTGGCCGAGGAGGATTTGCGAACCCTTCCGATCATGAGCTTCATTTTGATTGGCTGTCAACACTCCAAACCAAGAAGTGTTGGCAGCCATCTTGTGACTCGGTTTTACCGAGTCACAAGAAAAAAGGGAAGAAAATGGTTAAAAAATGAAAAGGGGGCAGAGTAAAAACACCCTGACCCCCTAGGACTGGTCATGGGTTCCCACAGGGACCCCCAGGGCCAAAAAAAGCATTTTTTTAAAAACATGTCACCGGAATTCGCGTTGGGTTCGCGAATCCCGCCGAGAATATTTTAAAAAATGAAGCTCGGTGTCCCGCGCTTTGTTTTAATAAGCCCCCGGTTGGGCCTGGTCCTGGGGGCAATAAGTAAAATATGTGCAAGGGCCCGCAGGGGCCCCCACGCCCCAGGGACCGCCACCTCCCTGGGGCTTTTGAAATAATATGCGGGGTACACATGACCCCCTGCAGCCCCGGGGACCGCCACCTCTTTGGGGCTTTTTTGAAAAAATTGTGTGGGGGGGCTCCTGCCCCCCCCACACTGCCTCGGGGACCACCACCTCCCCGGGGCAATTTTAATTAAGGGCGGGGGTCCGTTGCAGGCCCCGGGGACCACCACCTCCCCGGGGCTATTTTCACATTGGGAGGGGGACCGTGCGGCCCCCCTCCTGGAGCCCTTCTTGGCCCTGGGGACCCCCACCCCCCAGGGCTGGCTCTAGCAATGTCCTGGGGTGCCTACCCCCAGGACATTGCAGTTTGGGCCTGGTCCTGGGGGCAATAAGTAAAATATGTGCAAGGGCCCGCAGGGGCCCCCACGCCCAGGGACCGCCACCTCCCTGGGGCTTTTGAAATAATATGCGGGGTACACATGACCCCCTGCAGCCCCGGGGACCGCCACCTCTTTGGGGCTTTTTGAAAAATTGTGTGGGGGCTCCTGCCCCCCACACTGCCTCGGGGACCACCACCTCCCGGGGCAATTTTAATTAAGGGCGGGGGTCCGTTGCAGGCCCCGGGGACCGCCACCTCCCCGGGCTATTTTCACATTGGGAGGGGGACCGTGCGGCCCCCCTCCTGGAGCCCTTCTTGGCCCTGGGGACCCCCACCCCCCAGGGCTGGCTCTAGCAATGTCCTGGGGTGCCTACCCCCAGGACATTGCAGTTTGCAATGACCCGCCCTGTCATTGGAAACTTCTGCTTTGCTTCGTGGAAGTGAGAGCAGGAAACCTGCTCTCGCTTCCACGAAGCAAAGCAGAATTGCTTTTGGACAAGGGGAGCTGCATGTCAGCAGCTCCCTTGTCCAAAAGCAATGCCGGCTCCCGCAGGTGGCGGGGAGCCGGCAGGGACCGCGGGGGCATTGGGGCTCTCCCCATGGTCCCCAATGTGATAGCATGCCCCGGGGGATGTGGTCTCCGGGGCAGATACCGAATAATGGAAGTGAGGCGGTTTTTTTATTTTCGATTTTGGAGTCGTGACCCCATTGCGGCTCTCAGTGCGGCCCCCCGTGTAACGTCACGTTGGATTCGCGGATCCACCACAAATAAATAATGTAATACTATATCATTTAGAAGGTAGTATTGCATTTGTGAAGTTGCTTTATAGAGGTAGTGTGATTGAAGTTAATAATAAGATTAAATTTGATAGAGGTAGTAAAAATATATAAAATTAAAAATTAAAAGTTAAAACTGAAAAGTGTATTGTGTTGTAGTACATTGAATTCATGCTTTTGCAGATTCATGACAGGTTCGCAAATCCACAAAAAATTTAAAAAAAATATGTATGTGTAAAAAAAAATTTGATTCACTATTGTGTTATAGGGTGGCTCTAAAAAGGGCCCTTGTTTTCATTATGAGTATGTTGTAGCTACATGTAAGTGCGGATGCACAGCTTTAGGTTGTTGAGAAAGACTCTGTTCCCTTGATCTGTGAAGTGTACTCCATCACTTCTGTAGATGTCATCCATATCAAAATGTAGATTGTTGTTATAGATGGAGCCCATCCTATGGTCTCTGAGGTAAGCAGAAACAGCTTTATTGCCATTCTTTCTAGCTTTCTCAATCTGTGGACAGAATTGATTTGACTGCTTCCATTTATTTCTTTGGCATATATTAGAGTATACAAAGACAGTTTGGGGAAAAAGCAACATCAATTGTGCAATGGTATCCTTCATGAGCATTTCCAGTCCTACTCCAGTCAATGTGCCTAGGTCATTGCCACCACAGTGCACAATCATGAGGTCAGGGGATTGGAGATGCAAAAAGGTTTTAACCAAAGGCATCAATTGGTGCCACTTTAATACTCTCTGTGCAATCCATTTAATATCCACATTTTGCAAAGCTAGGTCTTTGTCAATACCTCTGTGTTCAGCATACCTTTTGCACCAGAAAACATAGCTGTGCCCTACAATCCATACTGTAAGCATCTTGAAGGGATGTCTGGAAGTAATGAGAAGATGTCTGTAGCTGAGGTAGTCAGTTGGTAGAATGAGAGGTATTTAAAATGGTAGACAAGATGCTGTTTTTTAAAAAGCAGATAACTGATTGGCTGTTCATGAACATTGTACACTCAAAAATAGGATGCATGTTACTTTCTTAAAAAAGCATGTTTCTTATTGGTTATTAAAGAATGTTTGAAAGGTACAGTAGATAGGATAAGGTAATATTTTGCAAAAGTCAACCACACCTGCTATTTGCATTTGTAACCTTGTGTGCTGAATTTGAAAATATGGCGAACTTGTGACCTGCCAGTTCAGTTGAATGTTGCAGAAACTGTTACTATGGAAACTGGGATTAAGCAGAATGGGGGAAGGGTTGAAACTTAACTGTGGTTTTAAAATATGGAATTATAATTTGTATATAAGAGATATGTTATTAAAGTAAGATTTCCCCAATCAGTACTATGTTTAGATGTGGTGTGTTGTTAAAAAATAATGCTAGTATTATTAGTAATAGGTTTTTGAACTCCCATATGGATTCGCAGCTCCATCGCAATGGTACACGGTGGAGTCGCGACTCCAGAAAATTACAGAACCAGTTTGGGTACTTTTATAAGACAGTTGGAAAGGGTTAATATGTCTAACCAATAGAAACATGTTTTACAATTTGAAATAATGTAGGAAGCAATGTGATTTGTTACTTACATTTATTTGTGTGCAGAAAGAGAGGGAAAGTTTGCCATTACTGGTTTTGCCTTGTTGAGAGTGGTGCACTACATTGATTGTGTGCATAAGAAAATCTTTTATGAGTTTCTGATATTTCATAGTCTACAATACTATTTGGAAGGTGAGTTATAAAGTTGTGAGGTGTATTATGTATTAGCGTTATTTTCAAACTTTAAAAATTATTCAAGAACTGTGATGTTTGAAATATATTATTAAATGTAGAGATATGTATTGTAGTTTGTTTTATTGTACTTAGATGTTGTTTGGAATAGATTGTGTATAGTAATATGTGTATATTGGAAGATGGATTAGCGATTAAGGTAGTTTGTATTTGTGTGTGGAAATGTGCAATTGAAGTATACCGCATAATTTTAGGTGTCGCTTTCAATTTGGAAATGCAGTCTGTCAAGTTTTAAGTTGTGCATGGAATTGTGACTGAAGTATGTCTCTACTTGTATATGTATTCTTCTATGTCCTTAACATTTGAAGATGCAAGATATATAACAAAGAGGTGTTATTGCTTTGCATGTGGCTAGGTTCAACACTGTGAGTGGTAGTAGGATGGTGAAACTGCAGCACAAAAGTGTGGTTTAAAACATGTTGACATAAGGTATTAGTGATTAGGATACTTTTTATAAGTCTCTAGAGAGGTACAGTTGAAAGAAATATGCCACATAATTTTTGGTGTTTGCTTGAAATGGAAAGTGTGTTCTGTGAAGTTTTCAGGTCTGCATAGTGTTGTGATTGAAGAAAGCCTCTACTAGGAGATATATTCTGATATGTGTTATGTATCTGAAGATGCTAGATGTATAAAACACATGTATGCATCTATTTGTATATTTCTTTTATATATGATGTTGCTAGCAAAAGGTACAGACATATGCATGCATGCTTTCAGGAAGATGGTGAGACTTACAGCAGAGTCATGTGAAGGGTTGTTGCTTTATATTGGTCTAGGTGTAACACCCTAAGTAGTCGAATATATGACATTACAACGCAAACATTTACAATGCATGCTTTTACAACACAGTTTTTACATCGCAGCTACCATAACAACACATGATTTTACAACGCATGCCATTACAACGCATTTTTAGAAACTACATTTACAACGCATTCCATTACAACGCATACCATTACAACGCATACCATTACAACACATAATACTGTAGGGGCAACAGTAGGGTAAGTGTTGGATAGTGTAGGGGTAAAAATTACTATTCCCACTCCAGTGAGTGGAACAGTAGGGAATGTGTTGGATAGTGTAGGGGTAAAAATTACTATTCCCATGTACACCAAAACCCATACCCAACCTAAAACTTAAAAAAGCTCCATTACTTACCTTATAATGCGTTGTAATGGCATGCGTTGTAATGGTATGCGTTGTAATTGCATGCGTTGTAGTGACATGCGTTGTAATGGCTGCATTGTAATGGCATGCGATGTAAAGGCAGTTGCGATGTAACAGCTGCGTTGTAAAGGTAGTGCGTTGTAATGACTGCGTTGTAATGGATGTTTCCCAAGTAGTTGTAGAATGGTGAAGCTGCAGCACAAAAACGAGGTTTAAGACATGTTGCCAGAGGGATTAGTGATTAGGCTACTTTGTATGACTCTGGAAAGGTACACTTGAAGTACCCCGCATAAATCTACGTGTCTGTTTGAAATGTGAAGAGCAGTTTGTCAAGTTTTAAGGTCTGCATGGTCTTGTGACTGAGGTATGTCTCTACTTGCACATGTATTCTCATACGTGTTATGCATGCGAGGATGCTAGACGTATAAAACACAGGTATACATCTATTTGTATGTTTCTTTTATATATGATGTTGCTAGTAAAAGGTACAGACATGTGCATGCATGCTTTCAGGAAGATGGTGTGGCTTACAGCTGAAACATGTGATGGGTTGCTGTTTTATATTTGGCTAGGCCCAACACCCTAAGTAGTCGTAGAATAGTGAAGGTGGAACACAAAAGTAAGGTTTAAGACATGTTGGCAGAGGATTAGTGATTAGTCTATTTTGTATGAGTCTGTGGAAAACTGCACTTGAAATACACTGCATAATTTACGGTGTCTGCTTGAAATGGGAAGTGCAGTCTGTGAAGTTTTAAGGTCTGCATAGTCTTGTGATTGATATCTGCTTGAAATGGGAAGTGCAGTTTGTGAAGTTTCAAAGACTGCATAGTCTTGTGATTGATGTATCTCTGTGTTTTATATGTCTATCAACTTGACATGCATAACACGTATCAGAATACATGTGCAAGCAGACACATACCTCAGTCAGAAGACCATAAAGGCTTTAAAACTTGACAGACTGCACTTCACATTTCAAACACACACCTAGATTTATATGGCATATTTCAAGTGAACTTTTCCACAGAATCTCACAAAGTACCATAATCTCTAATTTCTCTCCCAACTTATATTAAACATCACTTTTCTGCTGCTGCTTAACTATTCTACTAATACTCAGGTATTGAGCATAGCTAAGAGCAAAGCAGCAACCCTTCACATGTCTCTGCTGTAAGTCTCCCCATATTTCTAAAAGCATGCATGTATGTGTCTGTACCTTTTGCTAGTGACACCATATATAAAAAAGTATACAAATGGATGTATACCTGTGTTTTACACATCTAGCATCTTTAGATGGATAACACATATCAGAATACATGTGTAAACAGAGACATACTTCAGTCACAACACCATGGAGACCTTAAAAGTTGAGAGGCTGCACTTCACATTTCAAACAGACACCAACATTTATGCGGCGTACTTTAAGTGTACCTTTCCACACACTCATACAAACTAGCCTAATCACTAATCCGTTTCCTAACATGCCTTAAACCTCACTTTTGTGCTGGAGCTTCACCATTCTGCGGCTACTTACAGTGTTGGGCCTAGCCAAATATAAAGCAGCAACCCATCACATGTCTCAGCTGTAAGTCTCACCATATTCCTGAAAGCATGCATGCATATATCTGTATCTCTTGCTAGCAGCATCATATATAAAAGAAATATGCAAATAGATGTATACTTGTGTTTTATACATCTAGCATCTTCAGATGCATAATACATACCAGAATACATGTGCAAGTAGAGACATAAGTCAGTCAAAACACCATGCAGACCTTAAAACTTGACAGACTCCACTTCACATTTGAAGCAGATAATGAAAATTATGCGGTATATTTGAAGTGTAGCTTTCCACAGACTCATACAAAGTAGCGTAATAACTAATCCATCTCCTAACATGCGTTAAACCTCACTTTTGTGCTGCTGCTTCACCATTCTACGACTACTTAGGGTGTTAGGCCTAGCCAAATATGATGTTGCTAGTAAAAGGTACAGACATATGCATGCTTGCTTACAGGAAGATGGTGTGACTTACAGCTGAGACATGTGATGGGTTGCTGTTTTATATTTGGCTAGGCCAAGCACCCTTAGTAGTCGTAGAATGGTGAAGCTGCAGCACAAAAGTGAGGTTTAAGGCATGTTAGGAGATGGATTAGTGATTAGGCTAGTTTGTATGAGTCTGTGGAAAGCTATACTTTAAATTTACTGTATAATTTTCAGTGTGTGTTTGAAATGGGAAGTGCAGTCTGGCAACTTTTAAGATGTGGATGGTCTTGTGATTGAGGTATATCTGTACTTGCACATGTATTCTGATATGTGTTATCCATCTGAAGATGCTAGATGTGTAAAACACAGGTATACCTCTATTTGTATGTTTCTTTTATATATGGTAGTACTAGTAAAAGGTATAGACACATGCATACATGCTTTCAGAAATATGGTGAGATTTAAAATAGATTAATGTAAAGATTTGCTGCTTTATATTTGGGTAGGTCCAACACCCTGAGTAGTTACAGAATGGTGAAGCTGTAGTAGAAAAGTGTACACCATGTTATAAACCTCACTTTTGTGCTGTAATTTCACTATTCTGTGACTGCTCAGGATGTTGGGCCTAGCCAAATATAAAGCAGCAACCCATCACATGTCTCAGCTGTAAGTCTCATCATATTCCTGAAACCATGTATACATATGTCTGTACCTTTTGATAGCAGCATCATATATGAAAGTAATATACAAATAGATGTATACCTGTTTCTTTATATGTCTATCAACTTCACATGCATAACACGTATCAGAATACATGTGCAAGTAGAGAGATATCTCAGTCACAAGACCATAAAGGCTTTAAAACTTGACAGACTGCACTTCACATTTCAAACACACACCTACATTTATGTGGCATACTTCAAGTGAACTTTTCCACAGACTCTTACAAAGTACCATAACCACTAATTTCTCACCCAACTTATCTTAAACATCACTTTCCTGCTGCTGCTGCTTCACTCTTCTACTACTATTCTGGTATTGAGCATAACTAAGAGCAAATCAGCCACCCTTCACATGTCTCTGCTGTAAGTTTCCTCATATTTCTAAAAGCATGCATGCATGTGTCTGTACGTGTTGCTAGTGACACTATATATAAAAGAAGCATACAAATGGATGTATACCTGTGTTTTACACATCTAGCATCTTCAGATGGATAACACATATCAGAATACATGTGTAAACAGAGATATACTTCAGTCACAACACCATGCAGACCTTAAAAGTTGAGAGACTGCACTTCACATTTCAAACAGACACCTACATTTATGCGGCGTACTTTAAGTGTACCTTTACACACACGCATACAAACTAGCCTTATCACTAATCCGTTTCCTAACATGCCTTAAACCTCACTTTTGTGCTGGAGCTTCACCTTTCTGTGACTACTTACGGTGGTGGGCCTAGCCAAATATAAAGCAGCAATGTATCACATGTCTCAGCTGTAAGTCTCACCATATTCCTGAAAGTGCATGCACATATTTGTACCTTTTGCTAGCAGCATCATATATAAAAGAAATATGCAAATAGATGTATACTTGTGTTTTATACATCTAGCATGTTCAGATGCATAATATGTATCAGAATACATGTGCAAGTAGAGACATACCTCAGTCACAACACCATGCAGACCTTATAACTTGACAGACTACACTTCACATTTGAAGCAGATAATGAAAATTATGCAGTATATTTGAAGTGTAGCTTTCCACAGACTCATACAAAGTAGCGTAATAATGAATCCATCTCCTAACATGCCTTAAACCTCACTTTTGTGCTGCTGCTTCACCATTCTACGACTACTTAGGGTGTTGGGCCTAGCCAAATATAAAGCAGCAATGTATCACATGTCTCAGCTGTAAGTCTCACCATATTCCTGAAAGCATGCATGCATATGTCTGTACGTTTTGCTAGCAGCATCATATATAAAAGAAATATCCAAATAGATGTATACTTGTGTTTTATACGTCTAGCATCTTCAGATACATAATACGTATCAGAATACATGTGCAAGTAGAGACATACCTCAGTCACAACACCATGCAGACCGTAAAACTTGACAGACTGCACTCCACATTTCAAAGAGACACCTAGATTTATTCAGCGCACTTCAAGTGAAATTTTCCAGAGACTCTTACAAAGTACCATAATCAGTAATTCCTCACCCAATATATCTTAAACATTACTTTTCTGCTGCTGCTGATTTACTATTCTACTACTAGTTAGGTATTAAGCATAGATAAAAACAAAGCAGTAACCCTTCACATGTCTCTGCTGTAAGTCTCACCATCTTCATGAAACCATGCATGCATGTGTCTGTACCTTTTGCTAGTGCCACCATATATAAAAGAAGCATACAAATAGATGGATACTTGTGTTTTACACATGTAGCATCTTCAGATGGATAACACATATCAGAATACATGAGTAAGTAGAGACATATCTACATAGACACCTACATTTATGCGGTGTACAAACATATGCATGCATGCTTTCAGGAAGATGGTGAGACTTACAGCATAGACATGTGATGGGTTGCTGCTTTATATTTGGCTAGCTCATCACCCTAAGTAGTTGCAGAATGGTGAAGCTGCAGCACAAAAGTGAGGTTTAAGATATGTTAAGAGATGGATTAGTGATTAGGCTAGTTTGGATGAGTCTGTGGAAAGGTACACTTGAAGTACGCCACATAAATATAGGTGTCTAAGTAGATATATTTCTACTTACTCATGTATTCTGATATGTGTTATCTATCTGAAGATGGTACATTTGTAAAACAGAAGTATACATCTATTTGTATGCTTCTTTTATATATGGTGGCACTAGCAATAGGTACAGATACATGCATGCATGCTCTTAAGAATATGGTGAGACTTATGGTAGAGACGTGATAAGTTGCTGCTTTATATTTGGCTAGGCCCAACATTTTGAGTACTCGTAGAATGGTGAAGCTGCAGCACTAAAGTGAGTTTTAAGACATGTTGGCAGATAGTTTAGTGATTAGGGTACTTTGTATGAGTCTGTGAAAAAACACAGGTATAGAACTATTTGTATATTTGTTTTATATATGGTGTTACTAGCAAAAGGTAAAGACACATGTATGGATGATTTCTGGAATATGGTGAGACTTACAACAGAGACATGTGAAGGGTTTCTGTTTTATATTTGGGTAAAATCAACAATTTAGGTGTTATTTTGAATTGGGAACACCAGTCTGTGAAGTTTAAGGGACTTTATGGTCTTGTGAATGATGTATGTGTCTACTTATATATCTATTGTCTGATGTATTATACATTTGAACCTGATTGGTTTGAGTAGTAGCAGAGAAATCCTTTACTTCTGCTCTCTCATTCTGTTGCAGAGGTTGTGATAACTTCTAAATGAAGGAATTGTGCAGTGTCTGACATAGCTTTGCAATTCAATTAAAAGTATTTGTTTATTTATAGATGAGAATATCAGTATATAATTATTTTAATAATATAAAATTATTTTCAGAAACTATTTCAACTTTTCTTTTTTTTCAGATATTCACCATTATTAGTAAGAAAGATTGAGTATGGCAAGAAAAGATCAAAAGAAAACACAAGAAAAAAAACAGTACTATTTAAAGGAGAGAGAAAAGCAGAAATCAGATGAAGTTCAAAATGTGACATCGAAGAAAAAGACTTCTGGTAAGAGAAGTAAAGAATTTGTTCAACGACTTTCAAAGAATGTAATGAATTTTTAAAATGTGGAAAAGAGAAAGAAAAGTTGTACAGCCAATCAGAAAGAAACAAAAGAGGAGAGGAGTTGGCCTAACGGCTAGGGCGTCCGACCTCGAATCTGGCGAACTGGGTTCGAGTCTCGGCAACGACGCTGAACATCCTGTGATTCTGGGAAAATCACTTAACCTCCCCGTGCCTAACAAAAATGAATGTGTGTCCTAATGTAGCGTTACTGGTGCTATGTAAAGCGCTTTGATACCCGATTCGGGTCAAGTTCGCACTATATAAAACTCTGCAAAAAAAAAAAATATTAATGGAAAATCAGGTTATAGGAAAACAATCCATGTTGAAAGAAGGATGAACGAATATAAAGACATTAGGAAGAGAATGTATAAAAGTAGAGTACTACAACATTTATTGACAGATTGTAAAAAATATAAAATAAGATCAGCAGCTTAGAAGAAAAAACAACAAATTGAAAGTGTAGTAGAAAAAGCTTTTGAATTGAAAAGAAAATTATTTATATTGGTATTGAAGAGAATGAAAACTTTGAATAAAACAATGCACTTTATGAAGGAGAAAAGCAAAGGAAAAAGACTGGTTAATAGAAGTAACTTTTGCAAAACAAATTCTGGTGAGTGGAAGCACACTTCTAGTACTGAACCTTTTTTGTTTAAATTTCTTTATTGATTTTAAGATAAACATAGCACATGTAAGAATGGCATACATTCCATAAACCCTACTATGGGGTCTGCGAACCAGGACGCTAAGACAATAGCCATAGTACCACAAAACAGAAAGCAAAATGAACAACAGAATTTCCCCCCCTCCCCCAGTCCCTCACCCCCTCCACTTGAAAGCTTAGGGTGCATCGCACAGGTAGTACCAAGCTCACCCCACGGTCCAGGCCATCAAGGTATGTGTGTTCCGTGCTGACCTCTCAGCGGTAGAGTTGCCTTGAGGCGGATCTGCCAAACGCAGGAGCCTTATGTTTTTTGGGCAGGTGAGCTCCCTGAATTCAGAGGTCAATAGTGACAGGATAGGTCCCTATAGATCAGTAAAGTAGGCCCCTGGATGAGTCAGTGTGAGGGAGATCTTCTCCATGCCAAGTATCCCCCACAATCTGTGCAACCATCCAACGTGAGTAGGCATTGTTGTTTTCCCCCAGTGAGAGAGGATATTTTGTGAAGCCGCCCCTATTGCTAATGCCATCTGTTTCCCCCTTCTTGATTTAAGCAGGTAAGTGATGGGATTGGGCAGGCCCAGGAGAGTGAGGCAATTGAGTCTGGAAGTGGGAGTCAATGTCAACCAAAACCTGCTGCCAGTAGTGTGTAAGCTGAGGGCAGTCCCATAAGAGGTGGGTCAGGGTGCCCTCTGAACCGCAGGCCCTCCAGCATAGGGGGCTGCGCGTGGGGTTACCTCTATGGAGCCGCAGAGGTGTCAAATACCAATATGTTACTATTTTCGTCGCCACCTCTGTATTAGCAACACTGCGTGCAGAGTGGCGAGCCCTAAAATAGATATCCTGCCATTCTTTCTGTGTGAACGTCCTGCCCAGTTCCCTTTCCCATCTCAGTTGGCTAGGCGTTTTCTCAGCGCTTGGGTCTTCACGGATCAGTTTGTAGAGATCAGTAGTCAGCCGAGCGTCCGAGTGTCTGGTGAGGATCCATTTTTCTAAGGACGTGAGTTTCCTTTCTGCCCCCTTTCGTACCTCCGGCTGCAATGCCCAGTGCCTAATCTGATGATAGTGATAGCGTTCAGTTTCAGGAAGATTATACTGTTCCCGTATGTCATTAAAAGATAAAGGCCCTTCTAGGTCAAAGAAGTGACCCACCGAGCGGCAGCCTGTTTTTGACCACTGCGCAAAGGCGGCTTCATCCATTCCCGGGGAAAAGTCGGGATCATTGACTATCGGCGTGATTGGGGACGGGAGTGTCGTGAGACCCCGTGAGACGGCTACCCTGTCCCACGCCGCCATGGCGGAGTGCGTCACCTTGGATAAGTACAAATTACGCGGCCGGGCTGCTTTGGAGAGGAAGGGAATGCCCCACAGAGATTGCTTGGCCAGTGCCCTGTCCATGAACAACCAGTGTTTCTCGGACTCCGGCCGAGACCATTCGCCCAGAGCCCGCAATTGCACTGCCCAGTAGTACTCCTGCAAGTTTGGGACCGCCAATCCCCCTTCAGCTGAAGCCCTATAGCTTCAGTCTTGGCGCATTCTGGGCCGCTGAGCTCGCCAGATGAAACGTTCTATGTCTGTCTGCAGTGCCCGCAGGCCCCCAGTGGGAGGAGGCATGGGAAGGGTCTGGAAGACGTATATGATTTAGGTAATAGTGACATTTTAATGGCTGCCACTTGGCCCAGCCAGGACAGCGAGTACAGCCGCCATCGGCGAAGGCATTCACGGGTCTGCCGCAACAGTGCCGTGTAGTTCAGGGAGACAGTGCTTCTGATGTTGTTTGTCAGTTGCAAACCCAGATATGGAATCGAATCCGAAGCCCATTGGAGTCGGTGAGAGCGTTTGAGAGAGTCCAACGTCGCCGATCTAAGAGTCAGACTCAGGGCCAGGAACTTACTAACATTCATCTTGAACCCGGAGGCATGCGAAAAGCGTTCAAGCTCTGCTAGCAGGGCAGGTAGCGACTGTTCCGGGCTCTCCATGGTGGCTACCACATCGTCAGCATATAGGCTGATTTTGTGATCTTCCCCCCCGAATTTTTCTCCTGAGATTAAGGGGTCGTCCCGCACTCTTTGCACCATGGGCTCCATGCATAGAGCGAATAGGAGCGGTGAGAGGGGGCACCCCTGTCTCGTCCCTTGTTGGATAGGGAAGGGGCAGAGACTACTCCATTTACCCGGACCGAGGCGGCAGGGACAGTATAACTGGCGAAGACCCAGCTGACGAAGCGATCTGGTAACCCCAAATGGTGCAGAGTGGCTTTGAGATAGGGCCAGTGTACCCTATCAAACGCCTTCTCAGCGTCTACTGATAGGACCATTTGTTCATCCTGGAAACGCTCGGCATTCTCGATGATATGAAGGAGGCATTTTGTGTTGTCTGAAACTGACGTCCCGGCACAAAGCCCGACTGGTCTGGATCGAGTAACCCGGGAAGGCAGGAGGAGAGTCTCTGTGCCAGAATCCCCGTGAATATTTTGAGGTCAACGTTAAGGAGAGAGATGGGGTGGTAGGAGGCACAGCTCCACTTGTCCTACCCCAGTTTAGGTAGAACTGTGACCAATGCCTGCAGCATCGAGGGCGGAATAGGGGAGGTCAAACCAATCGAGTTGAATACCCTAAATAGCAGCGGAGCCAGAGTCTGACAAAATGTCTTGTAAAAGAGGGAGGAAAATCCGTCTGGTCCCGGGGACTTAAGTGGTTTTAATCGCGATATGGCGGAAATCACCTCTTCTAGTCTAAATGGTGCTTCGAGGTCTTGCACCTGACTAGGAACCAGCCTGGCCGTGTTAACACCCTGCAGATATTGCATGGGAGCCGTTTCCGGAAGCTCCTGCGCCTTGTAGAGGGACTCATAGAATTGCCTGAAGCTGTCCGCTATACCATGATCAGTGGACTGCTCCTGCCCAGAATGATCTATAATTAGTGGGACATTGGCCTGCTGTCGTTGTGCCCGCAGTTTGTTAGCCAAAATCCTCCCACACCTATCTCCCTTAGAGTAGAAGGCATGCCGAAGCTGTAATGCAGCGTGTTCAGCCCTGTCAATGTCTAGGCCGGCAAGTTGCGTTCTCGCCACCGTCAGCTGCCTCCAGACCCTGGGGGCCCCAGTTCTTTGATGTATCCGCACCAGCTCCACCACCACCCCAAGAGTTGCTCCCTTTTTTCTCTCCTGAATTTGTTATCTTGTGCATGGATTGCTAAAAACTCCCCCCTGACTACCGCCTTCAATGTGTCCCACAACATGGCAATGGGGGTGTCCGGGGTGTCATTGTTGGACAGGTAGTCCTCTATTGTTCGGGTTATGCGTTGAGTCACCGTGGGCCACTGTAGCATTGTCTCCCTTAACTTCCAAAGACGTCTAGTAGGGCGCGGGCCAGAGAGGGCTAGGGATATGCGCACCGCCGAGTGGTCCGACAATGCATAAGGAAGTATCTCGACCTGTTGGGTCTGTTGGGAGACTGCGTCTGTAATCAATATGAAGTCTATTCTGGCATATGTCTTGTGGGGATGAGAATAAAACGTGTATTCGCGTGACGTCTGATGTCGGGCCCTCCATACGTCTGTTAGTCCCATCTCTCGTAGCACCCGCCTCCCTTTATCAGAAAGTGCCCCTGTCTGACCATACCTCTGGGCTGATCGATCCATGTTGTGATCTAGGATGAGATTGAGGTCCCCCCTATGACTAGCGATCTATCTGGGGATTCTGCCACTCCCACCACCACCTCATAAAGAAACTCTTCCTGCCCTGAGTTCGGGGAATAGACGGAAGCAATAGTCAGCACGTGGTGGCCCAGGGTGAATGTGTGTGCTAGGAGCCTACCCTTGACTTCGGCCCGCTTGGGGCCTACCTTCCCCTGGAAAGTCGATGAGACTAAAATGGTGACCCCAGCAGTTTTAGCCGAGTGGGAAGAGAATAGTTGGTGAGGGAATGCCCTGGCTCGCAGTCGATGAGTATCTTGGGGCAATAGGTGTGTCTCCTGAAGGAGGCATATATGCGCCCCTGAATTTTCAAGAAAGGAAAGGACGACTCTTCTCTTAGAGGGGCTGTTAAGGCCTTTCACATTAAGCGTAATTATTTTAAGAGACGCTATCATTAGATAAGGACAGAGGGTCGCCTATCCTGTTGGGGCTGCCCAGGTCAGTACAAGAGCCAGGGTAGCTAAAGGGTGAAGGTCCGTCTGACATGCGGGGGCCACTCTCAATGTAGTAACCGCGATGCAGGTGATGTGTGGCAGAAGGAGGAGAGACCAAACTTAACCCCGAGACATAAAAAACAAAACAACAAGAAAACATGTAACCTCGAACATTTACGTAGTCCTGGATGGTCAGTTCCATGGAGAGGCGTAGGATGTCAGCAGGTGGAGCATCCCGCCTCCCAGCCCCGCCCAGGCCCCTTGCAATTACAACCCAGGAGCATTCAGTTACAAGCTGTCGCAGTTGTCCCCCCTTCAATTCAGCGTGACCAAGCCCCTCTTAATCCGCACTAGTAGTCTCTTCTCCCAGGGAGGCGATGACTGTCTGTCTCTCCCTGGCGATGGTCTCGGAGTCCGGCCGTAGGCATGATGCGGAGCCGCCGACCCTCCTCCAGCCACCCGTGCAGGGTTGGCGCCGTCTGGTCCCTGGTTGCACAGGCACGTTTAGGTCAGCCTCGGCCAGGCCCAGCAGCTTTCTGGCCTCCTGCAGGGAACGAATCTGGACCAGCACACCTTCCCATCTGAAGATTAAGCGAAAGGGATTACCCCATGAATAGGAGATGTCCTTGGAGCGCAGGTGAGAGGTGATTGGCCTGAACTCTCTTCGTTTTTGCAGAGTAGACGCTGCCAGGTCTTGAAAAAGTAGTGGTTTTGTAGATCGGAATTCGATGTGGTGCTTGGCTCGGGCCTCTCGGTGGATCTTTTCTTTAAGTTGAAAGTCGTGCACACATGTAAGTATGTCGGGGGGAGCTGTTGCCGGCCTCCTCTGGCCCACCCGGTGGGATCTGTCAAGCTTGATACGTTGCTCCGGAGGAGAGCCCAGAATGGAGCGGACGAGCTCTTCCACAAAAGCTTCAATGTCCTGGTCTTCGATTCCCTGCGGAACAGCTCGGATCCGAATGTTGTTCCTCCGGGAGCGATTTTCGAGATCTTCAGCATGGGCCTGGAGATCGAGTTGTTGCTCTTGCAGGCGGATCACCTCCTGCTGAAGCTGTTCTACCTCCTCGTCCCTCATGGTAGCATGCGTCTCCAACATATCGACTCTCTCGCCTAGTGAATCCAGATTCCTCCGTGTCTCCCGCAGCTCCTGAGACATCTCCTTTTTCATGGTGTGGATGTCCTCCTTCAGAGAAGCAAATAGGGACTCCAGGAAGGCCTTCGTGATTGGGCTATCCATCTCCCCGTGTCTGGGTCTGCTGAGGGACCAGCCACCAGGGGGTGGAACTCGGTGCCCCCTGCACCAGACTTGAGAAGGAGATCCTTGACCGACCTGTCTTTCTTATGTTTAGCGGTAGCCATCCTGATTGGTGCTTCCCTGCTCCTCAGAAGGGTACAATGTAGGCCCCGCCGGGGGGGGGAGAGATGTCACCCATCTTACACTCCCGGTTCTTCTATCGCCTGTGCTCCACAGCCTCCGACACCATAGATAGTTTGATCTATCTGCGCTTAGTACTTCGCGGCAGGACTCGCCGCTGTGCCAGTCCGGCTCCTCTCACCAGCTACAACTGCGACGGTCGCCGTTCACGATGGCGCAACAGGCCGCCTCCGGTGCCAGGCTCGTACACAGGCTCAAGGGTGGGGCGCGTTTCACTATCCCAGGGTGGCAGTGCCGATGAGGGCGACCAGTGCCAGCCGCTGCAGGCCCCAAAGCAGCCAGGTGCTCCCTTCTTCTGAGTCCTGTTGTCCCTTACATCGAAAAGCGGGGCAGATGGCGTCTCTGACGCAGCCACCCCCGGCCGTGCCGCTCCACGATCCACATGCCTCCTCTCTGTGGAGGGATGGGAGGCCGATCCGTTGCAGTCTCCCCAGCCCCGCTCCGGGCCGCGATGCCAGGCCCAACTCTCCACCTGCCCCCGGGGAGGCTCCGCAGCAGCTTCCAAGCCCAGGCCCGTAGTTCAATGCAAGGCGGGAATATCGCAGTGTTGGTGGCCCCGGCAAAAGTCGATCTCACTGGTCACCGTGAGACTATGTTCCCTCGGGACTAAGGGCCACGGAGGGGGGAGGGGAGAGGGCGGCCGGGCCCACAGTCTCTGCCGCACTCCGCCGCCCACAGGATCAACCGGAGCCCCCCCACGTGAGGTAGGCCGCAGCAATGGGACTCACCCCATCAGCGCTGTGCCGTGTGCTGTCCTATGCCTCCCAGCAGCAGGGCGCCCAGTTACTTAGCGCCGTCCCAAGGGAGCTGATCCTCGTCTCCAGTCACCGCAGCCACATGTGTCTCCAGGCAGGCCCCCTGCCTCTCATCCGCCTTCGACCCTCGGCACCGCCTCTCACTCCCCAGTCCACCTCAAAAGGATGATGGTGTGCCGGCACCACGGCCCTTCACACGCGGGTCCGACGGCACCTCCCAGGCTCGAGTCTCGGTCCAGTCCGCTCTCCGGCATGAGTGGGAGCTAGGGGGGGGCAGGATCAATGGTGCCCCGGTGCAGAACTGAGCTTTGCTGGCGGGGCCTAGATGGCGGAGCGGAGACGCAAGCAGGCACGTCCTACTCGGCCGCCATCTTGGCCACACCCCCCCTGAACCTTTTTTCAATGGAGAAAGCTATTTACCACAAAATACATTAGTTCATGCAGTTGATACCAGTGGTCGTTGTTATGAGTTAAAAGATGGTTGTCCAATTGAAAAAGAAAAGATGGTTCCTAGAAATGTGGAAGAAGTATTAGCTAAAGAAGTTCAAGGGAGACGTACACAAGCTCCAGTGTGTAAGTGGGATTGTAGTAGTATTTGTAGTATTCGACAGCAATCTATTGATATATTACAAATTTTCTTACGAGATTATGCAAAAAAAAGTGTTAAACAGAAGATTATGATGTTGCAAGGACCAGATCCTTGTAAAGTGAGAAAATATACTAAGTTGCAGGGTCATTCTCTGGCTTGTCTTTCTAGAAAAGTGTGCCGAAGTACTTTTCATCATTTAAGAATGTTAGTTGTACATCACTCAGAAATGCAGAAGTTAGTAAGGATATTGTACTACGTAAAAAGTCCTGCATTATCTTTAAGTGAAATGAACACAGCTCTTTTGCATGGCTCACTATTGGATGTAAAAAAAGTTTGGGATGATATACTGTTTTGTTTCTTTGGTTCACAAGAGGAGTGTAGAGAAAGTGAGAGCTTGATAAGTGTAGGTGTTGAAGAACAGGTGGAGGATATTAATACTGAGAAGTTTGCAGAAGAAATTACAAAGTTTGAGATACTTTCATGTGAAAAAACAAACTCACTATAGAAGTCAAACTAGGAATGTTGATGTGTATTTAAAAACTGAAAAGGAAAACAATGATAAGTGGGAGCAATTTGGTGCCTATTTGTTGGTGGAAGGTCATTTTGAGTTGGGTACTGATCAACGTATTTGTAAAGATTGATACAACAAATTAGAAGAGAACAAAATGCCAGCTAGAGCAGTACATAAGAACTTAGAGTTGGTAGCTATTCCTCCGGAACTGGCAGATTTAAATACATATAAGTCCATTCTTATTCAATCTGTGCACCCGTTTCAGGCTAGAGTTCGAATGGAGCCTAAAACAGGCAAGCTGCCTCCAACAGATTTACAAAGAGGTCTGAAAGGAAGAGTTGTGTACTTATTTTTAGATTTTAAGAAAAATATTGAAACTGTTGGTATAGAGAGAGAGGAAAGTGAGCCTGTAGTTATTCTAGTTAATGGTGTACCAACAAAGAGTCGGAAAATATGGCAAGAGTTAGTAGATGTCACCAAACTTCAAAAGGCTACATTATATCTTGTACAAAAGAATATTTATTATAAAACTGTAAATGTGAAAGAACAGGAAATATGTTTAGAAGATGAAATTGAAATTTCAACTGGCCAAATAGAAAAAGTGGACAAGTCCAGGAGTGAAGAAATTTACTAGCATTACAGTATACATCCTCTACATTAAAAAGAAGTGATAGGAAACACTATTGAATTATTTCAAATGAAGAAAGCGAAAGGAACTCCTATGAGTGTATGGGAAAAAAGTTTAGAAGCTCGTTGTTTTCCACAGCTCTTCCCCACTGGAGAAGGTGGACGATATGATGAACGAGCAGTACAGATTCCAGTTTCAGAATACCACTCGACAAGATTGTACTCAGAAGATCCAAGATTTCGACAGTGTATTCCATATATATTTCATCTTCTGTTTGAAAGTGACTTATCTGGACTTTCATATGCAGTGAACCACATATTAAAAACAGGAGTTCATTTTGCACATGTTTCTGCAAAGGAATTCATGGACAAAGTTCAACAAAGAGACAATCATTTAGAATCTCAGTTAATTAATTTGATGGCGTGCCAACGTGGTACCAATGAGTATTGGTATCGTCGTCACGGAGAACTTAAATGTATGTTAAGAAACTTAGGTACCCTTAGCTGTGCTGAATATGCAGGGGCCGATTTACTTGAATTTTTACGACAAGCAAATTCAAATGTAAAAAACATTGAACTGAAGACAGCTGGAGAACTGTGTTCCTTGAATCCTGTAAATGTGTGCAGATATTTTAATCATAGGTTTCAAGCTATAATGTCTTTTATCTGCAATAAAAATAATCCACCTCTTGAAGAAGTTACTGATTTCTTTTGGAGAAAGGAGTACCAAGCCAGAGGTGCTCCTCATCTACACATGCTATTATGGATCAAGAATGCACCTAAATGTGGAACCGATACTGATGAAACTGTTTTTTCTTTCATCGAAGAGTATGTTACATGTGCCATTCCAAAAAAAGGAGGAGAAAACAGCTTGAGACAACAAGTTTTACGGTTTCAAAGTCATCGATGTGGAAAATATTGGCGACGAAAATACAAGTCAAAGGAAAAATTGTATACAAAATGTTGTTTTGGATTCCCACGTCCAATAATTTTAAAAGGAAGAGTCAATAGTTTTATGTGAGCAGTAAAGCATACTATAACTCGAAAATCTCCGAAGAATACATACAACTTAAAAAGAACTGAAGATTCAAAGTATATTAATGACTACAATCCAATGATTTTAACAATGTGGAATGCAAACATGGATATTCAATATGTTGCAGATAATTCAATTGCTGTTGCTCTCTATGTTACGTCATATAAAACCAAATCTGATAAGACAGAGTTGAAAGAAATGTGGGAAGAAATTTCACAGGAAAAAAGTCTTAGCAAGAAATTGTACAGCTTTAGCTTGAAAATGCTTTCCCACCGAGAGATTGGATCCTATGAATGTACGGATCGGTTGAGCTCTGCCAGTTTATATTCCAAGTCAAGAGGAATCATTTGGGTGAGTCTAGGTCTTGCTGCCACACGAAATAGAGTATTGAAATCTGTACAAGAAATCGAATACTTAGCATTAAATGAACCAAAAGTACAGATATTGTTACAACTAATATGTTGGGTACGTGCTTTCCCGAAAGGAGTCCACATTTGGAAAACCTATGTCTCTATGAAGTGCTGCAACATTACAGCTTTAAGAGAAATGTTACACAAAATATAAATGAAGAAAAATATGCAGTAATTGGATGTGATGGATGCTTGGTAAAACATGCCAAAGGAAATTTTATTAACCACAGAAAACTCAGTTGCGAAACTCCAGATAAAAGGGAATTTAGCACTTCTGCAACTGTTCAAGCCTTGGCGTAGTGAAATGGAATTACTTGGAGATTTCGACTGCTATGAAGATTCTTTTAATGCATGTAAAGATACCATTCAATGCACAATTTTCCCAACTTATCTACTTGTTAAATGATGAGATTGAACAAGAAACTACTGTTGCAGCTGAAATAGCTAGAGACAGTTGTCAAGATAGTCAAAGTTCTGGTCCACTAAGTCAAGATCCATTAGGACAACCAATTATTGAAAATGAAGCAGCAATAGCCATGAATGAAGTAGAAACAGCAATGCAACAAGCACAACAGGATATTATCCAGTTGGGAAAGTTGGAAGAAGAACTAAATATTGATCAAAAAGAGAAATATCCGCAAGTGACAGCACAGATGCAGCATAGTTTGCTGCATGAAAAAAGAATGCCAATGCACATCATTTAAACCTATTATAATGTACATCATTGGTCAAGCTGGAACAGGAAAAAGTTAATTAATTAAAGTTTTGACCAGTTATCTACATAAAACTACTGAATCGCATTTATCTTGTGTTGTAACAGCTCCAACGGGATTAGCAGCACCCAACATTAAAGGGATTACTTTACATCGATTGCTTATGCTACCAGTTGAACATGAAAATAAATTGGAATGTCAGAAGCTATCTAGAGAAGCTTGTTATGAAGTTTCAAGAGTACTGAAGAAAATGAAACTTTTAATCATTGATGAGGTGAGCATGGTCTCAAACTTAATGCTTGCTTTTGTACATTTAAGAATGCAACAGATTTTAAAAACAGATTATGATGTTCTGTTTGGAGGAAAACATGTAATTGTATTCGGCGATCTACTACAACTTACTCCTGTAAAAGGGCAACCAGTTTTTAAAACACTTGTCCATGAAGACACTAGGAAATCTTTGGGAAGTATTGGAAATGTGAATATTTGGTTACATTTTGAATATAAAGAACTTATTAAGAATATGCGACAAGCAAGTGATAAAGATTATGGAAATATTCTTAAAGATATAAGAATTGGTGTTTTGACGAAACATGGTAAACAAGCTTTACAAAGTCAGCTACTAAGGAACTTGTTTACAACCAAAAACACAGCACCTGACATAATGTACCAAAAAATTGGACAAAAAAAGTCTATAGTTTGCCTAATGACAACACTGCAAGAGTGTTCTACATTCAATCAAGATCTTTAGATCTTTTGAAACTGGAAAAACAACCAATAGTGAAAATGGAAGCAATTGATAAAATGGAGCACCAAGGAGTGACTATTCTTTTCTTTGGAAAAGTCTGTATCTAAGACTGCTTAGATCCAGACTAAGCCGCTTTCAGCCAGCAGACAGGGGACTTCGACCCCCAGAACGCTTTGCACCTTGCAGCGCCGACGCACGTTTCCCGTGCCCGGAGGTGCATTTAACCAACTCGCGGCCCCCGCAGCGCGGGAGCTGCTTTCAGCCAGTAGACAGAGGACTTCGACCCCCAGAACGCTTTGCACCTTGCAGTGCTGACGCCTGTTTCCCGCGCCCTAAGGCGCATTTAACCAACTTGCGGCCCGCAGCGCGGGATGCACGCGGGCATGCCCGGGCCGCGCCTGGGCCGCGCCGAGGCCAAGTGCGGGCCCATCTGCGCCCATCCGCGGATGAACAAGGCTGGGCTGGGCCCACTCGCTTGGCTGGTGATCTTGTGGGGAATTTTGGATCTTGGACAAACTACTTCCCCTGTCTTCACATAAAAGATCAGCTCAAGTGGAGATTGCTGGACTCCAGAACCTTAAGGTACTTTAAGCTGGCTGGCTGATTGACCCTGCGTGGGGTTTGCGTGGGGTGGGAGTCATCCAGATGGGAAAACGGAAAGCAGCTGAGGGTGGGCTGGGAGCAGTCCACAAAAGGAAAGTGAAAAAGAGCACTGCGAGAGGCAGCCCAGTTGGTAAAAAAGGGGTACTCGAGCGTATTGATACCCTTTTATCAGATTGTGAGGTCTTACTCGATCCAGCAGGAACAAGCAAGTCTTTAACATCAATTGAACAGGTAGAAAGTTGTAATCAGGCTGAATCCAGGCGCATTCCGTCTATGTGTACGAAGGCCCTAAGCTTGAACATGGGCACGCAGCAGCCATCTATATCTGCGCATCCCTCTAACCAAATTCCTTGTGAGAATACAGCCATGTCGTTTCTAAAGGATTTCCCTTGTAACAATAGGTTCAGGGTGTTGCAGGCCCAGATTCACCCTGTCCCAGATGATGCCCCCAATAGTTTTGCCATTTGTGAAGCAAATGATGGTACGTAGACTGACTTATCGACCGAAACTTCAGACCCCAGAGTAAGCTCGGACTAATTACTTACTACCCCAGGGCTCTCCTTAACCCAAGGCAGGTCCCCCAGTGCAGTGACTGATGCTGTCTTTGGCATGGATTCTTCCTGTAAACGTCTTGAGCTCCAGATAAAGGACCTGGCCCAGGTAGTTAGAGATTTAAAAGACCTAGTCAGTAGCCTCTCTGATTCTTTGTCCCTGGCCCTCTCTGAGATACATCATATGAAAAAACAAATGAGCCTTCCTTCATCTGGCCCAGCAGCAGACTCGGGGAGAGCAGGTGGTGCGAGTCTGGCTAGTGTGGAGCCCGAGGGGCCGATGGAGGGGACCAATGGTCTTGGTAGGGAGGGAGGGGGGAGACCCCAACCTCAACCACGTTGCCAAAGTGGGTTATTGAAAATCGCACACACGAGAGGTGCTACGAACAGGGGAGTAGGTCAGCGACATCGTTCCAACTTTAATATAGCCATTGCTCCCTAAGTTGAACCCTCTGTCCCCTGGGAAAAAATACCTAATCCTATAAAGAATATGGCTAGTACCACCAAAAAGACAAGGGCAAAGGGGGTATATCTGACGGGTGTCCCCAAACTTTCAGCCAGTTTCGGGAGAGTGGATGAAACCTCTCTAATTAACAAAAGCATCCAATGGATCCGGCATGTAAGAGGGTGTCGGTCTATCATTAGGGAGGATATTAAAGGGGCATATAGATGCCTAACTAAGGGTGGTTCCACGGATACTATAGCGCTCATATTTCATCACCAAGAATTGGCTGAAAATTTGGTGGCATTTGACCTACGCACCCATCACTTAACTAAATCCAATATCCATATTAAACATTTACCTCCTGAGGCAATTCCATCTGCTCCTCCTTTTCCTGTTTCTCTTCCTGACATTAGATCATCCCCTCTTCGGGAAATTGATTGACTACCGCATCCCTGCTCTTATGTAGAGAAGCAAGCACCCTCCCTGGCCCAGGATAAGAATCATGTTTCCAAATTGGAAAGTATAGTCCCCGACTATGAGTATGTACCTAATCTACCTGCTCGTGAATTTTGTGGACACCTAGAGGAGAGGCCCCCATTGGGAAAGCCTACTAATGGAACTGTTATTCAGCCAGCTCCTTTACCTGTATTACAACAAACAGCTTTTATGTCATGGGATATTGCAGGGCTTAGGTCTAAAACTGTTTCCGAACCCTGGAACAATTTTATAGAACAGTCCACAGCTCCGATCTACTGGCCAGTTTATCTTAATTTTTATGTTCCAGCTGTAACTGGAAGTAAGGGGCGCCCCTCAGGGGGTCTAACGACATGGATTCGCCAGGGTATGTGTCTTTTGGTCTGGGGACTCCCCTCAGGTAACCCTGACATCCTTACCATTCGACTGACGTGTAGTCCCTCTAGCACCCTTGACATTTACAATGTATATGCGAGAGGGGCCAGAGGAGGGAGGAAATCTACTACTGTAGAGGCCCTAGATGAGCTCCTCGGTGTAAGATCAGGTGAATCCTTGGTTATTATAGCAGGTGATTTTAATACTACTTTTGAGCCAATGGACAGGGATGACAGCGACCTTGCAGAGGATGAGGGTGCAGCCTGGGATATTCCTGAATTGGAGATAGATCCAATTAAACATTGGACTGAAGCAGGAATTCAACTGAAGGCGCTGTGTTTAGAGAGAGGCCTCAGGGCAGCTAATGGCAGAACTATTTCTGACAGTAAAGGGACCAACACATTCAATAACGGGTTCCATACTAGTCGTATTGAATACCTCCTCATTGATCTACCTCTATGGCACACCCTAATCGATATGGCCGTTATAGAACGGGATGAGAGTGATCATAATCCGCTCTCTGCAACTCTTACCCTTTTGCCATCGGATGTTCTTGTCCGCCCAGTTAGTTTGGTGACCACTAGAGACATAACGGCTAGTAATGACATGAGGAGACTCAAATGGTCTAAAATAGTTAGTGACCCGGAGGCACTGTCCTCTATTGGCAGAGATGTTGAAGAGGCGATCAATGATCTAGAGGGCCTTCGTGATAGCGATGAACCAATAGGCCAAATTACTACTAACCATGCCTCACTATTTGACAAAGTACGGACCTATTTCCAGAAACCTTGCAGTAACAAAGGTTGTTTTAAACAAAAGAGACAAACCTGGTATAATAAAGAATGCAGTAGAGCCCGTAAATCTTTAGGGGTAGCCATTAGAACTCGAAATTTAAACTATATTAGGAAAGCTAGGAATGTTTATAGATCCGCACAGAGTAAAGCAAAAAGAGAATGGGATGAGCAAAGGTGGCAGGAATTGAGGTTAGCATGCACGAGAAGTAATCTCCAACACTTTTGGGCCCTTGTAAAATGGGGCACTGGGGCACAACCTCCGCCACCGGAAAATCATGTAGCCCCTGATCAATGGGTAAAACATTTCTCTCAACAGTACTCAGAAGATGACGCAGGGATCTTGGAACTTCCATTGAGGACACTCAGTCAGACGACGTGTTTGGTATTCGAACCCTCGGAAGTCATGGTTGCCCTTAATGCAATCATGGGGGGAGGAGCCCCGGGTATTCCCGCAGATGTTTTTCTGCATGATAGGGAAAGGTGGAGCAGGTATATAACACTGCTTGCAAATGGTCTGGCCCAAGGTGCCCCCATCCCCGATTTGTGGAAGGGGGCTGAGATTATTCCGGTGTATAAGAAGGAGGACAGATCACAGCTTGTGAATTACCGGCCCATTAGTCTCATCAACTCCATCCAGAAGGTGGTGGCATGCCTAGCTCTGGGAAAGGTCCAGGAATGGATTGATGATAATAGCATTTTAACTTCTCAGCAGGCTGGCTTTCGGGCCCACATTTGTACTGTAGACCAAGTTTTTAGATTTATTTTGATATACTGGCGGACAGTGGTGCTTGGGGAAGGCAGCATATACACAGTTTTTGTCGATTTAAAATCGGCTTTTGATTTAGTGTCTTGTACCAAACTGTGGGAGGTGTTGCGGGATCTAGGTATGCCAGCTAATTTATTAGCTTTTTTAGTGCGCCTTCATAAGAGCAATTTTGCTCACATACGCTAGGGCGCCCAGGGGGAAAACAAGGGAGTGCATCAAGGGTGCGTTTTGGCACCCACACTGTTCTCCTTTTTATTAATGAAGCTCCAAAATTTTTAGCTTCAATACCCACTGATGCCCCGTCCCTTGCTGGCTCCAAGATCCCAATTCTTATGTTTGCAGACTATAGTCTTATTAGCTCAAAGACCCCCAGCGGACTACAGCGTGCGCTGGCCCTGTTTGAAGAGTTCTGCAAACTTAGAGTGCTTAAGATCAATGCAGACAAAACTTATGATTTTTAATAAACATCGATCTTTTAGGGGAAAATTACCATGGAGGGCGTGGCACTAGAGGAAGTAGATGCATTTACGTATCTAGGTGTCACCATGGAAAAAAAGGTGTAATGGAGAACCCACATCGAAAAAATGGCATTAAAACATAGACAGCTAGCGGGTGCCTTAAGCAAAGTATTTAGCTTGTCCTTGACCAAACCAGTTAGCCCAGTAATACAGATATACAACGCTAAGGTAATTAGCTCAGTTCTTTATGGCTCGGAACTATGGGGGTATGGAAATCTTACACAGCTGACCATCGCTGAAAATAAGTTCTTTTGTGCGATTTCTAGTCTCCCTAAGAGTACTACCTCACTCCCATTGCTCAGCGACATGGGAAGGCATCCCCTAGCAGATATAGCAAGGCTTCGTCCCCTGCTATATTGGCGCAGAATTTGGGTCCCACCCGAGTTAGCCATCTTCGCAAGTGGACTCAGGGATGTCATAGCTCCTGATTGCCAGCACAAGATAAGGTGGCTGAGTGATATCAAGGGGGCACTGGCCTCAATGGGTTTGAATAACCTATGGGAGAATCCGAGCAACCTATTGTCTGTGCCTAAAGCTGTACTGAAGAGCAAATACTGGGACATGGTGGGACTAAATATCAGCAGGCTGAGTGACAGTACGACGCTGACTGGGGGGTTCGTGTTAGCTAAACCTCGTCCCCACCTTGAACCATATTGGGATACTATCTCCAAACCTCTTGACCGGAAACTCTATTTCCAATTTAGAGGCAGCTCTTTGCCGTTAAAATCCTTCACTTCTAAGTGGTCAAATTTGGGAGATAATAAGTGCCAACATTGTGCTGAACATATAGAAACCTATTCACATGTTCTATTTGTATGTTCTGCCTATGCCATCCCACGAAAGACTTGGCTAGTGCCTGTATGTAAGAACTTGGGCACTAGGCAAAGCAGCGAAGCTTTAAGAATTTTGAGGACTGATCCCTCGCTTCGTTATGCTACTCCCCTATCTAAATTCATAAAGTGGGTTTGGTGCATCAGATTAAAAAGAGTATCAATATAGAATAACCATGCACTTTTGTTACCATATTTCCCCCTTGTCGTAGTATTAATTCGATTTTTAAAGGGTATTAATTGAATCTCATTGTCTGAAACTTTTACTATTTGTATTTTATACTGTGTTAATAATATTTTAACTTTTTATTACATTCATTTTTAATGAGTTTTACTACATGTCTGATCTTATTGCCCAATATTTATATTAGCTATCCACCAATTGATTAATTCTGTGTTGCATGGTTTGTCTTGTGTTTTGTAACATTTTGTGTGTTGATACTTAATATATCATATATCATGTTACCACTGTACACAGTGGGGCATATTCTCAAGGAACTATCGCTGAGTTAACGGCACTTTATCACAGCCAAAGTCGCGATAAAATTATCGCCCCATTCACAAGCTGGTGCTAACTGCCGATAACATCAGTTTACCTGCGATAGCAGTCACAAAAAACATTGCCAAAGATGACCCCGGCAACTATCGCTAATGAGATGCAGAGTAGGCGTTCCCAAGCAAAAATCTGCGACAACACCACACCTCAACATTCTCAACGACCAGCCAGATCGGCGATAAGATCTCAAAACATGTGATAAGGCGTGTTAGCAGCATGAATCTAACCCCTGCTCGACCTGGTGCAAAGTCGGGCGACAACCTGCACCATCAAAGGGAGCCCAGCCCTGGGCCACACATGAAGAACAACAGATGCCATGGAGCCCCTGACCATGCATCCCGGAGCCCCAAGAGGGCAACAACACCCACCGCCACCACCACCAGGACCCCCCCCCCCGGGCCCCACTCCGGGCACCCCTCACCCACCCCCGGACAAAGATATGTCACATCAACGTTACGAAATCATAAACAAAACAATGTGCCTGATGTCGCACAATTACAACACCTAACATACATGTGTTGTCAGAAAAATGAGAATCATACATTCATCTCAGAATTTGCAAATAATTTGTTTCATTCAGAATAAACACAAAACAACTATTTTGAAGAGTCATGGCGGGTCCTCTCAGGACAATCTGTAAGTCACAGCCTGCAAAACAAAATTCCAGACAAGAAGGTGTGTCATGCGCTCATCAAAGTTCAGAGAGAGCTAGCGAAAGAGAGAGAGAGAGAGATAGAGATAGAGAGAGTGAGAGGGAGAGGGAGAGAGAGAGAGAAAGAGAGAGAAAGAGAGAGATTGTACAAGGAGCGCAAGGCCAATCGGGCTCTTGGCTCATACATGCCAACTGTTGAGTGTGTATCACTATTGGTGCACACTAAGTCAAAGGCCTGGCATCAATTGCAACGTGAAGGCCACATCACATTTCAAAAATGCAAGCAGTAGTCAGACTAACATTAGAAATGAAAGCTCCTTTGTCTCAATACACAAGGCTGGAGGACATCTGAACCCCCCACCTTGGTCGTGAATGCGGCTGGCACTCCCTGCGAGAGATACCATACCAGATCTTGACGACTCCCACACCACGAACTGCGCGAATGAAAGACCAACGTGTCCACTCCCCACACACACTTGTCCCTGCTTGAGGTACACCTGCATGGGATGCTCCTGACACATAAGTAAAAAACAACCCTTACGCCCAAACGTTGCACACAAATACGACTCATTGCTCCGAGCAGTGGCATATCATCCACATAACTGCCGCCTGTCAGAAGAGTGCCGGTGCTACGAGACCAACAAAGGCAATGACTGGCAATCCCGGGCACATGCACAACCCCTGTCACGTGGAACTGTACCATGCAAGAATGCTGCATCTGTTGGGATCACTGCCTCTGGCAGTGTTGCACATCAGTTACCGTCTGAGTTTCCGTCTTGCGTACGTCACCTACGTCCAGCCCTGGTTCCACTGTTGATCATGCACATTCGAGTGGCCCATGGATGTCTGCCTATCCAACACAACGGTAGCTGAGCTGGCTTATGACACGTGTGTGCGCCCCCTGTTGGCCCACGAACAGGAGTGTAACCGTGATACCCGTGCATGGGATGCCTTGATATTTGGCGTATGTGCAGGCAGTTGGGCATGGGAGATTGCACAACTCCTCGTGTGCAGTGACCACATCGAGGTGCTCCCCTATTGGGCTGTGTTGCGGATTGGTGAAACGGCATGGACAGAGCACAGCTGCCCGGACCAGGTAATGGATTGGCTCGCCCTCGTGTTCCTTGACCTCAATAACGATGTACTCTTGGAACAGATTGCCCATGAAGCAGCGCTCACATTCATGGACGAGTAACCACGTTCCTGCAGCCACAACTGATTGTCACCCACAGCACAGGTCCCCACACCTTGTAGCATCTTGGAGGAATGGTCACATATCCCACCACAACAGTGGACATGTCTGCCTTCGCCTGGACTCAGAATGCATGTGCGTGGACCTACGCATGTGTACACACACCTGTCCAAGGTGATGCAGTCCCATGGGCGGAGCTGCACAGCATCGTTTGGCAACGTTCCAAAATCGGAGAAACTGCTGGGGGGAGAGTACACACATGGCAATGTAGTACGACATGTGACCTTGTAGGATCCTTTCACCTGCTCACTGTCAGCAGAGCACACAGTCAGCGCAGTCCGGTGCTATGGCACTATGCAGATCCCATGGGCTGTGAGTCGTGTCCCCTGACACGGGCCAATGAGCAGACGCCAAACATCACATGACTCGTCCAGCAAGGCAAGGTGGGCTGAGACCGTTGACTTCCGTAATGATTTGTGTTCACTTTTGCCACCCCATTACTTGCACCTCGACATGTTCCTAAGCTGCCTGTAAGTGTCTTAAACATTGGTCTGCATGTTGTGGCCCTTGCCCTGCCCGTACTGACACGCACATGGCAATAAACTCTACGCAACTTCACTAGTGTACAACTGTGATGCGTGTTGATTATAATGACAAATCGTGTGCCTACATGTGCAATGTCCGTACACAGGGAGGGATTGACTGATGCTTGTGAATTGAGGGTGAGTCCCTATTGACAGCTCCACCTCTGTGAGCCAGACATTGTGGTTGGGATAGTTGCTGGCAGACCTGTGCTCTTACGTGTTTCCAGCAATGTGAGTATGGTGGCCAACTTCTTGCCATGTAGATCAAGGTTATCCATCAAAACAGACTGTGTCCACAAAGATGTGTGTGAGTAGGTATGCGAAGAGACGTTCTGTTGTCACATGTGATGGGGGGCACCACTTCAGGACTGCTACCGAATGTGACATTTCTACACACAGCCCTATTTAATACATGGACGTGGGGCTACGTTGAGGGGTAACAAGATTGTTGTTCATGTGCAATGAGGCCACAGCTAGTTCACACCTTCACAGTCATCTAATTGGCCATGTGGGTCAGGGTCAAACATGCACATTGATGACATTTACCAGGGTGTACCTTTTAGTGCAATCAATGACCCTACATCCATCCAAACTTTTATACATGAGTGAACATAGACATGACACATCTGTGTGATTTGGAATGTTGTAATCACATTCTGGGGAGTGTCGGAGATGGAGCAGTACATGGCCATTTCAAGCCCACATAATATGGGTGCCCAGTGGTGGGCCAACCAGAGTCCTTGGGGGAATGCAAAGTTAATCTGAAGAGGAAGAGTTCAGTCCGCAGTCGGATTGCTGTGTCATTGGTACCAAAGCAGATATGGCAGTCCATGTCGGGGTCCAGGTGAATGTCGCAGAGTGTTTCGGGGGACAGTGGGAGGTGTTGTTCCAGGGCATGATGCAGAGAGTAGAACCAGGCAGGGACAGGCCATATGGCGGGGACAGATGCGACTACCTCCTTCCTCACACAGTCATTACCCTCCACATCTTACTCCTCTGAGATGTCTTCTGTGTCCGGTGTGTCAGGTGTGTGTGGTGGGGTTATGGCTGTGTCACTGTGTGCCACTGACACATCAGGGTGCGAAGGTGATAGGGCTACATCACTGTGTGCCACTGACACGTCAGGGGGCGGAGATGTGTGTGTCGAGGTTCCTGCAGCAGTCATCTGGTACAGGCTCAGTGGCAGCAATGGCAAGATGAGGATCTGCAGGGCATGGAAGATCCCAGCTACATCTCGCTGGTGTTCAGCTGTGGCAGCCATACTTCCAGCCTGCATCGGCTCCATGGTCTCCATTGTCCTCCGCGTCTGTGCCAACTCTGTGCTGTCATCGCTGGAGCATGGCTGACTAGACAGTTCTTGTATCCGAGTAATGGCCCCAGGGATGTCAGCCTAGGATTGTTGGTGAGCATGGTGCGGACAGTGGGTGTCTGTTAGGGACTGTAGGTGCTCCCTGATGGGACTCAGGCACCCACGTATGGCATCGAGTTTGGCCGCCATGAGGTCGGACCCCACCCGCAGCTGATCAGCCATCTTCTCCTGGCACCCTAACACATGGCGTTGGAATTCCATGTGTTGGTCGTGGGGGTCCTGGGAGACAGCTGTGGTGGTGTGTGCTTCCTGCTGTGTGGTCTGTGCAGGGTGTGGGGTCACCGCGATGCAGCTGGGCTGCCGTGCTCCTGGAGGTGGGGTGCGGAGGCTGTCCACGAGCCATTGGAGTGTGTCTGGGCAAATGTGCAGGGTGTCCTCTTCATCATCACTGAAGAGATGTGTGGTCTGCTCTGCAGGGGGTGTGGATTGTCCCTCTGCAATGTAAAGGGGAGATGCAGGTTAACAGTGTGTTCCATGTATGTTGACGCATTGTAGATGTTTACATTCAGACTGCATGACAATGTACATTGTGACTGTTTTGGTGAAGCTGGCTATTTGATGGGAGACAGTGGACATTTCAACTACATGATGGATGTGTGGTTGTACTCGTACATTGTCATCTCACAGTGTCATGCAGTGCCAGATGTGATTGGCCAGTTTCTACGCACGAGCGGCACCAGTTGTGTCCTCTGTCCTGTGGTGTAGGGGTTGCACTTTGTACCACATTGTCATCAATGTTGATGTACTGTGATTGCTATGTGTGTGTGCTGCATTGTTGGCGATTCACTCCTGCAGCTCTGCTTTGGCGGACCCTTATCCCTCTGAGTCGGTGTGCCTTTGACTTGTTTGCTTTTCGGGTGCTGGGATGTTTGCGACTTGGGTCATTTGTGCTCCTGGACAAATTTTGTACTCTTGTGCATTGTTTGTCTGCAGATGTGTTTTTGACGTCATGGGTTGTAGGTGCACGTGGATGTGTCAGAGTGTGACCTGCTCCTTTACGGATGTGGTCCGCACTCAGCCACCTCAATGTCGTCTCGTGCACCATGTCATGTATTGTGACTTCAGCCATGCTATCTGTCATGCAGTGTCACTTGCATTGTCAGTGTGGCTCACAGAGCTGCTGCTTTTCTGGATTCAGCACATGTGCATGGGTAGGTTGTGGCATTGGTGATATGGAGGGGGGCCCATTTGTGCACATTGTGGACGGGGGCCTACTTGGTGTTTCTATGTGTATTGCAGTGTGCCAAGGGTATCAGGGACATGTTCCACACTCATTGTGGGTGTGCAGTGTGCTGCACATGATTGCGAATGTGTGCCATTGTGCCCATCTCCCCCCGTCCCCCCAGTCCCTGGTCGTTATTCACCCTGTTGCTGTTGGGTCAGGTCATATCGAGCTGTATCCAGACCCCCAACTCCTTGCACCGTCTCCACACTGATGACTGTGGCCACCATTTCCTCCAGCTCATCCAGCTCCTCCTGTGGCGCAGGACTCCCACCTCCAGTCGCCTTTGCTGCCTTCCTGTTGGCAGCGAGTTTTTGTTTGGTTTGGCTGTGCACTTCATGCCAGCGCCTCTTGACCTCCTCCATTGACCTCCTCGACACTCCGACTGCATTCACGTTGGTAACGATCGACTGCCATATTTCCGTTTGTGTTGCCAATGACGCAGTGGAGGTGACGAACAGTTGTTGGTAGTGTTCTATCACCTCCGTGACGATGATCCGGTCTTCCTGCGGACTGAACCCCGTCTTCCTCTTCCTCTTCTCCTTGCCCTTCCCCGGAATCGGGGTTCCTGGCTGGTCCTCCGTGGGGCTTGTGGGGTTCGGGTTGTCCTCTGCACTCGGTCCGGATGCATCCATGGTGCTACGCAGTTTGATTTGGTTTTGGTGTTTTTTTGGTTGCTTTTATAGTGCATTTTCCCGCATGACGCGTGGGAATTGAAGGCATGTCGCTGGTTGTCGCTGATTTTTGTATCGCGATTTGGGGCATCGCAGGTTTTTACGCATTCGTGTTTTGCATTTTTTCGACGTCGCGTTCATTTTAACGCGGTCATTTGGCGCATTGTCCTGCTACTATCGCATGGTGCCGCCAGGTTGGGAATACCACGTTGACACAGTGTTATTTTCCCGCAATGGACTGCGATGTGGAGAGTTGCATTAAGCAACTTTTGCGGTAGTTATCACACGTTCTTGAGAATATGCCCCAGTGTATGCTGTGTGTTTTCAAGGAGGTATTAATGACGAGACCGCTTTTTAGGATGGAATGAATAATGGCTGTTTGATTTGTACTGATGGAGTGAGGTTTGTAAAATACATCCTCACGAAATTAAGTAACCCCATAATACTGTATTGACTGCATGAATTAATCAACTCTGAATGCACACATTTACATAAGGGGCAAATGCATTTTATATAATGTACTAAACCATGTTGGCATGAGTACGTATTAATTGTTTGCGCATGGAAAAACTGTACTACTGCATGTTTATGCTGTGTTGTACATTGCACATTTTGCATGTTGTGCACAAATAACAAAAGGGTTGCTTTAAATTAATAGCTTTTGCTAGGATTTAATTAACACAGGGCATTAGTATGGTGGGAGGTAAACATAATGGGTTTATTTTCATGAATTAATATTCTTTTGTGTTTGTTTACTTTAGGACGGAATTGGGCCTGCATGAAAATGGCCTCTCGTTGAAACCAGCATGTGGTTGGCCTGGTCGGTGTAAAATGCGCATGCGCCAGGACGGGTTGCCTGCTTGCAGACTGTAGAGTGCACCAGATGATGCAATTTGTGTGAAGGCCATGTTAACCTGTGTCCTATTGTTTATGTGCCAAGATGCGACAGCGACTGTGGGAACAGCCATCACTACGTGCAATTCGAATGTGAAGACGGATGTCAATATAAATAATGTAGCCGAATGTATAAATATGAATGCTAGTGGTAAACTAAATGAATTGGTCTTAAATCCTTTCTTTGTTAGAACCAGTATAGGATGGATTTGTGGGGAGAACTGGATGAGGCGACCCTAGTATGATTTAAGACAACCAATCACAGACCGAGTTTTTACTGATACTGCAACATTGTAAAATAGCGTGCTGAAGAGAAGGGTATAATTGATATCACAATTGGGGTGTGGCAAGGCAGTATGGCGAAGCAGTGCGGTTCGGTATAGCAGTGCGGTCCGGTGTAACAGATCAGAGAGAAGAGCCAATCAGAACGTACAGAGAAGATCCAAGACAGAGAGAGCAGACCAGCACAGAGACAGAGAACCTTTAGGTATGAGAACGTTGCGGGAGTGCTTGGGAGGAGACTGCGACCGAGGAGGTAGATTAATTGGAAGATTAATTTAGTAGTTAGTGTATGGCAAGCTTAGCTGCATCTGTCCTGTTATCTTTGTCCTCTGAGCCTATTTCTGGGGACTTCTTGCCACAACCTCGGCCAAGGAAGTGGTTTTCCTGATTCTTTGGTGGGTATTACCTCCTTGATTTGCTTTAATTTGCAAGTATATTTCTGCAAGTATTTATGCTGTACCTTCCCTTCCCCATTCCTATGCACGCTTTGATATCGATGCAAATGATTCATTTTGAGTACATTGCTTGATAATTTGTTCTCTTATATACAATCTTGTGTATGCACTGATGATCGATTTAAGAACATTTAATAATATAAAATCATTAACTGAAAAAGTGACTTTGTGGTTATTTAGTTAAGTATTAAACTGTTTAGTTAAACATATATCACCATCAACTCTTCAACTAATGGTCCATCGACCAAAGGAAGAAGAAAGTGGAGATTATGAATAGTTATAATTATACACAAATGTTATTAATGTGAAGTGTAGTGTTGTACTTAATAAAACTGATAAAATAAACCCCCCAAATCCAGCGCCTGTTCTCAGGGATCATTTATGGGTAATGTGTGATGGGCCCTGTTGTTTGGTAAAGCAATTTATGTGTGATGAGATTTCCCTTGCTCCCCGGTTTTAGAATTTAGGGGTTGCGCTGGATCAGTTTTACTGGTAGCAGAATGATGGTTATTATTGATTTGTTTGGTGATTTATTGATTATTGATTATATGTTTAACATTCTATGTAAAGTGAGTCAGTGTTACGTTTCTATGTAGTCTTTGGAACACAGGTACAGAAGGGTATCTGGGAAGCCGGCAGAGTAAATGTTAGCCTGAAATAAGGCAGAGGAAAAGTGTGAGAAGTGAAATCACACGGGAATAGGTACATTGTCTGTTTAGGTTATTTTAGGGACTATTGAGTGTGTATGTGATAGCGAAGGGTCCACCTGTGAAACTTTGGCCTTATCCCCAGAAGAGTAGTGAGACCTCCTTTTTCTTTTCTTTTTTATTTTTTATTTTTTATTTTTATATAAAGTGTTTTTATTGCATTTAACATCAACAAGTCACAGTAAGAATCAAGGGATATCTGGCATATTTCATCATACATTACAATCCTCTGGGTAGTACAGTCATTACAATCAGAGGGCATTAAGACGTTGTTTGTCTCTGCGTAGCAGTTCAAGTTCTGTTGTTGGGGATACACAGAAATCGCCTCAATGGGTATTCCACTGGCCCCACTTTTTGTCCCATTTCTTAGGGCACCCTCTTACTTTTTACACCTCTTTTTCTGCGACCATGCATCTGTCACATTCTCTAGCCCAGGTCCGGAGTGAGGGCCTATCCGCCACCCCCCATTTCCTAGCAATCTCCCTCTTGACCAGGGTGTAACCTAATGTTGCGAATTGTTGTTCGATTTCCGTGAGATCCGTCTGCTCCCATATATTCAAAAGACCCAATTGAGGCGTGAGGGTGTGCTCCTTCCCCGAGACCTCCATTTTCAACAAAAGGGTCCTCTTATGAACTTTTGGCCTTATCCCTAAGGAAGTAACAGGTCCTCTCCTAGCTTGAGTGAAGGGAAGGATAGCGGAATTGTTATACTTGCCCGTATTGAAAGAAATGTTCTTGAGAGTGAAAAACTATCTCTCTATATAGTAAACAGACAGTGTGGTATTGTTTAATGTTGTGACTAATAAGTTATTGTAAAGAAAACCCGACTTTGAAAAGTGCCGATAATTTTTGTAAAGGGAGGGTCAGCAGCAGGAGGAGAGGCTGACGTCACAGAAAGCTGCGCTGGCATTGGTCAGTCTGTAAAGACAGAGTGAACACCGATTAGTTGGTTGGTGTGAGTCGCGCTGGTATTGGACAAAATAGTGGAGACGCAGAAAGCTCCGATTGGAAGAGTTAAGAGTGTGTCGCGCTGACATTGGTCAGGTGTTTAAGGAAGTAAAAGAGTTCAACTGGTGAATTATAGTGAATTGTGTTGATAGAGATTTGTATCAAGTGAAGGTGTTGAATAGCAACGAAAATGTATTTTGAACAACCGCGACAGGAGAAATTGACTTTGTTTGGCAAAATTAAAAGATTCTTTAAAAAAGACAAACCAGTAATAACGAGAGAAGGAGTTCCTATCCCTCCACCAAAGACACCAGCGTCTTACATGATGTTAAAATATGGTTATCACACATGTATTTGGTTAGAAAACTGGGTAGGATATACGAAGAATGATGGTACACTAGCTTTTCCAGAGCATGGTTCTTTTAATTTGGCAGTATTACGTAATTTGAGAGAAAAGATGATGGCATTAGACCCAAGACCTAGACCTACACAGTTTGAAGCACTAGTAGAATGGGAGGATGAAATGTATGAAAGAGAAAGACACAGAAGTGGTAGAGTTCATAGATTTATGTTTGGAAGATTTCATGATGAAAAACATGGAAATGGAGAGATAACTGAAGGATTGTATCCAGTGTTAATGGTAGGAGAAACTGCAGGAAATAAATGTAAGGAGAAGAAGAGACATTTAGAGCAATTTGGTTATGGATATAACCCGAATGAAACTGATGATGAGCTGCTGGATGACATATTAGTTAAATGACCACCATCTTATCAGGAGAAATCCGCGATGGTGACACCAAATGCACCGTCAATGGAAGCCCCAATGACACCTCAAACGACACCAGGCAGGAAACACATCTGCTGGGTAACAAGACACCATGCCAGGCACGATTTGGTTATGTACAGATTTTCCACTCTGGATTTACCGGGGGCTCCTGGGGTGTGGCCATATTGATTCATCGCAGGATCCCCTTCCTTCTGAGAAGGAAGAAAAGTCTTTACTGGTGCTACCCGTTCTACTGTGAGAGCAATAGAAATTCCAAACCTACCCCTCTCGGGAGAAACTATCCAAGTAGTAGGAGTCTCAAATAAACAGATAAATACTCCAGTTACTAAACCAATTGAAGTGCATATTGGTCCCTTTAAAGACATGAATCGGTTTGTAGTGTGTGACTCGAGTCCAGTGAATTTGTTAGGAAGGGATTTGACGTGCAAGATGAATTGCACAATTTACTGCACACCGGATGGTATTGCATTTCAGACACCTGATGAGGATGTCGCGTTTAAAATGGCGTTAGCAAAGCAAGGAACAGAAGTGAATGAGTTAAATTCGCTTCTTATTGACAAAAGTGTGCCTGAAGAATTAATGAAGGTAGTGAAGCCGGAGGTATGGGATTTCACAGGACAGGAGATTGGGTTGATGAAGAAAGTGGATCCGATTAGAATTACAGTGAAAGATGGTGTTGACTATCCAAATACACCACAGTATAAAATGAAACCAGAAGTAATAGCAGGAATAACTCCTGTAATTGATAAAATGATTGAACAAGGAAGTTTACAAGAGTTAATGAGTAGTCCTTGTAATTCACCTATTATGGGATTGAAAAAGCCAAATGGAACTTATAGAATAGTACAAGATTTGAGAAAGGTAAACAAAATTGTTGTGCCTTGTTGTCCAGTGGCACCAAACCCAGCAGTGATTCTATACCAAATCCCACATGACGCGGAATGGTATACAGTGATTGATTTGTGCCATGCATTCTTTTCGATTCCCCTGCATCCAGATAGTCAGTATTTGTTTGCTTTTCGGTTTGGGGATCGTGTTTTGGCATGGTGCCGAGTTCCTCAAGGCTATACTGAGAGTCCTTCAATTTTTGATCAGATATTGAAAAAGCGTTTGGAGGATTTGAAAATGTCTGAAGAGTCTGTTTTGGTGCAGTATATTGATGACCTCTTGGTGGCATCAAAGACTTGAGAAGCCTGTGTTGCAGACACAGTTGCTTTACTGAACCATTTGACAGAGGGTGGACATAAGGTGTCCCCTACAAAATTACAATTTTGCCAACGAGAAGTCCAATACTTGGGTCATAAGATTGAGAAGGGAGTCAGAAAGGTAACATCAGAGCATATTCGAGTGATCAGGGATATGAAGCCTCCAACGACACATAGGGAAGTGCGAATGTTTTTGGGAGTGGTTGGATATTGCAGACAGTGGATCAGTGGGTTATCACTGATGGCAAAACCTCTACAGAGGTTAACGAGGAATGATGTGAAAGATCCAGTTAAATTGGATGAAGAAAGTATGGATGCTTTTGTTAAACTGAAAGACAGTTTGTGTAAGGCTCCAGCATTGGGAATGCCTGATTATTCAAAGGATTTTGCACTATATTGCAGTGAAAGAGATGGATGTGCACTTGCAGTTTTAACTCAAAGGCATGGAATGTCAAGACAACCTGTGGCATACTTTTCAGCTACTCTAGATTCAGTGGCTGCCGCATTACCTGGATGTTTGAAAGCAGTAGCTGCTACTTGTGTGAGTCTGGAATAGAGTGAAGGGATCATAATGGGTCATCCTGTGAGAGTGTATGTGCCACATTCGGTTGAGATCCTTTTAACAAGAACACGGACTCAGCACCTCACCTATAGTCGGCTGACTAGGTATGAGAGAGTGATTCTGGGTGCAAAAAATGTGACCATAGTGAGATGTACAAATGTGAATCCTTCTACTCTATTGCCAGATGTGTGGGATGAAGAAGTACAGGATGAAGCTGAACATGATTGTTTGGATGTGACTGAATTTTGTACCAAGCCCCGTCCTGATATCAAGGACGTTCCTCTTGAGGAATCTGATTGTGTGATGTTTGTTGACGGTTCTTGTTTGCGGACTGGAACAGGAGTGTTGAGTTCTGCCTATGCCGTCTGTACTGTAGCGGCAATCCTGGAAGCATCCTGTCTAAAAGGGGTAAAATCTGCACAAGTGGCTGAATTGATAGCTCTAATTCGAGCCTGCAAATTGGGAAAAAGTCAGAAAGTGACTATAATTACTGATAGCCAATATGGCTTTGGCATTGTGTATGATTTTGGAGAACTATGGATGCAGAGGGGATTCCTGACCTCTTCGGGGTCCCCCATCAGGAATAGTCAATTTGTAAAAGAATTGCTGGAAGCATTACAATTGCCAAAACGAATTGCAGTGGTCAAATGTGCCGCACATAAGTCAGGAGATGATTATGTGACTCAAGGCAACAGATTTGCTGACCAAGTAGCACAATATTGTGCAAAGAATGAGACTTCCATAAATAGGGGAAAAGCAAAAGAACATTCGGTTTGTCAACTTATGTTTACTAACACTATTGAAACATGGGATGAAGTGAGACAATTACAAGAAGAGGCAAGTGATGAGGAAAGACAGGAATGGGAAAAAGCAGGATGTAGGAGACGAGAAGATGATGATGTATGGGAATATATTGATGGAAGACCAGTCATATCAGATAGTTTACTTTCTCATATGGCAAGGATGTACCATGGAATGACACTTGTTGGTCGAGACGCCATGGTCAGATTATTCAAACAAACATGGTTTAATACTAGGTTCAGAACTATTGCAGAGAGTCTTTGTCAGAGATGCCTAACGTGCCAACAGCAAAACCCAGGAAGAATGACAATAGTTAGTCTGGGAACAATAGGAAGGGCAGGAGGTCCTTTTACCAGACTACAACTCGATTTCATCGAGTTGCCTCCATTTAACAAGTTCAAATATGTGTTAGTAATTGTGTGTTTGTTTTCCCGATGGGTAGAAGCTTATCCCACAAGGAGGAATGACAGCCTGACGGTGGCAAAACCTTTGTTGAGGGAATACATTCCTAGATATGGTTTCCCAGTCACTATGGAAACAGATAGAGGGAGACCCTTCACTAGTGAATTAATGAAACTGATTTGTGAGGCCTTGAGCATTCAACCAAAACTTCATTGTGCCTATCGTCCAGAAGCTTCTGGAATAGTAGAGCAGATAAATGGCACAATCAAGAACAGGTTAGGCAAAGTGTGTAGTTCGACAGGACTGAATTGGCCTGACGCTTTACCCCTAGTTTTGACGAGTCTCAGAAGCATTCCTGACAAAAAGACAGGATTGAGTCCGCACGAAATATTGATAGGAAGAGCAATGAAACAAGCATTTGTACCTGCGAACAAATTGATAAATATATCTGATGATCTCATCCTTGACTATTGCAAAGGATTGGCTGATGTGGTACGTTCTGTGTTTCATCAGGTTGGAGCAGACGCAACCACAACACAGCAGGCTCAAGCTCATGACCTAAGCCCTGGTGAGTGGGTTCACATGAAAAGGCATAGAAGAAAAACTTGCCTAGAGCCCCGCTGGGAAGGACCATATCAGGTCATATTGGTGACGACTACAGCAGTAAAGTGTGCTTGTTTATCAAATTGGATCCATGCCAGTCACACTCAGCGAGTCCCAAGTCCACTTGAACCATGAGTAGAGCGGCATCTGGAGATCTCAAGTACAAGCTCTGAATCAGAGGTTGAAGCACAAGAAATTGGTGAGGTTAGAGCAATAGACTCTGAATCTGGCGAACCTGAACCAAAAGACTCTGAAGAGCAGCTTGATGATGAATTGCTTAGCACAAGTCAAGTAAAGTGGGCACCAGCTACTGGGACTGAAGAAACTGTTGTTGAACAAGAAGAAAGACAAATCTTAGGTGAAAAGGGAAAGTGTAGAGAAGAAATAGAAAAAAGAAATACCGAAGAAGAGAAAGAAGAAGAAAGCAAACTTAGAGTAGGTACAAAGAAAAGGAGGTACGAATTGAATAAAGACGAAGAAGTAGTTCAACCAAAGAGAGCGAGGAAAGATGAGCAGTGGCCAAGTGGAGTTAAAAGACTGAAATATAGGGTGGTGAAGGGAAGACCAGAAAATAAGTTAGGACAAATAAGCGAAACTTCAGATCAGTTAGAACAGGGAGAGTCAGATGATGAATCAGTGCTGCGACCAAAGAGAGTGAGAAAACCAAACAAAAAGTTCAAGTCACCTGATTGGATTTATATAATGTTGGAAGAGATTGAAGAAGAAGAATTAAACAAAAGAAGAAACAGCATTGACAACGAACAAGAAGAGAAAAGTGATCTAAATCCACCTTAAGAGACTGTAAACAAACTAAGGTGTTGCGTTATCAACTGAAATTTTTTTTCTGAAGATTCAGAAGACGTTCTGAAAACATGAATTAACAAAATAAAAGAAGGGGTAAAGAAGGAAGCTTTTGAAGTGTGGGATCACACTACATTTTACTTTTGGTAGAAACAATAGAAATAGATTTTAGAAAATGTATTAGAATTTTGTAGAAATAATACATTACTATGGCATATACACAAGTAACTAGACCTAGATGTAGCCTTATGTGTAGATGTTATAAGGTTTGATTATGTTAATTGTGTATATTGATAGTTTTCTGGATAATATTAACAATTGTAATACCTTTACATTTGATAAAAGAAGAAAACACCACGTCCTAACAATTTAACATGTCCAAGGGTAGACACTGACATTAGACAAACACCAATTACTCACTTGAATCAAATAGATGCTAGTAGTTTGCATCACAACAGATTAGTTACTAATTTTTCCTCAAATGTTTTTACCAAACTACTTTATGAATATGTAGAAACAATGGATGTGAGTGAGTGTTATGTATGCATACAGTTGCCATTGTCTGTTTCCGAAGGTGTGACTTATCATCACCTTCCTTTGACTTATGGTGTGACCTGTAGTGTCTTATCAAGTTTGTTGTATAGAACAGGTAAACTAGACTATTATTATTCCAATGTAGATACAGTATTTTCTAAAGTCCCTGTAGTACCTGAATTGAATAAGATAGCACATGCAAATGTCATGGGAGATTTTTTCCTGACAACCAAGCCTTTAGATATAGAATACGCTAATAAAAACAATCTAACATGTAAATTGAAAAAGGAAGAGAAAATCTTTTTGGAGATGGTAGAGGAAAGCAGGGCTAAGTTTCAGAGAAAAGCTGTTGAAGAGAAATTGAAAACACCACCTTGGGTTTTCAGAGAAGGCAACTATGACAACAGTGAGACTTATGCTGCAATGGCTCTGGATTGATCACAGAAGGGAAAATTATGTTTGCGTAGGGAAAAGACTAATTACAACCACTATTTCATCGGTTCCAGTGAATGTGAAGATACCTATAAAATTATTGGGGGTTGGGGATTAAAGGGAGGAACTGACCCTGTCTTGCCTGGTATATATTATGTCTGTGGGAGGAAAGCCTATTATAGATTGCCAGATCACTGGTATGGGACATGTTATATTGGGATTGTCTTTCCAAAAGTCTATCATGTAGACAAAAGTACAAATGGAATCGATGAAGTAAGGCAAGGACTAAACCGTGTAAAAAGAGAAAGTTTTTCAGAAATTGTAGGCGATATATTTGGAGCATTGATACCTGGAGTTGGAGTTACACTGAATACATACAAAATTCGACAATTGCCCACAGTGGTTGATCGTTTATCAACAGATACTGCTGGAGGATTCTTGATGATTGACACTGAAATGATTGCCATGAGATCTATGGTTATGCAAAATCGACCTCCCCTTGATATATTGTTGGCAAAAGAGGGTGGAGCCTGTGGAATGCTGAAAGTTCAACATTGTTGCACTTACATTCCAGATAAAAGTAAAAATTTGGAAGGATACATTCAGAATATCACTAAATTGCATAAAGAGGTAACCCACCTAGAGGTTGATGGTGTTTGGGAGAGACTAAGTAAAAGTTTATCTACTAGAAGTAATTGGTTTTCTTCTTTAGGTAGTTCCTTAGTAGGAAGAATAATAGTACCAAATATTTTAGTAGTTACCATGATATTGATGATACGAATGACTTATACTTGTGTGAAGAAAAATCGCAAGGGAAAGAAAGAAAGGAAATTGAATCAAGAACGTAAAGAAAGGGAAAGAGAGGTAGAGGAAATAGAGATGGAAGGTTTTAAAGACAAATTGTATGAAAAATGTAAAGAGCAAGGGTCAAAAGACAAAATAACAACTATATAACTTGAAAAAAACGTATGTTTTGGGATTTTATGATGGTAAAACCATCAAAGGGGGATTGATGGAGTGAGGTTTGTAAAATACATCCTCATGAAATTAAGTAACCCCATAATAATGTATTGACTGCATGAATTAATCAACTCTGAATGCACACATTTACATAAGGGGCAAACGCTTTTTATATAATATACTAAACCATGTTGGCATGAGTACGTATTAATTGTTTGTGCATGGAAAAACCGTACTACTGAATGTCTATGCTGTGTTGTACATTGCACATTTTGCATGTTGTGCACAAATAACGAAAGGGTTGCTTTAAATTAATAGCTTTTGCTAGGATTTAATTAACACAGGGCATTAGTATGGTGGGAGGTAAACATAATGGGTTTATTTTCATGAATTAATATTCTTTTATGTTTGTTTACTTTAGTACGGAATTGGGCCTGCATGAAAATGGCCTTTCGTTGAAACCAGCATGTGGTTGGCCTGGTCGGTGTAAAATGCGCATGCGCCAGGACGGGTTGCCTGCTTGCAGACTGTAGAGTGTACCAGATGATGCAATTTGTGTGAAGGCCATGTTGACCTGTGTCCTATTGTTTATGTGCCAAGATGCGACAGCGACTGTGGGAACAGCCATCACTACGCGCAATTCGAATGTGAAGACGGATGTCAATATAAACAATGTAGCCGAATGTATAAATATGAATGCTAGTGGTAAACGAAATGAATTGGTCTTAAATCCTTCCTTTGTTAGAACCAGTATAGGATGGATTTGTGGGGAGAACTGGATGAGGCGACCGTAGTATGATTTAAGACAACCAATCACAGACCGAGTTTTTACTGATACTGCAACATTGTAAAATAGCGTGCTGAAGAGAAGGGTATAATTGATATCACAATTGGGGTGTGGCAAGGCAGTATGGCGAAGCAGTGCGGTTGGGTATAGCAGTGCGGTCCGGTGTAACAGATCAGAGAGAAGAGCCAATCAGAACATACGGAGAAGATCCAAGACAGAGAGAGCAGACCAGCACAGAGACAGAGAACCTTTAGGTACGAGAACGTTGCGGTAGTGCTTGGGAGGAGAGTGCGACCGAAAGGTAGATTAATTGGGAGATTAATTTAGTAGTTAGTGTATGGCAAGCTTAGCTGCATCTGTCCTGTTATCTTTGTCCTCTGAGCCTATCTCTGGGGACTACTTGCCACAACCTCGGCCAAGGAAGTGGTTTTACTGATTCTTTGGTGGGTATTACCCTCCTTGATTTGCTTTAATTTGCAATTATATTTCTGCAAGTATTTATGCTGTACCTTCTCTTCCCCATTCCTATGCACGCTTTGATATCGATGCAAATGATTCTTTTTGATTACATTGCTTGATAATTTGTTCTCTTATATGCAATCTTGTGTATGCACTGATGATCGATTTAAGAGCATTTAATAATAATATAAAATCATTAACTGAAAAAGGGTGGGAAGTAATTTAATTTAAACTAATTACTTAATAAATACATTAATTAATACATATTTTTGTATTTAATCATTTATATTGTTAATTGTGTTAATTAATTAATTATTAATTAATTAACAATTGATTAATAATAATTAATAATTTATTGGTAAATATGTTAATTGTGTTGAAAACAGTTATTCATTTTTATTAATTTGACATTAATTATTAATAATTAATTTGTAAATATGTTAATTGTGTACTTTTTTAGGAGTGGGTTGAGGGTTGATAGGGGAGTAGGGTGGGAAGTAATTTAATTATTATTAAAATTGTTAATATTTTTTATATAATATTTTTTAAAGTTATTGTATAGTGTTAATTGTGTGAATTAATTTATATTTGATGGTTATTCAGTTTATTCTTAATTGTTATTAGTTAATTAATTAATTGATAATTAATTATGTTAATTGACTACTATTTTACAATATTGGTGGTGATGTTTAGAGGGGAATATGGTGGGAGCTAAAAAAATTTTTTAAATAATTAATTGTTAATTAATGTTAAATATATTGCAGGAGTGGGAATACTAAATTAATCCCCTACACTATCCAACACTTTCCCTACTGTTATACTTGGTGGAGTGGGAATAGTCATTTTTACCCACCCGCTATCCAACACTTTCCCTACTGTTGCACTCGGTGGAGTGGGAATAGTAATTTTTACTCACCCACTATCCAACACTTTCCCTACTGTTACACTCGTTGGAGTGGGAATAGTAATTTTTACCCACCCGTTATCAAACACTTTCCCTACTGTTATACTTGTTGGAGTGGGAATATGAATTTTACCCTCCCACTATGCAACACTTTCCCTACTGTTGCACTCACTGGAATGGGAATAGTAATTTTTACCCTGCAGCTATCCAACACTTTCCCTACTGTTACACTTGGTGGAGTGGGAATAGTAAATTATTCCCACACGCTATCCAACACTTTCCCTACTGTTGCAGTTGCTGGAGTGGGAATAGTAATTTTACCCACCCACTATCCAACACTTTCCCTACTGTTGCACTCATTGGAGTGGGAATAGTAATTTTCACACTCCCCGCTATCCAACACTTTCCCTACTGTTACACTTGGTGGTGTGGGAATAGTAAATTATTCCCACTCGCTATCCAACACTTTCCCTACTGGTGTACTCTCTGGAGTGGGAATAGTAATTTTTACCCACCCTCTATCCAACACTTTCCCTACTGGTGCACTCTCTGGAGTGGGAATAGTAATTTTTACCCACCCTCTATCCAACACTTTCCCTACTGTTGCACTCACTGGAGTAGGAATAGTAATTTTTACCCTCCCGCTATGCAACACTTTCCCTACTGTTACACTTGTTGGAGTGGGAATAGTAATTTTATCCCCTATGCTATGCAATGTTTTCCCTACTGTTATAATTAATGTAGTGTGAAATATTATTTTAAAACAATAATCATTTTAATAATTAAATTTATTATATATAAAATTAATTTTTATATTTATATTACAGGTTTATTTAGATATATATGTAATTATAATTTAAATTATGTTTTTAACATTTTATAAATAAATTTAATAATTATTTATTAATATTATTAAGTTAATATATATATAAAAAATAATTATGTATGTTTAATATTTTTTCCATTACATTTATTATTTATTAATTTTAACATTTTTTAAATAATTCTAACTGTTTTATTTAATTATATTTATAATTTAATTTAAGTTATATTATTTTTAAGACATAAAAAAAATTGATATTTTATACAACTATATTTTTAACAACGATATTTTGGTTTCGATATTTTGGTACTTACCTTTATGAAGATAGGAAGTCGATATTTTGTCCATCGATATTTTGGCGACGATATTCTGGTACCTCGATATTTTGACTGACGATATTATGTCAGTGATCCGGCACTACATGTGCACTTCTCCAATCACCTAGGCACTACCCATGCATTCATCCATGCACTCAGGCACTACCCATTCACTTCTACAATCACGCAGGCACTACCCATGCACTCTTCCAATCACCAAGGCACTACCCATGTTCTCATAAAATCATTCAGGCACTTCTCATGCACTCATCCATGTACTCAGGCACTATCCCTACACTCATGCAATCACCCAAGCAATACACATGCACTCCTCCAATCACCTAGACACTACCCATGCACTCATGCAATCACCCAGGCAGTACCCATGCACTGATCGATGCACTCGGGCAGTACGCATGCACTAATGCAATCTCACAAGCAGTACCCATGCACTTCTCCAATCACTCAGGCAGTACACATGCACTCCTCCAATCACTGAGGCACTACCAATGCACTCATAAAATCACTCAGGCACTTCTCATGCACTCATTCACGCACTCTTGCATTCACTCAGGCAGTACACATGCACTCATCCAATCACCCAGGCAGTAGCTATGCACTCATGCAATCACCCAGGCACTACCCATGCACTCATCCATTCCGTCAAATACTACGCATGCACTCATCCATGCCCTCAGGTGCTATCCCTGCACTCATGCAATCACATAGGCACTACCTATGTACTCCTTCAATCACTCAGGCACTACACATACACTCCTCCAATCACCCAGGCACTACCCATGCACTCATCCATTCGCACAGGTACTACCCCTGCACTCATGCAATCACACAGGCACTACCCATGCACTTCTTCAATCACGCAGACACTATCCATAGACTCCTCCAATCACCCAAGCATTACCCATGCATTCATGAAATTACTTAGGCACTACCCATGCACTCATCCATGCACTCAGGTACTATCCCTGCACTCATGCAATCACCCAAACAGTACACATACACTCCTACAACCACCCAGATATTACCCATGAACTCATGCAATCACCCAGGCAGTACCCAAGCACTGATCCATGCAGTCAGGAACTACCCCTGCACTCATGTAATCACACAGGCACTACCCATGCACCTGTTCAATCACCCAGGCACTACCCATGCACTCATAAAATCATTCAGGCACTTCTCATGCACTCATTCATGCACTCAGGCACTATCCCTGCACTCATGCAATCACCCAAGCAGTACACATGCACTCCTCCAATCACCTAGACACTACCCATGCACTCATGCAATCACCCAGGCATTACGCATGCACTGATCCATGCACTCAGGCACTACACATGCACTCATGCAATCTCACAGGCACTACCCATGCACTCATAAAATCATTCAGGCACTTCTCATGCACTCATCCATGCACTCAGGTACTATCCCTGTACTCATGCAATCACCCAAGCAGTACACATGCACTCCTCCAATCACCTAGACACTACCCATGCACACATGCAATCATCCAGCTAGTACCCATGCTCTCATCCATGCACTCACGCACAACCCCTGCACCCTTGCATTCACTCAGGCATTACACATGCACTCCTCCAATCACCCATGCAGTAGCCATGCACTCATGCAATCACCCAGGCACTACCCATGCACTCATCCATTCTGTCAAATACTACCCATGCACTCATCCATGCCCTCAGGCGCTATCCCTGCATTCATGCAATCACACAGACACTACCCATGCACTCCTTCAATCACTCAGGCACTACCCATGCACTCATACAATCACCCAGGCACTACCCATGCACTCATCCACTACCCCTGCACTCTTGCATTCACTCAGGCACTTCACATGAACTCCTCCAATCACCCAGGCAGTAGCCATGCACTCATGCAATCACCCAGGCACTATCTATGCACTCATTCATTCTGTCAAATACTACGCATGCACTCATCCATGCACTCAGGTGCTATCCCTGCATTCATGCAATCACACAGACACTACCCATGCACTCCTTCAATCACCCAGGCACTACCCATGCACTCATGCAATCACCTAGGCACTACCCATGCACTCATCCATGCACTCAGGCAATACCCCTGCACTCTTGCATTCACTCAGGCACTACACATGTACTCCTCCAATCACCCAGGCAGTAGCCATGCACTCATGCAATCACTCAGGCAATACCCAAGCAATCATGCAATCACCCAGGCACTACCCATGCACTCATCAACTACCCCTGCACTCTTGCATTCACTCAAGCAGTACACATGCACTCCTCCAATCACCCAGGCACTACCCATGCACTCATGCAATCACCCAGGCACTACCCATGCAGTCATCCATTCTGCCAAATACTACCCATGCACTCATCCATGCCCTCAGGTACTACCCCTGCACTCATGCAATCACACAGAGACTACCCATGCACTCCTTCAATCACCCAGGCACTACCCATGCACGCCTCCAATCACTGAGGCAGTACACATGCACTCCTCCAATCACTGAGGCACCACCCATGCACTTATAAAATCACTCAGGCACTTCTCATCATCCATGCACTCAGGCACTACCCCTGCACTCTTGCATTCACTCAGGCAGTACAAATGTACTCCTCCAATCACCCAGGTAGTAGCCATGCACTCATGCAATTACCCAGGCACTACCCATGCACTCATCCATTCTATCAAATACTACCCATGCACTCATCCATGCCCTCAGGTGCTATCCTTGCACTCCTTCAATCACTCAGGCACTACCCATGCACTCCTCCAATCACCCAGGCACTACCCATGCACTCATTCATTTACCCAGGTACTACCCCTGCACTCATGCAATCACACCGGCACTACCCATGCACTCCTTCAATCACCCAGACACTACCCATGGACTCCTCCAATCACCCAAGCACTACCCATCCACTGATCCATGCACTCAGGAACTACCCCTGCACTCATGTAATCACACAGGCAGTACCCATGCACTCGTTCAATGACCCAGGCACTATACATGCACTCCAACAATCACTCAAGCACTACCCATGCATTCATGTAATCACTTAGGCACTAGCCATGCACTCATCCATGCACTCATGCACTACCTCTGCAGTCATGCAATCACCCAAACAGTACAGATGCACTCCTCCAATCACCCAGGCACTACGCATGCACTCATAAAATCAGTCAGGCACTTCTCATGCACTCATCTATGCACTCAGGCACTATCCCTGTACTCATGCAATCACCCAAGCAGTATACAAGCGCTCCTCCAATCACCTAGACACTACCCATGCATTCATGCAATCACCCAGGCAGTACCCATGCTCTCATTCATGCACTCACTCACTCACTACCCCTGCAGCCTTGCATTCACTCAGGCAGTACACATGCACTCCTGCAATCACCCAGGCAGTAGCCTTGCACTCCTGCAATCACCCAGGCACTACCCATGCACTCCTTCATTTATTACAGTTGCCGCAATTCATACAACACTAAGGGGCCGATTCCGATTCGGGCCGGAAATCTCTCCGACCGAGCCGGACCCGGAGAGATTTCCGACCGAATCGGACCCGTGCAGCCCGACCGAGCGAGTACGATGCGCATGTATGCCATCGGACTCGAGTCGGTCGGACTCCCATTGAAGTCAATGGGAGCCTGTCGTACAACGCGTACGCGGGCTCCTATTGACTCAATGGGTGCGAGCGGACAAGGGCGCCCCCTACAGTGTGTACGCGGCGAAGCAGCTCGCGCCGTACACGCACAGGTAGGGGGACCCATGGGTCCCCCTGTGTGCGACTTCGGCGCAGCTACGGCGTACAGGGGGTCCGTGTCAGACCCCCAAAGTACGGCTCCGACTGCTCTTTCGAGCCGGAGTGCGCGGCTCGGTCGGACTGCTCGCGGCGCGCATCGTACTTACCCGGCCGGGGAATGTCTCCATTGCGCGGTGCGAGTCGAGTCCGAGCGAGTCGGTCGGTGCGGTTCGACCCGGGAACGAGTCGGTCGGAGCGGTCGGGACGCCCGGACGAGTCGGTCGGCGGACTCGCATCGTACTCGCTCGCCCGGACGCGCGTCGAATCGGTCGGGAAATAGGGCTCCGAATCGGATCCGGTTAAGCCGAATCCGATTCGGAGCCCTACCGGCCGAGATCGGAATCGGCCCCATAAAAGTTTGTTTGTTTTTAACCAAATAGGCGGTTCTAACAAGAACCATTTTTTCTTATTTTTTTCTTTTATATTCTTTTGTGTTTTTAACTCTTTTTGTATTTCTTTGGTGTTTTTTAAGAAAAAATGAACAGAATGAACTGAGAAAAGTTTCTCAAAAATTTTGCAATTAAAAAATCATTGCAAAAAAAAAAATTAACAGCGGTGGTTTTTTGCTGCAACAACAATAGCATCCACAGATTGCTCTCCATAACAAATAACTTTTTTGCATTTAATGCACCGCTGCTCAAGTCCAGCAAACTCTGGTCTAATGTTGAGTCCTTTGGTCAATGCAGCAGAACCTGCTGAGGTGCTAGGCCCTGCAAACTCATCATCTTGCTGTGATTGTTGTTCAAGTTCGCGACGATGTTGCTCTCGCACTAGATGACGTAGGTGGATTGTTTGCAGGAGCTTCATCATGGATGAAGTGCCACACGAGTATTTCTTCTCGGAGCCCCGAGATAGCACCCTTTGACACAAGGTGCAGGTAACTTTGCGTGCATTAACCTTCTTTTCGCCAGGCCGAATGGAAAAAAAGGCCCACACGACACTTTCCTTGCGCTGTTTGGTAGGGTCTTCCAAATCATCTTCTTCTCCAAGAATGTTCTGAGGTGGATTAGAAGATGTCATTTTAGCAGTGCTTAAAAAAAACCACTAAAAAAATGCAATCAAGAGCAGAAAACACAAAAGCTGTGTCTCCTGAAGATGTTCTTGGAAGAATGAAAAATTTGGGTGGGGTCCTGCAAGTTCTAAAATAAAAAGCTTCTTAACCAATGAAATGCTTTCTTTTGAAGTCACATGGGATTCGCGCACCCGATGCGCAACCAGCGCACACCTGACGCAATTCCCGAAAAATATATTTAACAATAATATAACTTATTCCAGTTACAAATATAAAATATTTACAATTGTGTATATTAATCTCTTCATATAATATATATAATAAAGTTATATACATATACTTTTAAAATGAAATAACTTGCGCTGGATTCTCGTACCTGACGCGACCCCCAGAAATATGTAAGTGACGTTACGCAGGACTGTCGCGGCTCCCATAGCTTCATTAAAAGACGTTTAACATCCATATTATTTACGTAAATTTCACTTTTATAGTATATATCATGTATTTAAAAAAAAATTTAAAAGAAAAATTGGAACCGCGCATCCTTCGCATACCGTACGCGTATCATGCACGACTTAACCAATATGACGGCAACATTCTTGGATTCGCGCACCCACCGTGACTGGTACACGATCGGTACGCGAATCTCACTTTAAAAAAAATATATATATAAATGCATATTTTAAAAAGGATAAAACATCACATTATTTTTATAAAAGCTTAACAATTTAGAAAAAGTGTTTTTTCGACATTATAGTTAGGAATTAGCATTTAAAAAAATTCTGAAATTCACTGAAAAAAACATAGTTTTCAGGGACGTTATAGTTAGAAATTAGCATTTAAAAAACCTTGAAATTCACTGAAAAAACCAGAGGTTTCAGGGACGTTATAGTTAAGAATTAGCATTTAAAAAACCTTTGAAATTCACTGAAATAAACCATAGGTTTCACGGACGTTATAGTTAGAAATTAGCATTTAGAAAACCTTTGAAATTCACTGAAAAAAACACAGGTTTCAGGGACGTTATAGTTAGTTGGACATTTCACTCGTACAAAACCAGAGAAATTCAGCCGTTGTAATTAGTTGAGCTAACTATAACTCGCGCCCCCGCAATGCAAAGCTGATGACGTCACATATTACATCACTCATGACATGGTCAGTGACATCACTGATGACATCTCAAATGACATCACTGATGACATCATCCATGTGATCATCTGATGCACCTCCTCACACCCTAATATAACCTTTGATACACCTACTCTAAAATGCAGACTACCATTCTTGAAACCATAGACACACCAATACCCGTTAGTACATACCCGCTCACTGATTCCTAGGTCTACACACACATCCACTCACTCACCCAAACAGTCACTCATACATGCAGTCACTCATCAATACAGCCACTATCATATGCACTCATACACCCAGACAGGAACTCACACACTGCCACTAAACCATAGAGTTACTCACACACCTAGTCATTCATGCAAAGAATCATTCACACTCCCATTTACTCACCTATACAGTTATACACACACCACCTCACTTATTCATATAGATACTAACACATACTTACTCTCTTATACAATCACTGACATAGCACACACTCATCCATACAGCCACTCTCACAATCACTCACTCTCACATATAGTCACATATATACTCCAACACTCACATATCCTGCCTTTCACATATGTAGTTACTCACACATGTACAACTGAGACATCCATTGACTCACCAACACAGCCATACATACACTCACCCACCCATACAGACCCTCACAGTTGCACTCTTGAACCCATACACCCAGTGAATCACCCACTCACACACCCATGCCGTTAGTCACACACACCCCACCCACCCACACAGACACTCAGGCACCAATATAGGTTCTCAGACAACCAATCAATAACCCATATAGACACTCATGTAGCTACTCACCAACCCATGCAGCCACTTACACACCAACTGACAGACTGATACAGACATTCACACAGATTAGTCACTAACCCATGCATTCAGTAAGACACGTTTCTACACCTTGGCATACATATATATATAAAACATATTTAAACTTTACAGAAACACACAGTCACTGGATGATATCATCAGTGATGTCATCAGTGATGTCATCAGTGATGTCACTGACCATGTCATGAGTGATGTAATATATGACATCATCAGCAGTGCATTGCGGGGGCGCGAGTTATAGTTAGTTCAACTAACTATAACGGCCGAATTTCTCTGGTTTTGTATGAGTGAAATGTCCAACTAACTATAACGTCCCTGAAACCTGTGTTTTTTTCAGTGAATTTTAAAGGTTTTTTAAATGCTAATTTCTAACTATAACGTCCCTAAAGCCTATGGTTTTTTCAGTGAATATATATAGATATATAGATATATAGTTCGTGCTTGGAAAGTTTTGAAAAGATCTGTCAAGAAAAAGGGGGTCCCAAAACGCAAAATCCACATTTTCCATAGACATCTTTAGGGAGCGCTACCGCAGAAACTGATGAACAGACTTACACCAAATTTGGCAGGAAGCTAGATTTTGGTCCAGAAAGCGTTCTGTAGTTTTAGAGCTATTAGGGTTCAAAAATATTGTATATCTGGACAGTTGGGTTCAAGGGACTCTCACAAGTGCCCCTCAAACCCAATAGTAAAGAAATCAAGTGTTCTGATTGTCCCAAGGGGCTTGTTTACCCATGGGCCAATTCTCTCCCACAGGAGTTAATAAGTTGTGGGATGCCCGTGTCTATATAGGTGAAATGCCAATAGTGTTATGTTTTACTATTTCGATTTGTATAGCACACTAATCACCCATGAGGATATTCAGGCTCTTGAGCAGGTGTGTAGGCTTGTGGTCCCCGTAGAGTTATTCAAAGAGCCAGGTCTTGGGGTCCTCTCACTGCTTATCTGTTGTCAATCCCAAAGGAGTCATATGGGTGATGTGTCTAGGGTGATGGAATGCTTGGATAAAAAGTATAGATGTCTGCACATGTAACAATGACATTGCATTGTTGATCTGCTCCATTTATGTATTAGTGGCACTGGTGAACAAAATGTTGATGTATTTCTTGCTTGATTTTTTAAAAAGGCAAATATGTTATGTTATGTTAGCAGATTTATATAGTGCACAGCTGCCCCAGCGAAGGGGCTTCCCGGTGCTGACATTGCAGACTGCTAAAGACACCGTGGAGCAAGCACCGGCAGCCCCTCAAGCGAGGAAAAGATGTGTTTTTATGGCTTTGTGAAATTGAGCATGATTGTTAATGCTCCTGATGCTCACAGGGAGTGAGTTCCAGAGCTTAGCAGCGAGGACGCGGAAGGAGCGTCCTCCTGCTCGAATCTTTCTTGCCCACGGGACGACAGCCAAGTGTTGGCCCATTGAGCGTTGGTGGCAAGTGGGTACATAGGGTGAGAGGAGATTCGCCAAGATATCCGGAGCTTGAAGGTTCAGAATTTTGTGGGCGATACAGAGAAATAAAAATATATTTGCTCATAACACCATAATGAAATGTTAATCACATAAGAGACAATATGTCTTCGATGCCATCAAGACATTGAGAAACATTTGCTGATACACGGCCCAGGCAGTCCCGTGCGTTACACTTTGGCTGACACACGTGCATCGGTTTGCCTACAATTACGGCATGCAGCCGAAGGGCCCGCATGACGCGAACATCAGGCATTTGAAAATATGCAGCCTCCAGGCAATCGCCCGGACACCGGAAACGACTCGAACTAGCTATTCAGCACACGTGCAACTAATTAAGCGATTTCATACATTTACGATGCCCTATTTTAGGTTACGCTCTCGCCCCTCTCCATTCTACATCAGGGAAGAGGAGTGAACACATCTAGGCAGACGGCCGGAGACGCACCTTGAGGCAGTAAGAGTATGAATGGTGGTGTGGATGAGTTCTTTTGTGTAGTCATTCCGGCTTCCAAAAGAAGTGTAAAACGTATGTTTACCTCCCAAATAAATTACATTTCATCCAGAGTGTGACTACAGGGGTCTCTAATACTCTCTTCCCATGGGGCATTTAGGAACCTCCATTGGGGTAAGATTGTGAGCTGGTCTCACACAATTGTGTAAAATGTACTGTGTGTCTCACGTTTGCAGTGACACGTGTCTCAAACTCAATAGCCACTATATATATGCATGATATGTAATGTTTATTCTGCTATGACCGGATACAATTCAGATAAACTCTGATACTTCTCTGATGGCAATCTCATTTTGCATTACAGGTTTAAGAAAATTCGTTCAGCTAAAGGTTGACATAGGTCACCCTACACAGTGGTAATTTCCAACCAATCTTGGTAAGATAGGAGCCCACAGTTTTTTTCCCCTCCTGATGAATGCCATGGACTCTATGGGCCATTTTGGCAGAAACATGTTGACGACTACAATCACGGTGGTGATGGGGTACTAACTCCCCCATTCCCCACACTTTATTTTAATACCAAGTAATTGCCCAGTAAATAAATGTATTTTGGCTTTTACATTGGTTTTTAAACCACTCACTTTCACGGGCCCCCTCTTAGATTTAGAAGTGCCTCCCTGTCTCCAGGTATAGACCCGCTCTCTATCAAAGGGAGCTTCTAGAGAGCGAGCACTGCCAATGATGAAGCATGACACCTGGTGGTGTGTGAGGACAGTCCTTCACTTGTTTTGAGATGCCTGGTACTCCACCAAGTACCTTGTAACTTCCCGGTCATTTTCCTTCAGGGCAGCTTCTTTGTGTGTACATGTTAAGGTTGGAGGCCAGCTCACCCTGAATACCCCATAGCCTCTAGTTCCCTCCCCTGGGAAACCCCAGGGTTTAGTGTGATGCTACCTATTTTGGAGTCACAGTACCCGGAAAGGAAGCCCCGCCTTATTGATCTAGTAAGAATTTCACAACTCCATAGCATTGTTTCTTTTGAAACCACGGAGGATCTGTTGATCCCTCAAAACTAATAAAAATTAACTGAGCCACCTGATTGGTTAAACAAATCACACTATCTGAAGAACAAGTCCACAGCTTCTAGAGACAAGAAGCCCACTCTTTGGTGTATATTATTTTGACTTTCTCTTTTGAGAGTGACGGTAGGAATATTCAGCTGCTGTTATAATGGCTTCCCAGCAGATTGAACAAAGCCAGGAAGTGCTCAGGGGAAGAGACAAGCAATCTTCTGCTGAGCCTCTGCAGGAGGATAATGTTGTGGAAGAAGCTGCAACCTCAAAGGCTGCCGCTGCACTTCTCATCAAAAAGGAGTTTTTGGTGTGGAGATTGTTAATGAATTCTACAGGAGAGAAAAAAGTAAATGCCAGCAAGGTTACCTGTAATTTTGCTGACCAAGTCATGCAGCGATGGCATCCAGGAATGTTCTCATTCAGAACCAGTGACATTATAAACATTCATCTCGAAGTCAGGCATCCAAATGAGTATCCAAAAGAATGGAATGGAAGAAGGAAACCCCCTCCTTAAGGCCTCCAAGAAGCTGCAGAAGAAGGAGGTCAAACACTGTAGTTTTTTTCCACCTCTTGAAATAAATACAAAATAATAACAGTTAAAGTCAAAAGTTTAAGAATAAAGCTTGAACTAAAAAGTTTAACAAAACAAAGTTAAAAAGTTTATAAAAAACTTAAAAACGGCTACCACAAGAGCCTTAAAACAAGAAAAACAGAATAATAAAACAGTCAGAGAGAAATTGGCTGTCTTCATTTGGTTGTTTGCAGGACCAAGCCCTGTAGGCAGCCTCCACTATGTAAGGTATGTGACTCGGCGCAGAATAAGTTGTCCATCTTATGGAGAGTGGGACTCAGGGCTTTCTGGATGCCATGCCTACAGCCCAACCGCACCGCATGGCCACAGTTTGTGTGCTGCCACAGTCAACCACCTGTGGAGGGTGAAGAGCAATGTCTGGCCAGAGGCCATGCACAGCCAGGTTAAGCTGCCTGCAGAGTGCATGGCTGGATACCAGGCCCTGTTGCCCATCCTTCAGTGTGCCCTGCTAAAGGGTGTGCAAAATGGGGGTTGGCTTCCAGTCTGGCAGGACACATCTCAGTGAAAGTAGGGAACAAGGTATTGCCAAAGGTCATGTTTTACAGCCAACTCTTGATTCACGTGTCTAATGTTTATCTATTGTAGGTATAACGTGTGCAGAACAGGTTGTATACAGGGCCTATAGGCAGTCCCTCCTATGGCAGCCAAGCCATCGTGCAGTGACCATTAGCCATAACTAGAAGCTGAGGTTAAAAAAACAGATCATTGTGGAACAATATTAAAAAGCCCAAGAAATTCACTGAACAAAGGTGTTAGGGCTATCTTTGCTCATAACACCATAATGAAATGTTACTCAGATAAGAGACAATATGTCTTCGATGCCATCAAGACATTGAGAAACCTTTGCAACAGTTCATTTTTTTTCTGTAGGGGCTCCCAACATGTATTTGGAACCTGTTAGGGGAAAACATTTCAGCAACCACTCCATGCATGTACAGATCTGGCTGTCCAACAACTTTCAGCATGGTGAATGCAACAACACCTGCAACACAGGTGAACTGCCAAAATACAAGTGTAGCCCTTATTTTACTAACACCTATAAAACAATTGGATACCTTAAAACCATTTTTATACAGTTCGCAAACAGTGACAGTTCTCCTTAACACCATGCTGGGATGAATAGAATTTCTTCCTAAATGGAATGGAATGTACTGGCCGAGGAGGATACTTTATGTGTTGACCTGTAATGTCTACAATGCAGACAGAGTTCTTTGAGCCACCTTTCCTGGGTTAGTCCCAAGCTGAAGTGCTATCAGCTGAAGTTCACTATTAAAAACATCAGAGCTATAGACATTAACCTCCCATAATTCATATTTGGCTACTTTGACCACAAACCAATCTTGAATAACACATAACGCAGCTGATGTTAGCAAGAAAGCATTTGTCAACTAAGTGGAAAATCTGAACTGAATGTTCCCTTTAGTGTCTGCACCAACATTATCATTACTAACATAAAACTGTGTTTGTGCCTGGCAAGTTTGATAACCAACAAACAGGTTCTTGTTCATGCTACGGAATTAATTTAAGTTACTGTTTCACTTTGAGTTTGTAGGTTTGCATCGCCTTTCTGGGTACATTATGTGCTCTGTTAGTGAGTCATAAATGTTCTGAAAATATAAGTAAAGTACCCCATTTACAAGTAACCACTATGCCTCTGTTATGTTAAGTTATGTATATTTGCATAGCACACAACTCACCCGGGAGGTTATCCTGATGCTGAAGCAGGAGTTGTATGGTCTGAGCTAGGGTTGAGCCGAGGTGAAGAGACAGGTCTTCAGTTTCTTGCACAATTCAAGAACTGAGGAGTAGGCTCTGATGTGCAGGGTCAGATTGTTCCAGTCTTTGGGAGCGAGGTAGGAGAAGGCATGACTGCTGGATCTGGTTCTGCATATGCTGTGATGGGGGGGGGGATCTTGTAGGGGTCCCACTCCACAGAGGTATCTGGTAGATTTGTGGAAGTTTGTTCAGTTCTAGTGGGATGTATGGTCAATGTTGAAGAGTGCTCTTCGTGAATTGGGAGCCAGAGGAGCTCTTTGGGGTGAGGGATGATGTGAGTGCGGGGTGGGAGGGTGAGCCTGGCTGCTGAATTTGTATGGTCTGGAATCTTCTGGTAAGTTGAGTGTTGATAACAGCATAGAGTGCTCTGTCGTAGTCCAGCTTTCAGGCGATGAGGACTTGCATGACAGTTCTGTAAACTTTGTTGGGGAGTCATTGAAGATCTTCTTTAGCATCTTGAGTGTTTGAAAGCAGGAGACAGAGACTACATTCACGTGGTCGGTTATGGTGAGTTGGTAGTGGATTACTATTTTGAGAATCTTTGCGTAGTTTGCTGGGAGGGGTGTGGGTCTGAGTTTGTGAGGCCACCAGGTAGAATCCCAGAGCGAGGTGTTTTTGTGAAGATTACTACTTCCATATTATCTGTGTTGAGCTTGAGGCAGTTGTTTTTCATCCATCTGGCAACCTCAGTCATGCAGGCAGAGAAAATGGTCCAAGAGTATGAGCTGGGTGTCATCAGTATAGGATATGATGTTGATTCTGTGGATGCGGATGATGCTGGCGAGTAAGGTCATTTAGGCATTGAACAGGGTGGGGTTGAGTGAGGATCCTTATGGAACTCCGCAGATAAGGTTGACAGCGTCCGAGGTGAATGGGGAGAGGCTGACCATCTAGGTGTGGCCTCTCAGGAAGGAACAAATCCAGCAAAGGGAAAGGTGGGGCCTTGGATGCTGGCTTTATGCAGTTGTTGGATAAGGATTAGGGGTGGGCATACCTGTCTTAATTCTGTCTAGTTTAATAGTCTTAATTGCCTCAAAATTAGTTATACTTATGCATATTTGTTTGAGAAATGTAATCTAGCATTGAATGCAAAATCGGTACCTCAGATCCTGCGAAATGCACCTTAGTGTCCTAAATGGGCCAAAGGATGCATTTTGAGCTAAGAAAATAGCACTAAATGCTACAGGACACGAACAGCAGTAGCCAGCAGCCACTCACTCTCTCTTAGTTTGTTTTTCCTGTGCTCCAGTAGTAGGTTTGTTGCTTTAAATTACTCACAATTGATCAAACTGGCATAATCACATAATTTCAGTCATTTCACATCACAAGAGTAATGCAAAATTACCAAAATTACTCCGATTACTCTGGCATAATTAAAATTTCCCCCAGGCCTAATAAGGATGGGGTGGGAGATAGTGTTGAAGGCTGTGGAATGATTCAGCACAATGAGGGCAGCGGTGTCACCTCTGTCCATGATCATCCAGATGTCTTCTGTGGCAATGATGAGGGTGGTCTCTGTAATTGTATTGAATGGTGCAGAGGAGGTGGTCTTAAATGAAGTGGGTGGCTTGGCAATTGTTGATCATCTTTTCCATTACTTTTGCCTGGTAGGGTAGCAGGGTGATAGACCAGTAGTTAAATAGCATCTTCGGGTCTGCTGAGGGTTTCCTGAGGAGAGGGAGTACTGTGGTGTGTTTCCTGGTGCCTGGGTAAGTGGCTGTGATGACTGATTCATTTAGGATCGGGGTGAGGGCTGCGCTGATGGGGTCCAGTCCTTTGATGAAGACATGGTAAATTCAGGGGTCTGAAGGCCTGGAGTGTATGACTGCATGGTCATTGCTGTATCTTGAGTGGTAATGGTGGACCAGGTGGTCAGGGTGGTCCTCTGGGTGTTGATAGATATAGGCATAAGGGCTGCAAGGATCCGGTTGAGGCTTAAACTTTTTGTAGATGCCGGTGATCTTCTTGCTGAAGAATAGGGACAGCTGGGTGCAGAGGTCCTGAAAGACGGTTACTCTGGTTTTGAGCTTGCGGGCAGAGAGGTTAACTCTTTCACTATGGCAATTTCCTTTGTACTGTTGGAGCTGCTTTCGATGTGGTCAGTAAGCATGGAGCGTTTGGTTGCTCTGATTTGCTGATAGTAAAGTCTGAGAGTGGATTTTTAGGATCTCTTGTCGTTGTTGTTCTGAATTTGTCTCCATCTGCATACAAGTTGCTTGCAGTGGCTTTGGGTGAGCATAAGCTATTCTGTGTGCAAGCTTGCTTGTGGTCTGGTTCTCGTAGTTTTGTTGGCTTTGAGAGCAGCAAGGGTATCTTCACAGGTGATGATGCAGACTTTGAAGTTGGAAATGGATTTGTGGAGTTTGTTGTCGTGTCGATGCAGGTGGTGCAGGAGTTCGAAAGACCAAGTTGCTTCTGAGATAGTATTACACGTCTCCCATGAAATTTAGTGATGGTGTTTCTACTGTGGTGTGTGATGGGTATGCTCAAGTTGATGAGGGGTGGTCAGAACAACTAATTGGTGTGGGCTTATCTACAGTGATGTTGCTGCAGCTGGCAAAGAAGGGGTCAAGTAGGTGTCCGGCAGCATGTGTGGTCCTTCAACTCTTGGGTTGAGTCCAAGGATCTCGAAGAGTTTGATCATGTTGGAATCAGTGAGGTCCTCCAGGTGTTAGTTGAGGTCGGCGGGGAGGATGAAGGCACTGGAGTTGAGATTGGAGGGATGATGAAGTCCTCAATGTTGCTGCCAAAGTTGGGCCATAGTCCGGTAGGGCACTAGAGGAGTGTAGTGCTCAGTGTGCAGTTAACAGTATTGAGGAGTTTGAAGGTCAATGTTTTATGTTTCTGGAGCTTTCCGAGGTGGTGGAGCAGTGGATGGATTTTTTGAAGATAATAGTGATTCTGCCTTTGGATCTGTTTGTACTGTCCTGTTTTGTGATCTTGTATCAAGGGGTATTGCTGTGGCGATGATGGGGGCCTTTGAGGGAGTCAGTCAGGTTTTGGTCAGAGAGAGCAGGTTTGGTGAGTGGCCGTGTAGCAGATTCTTGTACAGATTTAGTCTAAATAACATACATTTTGTATGTGAGTCACAGACATGGGGGACCAAGACTACTTGCCTACATGTCCTATCACAAGTTCTGAGCAGTGATCTTGTGTGTGTGTGTGTGTGTATATATATATATATATATATATATATATGTATACATACAAGCAGTGTGCAAGTAAATGAAGATGCAAAATAAACAAGCTGTTATGGATTTATCCCCGCATCAAACATTAGGAAACAACAGCCACTGTTCATTTTATAAATGTACAATGGGAACGTGCGAACTGCAGTTACACTTCGTGCCGTTTTGAATTGCTGTTTGGAAAAGTGTATACTTGGTCCCTTGTCACTGTCAATGAATACCGGATATAAATTAGATCAATTAGTGACTAGTGGTATTTGTATATGATTAAGACTCAGTGGAGTCGAAACGCATGATGCTACTTCTCCTGCCTGAATAAAGAAATTTTCAACTAAGCACAGTGGTTGGGCTTGATCACGCATACCAGGAGGTGGAATGCGGTTTTCTCATGGAATATATATATATATATATATATATATATATATATATATATATATATACACCAAAACACAGTTTCACCAAAGAAACAGAACTGCGCACTCCAGCTCGATCGAAAACTGTGTTTTGGAGTATATTTTTCGTGTTGCCGTCTACACGGATAGCGCACCCGCACTGCTGAGAGCAAGGAGAGTTGGGCGGCTTTGTGTTCTCTTTATATATATATATATATATATATATATATATATATATATATATATATATATATATATATATATATACAGTTCCACAAGTTACCCACAGGGCAGATCGCGGGAAACCATTTTGTTGGCAGTTTCTGTGTAGCAGAGAAACCTATGATTAAGGGTGGAATTAAGGGTGGAATACTCGAATACTCGAAACGCTTCAGGTTACTGCAGACGCTGGATGTGCCTGACTCTTCCTTGTCCGCATGAAACGCCAATTAGTGAGTGCGCCCTGCCCTGTGGGTAACTTGTGGAACTGTATAAATACGCCGATCCAGCCGAAGGGCGCACCGCCGCGAAGCAGGCGGCTCTGCTGCTGGAGTTGTTTTCAGCGGAGCGGAACATACAGGCATAAGGTTTATTTGGGAAGTGCTCGTTCTGGCGCAGCCATGATTGAACATTGTTATGTACACAAGAACTGCCTTCAGCCCACTTGGGATTTATTGTATGGACTTCCAGTCCCAGCATGCAATTTGAAGCTGTACTCACCTGAGCTTGATTGATTGTTAAATAAATGGGAGATCGCTGGAAACCATTTTGTTGGCAGTTTCTGTGTAGCAGAGAAACCTACGATTAAGGGTGGAATACTCAAAATGCGTCAGGTTACTGCAGACGCTGGATGTGCCTGACTCTTCCTTGTCCGCATGAAACACCGATTAGTGAGTGTGCCCTTCCCTGTGGGTAACTTGTGGAACTGTATAAATACGGCCGACCCGGCCGAGGGGCGCACCGCCGTGAAGCAGGCGGCTCTGCTGCTGGAGTTGTTTTCAGCGGAGCGGAACATACAGGCGTAAGGTTTATTTGGGAAGTGCTCGTTCTGGGCAGCCGTGATTGAACATTGTTATGTACACAAGAACTGCCTTCAGCCCACTTGGGATTTATTGTATGGACTTCCAGTCCCAGCATGCAATTTGAAGCTGTACTCACCTGAGCTTGATTGATTGTTAAATAAATGGGAGATCGCTGGAAACTATTTTGTTGGCAGTTTCTGTGTAGCAGAGAAACCTATGATTAAGGGTGGAATACTCGAAACGCATCAGGTTACTGCAGATGCTGGATGGGCCTGACACTTCCTTGTCCGCATGAAACGCCGATTAGTGAGTGCGCCATGCCCTGTGGGTAACTTGTGGAACTGTATATATATATATTTTTTTTTTTATAGCTCTATATATATATATATCTATATATATATATATATATATATATTTATATATATATATATATACATACACACACACATATAATAAGGCAGTGCACAACAGAGAGAGTATATAATCAAACTGTCAATGAGTTATTGAAAGCATACCTGGAGTCAGACTGCAGGAGTGGACTATTAGTCGCATATCAGGGCCAACCACGGGTCCAACTAAAGAGGCAAAATATCTTATTTTTACCTGTATTTTCAAATGGATGTTTGTTTTTTAAATTGGGGAATTAAATCAATCAATCAATACTTTATTGTTTAAGTTAATAAATGCTGTAACAATATTCCAGTAAGACCATTAAAATTACATATAAACATCATGGGTGTCATTATATTTAAAAAAAAGGGAAAATGCTCAGTAGTGTTTTACTGTATCAGTTACAGTGGTCACACAAGTCCTCGTCACTCTAAAGTGCTTCAGTGTCATTAAAATAATAATAATAAGATTGCATTTGTGATAGAAACCTCATCTACAAAGTACCAATTAAAAATACCAGACAATGATTCATGGTACTCGAGTACATTTTAGCTGTGTGACCATCAGGCGAAATTATGTAGACAATGATCATCACAGGGAGCTATGTTTTTCCTCAGACCTTATGGGCCCGATTCACAAAAGTAATCTGAGACAAAATCCTAACTTTATGACTTTCGGTATTCACAGAAGGCATTTAGGAGTACTAAAGTTAGGATTTGGTCTCAGTCAATCTTAAGTTTTGGTCTTAAGCTAAACTTAAGGCAAACTTAAGTTTAACTGAGACAAAATCCTAGTCATAAAGTTAGGATTTTGTCTCAGTTAAACTTAAGTTTGTCTTAAGTTTAACTTAAGACCAAAACTTAAGATTGACTGAGACAAAATCCTAACTTTAGTACTCCTAACTGCCTTCTGTGAATATCGAAAGTTGGAAAGTTAGGATTTTGGCTCAGATTACTTTTGTGAATCGGGCCCAACATTTTCTTTACATCTAAAAGGAAAGCTAATGGCCACTCGGTCTGGGCTGCAGCCAACCTTGGCCGATCAACCAACCTGGAAATATAGGGCCCAATTCACAAAAGTAGTCTGAGACAAAATACTAACTTCACGACTTTCAGTATTCACAGAAGGCATTTAGGAGTACTAAAGTTAGGATTTTGTCTCAGTTAAACTTAAGTTTTGGTCTTAAGTTAAACTTAAGACAAACTTAAGTTTAACTGAGACAAAATCCTAGTTGTAGTTTTTTTTTTCCTTAAATTTCTTTATTGAGTTTTAGCATAGGAGACAAATTTCAAGAGATAAACAATACCACTACTCGATACTGACATTGCAGGTAGACCATTCAAACAGCATGACAGATGGTATGAGACCTACGAGGGAGGCGACCATAGTCTCGGTTACCCAGTTGTCCCGGACCTTGTTCCTTGAGGAGACCAGTACGTTACGGGGTATGGGGTGCATCTCATACGTTAGCTCCAGTCCCTTCAGGACGAGTCTCAGTGCCAGTGTCCTCCGTGGTTGGGTGCTCTAGGAGGTATGATTGGAAGGGGGAACAAATGTCTCGTGGGCAGGAGGAGGGCGGCAGAAGGTCAGCATATGTATTTGATTGTTCTTGACAGTATAGGAGGTCCTGCAACCATTCTTTAAATTTGGGAGCCCTCCCTCTACCCCATCTGCAGGCGACTCGTCTCTTGGCGAGAAGAAGCGCCAGGGAGGCGTAGCGCCACACCGAAGCGGTCAGTGTCGCAGTGTGTCCCAGCAGCGTTACCAGGGGGTCATCGGGAACGTGTAGTCCAGTTATTTGGTCAAGCGCCGCCAGCACCTCCGTCCAGTAGCTCCGTATGGGAAAGCAGTTCCAAGCTAAGTGTCTAAAGTCCGCCCCCTCACATCCACAACGGTCACAGCGGTCAGTGTCGCGGAGGCGCAGGCGCTGTAAGCGTGCAGGCGTGTAGTAGAGACGGTGAATGTATTTGTAGTGAATGATGCGCAGTCTGCTGCTGGCAGATATTTTACCGGTCTGTTGGCAGCAAAAGGACCACTGTTCGTCAGTGATAGGGGAGCCAAGTTCTTCCTCCCTGCGGGACCGGGCCAGAGGGGGAGCGTGTGTGCTGTCTTGCAGGGTAGTGCGGTATAACAACGATCCCACATGCGTGGGGGTAGTTTGTTGAAGGAGCGCATGCAGTGGGGTCATGATGGGGGGCTCCTGCGGGAAGCATGGGTGAGGGCCTTTACATCTTGCCGCAGCCTGATGTAGAAAAAGCGCTCCAGGGGGGTAGGTGGGGTAGTGCCAAAGAATTTCTCACTGGTGCAGAATGTACCCTTGACATAGAGTTTCCCCCAGGTCAGAATGGAAAGTTTTCGGAGAAGCTGGCGGCAGCCTCCTTCTTGTGTGACAGGAAGATTGAGTCGACCCTGAAGGGGGAGCAAGGGGGAGTAGAGAAAGGTTGCGTGGAGGCGGCGGGCTAAGTCCCACCAGGCGCTAACGGTGCATTTCACTATATTGGAGGCCAAGCGACGAGGGACGGCAGGTGTGCTGAGGTATGCTGAACAGGGGGTCAGGGTCATATAGCCGTCTTCGACTGCAAGGTGTGGCATGTAAGGGGGGGTTTATCCAGTATGCCGCGAAGTGGGCCTGGACGCAGCTAAAATATAGCTCTAAATCCGGGATTTCAAAGCCTCCAGCTTCGAAGGGTCACGTGAGAGTGTCCCAGCGCAGTCTAGCTTGTTTTCCTCCCCACGGGAGACGTATGAGTTGAGTTTTCAGGGCTTTGAAGAAGTGTCTGCTAGGGGCGTAGGGAATGTTAATGAAAAGGTAGAGCAATTTAGGCAGGATGATCATCTTGATCAGTGAGGCCCGTCCGGCTACGGAGATGGGCATGGCGATCCATCTTGTGATTTTATCGGTGAGGAGATCAAGGACACGCCCATAATTAGCCGCCATCAACTCGTCCCCATTACGAGTAATGACTATTCCAAGGTACGTGATTGTGTCTTCACACCACATGAGGGGGTAGTCTGGGATGTACCGTGGAGTGGCATCCGTGAGAGGGAAGAGCTGGGATTTCCCCCAGTTTAGGTTGACCCCAGAGAGATGACCAAAGAGGATGAGCAGCCGTAGGATAGGGTTAAGACTATCTTCCGGATTGCGAAGGTAGAGGGTATGGTCATCGGCGTATAAGGAAATTAGAATTTGCCTATTGGTGTATATAAGGGCATGATCTCGGTAGTGCTGGCGTACTTTAGCGGCTAGGAGCTCGATGGGCAGGGCAAAAAGAAGGGGCAAGAGAGGACACCCCTGTCTGGTGCCTCTGGCTATTGCGAAAGGAGAGGATCTAGTGCCATTTACTAGGATGCTGGCCTGCAGGCCTGTATATAACAGATTTATCCATGCCAAAAAGGGGGTGGGAAATCCCATACGCTGGAGAACATACGCCAGATAATCCCACTCTAGGGTGTCAAATGCTTTGGTGGCATCAAGGAAGACAGCCACCGTGTTCGTGTCAGGGTCAATGTCCTGCAGGACAGCGAATAGGGTGCACAAGTTATGAGATGTGCCTCTATTCAGCACAAACCCAGACTGGTCAGGGAGCACTAGGGAAGTCATGAGGGGGCTAATCCGGTTCGCGATCAGCTTGACTAATATTTTGGCATCCACATTTATGAGTGAGAGGGGCCTATATGAATCGCATTGTGTAGCCGGTTTCCCTGGCTTCGGGATGGGGATTATTAGTGCCTGTCGCATTGTCTGGGTCAATATGCCCGTCTCACGAGCTTCTTCAAAAACATGACGCAGTATTGGGATAAGTAAATGGCGATAAGTTTCATAAAACTCGGCTGGGAGGCCATCTGGACCGGGGGCTTTACCAGATTGTAGTTGCATTATAGCGGCTATGATCTCTTCGTCCTCGTGGTGTGCAAGGAGGAATTCCTGTTGCGTGTCCCCAAGCCAAGCAATCGCAGTGTCATCAAAGAAGGGGGTGAAGTCGACGGGATGTGTCCTATGTGAGGTATATAAGGGTTTGTAACATTTTCTAAAGGCTGCTGCAATCTCAGGGGTATTCCTATGTAAGTGTCCGTCCTCATCAGCAATTTCAAGGACAGTGTTGGAGAACCTAGGCGGGCGAATCAGGGCTGCAAGCGCTTTCCCTGGCCTCTCTCCCTTCCCATAGCGGCGTGCCTGGTGATATTTCCCCCTAAATTTACACTCCCTCTCGGCCGTCTCCTGATAGTCAGTGAGCAGGTCCCTTAAGCGTGATTGCAACTCTGGGGTGGGGGTGCTCTGCATCTGGGCTTCCGTTTGTTTGAGCTCGGTCTCTAATTTACGAAGTGTGGAGTGAATGTCTTTCAGGACCCCCCCGCCTTTGGCGATGCATATGCCGCACACGGTGACCTTGAAGGCCTCCCATATTACAGAGTACTGTGTGACTGAATGCTTCAATCTCCTGTTCAAGTTCAGATTTAAATACAGGGTCCAATAGGGTCTGTGGGGGTAAGCGCCACGACAAGTACGGCAATTCTTCATGAGGGGGTGTAAGCGTGATGAGCACTGGCGAATGGTCGGAGTATGTGTGGGGGAGGTGAGAAGCCCAGGACAGCCACGGGGTCAGCCCCCTAGAGAGAAGCCACCAATCGATCCGTGACCAGGAGGAGTGGGCAGTGGAAAAACAGGAGCCCTCTCTGTCATGTGGATGAAGTGTGTGCCAGGCGTCAACGAGGCCGTGATCTGTGATGATGTGGTTGAGGGTGTGATGCGCATTGGAGTAGTGATGAGCGTGCGGATGCGAGCGGTCCAGCGCCGGGTCTGAGGTAACATTGAAGTCCCCTCCCCATACTACATGTGTCGAGCCAATGGCTAGAATTTTGCCCCAGAGGACACGGAATAATTCAGGATCGTCCACATTCGGTCCGTAACATGAGACAAACGTTATGGACTGAGCAGCCAGTGTGCCCCATAAAATATTGTACCGGCCCTGTGGATCAGCACAGGACCCAATAGGGGTGTAGGGGAGTGTGCGCCTAATCAGTATCGCTGTGCCGCGTGCATAGGTGAAGTAGGAGGGAAAACCCCTGCAATTCGCCCAGCGGGATGCGAATGTTGTCGGGCGGTGGGACTGAGGTGCGTCTCCTGGAGCATAGCGCAGTGTACATTATGCCGGTCTAGGTAGGAAAGGATGTGACGGCGCTTGCGGGGGTCCCCTAGGCCTCTCACATTCCATGTCAGGAAGTTGTATTTGGGTGGGCTAGGTCAGTCCTCCATGGTCAGGTGTCGGAAACATTGCAGCGAATGTTAGGTGCATGTCTCGTTAGGATATCGAACCAGGTCTTGTAAGAGTTGGTCAAGTCAGCAGTAAGTGGCATGTAACAAACCCATCCCCCTCCCCCACCCACATCAGCAGCCCAATCCTGCCGTGTCGTAGTACCCACCCACCCATCCCCAGTGCCTCGTGCCTCACGCTCCCAACAGGGGAGAGCGAAGGCAGGGCCATACAAACACCAAACCAGAACAGTGTAGGAATTCCCTGAGTGGGTATCGGCTAGAGGGCAAACCAGAAACCCCTCGCAGCAGCGAGGGTGCTCAGGGGATATGGGTAGGAAGTTTCATCTGTCCCAAGTGCATTAAGGTGGAGTCCGCCATCAAAAGGGCAGCCAGGACAGCCGTAGAGAGAGTTCAACAGAGTCCGTCCAGCAGTTCAGCATGAGGCGCATGATTGCCCCGGTGATGTGCGAGGGGGAGGTCAACAGTCCCCGGCGTTCACAATTGAAGGTAGTGTCGATGGGCTCAGAGCTGGGGGAAGACTTTATTCTATATCAGACGTGCCCCCTTCGCCATTTGGCCTAGTGAGGGGGGAGGTGCCGCCTGCGGCCTCTTTGGGCAGGGTTTTGATTAACCCTGGGAAAAGCACTACGCTACGCTCGCGTAGTTTGCGAGGTTTGCGCTACTTCGCATGACGCGAGTTGCACGTAGCACAGTGCAAACACGCGTAGCGTAGTGCAGCGGTCATTTTTGCTTGCTCGCGGTCCTCAACGTCAAGTTGGCGACCGCGAGCAAGCAAAATGACATCCCGGCGAGACTTTTCCTCGTTCGCGATCAGCAACATCAAGTTGCCGATCGCGAGCGTGGAAAATAAACCTCCCGGCGAGATTCTCAACGCGGGGAGGTCAGGTTTCTCACTGCGAGTGGTCGCGTATGCTCGCGACTGCTCGCGATGAGAAACTACCAGTCCGCGTTGAGAAAGCTGCCGCTCGAGTAAAAATCTACTCGAGCGGCAGTAAAAGACAGCTCGCACTGTGCAAGATGCCGTTTTCAATGATTGCACAGTGCGGACAAGCATCCGGCACTGTGCAATCATTGCGAACAGTGCACTACGCAGTTCGCGTAGTGCTACGCGTAGTGCAAACTGCACTTTGCGTAGCTTCGCGTAGCGCTACTTCGCGAACTACGCCTAGGCTTAGTTTTGATGAAGTCATAGACGTGCTGAGGATTGGTGAAGAAGTGTTGTTTCCCCTGGTGAGTGACCTTCAAACGTGCGGGATAGAGCATGGCGTAAGCGATGTTCAATTGTTGAAGCTTTTTCTTCACTGGGATGAATTTGCGACGTCCCTCCTGGACGGCCATGGTAAAGTCCGGATATAGGGAGACCTCCATGCCTTCGAAGACCACCTTTCCTCATTCCCTGGCCAGGCTGAGCGCAGCATCTTGGTCCCTGTAGTTGAGGAGCCGTGCCACAATGGGGCGGGGCGGAGCTCCAGGGACAGGGCGGGGGCCAGAGAACGATGTGCTCTCTCGATATGAAGACCGTCGAGAAAGCCTCTCTCCCAAAGGTGGTAGTCAACATGCGTTCCACAAACTCCTCCATTCTGCCCGTGGCGGTGGATTCCGGCACTCCTAGGATCCGCAGGTTGTTCCACCTCGAGCGGGATTCTAGGACCTCCTTCTTTGCGCCGATAACCTTCAGGACTTTTTCCATGTCGAGCGTTCTGTCTACGGTCGAGGTGGAGGTGTCTTCCAGGTCGGAGATGCAGCGCTCCGTCTCTTTGATACGCTCATCATGTCGGTCACTTTTGTGGGTGAGAGCGTCCATACGAGCGTTCATAGCATCCATTTTGGTCTCTATGGAAGACAGGCTGGATTGGACGACCAGTAGGATCGCTTTGAGGTCCTCCGTGGATGTGGGTTGTTCTGGGGCGGAGGCGCCGGGCTGTTCCCCCTCCATATCTGCCTGCGTTCTCGTGGATTTTCGAGCTTCAAAGTTCAGTTTGGGCTGTTTGCCATCAGCTCTGCCCATGGCGGCAGGCGCAGCGCAGTGGGAGGCGGGCGTGCGAATGACCCTGTAGGGCTATCTTCAGGTGCAGCGAAAGGAGAGATGTGGTCCCCTACGGGGGGTTCGGGTGGGAGAGCAGCAACAGTCATGCACAGTCAGGGGCGTGCAGCGGGTCCAACACACAGGTTGCACAGAGGGCCAGCAGGTCGCAGCAGGCCCGGGCAGCGGAGGAGGCCGCGTCCCAGAGATCACCTCCAGGCCCCGGCAGGGCGGAGAGGCAGGGTGGGTAGCGGTGGTCTATGGCCCGCAGGGCGGTTGTTCCTCCAGATGTCGGGGTGCCCCCAGCGCAACAGGTGTCCATGTCAATGCGTCAGGGGAGGTCGATAGGTGATGGCTCCACAGACCTGCCGCAAGTGGCTCCCCGAGGCGCTGTGTTCAGGGCGTCAGAATCAAGGAGGTCTGAGGTCCCTTTGAGAGGGGTCAGTGGTGGGGCCAGCGCGGGCCAGACGCGCAGCCCAGGCGAAGAGAGGCGAGCTGGTAGTGACGGTGAGAGCGCAGCCTCCTCTGCAGGTGTGTCCCCCAGCTCAGGCCGTGCAGAGGTACCCCTCTGCGGGGGGCGGGCGGACCGTGTGGCGGCGGCGCTCAGCCAATGCAAGCGCGGGCCCGTGGGGACGCTGTCCGCCTGCGCAGCCCCCGCGTGCGTGCGGCGGTCTCAGGCACCCTGCAGGGTTGCGGCAATGGGGGCACGAAGCCCAGAGAGTTTAGAGGTCCCTGCCGCAGGATTCCAATGAAGGGGGCAGGGCAGGCCCACCACTCAGTCCAGGCGGGGAAGGAGCAGGCGGAGTGCAGACTGCCCCAGAGGCGCATCCCCCAGGTTAGGCCACGCCGGCTCCCCCAGCCCCCGGAGCAGGCAGCACAAGCGGCGAGGTCCCAGGCTGCCCTCCTCAACGCTGGTGGCCCCAGGCGGTGTCCAGAGCCGGGGCAGCCGCAGAAAGGGCGAGGCAGGCCAGTCCAACAGCCCAGGCAAGGGAAGGGCAAACGGCAGGGAGCAATGCCAGTGCGGGCCCCCAAAAAGCCGCCCCCGCCGAGGCCCCCAGTTGGGGGAGTGGGCCGCACAGACGGTAATGAGCTCCGGATCAAGGGAGGCGCAGGCCCGCCGGGGTGCAGGGAGAGAGCGCTGCTCTCACCTGTGTGGGGCCGCCATGCCAATGTCACTGGCGATGCTGAGGTCAATGCAGTCCCCCAGGCATGGGCATCCCGGAGGGGTGTCCGACTGTAGTAGAAGGCGGGGCGGAGTGGTTCTGGCCCGGCCCATGCAGGTCTCCACTTCGGCGTCCGTCAGACTAGGTGGTGGTGGCATCGCGTCCGCAGCGGCGCCCTCCAGGAAGATCAGGCTTCGCTCAGCAATGATAGCGGTAGCAGCGGCCAGCGGGTGGGCTCCGCTTCATGGCAGTATTATTTCCAGCATTGTGGGGCAGATGAGGAGCAGGATATTAGACGGATGATGCCCCGAGCTGCAGGAGCCTCACGTAAGTGCGGCCATCTTGCTCGGCGCCCTCTAGCGCCCCCTAGTCGTAAAGTTAGGATTTTGGCTCAGTTAAATTTAAGTTTGTCTTAAGTTTAACTTAAGACCAAAACTTAAGATTGACTGAGACAAAATCCTAACTTTAGTACTCCTAAATGCCTTCTGTGAATACTGAAAGTAGTAAAGTTAGGATTTTGTCTCAGATTACTTTTGTGAATCGGGCCCGTTATGTTCAGGTATGCAGCTGGTCTCGGCCATCCAGGCATGCGACTGATTGGCTAGTTTGCATTTGTCCTCTAATCTATAAAGCATAGTTGTAATTTCCTGCGCAAGTGCTTGCACTTATCCGCTATCAGAGCAAGGGCTAAAATGTTTGTGCATGTGCCAAACCCTTTGCGAAGCCCTGTCTGGTTGAGTGGAATCAACTTGTTGTTATTTGACCACTCCACCAATTCGTCCAGGGTTAATGTTGCATAGTATTTGGCTTTGGAGTCAATGAGTGCTATTAGCTTGTAGTTTGCCTGGTCCGACCTATCACCACCCTTGTATATCAGGTTTATTATTGATCCCTTCCAACTCCTGGGAAGTGTGTCTGATATTCCCACCTCTTTATATAGCTCCAACAGCAGGATTGCTCAATAATCTGGATCACTCTTGAAGATGGCCTGCGGGATGCCATTTGGCCCAGAGGCCCGTCCCTTTGTCTGACAGTATCACTTTGGATACCTTCTCCACTGTGTAGTATTGGCAATCTTGGCCTAATAGGCTATCCAGAGCTTTGTGCGGATTGCTTGTGTCTTGGGGTCTGGAAGTTGTATCTACTGATGTCTTAGGCTCCAAAGCTATATAACTGTTACCCGGCTCTGTGTTAACAATTAGTAACCCTCTAGTGAATGTTTTACTTACTTAGGTTACCAAGCCTGACTCTGTTACACTTGAGTTGTTTACTGTTAGCGGTTCTCTCGTTATCCCATTTATTATTTCCCAAAAGGCTCTGGGATTCATTTGTTTTGCGCAGAAGAGGAGCTTTGTCCAGAACGTATCCAGTTGCACTTCCTGGTCCTCCCAGATTTGCTTTTTGTATTGCTTCCTGAGATTTTTTCTTTTATACCATGTATGTGTTGAAGCAGTGAGGGTCCTGTTATTTCTGACGGCCTTTCTTAGTTATTTTCTTATGGTACGGGCTGTGTTTGTGAGAGCTGTGGTTTGCTTATTCATCATCATGATAACTTTATTGTCGATCACCAAGATCTTAAAAAGTAAAGTACATCACAAATGTTACGTATATTACAAACACAAAAATGGATTATAATAGAAATTGATCTTGTTAAAAGCATAAGAGACAAGGAATCAATCAACAATAAAGGAACTTAGGGGCATATTAGCAAGAAGAGGCGATAATCATCGCTAACCCTGCTTAGCGTGATTTATTTTATCGCCGGCTATCGCTGGAATATATCGCCACGCTAACGCTGTATTAGCAACGATTAGCGCTATGGCGATGAATATTCCAGCGATAGCGAGGAAATGGGCCAACATCGCTGAAAAACCAGCGATGTTGCATGGAGAAGGAGAACACCTTGCTGATACGACCCTGTGGTCGTATCAGCATAATCCACCCCCATGTTAGGTATGGCTAACACCTGCTAATTGCAGGTGTTAAATAAATGGCGATGACCCCGGTTAGCGCGACTTTTCACGTCGCTAACTGGGGCCATGGCCACCTTGCTAATAGGCGATAGGCCTGTTAGCGAGTGTTTCCCAGGTTTGTTCGTCGGAACGCCCACTTTGCATGTCATTAGCGATAAATATCGCTGACATGCAAAGCGGTAAAAAAACGGGCGCTAATGCCCGCAAACTGTCGCTAACTGCTGTTAGAGACAGTTTGCTGATAGGGCGATATAAATATTGCCGCTTTAGCGGCAAAAAGTGCCGCTAAAGCGGCGATAGTGCCCTTGCTAATATGCCCCTTAATTCTATCTCAGGACCGGAGGCTCTGATTATGCTTCTCATTTCTTTACTGTTTATTCACAGCAGCCAATAAAAAGAAAAGTTATAAACACTACATTACCCATGAACACCTCAATGTCACATGACCAACCATAGAGTATAACCCTATATAAGCTCTGACCAAGGTAACAGTGTCCTCTTTCTTTGCTCCTCCGCAGCCAGTTAAGTGCATTCTCCTTATACTGTTATTGATTGATGTAGTGACTAGCTACGGCTTGTATATTGCATGTTGTAATAATTTTTTCCATTGATCGGATTAAGGCTAAGATTATTTGGTGATCGTTAATGTGATTGATGTTCCTTCAGCAGTGATTTTTTGCCTCTTGTTAATTTGGTGTTTGCGAGTTTCTATTTAGCCGCATTCGGCTTCTAATTCGATCGTGGTTGTCCTGGGAGTGCTCTGCCTCCCCGACCGGGCATCTCACGCCCAGATTGCCATTCGTTGGAGAGGGAGAAAGGGAGCGAGGACGTGCATCGTTTGACGTGCAGTCCTCTTTTGTTATCCACGAGCAGCTTTCATCGCGCATGCGCGGCGTCCATTTTGTCTGCTTTCTTCAGTGCTGGAAAGCTTAAACAAGCGCAGGAGCAGTGTTTCTCTGCTCGTTATCCCACTTGGCTCGTGTGAAATTGATCTGCTCCCGGTGACGCCCAGCAAGTTCATATTGCAGGACTGTATAATTTGAATAGGCTCTGCCTAGAGTGGTATTGGCAAGCCCTCCCTCCACCTCATATTTGATATACATTTACAATTGGCTCGCTTGGGGTTGCTCCACTCCCCCTGGCCCCTTATATTCCATATAAGCATTTCTGTGTGTGTTTACCCCTCGTGTTTGAGGTATACAATCCTCCTGTGGGATATACAGCTGCACTGCAGTGTTCCATCATGTCAGAATACTTCTATGAGGAGGAATATTTTGAGGAACAGTCTTCTGGGTCCATGCAACAAGACCTCGTGGAAGCACTTGGCACAGGGGTACAGCACTTAGTAAATAGAGCCCTGGTGAGAGCTATAGAGCCCCTGAAGCGTCACCTGTGCGGATGTGCCCAACAGCAAGGCTGGCTCCCCTGCTCTGGCAATCGCCCCAAATCCAATGGGAAGGGGGTCAGAAACCCCCAGGCTGCCGATTTTGCGAAACTGGCCAAGGCTATGGCAAGTGACCAGGATTATATCGCCCCCCCCTAAAGAGGCGGCAATCATTGAACCTCACCACGATGACGATGAGGAAACCTCCCCAGACCATACGTCTGATCAGGAAGAGGCCCATAGACCTGCCAAGTGCTCAAAGAAGGAGCGCCACGTAGACACCCCGACCCATCCCAAGCTCCTAACATTCGAACCAACAGAGATTGTACTCCCCAACTCCACTGCGTGGCTTTTGCCTCAGGAGGTGACAGATTACGTCCAATCCCACCTTCGGCAAGCATTCGACAAGGACATCAGGGCATGCCTGAGTTCCGAGTACCCAAGACCAGACCTGCCAGGAAAAGTGGCAGAGACTCCAGAGGTAGACCCCTCTATGCTAACATACTTGAAAAAGTACTCTAAAGACCCTAAGGAGGGCATAGACCAGGCATGGCGATCATGCCAAGACAAACTCTTAGATATGACAGGTTCCTTGACAAAAATTCTGGAGTTGGGCTTTAGAGCCAAGGAGTCGGCTATGGCGATTGATCCAGAGGAGCTAATTGGATGGGTGCAAAGAGCAGTGTGCCAATTAGGAAATGCGAATTGCGCAATGTCCAGCGAGAGAAGACGCTCTATCCTGTTAAAGCTGGACCCCAAGATGGCGGAACTTTCTTCCTCTGAATCAGGACCCCTAGCTCAGGGCCTCCTATTCGGCCAGCCCTTCCTCAAAGAGCTTAGGAAATTTGTCGCCACCTTCAGTGGGTTGGACAAGGAACAGGGCTCCCTCAGACGGGCCTTCCGGACGGTTTTCGGCAGGGCTGGACGATACCGAGAGCGGTTGTTCGGCCGGGGGTATAATCAAGGCGCCCCACGTGGCCAATACCACCAACAACAAGGGGGTTAACAGGACCCCAACTACAACAACAACTCCTCCTTCAACCCGACCCAGCGTGCCAAAAATCGCTTCCGGAAGGGCAGATACGGAGGAAACCAGGGTGGACAACAGGATGCCGGAAATGCAGCAGAGACTGATCCTATGTTCAGAAGTAATGTTGGGGGGCGGGATCCAGTCTTTTCTACACATATGGCACACAATCTCGCAAGATACATGGATCCTAGAGACAGTATAGGGTTACAAGCTAGAACTGTACAGCTCTCCCAGTCAGAGTTCTCCTCCTCCTCAAATGTATTTTTCCCAACAAGAGCAAGACTTTATCTCCGAAGAAATACGCTCCCTACTGATGAAAGGGGCCATAGTGGCCACAGACCCTCACCGCCGAGGCTTTGCCAGCAGTATCTTCCTAGTCGAGGAGAAGGGGGGTGGATCCAGGCTAATTTTAAATCTCAAGGAGTTCAATGGATGGGTAGTATATCGACACTTAAAGATGGAGGGCATCCATCTTCTGCGCTACCTTCTTCTGGAAGGGGATTGGATGGTCCGTTTGGACCCGAAAGACGCGTATCTGCCCGTTCCCACCTATGCACCACATCGACGCTTTCTGCAGTTCCGCTGGCAAGGGGTTTGCTACGAATACAAAGTCCTCCCCTTCGGTCTCTCGTCAGCACCGTGGTGCTTCACGAAACTCCTTCGCTAGGCCTGGGCGGAAAACTACGCTACGCTCGCGGAGTTTGCGGAGTTTGTGCTACTACGCGCTACGCGAATTGCACGTAGCACAGTGCAAAAATGCGTAGCGGGCATTTTTTGCTTGCTCGCGGTCCTCAACGTCAAGTTGGCGACTGCGAGCGAGCAAAATCAACATCCAGGCGAGACTTTTTCCTTGTTCGCGATCAGCAACATCAAGTTGCCAATTGCAAGCGTGGAAAATAAACCTCCCGGCGAGATTCTCAATGTGGGGAGGTCAGGTTTCTCATTGCGAGTGGTCGCGTATGCTCATGACCGCTCGCGATGAGAAACTACCAGTCCACGTTGAGAAAGCTGCCACTTGAGTACAAATCTACTCGAGCGGCAGAAAACAACCCCTTGCACTGTGCAAGATGCCGTTTGCAATGATTGCACAGTGCAGACAAGCATCGGCACTGTGCAATCAGTGCGAACAGCATTTCCCTACCGCACTACGCAGTTCGCGTAGCTACGCGTAGCGTGCGTAGTGCGAAGTGCACTTCACGTAGCTACGCGTAGCACTACTACGTGAACTACACCCAGGGTTATCCTTCGCCCAGTGGTAGAGTCATTGAGAGCACAGGGTGTTCGGCTAATCATCTATTTAGACGACATCATTATCATGGCTCGTTGCCCTCAACTAGTGGTGACCCATCTCGACTGGTCGATCAACCTATTGCAGAGTCTGGGCTTTATTGTGAACCCACAGAAATCGACTCTGTCCCCGGCGCAATCAATTGAGTTTCTGGGATTCCAGATCGATTCCCGGAGTTGCCAGCTACTCCTCCCAACACAGAAGGTCAGATCAATCAAGAGAGAGTTGAGGTTGATTCTGAACAAGCAGATTGTATCATTGAGATCAGTAGCCTGGGTGGTCGGGCTGCTGGCCTCTTCGATACAAGCGATCTTCCCAGGCCCCCTTCACTATCGGGCACTCCAAAGGCTAAAGATTCAGCATCTCCAGAAAGGCCTCGGGTATGCAGAACAGATCCCTCTTTCCGAAGAGGCAAGGTTGGAGATGTTGTGGTGGCTAGACCACATGGAGGCTTGGAACGGCAGAGCCATCTTCGGATCCTCTCCGGAAGTAGTGATCGAGTCCAAAGCCAGCCGTTGGGGTTGTGGAGCCTGTTGTGGCCAGATTTCCACTGGGGGTCGCTGGTCACAGGAGGAACTCTCTTTACATATCAAATGTCTGGAGCTGCTGGCAGGCTCCTTTGCGATCCGCAGTCTTTTGCCTCGGAAGACAGACTGTTGTATCTTGCTTCGCATGGACAACGTGCCAGCGGTACAATATGTGAACAAGCAGGGGGGGACGAGGTCCCGGATACTAACGGAGATTGCCAAGGATTTTTGGCACTTCTATCTACAGCACAGAATTCAGTAGTAGCGGAATATCTCCCAGGTTGCAACAACAATGTGGCAGATTGGCATTTCCGGTATGTTCAGGTCTTTAGCGACTGGAGACTCCACACCCTGAATTTCCAGGCACTGAACCACCTTTGGGGCCCCTGTCAGTTGGACCTGTTCGCTTCACGTCTCAACAGACAACTCCCAGCCTTTGACAGCTGGCGTCTGGATCCGGAGGCGATCGCCATGGATGCTTTTTTTCAGAGCTGGCCAGCTTCTCTGTGTTGTGCGTTTCCTCCATTTATGCTGATTCCCAGAGTTCTGGCACAGACCTGGCATCAACGATCGGAGTTAATACTGATCACCCTGCTCTGGAGAGCGCAAGCATGGTTCCCAGTTCTTCTGGAGATGTCGTGTGCCGCGCCAATCCTCCTTCCACATCGGTGGAACCTGTTTCTGGACCCTCAGAGAGCTCCACACCGTTGGTAGAATCGGGGCAACTCCTTCTGGTAGCCTGGCGGGTTTCAGGGACAGATGGAAGATCCCGGGCCTTTTGAGAGACGCTGACAGAATTATCAGCGAAGCCTGGTCAGTTAATACCCACAAGCGATATTCATCAGCTTGGAAACAATGGTGTGGCTGGTGCTCTCAACGGGAAGTTGATCCCGCTAAAGCACATTTCTCTTTGATTTGGAATTCTTTGGCCTCCATCGCTTCTTCTGGTCTGGCTTACCGGACTGTAAACAATTTCCGTTCAGCCATCTCGGCAGGGCATGATCCAGTGGATGGCAAACCAGTAGGAGAGCATCCTCTGGTGTGCAAACTGCTCAGGGTTATCCGGATGGTCAAGCCCCCTTGTCCTAAGTATTCTGTACTATGGGATGTGTTGATCATCCTGAGGTGCTTGGAGGCCTGGCCTTCCAATAAGTATTTATCAAGGAAGCAACTGTCCGCCAAGTTGACCATGTTCCTGTGCCTGGTTTCCTGCAAGCGAGTTTCAGATGTCCGAGCTTTAGATCTAGCGGGACGTAGATTTTCCCCAGAGGGGGTTACATTTGCTATCACAAAACGGACTAAATGCAATACCTCTTCGGTATCGTACCCAGCTTTCCCAGATAACCCTAAGCTGTGTGTTGTGCAATGTTTAAAAGCGTATGAGGTAAGTACTCCTGAATTTCGTTCAGACATGAAAGGCCAGTTATTAATTGCACTGCAAAAACCTTTTCGCCCAGTGACCCCAGCCACCCTGTCGAGATGGGTGCGTTGGCTCTTGGGCGAAGCAGACATTGATGTGTCAAAATTTGGAGCCCACTCGGCTCGAGGAGCTATGGCATCTAAGTCTTTCTCTTTAGGAGTCAGCCTTACAGACATTATGAATGCATATGATTGGTCAACAGAGACCACTTTTAAATCGTTCTTCTATAAGCCTATTGCTGCTGTGGCCTCTGTGGTGGTGGCTAAGCTTTGAACAAGCATAATCGGAGCCTATCTTTTACCTTCCCTTTCTGATTGTTATGATTACTGTATCAGATATGGAGACAAGAGTTACGGTTTATCCTTTGCAATTTCAGGCGCTGATAGCAAGTAGAGCGTGGTGGAGTACAACGCTGTAATGTCTTCATCCTACAGTCGGTGGCGAGAGTATGTCGCTTTACTCAAGGAGACTGCCTTACTTTGTTGGTTTAAGAACCAGGTTCAGAAGTTGAGCCCCGTTGGGCTACAAGTTGTCTCTTCGCGAGGAGGTTTTCTATCGTAAAGGCTGGATCTACGGGATCAAGTTCTTAGTTTTACTGACTTAACTGTTGCATGATCATTCAAAGAAAGAGGACACTGTTACCTTGGTCAGAGCTTATATAGGGTTATACTCTATGGTTGGTCATGTGACATTGAGGTGTTCATGGGTAATGTAGTGTTTATAACTTTTCTTTTTATTGGCTGCTGTCAATAAACAGTAAAGAAATGAGAAGCATAATCCTTGCCTCCATGTCCTTAATAGAATTGAAAATTCTTGTCACGAATGTTTGCAAATTTTTAATTCTATAGGAGTTCAGTTTAAAAACCCATGCCTAGATAAAAGCTATAAAAAACAGTTCATATTGTTAATATCAAAATAACAAATTAGTGCATACTAAAAATTAGGTATATTACATACAGCACTTTCGTAAACAGGTCCTTTCATTTTTATTGAATTATAGAATAGTAAATGCTGTGAATTAGGTATCTTGCGCATAGCACTTTGAGCGTCTAATCCATAAAGCCAACCGGAATTTGGCTAAACTGAATACCCCAATTCTGCTTGTATCAGTACTAAGAATTCTGAACACGTCTAGGTAGTGGCCAGGACCAATAAACCTACACAAGGGAAGAATCCACTTGGCCCCCACGCTCTCATAATGTGGACAAGGGAATAACAGGTGGACTGGGGATTCAGGGTTTCCTCTACATGCAGGACAGGTACCATCAGAAGGAGTTTTACTTCGCAATTTACTACAGAGCAGATTGATGGGAAGAGTCTTGTACCTAAATTGAGGAAACAATTTCCGTGCTAGTGATGGGACAATCTCATCGATAGTATCTTCAAAAATAGGGAAGGGTTTAAAATCTGTAAACTGGCCGGTAAGTGTGCCCATAGAGTTAGTCACATTCTTCATTCCCAATAAATTGCCTTGACCCTACTTTTAGGGATTGATGATATCTTCTCCTGGTTAATCCAGAAATCCTTCAACCCCAGTTTCCTCAATAATTCTTCAAGCGAGCGAAACCAGGGGATTTTGTGTACCCTAGACAGTGCCATAAGGTCCCTAATGCCCACTCGATAGGGCCAAGCTCCTCGGTCGACCATAAACAGTACCAGAACATTAAATGCTTGTACTTCAAATTGAATGCTATTTGTCTTTGAGCCAGATCAAAAAAGATAGGGATCAAAGGGTTACTAGCAGGGAGATTGAATAAAGATCTAATGAAACAATTCTCGGTCACTGAAAGACAATCAATTTTCCCACTTCCCCACATTTCTGCTCCATAGGATACTGAACCTATAGCTTTTGCATTGTAAATTTCTAGTGCTGGGGCCACCTTCCTAGACACAGTTCTTCTATGGATCTTTGTTATGTGAGCCGTTTGTTGAGTTAGAGACAGTTGGGCTTTCTCTATGTGGGGAGACCAGCTCAAATTCGGGGTTAGGCGAATCTCTAAATAATCAAAGGTGGATACCAATTCAATTGTGCGGTCACCTACAAGCATACTTCTCTTAGGAGACATCGAGGGACCTTTGGAAAATACTGGGTCCTTAGTTTTGGAGTCATTTAGCTCCAGGCCACGCTCGTCACAGAAATGTTTAAAATCATTTAATAGCTGTTGGAGCCTTGGGGAGACTTAGAAATCAGTAATGTATTGTGAGCAAAGAGGAGGGCCAGAGCCCTTCTCTTTCTGACTTTCAGGGCATCACACCCATCTCTTTCAAACAACCTTACTACCCCATTAATAAATAACTAAAATAGGGTGGGTGCTAGGACGCACCCCTTGTCTGACTCCACGGTTATTCATAATGGGTTCTGTTTATTGTCCCTACTCTCCCCACCTACCTTGGGCCTTGTTTGATGAATGTAGCGTCATCAAGATATCCAATGGGCTGGGAGGGATCCCTAGCTCCGCCAACACCTTCCATGGTTTGCCTCGTGGAACCAAATCAAAGGCGGTGCACAGATCCATAAACGCTATGTACAGCGTTAAGGAAGACCTGGTCCAAAGTACTGATATTGGCATGGAAACCCAACTGGAAATCGGACTGAATATTTCCTTCTTCGATCCAATCCTGAATACAGGCCAAGATCTGCTTTCAAAAAAGTTTCTGCAATGCATCTATTAAACTGAAGGGCCTATAGCTAGCTGGATTTGCCCTATCTCCTTTTTAAAAATCGGTATGATCTCAGCAACTTCCAGGAAGGTGGAATTTCCATGCCCAAAAGAGTAGGATTTGTAACATACTGATGTAAGTACCCCACACTTCTGGATCTTCTTTATACAAATCGTTAGGGATTCTATCAGGACCAGGAGCTCTAGCTATAAGACAAGAGCTAATTGCTGCGTGGGTTTCATGAAGCAAGATTTCAAGAACTTCTGCAGTGCCCAATGGAATCAAATCCAGTGAACCGACATCCTCCTTTATACAATGAGCGTACAAGCCCCCAAAATGGGCTACCCATGATCCAAGCTGAACGGTGAACTCTAGGGCAGCGCTAGGGCCATTCGGGCATAGCGCTGCTTCCCTCCAGAAGGCCTTGTTGTCCTTGGCTACCAGGGCGCTATGGAGGGAGGACCATAGTGAGCATTCCCAATGTTTCTTAGCCTGGTTGAGTACCTGTCTATATCTAGCTCTGTACTCCACCAGGACGGGGCGCAATTTAGCTTTCACTGCCTGCAGGAGCTCGCTCTAGCCTTCCTACACTCCTGGTTGTACCAAACGGCCACATTTGACTGTTTTTTTCCCTCCAATTTTGGCTTGACTTTTATCCCCTTTTTATGTGTGGTCCAGTGTATCCCTGATGTGCGTGAAGAATACCTTGTGAGAAGTGCTCAGATTCTCTATTCTGATGCTTATTCATTGGCTTCCTTGTGTAATTAATGTTGGGTGCTAGAATGAACAAGTTTGTTGTAAAGGTCATCCAGCTCTCAACGTGGCTATTTTTTGAAGTTATGATAGTTTCAATTGTCTCTTTGGCTAACATCGATAGTTCTGGAAGGTGTCTGCCGACCATTGTATACGTTTCTAATTGGCTGTTGTTAGCAGCCCCAATACTGCAGGGGTGGGCAGGTGTTTTGTAGGGCTTATATTTAATACAAGTGTTGGTATGAGTGATCGCTTCAGGTGGTATATTTGATGATGTATTTCCCCACGTGCTCCAGTAATGGTAACGTAAGAATTGTGTAATCTATTGTCGACTGTGAGTTTGCACCATGACAAGTCCATCTTGGTGGCCTGCCATCTTTGATTCTGCCATTTATAACTTTCAGGCCTAAATGTTCAGGGCCAGAACTAGCTTTTGTCCATTCGTATTCTGTCACTTTGCTGCTGAGTGTAATTGTGAAGGTACTAACCAGATCAAATTTTGTGCTGCTAAATGCTCATCTTCATCTGGGGTGTAAATTAAATTAGAATCAAAATCACCTGTTCCAATTATTTCTCATGCTGGGTTCTTGAATCTTATATCCGTTATTATGGAGAGTAACGTGTTACATTGCCGCTTTTTTCACGCATTCGGGTACATGTAAACATTCATCAGTATTATTGTTGCTGTTGGGTAGTTGTACTACTGATCCAGTTTGATTACTTATAGTTCTGATGTGGTTCTGAAAAGCTGTTTTGACCTGTTGTTCAATGCCATAGAAACGTATTCTGTGAGGCCGTCTTTTGGTCTCTCGTACTGCATTCTTATAGCTTTTACGTGATGGAGGGTGTAGCCAGGCACTTCCTTTGGGGGAATTAGCCATGCCCTTGGAGCACAATGATCTCATACTTGCTCCAGTTTGTAGGGGGGGTTATCCTGTATTTCGCTCTCTTCCCTGCGATGTTCCAAGATAAAAGCTTTAGAGAGGCATTAGAATTACTATTTCTTTGTTTGGGGAGTCAATCTCTTTTGGGGGCATTAAGGGCTGAAGCTATCCAATTCCATTTGTTTACACCCTGATCTTGCAATTGTTTAATCTTTGTTTCTTCGGTCTCACCCATCTTTCCTCTAGCACTTTGTAGCACTGAGTACACTGGAGCATTTTCTTGGTCAAGGCTGAGCTTCCTGGGTGGCATTGACAAGGGTGAAGGATAACATGGTCTTAAGGGTTTTGAGAGTGTAATGTCAGTCACATGCTTCCAATTTTTGTCTGGGATTCATAATTAATGACGAAATCTCCACAGTTCTCCAAGTGGAGATGGTCTTTTCCATCTGCTTCTTATCCTCTTGAGGGATGAATTTGATTGATAACAAGTCTATTGAGGTGAGATGTTTTAATGCAGGAATTTCTGCAAATAGTGTCATTATGTTTCCTCTGCTGAGGAAGTCTTGCTAGCCCTGTGATGTGTACTGAGGTGTTAGTAGGATCTGCTTATTCAAACTCTCATCTTGGTCTGTGTCAGTTATAGGTGATATACGTAGGGATTGCTGCACCACTTCTCTATGTTTTAGCACAACTCCGTTTCCTTTTGTAGGTTAACTTTTATTACTGTCTGTTCGTTTTGACCATCATTTGTTTGTAAGTGTCTCTGCCAGGCCACATCTCGTACTTTTTTGTTCTGATTGTTATTATTTTTTAAGGTTCTTATTTGTTTGATAACTAAAAATCAAATGTACGTTTGTTTTGTTTACCTCTTTCCTTGTTGTTTACTTGAGTGTTAGTTGTGGTTATGTTGGCATATGACTCTTCCTGCTTTGTGGTTATGTTAGCATATGAGTCTTCCTACTTTGTCTGAGATACGTTCCTTTCTTTCCCTACTTGCTGTGCATGTTGCTCAGAGGATATTCTTTTTTTATTTTCTGGTTGCTTATTTTGGTTAGAGCTGATTTGCATCTGTACTTTGTCTTGTTTTGTCTGTATGGTCCTCATCGTTTTGTCAGTTAGTGGGATGACAGCTAATGAATTCCACAACGAGGATTATTCTTAATTTTCCTCGACCTCATCTTTCATCAGTTGTTTTGATGGGATGCTCACTGTTCCTGTAACTGGTTGTTCGTTTTTTGCTTCGAATATATGGTACAATCTTTTCCCATAGTGGGTGTCTTTCTCTGTACACTATTTATTCTTTCTGGCTTTCCTGGCTCATTTCTTCTGTCTCTTAGTTTGAGTAAATACCCTTAATTTGTCATGTTCGGCTGGTTGGTCAGGGTGTAGTTTTATTTGCTCAGTTTTGCTAGGTTCTACTCCTGTCCCTCCTATAGTATTCTTGATTGATTCAATTGTGTCCAATAACTACAATGTCTCGATGGAGGGTGATTGTTGTTTGAATTTCTGCTCTGCATCAGGGTTACCTAGGCTTTTTGCCTAGTTATTACATTTCCTTTCCCTTTTATTCTGAATACTTGTTAGGAAGGCTGGAACAGTAATCAGCTTATCTAATATTGGGCCACATGCACACTCCATATGCGCTACTGTGCTGATTTCTCGTTCCTTTCTTATTAAGTCCATCAATTTTTCTAACTTTGTGTTTATTCCAGCAATATATGAGGCTATTATATTCATAAGGTCTATCTGTATGTCCAGCTTGTCCGACTTCATATTGAGCGCTACTAAAGACATTTAGTAGCTAGGTGTGCAAGATTGGGAAGTTCTCCACTTTTGTTTCTTGGATTTCGCCACCCTCAGGGTGTTATTGTGAGCTTACGTTTTGTTCTTTCACTTTCCCTGTTAATTCTTTTTTTTGCCCATGTTTCAGGAGCATTGGTTTGTGGTGGCATCTGTGTATAAGATTTAGTTAATTCCCATGCTGCTTATGCTTTTTACTTATATCATCTTGGGTAACCTGTTCCAATGTACTTGATATCTCAATTACTGGCTGGGCCTGCCCTTCTGGGTAGTCGCTAATTATGTTATCCATCAGATTATCAGATTGATTCATGGTTTTGACCTCTGGTGCCTGCATGAGGTCCATATTGCTTGTTAATGATATTGAGTGGAGCTAGGAGTTGTTTGCTTTTTCCTTTGTGCCTTGGTTATTTCCTATGGTGACCGGGTGTGGTGCTTCGTCTTTTGACATTGATCTTGGTGTGGAATGTGGACAGTCTGAGGCATGTACTTGAGCCTGAGTTACCAACCTATTGCTAATAGGCTGTTTGTCACCAGCCTCTTTTGCTATAATTTGACATAGGCTTTGATTATTATTGGACCTTGAGTCATTGGCTATTGCTGTGAACAACTTTTGAGGTGTTAGTGGGTTCGGAAGTCCCACTACTTTTTCTGTTGCTGAATAGATAATTGTAGTTGGGTCCTTTAGAAACATGAATTTCCCACTGGTGTTCATTTTCCTAAATAGTGATTGTGTTGGTGATATTAGTGGGCGTGTTTTGGCTTGGCGTGATTTAGTCAATATTTCCAAGGCTACCTTGAGTTTTCTAGCAGCTTTCTTTTGATTTGGTGTTTTTTGCACCACTTGTTTCCTCACTTTTCCAGATCTCATTTTATCTATTAATTTGAATGGTATTTATTTCTGTTTCTTTGCATTTTTTTTTACTAGGTTGAAAAAAATGCTGCACAATCTCCTGTGTTTTGGGTTGTTGTCGCTGAAATTGAATTATCCAGGAAATCTGTTATCTGTTGTAGTCTGTAGTCTGCTGTGACTTTTGTTTAGCTGTTGCATAAGAAATTATTTCCGTTGTTGTTTGGTTATTTGGGTTCATCCCAGTCAGTAGAACTCCGCCTCATGCTTCACCCCCTCCTCTTGAACAAGGTTTGTCTTGATTGAATTGAGGGGGGCACAGGCGCGTTCTGTCTCAAATTCAAGGTCTCCTTATTGAGCCACGCACTGAGGATGGAAAAGGGTTTTTGCAGTAGCGGCTCCTGGAGGGAGTGCTGCGGGGCGGTGGGGCGAGGGATTGCGATGCAGCGCGCGCAATGAAATTCGTTTTATTTATTTATTTCTGTTCTTAACTCAGTTCGGCCGTAGGCCAGAGTTTACTACCCCCACCCTGCCCCTCCACCGCCCCGCCGCCCCGCAGCACTCCCTCCAGGAGCCGCTACTGGGTTTTTGGTAATAGTGTTACTCCTTCGTCCTCTGTTGTCAGATGAAATCACATATGGGAGGGTACAAACTGCACATATGGGAGCACAGCTGAACACAAGCTGCACCACAGACCTAGCCGGGCTACTTCCATGCACTACCAGCTTTACCCTTGGGAAGAGCACTAGCTCTGCCCCGCCCCCACTCCACCGCCCACCCAGGGGCTTGCCTGAGACCATTTGGAGCCTATCCCGGCTTTAGACCAGCCCAGTATAAGTTAGTCTCCTTGCAGGGAGGTGTCCTTACTAAGCCCGGGGCTGGGGAGTCCTGTTTTCCTGTAGATTCAAGCCTCGTTATGCCTGAGGCTGGGGCTGTTTAGCTTACTAATATAAGGGTGTGAGGCTGTGAGGCGCCATCAGTTGCCACCTTCAAAATCTTTTCCTCTCACTCTACTGCTGTGCTGCTGCGGCGTTGCTCTTGATCAAGAGATCCGCTTGCTCGTGGCAGGGCTCTGGACACCCCGCCCCACTCCTCTCCACTCCTGTGGAAGAACGTTGGTGAGAACGTCAGCGAGTGGAGCGCATTCCGTCCCAGAGGCCTGCGGGTCACAAAGACCGTGCTCTGGGCTCCAACAGGCTGATCTGGTGCACCTCGCTCTGTGAGGTGGGCGAAGCAGATTCTCTCTGCTGCATAGGGAGCAGAACCCTCCCGGGGGCAGAAGAGGACAGCAAACTGTTTCTCGTCTCCGCTGTCTCTGCTGTCTGACACAACAAACTGAGTGATGAGCAACAAGCTTTCGTTTCCGTTTACACAAAGTAATTGGGGAATTATATTATTTTCAGTAATAAAAAAATGTTTTTTCAAATTTACTAAGGTAAAATTGATGGCTTCTACTTGGTTGGATCCAGTGCTTAATTTGCAAAAGAATAATTGCAAAGACCCAAAGTTTTGTTAAAAAGTCAGCTGCCAGTGCTACTAAAGGTCAACATAGTCATGATTCCACCTCAAGCCTCTTTAATCCACCATCAGGCTCACCCTGCCTCCTCCTTTCACTCTTCGGGTTCTTTTCAACCCTGCTCTCTTTTTTGTCACAGTTTTTTCGACTTTTTCTTCCTCTTTCTTACCCCTTTTCATATTTATATCTTCAAAGTTTGTCAAGGAAAAATATGCCCCGGTCCCCAAAAATGAGTGCTTGTGGGCACTTGCTGTACCAGGAGTATATTACTACCTGGGCTCCTGTTTTGTGAGTAATTAAGCTGGTGGTGGGTTTTAAATCCTTGCTTACAGACACCATAATGTTTAACTACCCTTGGCAACGTCCCTGACACTCACCTATGTTATAGCCGCTATATTATGTTTGCATGAATTTTGCGTGCAAATTGTATGTACTACTGAAGTACATTAAGTAGGGTGTGCGAAGTTGAGAAGTCCCAGATATACGAAATTTATATGTTTTTTTTAAACTTCACCACTTTGCAAACTTGGAAACCAGAAATGTTAAAATACATAAAATGGGTACGAAAAAGAGTAGCTGCACTGCAGTTTGAATGCCCCTGCAGCCATTTCTGACCATGAGCATGCTGGCCAGCAATGCACGGCAAAGTAGCATCTCCTTTACCCACTGCTAGAAGTCTCAGGGCAGAAAATACGCAGCGTGGAGATGACATAGCTCAACAATGGCTAGGACAGTGCTGAGTGACAACAGTGAACCATAATCAGATGTCCAGTCCAATCCCTAGACATGTCAACATTTTAAAACTGGAAAGTGGGAGATTTTGAGAAAAAATAGGAGGAATGTATTTTCCCCATGACATATATTGAAGCTGAGGAAATGTTATGCGGGGAACAGCGAAAATTAAGCCATTTTTGGCTCCAAAAATCGTGAGTCTCTGTCCTGAAATGGGTCTATAGGTATGTTTAAATCCCTGTTGGTTGGGATATCCGCTATAGAGGATAAGGTCATGTGAAAGTGAAACTATGGTTTGGCGAAGTCGGGCTTCGTGCTTCATCGCGAAATTAGAAATTCCCCAACTATGCTCAACTTCTCAACTTTTACTTCACTCACTACTTACATTAAACCCTTGGTACGTTCACGTCCAATTCACAATTTTATGTTCTTTTTGGAATCAGTGCTTGTGAACTTTTGCGACCAAAAAGAGCTCTGTGAATCAGACCTTCCATGTTTCAGGGAGTGTAACTTGCCTCCTCAAAGTCCCTCCCTCCTGCCCTTTGGTATGCTTTCATGTGGCGCTATGGACTGTTCGCCGAGTAAACACCATTATATCTCTGACTGAACTGCGGGGCTCAGCCCTGTTACATCAGATGAAAACTAATAAATAGACGTTTGAAATATAAGACAACTTCTTGAAGTGTTCAGTGTGGACAGCGAGTGTGTCTGGGATTCAATTTGATTTTTTTTCGGAGAAGAGATTTGAGTGCCGGGTTTATGAGTTCATTTCCTGTATTCGAGATCACATTTTGATAACCTTGTGCTGTTTCTGGCATTGATTATCTCTTTTGTAAATATCTACTCTGCCACAGTGATCTCTGCTTAAACCCTAAAGTTCTTATATGGATATTAGAATACAAGGGTGGGCTTAGGAATAGCAAAAGGAGGGAGGTGTAACCTTTTACTCTGGGTTAGATCACAAATCACAGACATCTCTATACAAATTTCACCTAATCATCCCTTAATTTTATCAAATGAGAAAGACATTTGGGAACCAATTAGGTACTATTTCTTACGAATGACTCACGCATGTTTGTCACAAACAAGAAATGTATATTCCAATTATTGTCGTTCGGAAATCTTTCCCCGTTGTTTGTCTCACTGTCCTCATATTCATATTTATATGGCACAAACTTAGCTAGATAGCAATGGAGCACTCTACGTCAATAGGGAATTTACACATTTGCATTTCCCAATGTGACAACATTGCATTTACATCTTTACAAGTGCAATGTGTATTTGGGCGCGATGGAGGAGAAGGGGCAGTGGTTAAGTGATTTACCGAGAATGATTTAAAGTCTGGTCCCAGAGCCTGGATTAGAACCCAGGTCTCCAGGTCCTAGCTAGCAGCTCAACGATAATTTTGTAGCTAACTAAATATAAGGTAGCTGACCAAGTACATCATTAAATGTCATAGTAGTACAATGATAGTCAAACTTTGTTGGTCATAACATAATGGCACATAACATCAAGTGCGCTTCAAGGGGCATTACAAATTCGTTTTTAATATTTTGTCACACAAAATAGAATCTTCAGATTATAGCATTTAAAAACTGCATGAAACGTGTAACAAATAAGGAGAACATACGTTCAGCTTAGGATGACAGTGAAGTGAAAAAAAGTTTACAGAGTAAAGTTCAATGAAACACTAAATATCACTTGAGTGGTATTAGGTGATCCAAAGAAATATTGACTGAATGCATTTAAATTACCTGTGGCAAAGCTATGTATAACCAGCTACTTCCTTTATGTGCATACAAGGCAAAGCCAACAAGTTGCAATCTAAAAAGCCACCTGAGTGGGTTGTGATTTCTCCACGTTGCACCTCCTTACGCCTACCCTGGGGAGCCAATTTACAGCTACGTCTGTCTAAATATTTGATGGAAAATGCAAAAGACACTCCGTGACATGCCACTCCACTCTATGACCCAGCACTCCACTGTACAACATGCAACTTCACTCTACGACACACCACTCCACTCTAGAACAACCCCGTCCACTCTACGGCACTCCATTCTACTCTATGACATGCCACTCCACTCTACGCCGCTCCACTCTATGCCACTCCACTCTATTCTATTCCACTCTACGCCACTTGCAATCTGAGACCCACTGGGGCTGTTTATATTTTAAAAGAAATTACTGAAAGGACACAGAACCCACTGAAGGGAAGAATCTGCGCAAACACGTACTACAACTTCCAGCATGCAAAACAGCTGAACTCACCTGTGAGGCCCACCAAAGGGTAATTACTCATGAGCATGCAGAGAAGAGAAAATGTGTGTGAGTGCTTCTGTGAAGTGACAGTCTGCCTATGATTAAAGAGCAGGTGCTGGTTTTATGAATAAAGCTATGGATTGAAGATTTCACTGTCGAGTGCGTCTTTGCTTCAGGGCAAGTTGTTTGGTTGGAGATATATATATATATATATATATATATATATATATATATATATATATATATATATATATATTATCGCTCCTTTTCCTTTTTATAAAAAGAAATTCAGCACTCACGGGGGCGTTTTGAAGATATTTATTCTTCCAGCAATAGCAACAAACGCGTTTCGGCGGTCTGCCTTCTTCGGTGTTACTGGCACACCGGAAGCGACTCTATTTTACATCCTGGTCACTTGTGTATCACAATGGAAAGGGGACTAACACAATGCGCAAAATCTAGCGCCATATTGTAATGTTATACATACATATAAATTTTAAATTGCGTGCACATAATTTATATACAATAAATATTGAATCACACTGTGACGAATTATATTTTCATCAATTAATTGGTTTCGGCTGATGTCAGATAAAACAGTCATATGTTTGGCTATCTTGCCGTGGATCGGCTATGGTCCCCTCTTACTGCGTCACGTAAATGCGACCAAAAGGAGGGAACTATTCATTCCAATACCAGGAACTATAATATGCAAAACATATAGTGTCATAATTACATTGATTTAACTATATACTCAATAAATATTGAACCACTACATGACAAAATGTATCCTATTAATTAAAATACATTAACATGCCTTAATTATCATTCAAGGTTTATAAAATTCATCAGTCATTCAAAACAAATATTAACCAATTAGTGCTGTTATAGCGGTATTAGTTGCAGTTATAATAATATGTCTCTTACATATTATCTATGTCACAGGATATGTGTAAACAACAACGGTTAATAATAAGGGACTTGAGCCGATCCACGGCAAGAGAATAGTACACTAAGGCACTAATTGGTTAATATTTGTTTTGAATGACTGATGGGCCGCTAATAGGCAGCGGGACGTTTTTGCGGTTAGGCTTACCACTCAAATTCCATCCAACAAGTTGCCCTAATGAAAACGCCACTCGCATGAGAGTTACTCCATTTATTTGCAGATAACAGCAGACAAACAGCTTCCCACTTCCTGGTACATCACTTTGGCCATAAGCGTTTCGGAAAATGATTGTTAGACCGGGCATCCTTGGCGTGGTTTCCCTGACCTTTTGCCTCTACCTCCTGTATTTTTGACACTGTGCTGGAATTCGTTTTTGCTGGTTTAGATGCTTTGGGCACTTTCCCACTGCTGATCAGTGCCAAAGTGCAAGTGCTCCCTGGATAAATTGTTATTGTGATTGGTTATCCAAGATTGGTGCCAGGGCGGGTAACTCAAATGCTACTAGTGGGCTTGCAGCACTGATTGTGCCACCCACATGAGTAGCGCAGAAAAGATGTCTCAGGCCTGCCACTGCAGTGCCTGTGCGCAGTTTGTGAACTGCCATGTTGTCCTGGCCAGTGTACACACTTGCCAGGCCTAACCCTTCCCTTTTCTTACACATTGGACACCCCTATGGTAGGCCCAAGGTACCCCCCTGGGCAGGGTGCAGTGTATGTGAAAGGTAGGACATGTACTAGTGTGGGTAACATGCCCTGATAGTGAAATACTGCCAATTTCGTTTTTCACTATTGAAAGGCTATCTTGCCCATAGGATAACATGGGGAATGCTGTGTAACATGGTTACCTGCATATCTTCCCATAGCAGCAAGATAGAAAGTTGGAATCTGGTACCCCTGAACTCAGAATTTAATTACACATCTTTTAGTGAAGATGGTTTTTAAATTCTAAGTTTGGAAATGGCACTTTTAGAAAGTGGCTATTTTCTGTGTGCCTCTGCCTGTTTATGAATTGACCGTCTGGTTTGTGAGTGACAGGGGCTGGGGGTGGCTGCAGGAGGCTGGGTGAGTCAGCACTAGGCTGAATAGACCTATCTACATGTAGAGTGGTGGGAGTAGTGGCACCTGGGTCTGAATAGGGCTGTGCCTGCCTTCCACAATGCTGGCTCCACCTCCTGCGGTGTGTCTGATGACCCTGGCCCACACTCACAAAGGAAGGAGAGGTGCTCTGGCAGAATGCACCCTGAACTGGTTTGGACTGGGTCCAGGACCCCTCACACATGGAGAACAAAGACTTTTGGGGTATAAATATCAGAGCTGAAACCCCTGAACTTTAGACTACTTTTGGAATCAAGAAGAATCCCTGCCAAAGAAGATCAGCTGAAGAGACTGAAGGAGAAGTACTGCCCAAGTGTGTCTAGGGCTGGCCTGCAGTTTGCTGTTTCCACTGAGGAGAGATCTAAAGGACTTTGCTGTGTGCTGTGTCCCCCTTCTTGAAAAAGGACTTTGCTGAGTACTGTGTCCATCTGAAGAAGAGTCTCCAAGGGCCTGAGAAGAGCTGGCCTCCTGTTTCTGAAGTCCCAGGCACAAAGGACTTCACCCCCAGCCTCCCTGAACTTCCTTGCTGGGAGTTCCAGTCTGCCAGGAGGGCCTGTAACTGTGTGTGAGGCCTCTCTTGCTGTTGGGAGCTGGAAGCGCGATGCAACGAGAGAAGCATGACGCCACCGCAGCAGCCGCTGTCGCATTATCGAGAAGCATGTCGCCGCTGCCGCTGTTCGCCGCCGCAACACCGGAGAAGTGTGTCGCCGTCACCAAGGGTGTCGTCGCATCACTGGAGAAGCGTGTCGCAGGGCCGTCGCATCGCTGAGGAAGCGCACCGACGCTGATCGCCGCCGCGTCATCGGAGAAGCGTGTCGCCGTCACCGAGGGTGTCGTCGCAACACCGGACAAGCGTGTCGCAGGGCCTGTCGCGGCTCCGAAGATCACCGAGTTCGCCGCACGGCCGTGGGGCGTGCACGCATCGCATCTATAGTGTCGCATCGCAACAAAGACGCCATTTCATCGCATCGCACCGGATCAACGCATCAAGGTGCCATTTTGTCGCACCAGAACCGGCACGCAGGAAGAACCGACGCATCGCCTTCACTGCGCCCCTTTTTGCTCATTTTGCGTTACGCATCCCAGGTACTTTGAGACTGAAAGTGTCGCATTTGAGATCTACAAGTTTATTTTTGCAACAACCCTTTTTAAAGACATTCTAATGAGTTTTGTATGTTGGATTTTTGTCGTTTTGGTCTTGTGTAGTTTAGATAAAGATACTTTATTTTTCTAAACTGGTGTGGTGTCCATTTGTGGTGTTTTCACTATGTTACTGTGAGTGTTGGTGCAAATACTTTACACATTGCCTTTGGGATAAGCCTGTCTGCTCGTACCAAGCTACCAAGGGGGTGAGCAGGGGTTATCTAAAGTGTGTATCCCCCTTACCCTGACTAGAAGCAAGGGTCCCTGTTTGGACAAAGGTACCTACCTCTGCCAACTAGAGACCCCCAGTTCTAACATTGGTGGTCAGCGGTGAAGATTTGAACTTGTATTTGTACTTGACCCACAGTAATTGGTGTACATCACTAGTTTAGTGCAGACCACTACGCAACCACATACTGTGTTCTTTTTGGTTTTTGGTTCTATTTTTGAGTAACTCTTAAAGAAAGCATCATGTCCCAGAAGGGGAATGCAGCAAATGAAAAGGCAGAATTGGAGTTCCACATTGAGGATTTGTATTCCCACAAGGTAGACCAGCTTAAACAATTCTGCAAGGATTTGGGATGTCCCACAAGGAGTAGCGCTAAGAAAGATGAGCTACAAAAGGCCTTAAAAGCCTGGTGGGAGGCCAAAGGAGCTGCAGGAGAAGATGATACAAATGAGGAGGTGGATGACCAGGGGAATGGGTTTGGGCCACAGGATTTGCCTGTGCCAGGAGCAGCCCCCAGGGCTGTCAGCATCCATTCCGCAGGAAGTCTCTCCCGGGAAGAGCGGGAAGAGAACCAAAGGATCAGGGAACATGAGCTAGAAGTCATGAGGCTCAAGATGAAGCAATTGGAAATGGAAAAAGAAATCCAGCACAAGGCAGAGGAGAGGGCTCGTGCCTTGGAGGAAAGGAAATTGCTTTTGCCTCATGAGTTGAGCATGAGGGAGCTGGACCTGAAGGCCAAACAATTGGAGTCCAGCTCAAATGGTGGCAGCGCACAGCCAGTGCAAGGGGGTAAAGTATACATACCCAAGGATCTAGTGCAGAATTTCCAGAAGGGACAGGATATTTTTGCAAGGTTTGAGTCATATGAGATGTCTTTGAGGATGCATGAGGTGCCTAAAAAGAGCTGGGGGGCGGGCCTGTGGAAGCATTTTGAGGCGTCAGGGACCGCAGTTTTGACACCTTTGGAAAAGGAGGGTGCCCTGACTTATGCCAAAATGAAGGAGGCTTTATGTCTCAAGTATGGGCTCACCCCAGAACAGTATAGAGTGAGGTTCAGGAACTCAAAGAAGAATGATTCAGACACTTGGGTTGAATGTGTGAGAGTGTACACCAGCGCATTGGAAGGTTGGATGAAGGGCAGCAAAGTTACTGATTATGAGGGGTTGTGCCATCTAATTAGTTGGGAGCACTTGAGCATTCTATGTGTTCCAGAGCTGCGCCAGCATCTTTTGGATAGTAAGTTAACTAATCCTAGTGAGCTTGCTAAGGAGGCGGACCGCTGGACCAGCACCAGGGTCCACAAGGGGATTGTGGGTACCACAGCCAAAGGTGGGCAGGGTCCCCAGCAGAAGAGTGGGGGGGACAAAGGTAATCAAAAGGAGTTCTCTAAAGGGCCCCAAAAAAATGCAGAGGGAAAGGAGTCCCAGCCCCCCCAGCCTAAGACGTTGCAGCCCCCTAAGGGCGGGCGTAGTAACTTTCCAGGTCCCCCCAGGTGTTACAACTGTAACAAAAGAGGCCACATAGCCCCTAGGTGCCCCAAGAAGTCCCAAGCACCCACTGGTGCTCCATCACCGGGTTTAGTGAGTGTAGTTTTGGGAGAGGAATTCGTTTCCAGTGAGGGGGAGGAGCAAGCAGTCATGACTCTTGTCTCACTAGGAGACAGAGAGATGGTCCAGGAGTCCTACTTGCCTGAGAACACTAAAAAGTACAGGCAGTGGGTGACCATCAATGGGAGGAGGGTGGAGGCTCTGAGAGACACAGGAGCCAGCGTGACATCCATGAGGTGTCAGTGGGTGTCTGAGGAGCAGGTCATTTCTGATGCACTTCACCCTGTAGTTGCAGCGGACAACTCAGTGCGCCTCTGCAAAGTGGCGCAGGTTCCCTTTGAGTGGGGGGGGTCTCAGGTTCCTTGAAGGTCGTGGTTAGTCCATCCATGCCTGTAGACTGTCTGCTAGGAAATGACCTGGAGAGTTCCCCATGGAGGGAGGTGGAACGCCAGGCTCATTTGGAGATGTTGGGTCTGCCTGAGTGGGTTTGTGTGACCACTCGGTCAATGGCAGCCAGTAGGGGTAACCAAGCGGACCTGGAGCCTGAAACAGTGGTCCAGGTACCTGCCAGGAAGAGGAAGGGCAAGGGGTGTGGGAAACCAGCCCCCACAATTCCCACGGTCCAGGAGGAGGCAGAACCTGAGGGGAATGCCCTGGAGCCTACAGGGGAACAGATAGCCGAACTGGGAGATCTGCCATAGCTGACCCATTGGCAGCAAGAAGGAGGTCCCTCCAGGGAGGAGTTCTGCAAGGCGCAGAGAGAATGCCCTTCTCTCATTGGTATGCGGAAACAGGCCGTAGACCAGGCAGCAGGTGGCGAGTCCAAGACTCATCTCATTTACTGGGAGGATGGGTTACTCTATAGTGAGCCTAAGGTCGCTGAGCCCGGTGCAGCCCGTGTGCTGGTGGTACCCGAGTGCTTCAGGACCTTCCTAATGGGTCTGGCTCATGACGTGCCTCTCGCAGGTCATCTGGGGCATGACAAGACCTACCAAAGGCTTGTCACCCACTTTTACTGGCCCCAGATTAAGACTAAGCCTGGGCGTAGTTCGCGAAGTAGCGCTACGCGAAGCTACGCAAAGTGCAGTTCGCACTACGCGAGCTACGCGTAGCACTACGCGAACTGCGTAGTGCACTGTTCGCAATGATTGCACAGTGCCGGATGCTTGTCCGCACTGTGCAATCATTGAAAACGGCATCTTGCACAGTGCGAGCTGTCTTTTACTGCCGCTCGAGTAGATTTTTACTCGAGCGGCAGCTTTCAACGCGGACTGGTAGTTCTCATCGCGAGCGGTCGCGAGCATACGCGACCACTCGCAATGAGAAACCTGACCTCCCCGCGTTGAGAATCTCGCCGGGAGGTTTATTTTCCACGCTCGCGATCGGCAACTTGATGTTGCTGATCGCGAACGAGAAGAAGTCTCGCCGGGATGTCATTTTGCTTGCTCGCGGTCGCCAACTTTACGTTGAGGACCGCGAGCAAGCAAAAAATGACCGCTGCACTACGCTACGCGTGTTTGCACTGAGCTACATGCAATTCGCGTTGTGCGAAGTAGCGCAAACTTCGCAAACTACGCGAGCGTAGCGTAGTGCTTTGCCCAGGGTTAATTAAGACGCACGTTGGTACACACTGTAGGACTTGCCAGACTTGCCAGGCAAGTGGCAAGAGTGGAGGGAAGTGTAAGGCTCCCCTCCAACCCTTTCCCGTGGTGAGCACCCCTTTCGAGCGGGTGGTCATCGACATTGTGGGGCCTCTGGAACCCAAGACAGCCTTAGGCAACAAGTTTATCTTGGTCTTGGTGGACCATGCCACCCGGTACCCGGAAGCTGTCCCTCTCCGGACAATCACTGCCCCCGTGGTGGGCCTTGCATTGATGGGGATCTTTTCCCATGTGGGGTTCCCCAGAGAGGTGGTCTTCGACCGGGATACCAACTTCATCTCGAAGTACATGAAGTCTTTGTGGGAGGAGTGTGGGGTAACTTACAAGTTTACCACTCCTTACCATCCTCAAGGGAATGGGTTGGTTGAGAGATTCAACCGAACCCTGAAAGGCATGATAATGGGCCTAGCGGAGCCCATGAGACGGAAGTGGGACGTCTTCTTACCATGCCTGTTGTTTGCCTACAGGGAGGTGCCTCAGAAGTCCTTAGGGTTCAGTCCCTTTGAACTCCTGTATGGCCACCCTGTTAGAGGACCTCTCAGTCTGGTGAAGGAGGGTTGGGAGAAATCCCCTGGTAAGACCCCCAGGATGTGTTCAGCTATGTGCTGGCTTTCCGCAACCAGACTCAGCGCTTCAGGAAACTCGCTCAGGCGAACCTGGAAGCTAGCCAGGAAGAAATGAAAAGATGGTACGACCAGAATGCCACTCTGGTCGAATTTCAACCTGGGCAGAAGGTGTGGGTGATGGCACTAGTGGAGCCTTGTGTGCTCCAAGACAAGTGGACTGGGCCACATGAGGTGGTGGAGCGCAAGAGCGATGTAACCTATCTGGTTGACTTGCAGTCTCCCAGGAACCCTTTGAGGGTCCTACACGTGAACCGCCTCAAGCCACACTTTGAGAGGTCTGATGTGACAATGCTCCTTGCCACAGATGATGGGATGGAGGAGGAAAGTGACCCTCTTCCTGACCTCCTGTCAGCAGAGGAGCAGGATGGGTCAGTGGATGGGGTAAACCTCTCTCCCACACTGACCCCAGAACAGCAGAGGGACTGTCGCCATGTGTTGGGTCAGTTCGCCTCCCTGTTCTCACTGACACCAGGAGTCACCAATTGGTGCGTCCATGATGTGGATACTGGGGACAGCCTACCTGTGAAGCAGAAATTTTACAGGGTAGCTGACAAGGTCAGGGCCAGCATCAAGGAAGAAGTTTCCAAGATGTTGGCGCTAGGGGTGATTGAGCCCTCAAGCAGCCCGTGGGCTAGCCCAGTGGTCTTAGTACCAAAAGCTGCTGCACCCGGTGCCACTCCAGAACTCAGGTTTTGTGTGGACTACCGTGGGCTCAATGTGGTCACCAAGACTGACGCACACCCCATCCCCAGAGCTGATGAGCTTGTGGATCGGTTGGGCGCTGCCCAGTACCTCAGTAACTTTGATTTAACTTCTAAGGTACTGGCAGATTGCCTTAACTGAGGGGGCCAAGGAGAGGTCAGCGTTTTCAACGCGAGAGGGGCACTTCCAGTTCCGTGTCATGCCCTTTGGGTTGAAGAACGCCCCTGCCACGTTCCAGAGACTGGTCAACCAGGGACTCGCCGGGCTGGAGGAATTCAGCGCCGCATACCTGGATGACATTGCTGTGTTCAGCTCCAGTTGGGAAAAACATTTGCAACACCTCTGCAAAGTGTTGAAGGCTCTGCAAAGGGCAGGCCTCACTATCACGGCCAGCAAGTGCCAGATAGGGCAGGGATCTGTGGTGTATTTGGGACACCAGGTAGGGAGCGGCCAGGTGGCGCCCCTCCAAGCGAAGATTGATACCATTCTGGCTTGGGAGCCCCCCAAGACCCAGACAGAGGTGAGAGCCTTATTAGGACTCACCGGGTATCACCGCCGATTTGTCAAGGGATATGGCACCATTGTTGCCCCCTTGACAGAGCTGACTTCAAGGAAGCAGCCCCGGAAGGTGATCTGGACCGATGCCTGCCAGACCGCGTTTGATGCCCTGAAAGCTGCCATGTGCACGGCACCCGTGCTCAAGGCGCCTGATTTCTCCAAAGAGTTTGTGGTGCAGACAGATGCTTCAGAGCATGGAGTGGGAGCAGTACTCTCACAACTAAATGACAGGGGCTTGGACCAACCCGTAGCTTTCCTTAGCAGTAGGCTACTTCCCAGGGAACAGAGGTGGAGTGCAATTGAAAGGGAAGCTTTTGCTGTGGTCTGGGCACTGAAGAAGCTAAGGCCCTACTTGTTTGGGACTCACTTCCGGGTTCAGACAGACCACAGGCCCCTCAGATGGTTAATGCAGATGAGGGGTGAGAACCCAAAACTGTTGAGGTGGTCCATCTCCCTACAGGGAATGGACTTTACGGTGGAACACCGCCCTAGTACAGAACACGCCAATGCTGATGGTCTGTCCAGGTTCTTCCGCCTTAGTGATGAGAACTCCCCAGGGGATGGGTAGTTCTCCCCACTTTTCAGCTGGAGGGGACACGTGTTAGACCTGGCATCCTTGGCGTGGTTTCCCCTGACTTTTTGCCTCTACCTCCTGTATTTTTGACACTGTGCTGGAATTAGTTTTTGCTGGTTTAGATGCTTTGGGCAATTTGCCACTGCTGATCAGTGCCAAAGTGCAAGTGCTCCCTGGTTAAATTGTTATTGTGATTGGTTATCCATGATTGGTATATTTGTTTTACCAGTAGGTCCCTAGTAAAGTGCACTGAGTGTGCCAGGGCAGGTAACTCAAATGCTACTAGTGGGCTTGCAACACTGATTGTGCCACCCACATGAGTAGCGCAGAAAAGATGTCTCAGGCCTGCCACTGCAGTGCCTGTGCGCAGTTTGTGAACTGCCATGTTGTCCTGGCCAGTGTACACACTTGCCAGGCCTAACCCTTCCCTTTTCTTACACATTGGACACCCCTATGGTAGGCCCAAGGTACCCCCCTGGGCAGGGTGCAGTGTATGTGAAAGGTAGGACATGTACTAGTGTGGGTAACATGCCCTGATAGTGAAATACTGCCAATTTCGTTTTTCACTATTGAAAGGCTATCTTGCCCATAGGATAACATGGGGAATGTTGTCTAACATGGTTACCTGCATATCTTCCCATAGCAGCAAGATAGAAAGTTGGAATCTGGTACCCCTGAACTCAGAATTTAATTACACATCTTTTAGTGAAGATGGTTTTTAAATTCTAAGTTTGGAAATGGCACTTTTAGAAAGTGGCTATTTTCTTGTTCAACCTTTCTGTGTGCCTCTGCCTGTTTGTGAATTGACCGTCTGGTTTGTGAGTGACAGGGGCTGGGGGTGGCTGCAGGAGGCTGGGTGAGTCAGCACTAGGCTGAATGTAGAGTGGTGGGAGTAGTGGCACCTGGGTCTGAATAGGGCTGTGCCAGCCTTCCACAATGCTGGCTCCACCTCCTGCGGTGTGTTTGATGACCCTGGCCCACACTCACAAAGGAAGGAGAGGTGCTCTGGCAGAATGCACCCTGAACTGGTTTGGACTGGGTCCAGAACACCATCACACATGGAGAACAAAGACTTTTGGGGTATAAATATCAGAGCTAAAACCCCTGAACTTTAGACTACTTTTGGAATCAAGAAGAATCCCTGCCAAAGAAGATCAGCTGAAGAGACTGAAGGAGAAGTACTGTCTAAGTGTGTCTAGGGCTGGCCTGCAGTTTGCTGTTTCCACTGAGGAGAGATCTAAAGGACATTGCTGTGTGCTGTGTACCCCTGCTTGAAAAAGGACTTTGCTGAGTGCTGTGAACATCTGAAGAAGAGTCTCCAAGGGCCTGAGAAGAGCTGGCCTCCTGTTTCTGAAGTCCCAGGCACAAAAGGACTTCACCCCCAGCCTCCCTGAACTTCCTTGCTGGGAGTTCCAGTCTGCTAGGAGGGCCTGTAACTGTGTGTGAGGCCTCTCTTGCTGTTGAGAGCTGGAAGCGCAACGCAACGAGAGAAGCGTGACGCCGCCGCAGCAGCCGCTGTCGCATCATCGAGAAGCGTGTCGCCACTGCTCGCCGCCGCAACACCGGAGAAGCGTGTCGCCGTCACCGAGGGTGTCGTCGCATCACCGGAGAAGCGTGTCGCAGGGCCGTCGCATCGCTGAGGAATCCCACCGCATCACCGGAGAAGCGTGTCGCCGTCACCGAGGGTGTCGTCGCAACACCGGAGAAGCGTGTCACAGGGCCTGTCGCGGCTCCGAAGATCACTGAGTTCGCCGCACGGCTGTCGGGCATGCACGCATCACATCTACAGTGTCGCATCGCAACAAAGACGCCATTTCATCGCATCGCACCGGATCAGCGCAATGCATCAAGGCGCCATTTTGTCGCACCAGAACCGGCATGCAGGAAGAACCGATGCATCGCCTTCACTGCGCCCCTTTTTGCTTGTTTTGCGTTACGCATCCCAGGTACTTTGAGACTGAAAGTGTCGCATTTGAGATCTACAAGTTTATTTTTGCAACAACCCTTTTTAAAGACATTCTACTGAGTTTTGTATGTTGGATTTTTGTCGTTTTGGTCTTGTGTAGTTTAGATAAAGATACTTTATTTTTCTAAACTGGTGTGGTGTCCATTTGTGGTGTTTTCACTATGTTACTGTGAGTGTTGGTACAAATACTTTACACATTGCCTTTGGGATAAGCTTGTCTGCTCGTGCCAAGCTAACAAGGGGGTGAGCAGGGGTTATCTAAAGTGTGTATCCCCCTTACCCTGACTAGAAGCAAGGGTCCCTATTTGGACAAAGGTACCTACCTCTGCCAACTAGAGACCCCCAGTTCTAACAATCATCTTTCCTTGTTCACTGGCAAATTCCATCCAACAAGTTGCCCTAATGAAAACGCCACTCGCATGAGAGTTACTCCATTTATTAGCGGCCCTGCAGCACCAGTTACCGGTGTGCTGAGAGGGCATGTGAGTCCATTTTTGCAGATTTTTATGCACAGCGCAAGGAGTTCTTCATCACATTCAGGAACCCACATGGGTAAGAGACTTGTTATGACACTCTGCACGGCACCAACCACTGTGTTTTATTTAAAGGGACTACGCTTACCAGAAGGCTTTGCTGCTTAAACGCCCACTGGGGCGGGGACTCTGTGAATATATTAAGCATGTTCCCTGTAGGTGGTCGTGACTCAGATTTTGCCAGTGAACAAGGAAAGATGATTTTCCGTAACGCGTATGGCCAAAGTGATGTACCAGGAAGTGGGAAGCTGTTTGTCTGCTGTTATCTGCAAATAAATGGAGTAACTCTCATGCAAGTGGCGTTTTCATTAGGGGAACTTGTTGGATGGAATATATATATGTTGGAAAACGAGGCAGCATCTGTGAGGCCTGCACAAATAACATGACTACATTTGTCCTTCACTGGGAACCAAACACCCAATTGTAGCGCCTGACTCTCAGAGGGTAGCGTTGCAGAGCAGTCTGAGGCTTACACAAGGGAGGTGGTGTGGGCTAGTTATCGCCATTTGCAGGTGCGCAGAAATAACACTCAATAATTGATTGTCCAGTCTGTACTTTGCTTTATAAAAGTAAGAGTACATTTATTAAACACACACACTACTCAGTACTATGCACCGATTTACAAATATACATAAGCTGTTGGAATTACTTTGTGACATTGCATAACATCTCCACCCCTCCTACCGAGGGGGTGGGGTCTAGTACCACCACTCCCATGTATGCACATCATCTTGCCCCCAATGCAGTTAATTGAACATAACCTGGAGCGAGGTCCCTGCGCACTGGCACCATCCCAGTGGCGACCCACCCCATTATCTCAACAAGCATTTAACATAGGTAACCCTGCCTTGGTGACCCATAACCCTGACTGAGCATTTCCTACTGAACATGAAGTATACACCTCTACATCTTAAGGGCTAGCAGTCTGGGTTCTTCACCTAAGCGCAGCAGCAAGAATACATGTTTAAGCATCACTTTAGAATGACAGTACTCATCACATTTGTGGATCATTAGAATGCATTGCAATTACAGCCCCTAAAGGCATCACAGGATTACGCATATACAACCAGACACACTAGCAGGAATGTCTGGCAACATAACCCCACTTTGCTTACGACATGACCTTACACCGGTACTTCACATTACACCTGTGACCTTCAGTCCCTCTAAAAGAAATAACGTTAGTAAAAGCATTTCTGGTGCAATTACACCTCTTCACCTCCAGGGGATGCCCTTAACCAGGCATCCCCAACTCAGCCCTTCACTCTGTGATGCACTTCTCCATACACTCTCAGCTGTAGAACAAAAGTTCCAGCCCAGAAGGTGTTAAAATGCTGGCAGAGCCCTTGAGGGGTTATCCTTTTCAAGTCCCCATGAGACTTAGGGAGGGACTTCCAGTTTCGTGCTGGGGGAGACTGCGCTTCTCAAGCAGCTCCCCCTGCACCTTTGCACCCGTGTGGTGGTGGCCCCGTTCTCCTGGGGCCACCACAAGCAGAGGAAATGCTGTTTTTCCCTTGCAGGCCGGTCGAGGCCTGCAAGGCATTATGGGACTTCATGCATCTTTGAACAGCGGCTCTCCCGCTGCTCCGGGGAGAGCCGCGATGTCGGGAGCGCCACGATGTGGGCCTCCGGCCGCTGGGGACTTCCGTTGGAGGGTCCGGTCCCACCTGGACCCCCAGGTACGTGCTACGGCTCGGGGAGCCCACCCCTGGGCGCTCAGGCCCATTTGAGGGGCCCGGTCCCACCCGGGCCCCTCGCACCTCCTTTCATCATGTCCGGTGTCCTGGTCTCACTCGGGACCCCCGCAGGCTCTCCACGTTGGAGGGCAGCCTGGGGAGACCACCCCCGGCCGCCCCTGCTGGCTCCCTGCCCGGCCAGCACCCTCGCGTGCTGCTGCGGGAGCCGGCATGGCAGTTCTGGTCTGCCCGCTCAGGCAGGCAGACGCGTCTTCTCCCGCCGGCCCGATCAGTCCGCCCGATCAGTCCGCCGCACTCCCCCGGCCTCCTCCTGTTCCACGGGGCCCGGAGATGGGGTCCCAGGCCCCCGTACATCTTTGAGGGGGGCACGATAGCGCTCCCCTCCCTCTGGAGTCTGCGGGGGCCAGGGTGGGCTCCTGGCACCCCACTCGGCTATTTTCACGGGGAGCGCGACGACGCTCCCCGTCTTGTCTTCTTCGGGGGGCGCGACGGCGCTCCCCGTCTTGTCTTTTTTGGGGGGGCGCGATGGCGCTCCCCCTCCCCCAACATCACCGGGGGCCAGGGTGGGCTCCTGGCCCCCTTTCTGGGCAATTTCACGGGGAGCGCAATGGCGCTCCCCGACTTTGCTCCCTCCTGGGGCAGCCCCCGGGACCCGACCCACCCCGGGGGCATAATTGCGACTGGCGGCGGAGCCCCACGCACTTCGTTGTCGGTCCCATGCGGGGTCAAAGGTCGCCTACCTTCTGGGGGGCATATCTCGGCCCCCAGGCTGCCGATTGGCACCATTCCGGCCTCCTTTCGCTCCGGATGGCCAGCTCTACCCATCTGGAGCCCTTGTTGCTGCCCTCTTCGCCTCCAAGAGGGTGAACTTCAGCAGGGAGCTGTTTTCACTGGCTCTCCTCCTGGGCCTCTCTTCTCCCTGCGCAGAGGCCCCTGCTTCTGCGCACTGGTCCTGGTCTCTTCTCCTGGCACTGTTCAGGATTCTGGAGCAGTCAGGGGGTTCCTCCTTCCAACTGCCCATTGTGCCAGGCTCCAGCACCCTCTGCCTCTGCAGACCACACCCCAGAGACAGCTTCTCTTCCTGTGCAAGTTCTTTTAAGAAGTTGGGGAGGGGGCTGGCAGAAAGTCTCTGTTTGCCCTATCACACAGCGACACATCACTTCTCTGCCCCTGCTCCCTCCTTCCTGCCCAGGCCTCTGGGTTGGTTCAAGATGGCGTTGTCCAGGGTCTCCTGCCACATGGTCTCTGAAAGCCCCTTCCCCCCTCGCTGCCTTCCCTCCCTGGTGCAGCCTGGTGCCTGGCACCCAGTGATAGCTGCTGATAGATGAGCCTGTAGCCCCACCCATCTTCTATTTGTGGAGAGGAGGTCTATTTGTGGAGAGGAGGTCTTCACTCTGGGAAGAAAGGTCATCAATCCAGGCTACTGAGGTCAGCCCCCAGCCAGGGCCTGGTTAGGGCTGACTCAGAGAAATATGACAGTTCTGGATGACCCAAAAGCAGTACAAATATGACTTTGGACTCTGCAGAATACTTCTTCTCACACCCGTTACAGTGGACTTTAGTGCGTGTCTGGAATCTGTAGGCCTTAGGAAAGTTAATCTAGCCCATGGGCTCCACGTCCCCATAAGGGAATAATGAAGTGAAAAACACAGTAAAACACACTGACTTTCCCTGGCATGTTTCTTCCCAGTGCATAAAGCCTATTCCATGTCACCTCCCCCTTCTGCATAAGTCCTGCCACACCAGTCTATCTGCACCTGCTCCTTGGCTGCGCACGCTAGGAATCTCCCCTGCGCAGCCCCTACACGTGTGCACACGCATGTACACATGTGTCTGCATGTAACCAGCCCGGTGTCCCTGACTCCAGCTGCTGCGCAGTGGCCTGGTCAATCCAGGGGGACACCAGTAAACTACCCATGCATTCTCTTTCATTATGAGTTCACTGTGGGTGAGTCCCAACTTATGAGGCTCCCCCACCGTAGAAGCTCAAGAATTAGGTGCTCAAAAAGCGAAAAATCCGGGCGGACCATAGTGTCAGAACCACCTTCTAACAGTATATATATATATATATATATATATATATATATATATATATATTACCTAGTGGCAGTCATCATGGGTAGTTATAGTTAGGTCAGCGTTTCCATAGGAGATGCCTCTTTTGTTTTACTAATAACGTTAGTGGCGTTTGATGAATCTTCAAGAAATGTGCCTAAATTAGTGCTCATTTTTGCCTATTTAGTGCATGGAAAGTTTTGAGGTGATCCATTAAGGGGGGCAGAGAAAAAAGAGGGTCCAATATGCAAAATTCCTATGCATGTTTCATAGACTTTTTTATGCATTGCTACTGCAAAAACTGCTGAAAGGGATTACACCAAATTTGTCAGGAAGCTAGATCTTGGTCCAGAATGCAGGCTTTTTGTGACTTAGTGTGAATCTGTTCCATAGTTTTAGAGATATTAAGGTTAAAATATATTTGTGTATCTGGACGGTTGGGTTTGAGGGACTCTTGCAATAGTCCATCGAACTCAATTTAAAAATATGAATTCTGATTGGCCCAGGGGGCTTTTTTCCCCAGGACCAATTCATTTCCACAGGAGACACATTCCTGTGGGAGCAAGTGCCCTGATTGGCTGCCTGCAACATGAAGTAAAATGTTGCAGGAAACCATTACAGAACTCTGGGCTTAGTACCTAGTCCTGAGTTTAATTTAAAAAAAAAAGAGGCAGGGTAGGGATAACATGCCCATCTATGCCTTATGGGTGGGTCCAAGAGGGACCCTCCCGGGCCAATATAAAAAAATATATTTTTTAGAAAGCCACATCTTATTTTAAAAAGAACACCTACCTAGGTTTTATATTTAAATATTTCCATCCCCAAGTGGGCCAGGAGTCGAGGGTCTTTATTTAAAGTACTGGTGGAGGGAATGTGAGAGGAGCCTCATTTCCCTGCCGCATTTCTAGCCTCAGGGACCCCTTATCCCGGGGTCAAATACTTGAAAGAGGGGAGAGGGGCATGATGACCTGCTCCCCGAGCCACTAATGGGCCCTTGGGACCCGAACCCCTGGGGATACATTTTCAAACATAGGGGAGGGGGTGCATGGCCTCCCTCTCTGATCCTCAGTGCCACCATGCCCCAAAGCAGGCTCAAACACTGTGTCCCGGGGAGAACACCCCTGGGATACAGTTGTTTCCCTGCCCATAAGGGCACAGGCAGGGAATCATATGTCTGATCCCACCCATTGGGAGCATTTTTAAGGCTCCTCCTGGGTGGGAGCAGACATGCCTTCCCTGCCCACAAGAACGAAGTGATAAGGAGGCATGTTTCCTTATGGTAGAATTTCCAGTCATGCCGACAATATACTTCCTTCATAAGGTGCATAAGGATTCAAAAGAGCCACCAGGGAGGCCCATCATTTCCAGCATTGGTTCCCTCTTTGAGAAAAGATCACAATATTTATATTTATTTCTGCCACCAAAAGTAAAACAGTTAAATTAATTTTCATGGGACACAAAATATTTCCAATGCTATTACAGAATATTCCCTGCAGAAATATACCAAATGATCACTATGGACTTCACCTTGCTATATACCTGTATTAATCATGAGCTTGGGCTGAAAGCGCGTAAATACTTTTTGAAGAAAAAACATTTTGCCGAACTGGATCATGTCAACATATTACTTGAAATGATGGAGACTATTTTAAAGAATAACTATTTTCTTTTTGGCAGTGAGGTATATCAGCAAATATGCTGAACAGCCGTGGGAAATTCATTTGCTCCAAGCTATGCGAATCTCACTATGGGATGGTGGGAGAGGAAATTTGCATGGACAGAACAAAACGAGAAATAGCTTGAAAATATCATTATCTGGCTATGTTATTTTGATGAATTATTTGTTATATAGGATGATAGTGTGGAAGAATTTAAATAATATTTTACAAGTCTTAACAGTAATCCATAAAATATTTGTTTAACACATACTATCATTGATGAAAACATTTTGTTTTTGGATCCTTTGATCTACGTGGAGAATCAGCAATTGGAAACAATGCTATTTAGAAAAAGCACTGCCACATTAATGTCCTCCATGCCAAATGCCATCATGACTGGAGATTCAAATGGAGCATGTAGGAGAGTAGGATCTGCTTCTTATAGTTACCCCCACTTTTTGCTGATGTTTCACTGTTTTTCGACTTAGCCAGACTGTGGCCCTGCTAATCAGGACCCCAGTCTATCTGCTTTCTACTCTAAATTGACTGTATGTACTTTAGGTACACTCCAGATTGGATTCTGGGGTACCCTTGTGAGTCCCTAGTATATGGTATACTATGTACCCAGGGCATAGGTACCCCAGAGGCCTACCAGGGGCTGCAGCATGTATTGTGCCACCCTTGGGAAGCCTTTTAAAATGACACAACAGGTCTGCTACAGCAGCCTGTGTAAGGTGGTGTATCCACCCCTTACTGAGATATAGGTTCCATACATCTCTCCATATCACTGCACATGTAAACCTATCAGTCACCCCTATGGCAGGCCTTAACAATCCTGAAGGCAGGGTGCTGGGTTTCATGTGAGAGGGTGCCCATGCATGAGCAGAGCCCCTCTGCAGCTTTTGGAATCTTCATTCCGGGTTTGTTTGTGATGCAGCCAGACCATATACTCTTAAGTGCATTATAACCAAACGGTAAATGCTAACTTTGGAGTGGCTGCATGGAAAACTGTCGTGTTTGGTGTTAAACACCTTGAAATCATACCCCCACACCAGTACCTGGTGTGGGAGTATGATCCCACCCTTCTAGAGGGAGAGACATGACAGCACCGGTATACCCGGTACCAGCTAACAGAGCCCTGGCATCACAAAATGGATGCTGCAGCCACAGACACAAGTCTGCCCTCCTGCTGCTGGACGAAACTCCGGCAGGGTAGGCTTGGACAATAGGTTTCCTGTCACAGGGAGGTGTGACCACCTCCCAGACAGGCTCTAGTGTATTGGGGCTGGGTGAGTGCACTCTCAGAGTGCTTTGAAGTCTGCACTGGGGGCACATTTGGTGTCCCTGTGAATAGTCCAGCTCAAACCGGTTGCAGGGGCACACAGCCCCTGCTCTGGCACGGAACTGGACAAAGGAAATGGGTGTAGCCACCCCTCTTTCCTGACCCTCCCATAGGTGGGTCCCCAGAGTTTGTCCAACCCCGTCCTTGGGTATAAAGTAGGAAACCCTGACTACAGGACATTAGATTACACCTGGACTAAACTCTGATACCAGAAACCAAGTACTTCGACGATCTGCACGACGCTGGATGACTGAAGAATCTCCCTTGGAGTAAAGGAGTTACTCCCCTGCAAGGCAGGCACCTCCAATGCAACTGACCGGTTGGCATCTCCAAGCTCCGACGGACTCCAAAGAATATTTCCACACAGGAGGTGGGTTTTCCTAGGTCTCTGAGGTCGATCTGTGCCCACAGCAAGTCAGAGGCCCATATCCCTCGTGGAAGACCATGCAACCTGAACCCCTGGACACCGCAACTATTTGCAGAAGCATCATCTTTCCGGCGACCCCTGAGGCTGAGCTTTGGATTACTTGTAGCCCTGACCCCGAGCAATAACTGCACTGACGATGGTTGGCCTACACTCAACGAGTGTTCCGTGGGCCGCCATTTTGTGATTCCTCTTGAGGTCCCTTTGCAATCCCTGGTCCATTGACCTGTGGGTCCCCAAGAAGGCAACTCTAACTTTTATTGAGCTTCCCTGATTGCTCCAGATGTGCCCTGACTCTCCATTGCTTGGTGAGTCCCCAGGACCTTGCTGGTCTGCACAGAAGCATCTTTTCTCTTCCTGCGTGGGTTGCTGTTGCCAAGGCTTGTTGTGGTCAATCCAATCACCGACACCCCGGCACTCGACATCCTTTGTGGGACAGCTCGAATCCGGCTCCTGGTTGTCATCGACATCTCCAGGACCCCGTGGTTGCAGAGTCAAGCTTCACCTCTTCGCACCTGAAGCACCCAACATTGGTGGGCATTCGATTGCTCCGCTCCTGGTCACTGGCTAGTGACCCAGACTCTGTCCCCTCTGCTTTCAGGCTCTTCACATCTTTGATCCAGGCTTGTATCACCCCGGACACTTTTCTCCTTCACGGCAGCAGCACTTTGCAGCAGATCGCCATTGAAAACGACGACGATTCCCGACACCTTTTGACACCTATGCACCCGGCTTCCCTGGGTGAGGTAACTCGAGTACTCCGGTGCTCCCGTGGGTGTTGGCCCTAGAACCCCTTAAGTCTAAAGGGGTTTGCTCAAAGTCCTCTCCTAAGTGTCCTTTTGCTTTAAAATTCCAACCGCGACTTTCCGCATTGAATCCTACGGCGCTCGCGGCTGTGTTCTCACACTGCACACGTCCCCCGTGGGTCTCCTGTGTCACTACCTTGGGTGGTTCCTTGGGGTCCCAGCGATTCTACGTGCTCTAGGCACTGTGTCTAGTCAAGTCGTGGTTCTTATACCACTTTCTTAGTATATGGTTTGGTCTCCCCCTGGAGCCCACTGTATATTGTGCTATTTACTGTCGTTTTAATACTGTGATACTGTGTATCTTGAACTCTAATCTCATAAAGAGATTAGTAGTTAGTGTTTAGAAATAAATACATATATTTTATATATATCTTGTGTGGTTCTCCTTTCATTTTGTTATTCAAGAGGTTATAATCTGGTAAACCAAGCTGCTTTACACTCCTTCAAGACTTAGCCTGAAGGCTGCTCTCCATAGCTACCACTAGGATAGCTTTCATTAAAGGTTGTCTTTAAACCTATCATCAATAAGGGTCATTTGGACTGGTGCAAGGTGCCCACTATAACTAGTGGACAGCATATACCAGGCCAACTTCTCACATTGGTGTGCAGCGGTTGGATTCAAGCTTGCTATTGCTTTACCAGATAATCTCTTTGAAGTGACTAACTGAAAACCACTATAGGTACATATAAATCAAGTTTAGAATACAGTAAGTTCTACTGAACTTAGAGTTGTGTGTCAAGGGTTTAGCACACCCTTTCTACAACTCAAGAGAGTTTCAGTTCCCACTAGAGTATGTAGGTGCATACACCACACCACACTAGAATGTCTGCAAGGCCTGAAGTAAGTGACTCCTTGCCCACTAGGTATGACAATCTCACATTCCAGGAATTGAGAAATATGTGTACCTCTAGGAGACTGAAAACAGGGAGACATGCAAGCACTCAACGCCTCATAGAGGCTTTGCTGTTAGATGACCTCAGAAAGACACCAGGGTCTGATGTGGCAGGCAGGTTGGGTGGGGCAGTAGAAGAGGAAAGGCCAGGTAGTGAAAACTACTATGACCCAGACTCTGATGCTGGCCAGAGGGATCAAAATGATTCCCACCTGGAAAATCCAATTCTTCCTGAAGGAGAGGAAGGCCTCAGTGGCCCCCTCTTAACTCCCCCAGGAAGGGTTAATAGTCTACCAAGAAGATCAAGATCTCCTTCTCAGGAATATAATCATTCTGGTACTTCTATAGGGTCCTCTGCTTCTCATAAAAGGGGATCTTCTTATGAGAAGAAATGCCAACTGCTTGATTTTGAGAGAGCTAAGCTGAGAATCAAGAGAGAGCAATTGGCCTTAGACAGGGCATCCCTGGAGCTTCAGAAAGCTTCACAAAAGTTGGGGCTAGAGACCCATGGTGGCAGCAACAGTGTCCCTAGAGGTAGAGATCATACTCATGACCCTAGGAACCTGAACAAGATTGTCCCTCCCTACCAGAGTGGGGATGACATCCACAAATGGATAACTGCACTGGAAAGGGCCTGTAAGGTACAGAGGGTCCCTCAGGAGCAGTGGGCAGCAATCTTGTGGCTCTCCTTTGCAGACAAAGGTAGAGACAAGCTCCTCACTGTAAGAGAAGAGGATGCTGACAACTACAAAGTCCTGAAGAGTGCTCTGATTGAAGGGTTTGGCCTAACCACTGAACAATACAGGTTAAAGTTCAGAGATACCCAAAAGGCACAGACTCAGGACTGGGTTGACTTTGTTGATTGTGCTACTAAGGCTCTGGAAGGCTGGTTACTTGGCAGTAAGGTGTGTGATTTCAAAGGATTGTATAATTTGATCATGAGAGAGCAGATCCTTAACAACTGTCAAAATCAACTGTTGCATCAGTACCTGGTGGACTCTGATCTGACCTCTCCCCAAGAATTGGGTCAGAAGGCAGACAAGTGGGTCAGAGCCGAGGCAGAAGGTTCAGAACCAAGGTGGTGACTCTAAGAAGCAAGATTCTAAGAACTCTGATAAGGGTGGGAAAAAGGGTAAAGACCAGAAGTCTTCTCAAGGGCCCCAAAAATCTGCATCTGGTGGGGAGTCCCAATCAAACAAAGGAAAAGGCCAAAAGAAACCATGGTGTAAAATCTGTAAGCAGAAAACCCATTGGACTAGTGATTGTACAAAGACCAAAGACTCAACTCCAGCCACCATTGCCCCTAAGGCAACTGTTCCCCCTAGTTCAGCTCCAAGTGGTGGTGTTCCTAATAAGGGTGTAGTAGGGTTAACCCTGGGATCTGAGATGGACTCTGGCCTAGTCAGAGTTCCAACTCAGGCTGTACTGATCTGTGATGGAGACATAGATATGTCCTCCTATGTGAGTCCCAGTAATCTGGGCAAATACAGACAGCAGCCCTTAATTAATGGAAGAGAGGCTTTGGCATACAGGGACACAGGAGCAAGTGTCACAATGGTGACAAAAGATCTTGTAGCCCATGAACAGATTATACTTGGTGAAATGTACCAAGTAACCAATGCTAGCAATGTCAGGACAGACCAATCCCTGGCAGTTGTTAATTTCTCCTGGGGAGGGGTAACTGGCCCTAAGAAGGTTGTGGTAAGTGCAGACCTCCCTGTTGAATGCTTGCTTGGAAATGATTTGGAAAGTTCAGCTTGGGCTGAAGTTGAACTCAGGACCCATGCAGAAATGTTGGGCATCCCTGCAGAAGTGTTTGCTATGACCAGGTCACAGGCAAAAATGTCTAAAACTGAACAGGCCCTGGATTCTGGAATAAGGGACCAGGTGCCTCCCAAGAGGAGGAGCAGTAGGGTTAAGGCAGTGTCTTCCTCCCTGCCTCAGAAAGCAGATTAGTCTCTTGAGGGAGATGATCTCAGTCCTGAAGAAGGAACTGTCCCAGAGGAGCTTGAGCCTGATCAGGTTGAGTTCTTGGGTACCAGGGGCCCTTCTAGGGCAGATCTGAGCCAGGAGCAACTGAGCTGCCCCTCTCTTGAACCCCTCAGACAGCAAGCTGCTGTTGAGGCTGCTGGGAGTGCTAGTGGTACCCATAGGATCTATTGGGATGATGGACTCCTTTACTCAGAGTGTAGAGACCCCAAGCCTGGAGCCACCAGGAGGTTTGTTATACCTCTGAAGTTTAGGAGCTTCCTATTGACCCTAGCACATGATATCCCATTGGCAGGTCACCTAGGCCAAAACAAGACTTGGGACAGAATTATCCCTCACTTTCATTGGCCTCATATGTCTGAAGACACCAAGGAGTTTTGTCGCTCCTGTGTTACCTGTCAAGCCAGTGGTAAGGCAGGTAGCACCACAAAGGCCCCCCTGATACCACTACCTGTGGTGGGGGTTCCCTTTGAGAGGGTAGGGATTGACATTGTTGGTCCCCTAGACCCCCAAACAGCATCTGGGCACAGGTTTATCCTAGTGGTGGTGGACCATGCCACTAGGTACCCAGAAGCAATTCCCCTCAGGACCACCACAGCTCCTGTGGTGGCAAGGGCCCTCCTGGGAATCTTTTCCAGGGTGGGTTTTCCTAAGGAGGTAGTATCAGACAGAGGTGCAAACTTCATGTCTAGTTACTTGACTGCTATGTGGAAGGAGTGTGGAGTAAATTATAAATTTACCACCCCTTATCACCCACAATGCAATGGTTTAGTTGAAAGGTTCAACAAAACCTTGAAGGGCATGATTAAAGGTCTCCCAGAAAAGCTTAGGCGCAGATGGGACATACTTTTGCCCTGCCTTCTCTTTGCCTACAGAGAGGTTCCACAGAAGGGGGTTGGTTACAGCCCATTTGAGCTTTTGTTTGGACATCCAGTTAGGGGTCCATTGACTCTAGTGAAGGAGGGATGGGAGTTACCTCTCAAACCCCCTAAACAGGATATTGTGGACTATGTACTTGGTCTCCGCTCCCGGATGGCTGAGTACATGAAGAAGGCAACTAAAAACCTTGAGGCTAGCCAGGAATTACAAAAGGCCTGGCATGACCAAAAGGCTGTGTTGACTGTTTATCAGCCAGGACAGAAAGTATGGGTGTTGGAGCCTGTGGCCCCAGCAGCCCTCCAAGATAAGTGGAGTGGCCCCCATACCATTGTTGAACAGAAGGGAGAGGTTACCTATCTGGTGGACCTTGGAACTCCCAGGAGCCCCCACAGGGTGCTCCATGTCAACAGACTGAAACCATATGTTGACAGGGCAGACATGGGCTTGCTCATGGCTACTGATGAGGGACAGGAGGAAGAGAGTGATCCACTCCCTGACCTGCTCTCTCAGAACCCTGATGATGGATCAGTAGATGGTGTAGCCTTGGCAGGCAGCCTCACTGACCAGCAGCAAACTGATTGCAGAAGAGTTCTCAATCCGTTCAGACATATGTTCTCTCTGAATCCAAGTCAGACTACCTGGTGCACTCATGAGGTGGACACTGGGGACAGTCTGCCTGTTAAAAATAAGATTTACAGGCAACCTGACCATGTCAGGGACTGCATCAGGACTGAAGTCCAGAAGATGTTGGATTTGGGTGTGATTGAACCCTCAGATAGCCCTTGGGCTAGTCCAGTAGTCTTAGTGCCTAAACCTCACACCCAGGGTGGTAAGAGAGAGATGAGGTTTTGTGTAGACTACAGAGGTCTCAATGCAGTCACTAGGACTGATGCCCATCCCATACCAAGGGCAGATGAGCTCATAGACACTTTGGCCTCAGCCAAGTTTCTCAGCACATTTGACCTGACAGCTGGCTACTGGCAGATCAGGCTAGCTGATGATGCAAAGCAAAAAACAGCATTCTCAACCCCTAGTGGGCATTATCAATTTGTGGTAATGCCCTTTGGTTTGAAGAATGCCCCTGCCACTTTTCAAAGGTTGGTGAACAAAGTCCTTACAGGCCTGGAAGCCTATAGTGCAGCATATCTAGATGATATTGCTGTCTTTAGCTCCACCTGGGAGGATCACCTGGTCCACCTGAGAAATGTTTTGGAGGCCCTTCAAAAAGCAGGCCTAACTATCAAGGCCACCAAGTGCCAGATAGGGCAGATTCAGGTTGTGTACCTGGGCCACCTTGTGGGTGGAGGCCAGGTTCAACCATTGCAGAGCAAAATACAGACCATAATGGACTGGGTTGCTCCAACTACCCAGACTCAGGTCAGAGCTTTCTTGGGCCTGACTGGGTACTACAGAAGATTTGTCAAAGGGTATGGATCCATAGTGACCCCTTTGAATGACTTAACTTCTAAAAGAATGCCAAAGAAAGTTCAGTGGACAGTTAGCTGTCAAAAGGCATTTGATGACCTGAAGCAGGCCATGTGCACTGCTCCCATTCTGCAAAGTCCTGATTACTCCAAACAATTCATTGTCCAAACAGATGCATCTGAGTTGGGGGTAGGGGCTGTGTTATCACAATTGAATGATGAAGGTCAGGATCAACCAGTAGCTTTTATTAGCAGAAGGTTGACCCCCCCAGAGAGAAACGTTGGTCAGCCATTGAGAGGGAGGCCTTTGCTGTGGTTTGGGCCTTGAATAAGCTGAGGCCATACTTGTTTGGCACTCACTTCATTGTTCAGACAGACCACAAGCCCCTCTTATGGCTAAAACAGATGAAGGGTGAAAACCCTAAACTTTTGAGGTGGTCCATTTCCCTACAGGGGATGGACTATACAGTAGAACATAGACCTGGGAGTAACCATGCCAATGCAGATGGACTCTCCAGATATTTCCACTTAGAACATGAAGACTCAACTGGTCAAGGTTAGTTTAATGTCCTGACGTTTGGGGGGTTGTGTAGGAGAGTAGGATCTGCTTCTTATAATTACCCCCACTTTTTGCTGATGTTTCACTGTTTTTCGACTTAGCCAGACTGTGGCCCTGCTAATCAGGACCCCAGTCTATCTGCTTTCTACTCTAAATTGACTGTATGTACTTTAGGTACACTCCAGATTGGATTCTGGGGTACCCTTGTGAGTCCCTAGTATATGGTATACTATGTACCCAGGGCATAGGTACCCCAGAGGCCTACCAGGGGCTGCAGCATGTATTGTGCCACCCCTGGGAAGCTTTTAAAATGACACAACAGGTCTGCTACAGCAGCCTGTGTAAGGTGGTGTATCCACCCCTTACTGAGATATAGGTTCCCTATATCTCTCCATATCACTGCACATGTAAACCTATCAGTCACCCCTATGGCAGGCCTTAACAATCCTGAAGGCAGGGTGCTGGGTTTCATGTGAGAGGGTGCCCATGCATGAGCAGAGCCCCTCTGCAGCTTTCAGAATCTTCATTCCGGGGGTGTTTGTGATGCAGCCAGACCATATACTCTTAAGTGCATTATAACCAAACTGTAAATGCTAACTTTGGAGTGGCTGCATGGAAAACTGTTGTGTTTGGTGTCAAACACCTTGGAATCATACCCCCACACCAGTACCTGGTGTGGGAGTATGATCCCACCCTTCTAGAGGGAGAGACATGACAGCACCGGTATACCCGGTACCAGCTAACAGAGCCCTGGCATCACAAAATGGATGCTGCAGCCACAGACACGAGTCTGCCCTCCTGCTGCTGGACGAAACTCTGGCAGGGGAGGCTTGGACAATAGGTTTCCTGTCACAGGGAGGTGTGACCACCTCCCAGACAGGCTCTGGTGTATTGGGGCTGGGTGGGTGCACTCTCAGAGTGCTTTGAAGTCTGCACTGGCGGCACATTTGGTGTCCCTGTGCATAGTCCAGCTCAAACCGGTTGCAGGGGCACACAGCCCCTGCTCTGGTGCGAAACTGGACAAAAGAAATGGGTGTAGCCACCCCTCTTTCCTGACCATCCCATAGGTGGGTCCCCAGAGTTTGTCCAACCCCTTCCTTGGGTATAAAGTAGGAAACCCTGACTACAGGACTTTAGATTACACCTGGACTAAACTCTGATACCAGAAACCAAGTACTTCGACGATCTGCACGACGCTGGATGACTGAAGAATCTCCCTTGGAGTAAAGGAGTTACTCCCCTGCAAGGCAGGCACCTTCAACGCAAATGACCGGTTGGCATCTCCGAGCTCCGACGGACTCTGAAGAATATTGCCACACAGGATGTGGGTTTTCCTAAGTTTCTGAGGTTGATCTGTGCCCACAGCAAGTCTGAGGCCCGTATCCCTCGTGGAAGACCGTGCAACTTGAACCCCTGGACACTGCAACCGTTTGCAGAAGCATCAGCTTTCCGGCAACCCCTGAGACTGAGCTTTAGGTTACTTGTAGCCCTGACCCCGAGCAGTAACTGCACTGAAGATTGTTGGTCTACACTCAACGAGTGTTCCGTGGGCCGCCATTTTGTGATTCCTCTTGAGGTCCCTTCGCGATCCCTGGTCCGTTGACCTGTGGGTCCCCAAGAAGGCAACTCTAACTTTTATTGGGCTTTCCTAGTTGCTCTAGACGTGCCCTGACTCTCCATTGCTTGGTGAGTCCCCAGAACCTTACTGGTCCGCACAGAAGCATCTTTTCTCTTACTGCATGGGTTGCTGTTGCCAAGGCTTGTTGTGGTCAATCTGATCACTGATACCCCAGCACTCGACATCCTTTGTAGGACAGCTCGAATCCGGCTCCTGGTTGTCGTTGGCATCTCCAGGACCCCGTGGCTGCAGAGTCAAGCTTCACCTCTTCGCACCTGAAGCACCCGACATCGGTGGGCATTCGATTGCTCTGCTCCTGGTCACTGGCTAGAGACCCAGACTCTGTCCCCTCTGCTTTCAGGTTCTTCACATCTTCGATCCAGGCTTGGATCACCCCGGACACTTTTCTCCTTCACGGCAGCAGCACTTTGCAGCAGATCGCCATTGAAAACGACGACGATTCCCGACACCTTTTGACACCTATGCACCCGGCTTCCCTGGGTGAGGTAACTCGAGTACTCCGGTGCTCCCATGGGTGTTGGCCCTAGAACCCCTTAAGTCTAAAGGGGTTTGCTCAAAGTCCTCTCCTAAGTGTCCTTTTGCTTTAAAATTCCAACCGCGACTTTCCGCATTGAATCCTACGGCGCTCGCGGCTGTGTTCTCACACTGCACACGTCCCCCGTGGGTCTCCTGTGTCACTACCTTGGGTGGTTCCTTGGGGTCCCAGCGATTCTACGTGCTCTAGGCACTGTGTCTAGTCAAGTCGTGGTTCTTATACCACTTTCTTAGTATATGGTTTGGTCTCCCCCTGGAGCCCACTGTGTATTGTGCTATTTACTGTTGTTTTAATACTGTGATACTGTGTATCTTGAACTCTAATCTCATAAAGAGATTAGTAGTTAGTGTTTAGAAATAAATACATATATTTTATATATATCTTGTGTGGTTCTCCTTTCATTTAGTTATTCAAGAGGTTATAATCTGGTAAACCAAGCTGCTTTACACTCCTTCAAGACTTAGCCTGAAGGCTGCGCTCCATAGCTACCACTAGGATAGCTTTCAATAAAGGTTGTCTTTCAACCTATCATCAATAAGGGTTGTTTGGACTGGTGCAAGGTGCCCACTATAACTAGTGGACAGCATATACCAGGCCAACTTCTCACAGAGCATACCTTATGGAGAAATTCTAAGATACAAAGAAACTGTTCCACAGAAAATGAGCTCAATATTAATCTCCCAAGAGTGAAAAGAGACTTCTATCTTGGGGGTACCCTTCTAAAGTCCTAGAGGAAGCAGAAGAACAAATGAAGCTGACAACAAGAACTGAGCTTCTAAAAAAACTAAAATGAAAGAGCTTAAAGATAATGGAAACATAGGATTGGTCATCTCTTACAATAAAAAAGTGAATTCTATTAGAAGGATCATGAGAAAACATTGTCATTTAATAATTAATGACAGTGACCTAAGAGACAAAATTGGCCCATTTCTGAAATTGACGTTCAAAAAGGCACCCTCACTTTCTAGAATTCTGACAAGCAGCTATTTTTTTTCACAAGGAGAAGAAGAAAAAGTAGGATCATGGCTTAAATCTGAAGAAAGTAATGGGTTTTGGAAGTGTGCTAAAGGTAAAGCTTGCAGATATGACATTTCATTAAAGGAATATTCAATGAAGAAAAGGACATATTCAATCAGAAAGACAATCACTTGTAAGAGCACCTTTGTGGTTTACATTTTAAAACATCCATGTGATCTATTATACATAGCAAGTACGACTTATCAGTTGCAGCAATGAATACTGGAATATCTACAGGCAATAAAGAACAAAGATAGGAAATATTCCATAGCAAGACATTATAAAACAACACCTGATGGGGATGTGTCATCTTTGAAATTTTGGGGCATTGACAAATTTGAAAAAAACAATAGGGAGGAGACAGAATACATCTATTAAGACAACGGAAATCAAAATACATAATCAAATGCAGAACAAAAACCCCATATGGACCTAACCTAGATGAGAAACTTCATGTGCAGTTGTAAATAATATTTTGAGAGCAATATTTAGCATCAGTTTGCCAAGAATAATCTGTAATCAGTTTTGATAAGAAAAAAAAATCTTTGGATCAAGGATTTGTGACAGTGAACATTATGTATTGATATAAAATAACAGTTAATCACATAGAAATCGGTAAAGAAGTTTAAAGGTAAACCCACTAGAGGGTGATACAGGGCGTAGAAGCAAATGGAAAGATATGATATATGCTCACTAGCAGGAAAAGTGTTAGCACAGTCGGATTTTGGATTTGAGTTTGTTGATATGTTTATTTATTTTTAATGAAAACACTATTAATGTGGTAACTAAATTGAAAGTCGTCTCTATGACATGAGACCTAGCGAGAAATACAAAAAATGATTGGGTAATTGGGTTTGAAATGTTATGTTATGTTAATTTGTATAGTGCACTAATCACCAAAGAGGGTATCCAGACACTTGGGCAAGCATTGTAGGTGTGTGGTCCAAAGGTGCTTAGATAAAGAATCAGACCTTCAGTTTCTTGTGGAACTCAATAAGTGAGGAGGAGGCTCTGATGTGTTGAGGGAGGTCTTTCAGTGTCTTGGGTGCGATGTAGGAGAATGAGCAACCTCCTTTTTTGCTTTTGCAGGTATGGCGGGGCATGTGTGTGTGAGTGAGAGTGAGGCAGAGCATAGGTGTCTGGTGGGTTGGCGAAAGTGTATGTGGCTGTTCAGGTATTCTGGTGTTGTGTTGTGTAGGGCTTTGTATGTGTGTGCAAGAAGTTTGGATTGGCTACGCTTGTCAACGAGGAGCCAGTGAAGCTTCCTAAGGTGTGGAGTGATGTGGGTGCAGTGTGGGAGATCAAGTATAAGTCTTGCGGCTGCGTTCTGGATGGTCTGAAGTCTGTGTAGGAGTTGTTTGGAGGCTCCAGCGTAGAGAGTGTTACCATAGTTCAGCCTGCTGGTGATGAGTGCTTGTGTGACAGGCTGTCCGGTGTTCTGAGGCAACCATTTGAAGATCTTTCTCAGCAAGCGTGGGATGTGGATGCCAAAGATGCACACTTTGTTGACTTGAGTCGTTATGTTGAGCTTGTCACCTAAGATGATTCCTAAATTTCTTGCATGGTCTGTGGGTGTGGGTGTTGATCCTAGCTCCGACAGACACCAGGTGGAATCCCATGGGGAGGTCTTGTTGCCAAAGACCAGTACAAAAGTCAGAGTTGAGCATCAAGCAGTTGGTTCGCATTCCAATCTGCTATCATGTTCATGCAATTGGTGAAGCTGGTTCTGGTGGCGTTTGTCTTGTCAGTCAGGGAGAGGATGAGTTTGGTGTCATTGGAGTAGGAGATGACGGTGATGTCTTGTGATCAGATGATGCTGGCGAGTGGTGTCATGTATATGTTGAAAAGAGTGGGGTTGAGGGACGATCCCTGTGGGACAATGCATATGTGGTCTCACGGCTACACTGCCGTCCTTGGAGGTGGGAAACCAAGGTTCGAGCCTCGGGGTCGACTCCACATCCTGTGATTCTGGGCAAATCACTTAATCTCCCCGCGCGTACCAAAAAAAAAATGAATGTGTCCTTGTGTAATGTAACTGGTGCTTATGTAAAGCGCTCCAATACCTTCGGGTCGAGTTCGTGCTATATAAATCTGCAAAAAAAATATATATCAGTTTCTCTGATTTGAAGGGTGGCAGCCTGACCCTTTGGGTTCTTTTTTTGAGGAAGGAACAGATCCATTTGAGAGTAGATCCTTGTATGCCAATCTCATGGAGTCTTCTGATGAGGGTGTTGTGGGAGTCAGTGTCGAAGGCTGCGGAGAGGTTGAGCAGGATGAGGGCTGCTGTTTTTCCTTGGTCCAGGATGTTTTTAATGTCATTGGTGGCTGCGATGAGTGCTGATTATGTGTTGTCTAGAAGATGGTGAAGTTCGAGGTGGGTTGTGAGTTGCTTGTTAACTGCCTTCTCAATCACTTTGGCTGGATGGGGGAGCAGGGAGATGGGTCAGAAGTTGCTCAGTTGATTCAGGTTGGCTGTGGGCTTCTTGAGGAGGGCATTGATTTCTGCAAATTTTGATTCATCTGGGAAAGTGGCGGACATGATGGAGGTGTTGATGATGTGGGTCAGGGTCATGCTGATTGGTGACGTTCCAAGTTTGAAGATCTGGTGGGGGTATGGTTGGGTCTGAGTGGATGATTTGCACGATTGCTGCTGTCTTGTTTCCGGTAAGGGTTGTCCATTCAGTCAGATGGCCGTCTTCGTTGGTGGTGGGAAGGTTAGCAATGAGTTCTCTGGGGTTGGGTTGTTGAAAATGCTGTACATGTTTGCAATTTTGCTGTGGAGGATGTTGGAAAGGTTGCAGCTGAGTTGTTGGGAGGCAGCAATGTTGTTGACAGTGACTGATGGCGAGGTGAAATCCTTGACGAATGCTGATCATAAGCTGTTTTTAATTGGAATTTGGTGATAGGTTGATAATGAACTAGAGTATACCAGAATGCATTGCATCAGTAATGCCCACTAGCGGGCATGAACTAGTATAATTTGATTTTTGTTTGGAAGTTGAAGATATGTACAATTTTAGTTGAAACAAAATTAATGTGGCGATTGAATTTAAAGTTATCTCTACTACATAACACTTACCCAAGAACATCAAAAATGATTTCACAAATTGGGTTTGAGATGCTGAACATAAACTATGTTTAACTGGAATTTGGAGTTTATTTTTATTAATGTAGTACTGATACCACAATGCATTGCATAAGGATTTAAATGGTAAAAGGACAACATAAATAACAGGAGAAAATGGCTTCTTGCATATGTGATCAAGACTGGCAAGTCGAGACGTGTCCTATCTGATGTTGTATTTTGTTACAATAAAAAAATCCTTCCCAGAGATCCGCCTTCATAAATTGCATTGGATACAGGAGTGGATATACTAAGAAGAAGGCACCGGCAGGAAATCTATCTATCTATCTATCTATCTATCTATCTATCTATCTATCTATCTATCTATCTATCTATCTATCTATCTATCTAACTATCTATCCACACAACCAAGTGCTCCTTCCGGATCCCTCGGTCCATTGGAAGGTGGTGTGATGTGCGGGCGGAGCCTGCCAGTCCTAAATGCCACACAAGGAATCCAAATGAAGAGCACACTCGGGGAGTTACACAGAGTGCAGGTTTACTAGTCCAGTTATGCGTTTCAACAGCGAGCTGTCTTGATCACACAGCTAGCTGTTGAAACGCTTACTGGGGGTCCCCAGTAGGTAGTTACAGTTAGGATGCAGTTTCCATAGAATTTTTTTTTTTCTTGCCAATCACTTTGGTGCTGTTTGATGAATCCTCATGAAATTTCCAAAACTAGTTTGCCACTCAATTCAACTGCTGTCTTGAAAGTTTCGGGGTGATCCATCAAGTAGGGGCGAGAAAAAGGGGGTAGTCCCAAAACAAGTTTTCCTCATGTTATTTTCTGTAGGAACTTTAGACAAGGCTACAGCCTGAACTACTGAAGGGAATTACACCAAATATGGCAGAAAGGTAGATGTTGGTTTAGGGAAGTGCCTTTTTGTGATTTGGTGTAAATCCGTTCAGCAGTTGTGGAGTTATTTAAAGAAATTTCCAGTTGTATATATAGGGAAGAGGAGGATCCGCGACCCCTTCCAATCTCTTTCTGAGATCTATTTGGTTGCCAACACTTCAAACCCAGAAGTGTTGGAAACACCCTGACCCCCTAGGCTTCTTGGGAGCATCCCACAAGGACACTACAGGGCCAAACAAGCATTTTGTATTAAAAAATTGGTGGGAGTCGCGCTGGATCTGCGGCTCCGCTGAATAGTTTTTTAAAAAGAAACTTCGGGCCAGGTCCCAGGGGCATTTGCATATTATAGGGAGGGGGGCACATGAGCCCCCACTCCTGGGGCTTACTAATGCCTTTCTTATGCTTGCTAATGCCCTAGGGACCACCACCTCCCCGGAACTTCTTTTTAAATGAATGCGGCGAAGGCCCGTATGTCCTTCCCTGTTGACCCGGGGACCACCAGCTCCCCAGGGCTGATTTATTTATAAATGGGGGGCCTCTTGATCCCCCCCAGCCACTACCATGACCACTACCTCCCCGGGCAAAATTCAAGCAAGGGCGGGTTACACGGCCCCCCTCCTGGAGCCATTAATGGCTCTGGGGAATGCCAACCCCATGGCCAGCTCCTGCTATGCCCTAGGGTGCCCACCCCCGGGACATAGCTGTTTGCTATGGCTTGGTGGAAGCTTTACCGTTCCCACAAAGCCATAGCAAACACTCCGCTTCCAGCAAGAGAGTACACTTAAATATGCTCTCGCTCGCTGGAAGTGGAGCAAAATTGCTTTCACACACAGTGAGCTGTATTTCTAGCCGCTCCCTGTGTCTGGAAGCAATGCTGACTCCCGCGGGAGGTGGGGAGCCAGCAGGGATGACAGGGGTCTTAAGGCTCCCTCCGCAATCCCCAACAGTTGTTAGTGTGTGCCCTGGGTGGAACCAGGGTACCCACAATAGAGGCCAAGCCCAGAGGGAGGAGGTTTCCGGTGGTGAAATTGGCCCGGGAGGGGGCCACTAGGCCCCCATTAATTTTTAACTTTAAATTAAAAAATAATGGCCTGGGCCCTCGGGTCTTCGGGGCCAAAATCGGACTGGGAGAGGGGCCACACGCCCTCCTCCCCTAATATATAAAACAATATTTTTTTAAAACCTGGACCAGCAAGTCATCGGAGACCCGCCCCCTTTTAGCACCTCTCTACAAACGTGCCTCCTGGCACACAACTGGTTGGGGGATAAAGTTCCCTTGGCTGCAGAGAATCCTTGGGGGCCAACAACCCCTCCTGTTACCTCTAGTAAGTCCCACACAGGGGGAATGCTGAGAGGAGATCGGAGGCCCGCCTCCTTTCTGCACCACTCTGCAAACTTGCCTCCTGGTGCACTACTGATTGGGGGATGAAGTCCCATTGAATGCTGAGAGTTATTGAGGGCCAGTAACCCCTTCTGTTACTTCCAGTAAGTCCCACACAGCAGGATTGCTGAGAGGTCTTTGAAGGCCACGCCCCCTTTCTCCACCACTCTGCAAACACAGCTCCTGGCATACTACTGGTTGGAGGATGTAGTACCCTTGGCTGCTGAGGGTCCTTCTGGGGCCACCAACCCCTCCTGTTGCCTCGAGTAAGTCACACACAGCAGGATGGTTGAGAGGTCATCCAAGGCCCTGCCCCCTTCCTCCACCACACTGCAAATGCACCACCTGGCATACTACTGGTTTGGGGTGAAGTCCCTTTAGATGCTGAGGGTCCTTGGGAGCCCACAACCTCTCCTGTTACCTCCAGTAAGTCCTACACAGTGGGATTGCTGAGATCTCATGGGAGGTCCCGCCCTCTTTCTCCACTACTCTGCAAACACGCCTCCTGTCGCACTACTGGTTGGGGATGCAGTCCCCATGGATGCTGAGGGTCCTTCGGGGCCAACAACCTCTCCTGTTACCTCCAATAAATCCCACACAGCGGGATTGCTGAGAGGTCATCCAAGGCCCGTCCCCTTTCTCTATCACATGGCAAATGCACCACCTGGCATACTACTGGTTGGGGGTGAAGTCCATTTAGATGCTGAGGGTCTTTGGGGGTAAACAACCCCTCCTATTACCTCTAGTAAGTCCCACAAAGTGGGATTGCTGAGAGCTCGGGGGAGTCCCAAATCCCTTTCTCCACCACTCTGCAAATGCACCTCCTGGTGCACTACCGGCTGGTGGATGAAGTCCCATTGGCTTCTGAGGGTCCTTGGGGACAACAACTGCTCCTGTTACTTCCAGTAAGTCCCACACTGCGGGATTGCTGAGAGGTCATCCGAGGCTCGGCCCCTTTCTCCACCACTCTGCAAACACACCTTGTGGTGCACTAATGGTTGGGGAATGAAGTCCCCTTGGATGCTGAGGGTCCTTGGGGGCCAACAACTCCTCCTGTTACCAGCAGTAAGTCCCACACAGTGGGATTGCTGAGAGCTGGTTGGAGGTCCCGTTCCCTTTCTCCACTACTCTGCAAATGCGCCTAGATGTTAAAAAAACATAGAAATTCAAAGGTTACAGGGACGTTATAGTTAGGAAATAGATTTTAAAAACCATATAAATTCATTGAATAAAAAATGGTTACAGGGATGTTATAGTCAGGCTCAGATTTCACTCGTACAAAACCATTGAAATTCAGCAGTTATAGTTACCTGAGCTAACTATGACTTAGGTCCCCGCAATGCACTGCTTACAACCTCACATTTTACATCACTATTGACTTGGTCAGTGACATCACTGATGACATCTCTGATGACATTCAAATGACAGCACTGATGACATCATAAAGTGAGTGTAACTGTTTTTAAGAATTTATAGGTGTTAACCATTTATACTAACCTACTACAAAAGTTAGATTTGTAAACTAATTGTACTACTAATGAGTGATACAATTTCTAACACTTGTGATCTGATCTGAGTCAGTGTGTGACTGTGTGTAGCAGTGTGTGAGTGGCTGTATGGGTGTGTAAGTGCATGCATGAGAGACTGTATGGGTGAATGAGTGGTTTTCTAAATAGGTCTGTACGTTGGTGAGTGGTTGTGTCAGTGGTTGTATGGATGTGTGAGTGGTTATGTATCTGAGTGATTCTATGGGCATGTGAGCTAGTGTGTCAGTTGTTTTGTGGGTGTATGAGTGGCTTTATGGGTGTGTTAGTGGCTGTATGGGTGTATAAGTATTTATGTGAGTAGCTGTGTGGGTGAGTGAGTGGGTGTGAGTGACTATGTTGGTGAGTGAGTGGATGTGTCAGTGGCTGTATGGGTGAGTGAGTGGCTGTGTGAGTGACTGTATGGGTGGGTGAGTGAGTGGGTGTCCGAATGGTTGTATGAGTGAGGTACTGAGTGTATTAGTGGTTGTATGGGTGAGTGAGTGGCTGTTTGAGTGACTAGTTAAGTAAGTTAGTGTGTGAGTGGTTGTATTGGAGTGTGAGTGTCTGTGCGAATGACTGTATGGGTGAGTGAGCAGATACGGGATGCTTGTATGGATGTGTGAATGGGTGTGTATGTGGTTGTGTGGGCGTATGAGTGAGTGTGTGAGTGCCTGTATCGGTGAGTGAGTGGCTGTGTTGAGAGACTGTATGGGTGTGTGAGTGGCTGTATAGCTGAATAGGTCTGTGTGTTAGTAGCTGTATGGGTGAGTTTATGGTTATGTGAGTAGCTGTGTGGGTGACTGACTGGTTGTATGAGTGGCTGTATGAGTGAGTGAATGGTTGTGTGAGTGCCTGTATGAGTGAGTGGGTGGGTGTATGAGTGGTTCTATGGATGAGTGAGTGGTTGTGTGAGTACCTTTACAGGTCTGTGAATGGGTATGTGAGTGGTTGTGTGGGTGTGTGAATGGGTGTATGAGGGTATGAGTAGGTGTGTGAATGGTTCTGTAGAAGATGTCATCAGTGATGTCATTTGAGATGTCATCAGTGGCGTCACTGACCATGTCATGAGTGATGTAATATGTGAGGTCATAAGCAGATCATTGCAGGGGCGTAAGTTATAGTTAGCTCAGGCAACTATAACTTCTGAATTTCACTTGTTTTGTACAAGTGAAATCAGAGAGAGCCTAACTATAAAGTCCCTCTAACCTTTGTTTTTTTCAGTGAATACATATACATATAATTATATATATATATATATATATATATATATATATATATATATATATATATATATATATATATATATATATATATATTATATATATATATATAAATAAATATATATATATATTCACTGAAAAAACCATAGGTTTCAGGGACGTTATAGTTACAAATTATCATGTTAAAAACCTTTGAAATTCACTGAAAAAACCATAGGTTTCAGGGACGTTATAGTTACTTGCACATTTCACTCGTACAAAACCATAGAAATTCGGCCGTTATAGTTAGTTGAGCTAACTATAACTCACGCCCCCACAATGCACTGCTGATGACGTCACATATTACATCATTCATGACATGGTCAGTGACATCACTGATGACATCACTGATGACATCATCCACGTGAAAATCTGATGCACCTCCTCATACCTTAATAAAACATTTGATACACCCATTCTAAAATACAGACTACCATTTTTGAAACAATACAGACACCAATACCAGTTACCACATACGCACGCACTGATTCCTAGGTCTACACACACATCCACTCATTCAGCCATAAAGTCACTCATACATGCAGTGACTCATCAACACAACACTATTATAGGAACTCATACACCTATACAAACACTCACACACCGCCACTCATCCAGAGTTACTCACACATCTAGTCAGTCATGCAAAGAATCAATCACACTTCTATTTACTCAGCTATACAGTTATACACACACAACCTCACTTATTCATAGTGATATTAACATATACTTACTCTCTTATACAAGTACACACTCATCCATACAGCACTCTCACAATCACTGACTCTCACGTATAGTCATTTATATACTCCAACTCTCTCATGCACTGCGTTTTACATATGTAGTTACTTGGACATGTAGCACTGAGATATCCATTCACTCACCAACACATCAATACACACACTCACCCACCCATACAGCTGTTTCCACATGCACTCTTGAACCCATACACCCAGTGAATAAAGAACTCACACATCTATGCACAAAGTCACACACCTCCCACCCACTCACACACACACACACACTCAGGCACCCATACAAATACTCAGGCAACCAATCAATAACCCATATAGACACTCATGTAGCTACTCATCAACCAATGCAGCAGCTTACACACTAATAGACAGACTGATACAGACATTCACACAGTTTAGTCACTAACCCATGAATTCAGTAAGAGACATTTAATCACTCACTTATACAGTCAGTCACACACCTACTAAATCCTCCATCCACACACTTATACAGCCACTCATTCTACAATATACCTTGGCCAATATATTTATAAAACATATTTAAACTTTACAGAAACACACAACCACTGGATGATGTCATCAGTGATGTCATTTGAGATGTCATCAGTGATGTCATCAGTGATGTCACTGACCATGTCATGAATGATGTAATATGTGACGTAATCAGCAGTGCATTGTGGGGCGTGAGTTATAGTTAGCTCAACTAACTATAACGGCCGAATTTCTATGGTTTTGTACGAGTGAAATGTGCAAGTAACTATAACGTCCCTGAAACCTATGGTTTTTTCAGTGAATTTCAAAGGTTTTTAACATGATAATTTGTAACTATAACGTCCCTGAAACCTATGGTTTTTTCAGTGAATTTCAAAGGTTTTTAAATACTAATTTCTAATTATAATGTTCATTAAACCTATCTGCTGTGCGATCCAAAAACAAGCTGGTGCTTGTAGTGTTGTGGACAGTGGACGCAACCATGTTACCTCAGGCAGTGGGGAAGATCTCGGTTATGAACCTGTGTCGTCGCCCCCTGTAAGCGGAAGCGCAGTGGGCTGGTCCAACGTACGCCACTCCAGCGTAGAAGTGTGAATAAATAGGGTGGGTTCTGGGCGTGGTTCACTTGTGTGAAAGCCAACGCGTCTGCCAGAGCGGCGACTCTCACCCTGCCACGTGGCTGCCGCCATGACTGCGGGCCTCCTCGACACAAGCCCCCTGCGAACACAGCGGCACAGCACTGCACAGTTATGTCTGTACGGACTACTGCCTTCGATCTACACTGCGGACAGCAGGGCTCACAATTCAGATTGAGTCGCGATTCCAGATGACGGAGTCCAGTAGGCATGACACATTGCTCCCAGTGCGGCCCGCCCGGACCACGCATCATCGCAGGCTGCGTACACGCTGAGCGCCAGAGGTACCACTAACTCAGTGCACCACAAGTAAACACCACGTGGCCTTATTAAGGCAGAATTCATTAAACAAAAGACATTGCTACCAGTGCAGCCCACACGGACCACACATCATCGCAGGATGCGCACACGCTGAGTGCTTCAGGTGCCACTAGCTCACTGCACCGTAAGTCATCGCCAAGTACCCTTAAACCTACATAATATCCTTTTCGTATCCTTGCTTCAAGAACTTTTTTGATATCAATTATAGCTTTAGTACAATAACCAAATTCATCTTGCAAGTCCAAAGGAACACTGAATGGCAGTCTACACTGCGGACAGCAGAGCTCACAATTTGAATTCAGTCTTGATTTATTAATTGCAGACAGAATTGTATTCTATGTCGTTGAATCTTCTCAAGAGGAAGTGACAAAAAGCTTTCCTCGATGGCTTTGCTGATGGCTATCTTCGATCTACACTGCGGACAGCAGGGCTCACAATTCAGATTGAGTCGCGATTCCAGATGACGGAGTCCAGTAGGCATGACACATTGCTCCCAGTGCGGCCCGCCCGGACCACGCATCATCGCAGGCTGCGTACACGCTGAGCGCCAGAGGTACCACTAACTCAGTGCACCACAAGTAAACACCACGTGGCCTTATTAAGGCAGAATTCATTAAACAAAAGACATTGCTACCAGTGCGGCCCACACGGACCACGCATCATCGCAGGATGCGCACACGCTGAGTGCTTCAGGTGTCACTAGCTCACTGCACCATAAGTCATCGCCACGTACCCTTAAACCTACATAATATCCTTTTAGTATCCTTGCTTCAAAGAACTTTTTTGATATCAATTATAGCTTTAGTACAATGACCAAATTCATCTTGCAAGTCCAAAGGAACACTGAATGGCAGTCTACACTGCAGACAGCAGAGCTCACAATTTGTATTCAGTCTTGATTTATTAATTGCAGACAGAATTGTACTCTATGTCATTGAATTTTCTCAAGAGGAAGTGACAAAAAGCTTTCCTCGATGTCTGTGCTGACTACTGCCTTCGATCTACACTGCGGACAGCAGGGCTCACAATTCAGATGGAGTTGCGATTGCAGATGACGCAGTCCAGTAGGCAACAGACATTGCTACCAGTGCGGCCCTCCCGGACCACGCATCATCACTAGCTGTGCACACGCAGAATGCTTCTGATGCTCCTACCTCAGTCCACCACAACTGATGGCCCCTTTATGACAGAATATTTTGTGTATGATTTCAGATCTGGTGCCCCTAACTTAGTGTAGCACAAGTCATGGACCCTTTATGATTGAATCTCTGTGTGTGATCTGATGATTACTGTTGTACTTGTTACCAGCACCAACCATTCCCGGAGGGCTGGCTTACACTCACCCCACACGCATCCAGCACAGACGTCACTGGACATGTGACCCTGGTAATAAAAAGGAGTCGAGTGCACGTGCTCGTATCCAGTTCCACTATCTATCTGTGTCCGTGTGTTCATTATGTATGCAACATGCTGTCCCTGGGCCCTACCACATTACATTGTGCTCTGGACAGCGTATGCAACCAACTTACCTTTGACAGTGGGAGAAAACTTTGGTTATGTAACTTTGTCTCGGTCATTGTACAAGTACGTACGTAGAGACTGGATGATTACAGTACTGCAAGGAGAGTGTATAGTGAATTTATAAGTGCGTGGGGATTGGCGGAGTGATTGTATAAGTACATATGTTGGCGCACCCTAACTCCGACAACGAGCTTGTCTCTAATTGGCTGCCCTCCATGTCCCAAAAACTGAAATTTGGATTTTGCATGGCCCAGTATTGCTACAGCTGCAATACTCCACTGAATGTGCAATAAACATTCACACCCACACAGATGTGTCATGTCCACCATCTTTCTTGTGTGGAACTATGGATGAATGTAGGGTCAGTGATTCCCCGTACCTTCCATGTTGGCCATGTTCAGGGACTTGGCTCACAGAGTGACACATTGACGCTTGCGACCCGGGTGACGGCAGCACTACAACAAGAACACCGGCATGCCAGTGTTGCAAGATTTTTAAGCATTCTCTAGCCCAAAGACAACCAAAAAGTAGCCCAAACTAGCCCAATATTGCTACTTTAAGGAAGGAGGGGCAGGGACATCGTCAAGCAGGCGGTGAATGGATTGGAATTGATGTTGCAGCAGGCTGCCAAGTAAATATTTGTCTAATAAAGCACTTTAACATACTAGTTTGCTGGAGCGCTGTATATATATTTATAATCTGGCAACTTGCACAAACCTAAATTTTACCGCACAACCGGGAAAAATATAGCCCAAGTGTGCGTGATCTAGCCCAATCTGGCAACAGTGCCGCATCAGTTGATTCCTCATACAGCTCACGATGGAGCCACGCCCATAGCTCCGGAGTCATTCTTCACAGCCTCACGCAGAACTGGCATACGCCACGCCAGCCCACTCCGCTTACGCTTACAGGGAAGGACAACAACGCTACATGGCCCAGATTTTCATTGCAGTGATCTGCTGGTCACACCCTAGTTGTCAGTATGCCACAGCCACTCCCTCACGGCTAGTATACACCCACACCACACCCATCCAGCACAGGCGTCACAGGACACGTGACCCTGCCAATAAAAAAGAACGGGCGCACGTGCTCGAAGCCATTTCAGAGTTGCTCGCACCGGATGCACTGCGGCCGGCACAGGCACACCGGCATGGGCCGGTGACTTTCGGTCCACTGAGGTATGGGTACCGTAACTGCTGAGCGGGTGTACAGCCTGTGGTGATGGCCCATCCCGGCGGTCTGGACAGCTCAGGTTTTGTGTGCCCTGCTGGACCGCAGTGTAGGCCTGAGCCACCGAACAGGGAGGCCTACCACCACGTGCGTGGTCTCACTGTTCACTGAGTTAGTGGCACCGCAAGGACTGAGCGGGTGTGCAACCTGCGATGATGATAGGTGCACTAGTATGTCCTCTGGAATGGCAAAATCAAGACGCAGCACCAAATGTGAGACCTGTTGGCCTGCGGAGCGGGACTGCATGATGCAGAGGGTGCCCTGCCCGTGAAAAGGTGAGCAGTGAGGCTTGGGTGCGCAGCGGTGGGCAAATACGTCTGGGCGGCGGGATTGGATACACAAAGGCGGCACAGCGATTTAGGCGTACGCAACCGTATATACTCTCCCATTACTAATTCTGTACTATGTTTAGATGTGGGAGCTTGAGGGCTCCACTAGGTCCCGGCACATGGTTGGAGACACAGCACTCACTCTCCCTCTTCATCTCTTCCTTTCTCTCCTTCACACTCTTTCTCTCTCTCTTCTTCTCTCACTCATTCTCTCTTTCTCTTTGTCTTCCTCTCACTCTTTCTTTCTTTTTCTCTCTCTCTTCCTGTCACTCCCACTGTTTCTCTCTTCTCTCTGTCTTCCTCTCACTCCTTCTTTCTTTTTCTCTCTGTCTTCCTCTCACTCTTTCTTCCTCTCTCTATCTCTCTTTCTCTCTCCTTTGATGGACGCATGACGCACAATCTTATCTTGCTTTTTGTCTTGCAGGCCTGCGATGAAGCGTGGCCATCCTGCAATCAACACTCAACCTGAATTGTGAGCTCCGCTCTCCGCGTGTACACAACGGGTGAGGAGGTTTCTTCGGCATGTGGTGGACCCTCTTCGACACACGCCGGTGGTGTAAGGTGAGCAGAGAGGCTTGTTTGCGCAACGGCAGGCAGTCACCTCCGGGCAGTGGGAGTGGATGGGGTGCAGCAGCCTGGGTGCGCAGCGGCACGCAGTCACCTCCAGGCTGTGGGAGTGCATGGGGTACAGCAGCCTGGGTGCGCAGCGGCTGTCATACACCACAATGGCAGTGGGAGTAGATGGAGTGCAGCAGCCTGGGTGTACAGCAGCGGGTAGACACCTCTGGGCAGTGGAAGTGGATGGGGTACACTAGCCTGGATACACAAAGGTGGGACAGCGATTTAGGCATACGCAGTTGTATGTACTCTTCCATTACTGATTCCATTTTTATGTTTCAGATGACTAAGCTTGAGGGCTGCCCTATATCCTGGCACGTGGTTGGAGACACACCGGTGACAGAAAGGTGAGCTGTGAGGATTTTCTCCACAGTGTCAACACTCACTCTCCCTCTCCATCTCTTCCTTGCTGTCACTCACACTCTTTCTCTCTCTCTCACTCTCTATCTCTTCCTTTCTCTCACACTCTTTCTCTCTTTCTCTGTCTCTTCCTCTCTCTCTCATTCTTTCTTTCTCTCTCTTCCTCTCTCACTCTTTCTCTCTCTCTTCCTCTCTCTCACACTGTTTCTCTCTCTCACACTGTTTCTCTCTTTCTCTCTTCCTTGTATCTCACTCTTTCTCTGTCTTTCTCTCTCACACTTTCTCTCTTCCTCACTCTCACTCTTTCTCTCTCTCTCTTCCTTTCTCTCCCTCTTTCTCTCTCTCTCTTCCTCTCTCTCACTCTTTCTCTCTCTCTTCCTCTCTCTCACTCTTTCTATCTCTTTCTGTCTCTCACTGTTTCTCTCTCTCTTCGTCTCTCTCACTCTTTCTCTATGTCTTCCTCTCACTCTTTCTTTCTTTTTCTCTCTCTCTTCCTGTCACTCCCACTGTTTCTCTCTTTCTCTCCGTCTTCCTCTCACTCCTTCTTTCTTTTTCTCTCTGTCTTCCTCTCACTCTTTCTTTCTCTCTCTTTCTCTCTCCTTTGATGGACGCATGACGCACAATCTTATCTTGCTTTTTGTCTTGCAGGCCTGCGATGAAGCGTGGCCATCCTGCAATCAACACTCAACCTGAATTGTGAGCTCCGCTCTCCGCGTGTACACAACGGGTGAGGAGATTTCTTCGGCACGTGGTGGACCCTCTTCGACACACGCCGGTGGTGTAAGGTGAGCAGAGAGGCTTGTTTGCACAGCAGCGGGCAGACACCTCCGGGCAGTGGGAGTGGATGGGGTGCAGCAGCGGCACGCAGTCACCTCCGGGCAGTGGGAGTGCATGGGGTGCAGCAGCCTGGGTGCGCAGTGGCTGTCATACACCTCTAGGCAGTGGGAGTGGATGGAGTGCAGCAGCCTGGGTGTACAGCAGCGGGTAGACACCTCTGGGCAGTGTAAGTGGATGGGGTACACTAGCCTGGATACACAAAGGCGGGACAACGATTTAGGCATACGCAGTTGTATGTACTCATCCATTACTGATTCCATTTTTATGTTTCAGATGACTAAGCTTGAGGGCTGCCCTATATCCCGGCACGTGGTTGGAGACACACCGGTGACAGAAAGGTGAGCTGTGAGGATTTTCTCCACAGTGTCAACACTCACTCTCCCTCTCCATCTCTTCCTTTCTGTCACTCACACTCTTTCTCTCTCTCTCACTCTCTATCTCTTCCTTTCTCTCTCTCACACTCTTTCTCTCTTTCTCTGTCTCTTCCTCTCTCTCATTCTTTCTTTCTCTCTCTTCCTCTCTCACTCTTTCTCTCTCTCTTCCTCTCTCTCACACTGTTTCTCTCTCTCTTCCTCTCTCTCACACTGTTTCTCTCTTTCTCTCTTCCTTGTGTCTCACTCTTTCTCTCTTTCTCTGTCTTCCTCTCTCTCACACTTTCTCTCTTCCTCACTCTTTCTCTCTCTCTCTTCCTTTCTCTCACTCTTTCTCTCTCTCTCTTCCTCTCTCTCACTCTTTCTCTCTCTCTTCCTCTCTCTCACTCTTTCTCTCTTTCTGTCTCTCACTGTTTCTCTCTCTCTTTGTCTCTCTCACTCTTTCTCTCTGTCTTCCTCTCACTCTTTCTTTCTTTTTCTCTCTCTCTTCCTGTCACTCCCACTGTTTCTCTCTTTCTCTCTGTCTTCCTCTCACTCCTTCTTTCTTTTTCTCTCTGTCTTCCTCTCACTCTTTCTTTCTCTCTCTCTCTTTCTCTCTCCTTTGATGGACGAATGACGCACAATACTATCTTGCTTTTTATCTAACAGGCTGTGATTCACGAATCGACGTCCCCCCCACACCACCACAGCTGAACTCATGTACAAACTGCGATGATGCGTGGCCATCCTGACAACGCCTGACAAAGTTGCTTCAGCACGTGGTGCACCCTCTTACACACACGCCGGTGGCGGAAGGTGAGCAGAGATACTTCTTTCCGCAGCAGCGGGCAGTAACCTCTGAGCAGTGGGAGTGGATAGTGTGCAGCAGCCTTGGCGCACAAGAGCGCACAGACACCTCCGAGCAGTGGGAGTGAATGGGCTGCAGCAGCCTGAGTGCGCATTTCCGAAACAGATAATTAGGCATGTGCAGTTGTATGTACTCTGCAATTACTAATTCTATACTATCTTTCAGATCACTAAACTTAAGGGTGCACTATGTCCCGGCATGTGGTTGGAGACACACCGGAGGCACAAACGTAAGCTGCGAAGATTTTCTCCAGTGTCAACACTCCCTCTCCATCTCTTCCTTTCTCTCTCTCACACTTTCTCTGTTTCTCAGTCTGTTCCTCTCTCTCATTCTTTCTTTCTCTCTCTTCTTCTCTCTCACTCTTTCTCTCTCTCTTTCTCTCTACCTCTCTCTCACACTGTTTCTCTCTCTCTCTTTTCCTTGTATCTTACTCTTTCTCTCTCACTCTTTCTCTTTCTCTGTCTTTGTCTGTCTTCCTCTCTCTCACTCTTTCTCTCCTCTCTCTCACTCTTCCTCTCTCACTCTTTCTCTCTCTCTTCCTCTCTCTCACTCTTTCTCTCTCTCTCTTCCTCTCTCACGCTATTTCTCTCTTTCTCTCTCTCACTTTTTCTCTATTTCTTTGTCTTCCTCTCTCTCTCACTCTTTCTCTGTTTCTCTCTTTCTCCCTCACTCTCTTTCTCTTTCTCCTTTGCTGGACGCATGACGCACCATCTTATCTTTCTTTTTGTCTTACAGGCTGTGATTCACAAATGGTCCAGCGATGACACGACATGGCTGTACATAGTTATATTTGTTGTTGTTTTGTTTTAATAAAATGTTTTATATGTAAATCCATACATGACTAAGATTCTTATTTGTCCAACCTAACGTGACTGTCACATTTGTTTGTGGGGGGTGGGTGTGAGGGGAGATGGCGGACAAGGAGCTCCTACTGGGGGATGTCGGATCAGTGTTGGGTGTCCGACCTGCATAATCATTGCCTCCATTACATCTGTTCTCAGAGACTTAAGAGCCGGCGGTCTGGCTCGTAGATGAAGAACTGCGAGCCGACTAGCAGGCTCATAGAGGGAGAACCGCGGCCCGTCAGTTCGCAGAGGAAGAGCTGCGGGCCAGCTCGCAGAGGAACACCTGCGGGCCGACTAGTATAGGGAAAGGTGCGGGCCATCGGCTTCCAAAGGGATAGCTGCAGAACACTGATGTGGGGAGAGGGAGCGTGAAGAGCGTATCTCGCAGAGAGACACCTCCGGTATATTTCCAGTATTGGTTTCACAGATACTACTGCGGGCCCGAGAACTCGCACCCGAAGAGCTGTGAGCCGACAAGTGGTTCGCAGAGGCAGACTTGCAGGCCCAAGTATGGTATGCTGGAGGTATGCTGTTGATGGTGGAAAAGGGTGCGTTACCTGCTGATGTAGGGAGACACAGCGTGAAAGCGGTATCTCACACAGACAGAGCTCCGGTATATTAAATTGCCCCCGGGACCTTTCTTTTATATTTTCACTCGATGCGAGGCACAAGATGGCTGCTAACACTTCCTGGTTTGAATTGTTAGCAGCCAATCAGAGGCAAGCTCGTGCTCGGGAGTTAGGAACAGTCCAGATATATATATCTTTTTTTCCTTTAATATCTCAAAAACTACTGAACGGATTTACACCATTTCCACAAAACAGCGCTTTCTGCACCAAGACCTTTCTCCCTGCCAAATTTGCAATTCTTTCTTTGTCACACAGTACATGTAATGCACCGCTCTCATCAAGAATGGAATAAGTAATGGCACAATTTCCCTGTTGCTCCACACATAAATACATGTAAAGAACAAATCAGAATAGTTCCTTTCTTTTTTCAAATTGCAAAACTTCTCTCTATTGGTTATTTTTGAACTTTCCATATAAACAGTTTTTAAAAAATTTAAGAACACATACAGGTGAGAAGTTCAACGTATTCTATCAACAAACTTTCTAGAACATTCTACGACACGTGCAGGTTAAAAGTTCATCATTTTTTCAAACCTAACGATATTTTTTTGCAACATTTCCTCGAACATTTAAGGGCACGTTCAGGTTAAAAGTTCACCATTGTTTTAAGTTCGAACAGTGCCTTCCAAATGCAAGTAGCAGGTGTGGTTGAACTGAGCAAATTTTATCCTATCATATGAACTCTACGTTGAAACTGCTTTTTATTAACCAATCACAAAGATGCTTTTCGACAAACTAATATGCACCCTACTTTTTAGTAAACAATGTTTTTCATCTCCCAATCAGTTATCGTTTTGTATGAGAAAAAAAGTAGTTCCCCATCTTTAAACATATCTCTTATTCTACGAACGGACTGCATGAGCTACAGACATCTATCCATATCTTCCAGCTACACCTTCAAAATGCTAGTGTGGATCGTAGGACATAGCTATGTTTTCTGGCGCAGGAGGTATGCAGAACAGAGACGTATTGACTTAGACCTAGGTTTACAAAATGTGGACATTAAATGGTTTGGACAGAGAGGATTGAAGTGGCACCAATTACTCCCTTTGGTTAAAACCTGTTTGCATCTCCAACTCCCATACCTCATGATTGTGCACTGTGGTGGAAATGACCTAGGCACATTGACTGGGGTAGGTTTGGAAATGCTAATGAAGGACACCTTTAGACAATTGATGTTGCTTTTGCCTCAAACTGTCTTTGTATATTCCAATATATGCCAAAAACAGAAGTGGAAATGGTCAAACAAATGTTGTCCTCAGATTGAAAAATCTAGGAAGAATGTCAACAAAGCTGTGTCTGCATACCTCAGAGACCATAGAATGGGGTTGATCTACAACAACAACATACGTTATGATATGGCTGATATCTACAGAAGTGATGGAGTACACTTCACAGATCAGGGAAATCGAGTTTTTCTGAATAACCTGAAGCTGTGCATCCGCACTTATATGTAGCTCCAACTAATAAACACAAAGGCTCTTTTAGAGCCGCCTTATATTCCCAATATCGGTTCGCAGACTGACAACTGCGATCCGGCTAGCACAGGGAGACCTGCGGGCCGTCGGGCAGCCTCGCAAAGGGAGAGCTATGGCCTGTGGGCTCCGCTCGCACAGAGAGAGCTACGGGCCGTCGGCTCGCAAACGCAGAGCTGTGAGCCAATGGACTGGTAGTGTTTTATGGTTTAGGGTAGTGCAGTGGTGTTTGTGTACTGTAGGGGGTCCTGCTGTGGGTAGTGTTTTAGGGTTTACGGTAGTGCAGTGGTGTTTGTGTAGTGTAGAGGGTGGTGCTGGGGGTACATTTAGGGTTTAGGGTAGGGCAGTGGTCTTTACGTAGTGTAGGGGGTCCTGCTGTGAGTAGTGTTTTATGGTTTAGGGTAGTGCAGTGGTGTTTCTGTAGTTTAGGGGGTCATGCTGGGGGTAGTGTTTTAGTGTTTAGTTACGTAGTGCAGTGGTGTTTGGGTAGTATAGGGGGTCGTGCTGGGGTAATGTTTTAGGGTTTAGGGTAGTGCAGTGGTGTTTCTGTAGTGTAGGGGGTCGTGCTGGCAGTAGTGGTTTAGTGTTTAGTTAGGTAGTGCAGTGGTGTTTGGGTTGTGTAGAGGGTCGTGCCGACAGACTGACTCACAGAGCTCCGAGCCAACGGACTGGCTTCTAAAGGCATAGCCGCGACCTCGTGATGTGGGGAGAGGCAGCGTGAAAGGAGTATCTTACACAGACACAGATGCCACTGTTGCCTCGCAGAGGTAAAACTACACACCCGATGGCTTCTACATGGAGAGATGCGAGCTGACGGACTAAGTCACAATATGGCTGCCAACACTTCCTAGTTTCAACCGTTCACAGCCAATGAGCCGCGAGCTCGTGCTCGTAACCCTCAGCCAATCAGATGTCAGAATTCTCAAATATCGATATCTGTAAAATTTGATATTTCTCAAAAACTACTGAACGGATTTACACCATTTCAACAAAAGCGCGCTTTCTCGACCACAACCTTTCTCCCTCACAAATTTGGCGTAATTCCGTTCAGCAGTTTGACCTGTAGCCTTGTCTAAAGTTTCCTATGGAAAATGCATTGAGAAAACACATTTTGGGACTCCCCTTTTTCTCAGCCCCCTTGACCAAACACCCCCAAACTTTCAAGATAGGAGCTGATCAAAAAAGAGAAACTTTTTTGAAAATTTCGTAAAGATTCGTCAAACGACGCCAAAGTTATAAGCACATGGAGGGCTCCAGGAGAGGGGCTGCGCAACCCCCCTCCTAACATGAGTGAAGCCCCGGGGCTGCGGGGACCCCAGCGTGCCCCCGCAGCCCCAGCTATTATTTTTTAAGAAATGCCCGCACGACCTAGCCCACCCGGGGACCTCATTAAAATAAAACGCGGGAACCCGCGACCCCAGCGCGAATTGCGCTGATTTTTTTTTTTTTATACAAAATGCTTTTTTGGGCCCTGGGGTCCTTCTGGGACCCCCTGAGCAGGCCTAGGGGGTCACGGTGTTTCTACCCTGCCCCCTTCTCTTGTTTTATACCTTTGTTTCTCTGTTTTCTAGTGACTCGCTTCTACGGGGCCACAAGATGGCTGCCAACACTCCCTGGTTTGGAGTGCTCGCAGCCAATCACAGTGAAGCTCGTGCACGGGACTTAGGCTCCGCCCAGATATCGAAACTTTTATTTTTCTTATTTCTCAGCAACCACTGAACGGATTTACACCATTTTACAAAAGGTCGCTTTCTGAGCCAAGCACTACCTTTTTGCCAAATTTGGGGTAATTCCGTTCAGTAGTTTCGGCTGTAGCCTTGCACAAAGTTTCCTATGGGAAATTGATTTTTTGACTCTTATTTTTTGTATTTCTCAAAAACTACTGAACGGATTTACCCCATTTAAAAAAAAAGGTCGCTTTCTGAACCAAGCTCTACCTTTCTGCCAAATTTGAGGTAATTCCGTTCAGCAGTTCGGGCTGTAGCTCGTCGCAAAATTTCCTATGGAAATTAACATGGAGAAAACGCGTTTTGGGACCCCCCTTTTTTCTCAGCCCCCGCTTGACAAATCACCCCCAAACTTTCAAGATAGGAGCTAACCTAAAAAGTGCAACTTTTTGCAAAATTTCATAAAGATTCGTCAAACGACGCCAAAGTTATTAGCAAATCAAAAAATGCTTTTCCTATGGAAACTAGGTTGTAACTATAGCTACCTACTGGCGACCGCCAGTAGGTAATATATATATATATATATATATATATATATATATATATATATATATATATATATATATATATATATATATATATATATATATGCGTAACATGTGTGAGGGGTTGCTTTTATTCATTGCCTGGTCCTTGGCCTGCTGCCTAAGACCAATGAGAGTAGGGCATGTCTTCTGCTCTGCGCAGAACTCTTCCCTGGTGGGACCCCTTCTTGCTGCCAATGGGTCAGCTCAGGAAAGTCTCCCAGTTCATCCACTTCTTCCCCTGTAGGTTAAAGGGTGTCCCCCTCAGGTTCAGCCTCCTCCCGGACTGTGGAAACCTCTGGAGTGGATTTCCCACACCCCTTGGCCACTGTTTCAGGCTCCAGGTGCTTCTGAGTAGTCTGGGATGCCATGGACTTTGTGGTCAGGCATGCTCACTCCGGCAATCCCATCTCCAAGTGGGACCTGTATTCCACCCCCCTCCAGGTGGTGTATTCCAGGTCATTTCTCAGGAAACAGTTCACAGACATGGATGGGCTCACGGCTACCTTTTAAGGCCCTGAGATCCCCCCACTCAAAGGGAATCTGAGCTACTTTGCATAAGCTCTCACTGTTGTCTACTGCAACTACGTGGTGAAGCAATCCTCGGACCACTTGCTCATCAGACACCAGGTGACACCTGACAGTAGTCACATTGGCTCCTGTGTCTCCCAGAGCCTCCACGCTCTGTCCGCTAATGGTCACCCACTGCCTGTATTTCATAGTGTTATCCATAAAGGTTCTCTGACCATCCCACTGCCCCCTAGTGAGATAGGGGTTATCTCAGCTGGGTCCCCATCCCCACCTGGGAACCACTCCTCCCCAAGCGCTACACTGGCCATCCATGGTGTCTGTCCAACAGTGGGGCGTTGTGTCCGCTTGGGACACTTGGGATCCCCTCATGTGACCCTCCTGATCATAAGCAAAACATTTCCGGGATCCCTTCTCTGCAGGTTTACCTGAAGAGAACCATGCTTTACTATCTCCTGAGGGGCGGGAATCCTTACCCTGGGAACTAGATTGAGGCTCTTTAGAGAACTCCTTCTGTTTACCCTTGTCCCCTCTGTTCTGCGGGAGACCCTCCCCACCCTTGGTGGAGTCTCCCCTATACACCTTCTTGTGGACCCTGGTACTCACCCAGCGGTCCACCTCCTGAGCAAGCTTCCTGGGGCCAGTAAGCTTGCAATTCTGATAATGCAGAACAATCGCATGCTTAAGAGAAATTATTTGCTGTACTTTTCTGAGGCTCAGGAAGACTTGGACCTAAGTGCAACAAGGTATTGACGTGATGTAAGTTTTTTTTCTCATGACACCAGGTTTTCTAGGGAGCGCTCATACCTTTAGTTTCTGAGGTGCTCATATGTTTGGGCATTCAGAGAGAAATAAGCACATAGGATGCATAAATCACCTTTTTGAAGCCTGTGCTTGAGTAGTGTGAGACTAGATGTTTTTATTTTCATACTGGTATTGATATTCCAAATTGCTCTGTTATTAATTTAAGATTACAAGTAACAGAATGCAAGAGAAAAGCTGCACTAGATTAAATATTAAGTATAGACCCACAAAGTTCAAGAGCTGTCATGCTGAGGAGGTTCCGCAGAAGTCAGCCAATTTCAGATTTTTTATGCAACCTCCCATTCCTGTTCGGCATTAATCTGTTATAAAGTGTTTTTAAATCTGACACAAAATAGAGTTGTTTAACCACATTTCCTTTAATAGTCTCAGACACCCTGTATGTGTCTGAAATCCTTAAAGACACAGCGTCACTAAATGTACCAAGATTGAAAGGGCTGCAATCAGTGACTGCTTTAAACACCGACTGATTTCACAGGACGAATATTATCGGTTCCAAAATTTGCTGAATCAAGGTACACAACTGTGCATGGTGCATACATAAACATGGACACACTTCTGCCTTACACTAAAGCACGATGAGTGGAGCTGAAAGGAAGCATCACCAACCTTTAAAAATCTCTCTAGGGAAAGAGACTGTTTAGTGCCACTCTATTCTGCTCCCACTGCGACACTATCATCACATGAGAGCATCTAACCTCCCTTTAGTGCGACTGCAGTGCTCCATCTCTTGTGAGGTCAGCTGCTGGTACCATAGTGCACCTGCAGCTTTCCATCTCCATTGTACTCTCCTGTGAGGACATCTGTCGGCTATATAGTGCATTATCAGCTTCCAAGTACCCTTGTACTCTCCTGTGAGGGCACCAGTTCGCAATATATTGAAACTTCAGCTTTTCAGCTCCCATTGTACTTTCTTGTGAGGACCAAAATGGGTGGCAACAGCTGCCAAAAGCGACCTCATTGAGCTCCGGACCCAGTCAATGGCTTGCCAGATACTCACGTTTCCTAGTCAGGACAAGACGTTTACTGATTTCACTTGAGCAACGACAAAGGCAAAAAGTGCACGCTGCAGTGCAAAACAACAAACGTTGCTTTGTCTATACAATCAATGGATGAGATAAAGAATTACATTTGTGAAAACTGAGTCTGCTTTTTAGGTGTAAAATAGTACCCCATGCATTGCAAAAGAGGCTGAGGGACACAGAAAAAGAGCCAATGAAAAGAAGGTGCACTCAAATTCCTCTGTGGGCTGCTCCACAATGTGATTTACAATGTCTCAAGCCAGTTGCTGACGGAGACTGTCATGAAACCCCTTTATGTTTGCATGGAGCATGTATTGAATACAATATGTTTGCTATAATGACACAAACACCATTACACATCAACCTAAAGACATACATACATTTATTTCCATTCTGGTAGTAACATTAAAACTTTCCCATTTTTTAGCACATATAATGCATATACATGCACTATTCAAACTACACTGGTGCATGTAAAACGCATTCTTGACATGAACGTGGATCCTCCGGAATGTGTCGCGACTATGGTGAGAACTGCAGACCACCAGCTTTCCGAGACATTTGGAGCAAAAGCCCCTCCTTCCTTTGACCCTACATGTTCTCCGTTTTAGGTCCGGTCACTTAATCTATCTGATTTATTTTACCCTTAAAAAGAAACTTACATTCAGCCAATCGGGGTATGTCTCTGCCCTTTATACTGCCTCATGCTCTCTTTCTCGTTTATTTAACCCCAATTTCAAAGTTGAAAACACGCAGAATTGTTTGTTTTTTCCTTTGCCCAAATTTCAACAGATATTAATGGTCGAAATTTGTGCTAGAGAAAAGTAACAGGTCAGTGAGAAATTTGCACTTCTTGTAATGCAGCTTAAAATGCAAAATTGGTTCCACCTGCATTGGCATTACCCCTTAAGTTGAGATGATGCCTGTGGTTTGCTGGCATCCAGATTTTTAAATGGAAACTATCACAGGCACCAGAAAGCAAGCAAACAAAAATAACAGGTCACAAAAAAATATTTTTTGCCGTTATGCCCTCTACGGATCTCGTTGAGAAAATGAAAAATGATGGTCATTAAGTGTCTTATGTAAGCTTCTGCCAAAGTATTAAATTCCAATTTAGATAGCTGGCAAGATATGTATATTTGTAGAAAAGACAAGTAGGAAAACATGCATTTAAATTACCAAGGAAACATGCACTATTTATATTATCAATACACAAGGGAGAAAAACTTGCGTAAAAAAACGATCAAATGTGATCATTGAAGGAAAAAAAATTCTACCTTTCTGCTTTCTTGTGTATTCTCCCTTTGTTCTCTTGAAACATAAACCAGAACAGTATATTTAAAAACACACACACACACACACACAATTCCCCCGTACAATTGGTCATGAAAGAAGTTTTCTGAAAAAGTTCTGTTCACCGCCTCCTCTCTTCCATGGCCTCAACCTGGTCCACATGCTGCCTGAAAAACGATGTGGGGAGAACATGGCTGATCTGCGGTCTTTCGCGGTGTTTCTGCGCTTGCATCTGGCCGTGAGGAGAGCGTCTGCTTCCGTGCAACCGCTTTTAAGTCCTCTGCTGCGACCGTGGTGAGCGCTGCCTCGTCGGAGCCAGGCTGGGTTTCAGCCAATTTTTCTTACTCAAAATGGAAGGAAAGACAGGACTAAGAAAAGAAATCACCCCCAAATTGTCTTACTCACTCCATTACTAAGAGTCACCCTGCAACCAGAAGAAGAAAGCACGCGGAGCCGCCACAGTTCAAAGAGGCATCCTGACCATCATGACATGTCAACGTCACGAGGTGGAACTGAACACGTTTTAATGAAAATAAATCGCATGAAGACAGACTGGTTCTGCACAGTTCAGAAGTATTTTTCATACTTTCTTTAGCAGTTTTTTTATGAAGCACTTATTAGAAAAGAACAATTTGCGTTTATAACAAGCAAAATATCTGTCTAATGTGGTTTCATTTTGGAAGGAAGGAAAAGTGATACTTATCCAGTCATCACAGACCAGTCCAAGTAAAATATTGTTTCGTTTGAAGATGACTTGGCCGATACCTTAAAGGCGTATAAAAGAGTGAGAAACACATTGTTCATAAGGTCTTTGTCAGACCTGTGTTGCACTAGTAGAGCTGTTTCTGTTGTAAGCTTTTTATGTTTATACCTCAGGAGCTAGGCCCACAAAAAAGTCAATAACATATTCCCTTTGAATTCCTTCCAAGTTTGGTGTGAATTTCTGACTTTTATGGAATTAACAAAGGTATCAAGGAGTTTGTCTGGGAAGCTGCCACAGTCATAGGCTTCTAGGAGTATTTAAGAATTATTTTGTGAATTCTCCTTATGACTACATAAAACAAATTTCTCTAGGCACATTTTTAAATATGTCAGTGAAATACACTTAATTTCTGAATTATGGGTTATGTAAAAATTTTTTTGGGAAATTTCACACTATGCAATTTTGTGCAACTTTTTGCATGCGAGAGACTTGTTTGCATACACAATGTCTTTCAAAGAGACATTTTCTGGGTGCCTGCTGCTGATATCTCACGAAAGTTTTTAATGCAAAGTGCATACTCGTTTGAAAAAAAAGTCACTGAAACACCTAATAGGGACCAGTACTCTGGTCTAATTAGCCCCACCACTAGACTACAAAAGCAGTCAGACGAAATTGCCCCCACCCCTTTGGCCCCCTGCCCGCAAGACCTCCCCTCCCATAGGGACGCGGATCGACCTAGCCCCCCTCACTCCTCCCGAACAACTCGCATGCAACCAACTCTCTGCCCGCCTGAACCCACCCCCAGACTACTAGCACACAATATCAGAATCGCTCCCTTGCAACGGGCCCCCGGCGTGCCAGAACCCACTTCCAGGCTACCAGCACATACTATCAAAACTGCTCCCTTGCAACGGGCCCCCGGCCTGCCAGAACCCACCCCCAGGCTACCAGCACATACTATCAGAACCGCTCCCTTGCAACGGGCCCCCAGCCTGCCAGAACCCACCCCCAGGCTACCAGCACATACTATCAGAACCGCTCCCTTGCAACTGGCCCCCGGCCTGCCAGAACATACCTCTCTTAGAGATATTGATATTCTCCACCGCAGATCCTCCGAACTAACACTGAGCATCCACAAATCGATTCTGGACCTAAAGCACCTCCTTCACATCACCGAACTCTCCTTCTCGAGCCTCTTGCTCTCACAGAATGCGACCCACATCCCCCTCACGAAGCCCCTCATTCACCCACTACCACTATCCCTGAGACACTTGCGCCCACGCAAGCAACCCTGCCACCTCTCGGAGAAGGAAATTCTTGCTCTCCTCCACACCTACAAACCCACCCCTGGCATGATTAATCCCTCAGAACTCACGGAGGAAGAGGGGGCTGACCTCCTCAGTAGCGATGACTCTGCCCTGACAACCTCATGCCCCTTAGACCTAAGGGGAGAACACCCTATCTGCACGGTTGCTACCAACCCTAACAGATCTGCTACCCTCCGCAGCAGAGGGGTGGTCAATAGCAACCTAGCTAAAGTTCCCACCTCTGCTTCTACCTGCGACACCCTTTCATACCCCTCCCTAGCCGGCCTCCTAATAAACTGCAGGTCAGCTGTTAAGCATGCATCTGATGTCGCTGACCTCATCCTGAGTCATAAATCGGATCTAGCGATCCTGACTGAATCGTGGCTCAAGGAATCCTCATCCCTCTACCTAGACCTCTTAGTCCCGCCCAACTATAACATCGTAAGGATGGACAGGCACTCAAAGAAAAAAGGGGGTGGCATTGCCTGTATCTACCGTTCCAATCTCTGTATTAAGGAACTGCCGGTGGACCCTACAGATTCCTGCGAATACCTCGCACTCGCCATTTCCAACAACACCTCACAGCTGTGCAAACTTCACATCTTTTACCACCCCCAGGCAAGAACGACGCCTTTACGGACCTCCTCATGGAAATCATCACAGCCAAGGTTTCTCCAAACTCTACTGACATTTTCCTTGGCGACTTTAACTTGCATTGGAATGATCCTAAGGACCCTCAGGTCAATGCCATCAGAGACTTCTTGGCTGATCAAGCCCTTATCCAAGCTTGCTCACTCCCTACTCATTCGAAAGGCGCCACACTAGACTGGATCATTGCCAAAGAATCAGCGGTCAAAATTATCTCTATTGACCCTTGTGATTGGTCCGACCACCACGCCATCACCTTCCTCCTGCCCAGCACCCACAAAACATGGACCCCTCAACCCGTGATTCCTAAACAATGGGTTAGAGACACCAAGAACCTCGACCACGAGAAACTGGCAGCGCGTTGTGAGTCTGACCCCCCCCCCCCACCTCAGTGCACCTCGGTCGACAACCTAGCGGAACATTACTCCTCAACCATATCCAACATTCTCGATGACCTGGCACCACTAAAATTAAAAAGAACCCAGATTAAAGACCGAAATCCCTGGTTCAGCGGATCCCTCAACAAGGAGAGGAGATCCCTTCGACAAACTGAACGAATCTGGAAACAACACCCATCAGCAGCACATCTAAAACTTCTCCGCCAGGCCAGAAACGCCTACAATAAGAAAATCCTCAACACAAAAAAAGAATTCTTCAGAACTGAACTGGAGAATACCAAAATCGACCTCGCAAGCTGTTCGACTTGGTCAAACACCAATCCAACAAACTAGCGAAAACCTCCAAAGTCTCACCTAAACCCCTCATATCAAGCGAGGAATTCTCGTCCTTCTTCTGCAACAAAATCTCTGCCCTAGGAAATGAACTTAAATCCGCAACTCACCACCAAAAACAAATTCTGCCTGCCCCACCTCCTCTCTCTGCGTTGTCCTCCCGAACTTCACCCAAGAACCTTGCGCACTGGTCCAACTTTAGAATCTACGACGAATACTCTATCTCGAAAATTCTTGCCTCCTTAAAACCGAACAATCATTTTAATGATCCTCTCCCCTCTAACTGCCTAGCTGCCGCCTCTCAGGCTATCATCCCTTCCTGGACCTCAATAATCAACGCCTCCCTCCTACAGGGCTCAATTCCTGACTCGCTCAAGGCTGGCCAAGTTGTCCCCATCCTAAAAAAACCCATGCTGGACCCTGCCTCCGCTGAGAACTACAGACCCATATCCAACATCCCACTCCTTGCCAAAGTTCTAGAAAAATGTGTGCAACAGCAGCTAAGCCTACACATCAACAACTTTCACCTACTAGATGACTTCCAATCAGGGTTCAGACCTGGACACAGCACGGAAACCACCCTCCTCCACATTGTGGATGATGCCCTCCAAGCCCTCGACCTAGGCGACACCTGTCTCCTAATCCTTCTAGACCTGTCCTCTGCCTTTGATACGGTTAACCACGAAATTCTCCTAGAACGCCTCAAACTCAGGATGGGGTTGGATGGCACCGTCCTTGAATGGTTTAGATCTTTCCTCCAAAACCGCTCACAGAGAGTCCTCATCAATGGTAATCTTTCCGCCCCTCTCCGGTTTCGGGTCGGAGTCCCTCAAGGATCAACCCTCTCCCCTACCCTCTTCAATCTTTACCTTGAACCTCTCACCGAGGTGCTTCGTGCCGCCAACATGTCCTACCTCATGTACGCCGACGATACACAGACCTACATAAAAATCTCTTCCCCTGAGGACATTTTCTCCCTGAACGAGGCCTTGAAGCTGACAGTCCATTGGCTCACCGCCAATCAGCTTAAACTCAACGCAAATAAAACTGAATTTCTTCTGATCTCCCCACCCAAAACCAATCCTGACATCCAGGAATGGATCAAGACAATCACAGCACTAAACTGCCCTCCTACCATTGTTGACTCGGCGAAATCCCTTGGAATAACCCTTGACAGCAGCCTGAATATGCGTGGCCATATAAACTCGATGGCCAAAACGGCTAGATTCCACCTGAGTTACCTAAGAAACCTAAAACCTTTCCTCGAAGTTTCCGACCTTAAAACGGCAATCCAGGCACTAGTCATTTCCAGACTAGAATATGGATGCTCTACTCTGGCAGGGCTACCCAAGAGCTCTCTGGCCCCATTGAAAGCCTGCCTCAACACCGCCGCCAGACTCCTAACGGGCACAAAGAAATTCGACCACATCTCTCCTCACCTCAAAGCTCTGAACTGGCTTCCCCTTCAGGCCAGAATCCAATTTAAAGTGGCCTGCATTACTCACAAAGCTCTTTACTCCAATTCCCCTACTTTTCTCGCACAAAAACTCGTGGTATCTGGAGGGACCAGAAACTCCCGATCTGCCAAAGACCTGCTGTTGCAACCAGCACGCTTTCGGAAGAAAAAACCTACAATCGGGCCTTCTCTGGGGCCGCACCAAGAATTTGGAACTCTCTCCCACCCGCCATCAGAAGACTTCCGTCCTTGGCACAATTTAAGAAGGAAACCAAAACATTCTTAATGGGAAAATACCTCGTCTAAGGAACACTTTACAATCACCTCATCGACATGTTCCACCCTCCACCTCGGCATTCATGGCCTCTATGGATGATACATCTTGCTGCACTCTGGGCATCCCCCAAGAGCTGAGACTGCGAGCCTTCTTATATACTATATCCACTTTGTTTTTTTCCCCACATGTAGCTTGGACTCTAGACTGCGTGCTTGTATATTCTATCCATGTGCTTTAAGTCTCTGTTTTTCTTCCCCACATGTAACCTGGACTTTAAACTGCGTGCTCCTCCTGTATAATGTATTCCCTATCTATCCCAATTTGACACCTCCCATCCTTAAGCGTTGTATCCCCCTTAATCATGTAAAGCGCTCTGATACCCTCACGGGTCTGGTTCGCGCTCTATAAAACTATAAAATAAATAAATAAATAAATAATGTTACCCTGAAGCCATAATGCCTACTAAAAATGTAATTTTGGAGATTTTTATGAAATTTCATTAAATAGTGCAAAACCATGACCCCATTTCACACAGCTCATACACATTTACAAAAGAAATGGTACAGTGCCATGGGCAATGGCACCGATACCACACAGCCTTAAAAACACACACACACACACACACACACGCTCACACACACCCTCAAGTTGAATGAATGCATGCACAAGGCGTAAAGGCAACAGTTCAATAAAATGACACAACATCAAATTGTTTTGGAGAAACTTTGCTTCAGGTTTATGATAAGTAGCCATGGTGATGGGCTAATTTATGGGTGATTTAAGGGTGGCTAGCAATGATAGGCAAATGCTGGACACCGGCCTGATTAGCCAAAGAGCACCAGAACTACAATCCATCAGGTACAAACCATTCAGCGTTCATCCCGCTCTAGACCCCCATAGTGCAGGAATCAAAGCTCATTTGCAAGATGGAACGTTACCAGGCAAGCACCCAGTTATTCAGGCTTGCAACTGCCTTTGGGACTAACGGGACCCCATCTCTTTCATTCCTGGGTCCTATAATAAAGACTACTCACAGGAATTGGCATAAAGCACCCCCGTTTGTCTCCTTCTTGTGATTGCTTTTGTGCATTATTCTCCTTTGGATCACCCCATAATTTTTCTGGCAACACAAAACAATGGGAAAGAAGCATTCAACGAATGCACATAATCACAACCTTGCTCGACCTTAGTCTGAATTACAGAGTAAGAGGTAGGATGGGTTTGACTAGGAAGACCACCATAAAGAAGAAGGCCTTGAGGTGGACAGTATTTATGCCCCCCACTGTCCCTGACGCCCAGCTTAGAAGTAATTTCACCAGCAGGAATTTGAGTCTGTCACAACCCCTACTGCACTGCTGAATTCCCCTACCGCACAAGTTTTTAGGGAGAGTGAAGTGTGCTACAGCATGGGAGTGTGTCACTAAACCCCAGCCCACCAAAAGGGTTACACTGCACACAACGTGGGCTGCCACGTAGCATTGATATCCCTTAGCTAAAGATGAACGAATGCACACAAAAGGGGTAAAGACAATAATCCAATAATGCGACATCACACCAGATCTTTTGTAGAAACTTTGCTGCATGTTTATTATAAGTAGCCAAGGTAAGAGGCTAACTTGTGAGCGATTCGATATATACATATTTTAGAAGTCAAAATAAATTAGTTTAATTTTACATTATTTCCTATTAGGTTTTATTTTAAGTCTCTACCACCATTATTGTCTATCGGAACGTGTTGAAGTATCAGTGGTTGGCCATGTGTGGTGCTGGACTTACTCCAGGTCTGAACTGGAGTACATTTACAACTGTTATGGGACCCTTTTGGTTTTTGGTTCTATAACTATAGAAGTGCAGTTTATGATTAACACATTACTTACTCTTTTGTGGGTGGGCATGTGTCCCTCCCTCAACCCCTTCGTAACCCCTCCTTAAACCCCACCAATTTAATAGTAAGTATTCCCCACTTCCCAGCCACTCTTCACTGTTCCTCTCAAATTTACTACAAAAATGAGATGTATGTGTATGAAGATTTCCTTTATTGCGGTGGAGATCTCTGCATAGAAAAGAAAGGAGAGGTGGAGCCTTAGACCTCTGCTTGTAGACTTGTGAACAGCATTTTGTATACACGATTAGGACTACTGTAGTACACCTAAATGCACAATTGCAGAGACTTGTCAATTGGCAGGAAATTAACACTGCTCTGTGGGTCTCTTTAAATGTAAAACAATACTGTGAAGCCAGGTGAACGCCCCAAATACACTGGTGATGTGTAGTTTTGTCAATATATGTAGATACCAGAAGATCTACATTTTGATATAACTCATTCCTTTTAATAGTTTGGTTTGTAGACTAGGGATTTGGTAGTCCATTTGTATTATTCTGGTAAAAGCCCTAAATGAAGGTCAAAATTAAAATATAGACAGACTAAAAGTCTGGGTATTTATATAGCTGCTGACGCAAGCCTCATGCATATGAATTACCACTGGGAAAAGAAAATAATTTCTAACAGTGCTCCAAGAAAACATTTGAGAAATGTGTTACTGTGTCTTTAAATAAAAGGCCAAGTTATTGTCATGGTTGTGAAAGCTTTTAGTCAAACTTTATAAATGCAACTTTTCTCTTCAATGTAAAGGACGTTGGTGATGTAATACAAAGATCTTCCAATTTACACTAGATTAATTCATTATTAATTTGTTTTTCACTCATCTGAATCTGCATCTGAAACTGGCACACTCTGTGTTATAGAAGTGGACTCTTCTGTAGCACCAAAATGCACGTATGTGCAGTTGATGTTGCATTTCAACATTTTAATCTCCAATTCAACATCTGAGCTTCTAGCGCAGTCTATGTAATATTACACAAGGTATTAATTGTATTCCCATTAAACTGAGAGTCTGGTTAGTAAGTCTGTTAGGCATGTCTAACACATGTAGGCCCAGATTCACTTTTCTGCCGTTTCAAAGCAACGCTAATTCATGCAGAGCACAGGGTCAAGACTGATTTGCATATGGCTGGGTTCAAACTGGATTGGCATGGTGAGCAAAAAAACGATGGATTTAGGCTCAGATCTCTGTACTGGGGTGAATGTATGACATTGTTCTGCATTCTGTCCATCAACTGTTGTTTTTGCATTTGTCACCCCGAGTGGGACAGGTATGCCCAGACGTGGGTCCCGTGCTCTCCAGGCCACTGAAATCAAGCTATCCTGGCTGAAGAGGGGTGAAACCCCGAAACCGGTCCTAGGATGCTTGTTTCCAGTCCAGGGATGACCTGGCTTGGCAGTTCGGGCTGGACTGTTCCCATGAGGCACAGGGTCAAGACTGATTTGCATATGGCTGGGTTCAAACTGGAATGGCATGGTGAGCAAAAAAACGATGGATTTAGGCCCAGATCTCTGTACTGGGGTGAATGTATGACATTGTTCTGCATTCTGTCCATCAACTGTTGTTTTTGCATTTGTCACCCCGAGTGGGACGGGTATGCCCAGACGTGGGTCCCGTGCTCTCCATGCCACTGGAATCAAGCTATCCTGGCTGAAGAGGGGTGAAACCCCGAAACCGGTCCTAGGATGCTTGTTTCCAGTCCAGGGATGACCTGGCTTGGCAGTTCGGGCTGGACTGTTCCCATGAGGCACTGGGTCAGGACTGGAATGGCATGGTGAGCAAAAAAACGATGGATTTAGGCCCAGATCTCTGTACTGGGGTGAATGTATGACATTGTTCTGCATTCTGTCCATCAACTGTTGTTTTTGCATTTGTCACCCCGAGTGGGACGGGTATGCCCAGACGTGGGTCCCGTGCTCTCCATGCCACTGAAATCAAGCTATCCTGGCTGAAGAGGGGTGTGAAACCCCGAAACCGGTCCTAGGATGCTTATTTCCAGTCCAGGGATGACCTGGCTTGGCAGTTCGGGCTGGACTGTTCCCATGAGGCACAGGGTCAAGACTGATTTGCATATGGCTGGGTTCAAACTGGAATGGCATGGTGAGCAAAAAAACGATGGATTTAGGCATAGATCTCTGTACTGGGGTGAATGTATGACATTGTTCTGCATTCTGTCCATCAACTGTTGTTTTTGCATTTGTCACCCCGAGTGGGACGGGTATGCCCAGACGTGGGTCCCATGCTCTCCATGCCACTGGAATCAAGCTATCCTGGCTGAAGAGGGGTGAAACCCCTATACCGGTCCTAGGATGCTTGTTTCCAGTCCAGGGATGACACGGCTTGGCAGTTCGGGCTGGACTGTTCCCATGAGGCACAGGGTCAGGACTGATTTGCATATGGCTGGGTTCAAACTGGAATGGCATGGTGAGCAAAAAAACGATGGATTTAGACCCAGATCTCTGTACTGGGGTGAATGTATGACATTGTTCTGCATTCTGTCCATCAACGGTTGTTTTTGCATTTGTCACCCCGATTGGGACGGGTATGCCCAGACGTGGGTCCTCTGCTCTCCATGCCACTGGAATCAAGCTATACTGGCTGAAGAGAGGTGAAAACCCGAAACCGGTCCTAGGATGCTTGTTTCCAGTCCAGGGATGACCTGGCTTGGCAGTTCGGGCTGGACTGTTCCCATGAGGCGCAGGGTCAGGAGTGATTTGCATATGGCTGGGTTCAAACTGGAATGGCATGGTGAGCAAAAAAAGGATGGATTTAGGCCCAGATCTCTGTACTGGGGTGAATGTATGACATTGTTCTGCATTCTGTCCATCAACTGTTGTTTTTGCATTTGTCACCCCAAGTGGGACGGGTATGCCCAGATGTGGGTCCCGTGCTCTCCAGGCCACTGAAATCAAGCTATCCTGGCTGAAGAGGGGTGTGAAGCCCCGAAACCGGTCCTAGGATGCTTGTTTCCAGTCCAGGGATGACCTGGCTTGGCAGTTCGGGCTGGACTGTTCCCATGAGGCACAGGGTCAAGACTGATTTGCATATGGCTGGGTTCAAACTGGAATGGCATGGTGAGCAAAAACGATGGATTTAGGCCCAGATCTCTGTACTGGGGTGAATGTATGACATTGTTCTGCATTCTGTCCATCAACTGTTGTTTTTGCATTTGTCACCCCGAGTGGGACGGGTATGCCCAGACGTGGGTCCCATGCTCTCCATGCCACTGGAATCAAGCTATCCTGGCTGAAGAGGGGTGAAACCCCGAAGACCGGTCCTAGGATGCTTGTTTCCAGTCCAGGGATGACCTGGCTTGGCAGTTCGGGCTGGACTGTTCCCATGAGGCACAGGGTCAAGACTGATTTGCATATGGCTGGGTTCAAACTGGAATGGCATGGTGAGCAAAAAAACGATGGATTTAGGCCCAGATCTCTGTACTGGGGTGAATGTATGACATTGTTCTGCATTCTGTCCATCAACTGTTGTTTTTGCATTTGTCACCCCGAGTGGGACGGGTATGCCCAGACGTGGGTCCCGTGCTCTCCATGCCACTGGAATCAAGCTATCCTGGCTGAAGAGGGGTGAAACCCCGAAACCGGTCCTAGGATGCTTGTTTCCAGTCCAGGGATGACCTGGCTTGGCAGTTCGGGCTGGACTGTTCCCATGAGGCACAGGGTCAGGACTGATTTGCATATGGCTGGGTTCAAACTGGAATGGCATGGTGAGCAAAAAACGATGGATTTAGGCCCAGATCTCTGTACTGGGGTGAATGTATGACATTGTTCTGCATTCTGTCCATCAACTGTTGTTTTTGCATTTGTCACCCCGAGTGGGACGGGTATGCCCAGACGTGGGTCCCGTGCTCTCCATGCCACTGGAATCAAGCTGTCCTGGCTGAAGAGGGGTGAAATCCCGAAACCGGTCCTAGAATGCTTGTTTCCAGTCCAGGGATGACCTGGCTTGGCAGTTCGGGCTGGACTGTTTCCATGAGGCACAGGGTCAAGACTGATTTGCATATGGCTGGGTTCAAACTGGAATGGCATGGTGAGCAAAAAAACGATGGATTTAGGCCCAGATCTCTGTACTGGGGTGAATGTATGACATTGTTCTGCATTCTGTCCATCAACTGTTGTTTTTGAATTCATGCAGAACAGCACAAAGCTACACATTGTTATTTACGTTTGAGTACAAAATGTATTTTGTGCTGGAAAGGGTCCCCTTTTCAGTGCAAAAAGCACTTTGCACTCCGTTACTGGGGTGTTTAAGTACAACCATAGGTTTTGAGGCAAAGTCCGACCTAATAAGATAGCCAAGAAAGGGCTTTGCATCAAAAACTAATGTCTCCTTGAAGCAGGCACTAATAAAGAGAAAAGCTTACATTTCTACCAAAATATCGCACATTGTATGTGCACTGAAGTGCACAGCACACATCCTGTGTCTGGGATCCTTCTGTGTTTGTCTAGACATAGACATTTGTACTGAAAGTGTATGCTTCCAGTACAACTCATATGTTACCCAATGCACAGAGATGTCTGCCAGAACGTGTCATGCAAGACAGTCTTTTAAAGCACCAGCGCAGGGGAAGATAGTAGCAGAAGGCCAGTATTATTAGATATGGATTTGCTTCCTAGCCTTTCTTTAAACAACAAGTTCCTTGGCAGCCAAGAGTTGGACACGTGCAAGTCTCTTAGGGGTTGATCAGTTTTTGTAAGGTGTGCAATTAATCATATCCTCCAAATCAGGGATTGTCACATGCTGAAAGAGGCCCCCTTCATGTTGTTGAAAGGTGGACGACACCCTTGGATTCTCTTTCTGCTTTTGACTTCTCTGGAAAATGTCACCCGTTTTGAAATGGCTGGTTGAAGAGCGAAGTAATGAAAGATTAAACAAAACACAGACTTTGGATAGATTCACTGGTCTACTGTCCAGACATGTTTTAGTAGAATTAACTTGTTAGCATTTTTTGTTGTACTATCCACAGCCTATGTATTTAGAAGACAAGTGAAGATGAGTGTCAGTGATGTCTTTTTGTAGGTTTGGCCAGTCTCATGTAATTAAAACATTCGAATAAAAATGCATACATACATACATACATTGCCCTGATTATGGACTGGTGGAGTTTTCTGACCTCTGCACAAACGTCTGCTTGCATGGGGCTTAGAATTCCAAGTTGGGAGGTACTAACTGCACCTGTCGGAATTTAAAGGGGAAAAAGAACAGTATTTACAGAAACATGGAGAATTGTGCGCTAAGCAACAAATTCTGCACTTTATGTTATTCCCCAAATTATCGCACCCGGCTCAGGCCACTCGTAGTCAGGTCTTAGAGTCAAACCTGTTCCCTTAACAGTCTGCTCAAAAGAAATTCCTAGATGAGTTCCACCTACATCACCATGCATTGTAGGGCAATGGCATAGGCCACTGGCTCTTTTGCACTGTGAGTAACTGCATTTTTTCTGATCACATGTGAAAATCTTCCTAAAAAGTTCCATGGCTGGTGGGCTAATTTTTTACTTTGCCATTGTTTTTTTCTTTCCATTCTTTATCCTTTTTCTATTTTCTATTCTTTAACCCTTTTTATTTGTTTTAGTCATCCTTGTTTATTTAAACTGTGTCTCCAAATTATAGTAATTTAAAGCCAATAACACCTTATCTCTGTGCCAATAACAATCACATTTTCTTGTGGTGTCCTTTAAAACTAATGCCTTTTAACAGAAGAGTACATGTACTAGGAAGCAACCTCAACATCCTATTAAAATTATATGTCATGGTTATTTGTTCAATTTAACATTGTATTGAAAGCATTTGGCCACCAAGTTTAGGCAGAGGCATGTTTTCATTCTTCTTTTTTGATTTTTTTGCAACATACTTACAATAAAAATAAATGTAACCACACCTGCATGCCTATTGGCTTAGCCAATGCTTGGCATTAATTAGGCATAAATTCCCTTTTCATGTAAATTTTTATGTGAAGGATAACTGTTTATCAAACAGTTATATTGGTTGTCTTTAGGTTCAGATCAATATTTTTCTCTAGAGTAATGAAGCAATGTTTTAAAGCAGTGGTGTCCTGGATAGATAGATCGAAGAGTACCACATCCATGCATAATTTCTTGGCTAACCAATGACTCCATAAATGTGCTCAGTTTAGATTAATTTTAGGTAAATTATCTTTCTATAGATATCCTGTAAATTTGGACTGGATCTGGACCACCTGGGCTTATTTGCCAATCTTCTGTTTTAAAGCATCACTTCTACATTTTGAATAACAGTTGTATTTGCTTGTATAGTGCATTTTACATTATGACTGGTTTAATGTTTTCTAATTTTGTGTCATTGTACAATTTTACATACTGATAGTATTTTTCTAACATATTGAACGTCTTTCACAAGTCATAAAATATAGTTTTTTTAAATGATTGTTGAATTCTTTTGACATTGTTGGCTACTATGATAATGTAGACAACTTATTCAAATAAGACCTTTTCTAAATTTTATTTGTATTTTGAGTCAGCAGATTTATTTATAAGAGCTTTTATACCACTTTGTGTTCTAAAAGTAGTCCTGATTTATAGATGCTGTTTACCTGTCACTTTTTTGTCAACAGTGTGACATAAGAGCCTTAGGGTTATTTTATTATTGTAAAGTAAGAAATTATCTTAACAAATAATCAATTAAATGGTGTGCACAATACAGTCATGTACATTCCACTGCAAATAAACTTGTTTGAATCCAGATGCCCTTGAGTGTTCATATTGAGAGATAGTACATTGCCTTATAAATTCAACATTTCTATCACCTTCTGTTGTTCTAATGTAATTTTCTACGTTTGATGGGTATGCTCATAAGGTTTTTGGGTTCCCACTGCCATATAATCCAAGCTGCATCTCACTCAGAAGGCCCACAAGGCTTAGATCGGTCTGAGATTGCTTGTGTTCCGGTTCAGAGGGTATGTGGCCAAAGGCTAATTTGCACAAGATTGCTTCTTGTCTGCAGTGGAGCAGCGGGGAAAACGCAATGTGGCACTATTCACAAAGGTAATTTACGCATGAGTAATTTACACTTGTAAGTTTATGCTTACACTTTTGAGCAACTTTAGTAATTTTGGCTATTCACCATATACGAGTGTAAAGTTAATCAAAAATGTAGACTTACAAGTGTTCAGCCCCTGAAACAGAAGATAGAGCCAAATTTACAAGTGTATGCTACACCTGCCAAAACAGAGCGCAAGTAAGTCCAGCACCACACATGGCCAAACCACTGATACTACAACACAATGCAATGTCCCAGTAATATTAGCCATTTATGTTAGTTTCCATATTTTAAATACATTTGCTATGACAACACTACAACATCGATACTATGAAATCTTAGAAAGACATGTTTGTAATGCTACCAATTTTTGTTAAATTATGGCCATTGAAACTGTCAAAAACGTTTACTCAGAATTTTGCAAGCATTCAACCCTTCACCTTCTGTTGTTCTAATGTAACTGGTATGAGATTGCTTGTGTTTCAGTTCAGAGGGGATGTGGCCAAAGTCTAATTTGCAGATGGTTGAGCCTTGTCTGTAGTGGAGAAGTGAGTAAAATACAATTTATGGGCTATTCATAAACAAAATTTCCACTTGTGAGCAATCTCCCCTTGTTAGTTTACTCTTACACTTTTTAGTAACTTTGATAAGTTTGGCTATCCACCATTTACAGGTGTAAAATTACTCCAAAGAATAGATTTACGACTCTCCACGCCCTGAACCAGGGGATGGAGCCAAAGTTATGCGTGTAAGTTACTACTGCCAAAATGGAGCACTAGTAAGTCTAGCACCACACATGGCCAACCACTGATACTCAACACCATGCCCCAGTGCCAGAGATCTCGCTTTGGTAAAGTACAAGGAAAAGTAAAACAGTTTATTAAACTTGAAAACAAATAGTCGAATATATTTGTGATAAATATTCATGTAAATTATTTCTTCTATGTATTTATTTTGAATGTAGAACAAAATTGCTTCAGCACTGTTAACTTAATTTTAATTTAAAATTTAATTTTTTGGGAATATATTAAATTACAGTAACATTATTTTCTGTAGTTTAAATTTAAAACAATCCCATTTATAGTAAAAATGTAATTTTGTTTATCATGTATTAAAAATTATTTAAAGTAATGAATAGAATTAATTAAAACTAATTTAATTATGTTTTCATGAAAATGTATGTTGCATTATTTTTAAAGTCACAAAAGTTATTAAAATATTTATTTAAATTATAAATGTGTTATTGATAGATAATTTTTGAATCACTAAATTACATTCATTCATATTTTCAGATAGTTTATATAATTTGTCTTAATTTAACTTAAGATCAGTTTCTATGGGGTTTAATTTAGTTTCCATACCACCTTTATTTTCTATGGGAAAGTGTTGCAGTATCAGTGGTTGGCCATTTTTGGTGCTGGACTTACTCCTGCTCTGAACTGGAGAATATTTACTACTATTTTAAGTCCTTTTTGGCTGCACTAACGTTAGAAGTGCAGTTTGTGAATAGGAAAGAACTTCCTCTTTTGTGGGTGGGTGTCTGTCGCTCCCGATACCCCTCCCAAATCTGCTCTAAACCCCTCCCATTTAGTACTAAGTAGACCCCTATCTTATCCACTCGCATGCTTCCTCCTCTAAGTAGTAAAATTACATGTGTGAGGATCTCCCCATAAAAAAGACACGAGAGGTGGAGATTTTTACTCGTAGGTTTGTGAATAACATTTTGTAGTACTTTAGCAGTACTATTATATTATTACTAAACCTACTAAAAAATGCAGTTTGTTAATAGGCCTCAATGGACTGGAATGCGTCTGAGTGTTTGCCACAGGCTGAGACTTTTGCAAGCAGACCACCCATCACCTTCTATACTTTTAATATAAATTGGAATTCAAACCATTTATCAAATATTGTACGAACAATACATCTCCTGTGGCCTATGTAACACGCACAGCAGTAACCTCATCTCGCTCACGACAAAAGAAAATACAGGATGATGAAGACAAGAAGTCAAGCCATCTCTTGCTACCCTCCTAGAATCTGGACCTTCACTCTGATCCATATCTGGCAAACTCCCCCATTCCTGCTTTTCAAGAAACAAGTGAAGACTCTTCAACCAACACCTCTTTCATACGCAATCCCATGATTGATGACCCGCAGCTGGTAATCCCCCTTGTCCTTTTGCCATCTCTCCCACATTCTTGCCCTCCCACACCCCAGCTTAGTACAGCACTCCATTACTTTGCCACGAGGTTTTTGCTATACACATCTCAATGCATACATTCTGAACACCTGAAGCTTCAACGACTTTTTTAAAGCTGTTAAATTAACCCAAACACCCACAGTGCACAAACGTCACCTACTGAGCACATCCACCCCAAGATAATAACCTTTGATGCCGCTTCACTATTTTAGGAATCATGTCAAAGAGACTAATGCAAAAATGAACAACAGTATAACAAACGCCATCTAGAACTCAAGCCTGCAACTAAATAAAAGCCAACATCTACACTGGATAGTTAGCGCGATTTGGAATGTGGATGCAACTAGTAGATTTGAATATATGTCATAGAGCTGTTTAAGAGCGGTTTTATCGTTTTATTCTATGCAAACATATTTTATGTTCAGTTTAAAGGAAAAATAAAATATGTACTTTTTTCTATTTTAAATTCGTGTAGCATTAAATAAAACACACAAAAGACTCGTGCATTTGATACAATGCTTAATAAAAGCACATTTAAAGCTCAGGGCACAATGGTGTTCTTGCGTGCACAGAATATAATTCTAACTGACTATATCGTTGAATATACGATTTTTAGCTTTTAAAACCATATAATTTCCCGTGTTTATAAAAATCAAACGATCTCTGCATGGAAGTTATCACCAAATCAAAATATCCCGCTGAAGTCAGGCAAGGCGCCGATTATGTGCACATTAAAGGGCCAAAGAGCTGACAACCCGACCAGATGTAAAATAGTCAACATTTTAGTACGTATGTCTCAAATAAAATCACTGTTTTACGACATGGCTTAGGGGAAACGAGCATTCGTACTAAAAAGGAAATCAATTTACGGTTTAACCATTCCACTTACTGCGACAAGGAAAACTAATGAATCTCACCACCACTGTGCACTCAGAAAATACAGCAAAAACAACTTACATTTCCCTTGTATGCCCGCGGCAAACTCTTAAAACATGTCATATTGTGAACGTAACTAGTTAATTAAATGGATATGACCAGCACTCCAATATGCCAAACATATTTCCGTTGTGCCACTATGGACCCCTGTGCTTAACTGAGCACAACCATTTATTAAACTGTATTAGATAACTTTTCCATTGCAAACTTTTATGTTTATTAAATATAAAATCAACGGGAAGGAACTGGTGTTTGTTTCTGCAATGTCCAATATTTAAAAAAAAAAATATTTAGCACAATTATATAGTTGAATGTAAATGAATGTGAATGAAGAAAACACAAAACAAAAAAATAATACATAAAACATGAATTTCTGATACAATCCAGAAATGACATTCTTTCAGTATTTGGTAACTAAATGTGCAACTGATTGCGGTCATGTAGGAAACATATAGAAATAATCCCAGCCAAGGGTTATCCATATACACTTGGCCGCTTATTTTGTGCTGCCCCTGAGAAGGATCCTGGTCCAGACAACTATGGGGGATATTCTCAAGAACGTGCGATAAACATCGCCAAAACAGGCTAACGCAATTTTTCATATCGCCGTCTATCGTGGGAAAATAACTCTGTGTCAACGTCGTATTCTCAACACGGCGGTAACATGAGATAGTTTCCCGATATCGTCTCAAATGTCCGCGATACAACTACCGCGACGGCGATAAAAAAGGAAACCCAAACGTGAAAAAAATTACGATGGGCCCAACCGCGATAGAAAAATCGGCGACAAGCAGCGGCAGGCTTGAAATTCCCACGTCAGGCGGGAAAAATCACCATAAAAGCTGCAAAAAAAAAAAAAAAACACATAACAACTGCGAAGCACAATGGAGCAGTCGCGAGTCCGTGTAGGAGTGCCGGCCGGGCGGTGACGTGGGGAGGGGCAGGGTGGGGGTAGCAGAGTACGGATTACGGACTAATACAGGTAAGTAAACATTTAAATCAATGAAACGAATTTCGTTGCGCGCACTGCATCGCAGTTGGCGATGCAGCGCTCACAACGAAATTCGTTTTATTGATTTAAATGTTTATTTACCTGTATTAGTCCGTAATCCGTACTTTGCTACCCCCCACCCTGCCCCTCCCCCGCCCCACGTCACCGCCCGGCCGGCACTCCTACACGGACCGCAACTGCAATGGAGGTAGCCAGAGCAAGTACAGAGGACAACCCGAACCCCACAAGCCCCATGGAGGACCAGCCTGGGACCCCGGGGTCAGGGAAGGGCAAGGAGAAGAAGAAGAGGAAAACTGGATCCTGATTACGGAGGTGATAGAACACCATCAACACCTGTTCGTCACCTCCACTGTGTCATAGGCAACAAAAAATGGAATATGGCAGTCCATCGTGGACAAGGTGAATGCAGTCGGAGTGCTGAGGAGGACAATGGAAGAGCTCAAGAGGCGCTGGAATGATGTGAAGCGCAAAACCAAGCTGAAACTCGCAAAGAACCGCAGAGCAGCAATGCAGACTGGGGGTGGGAGTCCTGCGCCACAGGAGGAGCTGGATGAGATGGAGGAAATGGTGTCCACAGTCATCAGTGTGGAGACTGTGGCATGAGTCGGGGGACCGGACACTGCTCAACATGACCTGACACAACAGCAACAGGGTGAGTAACCACCAGGGACTGGGGGGACGGGGGGAGATGGGCACAATGGCACACATGCACAATGAAGTACAGCACACTGCACAACCACAATGACTTTGGATCATGTCCCTGATCTCCTTGCCATACTGCAGCACACATAGAAACAGCAAGTAGTCCCCCGTCCACAATGTGCCCAGAGGGGGCCCTCCCCACACATCACCAATCTCACAACAGACCCATGCACATATGCTGAAACCAGCAAAGCTGCGGATCCATGAGCCCCACTGACAATGCAAGTGACACTGCATGACGATGAGCATGTCTGCAGGCCACTCATCATGACATGTTGCATGCCACGACACCGAGGTGGCTGAGTGTGGTCCACATCGGGAAAGGAGCAGGTCACACACTGACACATCCACGCGCACAAACAACCCCTGACATCTGCGGACAAACCATGCCCAAGAGTCCCAACTCCCACCAAGAGCCCAATTTACCCAAGTATGCAACATCTCAGCACTGCATAAGCACAGAAGTCAAAGGCACACCGCCTGAAAGGGAGAAGGCCAAGCAAAGTCTGAGCTGCAGGGGCGACTCTCCCACAATGCAGCACACACACAAGACTCAGAGCACATCAACATTGACAACAATGTGGTACAAACTGCAACACATTCACAAAAGAACAGAGGACACAACTGCTGCCGCTTGTGTGTAGAAACTAGCCAATCACATTTGGCATAGCAGGAAATTGTGACATGATAATGGACAAGTACAACCCCACATCCCTGATGGTGCACAAATGTCCACTGTCCCGCTTCAAATAGGCAGCTCCTCCTAAACAGTCACTATGTACATTGTCATGCAGTCTGTTTGGAAACTTGGCCAATCCGTGAACATACATGGAACACACTGTTAAACTGCATCTCCCCTTTACATTGCAGAGGGAGAATCATCACCTCCTGCAGAGAAGACCGAACACCTCCTCACTGATGACGAGGAGGACCTCCCCACCTTCGACACCGACGCCCTCCAAGAGCTCGTGGACAGCTTCCGCACCCCACCCCCAGGAGCAAGTCAGCCCAGCTGCATCGAGGAGACCCCACCCCCTGCACAGACCACACAGCAGGAAGCACCCACCACCCCAGCTATCTCCCAGCATCCCCACGACCAACACATTGCATTTCAACGCTGTGTGTTGGAGGGCCAGAAGGAGATGGCTGAGCAGGTGCGGGTGGGGTTTGAACTCATGGCAGCCAAACTAGATGCCATCCATGGGTGTCTACGTCCCATCAGGGACCACTTACAGTCCCTAACGGACACCCACAGTTCGCTCCATGGTCTCCAACGAGACATGGCTGACATCGCTGGAGTCATGACTCGGAGACAAGAACACCTGTCTAGTCAGAGTGGCTCCAGCGATCTCAGCCGGGAGTTGGGACACATGCGGAGGCTCATGGAGGACATGGTGCGGATGGAGGCGGAAAGGATGGCTGCCACGGCTGCACATTAGCGAGATGTAACTGGGATCTTCCATGCCCTCCAGAGCCTCATCATGGCATTGCTGCCACAAGGCCTGGCGCAGATGAATCTGCTGCTCCTACACCATCCACATCTCCACCCCCTGATGTGTCAGTGCCCCACAGTGCGGCAGACATTCCACCTCCGGCACCTGATGTGTCACTGCCACACAGTGCGGCTGACAATCCACCTCCAGCCCCTGATGTGTCAGTGCCCCACAGTGCGGCCGACAATCCACCTCCGGCCCCTGATGTGTCAGTGCCACACAGTGCTGCAGCCGAAACACCACCACCCACAGGTGAGGCACATCACACATCAGAGAACGATGATGTGGATGAGACTGCCATTGTGGTAATGAGGAAGCGGTAGCATTCATCTCCGCCATATGGCCTGTTTCAGCTTGGTTCGGCCCTTTGCATCATCACCTTCCACTGTCCCCCGATACACTCTGCGGCACTCACCTTGGACCTCGACATGGACTGCCATATTCTGTTTGGTTACCAATGACACAGCAAACAGACTGTGGACTGAAATCTTCCTCTTCCGATGAATGTGTCCTTCTCAATGGACTCTGGCTGGCCTTCCAGGGGGCAACAATGTCAAGTGGGGTGTGCATGGCCCTGTACTGCTCCAGCTGCAACCCTCCACTGAATGTGAATAGTACATTCAAATTCACACAGATGTGTCATGTCTATGATCCTTCAAGTATGACAGTATGGATGAATGTAGGGTCACTTATTCCCCCTCAGGTCCATTTTGCACATGTTGTGGGGCTTGGGTCACAGGGTGCAACATTGCCGATTGCGGTCCGGGTGGCGCAGACACTACAACGGAGACACACGCATTGGTTACTTCCTTGTCCAGGCCAGAACTGAACCCAGAGGCCCAGGCTCAGTGTTCACACCCCTACGCTGGACTGGCATAGGCCAGCCCAGCCCACTCCGCTTACGCTCACAGGGGGTGACGAGTCGACAAAGCTACATGTCCCAGGTCTTCCCTGTAGTGATCTGCTGGTCACTGGTCTAGTTGTCAGCATGCCACAGTCAATCCCTGAGGGCTGGTTTACACCCACACCACACCCATCCAGCACAGGCGTCACGGGACATGTGACCCTGCCAATAAAAGGGGCCCACCACAGCACATCCCCCACTGCCGGAGGTGACATGATGGCGTCCATATCCACCGAACTCAATCATAAAGGGTCCGTGACCTGTGTTGCACAGAGTTAGTGGCACCCGATGGCCTGCGTCTGGCATGGGCCTACCGCCACGTGGCGATGACTTGCGTTGCACTGAGTTAGTGGCACCCAATGGCCTGCGTCCAGCACGGGCCTACCGCCACGTGGTGATGACCTGCTTTGCACTGAGTTAGTGGCACTTGATGGCCTGCGTCAGGCACGGGCCTACTGCCACGTGGCGATGACTTGCGGTGCACAGAGTTAGGCCCACCTGAAGAGCTGAGCGGGTTGCAGCCTGCGATGATGCGTTGGCCTCGATACGGCGTCCAGCAAATCAAAACTCAATTTGATTTGTGAGCCCTGCTGGACCGCAGTGTACGCGCAGGCAGCAGTCAGCACACACATGACTCTGCGGTGCGGTGCCGCAGGGTGCGCTGGGGGCCTGTGGTGCGGAATCCAGCGATCGGCTGAGGAGGTTGCACCGGCACATGGAGGGCCCTCTTGGAGACACACCGGTGGTGGCAGGTGAGCATTGAGGCCCGGGTGCGCAGGGGCGGGCAGTCATCACTGGCAGGCGTACCAGTCTGGGAACCAGGGCTGGAGTGCAGCAGGCGCACAGGATCGCGCAGGCACCACCGGTCACGGCGGCGGCCTCGTGGCTGGGTGGGGGGCACCGCCCTGGCAGACACGACCCTGCATGCACTGACGAGATGTGCGCGGGTTGGCTTGGGACGTAGTCACCTCGTCTCCAGTGTGAATACGGCCGTTGAATGTGGTCGGGCACGTGTGTGTAGGCCTATGGTCACGATATGGTGGACACAGAGACACACGCAGTAGTTACTGTGGTGGCCATCCCGGAACTGGACCACGCCCAGGGCCCCTGGCTATTCATTCACGACATACGCCGGCCAAGGCCGCTACGCTCAGGCTTACAGGGGGGGACCACATGGCTCCATGTCCAAGGTCTTCCACACTGCCTGGGGTAACCTGTTTGCCTCCACTGTCCACTACACTGCAAACACCAGCAGTAGATGTCCACATGGACATGTCTGTGCTCTGCATACTGCAGTATGTCCAGCACATCTCCGCCACACTTGGCATTGTGTCCTTTCTTATTGCTGGGTCACTTACCTCCTTCGCACATTCTTGGTTCCCACCTCTTCCCACACTCTGCAATTGTGTGGCAGAGGGGCTCTGCCTTTGTGGATGGTTTGTCTACATGTCTGGCCCCTGTTACCATGGTTACTTGTGTTGTTGTGTCCAGTAGTTGGGCATGTTGGTTGGCATGTTGTATGTGATTATGTTACGTGTGCTCTCCCACAGTTGTGAGTTGTGTGATTGTGGAGTTGAGGTGTGTGGTGTGTTCAGTTAGTACTTACCAATGAGCAGTGCATTGCCATAGGTGCCATCCTGGAAGCGCTGGTTGATGATGGACTGTCGGAAGATGTATGTATCATGCACACTGCCTGTGAAGTTGGCGACGACATTGGTGAACTGTCCCCGGTGGTCCACTATTGCCTGCACATTGATGGAATGCGTGTGCTTTCTGTAGCGGTAATTGTGTGCAGGGTCGGCAGGGGGCACAATTGGTACATGTGTACAGTCAATTGCCCCCGACACGTGCGGTAAGGCAGCTATGGCGTAATTCCCTTGCATGGTCTCCAGCTGTTCATGCACAGCGTGGGGGAGATGAAGGTGCAGGGGTATCAAGATGATACAAACCGTGATGTTTACAGGTGTGATGAATCCTGCATAATGAGACTGTAACAGATGTTTGTGTGGTCGTATCCTTCCTTTTCTTTACTGCGGAGGTTACGGGCACACGGACTTCTGTTACCGTATATTTGGACTGGATTCATCATACCTGTATGCATTCCGGTTTGTCCAAGTGCAATACACTGTACCAGATTACGTTTGTGACTATGAGGACGCTTGACCATTGTCACCATTTCTCCAACAGGTTTCTGACTACTGATTTCGGGATATGGAATGGTATTGGGGAGTTCCCGCAGCATTTGCAGTTTATTGGATCCACACGTTGCCCTGGTGAAGTTCCCCGTTGGGAATGGAACGCGTTGGCTGAGCTTTTCGTCTTGTTGTTTATGTATTTGTAATAAAGTTCTGTTTTTCCACTACCGTTGACTACTGGACTTCATTACCTGGGGGGGAGGGTCCGGGGGGTGGTTGCGCTGGGTGTTGTGGCCCTCTTGGGTCTCCAGGCTGCATGATCATTGTCTCCATGACATCTGTTGGTCTTCAGATGTGGCTCTAGGCTGGGCTCCCTTTCATACTGCAGGTTGTCGTCCTGCTTAACACCAGTAAAAGGCAGGTGTTGAATCCCTGCTGCTAACGCGCCTTATCGCCTGTTTTCGGATTGCATCGCAGATCTGGCTGGTCGTTGAGAATACCGCAAAGTGGTGTTTTCGTGTGTTTTTGCACGGGAACGCCTACTCTGCATATCATTAGCGTTAGTTGTCGCTCTCATCCGTAGCGATGTGTTTTGGGGCAGCTATCGCAGGAAAACTGGCGATGTAGGCAGTTTGCACCAGCTTGTGAATAGGGCGATAAGTCTATCCCCACTTTTGCGGTGCTAAAGTGCCGATAAATCGGCGATAAGTCCTTGAGAATATGCCCCTATGAGTGGTCCAGTGTTTCTGTACTTGAAATTGCTGGGTGCAGGAAATTTCGGTTCCTGACTATTGCCCCCAGAACCACAGAGGGAGCTGACAACACTTTCCATAGTGAGGCCACCACCTCCCCTCGCTTTACTCAACCCTGCCTCCTGCCCAACATCCACAGACAAATGACACTCCACTGATATTTACGACTTGGCAGGGGCAGGTAGTAAATATCAGCGGAATAGTCCCCGAAATCACGAAAAATGTGGATTTTCAACCTTCATTTTTGGGTCTGTATAGTTATTCCCCATTCCAAGGACTAAAACTTGTAAGGCCCTATTCACAAAGGTAAATCTACATGTTTAGATTTACTACATGCAAATTTAATCTTAAACGTTTGAGTAACTTTACCACTTTAAACTATTCACCTTTTATGAGTATAAAGTTACTCAAAAGCGTGGACTTACATGTCCCTCTCGCTTAAAATAGGCAGTAGGGTCAGTAAAATGTCAAATATGACAATAAAGATACTAGTAGTAGTGACTTTACTACCATATTTGACATTTTGCACAATTGGTGGAGACTTTCAAATTCGAGGCGAGGATCTCCTTATAGTAAAGCATGGGAAAAGTTTAATTAAAATGTATGAACATTTTTAAATAATTAGAAAAAATATTTGTTTTTAAAATGTAGAACGATGTAAAAATGTTACCCCATTAATAACTTAATTTTAAGCAAAAAATATAATTATTTCTGAATATAGGAAATGAAAAAATATTTTTTTGAAATTCATATTAAAATACAGTTCCCACCTAAAGTTAAAAAAAATATTTTTATTATGCAATAACAATTATCAAACGTTATGTATAAAAGTAACTAGAAGCAATTTAATAATTTTCAATAACTATTACTGTTACAGTAATTTTAAAACATAAAAGTTATTTTAAGATAAAAATAATTATGTTTCATTTATAGACAACCTTTAAAACTTTAAAAATATTTTTAATAGTTTAATAGGTTTAAATAAATAGAATTATTTTAACATTATTTCCTATGTGGTTATATTTTAAATCCCTATCTCCAATACTTTTTATGGGACGGTGTTGCAGTACAAGTGATTGACCAGGTGTGGTGCTGGACGTATGCTAGGTCTATGTTAGAGTACATTTACTACTGTTTTGTGTCCTTTCTAGGTCGAGCCTGGGCAGCTCATGCGCTGCTCTGCAAGGCATGCTGTATTGGAGTATGCACTTGAAGCCCTGCCCTCTCTCCGCCCATATTTTTCATTGGCTTGTGTCACTGTCCGTCATAAACGCTGGCTTCTGATTCCTTAATAGGCTTGTTAGTCCCTCCTTAGTACAGCCTTGTCTTCATTTGTAACCTCCCATGAGGACACCCCCTTTTACATTTGTTGTTGCTCGGTAGGCTTTAATTACAGCCTCCGAGAACTATTTTGTTTAATTGTTTTATGCAGTAGCGGTCGGTGGTGGGAGTGCCGCCGGGCGCTGACGTGGGGCGGGAGAGGGGCAGGGTGGGGGGTAGTAAATTACGGATTACGGGCGATTACAGGTAAGTACACATATAAATAAATAAAACGAATTTCGTTTCTCGTGCTGCATCGCCAAATGTGATACAGCGCGAGAAACGAAATTCGTTTTATTTATTTATATGTGTACTTACCTGTAATCGCCCGTAATCCGTAGTTTACTACCCCCCACCCTGCCCCTCCCCCGCCCCACGTCAGCACCCGGTGGCACTCCCACCACCGACCGCTACTGGTTTTATGTATGCCTGCTGTTGCAGGCATGACACGCTCACAACATCTTTATTGTTTTTTTTTACATAGCACGCCACACTGATAGTGATGGTCGTGCCTTTGCCTTACATGCCGCGCCAAACGGGACACATGTTTTTTTTTTTACATTGCCCCATGCTGCACTTACACTTTAATGTCGGCCGCGCCCCTTTCCTTAAACGAGCCGAGTCTAAATAAAGGGGCTTGGCTGCCATTAAAGTGAAAATGTGGCATGGGGGGCTTTTTACAAAAAAAAGCATTTGCTTGTCAACTTCACAAACAAATGCTTTTTTTTGTAAAAGCGCCCCATACCGCGCTTTCACTTTAATGGCTGCCACGCCCCTTTCTTTAGACATGGCTCGTCTAAAGAAAGGGGCACGGCCGATACTAAAGTTAAGAGCCGCATGGGCGATTTTACCAACTACCATTTGTAATGCAATAGGCGTCGCATTTACGAAACTCACGTAAATGCGAGACCTATTGCATTGCAAATGCTTGTTATCTGTAGTAAGTTAAAAAGGACAGTTTGTGAATAGCAATGGGCTCACTCTTTTTTCGTCGGTCCTAAGCCCCTCCTTACTCCTTCTGTAACAGCTCCCAGTTACTTGTTAACATTCCCATTTTCCACCTAATGCCTCCATCCTTCCCCCATTTACTACTAAAATGTATGGTGTGTGTGGAAATCTCTGCAATCAGGGCTGGGACCTCCTCACATAAATGATAAAAGAGTCAGCCCCAACTATTTCAGTATTAAGAAAGGACTACAAAATGCAGTTTGCAAAAAGGCCCCATAATCGCTGGATTTAGGTACCGGGATTCTGTCCGGAATCAAAGAATCCAAGCCCCTGCTATATCTTTACCTAAATCTGGCCCAATCATAAAGAAGGCCTAATTGTGGCAAGCCAAAACCATGATGAATCTATCACTTTGAGTCTGAATATAAGAACTGACTGAGAGCACTTCAGGAAGGCATTCTGTGGATCTAAAGCCTGAACTGCACAGCCATTGTCCAAGGGTCTAATGTGAATACTTTCTGACAGGGAACAATCATGGAACTAAAATAAGGACAACCCACTTTCTTCAGACTCTCACTTCAACACCTGCTAGTCTTAGCAATTTCTACTCAGTGAAGCATTATGACTAGGGACACAAGTCAAGCTAATATGGCAATGTCAAGTTATCCCTGAAGAGCCTAACTGCCCAATTCCTGATAAAATTATTTTGCCCAGAACTACTTCACTTGGTAATTTTGCCAAGTGGCCTAACATCTCAGACACTGCATACAGAATTCTTCCCATCCAAATCCCATTTTAGGGTTTTGTCATGATATTGATTTGTATACAAATATGTTGACTTTGAGAATAAAGTTTTTTTCTAGAATCTCAAATGTACATGTACATCTATTTCATCCAAGCTGCAACAGTAACACCTTTTTTATAATATCTTTTATTGAATTTTACTTGTCATGGGGTCAGACAGTTAGACTTGTATTGCAAACAATGTTCATACACAATTCCAAGAGCAAGATCTTACTTAAAATGCACTGCTGATATAAACCTAATCTTTTACTTCCATCATTTCTTTCTCTCCTCATAGTGGTAAATCAAGTGCTCTGCAACACTGGTGATAAAATGGGTAGGCTAGTCTAACTGGAAAATAAATGAAAAACATTTATATTAAGTTGCCCTATTTTCACACCTTCCCCATTCTGCTGGCATGCTGTTCCCCCAAGGCTTGGATCCTGGGTGGCACATTTCAGCTTTGAGGCATAGCTTTCATGTACTCTGTCACTGGGGAACATATATTTAAAAATTTGCCATTGGATCTTTCAGTTAACGTTTCTGTTACAAATGTGTGCCAAAGATTATTCATCCATACCACCTCTGTTGGTGTCTCCTGTTTCTTCCAAAATAACTTGATGATCTATTTGATCACAGCTAGGAGGTGCTATCCTATTGAATGATTCTGTTTGGATTACCCATCCAAATGTAGTAGGATTGTAGCTGGGTTCCTAGGCACAGCTGCAGCTGTAATCACTTAGATATAAGGATCACCTTCCAGAAAAGTTTAATTTTTTCACTCTCCCACCGGATGTGGATAAAGGTACACCTATCTTTCCCACATCTCCAACATGTATCTGAGAATGTGGGATATATCCTATACTGTTTGCTTGGGTCAAGTACCACCTCATCTATAACCCTAGCTTCCCTGTGTTGAATATTTCTGAGCTTTTTGTATATGTTGAGACATTTTGCCAACCCCTATCACTAAATTCACAACCCAGTTCTATCTCCCACTCATCTCTTTGGTCCTTGTGCTATCACACTAAAGATTGTATAGTTTCAAAATCCAACCTTTTGTAGTGTAGTGTATAGAGAGGAACTTCTCATCAGGAATAAGAGACCTATTGTCCGTTTACCTAATTTGCAGGTGCATAACTTGGTGTTTAATTTGTGCATATTGCATTCTCTCACACTCCGTTATCTTAAAGGATTTCTTGCTTTGTAGGAATGACTTTTCATGCCCCTTTTCTAAAATTTCTTCGATCATTAAACATTTTTCCACCCAGCCTCCAATTGTAATTGTATTTCCATTTATGTAGTGCTTATCACCCCTGACGTGGCATTGAAGCACTATAAGGCGAGTAGCAAGCTACTCTGGAACCCAAGTTTAGTGGTAAATCCAGTGGTTATTGTTAATTATTGTGACTAGTCATGTACAGTCAACAAAAAATTACATGGATTTACTCCAGGTATTTTGTGATAGATTATACTATTACCACTTAAATGTGATAGTGGGGGCTAGGTGGTTTCAGGTGAATGGTTGGTGAGATAAATAGGCTGGCGGAGATTAGATAGTGTTAGGTTGCAGGGATAGAATTTTAAAGAAGGACAGGCTGTGATCTATGAAATGAGGCATCAGCCAATTATAGAATTACAATGAGAGAGATTAAGTCTGATAGGCATTAGACTGAGAGGAAGCTATACTAAGAAATAGAAGGCATGCAGAGCATGGAAGATAAGAAGAGGGCCACTCTGAAGACAGAAAGGAAAAAAATCAAGTGGAAGGAAGTCATGGTCAATTTTTCAGACACGTTTTTAGGAGTATTGTGGGAGGCTTTCTAAGATAGCCAGCAATCTGAGGTTGTAAGCTGTAGAAAGTAACAACATTACATACAATACTCCATGTCTGGGGCAGGCAGCTTAAGCATGAGAGTCCAAGTGTGCACATAATTTAAACATTAAGAGCCCAAACCCGATGTGTGCCTAGGGCATCCCTTTAAAACCTAATCAGGATTATCCCAAGGTTGGTGCAGGGTTTGTTCACTCCCCAAGGGGAGGGGGCGCAGATGCCTTGTTTAGGAACATTACAGCAAAATATGTTACATGTTGAATGACAACACATTCCCTAGTCGCACAGACCAACTCCCAAAGGAGCCCCCCAAAAACCTGAATAATTCTATGCAACCCTTCCCAGTCCACTCACTTTGAACACAATTGTAGGCATCTGCAATCAAATCAGCAATCTCATCATTCCTGCCTGTCAAGGCAACACTTCAATGACCAAACACTCCCAAACATCCCCACCACGGCACCCAACCCCACCGACCCCCATATACAAACCCCAATTCTCCCTCCCAAAATGTCCAATGCTTTTCGGACATCCAGCCTTCTCCTCCCTTCCCTAGGGGAAACCAATCATCCCAAAACCAAACACATGACACCAAAATACATCTCCCAAAACAACACACCAGTGAAGCAACCAGTCTGCGGTCCATCCACCACACAACACCACCATAAAGATCGTCATGCCTGTACCCGCGCACTCCTGCACCAAAATCCAAAACACCGGACTCCCCACACTGTGTGACTTTGGACAAAGACTCCTCACATATATTCCATGTTCTTATTTGCCGCCTTACGTGCTATGTATCAAACCTTTGTCTGCAAGACTTATGTGCATTTAGGAGATAACACAAGTCTAATGAACTTCCTTGTGTTGCACATGTTTTCACCTATAAAAATACCACCCTTTGCCCCATTATGTTTTATACAGATGAAGCCAAAGCATAGCCAACCAAGAGCGCACAGTGTGCCAATGGAAATTCAGGACTTGCAAATGAAATACGTAGACCTTACCCCCCCATAATACATAAAAGCTGTAGATGAGTCTCTCCTAAAACTGAATCTGCTTCCTGGAAAGCGGGGAAGAGGAGACCCCTTGCACCGACTCCCGCAGATGTCTGTAGGGTGCAGAGACCCCTGATCCCACGCTTTTTCATACATGATCCTGAACCTTGCTCCATTCACTCTGGTTGAGAAGGTGGGATTGCAGTGATTTGGAGTGTATGGGACCAGTGAAGTGGTTAGGCCTCCTTTGCCCAGTATCTCGCAAGAAATGCACAAGCGCAGTTTTCGCAGAGACGGCGAGGAAGAGGAGGAGGGCAGCCCGGGGACGCCGCAGTCCAGGTAAGTGGTTTTTCTTTACTTTTACGCCATTTATAGTTAATTGTTAATAGGGGGGTGGAGGCGGGTGGCGTAGCGGAGTTCCATGGAGTTTGTTCTCAACTCCGTGGCCCTCCACGTAGCCCCGCTACACCCTCTACGCCCAGGGTTAGTGTTTATGGGTGCTGAGGGTTCTTTTAGGATTCAGGCATGGGTGGAGCTTAATGGGAGCAAAGAGTTTTAAGGGGTCAGGGATGGGTGGGGTTGAGGCATAGAAATAGGTTTTTAGGGGTTGGGAAAGGATAGAGTTTAGGGATGGTAACAAGTTTAAGGTTCAGGGATGTGTGGAGTTTAGGGTTGGAAAGGGTTTTACCGGTCAGGGACAAGTGGAGTTTAATGGTCAGGAATGGGTTGAGTTGAGGTGTGGTGGGGGATTTTAGGGTTCAAGGATGGGTGGCCTTTAGGCGTAGAAATGGGTTTTAAGGTTAAAGGATGAATGGAGATTTGGGGTAAGTGATAGGTGTAGTTTAGCTGTGGTAGGGGGATGGGATTTTAGGGGTGGGGTGGTGTTTAAGGGTTGTAAGGGGGCCAGGGATGGTTGGAATTTAGGGGTGCTGAGGGATCAGTAATTTAATAGCATATTAAGCAATTGTTTGATAGTGTAAAATATATAAATCTGAAATAATGTCCCCTGAAATAAAGCACTGAAATAAATAACTCAGACAAAAAAAATTCTGAAATGAAGACCTATCATTCCATTTACACCTCAAAAAAATTTCATGCAAAGCCAATTTCGGAATAAAGTGCATTCTATGAATTGGTTTCTTGAAATTGTAGATGCCATTCATCCTGCAAATTGCCATTAAACTGTTTAGGTGAAATGGTTTCTGTTAGACCTGGCATCCTTGGTGTGATTTTCCCCCTAACTTTTTGACTTCTACTCTCCTTTTGATAACAGAGTTTTTGCTGGCTTTAGGATTCTGCACACTTTAACACTGCTAAACAGTGTGAAAGTGCTTGTGCTCTTTCCTTAAAACATGGCAGAACTTGCTTACACCCAATTGGCATAGTTAATTTACTTGCAAGTCCCTAGTAAAGTGCCACTACCTGGGACCAGGGTCTGTAAATTAAATGCTACTAGTGGGCCTGCAGCAATGGTTGTGCCACCCACTTAAGTAGCACTTTACACACATCTCCGCGTACCATTGCAGCCTGTATGTGTTGTTTTAAACTGTCATGGAAGGAGAGAGAATTCCTGATCAACAAAAACCCCATTATGCCCTATTTTTACACAATTCCAAAAATGCATAAGAACTTGGAGAACCCGCCGGGGTGCCCGATAGTGTCAGGGATAGGCTGGATCTTGGAACCCTTGTTCAGGTTTGCTGATGCCTTCCTCAGACCCATAATTAAAAAAACAAGCACATATCTTAAAGACGCCAAGGATGCACTACGCAGTAGCGGTCGGTGGTGGGCGTGCCACCGGGCGCTGACGTGGGTTGGGGGGTAGTAAACTACGGATTACGGGCGATTACAGGTAAGTAGACATATAAATAAATAAAAAAAAAATCGTTTCTCGCGCTGCATCACATTTGGCGATGCAGCGCGAGAAACGAAATTCGTTTTATTTATTTATATGTGTACTTACCTGTAATCGCCCGTAATCCGTAGTTTACTACCCCCCACCCTGCCCCTCCCCCGCCCCACGTCAGCGCCCGGCGGCACTCCCACCACCGACCGCTACTGGCACTACGCCTCCTGAAAGACATCAGTTTCAATCCTGATACCCATCTCTTCCTGGGTCTTGATATTGAAAGCCTTTACACAAGTCTCCCATACACAGAGACCTTGAACATCATTGAGGAAGTCCTATGTGATGTAGACTGGAATTATCAAACACCCAGGAATGTAGTAATGGAATGCTGCAAATGGGCCCTCCCTCAGAATTATTTTGAGTTTTAGGGGACCCTCTATCTACAGAAACATAGGACCAGTATGGGCAGTTCATGTGCGCCGAGCATAGTCGGCCTGCATGTCCACTATTTAGAGAAACAGATAATCCTGAATACCGTAAAACAATATTTCACACACATAGCCCCGTGGAGAAGATCCATCGATGATGTTCTTGTCGTTTGGGAATGGGATGAGTACACCACAAATCAATTCATGGGCTGGCTCAATATACAAGATGAATTTTTAAAATTCACTGACACCATCAGTGATAAAGAATTGTTTTTTCTTGACCTGAACAAAACAGCTGACCAAGGCACATTGAGGAGAACTACACTTGAAAAATCAAAGGCTAAAAATTGCTTACTCCTCTACGGCAGCTTCCACCCGGGTCATCTAAGGAAGAATCTTCCTTTTGGACAATTTTTGAGATTGAGAAGGAGCTGTTCGGATGTGACAGATTATAAGCAACAAGCAGACCATCTGGCTAATAAGTTGGAAGCTAGAAAGTATCCACCTAATGTTATAAAGAGAGCCATGAAACAAGCACGCAATAATAACAGGGAAGCCCTATTGGAACAGACGCCACCTAACCAGAAAGAGGAAAGACCCATGTGCTTTACAACATTTAATGTGGCCTCAGACAAAGTGAGTAAAATCATCAATAAAGATTGTCATATACTGAATAGGGGCACTTTGAATCTTCCAAACCAATGCTCTCTCATAGACAAGAAAAAGCCTGGAAGACCTACTAGTACACACACGACCATGGAAGCCAACAACAGATACAAGACAAGCACAAGGCACCATATCCCCAGTGATGGGCCATTACCCATGTGGTGAATGCAGCGTGAATCACCTTATAAAAGCTACAAAAACAGTATCCTCCAACAACAACACTAAGTGGGAACTTAGGATGTTCTCTAATTGCAACACCAAAAGGGTGATAACTTCTCCCTGTAACCTGCATTACATAATCATGACAACTAGAACAGTGAAGACCAGAATCAGCAAACATGGCAACAACCTCAAATGTGGTAGAGCCACAAGCAAAATGGCAACTCACTACATTGAGGAGAGGAGAGGTGTGGTGCAGCGGCCAGGGCAGCTGACTTCGGAGCACAGGGCTCACGGTTCAATCCCCGGATCCGGCGGCAGCTCAGCTCAGCACCTTGTGACTCTGGGCAATAGCTCACTAAATTTCCACGACGGTCCCCAGCGCCTTGAGACACGTAAGGGTGAGTAGTTCGCGCTTTACAAATACGGATTTACATTAACAATACAGGACTATCGATGGGTGGCTCTTGAACATGTTGCAACATGTTGCAAATACAACCAATTAAGAGTCCAGTCTATTCGAGAAAGAACAAAACTGGGTGTTCAAACTTAAAACACATATCGGGAGTCTCAATGACAACATTCCCTGGATTCAGTTCATGGCATAAAGAACTGCCGCTCGCACATGGAGCCACACCGGTATTTTGAGTGTTTTTGATTTATAACCCCCTCTTCCTTTGAGGTTGTTTCAGTTATCTCCCACACAATAATTATACACCATGCATTCAGTGATTGCAACACACATTGGGAGACTACATGTTCTTTCCATAAAGACAACATGTAGGATATGAATCCAGCATGAAGGACATGACTCTGCCTTTTTTTTGTTTTCGGTAAAGGTAGTTTCTTCCATCCAAACCTGGCCTTCTTCCAGCCATTACATTTTTTAATACACCTTTTTCAAAACATTTCTTTACACAAGGAGTAGTTTCCCCAATTCCGATTTTTCTGGAGGCCTCTTGCACGATTTTTACCCCCTTTTTGCATGCCCACAATCATTCACAAGAGGAACCAGGAAGTGGTTCCACTCATGGCCGCCATGTTGGAAGGTTGGTGGTCAAGTCTTCTTCACACTCGCGGGACACGGTGCAGCAAGGACACACTACCTACGTCCCATTGAGAGACGCTGACAAGATATTTGAACAATGGTCAAAGACACAAAGGCAATATTTGGGCCCTGGGGGATTTTACCTAGGTTACTAAGCCAAGGTTATGGTTTGGTGTAGTACATTCGGCATAGCCACCACTGTGCCATTTTTGTCTCGCTACCTTATTGGGAAACTTTGATGTTTACAATGTGATTGGGCATGTTTTCTCCTTTTTTACCTGTAGAGTGTGACTACAAGCGTACCTTGCCACCGGAGGACCCATGAAGCATACCACATAAAAGTATGTCATGTATTTTCTGTTATATGTTTGTGTTCAGCATGCTCTTGGCTGCAAGCCTCAAGGGGATATTACTACACTAGATTTGTTCACCTCGCTTCGTGTTATTACAGAATCCACATGATTGATCACTTGGAGGTTATGTTTTTGCTACATAGCATACATTTATAAAGCACACAAGAGAAACCTTAAATGACAGGAGTATGTGTTATGACTTATATGTATACTGTTGCGTTTGATGGCAGTTTAACTCTCTCATTATGTATTACAAGTATTAAGCAGTTATACCGAGTAGATATTAAACAACAACACTAAGTAGGTGCGATCAATCCATATTTAGTACTTAGCATGCAGTGAGTGTGCTGGAATTGTATATGAGCATTCCCTTAGGGGTGGAATCAAGGAATAAAATCCTTGGTCCTGATGAAAAGCCATGGGGATTGGCATGAAACATGTAGCCCCATAAGGGAGGCAGGTACATTATCACCTAGACTTCCCACCTTCTCCCCAGTTTTTAATCATACCACCTAGAGGATAGATTAAAGGATTCACTAACCTACCAGGCAGCTATTTTTAACCTTCTAGATAGGACCTCTCCCACTCCTATTCATTCCCATTGTTAGATCTGGCATCTTTGGTGGGATTTCCATTGTCCTTTTGCTTCTGGCCTCCTGTTTTTGACTGTGTGCTGCATTTCATTTTTGATGGTTTTAGAACTTTGAGCACTTTACCACTGCTGATCACTGCTAAAGTGAAGTGCTCCCTGTGTAAGTTGTGATTACGGTTATGGTTATTCATGATTTCCATATTTGATTTACTCGTAAGTTCCTAGTAAAGTGCACTGTGTGTACCCAGGGCTTGTACGTCAAATGCTTCTAGTGGGGCTGCACTGAGGGACAGTATGATAGATAATTTAAACCGTTCCTAGCCTCTCAGGTGTACCTGCACTCACAGGAAAGGATCCGAGCCCTGCTTCACAGAATACATACACTAATATTTCTGAGCCCAAAACCCTAAGCTTCAGAGAGGAAGATATAGAGGAATTACTAAAAAGGCCGCCAACTCTAAATATAGGCACCAATACACAGAACATTACTCACCAGTCTGATGTTGAAAAGATAACTAGACTTAAGAAAAAACAGATAAGAGCAGCACTACACGGTGAGGTTTTACTCGAACACCTAACAGCAGGAACAATGCTCTTAGGATTACATGTAAAAAACATCCCTGTGATCTTCATTGAAGATCCAGAATATACAGGAGACTTCAGCCACCAAGTGCTCAAGGGATTGGATGTTTCTATCCATAAAAACGGCGGAGAGGCTTAGCAAAAAAGAACTGGAATAAATAAAGGAGTTTGAGGAAGCACAATTGAACAATGCAGCGATAGAAGTCGCACGCACATTTCTGAACAAGATTGAAAAGGAAACACCCATCTTCAAAAAGAATATTCAAGATTTTAAAAGATCAAAGTTACAGAGGGACATCACCAACTGCTCTCTAGTTCAAGTATATCCATACTTAGACACGACTTTTATGAACAACCTGACTCAATTTCAAGTGCGTAGTAGTAAGAAATTCATTTCATTTTCTGACACCTCCTCATATTCAAAGAGCTCAAGTGGGCGGAACCATCGACAATCACCTCTACGAATCAAACAGGACAACCATTTTTAGACAGAGGCCAAGGAAGGGGTAGAGGAAGGAACAGAGGCAAGAGCTGGTTTAATCCAAACCAATACCAAGGAGAGATTACGGCCAGACGTTATACTTACAGAAAGGGACATCAGAATTAATTCCAATATACAACCGCTCTCAGAGAGAGTTGGATCGTGCAGAAACACGGCCACTAAGTAAAGGGTTGGCCTTCATCCCCATAACAAACCCAGATTACATGGAGACAAGATTGGAAGTGTTACAGTTCTTCTGAAAAATGCGTTTGAAAGTTTTTTCTCAGACCATCCTGCCCTTCAAGAAATAAATTTTTCAGGGCTGAAAGAGCAATCAAGTTTTTACCCACCAACTGCACATATGCCCATTGAACCACAAACATTTGAGAGAATGGTACTGAAGGATATTGACAGGATCGAAAAGAAAAAGACAAATATGAAGTTCAATGTATCTAAAGACGAACATGAAGCTCTCTTGAGATTAAAAACAAGCCAAGAGATAATAATAAAGCCGGTGGACAAAGGAGGTGCCATAGTTATCATGGATCCAAATCAATATGTACATGAAATAATGAGGCAATTACAAAATGAGGAACACTATAAAAGGATACAAGGAGATCCGGAGATCCAACACTCATGATTATGAGGAAAATTGATGAGCTCCTAAAAGAAGGTACACGGGAAGGATGGATCTAAAAAAAGAAAGAGAAGTACCTACACAACAGGGATCCCAGAGTACCATTAATATATATCCCCCTAAAATTCACAAAGATGCATTGAATCTATCGGGAAGACCCATTATATCGGGAGTCAACTCAGTTCTGGAACGTCCTATGAAGTACATTGACATATTCCTAAAACCTCTGATATTGGACATACAAAGCTATTTAAGAGATACCGTGCACGTGATAAACACCTTGGAAGGTGAGGAATTTATTGAAACAACAGATACCTTTGTAACATTGGATATTGTAAGTCTCTACATGAACATCCCCCAAGAAGGGGCTCTGGAAGCCATGGAATATTTCCTTAGCAAAAGACAACAACCACATGAATTTCCAAAGGAATATATTCTGGAACTAGCTAAAATCTGCCTGAAATTTAATTTCTTCAAGTTCAACAAGCAATTCTATATCCAGACGAAGGGGACTGGGATGGGTTGTCCCTTTGTCCCGGAGAGGGCTATAATGTTCATGGCCCTGTATGAGGAGAAATGATCTATAATAATAATCCATTCAAAGAAAACATCTATATATGGAAGAGATATATAAATGATGTGCTGATGATTTGGAAAGGTCCTGACAAAAACAATCATGGAGTTCACCAACTGGTTGAACACAAGGAGCCAAGATATTCAGTTTTCCATGGCCACCAACAAGAAAGAGAATAACTTCCTTGACATAACGTTGAGACATGAGAACAACCAAATGTACACCACACTCTACACAAAAAAGACAGATAGGAACACCTTCCTACATTACTCAAGTGTTCATCAAAGAAACTTGAGGGATAATCTGCCCTATAGCCAGCTCCTGAGGATAAGAAGGAACTGTTCAAAAAAGGATGATTACTTCAATAACATGGGGAACTTCCTCTCAAAATTAAGACAGCGGGGTTACCCAAAGAAACTATTGACACACGCCATGAAGAGAGCCTGGTACACACCAAGAGAAAATCTACTCCAACCAGGTAACAGATCTACCAGCAACAAGATGGTATGCCTCACTACTTTTTCTGGAGTCATGAATATGCTGAAAGAAACCTTTAAGAAAAATTGGACAATTGTGAAGGAACTGCCCATGTTTGCACTCACAAGGAATAAAAGTATCAGGGACAACCTCGTTAGATCAAATACTACTGTACTCACCAAGACTCCTACATTGAGCAACCATGCTGACTTTACCACCAGTGAGACTACTATTGAAGGAGAGGAGCTCACGTATAAACAAATCAAGATCAAGCACACAGAGTTTACGAACTGTAACTCCAAGAATGTTATATATTGTGGCATTTGCCCATGCGAAAAAGCCTACATTGAGAAAACAAACCAAGAAATACACAAACGCATCATCCAACATAAGTCATGCATTAGGTGCAAAACACAGAATGCACCCATGGTACAACACTATGTACAGATGAACCACATCCTGACAGATCTAAAATGGACATTACTAAGACAAGTGAACGCTACAACTCCAGAACCTATTTTGTTAAGACTAGAAGCTCAAATGATACTTCGCCTACATACAACGGAAAATGGCCTGAACGAATTGTCGGAAATAGGGAATGTCTTCACAAAACTAATATGAAAAGAGACAGAACCTAAAATCAGATGTCTTATTAATAAAGAATGCGGGGAGAGAAACATGGAAGAGCACAATTTAGGATAAAGGATAGCCGCACACTTGTGCTAAACGTACACACATGTCATGGGCAAGAAATGGGATGCCGGAATCCACTAGTTGAATCAATTTAAATACAACACCCATCAGACACGCATTCTAAACCAGAGTACAATGAAATTAAACAGCAAACCAAGCAAGGGCAAGCGTCATCCCTCAGAATCAAATATACCCTCAAATAAAAAATAAAAAGATGCCTTATTTCAGCAAAGGATCCAAGCAAAACATAAAAGAACCACACTTCCCAGGATGCTTTGGGGTCTACTTCTGGTATGATCATCAAGACAACCAGAGAATGAGGAAATCAAAAGAAATGAGAAGCAGCCACACCGCGAGAGAGAACGCTGCTTGAATGAGATGTTAAACATACGAGAAAAGCCTCATGTCAGCTATTATAACTAACTGTCTGCTAGCACACATTCATTGTCTGAATACCGATCTCCCTTGACAGAAGCCACGGAATCGGTGTTTCACAGAGATGGAGCGCATATCCAAATAACCCGACTCACCGTCCGGTCACATAACAGTGTGCACGAAGAAACAAACGCGGTAGGAAAGAAACGACAAATATATCTTTCATATCGAAAGCTCACGAGACACGTGCAGCTTTTTCCACATAACAGCATTCACCCAAAAAGTTTTTCCTCCTCAGCACCGGGAATAAATTGATTCCCAGCCCCAACCGAATGGCACCATAAATCAGGGGTGCCTCCCAAACAAGGAGGACTCAAGCCTCCATCCGAAATGTAAGGCTCCATTATTTATTTTACTTCTCCACAATCGGCCAGTAATAAAAAAACCTGGAATGCTCTATAATGATATCAAAATGCCTCACTGAGGGGCATATCTACAAGGGCTTTATCTCCGCTTTTTTGGCTTAAAAAGCCAAAAAAGCGGAGATAAAACTATCGCCCTATTAACAAGAGGGTGCAAACATGCATAATCGCATGTTAGCACCCTTTTTCCTAACACCCCCCTTTGCATCTCTAATGAGATGCAAAGTGGGCGTCACTGGGCGTACCCCGGATGGACTACCTTGCAAATATCGCTGATGTTCACATCGCGATATTTACAGGCAGCCCACAGGATTATAGCAGACGTTAGATTTTGGCGAAAACGGCCGTTTTCGCCAAAATCTAACGTCTGCTAAAATCCTGACTTACCTATGTTAGACATAGGGGTGGATTATGCTGATACGACCACAGGGTCGTATCAGCAGGTTATCGCCGTTTGCAGGGAACATCGCTGGAAAACCAGCGATGTTCCCTGCAAAACGGCGATAACCTCGCTATCTCTGGAATTTTTATCGCCCTGGAGAAACGCGTTGTTAATAACGCGCTACCAGGGTGATACATTTCAGAGATAGCCTGCGATAGGAATATTATCGCTAAGCACGGCCAGCGATAATTATCGCTGGCCGTTGATAATATGCCCCTGAGTCTTTTTCCCAATCCCTCTTCTTTCCGCCTTTATTTGAATTCTAATTAGAAGCTGAACTCGTCATGACTCTGTACAATACATGTGAGCACCAACGCGGTGGCATACTGAGCAATAGGTGAACAAAGTAACGGTACGTGATTACGCAGGGTCGGATGTGATTATTAAATATGATGATACACATTCAGGATATTTAAACCCACCCTTTCTCTAGGTCCCATTTACATTACCCCCCACAACTCCAAGCCCTGAGGAAGGCCTTCATTAAAGTAACAGGCCCATTCAGAAGGTCGAGACACGCCAACGTAATTTTAAGGATTTGAGGGCACCCAGCATCTGCTGCAAGGAACATATAAATATTATGGAAAAGAATAAGAAAATCTACATCTCTTTGACTTAGGTTCCTTAAACAATTTGCATGCGCCCAAATACTGATAGGGTCTCCCGGCAACTGATGGACCATACAGATGTGGGTGATAAAATAAAATATATATACCCACTAGAGTATGAACTTATTAACATTAACCTTGGGCATAGTATGCAGAGTGGCACTCCGCGGAGTTCCACGGAGTTAAAAAAAAACCTCCATGGAACTCTGCTCTGCTCCACTCTGCCCCAGTCCCACAAATCTTTTTTAAAAAGGGAAAAAAAAACACTTACCTTCTCTCTGGCGTCTGCGGGCCGCCCTCCTCCTCGCCGTGGTGTCTCCTCCTTGCCGCCGTCCTCCTCCTTTCGTTGCCGGTCGCAACCCCCTACGTTTTACATCTTGCGTGGACTGCATATGCGTGGCGCAGGGGCTGAGGGGCATATTCCGCTCCGCCAAGGAGTCGGAGTTTTGCCTCAACTTCGCGTTCCCAGCAGAGCGCGGAGTTGGTAAAACTCTGCAAACTCCGCTGGCGGAGCTGAGTACGCCGCCCGGGCTTAATTAACATGACAGGAAATTTGACTATAGATGAGATACCCTACCTATATGTATTTTTGCAGTTTGGTTACTAAAAAGTACAATATATACATAAGAAAAAAAGTATGGTATATATGTTGGACACATATTTATGTTATTGTTGTTGTTAAATATCTAGTAACTTTCATTCATTTGAGAGTCAGTCTTTTATGAGTTATGCCATTTATATGTATGTAAAGTATTGTCCTGCATCTCTGTATAAACATATTTTTAAGGACAGAGTAGTTTACAGAGAACAAAGTTTTTCTTGTGGACCAGAGTGTAAAGTTTCGCAAAATGTTTTGTTTCATTTGCATGTTTCAACACACACTTCCAATTTGATTTTGAATGCAAGAAAGCGAGGTACAAGAGTGGGATTTATAGAGAGAAAAGATAGAGTAAACATCCCCAATAAAAGTTGGAATCTAGAGGTGCAGAAATATTACATAATCTACTCAAAATAATGGATGTGTCTATAGGGTGAGGAGTTATCCTTGTTTGTTTCTTAGTAAATGATCCCGCCCACATTACATGAACAGGATCGCTCCCCGGTTCAACATTGACTAGTGGTCCTGCAGCACTGATTATGCCACCCACATGCATGAGTAGCCCTGCAACCATGTCTCAGACCTGCCACTGCTGTGCCTGTGAGTGCAGTTTTAAACTGCCATGTCGACCTGACAAGTGCACCCACTTGTGAGGCCCAAACCTTCCCTTTTCTACATGTAAGGCACATTAAAGGTAGCCCCATGGGCAGAGTGCAGTGTACGTGAAAGGTAGGACATGTACTGGTGTGTTTTACATGTCCTGATAGTGAAATACTACCAATTTCGTTTTTCACTATTGCAAGGATTATCCTTCCCTTAGGTTATCATTGGAGCTGCCTTGTAACCTCTTACAAGTGTAACTTTTAATTGGGAAGAGATAGAGATTTGGAGTTTGGCGTCCCTGAACTCACCATTAAAAAATACATATCTGCCTGTGGAATCCACAAATGGTTTAGACTGACAGTTGAGCTGTTTGTGCATTCACGCTAGAGAGTCACACAAAGGGAGCTGAAGTGTGCCCTGCATATCCTGATGGCCCATCACCAGGCTGATGGGTCTTCCTGAGCTAGAGTGGTGGGAAAAGTTGTCACTAACCCCTGAATAGGGCTGTGCCTGTCATCACACAAAGCTGTCTCCACCCCCTATAGTGCGCCTGGAGCCAGGTCAGGGAAAGGCAGGGTCTTGTGCACTACAAAGACTTTCCTTTGAAGTTTGCCTACTTCAAAGGCAGAAACTGGTATAAGTACTGGAACTGTGTCACCATAACTTCAGAACACTTCTGGTCTAAGAGCAGATTCTGCCAAGAAGAAGAGCTGGAGTAGCTGTAGGAGGGGAACTGCCACTTTGCTTGTTGCTGTGTTGTGCTGACCTACTGCTTGCTGCTTCTGTCTTGGAGAGCGAAAGACTGGACTTTGTTTTCATCATCCTGCTTGCCAAGGTTCTCCAAGGGCTTGCGTGTGCTTGCCTCCTGTTAAGAAGTCTCAGGGCCATCAAAGACTTCACCTGTAACCCCTGAACTCCACTGCTGGGAGTTCTGGCCTCCCAAGTAGTGCAAATTTCAGTTCTGGACCCTTGGAGGTGTCTTCTGATGCAAGAAAAGAAGAAAATCCATGCATCATCCTCCAGCTCCTGTTTTTCCCACCTCAAGCCTGCCGTGCGGTTGAAAAACCAATGCATCGCCGCGGCCGAAGAATTGACGCATCGCCTGGCATGCGGCTCGAAAATCACGGCAGCCCGAGTCCCAAGGGACTTTTTCTCTGGCATCCGAGACACCCACTCTGACTCCGATGCATGCCCTGCTGTGCGACTGAAGAAATCTATGCATCACCTGCTCATGGCTGGGAGAATTGATGCAGGGCCTGTTTCGCCGTCACTGCCTCAACCCCAGCACATCTGGATTTTCCACGCATTGCACCTGTGCATCGAGTTCTCTATCAACATTGCCCAGCATTAGGAAACCGAGGCCACGTGTCCAAAAACTGACGCATCACCTCCCCTGACAGTAAGGAACTGACGCATCACCTCCCCTGTGCTGCAGTAAGGAACCAACGCATCATCTCCCCTGGGAGTAAGGAACCAACGCATCGCTTTGTTTGCCAGCACCTCACCTCCCCTGCACCTGTTTTCGTCCTTGATTTTGACGCATCCCAGGTACTTTGTGCTAAAAGTGATGATTCCATAGTTTACTATGACTGAACTATTATAGACCTTTTAAAAGTGATATTTTTGCTTATGTATGTTGGATTTTTGTTGTTTTTGTCTTGATTTACTTAGATAAAGATTGGTGATTTTTCTAAACTGGTGTGGTGTCCATTTGCAGTTCTTTCACTGTGTTACTGTGTGTTTATATACAAATACTTTACACATTGCCTCTGAGATAGGCCTGACTGTTCGTGCCAAGCTAACAAGGGGGTGAGCAGGGGTCATCTTGGGTGTGTAACAGCCTTACCCTGACTAGAATAAGGGTCCCTACTTGGACAGGGTGCAAGCCACTGCCAACTAGAGACCCCCCATTTCTAGCACCCATTATCATAATATACTATTCAGTGCTCCCGCGTACCTTGAAGATCGCAATACACCCCATTCAAAAGTGGAACACGAAGAACTAGGTGATGAAGCATGCCACCCTGGTGGGTGAGGGTTATTTAAGAAAATCAAAGGGTTTTCTCACCATGCTGTGGAGTGTTAGTTCACGTCAAAACAGACTGGCCTTCTTTCGTATGTTGCAGTTTTAAACTGCCATTTCGAGCAGGCAAAATAAACCTTTTGCCAGGCCCACACCTTCTTTTTTAAGTCACCCCTAGGGTAGGCCATGGACAGCCCAGAGGGTGGGGTATAGTGCATTTAAAAAGTAGGACATGTACTTTTAAGTCTTACATGTCCTAGTAGTGTAAAACTCTTAAATTCGTTTTTCACCACTGCAATGCCTACCTCTACCATAGGACAGCACTGGAGTTAACTTATTACATTTAACCCCTTCGCTGCTAGGCCTTTTCCCCTCCTGTGCTAAGCCTTTTTTTGGCTATTTGGGGTAGTGCGCGCTTAGTCCCCTGTAACTTTTTGACCACATAAGGTATCCATGCCAAATTTGCGTCCTTTTTTTCTAACATCATGGGGATTGTAAAGGTACCCAGGGTTTGTGGGTTCCCCTGGAGGGGACCCAGAAATTAGTCAAAATACAGCTAAATTTTGTTTTTTTTTTGGAAAAAGGCAAAAAAAGGGCTACAGATGAAAGCGTCTTGATTTTTCCCTGCAAATGGCATCAAAAAGGGGTTGTGGGGATGAAATCACCATCTTCCCAGCTTTCAGGGACAAGCAGACTTTTGTCAGAAAACCAACTTTTTTACACAGTTTTGGCATTTTTCTGGGACATAGCCTATTTTTGCTATTTTTTGTGCTTTCAACCTCCTTCCAGTTAATGGTAGAAATGGGTATGAAACCAATAATGGATCCTGGAAAGCCATACATTTATGAAAAGTAGACAAAATTCTGAATTCAGCAAGGGGTCATTTGTGTAGATCCTTAAAGTTTTCCTTATAGAAACTAACAGTTAAATAAAGGAAAAATTGAAAATTAGTTGAAAAAAACAGCCATTTGTGTCAACGTTTTCACCTGTAACTTCTTCTAATTATGACAGCTATTTGAAGGCAATATACCGTTATATCCGCTGGACCTTTCTGGTTGTGGGGATATATAGGACTTGTAGGTTCACCAAGAACCCGACGAACCCAGAGCCAATAATTGAGCAACATCTTGCAATGATTTTTTTAAGTACCGGGTATATAGCAATTATTTTGGGAAAATGTATACATGGAAAAATTGTTATGAAAGACACCTATGTATTTCTGAAATGGGAACAAAATGTAGATTTTAGAAACAGTAGATATTTGCACATTTCCGAAATTGGGAGTACCCATACTAGCATGAGAATTATAGGTCATTTTTCAAAATGACTTATTTTTTACACATTGTCTTTCATTTGGAAGGCAGAAATGCATCGAAAGTCAATAGGTAATAACAGTTGCTCTACAATTCTGTGTTACCCTAAGTCTCCCGATAAAAATGGTACCTCACTTGTGTGGGTAGCCCTTGTGCCCACAACAGGAAATGGCTCAAAATGCAACGTGGACGTACCACATTTTCACAATGAAAAATTACCCTTTTTTGCAAAGTGCCTAGGTGTAGTTTTTGAACCCTAGCTCTGCCGGCACCTAGGGAAACCTAGCAAACCTATACATTTTTGAAAACTAGACACCCAGGGGAATCCAGGATGGGGTGACTTGACTGCCTCCCTCCAGGTTCTGTTACCCAGAATCCCTTGCAAACATAAAAAATTGTCAAAAAAATCACATTTTCCCCACATTTCTGTGGTGGAAAGGTCTGGAATCTGCGTGGATCCACAAATTTCCACCCACCCCGCGTTCCCCAAAGTCTAACGAGAAAAATGGTACCTCACTTGTGTGGGTCGGCCTAGTGCCTGCGACAGGAAACGGCGCAAAACGCAACGTGGTCACACCTCAATTTCGCAGTGAAAATGACCCTTTTTGGCAAAGTGCCTAGCTGTAGTTTTTGAACCCTAGCTCTGCCGGCACCTAGGGAAACCTAGCAAACCTATACATTTTTGAAAACTAGACACCCAGGGGAATCCAGGATGGGGTGACTTGACTGCCTCCCACCAGGTTCTGTTACCCAGAATCCCTTGCAAACATAAAAATTGTCAAAAAAACCACATTTTCCCCACATTTCTGTGGTGGAAAGTTCTGGAATCTGCGTGGATCCACGAATTTCCACCCACCCCGCTGTTCCCCAAAGTCTTACGAGAAAAATGGTACCTCACTTGTGTGGGTCGGCCTAGTGCCTGCGACAGGATACGGCGCAAAACGCAACGTGGTCACACCTCAATTTCGCAGTGAAAAATGACCCTTTTTGGCAAAGTGCCTAGCTGTAGTTTTTGAACCCTAGCTCTGCCGGCACCTAGGGAAACCTAGCAAACCTATACATTTTTGAAAACTAGACACCCAGGGGAATCCAGGATGGGGTGACTTGACTGCCTCCCACCAGGTTCTGTTACCCAGAATCCCTTGCAAACATAAAAAATTGTCAAAAAAACCACATTTTCCCCACATTTCTGTGGTGGAAAGTTCTGGAATCTGCGTGGATCCACAAATTTCCACCCACCCCGCGTACCCCAAAGTCTTACGAGAAAAATGGTACCTCACTTGTGTGGGTCGGCCTAGTGCCTGCGACAGGAAACGGCGCAAAACGCAATGCGGTCCCACCTCAATTTCGCAGTGAAAAATGACCCTTTTTTGGCAAAGTGCCTAGCTGTAGTTTTTGAACCCTACCTCTGCCGGCACCTAGGGAAACCTAGCAAGCCTATACATTTTTGAAAACTAGACACCCAGGGGAATCCAGGATGGGGTGACTTGACTGCCTCCCACCAGGTTCTGTTACCCAGAATCCCTTGCAAACATAAAAAATTGTCCAAAAAACACATTTTCCCCACATTTCTGTGGTGGAAAGTTCTGGAATCTGCGTGGATCCACAAATTTCCACCCACCCCGCGTTCCCCAAAGTCTTACGAGAAAAATGGTACCTCACTTGTGTGGGTCGGCCTAGTGCCTGCGACAGGAAACGGCGCAAAACGCAACGTGGTCACACCTCAATTTCGCAGTGAAAAATGACCCTTTTTGGCAAAGTGCCTAGCTGTAGTTTTTGAACCCTACCTCTACCGGCACCTAGGGAAACCTAGCAAGCCTATACATTTTTGAAAACTAGACACCCAGGGGAATCCAGGATGGGGTGACTTGACTGCCTCCCACCAGGTTCTGTTACCCAGAATCCCTTGCAAACATAAAAAATTGTCCAAAAAAACACATTTTCCCCACATTTCTGTGGTGGAAAGTTCTGGAATCTGCGTGGATCCACAAATTTCCACCCACCCCGCGTTCCCCAAAGTCTTACGAGAAAAATGGTACCTCACTTGTGTGGGTCGGCCTAGTGCCTGCGACAGGAAACGGCGCAAAACGCAACGTGGTCACACCTCAATTTCGCAGTGAAAAATGACCCTTTTTTGGCAAAGTGCCTAGCTGTAGTTTTTGAACCCTACCTCTGCCGGCACCTAGGGAAACCTAGCAAACCTATACATTTTTGAAAACTAGACACCCAGGGGAATCCAGGATGGGGTGACTTGACTGCCTCCCACCAGGTTCTGTTACCCAGAATCCCTTGCAAACATAAAAAATTGTCCAAAGAAAAACATTTTCCCCACATTTCTGTGGTGGAAAGTTCTGGAATCTGCGTGGATCCACAAATTTCCACCCACCCCGCGTTCCCCAAAGTCTTACGAGAAAAATGGTACCTCACTTGTGTGGGTCGGCCTAGTGCCTGCGACAGGAAACGGCGCAAAACGCAACGTGGTCACACCTCAATTTCGCAGTGAAAAATGACCCTTTTTTGGCAAAGTGCCTAGCTGTAGTTTTTGAACCCTACCTCTGCCGGCACCTAGGGAAACCTAGCAAACCTATACATTTTTGAAAACTAGACACCCAGGGGAATCCAGGATGGGGTGACTTGACTGCCTCCCACCAGGTTCTGTTACCCAGAATCCCTTGCAAACATAAAAAATTGTCCCAAAAAACACATTTTCCCCACATTTCTGTGGTGGAAAGTTCTGGAATCTGCGTGGATCCACAAATTTCCACCCACCCCGCGTTCCCCAAAGTCTTACGAGAAAAATGGTACCTCACTTGTGTGGGTCGGCCTAGTGCCTGCGACAGGAAACGGCGCAAAACGCAACGCGGTCACACCTCAATTTCGCAGTGAAAAATGACCTTTTTTTGCAAAGTGCCTAGCTGTAGTTTTTGAACCCTACCTCTGCCGGCACCTAGGGAAACCTAGCAAACCTATACATTTTTAAAACTAGACACCCAGGGGAATCCAGGATGGGGTGACTTGACTGCCTCCCACCAGGTTCTGTTACCCAGAATCCCTTGCAAACATAAAAAATTGTCCAAAAAACACATTTTCCCCACATTTCTGTGGTGGAAAGTTCTGGAATCTGCGTGGATCCACAAATTTCCACCCACCCCGCGTCCCCCAAAGTCTTACGAGACAAATGGTACCTCACTTGTGTGGGTCGGCCTAGTGCCTGCGACAGGAAACTGCGCAAAACGCAACGTGGTCACACCTCAATTTTGCAGTGAAAAATGACCCTTTTTGGCAAAGTGCCTAGCTGTAGTTTTTGAACCCTACCTCTGCCGGCACCTAGGGAAACCTAGCAAACCTATACATTTTTGAAAACTAGACACCCAGGGGAATCCAGGATGGGGTGACTTGACTGCCTCCCACCAGGTTCTGTTACCCAGAATCCCTTGCAAACATAAAAATTGTCAAAAAACCACATTTTCCCCACATTTCTGTGGTGGAAAGTTCTGGAATCTGCGTGGACCCACAAATTTCCACCCACCCCGCGTCCCCCAAAGTCTTACGAGAAAAATGGTACCTCACTTGTGTGGGTAGGCCTAGTGCCTGCGACAGGAAACGGCGCAAAACGCAACGTGGTCACACCTCAATTTCGCAGTGAAAAATGACCCTTTTTTGGCAAAGTGCCTAGCTGTAGTTTTTGAACCCTACCTCTGCCGGCACCTAGGGAAACCTAGCAAACCTATACATTTTTGAAAACTAGACACCCAGGGGAATCCAGGATGGGGTGACTTGACTGCCTCCCACCAGGTTCTGTTACCCAGAATCCCTTGCAAACATAAAAAATTGTCAAAAAACCACATTTTCCCCACATTTCTGTGGTGGAAAGTTCTGGAATCTGCGTGGATCCACAAATTTCCACCCACCCCGCGTCTCCCAAAGTCTTACGAGAAAAATGGTACCTCACTTGTGTGGGTCGGCCTAGTGCCTGCGACAGGAAACGGCGCAAAACGCAACGTGGTCACACCTCAATTTTGCAGTGAAAAATGACCCTTTTTGGCAAAGTGCCTAGCTGTAGTTTTTGAACCCTACCTCTGCCGGCACCTAGGGAAACCTAGCAAACCTATACATTTTTGAAAACTAGACACCCAGGGGAATCCAGGATGGGGTGACTTGACTGCCTCCCACCAGGTTCTGTTACCAGAATCCCTTGCAAACATAAACAATTGTCCAAAAAACACATTTTCCCCACATTTCTGTGGTGGAAAGTTCTGGAATCTGCGTGGATCCACAAATTTCCACCCACCCCGCGTCCCCCAAAGTCTTACGAGAAAAATGGTACCTCACTTGTGTGGGTCGGCCTAGTGCCTGCGACAGGAAACGGCGCAAAACGCAACGTGGTCACACCTCAATTTCGCAGTGAAAAATGACCCTTTTTGGCAAAGTGCCTAGCTGTAGTTTTTGAACCCTACCTCTGCCGGCACCTAGGGAAACCTAGCAAACCTATACATTTTTGAAAACTAGACACCCAGGGGAATCCAGGATGGGGTGACTTGACTGCCTCCCACCAGGTTCTGTTACCCAGAATCCCTTGCAAACATAAAAATTGTCCAAAAAAACACATTTTCCCCACATTTCTGTGGTGGAAAGTTCTGGAATCTGCGTGGATCCACAAATTTCCACCCACCCCGCGTCCCCAAAGTCTTACAAGAAAAATGGTACCTCACTTGTGTGGGTCGGCCTAGTGCCTGCGACAGGAAACGGCGCAAAACGCAACGTGGTCACACCTCAATTTCGCAGTGAAAAATGACCCTTTTTTGGCAAAGTGCCTAGCTGTAGTTTTTGAACCCTACCTCTGCCGGCACCTAGGGAAACCTAGCAAACCTATACATTTTTGAAAACTAGACACCCAGGGGAATCCAGGATGGGGTGACTTGACTGCCTCCCACCAGGTTCTGTTACCCAGAATCCCTTGCAAACATAAAAAATTGTCCAAAAAACACATTTTCCCCACATTTCTGTGGTGGAAAGTTCTGGAATCTGCGTGGATCCACAAATTTCCACCCACCCCGCGTTCCCCAAAGTCTAACGAGAAAAATGGTACCTCACTTGTGTGGGTCGGCCTAGTGCCTGCGACAGGAAACGGCGCAAAACGCAACGTGGTCACACCTCAATTTCGCAGTGAAAAATGACCCTTTTTGGCAAAATGCCTAGCTGTAGTTTGTGAACCCTAGCTCTGCCGGCACCTAGGGAAACCTACCAAACACACACATTTCTGAAAAGTAGACACCCGGGGCTTCCAGGGAGGTATGGCTTGCGTGGATCCCCCAACGTTTCCTTACCCAGAATCCCCTGCAAACCTCACTTTTAGCTGGAAAAATCACTTTTTTCACACATTTGTGTGTGGGAAAGTGTGGCATCACTGGCCTCACACAAATTTCCTACCACCCAGCGTTCCCCCAGGTCTCCCGATAAAAATGGTGCCTCACTTGTGTGGGAGGCCCAAGTACCCGCGACAGGCAAGGGCCCACAACGTAGTGAGGCGACCTCAAAATTGCCTATCTCAAAACCACCTGGTTTTGCAAGGGGGTCACCTGGGCTTTTGGCCCCGTGCTCGGCGGCCATCTAGGGAAACCTACCAAACCCACACATTTCTGAAAAGTAGACACCCGGGGGCTTCCAGGGAGGTATGGCTTGCGTGGATCCCCCAACGTTTCCTTACCCAGAATCCCTTGCAAACCTCAATTTTAGCTGAAAAATCACTTTTTTCACACATTTGTGTGTGGGAAAGTGTGGCATCACTGGCCTCACACAAATTTCCTACCACCCAGCGTTCCCCCAGGTCTCCCGATAAAAATGGTGCCTCACTTGTGTGGGAGGCCCAAGTACCCGCGACAGGCAAGGGCCCACAACGTAGTGAGGCGACCTCAAAATTGCCTATCTCAAAACCACCTGGTTTTGCAAGGGGTCACCTGGGTTTTGGCCCGTGCTCGGCGGCCATCTAGTGAAACCTACCAAACCACACATTTCTGAAAAGTAGACACCGGGGGCTTCCAGGAGGTATGGCTTGCGTGGATCCCCCAACGTTTCCTTACCCAGAATCCCTTGCAAACCTCAATTTTAGCTGAAAAATCACTTTTCACACATTTGTGTGTGGAAAGTGTGGCATCACTGGCCTCACACAAATTTCCTACCACCCAGCGTTCCCCAGGTCTCCCGATAAAAATGGTGCCTCACTTGTGTGGGAGGCCCAAGTACTCAGCGACAGGCAAGGGCCCACAACGTAGTGAGGCGACCTCAAAATTGCCTATCTCAAAACCACCTGGTTTTGCAAGGAGTCACCTGGGTTTGGCCCGTGCTCGGCGGCCATCTGGGAAACCTACCAAACCCACACATTTCTGAAAAGTAGACACCCGGGCCTTCCAGGAGGTATGGCTTGCGTGATCCCCCAACGTTTCACCCAGAATCCCTTGCAAACCTCAATTGTAGCTGAAAAATCACTTTTCACACATTTGTGTGTGGAAAGTGTGGCATCACTGGCCTCACACAAATTTCCTACCACCCAGCGTTCCCTCAGGTCTCCCGATAAAATGGTGCCTCACTTGTGTGGGAGGCCCAGTACTCGCGACAGGCAGGGCCCACAACGTAGTGAGGCGACCTCAAAATTGCCTATCTCAAAACCACCTGGTTTTGCAGGGAGTCACCTGGGTTTGGCCCCGTGCTCGGCGGCCATCTAGGAAACCTACCAAACCCACACATTTCTGAAAAGTAGACACCCGGGGCTTCCAGGGAGGTATGGCTTGCGTGGATCCCCCAACGTTTCCTACCCAGAATCCTTGCAAACCTCAATTTTAGCTGAAAAATCACTTTTTCACACATTTGTGTGTGGAAAGTGTGGCATCACTGGCCTCACACAAATTTCCTACCACCCAGCGTTCCCCAGGTCTCCCGATAGAAATGGTGCCTCACTTGTGTGGGAGGCCCAAGTACCCGCGACAGGCAAGGGCCCAAAACATTTTTTGATAGGCAATGTTGATGTTGCCTCAAAACGTTTTGTGTCCTTGCCTGTCGCGGGTACTTGGGCCTCCCACACAAGTGAGGCACCATTTTTATCGGGAGACCTGGGGGAACGCTGGGTGGTAGGAAATTTGTGTGAGGCCAGTGATGCCACACTTTCCCACACACAAATGTGTGAAAAAAGTGATTTTTTCAGCTAAAAGTGAGGTTTGCAGGGGATTCTGGGTAAGGAAACGTTGGGGGATCCACGCAAGCCATACCTCCCTGGAAGCCCCCGGGTGTCTACTTTTCAGAAATGTGTGGGTTTGGTAGGTTTCCTAGATGGCCGCCGAGCACGGGGCCAAAACCCAGGTGACTTCCTTGCAAAACCAGGTGGTTTTGTGAAAGGCCATTTTGAGGTCGCCTCAATACGCTGTGGGCCCTTGCCTGTCGCGGGTACTTGGGCCTCCCACACAAGTGAGGCACCATTTTTATCGGGAGACCTGGGGGAACGCTGGGTGGTAGGAAATTTGTGTGAGGCCAGTGATGCCACACTTTCCCACACACAAATGTGTGAAAAAGTGATTTTTTCAGCTAAAAGTGAGGTTTGCAGGGGATTCTGGGTAAGGAAACATTGGGGGATCCACGCAAGCCATACCTCCCTGGAAGCCCCCGGGTGTCTACTTTTCAGAAATGTGTGGGTTTGGTAGGTTTCCCTAGATGGCCGCCGAGCACGGGGCCAAAAACCCAGGTGACTCCCTTGCAAAACCAGGTGGTTTTGTGAAAGGCCATTTTGAGGTCGCCTCAATACGTTGTGGGCCCTTGCCTGTCGCGGGTACTTGGGCCTCCCACACAAGTGAGGCACCATTTTTATCAGGAGACCTGGGGAACGCTGGGTGGTAGGAAATTTGTGTGAGGCCAGTGATGCCACACTTTCCCACACACAAATGTGTGAAAAAAGTGATTTTTTCAGCTAAAAGTGAGGTTTGCAGGGATTCTGGGTAAGGAAACGTTGGGGGATCCACGCAAGCCATACCTCCCTGGAAGCCCCCGGGTGTCTACTTTTCAGAAATGTGTGGGTTTGGTAGGTTTCCTATGTGGCCGCCGAGCCCCGGGCCAAAACCCAGGTGACCCCCTTGCAAAACCAGGTCATAATGAGATAATGTGTTGTTTATTTCTGCAGCGTGAAAATGTTGGCACAATATTGCAAGGAAAATGTGACAGACATTTTGAGGTTTGCAGGACATTGTGGGTACCATAACTTGTTGGGATCCACAAGAGAGATATCACCATGTACTCCCATGGGTGTTTCGTTTACGACAATATCTACAGTTGGTAGGTTATTCTTAGACGGAATGTACACCTTGGCAGACAGACTAAAAAGACAAAGATTACTGCACAGCCATCTATTCCTCAAGCACACACACACATACTGGTTGGATTTGGCACGAGGGCAAGTGATGGTTCAGTATATACAATTTTATTAACAAGAGATTTCACAAAAATGAAATGCACTGTCAATAATTGAAAGGACAAAAACGGAACCAGTGACTCGCAGCTCGTGAGCTGTAAAGCCACGTCAAGGCCCCAACCGCTTTACAGGCCATTCACACACCTTTCATACGTGATACACACAAGACCATTCACACCCCCAGGCACGAAACAAACACATTACAACATTCACAAAAAGGGACAAGGTACACCCTGCTTGAGAAAGACAAAAAAAAATATTACTGCACAACCATCTAATCCTCAAGCACACACACACATACTGGTTGGATTTGGCACGAGGGTGAGTGATGGTTCAGTATATACAATTGTATTAACAAGTGATTTCACAAAAATGAAATGCACTGTTAATAATTGAAAGGACGAGAAACTGAACCATTGACTCACAGCTCGTGAGCTGTAAAGCCACGACAAGGCACCAACCTCTTTACAGGCCATTCATACACCTTTCATACGTGTGACAAATACAAAACCATTCACACCACCAGCCGCGGGCCCATCACATTACAACACTCACACCAGCAGACAGCGCCATTCAAGGGCCCATCACTTTCACACGCCCACATTCCTAACACAGCAACCACACAACCTGATGGATTGCGTGGAGTGTCGCTCGGCTAGCAGTGTGTGTAGTGACCAGCAGCAAGTCACTACTCACACACTGCCAGCCGAGCGCCACTCCACGCACACCGCCAGCCAAGCACCAGCCTTCCCACACCACCATCACATTTAGGATTTTTTTATACAAAAAGAAAACACAAACAAATTGCAAATAGATACAAATCTACTAACACAAAATCAGAAACATTGCACTAATGCCAACCTTGAAACAGAACAACAATTCTTAAACATTACAGACCAGGCAGTTCACTTTACCACTCATGGTTGCTCCCAATAATTCTTTTGCTTGTGGTACGCTCTATAACAAGCAGGCACACACAGCCCAGGGTTAGAAGGACACTCAGGGCAGTACATACGAGTCTCCTTCCGCGTACCTCTTCGCCAACAGACTCTACATCTCCTAGTGGGAAAGTCTTTTGAGGATGTAGGAGGAATGTGATCAGGAAAGTGGCGATCTTTCAATCGAGCCACATCCTCCACCACTCCAACTCTAGGAACACTTGCCTGTTCCACAACAACAAGGCTGCCTATGACAGACTCCTGAAACTGAACAAAAGTCAACTTTGACGCAGGAGAACACTCCTTGAACACAACAAAAGCATTGAAAGTTGCTAAATTGAAGAGATGGATGGCCAACTTCTTATACCAAATGTAAGACTTACGAATAGCAGTGTAAGGTTCCAACCTCTGATCTACTCTATCAACACCACCCATGTGCTTATTGTAGTCTAAAATGCACACAGGTTTGCGCACTTCAGCAATCTGACCCCAAACAGCCACAGGTGAAGTACTCTCATCATGGATGGTAGTCAGCATGTACACATCCCTCCTGTCCACAAATTTCACAGCTAGCAGTTCCTCACTACGCAAGGCACTGCACTGTCCCCTCTGAAGTTTTTTGCAAACAAGCTCTTTTGGATAACCTTTACGGTTAGAGCGGATTGTGCCACAAGCAAAAGTGTCCACTTTGAACAATTCCTTAAACAATTGCACAGCAGTGTAGAAGTTATCAATGTACAAATGGTGGCCTCTGTTAAACAGTCCTCTAGCAAGTTCCCACACAATTTTCTCTGAAACTCCTACTAAAGTGGACGGACAACCAGGGGGTCAATAGTGGAATCCCTACCAGTGTACACACGCAAATTAAAAACATATCCTGTCCTACTCTCAGACAACATATACAGCTTAATTCCATAGCGTGCCCTCTTGCTAGGAATGTACTGCCTAAAACCAAACGGCCCTTGAACAGCACCAAAGACTCATCAATAGATATTTCTTTCCCTGGAGTATAGATCTCTGAAAATCGATCTACAAAGTGATCAAGAACAGGCCGAATCTTAAAAAGACGGTCACATTCAGGGTGATCTCGTGGCAACGCCAAACCATTATCAACAAAATGCAGCATCCGAAGCAAAAGTAAATACCGATCATGAGTCATAACTGCAGGAAATATGGCCGTTGCCATCGAGGGACTGGTAGACCAATATGAACTCATGGACGGCTTCCTTATCAAACCCATCAAAAAAGTCAAACCCAAAAACTTCTTCATCTCTTCCAGATTTGTGGGACTCCACCGGGTAGCTCTAGAATGGGGCCTAAGTCTGGCACTGTTGTCCCTCAAAAACTGTTCAGCATACAAATTAGTCTGCTCAACAATCTCACCCAAAAATACATCATCCATAAACAACTGAAAATACTGTATAGGCAAATAATGTTCACAATCCACTCTACACCCTGCATAACCACTAAAGGCAGGCAACACCGGCTGCACCATGTTTGGATCAACCCAGAGTCCAGCACTTCCAGTAGGAAGCCTAGCAGCCCCAGGCTGCAATCCAGATGCCTCTTGCACCATCGGCACATTAGTATCCTCCTCTAAATCAGGCACTTCATCTGCACTGAGAGTACCTTCATCATCCGATGATTCCATGTGGAGAGAAAACTCACTGCCTGAATCTTCCCCTCCCTCCTCTCCCTCAGACGCACTGTCAGTCTCATAATCCTGCTCAGAGGAAGATTCAAGAAGCAAACCAACCACCTGCTGAGCAGTAATTCTACGGCTAGCCATAATGCTTACTAATAAAGGTTACTTGTCAAACAAGTCAACAACAACAAACCCTTTGTAAAAAAAAAAAAGAAATAAACAAAATGTAGCTTTATCACAAAGACCTATATACTCCAACACTATACCACTCACGTGACAGAAGCAGCTAGACTCACCACCACCTACTCTGCACAGACACAGTAAGGATCAACAATATCCCACTAAAAAAGAAGAAGAAAAAAATTACACATAAGACAATGCAAAACATCGCAAAGAATTTCATGCTCTGAACACTAACAAATATGCTGCCATTATGGCACCACTTACAAAAAATTCATTCATGCATGACAATAATACTCATTTGGAGTACACACAACAAAAATATTTTTCTTACCAAATAAATGCAATTACGCAAAACTGCAGAACCACAACTGCCGAAACCGCAAACAGGAATCAAAAGCTTTACACTAGAATAAAAAGGAGGAAAAAAACATTACAATCACATATGCAAATAATGCACCAGTCCACACACAATCCACCAGCCAAGCTAAGGGGTAGTTGGGCCTAACAGTATAAATAAAATATTCACACCCGTAAAAGGGAGCAACCCTTGCCCTTTTGGCCACTCCCCAACACAAAAATTAAAAAAACCCTGGTGCCTAGTGGGCATTCCTGCTGCACAATCACATGATCGTGCAGCAGGAATGCACAAAGAGGCATCGGGGGAAAGGAAAACCATTTCCTTTCCCTCGATGCCTCTTTTGATACAAACCCCCCTCCCCGAGCCAAACCTCACCTGATTTCCCGACGCGCTGGAAGCAAATGGCTTCCAGCGCGTCGGGAAGAAAGGGAAACCCTCAATGATGTCAGCGCGCTGACGTCATTGATGGGGCGGGGGAGGCAGGGAAGCCCTTCCCCTGCCTCCCCCAAAAAAACCTAACGATCAGATTCTCACGGGGGAGCGCCAGCGCTTCCCCGTGGGTGGTCTTATGACGAGCTGGACTCGTCACGAGCACTGTGTGCCATGACGAGTCCAGCTCGTCATAAGCACCGAAGGGGATAAAGGGTCAGAGCAGGATCTCAGCGGCAGACGAGGAGAAGGAACCTCCTGGTCACAGGAACTACACGAGCATTGCGCTCGAGAAATTCAAGGATGCAAAGACCTCCATCAAGGATTACAGCTAACTTTTCAGGGTGTAAATGGAGAGAAGGCACATCTGCCCTGCATATTTATCCACGAAGATGCCACCGTTTTGTGCAATACCTCTACTCAACTGGAGTGCTTTCTACTGGCTAATCAGTAAGTGCTACCTCGTTGGGTAAATGTATAGTGCCTTTCCTACACTACAGCTGCGTAAAGGACCAGAAGAATTGTCTCCAGTGACCTGTGTGTCTGTAACTTTGCCACCGCGCCGAAAGTGCCGGGGTCCTTTGAGTAAGCTGTCCATCATAGTGGGGAAAGGGCGGGCATACGTTGCATACCGCTAGTGTATGTGTGGCGGGGCTTCTAGGCCCGTTCACATGCCTCTTGTTTATAAAGGGTCAGAGCAGGATCTCAGCGGCAGACGAGGAGAAGGAACCTCCTGGTCACAGGAACTACACGAGCATTGCGCTCGAGAAATTCAAGGATGCAAAGACCTCCATCAAGGATTACAGCTAACTTTTCAGGGTGTAAATGGAGAGAAGGCACATCTGCCCTGCATATTTATCCACGAAGATGCCACCGTTTTGTGCAATACCTCTACTCAACTGGAGTGCTTTCTACTGGCTAATCAGTAAGTGCTACCTCGTTGGGTAAATGTATAGTGCCTTTCCTACACTACAGCTGCGTAAAGGACCAGAAGAATTGTCTCCAGTGACCTGTGTGTCTGTAACTTTGCCACCGCGCCGAAAGCGCCGGGATCCTTTGAGTAACCTGTCCATCATAGTAGGGAAAGGGCGGGCATACGTTGCATACCGCTAGTGTATGTGTGGCGGGGCCAAACGAGCGGGGCTTCTAGGCCCGTTCACATGCCTCTTGTTTATAAATGGTCAGAGCAGGATCGCAGCGGCAGACGAGGAGAAGGAACCTCCTGGTCACAGGAACTACACGAGGATTGCGCTCGAGAAAATCAAGGGTGCAGAGACCTCCATCAAGGATTACAGCTAACTTTACAGGGTGGCAATGGAGAGAAGGTACATCTCCACGCTCACGAAGATGCCACCGTTTTGTGCAATACCTCTACTCAACTGGAGTACTTTCTACTGGCTAATCAGTAAGTGCTACCTCGTTGGGTAAATGTATAATGCCTTTCCTACACTACAGCTGCGTAAAGGACCAGAAGAATTGTCTCCAGTGACCTGTGTGTCTGTAACTTTGCCACCGCGCCGAAAGCGCCGGGATCCTTTGAGTAAGCTGTCCATCATAGTAGGGAAAGGGCGGGCATACGTTGCATACCGCTAGTGTATGTGTGGTGGGGCCAAACGAGCGGGGCTTCTAGGCCCGTTCACATGCCTCTTGTTTATAAAGGGTCAGAGCAGGATCGCAGCGGCAGACGAGGAGAAGGAACCTCCTGGTCACAGGAACTACACGAGGATTGCGCTCGAGAAAATCAAGGGTGCAGAGACCTCCATCAAGGATTGTCTCCAGTGACCTGTGTGTCTGTAACTTTGCCACCACGCCGAAAGCGCCGGGATCCTTTGAGTAAGCTGTCCATCATAGTAGGGAAAGGGCGGGCATACGTTGCATACCGCTAGTGTATGTGTGGCGGGGCCAAACGAGCGGGGCTTCTAGGCCCGTTCACATGCCTCTTGTTTATAAAGGGTCAGAGCAGGATCGCAGCGGCAGACGAGGAGAAGGAACCTCCTGGTCACAGGAACTACACGAGGATTGCGCTCGAGAAAATCAAGGGTGCAGAGACCTCCATCAAGGATTGTCTCCAGTGACCTGTGTGTCTGTAACTTTGCCACCGCGCCGAAAGCGCCGGGATCCTTTGAGTAAGCTGTCCATCATAGTAGGGAAAGGGCGGGCATACGTTGCATACCGCTAGTGTATGTGTGGCGGGGCCAAACGAGCGGGGCTTCTAGGCCCGTTCACATGCCTCTTGTTTATAAAGGGTCAGAGCAGGATCGCAGCGGCAGACGAGGAGAAGGAACCTCCTGGTCACAGGAACTACACGAGGATTGCGCTCGAGAAAATCAAGGGTGCAGAGACCTCCATCAAGGATTGTCTCCAGTGACCTGTGTGTCTGTAACTTTGCCACCGCGCCGAAAGCGCCGGGATCCTTTGAGTAAGCTGTCCATCATAGTAGGGAAAGGGCGGGCATACGTTGCATACCGCTAGTGTATGTGTGGCGGGGCCAAACGAGCGGGGCTTCTAGGCCCGTTCACATGCCTCTTGTTTATAAAGGGTCAGAGCAGGATCGCAGCGGCAGACGAGGAGAAGGAACCTCCTGGTCACAGGAACTACACGAGGATTGCGCTCGAGAAAATCAAGGGTGCAGAGACCTCCATCAAGGATTACAGCTAACTTTACAGGGTGGCAATGGAGAGAAGGTACATCTCCACGCTCACGAAGATGCCACCGTTTTGTGCAATACCTCTACTCAACTGGAGTACTTTCTACTGGCTAATCAGTAAGTGCTACCTCGTTGGGTAAATGTATAATGCCTTTCCTACACTACAGCTGCGTAAAGGACCAGAAGAATTGCAGGATCGCAGCGGCAGACGAGGAGAAGGATTGCGCTCAAGAAAATCAAGGGTGCAGAGACCTCCATCAAGGATTACAGCTAACTTTACAGGGTGGCAATGGAGAGAAGGCACATCTCCACGCTCACAATCCCGCTCTCGTGGGCATTCCTGCTGCACGATCACATGATCGTGCAGCAGGAATGCACAAAGAGGCATCGGGGAAAGGAAAACCCTTTCCTTTCCCTCGATGTCTCTTTTGAATCAAACCCCCTCCCCGAGCCAAAACTCACCTTATTTCCCGACGCGCTGGAAGCAAATGGCTTCCAGCGCGTCGGGGAAGAAAGGGAAACCCTCAATGATGTCAGCGCGCCTCGCGCTGATGTCATTGATGGGGGCGGGGGGCGGGGAGGCAGGGGAAGTCCTTCCCCTGCCTCCTAAAAAAACCCCCGACGATCGGATTCCCACGGGGGGAGCGCCAGCGCTTCCCCCGTGGGTGGTCTTATGACGAGCTGGACTCGTCATGAGCACACGAGCACTGTGTGCCATGACGAGTCCAGCTCGTCATAAGCATGGAAGGGGTTAATAAGCTGTACCTTCCAGATGGGAACAGGTAACTCATTCATGTTTGGCGTCTTTGGAATTGTAATTAAAAATCCTAATTTATGGTGAGGTCAGATTTTAAGTTACAATTTTAAAAATGCCACTTTTAGAAATTTAAAAGAACAAATGATGGATAGAATGCTGAACAAATCAAACATTCACCCCCAGTCACAGATCTGGTTTTAATCCATTGTTTTTTTGCTCACCACACCAGAACAGTTTGGACCCAGCCATATGCACATCAGTCCTGCTCCATATGGGAAGATTCTATCCCAAACTGGCAGACCAGTTCCTCCCTGGACACGAAACAAGCATCCAGGGAACAGTTTCAGGGTATCACCCCTCTACAGTCAGGTTAGTTTGAATCCAGTGGCACAGCGAGCAAGGGAACCACATCGGGGCATACCCTTGGCCACTTAGGGCGAACATAGCAAACACATTAAGATGATGGATGGAGTGTTGAAACTTTTTAAACACTCACCCCCAGTCAAGAGATCTGGGTTAAACACATCATTCTTTTGCTCACCATGCCACCTCAGTTTGGACCCAGCCATATGCAAATCAGTTTTGACCCTGCTCCCTATGGGAACAGTCTAGCCCGAACTGCCAGGCCAGATCCTCCCTGGACCAGAAACAAGCATCCTGGGACCGGTTTGGGGGTATCATCCCCATCAGCCAGGTTAACTTGGATCCAATGACATAGTGATCACAGGACCCAAATCTGTGCATACCCTTCCCACTTGGGGTGACTATAGCAACACAAAAAGATGATGGACGGAATGCTGAACATTGTCAAGCATTCCCCCAGTACAGAGATCTGGGGCTAAATCCATTGTTTTTATGCTCACCTTGTGTTGGAAATGGCCTTTTTGCAGGGTTATTCCCAAGTTTTTTTTGCTTTGTCCTCCTGTTTTTCCTGACCTGTTTTTGCTGACTTCAGGACTCTGGGCACTTTGCCACTGCTGATCAGTGCTAAAGTGCATATGCTCTCTGTGTAAATTGTTATTATGATTGGTTATCCATAATTGACATATTTGATTTACTGGTAAGTCCCAAGTAAAGTGCACTAGTGGGCCTGCAGCACTGATTGTGCCATCTACACAAGTAGCTTGTAAATGTATCTCAGACCTCCCACTGCAGTGTCTGCGCACGCAGTTTTGAACTGCCATGCCGACCTGGCAAGTGCACCTACTTGCCAGGTCCTAACCTTGCCTTTTCTAAAATGTAAGTCACCCCTCATGTAGGCCCACGGTACCCCCATGGACATGGTGCAGTGTATGTGAAAGGTAGGACATGTACTGGTGTGTGTGAAATGTCCTGATAGTGAAATACTGCCAATGTTGTTTTTCACTATTGAAATGCTATCTGTCCTATAGGATAGCATGGGAGATACTTTGTAACATCTTACAAGTATAACTTCCCATTGGGAGAAGATACAGAAATAAAGTTTAGGCTCCCTGAACTCAGAATTTAATAAGAATTTTAGTGAAGATGGTTTTTAAATTGTATGTTTGAAAATTCCACTTTTAGAAAGTAACCATTCTGTGTGCCTTTGCCTGGTTGTGGATTGACTGGTTTTGGAGTGACGGGGCTGGGGATGTGCAATCACTGTAGACAACCACTGTGGGGGGGGGGGGGTTGAGGTGTGCCTGGCCCTTTATGGATGACTCAGAGCTGAGCTGAATAGACCTTGGCTGCATTTAGAGTAGTGGGAGGAGTTTTCCTTGCACCTGAATAGGGCCTGTCTCCCTTGCACAATGCTGTCTCCACCCCCTGTGATCATACTGCACCAGTGAGGGCAAAACTGGTTTGGACTGGGCTCAGAGACCCTTGCACAAAGAAGAACAAAGACAAAATGGGATATAAGTAGTGGACCTTAAACCCCAGCACTTTAGATCACTTCTGGACTCAAGAGGAACCTTTGCCAAGGAGAAGAGCTGGAGAGCTGTGAGAAGGAGTACTGCCCCTTTACTGGGTGCTCCCAGGTGGAGCTATTTGTTTTCTACAAGCTTTATTTTGGAAGTAACTGTTTTTAATTGCTATTTTACTACATGTGTGTAGGATTTTTGTCGTTTTGGTCTTGTTGAGTTTAGATAAAGTGTCAATTTGTGATGTTTTCACTATAGTAATGTGTGGTTTGAGTACAAATACCTTACACGTTGCCTTTGGGATAAGCCTGTCTGCTCGTGCCAAGCTACCAAGGGGGTGAGCAGGGGTTATCTAAAGTGTGTAGCCCCTTACCCTGACTAGAAGCAAGGGTCCCTACTTGGACAAAGGTACCTACCTCTGCCAACTAGAGACCCACAGTTCTAACACCTTGTCATTCGAGTTTGGACCTAGCCATATGAAAATCAGTCTTGACCCTGCTCCCCATGGGAGCAGTCCAGCCAGAACTGCCAGGCCAGGTCCTCCCTGGACCGGAAACAAGCATCCTGGGACTGATTTCGGGATATCACCCTTCATCAGCCAGGCTAGCTTGAATCCAATGGCATAGTGAGCACGGAACCCACGTCTGGGCATACCCTTGGCCACTTAGGGTGAACATAGCAAACACAACAAGATGATGGACAGAGTGTTGAAACTTTTCAAACACTCACCCCCAGTCAAGAGATCTGGGTTAAATCCACGTCTGGGCATACCCTTCCCACTTGCATATGGCTGGGACACAGGGTTGAGACACACCGGTGGATAAAAAGCTCTTTTTTCCCCTACAGCTCTTCCCAATGCTAATGAGTTCATCCCTGCCCATTTCAAAGGCATTCTACCAATTTGGGGTGACACTTCCTGCAGAGGTGCCCTGTCATTACAGGTGCCAGAGTTCCACTCCTCTCCTTTTTCTAAAACATAAGTAGTGTCTGTTAGGGTGACCAAAAGTCAGCCTGACAGACACTCCCCATTGCCAGGGTCAGGCAGCCAGGTGCTATATATGTGTTATTGCACAAGTGCCTGGCAGCCTGAGCCAAGTTCTTTGGAGTGAAGAACTCAACGCTGACAGCGTGGAGTCATAAACAAGATTTTTATCAGGAACAGTCTCCCAGAGCGTGATTCCCTCTTGCCACCCAGAAACCAACTGCCAAGCATGGAATCTCCTCTACAGAATTCCAAATGTAGCCTTAAAGGCATAATCCATGGTAACACACCATAACACAGTGTCACACTGAAGATTTCACAGCCCAGAGGTTTAAGCAACAGTAGTAGGAGACAAATGTAAAAGAAGTCAAGATGACCCCACTTTTTTTTTTTTAAATCAATGTAGAAGATTAAATTAACAGCTCTCAGCTGATAAACAAAGGTATCAGAAAATAATTCAGCAAGTTGGGGAGGACGTTGAGAAGGGTAAAATATAGACAGCAGCGGCCAGTGGCGTGGGTGGTGGATGTCGACAGCCGACGGAATAGGATTTATTCAATTATTTAATTTTACCTATTCCGTCGTCTGTTGACTTCCACTCCTCCCGCCCCGCCCCACAGCGCTTACCTGCACCGGCCGGTGCTGAATATAGATATGAGTATTGGAATAAAAAGCATTGCCAAGACTCTTAGGGCCATATTTACGTTCCCTGGCGCATCCCTGCATATCAGCAGGGATGCGCCAGGGAAAATGCGTCACTCAAGTTTACCCTTGCGCCACGTCCGATGCGCCGCATTTACAATGCGGCGCATCGTGGCGCAAGGATAAGCAGATGCGTGACGCATCTGCCGGCGGAAGGTTGGCGCAGTGCTGAAGTTGTGTCGCAAGCGCGACGCAACTCCAGCACTGTTCCAACCTTCCCTATCCCTAACATGGTGCGTCAATCCTTACGCCTGCTTGAAGCAGGCGTAAGGATTTGACGCACCAGCTGCCGGAAAAGTGACTGCGTGAAATCTTGTAGATTTCACTACGTCACTTTTCCGAGGCGTTCCTGCGCCGGAACGCCCCCCCTGCGCCGGTACGCCCACATGAAACCTGACGCAGGTTTCATGTGGCGCAGGGGTTTACTACGTGACGCATCTCCCTAGATGCGTCACGTTGTAAATATAGCGCAACGCGGCGCATGGTTTGCGTCGGCGCTGCGTCACATGCGTGACGCAACGGCGGCGCAAAAGTGGCGCAAGGGGCTTGTAAATATGCCCCTTAATGTCGCAGGCACCCGGTATAGTCATTGCCTCAAAAGTGTAAAGTTCAATTCAGAATGATCTGGGATTTCAACTTTCTTTGGTATTTTTCTTTAAATCAGCGTTTTCTTCATAGCGTATTGTTTATGGTTTTATGTGAGTGAGCCTGCAAAATGGCTTCTATCGCACTGGATATAACATTATTCCTGCAGATGGAACAGCATAATGCAAGACAGCAGTAGTTTGCGCCTTTCTTTTGCTCAACACTTTGACACCACAGTAATGCATTATGAACTGTTTTTAGAGGCTGAGGTGTTAGTTCATTCTCTGTCTCCTTGACTTGAAAGATCAATTCCTGACATGTATTTTACATCTATTTCTGCAAATTCAACAAACAATTCTAATTTCCACTAAAAACACGCCAACAGTTGCAGTGAAAAGAAGCCTATTTCGGATCATGCTTTGACTCCATAATCGTTTCTCACATTTAAAATGCCATTTATTCAACAGCGAGCGCTGCATGTGATTTAATCAATGGAAAAATAATTTCGAAAGCCATGGTCTTATGCAAGAGCACATGCTAATGAGGTTCCGAAATTGAATACAGGTGGATTGAGTAAAAGAACATGCTACACATGTTTACAGTCTGTATGTGTGTGATACTGTTACTGTGTGTCCTCTGCGCAGCGCCCTCACTCATTGGCCTGTGAAATTACCACACACTCTCAAGGAATTAAAAAAAAATGCAGGAAATGCTCTCCCTCCGAATTCTTTCCCATAAAAACAGATATTTCATATACTCAATGCGGCAGTATTACTTATAAATGTATACCATACACCACTTCAGTTGAAAAAAATATTGGATGGTCGAACTCAAAACCATATGCTGCAGAAATGCCCTGTGGAGTTTGGTAGCATACAGAGGGAATAATTATTACTATTTAATACAGTTACAAAAGAGAATGCGGTGTTACATAGCAAGGGTAGATGTCAATAGAATAATGAAAACCCTCTGTGGGTTTTCTAGTGGCGTCTACGATCTTGAATTTTTGTTTCATTGGTGGAGCAAATAGGCACAAATAGAAAAAAAACACAACAGCTTCAGTAGATGGATTCTGAAGATAAGACGAATTTTTAACAGTGAAGTCATAGCAGATCTGCCTCTTAGAGGCAATGTTTGTATTTTTGTAAAAACATTCTTTCCAGTGAACTCTAAAAAATAAAAATGATTATATCAACATAGTTTGTTTTTACAACCTCCAAAAATATGTTTGGAGTGGAGCAGAGTTGTATTGGCTTTACATTTAAATCGCTTTCTGCTACTTTTCTGAGCCTATGCCACAATCTGGTATTTCATGCCTCAAGAAGGTATGTTTTTTAGGTGTGCGTATAGTGGCAATACCTGGTGTATTGTAGTTTCATAATCGAATGTTATTTTCCAGAATATCCAAAAGGATGCTTGTTTCTGGTCCAGAGAGGACCTGGCCTGGCAGTTTGGGCTAGACGGTTCCCATGGGGAGCAGGGTAAAGACTGATTTGCATATGTCTGGGCCCAAACTGGGGTGGCGTGGTGAGCAAAAAAATGATGGATTAAATTCAGATCTGTGACTGGGAGAGAATGTTTGATTTGTTCAGCATTCTGTCCATCATCTGTTCTTTTAGCTATTGTTGCCCTAAGTGGGAAGGGTATGCCCAGATATGTGTCCCGTGCTCACTGTACCACTGGATTCAAGCTAGCCTGACTGATGATGGGTGATACCCTGAAAATGATCCCAGAATGCTTGTTTCTGGACCAGGGAGGACCTGGCCTGGCAGTTCGGGCTGGACTGTTCCCATCGGAAGCAAGGTCAAGACTGATTGCATATGGCTGGGTCCAAATAGGGGTGGCATGATGAGCAAAGGCACGATGGATTAAACCCAGATCTGTGACTGGTGGTGAATGTTTGGTTTGGTCAGCATTTTATCCATCATCCATTCTTTTTGCTTTTATCGCCCCAAGTGGGAAGCGTATGTCCAGACGTGGGTCCCGTGCTCACTGTGCCAATGGATTCAAGCTAGCCTGGCTGATGAGAGGTGATACACTGAAACCGGTCCCAGGATGCTCTTTTCTGGTAAAGGGTGGACTTGGCCTGTCAGTTCGGGCTGGACTGTTCCCATGGGGAACAGGGTCAAGACTGATTTGCATATGTCTGGCTCCAAACTGGGGTGGCGTGGTGAGCAAAAAAATTATGGCTTAAACCCAGATCTGTGACGTGGGGTGAATCTTCGATTTGTTCAGTATTCCATCCATCATCTGTTCTTTTTGCTTTTAACGCTTAACTACTGGCTGTGCGGTAATTATCATACAAGGTATGGGTTGGGGTGTAATGGTAACTTACCCCAGAGACAATACCACTTGCACACAACAGAGAACCAACACCTAGTGCTACCCTCCCAGACAAAACCCCACTCTGTTATATATTGAGATTCCCCCTAGAAAATCCTTCAATACGCACTTTAAGAGACTTTGACTATCCAGCATTCTCAGGCAGCAAACTTGTGGAACTGATTGCACATTTGCATATCAATTAAGGCTCTGCACTGATATTCCACCATGGCCAACTGAATTGCATGTGGAAGGATGTGTTGAAACATTGCAGCCCATTACATCTTTCACTGATAAGCTTATTTCTAATGACACATGAAGAAGGTGTGTGTTGATGGACCTTCACTGATGTGGTGAAGACCTGAGGATGACGTTCCCGGTGTTTAAGCAGCAGCAAGGAGTTGAGCAGAGCTAAACTGGGAACAGACTGCTTTACCCAGAGGAAACAGGAGGGAGTCTCACACCACTTTCCCTCCTATCAGACAACACCACCCTGGTTCAGGCAGCCACGCTGCGGGCATGGTGAAAGAAAGCCATCAGTCATAGACTGTCCAACACACAGACAGAAACCTACATACAAGAAGACGACACTCAAGCTGACAGCACGCCATAAACAGACAAACAACACTCTTTGCAGGCAGTGAGCATCCCTAGCATGCAACAACCAAGAGCATGGACCCTCGGGCAGGCAACGCCTCACATCTCCAGTTATGGACACCCAGGGGACAGAAAGACAGACATACATAGATGGTACACCCCAGGCAGATGGCACCCTGCCGCACGCTTGGATCACTTCACAGGCAGGAATTCTAAGGACTTTTCCTATAGCCATCAGTATTTATCATGTATCCATTTATACACTGGACACTCTAGAGGGAGTGGGGTGAGCAGGAAAGGCTTACTCCTGCCAGACGTAAAGCATTTGGCGCTAAGCTATTGTATAACATAAGTAACTAAATTCAATATAGCGCTACGGAATGTCAAGCTCCTATGTGGGGCTGTCATCGATATTCTTCTAAGACATCGGCCTACAGCAGGCAATAACTAATGTTTAAAATCTGTGAAATGTTCTGTTTTTTAAAGCAAAATGACCTCCTTTGGCAAAGTAAGTCAGGGAATACAAAAATGATTTGAGTCTACAAGAACAATTCGTTTTGCCTACCTAGAATATTTTGTTGTTGCCTCCTCTGAAACCACTAAAGTGACACAGGCTTCTGATTCGCACACTCGCACACCACAGCGTCTTGTGTTTACTCTGCACTTCCCATTTAGAGTTTAGAGGCGGTTGATGGTCTAGCCATTCGAACTAAGGATTGCTAAGAAGGTGCAACTTCAAATATGCATTTAGGATTAATGAGAGCAATTGTGCAAACATGAGCATACAGCAAGGATTACAGAGTGATGAGCAAAATATGAAAATGCACTACGTTTTACTGAATGGTGGGGCACGTATGTACTTGCATGAAGGAATACTCAATAATTTGGAAAATAAGAACATGCACAAAGCATACAAAAATAACAGAGCAAATCTAGACATGTAGTCAATAGTTGAGTAATAGTGCAAATCTGGCCTCATATTCAAGATTTCGGAGTTTTGGTTCAAATAACGAACATGTGAAGATGCACGAAGGATTACTGAGTGATGGAGCAAATCTGAACACACTCCAGGATTACTGATAGATTGTGCAAATTTGAACATTGATTAGCAAGTGATGGGGCAAGTCTGCAAGCATGCACAATGTTGGCAATTCTTACCATTTTTAGACAACCTTGGCACAATGGTGACTAATCTGGTGCAATATCTGGACTGGCATATTTTAATAATATACTTAGAACTACTGCTAGGAGTCATTAGACTGTAAAATTGGTGCAATCTGTCTACATTCATCCATGCTCCCACTAATCATCCGTCCATCCATGCACTCACTTATTCAAACTTTCATCCATGCACTCACCTTAACATATCATCTCCAATATTTACCCGTACAGAAACTCAATCATCATCCAACTAATTACTCATTCCATAGATTCACACATGCACACATGCACGTATTAATTTGACCACTTATTGGCTTGCACTCGCAATGAGACCCTTATATTTTTGAACAGCTTATCAGTGGTGATTGCATTCTTCGGATCTTCACAATTTCGCACCAAACTTTTGGGTTACATAGATATCACTGACGCTCTACCATCTCACACTCACATTTGCACCTCCTGCTAAGGGAAAAACAAGACATGCACCGAGCGATCAGTGCCAAATCATTTTGCACTAGTAGTGGTTTCAATGTTGGTGAAAAATTTGACTACTGATAAAAATATATGTAATTCAGCCTATTTTAGAGCTACATCACCAATATTTGCTTTCTAACTGTGCTAAACCTGATGCTGTGGATACCATCTAACCACAGACTATCAACAGCCAAATGTGCATCTTAAAAGCCCACAGAAGATATGAGCTGTTTGTCTTCCAGTACAAGTAACTTATTTTTTTAAGAAACTGAGCCTATGGTATTTAATTACGGTACCGCAAGCTGGATCAGGGAATGGAAGAAACGTCAACATTGCCCTCCTCAAGAATATCATGGTTGCAAAAATGTGAATACAGAGAAATATATGCTTGACACGAATTCGAAATTAAACGTGTTTCTAGGTTTCGGGGAAATGTAAATCTGCAAAATCCCACTGTGGTTTGAATTAAAGCAGAAACGTCCTTAATTGAATTACCCTGAAGAAACCTCAGTGTACATGACATCCTGGAATGCTGCAAAAACTCTGAATGTGGAACAGCTCTGGGGCACGATGGGCAACTGCACACATTTGAACAGAAAACATGATTCAGCTAAAGACATGTAAACTGTGGCTTGTGACATAAATATAATAAAGAGGTGAGTTCACAATTACAGTGACAGACATACATGTCTGTTTGGGTGCCTGCGCTAGAAAGACGAAAAAGGTTGCAGGAGCTATGCCTATAACTGGGTGGATTTTCTAACAAATAAACACACCCTGCTGATGTATTTGAATCCACATAAATGGAGTTGTGGTTTCAGGCAGCTGCTCAATAAAGAACCGACCATGATTTCGGATACAGTCACTCTGGGAGCTCTGAGTGAGTCTGTGTATTTTCAGGATCTACGCTCCAGAGAATCTGCTTACTATCAGGATCTGAGTTCTGAGCTTCTGGGTAGAATCATGCGTTGAGTTCTTTGTAATTCTGGATCCTATCAGGAGCAGAGCTCTGAGTGAGTCTGCCTAATATCTGGAGCTGAGCTCTGAGGGCCAAATTCTCCAAGCTGTTTTGTGTGTAACTTTAACTTTCATGTGTAAATAGGCTTTTTTTCCTAGTACAAAATCACTCGTGCTATTCCCAAAAGCTGGTTTTGCTCTCATAAAAAGATTTGCTCAAAGATTTTCGTGTCAGTAAATCTATAAGCAAGTTTAGGAAATGAGTGGGTGTGAGAGTGCCTCTTTTGACATGGTTTGCACCCACCTTTTGCCTGGACATTGATGTGGTATTGATTGTAGTGCACAGGGTCCCTGCCAATCAGGTCCCCTGTGCTAGTGCTTCTTCCCTAAAAACTATTCCCCAATTGGTCCTTCAGGACCTCTGTAAGTTTCTAGTAAAAGGTACCTGAGCTCCAAGGGCATGGGGACTGAAGAGGGTCCCCTAGGGACACCTCACCTAGCCCATTCAGATTGCCACTGCAGCATATATGGCCTGATTCAGACAAAATGACAGTCAACATGGCACACTACCTGTGTGCCATGCCAGCTAGCACACCCAGGCTCTGCTGCTAGCAGCAGATGGCCGCTCCCGGTTTACACCCCACTTTGGTAGGGAAAACCTGAGGGAACATTTAGAAAGGCTAGGAGGTGTGCCCACCTTTGCCAACTCCATCCCTCAGGTGCAGGAGGCGAAGTTAAGCACACTTTTCAGTCCCTTGCATCTTGAAGATGAGGGGACTCCTCCAATAAGGGCTAGGTCTATGCCCTTCCCACAGGAGGGTGGCATAATAGTGGGTGTAGTCACCCCAGGTAAAGTGCCCATTGACCCTACCTACTACTCCCCTAAAACGCCACCTAAATTTAGTATTTAGATGGCTAACCGGACCATGGAATCAGATTATTTCAACCTACAAAGAGGAAGGATGAAGAAGACGCCGTGCAGCAAAGCCTAAAGATGACTACTGACTTGGCCCCATCCCTACAGGCTTGTCTCCAGCTTTAAAGATCCTGCAAAGAAGACTAAAGGCACCCCTGCACCTGATGCCCATGTGCCTTGGTGAGCTGAACCGACGGTGCCCTTACAACCCTCTACATCTTTACTTACCTCTGCTATCATTGGTCTTCCTCTTGCAACTCCGGTGCCCCTGTGTCACTGGTGGTGTATGTTTGGTGCTGCTGTGTGCCCCCCACATGCTGGTCCTAACCCCCAAAGTTGGTGCCTGCAATCAATCTACTTACCTGCAAGCAGTGTGGCTTCAAGCACCCCCAGTCTTCATTGACAAGCATTGGACTGAACTCCGATTTTGACCTCTGCACCTAGCCGCCCCTGTGCCACTGGTGGTGCAGTTGTGGTACTCATCTGACCCTTACCCCTTGCTGAACTTTGATCCCAAAGACTGGAACTGCAAGTTGCATACTTACCTGTTTAACCACATTATTGTTTTCCTCCACAGGACAACATTGAACTGTTCATAAATTGCAATGTGTCGACTTTGGAAAGCGAAAAGTATTTTTAATTAAAAACATACTTACCTTATTGTGAAGACCTTGGTCTTTAAATAAAGTACAAACAAAGCGTATTTTTCTAAAATTGGTGTGGATCTTCTTTTCCATTATTGGTCAAAGTTGTGCAATAAATGTCTTACACTCCTCTGTGTTAGGCCTAAGGCTTCTCACCCACACTACTACTAATAGGGCACTTTGGGTTTCACATTGAGCCCTTTACACTTTTGGGGAGCCCCTGGACTCTGTCCACGGTATAACCACCTAGTGGCATATCATATACAGAGCCAGCTTCCTACAGTGGGCATTTCAGAACAGTAATGTCTTGCAAGTTTAAGAACCCTCACAAATGTGAACAATTGTTGGTATCAATAAACTTGCTTTCACCATCCATACATGGTGGAATTGTGGGGGAAGGGATTTCTCCATGGGTAAAAATAATTTCCCCAATGGGAAGAAAAGAAAATCAGGGCCTAATTACGATGTTGGGCAGACCGCCACTGACAGGCCATCAGTGGCGGTCTGCCCAACCGTGAGCCCTTCGGTTCAACCGCCGCATTATGATGCAGGCGGTCGGACCCTTGTTGGATGAGGGACAGACCACCACCTCCGACAGGATCTACTGATCCCAAAGGGGCGGTGGTCGGAATCACAATCCCTAATGACGGTGGTGCCGAAGCAGGCACCGCCGTTGGGATTACGATGTCCATTTCTGACAGCCTTTTCATGGCTGTCTCATCACCATGAAAAGGCTGTTGGAAATGGACTTTGGGGGCCCCATACAGGGCCCCCGTCCCTCGTGGCCACTGCAAAGTGGCCCAGGGAGCACATTTAGTGCCCCCACTCACATTCATGCACCATGTGCCATGCCCCAAATGGTGCATAACACACAGTGCATGGATGTGCACAATGTGCTCTTTTACACTGTGGCTTGTGCTGCAGCCCTTTACCATGACTGCAGCACAAGCCACAGTGTTAAAGAGCACTTTTCCGACCGCCAGCCCAGCAGTCGCATTATAACTGGGCGGTCGGACCGCCGCCTACTTGTCGGTCGGTCTCCTGACCAACATGATAGCGATCGTAATAAGGCCCTTAGTTGGCAAATGCATTATCAGTGGCTCATTTTCTTCATGAACACACAGAAATGGAACTCACCTGTGAGGGACACATTTCCAGGTGTTACCAAGTGAGTTAAAAAAAAAAACTCATAAATAACACCCATGCAAATTTAGAAACAGGCAAGTGCAGATTCCTCACTATTTGAGTGTTTGTGGGGAATCAGGAATAGAATTCTGAATAATTCTGGGATATATTCAGGAGCAGATATCTGTGATAATTTGGTTATTATCAAGAGCAGAGTTCTGACTGAATATACATTTAGACAGATTTTATAATTTTTAAGGGAAAATTATGCCTGCATTCTTATTCTTTGTAGACGAGGCCAAATGTAATCAAAGGGTTGCTCAAAAAAGTCATGACCGATCCTATTTGAGGATCATAACTTCTTGTTCCAACATTGGTACTCATGCTATAAATAGGATTATTGTGAGATGATATCCTGTCCTATATATTATCAGAAATGTTCTCTTCTCAGGGGTGGTTTTTAAAAGTCACCACTTTTCAGAAAATTCTCTTGGTAGAAATGTTAGATCAGAAGTCACTGACAGGAAAGCGAATAATTAATTATGACCAAATTTAGAGTTTGATAGATTGCGAACCTCAATGTAAATAGAGAACACCCAGGCCCTGCTAATTTCTTGGTTCGTCTGTCTCATTTGGAGGTGGCCAAAGTGCAGGGGTTTCACTGCTGGAGCCTCAGCTGGCTCTGCTGGTGAAAACCCTTGACCTGGCAACCTACCTAACACTGAAATGCCAGGCCATATTGATGGTTACCCTGCCATAAATAGCTTAGGCAACTGTCACTAGATATCTCTCCCCAGAAAAGCTGTGCTAAATATGGCATTTAGGGTGATCGAAATTCATCAATGTCCTCCACATACAGGTGAAAAATCCCTGCATATCAGAACAATTGAATTTTTGCTTTTTAAGAACAAGCTTCTGCTTTGGGAGTTTTTGCTTGAAAAACAAAAAAGGTACAGAGAGGGCACAACAAACATGCTGGAATGGTCACAAAAGTACCTTATTCATTTGAGTTATTTAGATGTGTAATTTACTCTAACACTTCTGAGCAACTTTACTGCTTTTGGCTATTCACAAAATCCAAGTGTAAAGTTATTTAAAAGTATAGAGTTACACGTCTTCATACCAAGAAAAACAGCTAATTACTGATACTACAACTCCATACCAGAGAAAATAATGGAGGTAGGGACGCCATGAGAAATAATGGTAAATAAAAAAAAATATTTAAACTAGTTAACAAAGTATAAATAAATATAATTTAATGTTATAAAAAATGTCTAAAAACATATCTATAATTTAATTATAAAAATAATAAAAACATTTAACAGCCTTTTTAATTTTTTTAATGAATGTAACATTAGTTTTTTAAAAATATAGTCAAATTACTTTTAATTAATTGCATACATCACTCTTGTTAATTAATTTATTTATTATTAAAACGTATTGTTCTACTGTAGGTGGGATTTTCTTTATTTAATCCTCAGAAAAATATTTGTATTAATTTATAATAAAGTCTAATACACTTTTTAAAATGTTCCCAATACTTTATCATAAGGAGATCCCTACCCTAACTGTGGAGTCCCCCTGTGGTAAAGTATATAAAAAAGTAAAATATTTTAACTAATTTGAAAAAAATTAGTAAAAATACTTTTCTGTTAAACATTAATGTAAATTAATGTTATAAGCTTAATTAACTCAAAGAAAAAGTAAGAGCATTTAACTGTTAACCATTAATACAAATTCATTTTATATATTTTTTTTTTTTCAGAGTTTTATATAGTGTGAACTTAACCTGAAGGTATCAGAGTGCTTTACGTGAGCACCAGTTGTATTATAGAAGGACAAATTCATTTTGTTAGGCTCTGGGAGATTAAGTGATTTGCCCAGAATCACAGGATGTTGAGCGTCCATTGCTGAGGCTCGAACCCGGTTCCCAAGCTTCGAGGGCAATCGCTCTAGCCGTCAGGCTACATCCTCTCCCTTTCATCCTCTATATGTATTTTAGATGTAGAAAAAAATAAAATACGCTCCAAGCCTAGTAAATTATTTTAAATAAGATCTTTAAAAAATCTAAATATATTACTTTCCATCATTTTATTTTCTGAAGCTTAAATTAAAAAGATGTATTCCTACCTATAGTACAAAAAGGATGCATTAGTAACTAGCATAATTTCATTGTATTTTAATACAAGGTAATGTTACATTAATTTATACATTAAAAAGGTTGTTTAATATATGCATATGGAGCAATATATATTTTATAAACCACATTTTGAATACAATATTAGTGTCAGACTATACTTCTGAATAAATGTTTCTGGCATAAAACCCATTGTAGCGGGTATCTCCGAATATGCCAGTTGTCCACCACCGGGAGGACAGAGGCCTTGGCTTCCACTGACCTGGTGGTCTGGCAACCTGCAGACCAGATTCTAAGTGACCGCACTAGTCTTTATCATCACCTTAATCATCATCATCATCATCATGTGTTTTGAAAATGCGTACACATTCCATAAAATCAATTACTGTTTTAACACAATAGCATTAATACATATATTTTTGGATTAAATCATTTTTTTAGTTCCCATCCCCAACTACCTTACTGACCTTTGCTCATTGCTTTGTACATCAAAAGTCTGGAAAAGACCTTACCCAAGAGCTAGACAGGTCAGTGCGTTTGACCTGAAATAAAATATACATACGTGCAAAGACAACATCTGAAACTAAACCCTTCAGTAAAGAAATTATAGACATTTTCCATAGTATGACATCAAAAGAGAAGAAAAACCACAAATGCATGATTGTTTCAAGGAGGACTAAACTGGAGGGGCCAACTTAGGGGCCGATTCCGATCTCGGTCGGAGGCGCACCCAATACCATTCGGTCGGGAAAAAAGCCATGCGAAAGCCTGTTTCCCGACCGATCCGTACAGCACACCGAACGAGTAAGTACGATGCGCACAACAGCACAGAATCCGGCCGAGCCATACTCACCCAATCCAGGTCCTGTTCTCCGACCGAGGCGAATCCGGAAACGCTGAATCGAGTCGCACGGAAGGGAAAATGCAGCTCCGTCCGGCCGAACAAGTACGATGCGCTTCCCGTACGCGCCGAACCCGTCGCTACGCACGGCACGTCAAAGCATCCGGGAAAGGCGCACATAAGCTCCGATTCGCGCCACAACACAATCCACGGCTACGAGACGAACACGCCAGCGACGAGGACGACGCGAAGCGACGAGGACGACGCGAAGCAACGAGAAGGACGAACGACTCGAACCAACCATGAATCCCTTCGTCCCGATCATACCAATATTCTACATTTACTACCGGAACAGGCACGGACGCGTACGGCGCAGAAGGTAAGTCAGACACCAACCACAAAACACATACAACACGTACACGACACATCACACACACACAGAGGGATGCAGAATATACTTACACCAGCAACAGCAGCACCATAGGGGCGGGATGCCCATCACCAATGCCACATATGCACACAGGGGCCTGAATGCGCACCACCATCCCTGCCTAGGGGGGCAGGATGCCTACCACTACTACCACCCTCACCCAGGGGGCTGGATGCCTACCACCACTACCACCCTCACCCAGGGGGGCTGGATGCCTACCACCACTACCACCCTGAGACAGGGGGCTGGATGCCTACCACTACTACCACCCTGAGCCAGGGGGCTGGATGCCTACCACTACTACCACCCTTAGCCAGGGGGCTGGATGCCTACCACTACTACCACCCTTAGCCAGGGGGCTGGATGCCTACCACTACTACCACCCTGAGCCAGGGGGCTGGATGCCTACCACTACTACCACCCTTAGCCAGGGGGGCTGGATGCCCACCACCACCCTTAGCCAGGGGGCTGGATGCCTACCACTACTACCACCCTCACCCAGGGGGGCTGGATGCCTACCACCACCCCTACCCAGGGGGCTGGATGCCTACCACTACTACCACCCTTAGCCAGGGGGGCTGGATGCCTACCACTACTACCACCCTTAGCCAGGGGGGCTGGATGCCTACCACTACTACCACCCTTAGCCAGGGGGCTGAATGCCTACCACTACTACCACCCTTAGCCAGGGGGCTGGATGCCTACCACTACTACCACCCCTACCCAGGGGGCTGGATGCCTACCACTACTACCACCCTTAGCCAGGGGGGCTGGATGCCTACCACTACTACCACCCTTAGCCAGGGGGCTGAATGCCTACCACTACTACCACCCTTAGCCAGGGGGCTGGATGCCTACCACTACTACCACCCCTACCCAGGGGGGCTGGATGCCTACCACTACTACCACCCTTAGCCAGGGGTGCTGGATGCCCACCACCACCCTTAGCCAGGGGGCTGGATGCCTACCACTACTACCACCCTTAGCCAGGGGGGCTGGATGCCTACCACCACCCTTAGCCAGGGGGGCTGGATGCCTACCACTACTACCACCCTGAGCCAGGGGGGGCTGGATGCCTACCACTACTACCACCCTCACCCAGGGGGGGCTGGATGCCTACCACCACCCCTACCCAGGGGGGGGCTGGATGCCTACCAATACTACCACCCTTAGCCAGGGGGGGCTGGATGCCTACCACTACTACCACCCTGAGCCAGGGGGGGCTGGATGCCTACCACTACTACCACCCTTAGCCAGGGGGGGCTGGATGCCTACCACTACTACCACCCTTAGCCAGGGGGGGCTGGATGCCTACCACTACTACCACCCTGAGCCAGGGGGGCTGGATGCCTACCACTACTACCACCCTTAGCCAGGGGGCTGGATGCCTACCACTACTACCACCCCTACCCAGGAGGGGCTGGATGCCTACCACTACTACCACCCTTAGCCAGGGGGGGCTGGATGCCCACCACCACCCTTAGCCAGGGGGCTGGATGGCTACCACTACTACCATCCTTAGCCAGGGGGCTGGATGCCTACCACCACCCTTAGCCAGGGGGCTGGATGCCTACCACTACTACCACCTTGAGCCAGGGGGCTGGATGCCTACCACTACTACCACCCTCACCCAGGGGGCTGGATGCCTACCACCACCCCTACCCAGGGGGCTGGATGCCTACCACTACTACCACCCTTAGCCAGGGGGCTGGATGCCTACCACTACTACCACCCTGAGCCAGGGGGCTGGATGCCTACCACTACTACCACCCTTAGCCAGGGGTGCTGGATGCCTACCACTACTACCACCCTTAGCCAGGGGGGCTGGATGCCTACCACTACTACCACCCTGAGCCAGGGGGCTGGATGCCTACCACTACTACCACCCTTAGCCAGGGGGCTGGATGCCTACCACTACTACCACCCTGAGCCAGGGGGCTGGATGCCTACCACTACTACCACCCTGAGCCAGGGGGGCTGGATGCCTACCACTACTACCACCCTTAGCCAGGGGGGGCTGGATGCCCACCACCACCCTTAGCCAGGGGGGGGCTGGATGCCTACCACTACTACCACCCTCACCCAGGGGGGGCTGGATGCCTACCACCAGCCCTACCCAGGGGGGGCTGGATGCCTACCACTACTACCACCCTGAGCCAGGGGGGGCTGGATGCCTACCACTACTACCACCCTTAGCCAGGGGGGGCTGGATGCCCACCACCACCCTTAGCCAGGGGGGCTGGATGCCTACCACTACTACCACCCTTAGCCAGGGGGCTGGATGCCTACCACCACCCTTAGTCAGGGGGCTGGATGCCTACCACTACTACCACCCTGAGCCAGGGGGCTGGATGCCTACCACTACTACCACCCTCACCCAGGGGGCTGGATGCCTACCACCACCCCTACCCAGGGGGGGCTGGATGCCTACCACTACTACCACCCTTAGCCAGGGGGGGCTGGATGCCTACCACTACTACCACCCTGAGCCAGGGGGCTGGATGCCTACCACTACTACCACCCTTAGCCAGGGGGCTGGATGCCTACCACTACTACCACCCTTAGCCAGGGGGCTGGATGCCTACCACTACTACCACCCTCACCCAGGGGGGCTGGATGCCTACCACCACCCCTACCCAGGGGGCTGGATGCCTACCACTACTACCACCCTTAGCCAGGGGGCTGGATGCCTACCACTACTACCACCCTGAGCCAGGGGGCTGGATGCCTACCACTACTACCACCCTTAGCCAGGGGTGGCTGGATGCCTACCACTACTACCACCCTGAGCCAGGGGGGCTGGATGCCTACCACTACTACCACCCTGAGCCAGGGGCTGGATGCCTACCACTACTACCACCCTGAGCCAGGGGGCTGGATGCCTACCACTACTACCACCCTTAGCTAGGGGGCTGGATGCCCACCACCACCCTTAGCCAGGGGGCTGGATGCCTACCACTACTACCACCCTCACCCAGGGGGCTGGATGCCTACCACCACCCCTACCCAGGGGGCTGGATGCCTACCACTACTACCACCCTGAGCCAGGGGGGCTGGATGCCTACCACTACTACCACCCTTAGCCAGGGGGCTGGATGCCCACCACCACCCTTAGCCAGGGGGGGCTGGATGCCTACCACCACCCTTAGCCAGGGGGGGGGGCTGGATGCCTACCACTACTACCACCCTGAGCCAGGGGGGGCTGGATGCCTACCACTACTACCACCCTCACCCAGGGGGGGCTGGATGCATACCACCACCCCTACCCAGGGGGGCTGGATGCCTACCACTACTACCACCCTTAGCCAGGGGGCTGGATGCCTACCACTACTACCACCCTGAGCCAGGGGGCTGGATGCCTACCACTACTACCACCCTTAGCCAGGGGGCTGGATGCCTACCACTACTACCACCCTTAGCCAGGGGGCTGGATGCCCACCACCACCCTTAGCCAGGGGGGGCTGGATGCCTACCACTACTACCACCCTCCCCCCGGGGGGGGGCTGGATGCCTACCACCACTCCTACCCAGGGGGGGCTGGATGCCTACCACTACTACCACCCTGAGCCAGGGGGGGCTGGATGCCTACCACTACTACCACCCTTAGCCAGGGGGGGCTGGATGCCCACCACCACCCTTAGCCAGGGGGCTGGATGCCTACCACTACTACCACCCTGAGCCAGGGGGCTGGATGCCTACCACTACTACCACCCCCACTCATAGGATGGACAATGCATGACACAACCAGCACACCACAACCTAGGGAATGCAAGAAAAGACATCCCCCAACACCATGACAAGCGTGTGTAGACTGTGTCAAATGCCTACAACACCGAACATGACTTTGAACATACAATGTGACCCCTAGCACATGTGCCACACATATATGTGTGTGGCACCCACAATGCAAGCAGGCCATGACCATTGTGGCAATGGGGTCCAAACCCCCATCATCACAGTGACCAAAAGGTAAGTGTGGGGTCCATAGCTGAAGCACATTTTGAACAGTGTGGCAATGGGGTCCAAACCCCCATCATCACAGTGAGCAAAATGTAAGTGTGGGGTCCATAGGTGAAGCACATTTTGAACATTGTGGCAATGGGGTCTAAACCCCAACATCACAGTGAGCAAAATGTAAGTGTGGGGTCCATAGCTGAAGCACATTTTGAACATTGTGGCAATGGGGTCTAAACCCCCATCATCACAGTGAGCAAAATGTAAGTGTGGGGTCCATAGCTGAAGCACATTTTGAACATTGTGGCAATGGGGTCTAAACCCCCATCATCACAGTGACCAAAAGGTAAGTGTTGACAAAGAAAGAGCTGCAACTGCCAAACTGCATGGATGATTCCTGGTCACAGAACAAAAAACACATCAGTGGCAAAGTAGTGTATGTGTCCCATTGCAACATAAATTGGGTGAGCCAAATACTGCAGTGCAAATAAGACATACCTTTGGCCATGTGCAGACAAACAACACCCATGGGGGCTGACACTGTCAACATTCATCAATGACACAATGACAGAAGTGACCATCAGAATGCAGACCCAGATATTTGCACCAATGGGCACACAAATGCAGATACCCTGTGGAGACTGCAGATGTGAGGTGAACAGATACCATACCATGGCAGCAATGGGACACACAAACCATGATCATTGTGCTGACCGATGACCTAGGAGTCCCAGGGACAGCAGGGGAAAGCCACCAAACTACATACAGCCAATGGCACACCCAAGATATGCCAATGCAGTGGTGCAGATGCACAAACACAAACAGGCAGACCCACACTGCACATCATACACAACAGGTGAGTGTCCCCAGGCAACCACACAACACATGAGGAGACCTGAATACCAATCATACAGATGTGCATACAGTGCCACACAAAGGTAACTCATGGATCCAAATCCCCTATGTGGGCAAGCAGGCATTGTCAGATGAGAGGGAGCACAAATCACACATGTCACACAGGCACGTAGGAACAGCAACTGACACAGCAAGACACAGACACACCACAGCACCACCCCCAGGGCCCCCACAATGTGGTGACCCTGGGCTGCATTACAATCCCACTGTGATGACAAAGCTAAATGTGGTTCACACTGTGAACCACAGTCATGTGTCCTGAGCAACAAACTACCATCACACCTACACAAGCACAAATCAATCAGCATGGCCAGTAAGCCAAGGCCAACATGGAGGCAGGGGCCTAGCCGGGCAACAACTCTCATCTGCACACACTCAACACCACACCCTCGACCTCCAACAATGTGCAGCAGTGAAGTACACATGCACTGGTGACATTGCACATGCACCCATGACTATTCCAGGGTGGTGGGTGGGAACCAAGGTGCAGAAACACATCACACATGGCCACTCAACAAGACTCCTGAATGTCTGACACACTGCACACTACGCTGTACATGGACATGACGGCAATACCACACCAACCAATGGGATCCCAGCCACAGTCACACACCAATGAAGAAGCCAAGGTCACCCACAAAGAACACACATAGACAACAACCAACATTGCAGCCCGGACCCTGAGGAGTGCCAGCAGTCACACACACAACGTGTCACAATCACTGAAAGATAACACAAACTGGAAATCACATGACAGGGGCAAACAACAAGTGCCAAGGGAAACCTGACTGTGACCCATCTGCGTCTGCACACAAACTCAGCCCTGACAGCAAACACACCTATGGGTGACACCCTGATGACCAGTAATGTGCCATGCACCCACATCACAGAGAACCCAGGGAGAAGACTTTGGGGGAACATAGGTCAACTCAGCAAGCATCACAAACAGGTACAACACTAGGGATCACAGCATGCACAGCTAAACGGAAGTGAACACACAGACATGCACATACAACACACACCTTGGGCGCAGGCAATGTCACAGGTGTACACACTGCCATGAGGGGACTCCACTCCTGTGTGAGGAAAGCTGTGCCATATGTTGCCTCAGTAGGGCCCCATCATGTCAGCTGAGCACTTGGTCACACAATCAACAATTAGCACAAAATGAGGGCTCCCGTCACATCAGCCTGGTCATGGAAGTGCCAACGGAATCATCAGCACAGATCCAACACACTTGTATAGCAATGTTGCACTGACTACACGGATGAGTCCTTCCCCATTGATGCCCAAACCTGCATGTCCAGTGGAGATGGCCACACGGTCAGGGAAGTAGACGAATTGAACAATGGCAGGCACAACAGATGTGCAGGGGTGGAAGCCACAGATGTGAAATAGCTAATCTAAGTAGGAAATCCCATTGCCAAATACTGAACACATGACACCCTCAGATGCTGCTATGGATGACATGGATACACCACAGGATAGGACACATTCCCCTGGACCACATGGGTTCCTGCACAGTAACACTTCATTATCATGAGACCAAATATCACCATCACTGCAGCAAGGGCATGGTTAGCATCATCAACAACATGTACATCAGAAGCATAAGCACTAGAGAACAGAAAGTTGCTTTATTCAGCATATGTGTGGAATGAAAACAAAGTCCAGAAAAAACACAAAGGCCAATGGCCAGTCCATTGTCAAAGTCCAAACTTGGTGACAGTGGCAGATGTCACCCTACGCATGCCTGCACAAAACCAGGGACAATCCACTAGGAGGGGCAACCGGGGGCAGGCCAGGCACCGCAGGGATAGGATCAGGGCTCACCAGGAGGAAGCAGGGAAGGGGTGGTGGGTGCTGGAGAGCCACTGACAACTGCAGTGGAGGTGTCTGACATGGTGTGTGCCGGCACAACTGGGGGCATGACTCAGATGTTGTGGGTGCCGGCACGACTGCAGTGGACCCTGCAGATGGAGTGGACAGGTCCGCCACTGCAGTGCCCAAGTCATACAGGGTGGTAGTGGACTCCACTGCAGTGCCTACCACCAGGGGAGGAGAATGGGGAACAGGCAAGGTGGGCTGGACAGAGGGGGAGGACACCCTCACCACATCAGTGGCACAGACAAGCGCAGCGGGGGTGTGGTGCCGGGAGAGCAAGTGCCAGGGGAGAAGGCCGGATCCTCTTGGGGATGGTATATCTATGGGTGGGGGAACCTGGGGCAGGGTGTGGTGGGGGCACCTGTGGAGTGGGGGCCTGAGGGATGGAGGAAGGAGACCTGGTGCCTGAGCTGCAGGGCGGCTGCGGGGTCTTGCTCTTACGACTCCGGGGGGACTTGCGGGTGGGGGCCTCAGTCTGTCTGCGCCTGGGGGAGGGTGTCCGGGGGCGAGGGGCACTCTGCTCCGTGTGGGTGGGCTTCCTCTTCCCCCTGGATGCTAGAGCAGCTGGATCGGAGGGGAAGAGGCCGAGGTCACTGAGGAAGAGGCGCTGGGTCTTTGGGGTTGCAGGTGAGGCAAGGGAGGGTGTTTTGGAGGGAGAGGCAACTGAGGACTGCGCAGTGCTCGTGGATGCGTGTGTGTGTTCCAGGGCCCCATCCCCTGTGAGTCTGGTTTCAGTCCCCTGACTGTGCGTGCGTGTGCGTTTTGTTTGTGGCGTGTGTGTCTGTGTGCTGGATGTGTGTGTGCTGGTGTGTGCCTGTGCCGGTGTGTGTGTGTGTGTGCTTGGGACGGGTAAGGTGCTGGGGAGTGTGGATGGAGCAGAGGCAGGAGGGGTGAGGGACTGTCTGAGGAGGGACACTGCTGCCATCAGGGAGGAGTCCATGGACCTATTGCCCCTCTGTAGGTCAGACATGCCCGATGAGATGCCCTCCATGAACGACACCAGCTGAGTCAACAGAGCGGTGTGCGCATGAAGGACACTCAGCATGGCTGTCTGCCCTACATGGAGCTGGCGAAGGAGGTACACAGACTCCTCACTCAGGGCAGCAGGGGACACAGGGGTAGGGGGTGCGGTGCCTGGCCCAAAGGAGACACGCTCCCGAACATGGGAGCCTCCACGGACCTGGGGAATGGGAGCCGATGAGAGGGCGGTGGTGGTGCTGGTGGTGGCGGGGACAGCAACACTAGTTGGGGTGTGGTGGCTGCTGACACCCGCCTCCATAAGGGAGTCATCCTCCGAGTTGCTCTGGTCCTCAGCTGAGGTGGATGGTGCTGAGGACTCCTCGGTGTGGCTCCCTCGCCCTCCGTGCCACTGGGTCCCTCCGACCACTCCTCGGCTGCTGACCCAGTCTGGCTCTCCGGCTCCTCCTGGTCCGTGGAGCTGTCCCCTTCCGTGGCCGTGGATGTATATGCAAACAATGGGGAAACAGACAGACATCAGTCACCTGCACCAAACGCACACACCACTGTGAGCACAGCACATTACAGAGCAAGCCCTGGCATCATTAGTTGTACATTGCTAAAAGTGCCCTAACTGAACAGGAGAAGCCAATTGTCAGTCTGATGCCAAGCATGGCACTCACATCCCACATGGCCTTGCACCCATCTGTCTGGTGTCTGTTGGATTGCAACACCCCAGTGTGGACACATGCACCAAGTACACAGTAGTTGGACAGTGCAGAGGACACGGTGTGGCATGTGGACATGCACACATCACAGCTCTTGCCACTGAGTCAGTACAGGTTTCCGGATGAAAGGGATGCCCAGAGTCAAATAGGAAATGCATGTGATGCATACCAGCGACAGACACCATGATGCACCCATGTCCTGATAGCCATCGCCACAATGGTGTGCATGTAGCACATGTCACTCCCCTGCAAGACCACCAATAAGTAGACACATGCCATGGCAGAGGCATGACTGCTAAGTCATACATCACTGTCTCAGTGATGTATGACTTGGCAGCCAGACAACAACACTATGCACTGTGTCACAATAGTAGGTCATGGGGAATGCAAGTCCTGGAGCTGCACAAGTGCACATGTACATCCCCCACAACACATCATCTTAACCCTCATCTGTCCAGGTCATACCTATTGGACATATGGGAGACCTGTGACACTACCCTCTGAACCTGAGCCCCTCACAATCTGCTGTGAATGGGGAACAGCTGCCTGAACCTCACATTCGCATACCCCAGTCTGCACGGGCAGCTGATCAAACACCTATGTGACACACAAGTATCGTCTCCTATGGTCACATCTCCAGTGGCATGCTGAGCCCCTACCAAGAAACACCCCAGCAGTCCTGGCAACTAATCCACAGCACACTGACACAGAGGCAGACACCTGAGGGGTCAAATCACTGCGCACAATGTGTCAGCTGATACACGGGAGTGGGAGTACAGAGTGCATTGCATGGCCTGGAGTAGGCATGACTGTCCTGCCCCACATGAATGAGGGATGAGCCCTGGACAGTGGATAGCTGGCTATGTATGTGTGACACACGTAATCTGCACACTCCTGGGGCCCAAACATTGTTCCCACCCGCTGCATGGGCGTGTGCCACATACCCCAGGCACATGTGGTGGCTCAGCTCAGCAAGTGGACCGCATATCAAAGCAACACGCAGATTACATGTCCGAACACAGGCGTTGTGTGAACAATGGACCCACCCATGATGCCCACAACAGAGTTAGGGAAACAGATGCTGTCCCCACCTTTAGTGAAGCAAACTGCAAGGACACAGTCCCAAGTGACACAATTCCCTGAATGTAAGGGCCACACCTGGGTATCAGATGAGGAGTGGGCAGTGCACAATAGAGGGACATGGCTCCTGGACAACATGACTGCTGCACTGTGGCAGTTGAACCAGGCCAGAGGAGGGCACAAAGCATGTAATACAGAGTTCACAGTGCAGTCTTTGACTCACCCCTCCTTGCTGCTGTCTGGCCTTCAGCTGCCCATCCAGGTCTGGAAACACCACCGCCAGGATCTGGAGCATGTGGGGGTCAGGGTCCGTGTTCCGCCCCTCCTGCGAGGAGGCGACAGCTTCAGCTGGACCCGTGCAATCCTCCGGGTCCAGCCCCGAAGGTCCTGCCACCTCTTCTGGCAGTTGCGGATCCGGCGCTTGTAGACCCCCACGGACCGGACAGCCCGGACGATGTCCTTCCAGGTCTCCTGCTTCCGATGGGCATTAACCTGTCAGGATGACAAAGTGAAAAGGCCATTACTACACATGCAACATATCCGTGCATGACACAGTTGTATATACATGTCTCAATCACAGGGGCACATGATGTACACAGGCAGTGCAAAGCTGCCCATGGACAGTTTGTCAGACGCCACTACATGGTATCATTGCATGGGAAGTAAAACCTTGTTCAAATGCACTGTCACTGCACCATAGCTGTCCAGTGCATGTCACTACACACTATGGGGGGTGACAACTACTCAGTGAGCCTGCTAGCCAGTGGCGTGCAGACTTTCAGCCTTGCTAGTCAGACAATATGCACATTCAGAAAGGCAGTGCACAGAACACTCACCTGCTCCCTGGTGTCCCATACAGCTTGCTGTACTGTGGAAGTAGGCTGTCCAGCAGGGCCTGGTTCTCCTCAAGGCTGAAGGCTGGGGCTCTCTCCACAGTACGTGCCATTGCAGGGTCCAGAGGGGCAGAGACAGCAGCAGTGCAGTGGCAGATGTCGTCCTGGAGCATGTAGTGCAGGCAAGTGAGCTCTCAGGGGAACAGCCAGCAATATGTATGTGCTGGAGAGGCAGATACTGTCCCTTGTGTCCAAAGTGATAGGACCAAGTCGTTTGCATCTTCTGAATCTGGCCAATCCATGGAATAGCAGCACCAATACACGCCCACAGCATCCTTCAAATCTTCAACTTCATGACATACATGATTTTGCAACATTGTTGTGGGTGACCAACTGAATTTCCAGCAACCGACTCGTTCGAAATTCAAACGCGTCCGTTGCCAGGCAAGGCCATTGTCAATGGGTGCGCACCGATCGGTCCATTGCGGTACAACGCGTACAGAGGTACAAAGCGTACCCGCACACATTGAATGCAATGGGCCGGCCGGGGCACCGATCGGTCCATTGCAGTACAACGCGCATAGGGGTACAACGCGCACTCCGCACATTGAATGCAATGGGCCGGCCGGGGCACGATCGGTCCATTGCAGTACAACGCGTACAGGGGTACAACGCAGCACCCGCACACATTGAATGCAATGGGCCGGCCGGGGCACCGATCGGTCCATTGCAGTACAATGCGTACAGGGGTACAACGCTGCACCGCACACATTGAATTCAATGGGCGGCCGGGGCACCGATCGGTCCATTGCGTGTACAACGCGTACAGGGTACAACGCGTACCCGCACACATTGAATGCAATGGACCGGCCGGGGCACCGTTTGGTCCATTTCAGTACAACGCTGCATAGGGGTACAACGCGCATCCGCACACATTGAATGCAATGGGCCGGCCGGGGCACCGATCGGTCCATTGCAGTACAACGCGCATAGGAGTACAACGCGTACTCGCACACATTGAATGCAATGGGCCGGCCGGGGCACCGATCAGTCCATTGCTGATCAACGCGCATAGGGTACAACGCGTACCTGCACACATTGAATGCAATGGGCCGGCCGGGGCACCGATCGGTCCATTGCAGTACATCGCGTACAGGGGTACAATGCGTACCCGACACATTGAATGCAATGGGCGGCCGGGGCACTGATCGGTCCATTGCAGTACAACGCATACAGGGGTACAACGCGTACCCGCACACATTGAATGCAATGGGCGGCCGGGGCACCGATCGGTCCATTGCAGTACTAACGCGTATAGGGTACAACGCTGCATCCGCACACATTGAATGCAATGGGCCGGCCGGGGCACCGATCGGTCCATTGCAGTACAACGCGTACAGGGGTACAACGCGTACCCACACACATTGAATGCAATGGGCCGGCTGGGGCACCGATCGGTCCATTGCAGTACAACGCGCATAGGGGTACAACGCGTACCCGCACACATTGAATGCAATGGGCCGGCCGGGGCACCGATCGGTCCATTGCTGATCAACGCGCACAGGGGTACAACGCGTACCCCACACATTGAATGCAATGGGCCGGCCGGGGCACCGATCGGTCCATTGCAGTACAACGCGTACAGGGGTACAACGCGTACCCGCACACATTGAATGCAATGGGCCGGCCGGGGCACCGATCGGTCCATTGCAGTACAACGCGTACAGGGTACAACGCGTACCGCGACACATTGAATGCAATGGGCCGGCCGGGGCACCGATCGGTCCATTGCTGATCAACGCGTACAGGGTACAACGCTGCACCCGCACACATTGAATGCAATGGGCTGGCCGGGGCACCGATCGGTCCATTGCTGATCAACGCGTACAGGGTACAACGCGTACCCGCACACATTGAATGCAATGGGCCGGCCGGGGCACCGATCGGTCCATTGCTGTTCAACGCATCACTGTACAAGTGACTGGCATATGTCACCATGCCTGTCTCAGATGGACATATACCAGCCACAGATAGCTCCCAGGGAGTGAGGGGCACACCTACATCACGACAGCCTGTCCAAACTTTATCATAAGGCATGTAAGGCTGCATTTCCTATTGTGTGTATGTTGGTGTACATGTTGTCCTGTGGGTGTCACCTGTGGGCAGCCACCCCCAGGCTGTGCACGTGTTCATGGGGACAGGATCCTGGGTGTTACGTGTATATGACCACTGTGATGTGCAACTGTTCATATCTGTGCATGTGCCATGGTCACATTTCATGGTGGTGTATGTGTATGTCATGTCACATACCCCGTGAGTCCCATGTGGGACGGTATGTTTGAGCCAGGGTGTCCCAGTGGCACAATAGTGATGGTCCTCCACAGTCTGTGTGCATGTAGTGTTTACAATGTCTCTGATTTCATGTGCACAATGGGAGACAGTCTCCACATCCACGTTGTGTGTGCATGGACTTTGATGTTGTGCATGTGTGTGTCACAGACGTCCATGTCTGTCCTGCCGTGGCAAGTGGGACCACTACCTGTGGGGGTCATGGTTGTTTTGCTGTGGTGTATACATGATACTCCATGTAATGCCAGTGTCCATGTGGCAATACAGGGTCCCTGGGAATGTACCTGTCGTTGAGCTGTTGTGCCTGGGGCACATCTGTCCTCACATGTCACTGTGGGGGGTCATTGTGACACGGCAGCAGGAGATGGGAACTGTGACACGGCCTCATGATATCCAATGGGCCAACCTGGGACTAATTGATGCCACTTGTTGGACCGTGTTGACAGATGTTGGCCATGTATGTACCATACATGTCCTTACGGAACTGCACACTTCATGTAGTTGTGCCTCATAATGATGTATGTTGGGATATTGAGTGTGTTCAATGCCGCATATGTGGGGTGACTGACAATCTTGCTTACTTCTCCTCTGCACTGCAGGGCTCCTGCTGTCCATCGACCATTCCCAGACCTGGCAACGATGGTGGAACGGGACAGCATCCGACGGTACCGCTTCACCAGGCAGCTGATTGAGGATTTGGCAGTGCAGTTGTCCCCACATTTGCAGCCTGGCCGGCCGTATCCTACAGCGCTGACCCCCAAGGTGAAGGTGATGGCAGCCCTACACTTCTTTGCCACCGGTACCTTCCAACATACTGTGGCGACTGCTGGTGGGATGTCACAGACCATGTTGAGCCGTGTGCTCCGCGATGTTTTGGCGGCAATGTTGCTATTCCTGAACCGGTACATCTATTTCCCTAGATCATGCGACGACTCACTGACGTGAAGAGTGACTTTTATGCCCTGGGGAGGATGCCGCATGTCATTGGCTCCATTGATGGGACACATGTGGCTTTGGTACCACCACAGGCCCAGGAGCAGGCCTACAGGAACCGCAAGCACTACCACTCGGTCAATGCACTGGTGGTGTGTCTTGCAGACATGACCATCACACACGTGTGTGCCCGTTTCCCTGGTTCAGCACACGATGCCTTTGTGATGAGGAGTAGTCGCATCCCCAGGATGATGGCACAGATGCAGAACCAGCGTGCCTGGCTTGTCGGTGTGTACTGACTTTGTGCCATTGTGTGTGATCTGATCTGTAGTATTCCGCCCACTTCAAGTCAGCTAATGTGCACTTGTCTGTCCGTAGGTGACTCGGGATACCCCAACATGCCGTGGTTGCTGACACCCCTCAGGAACCCTGTGACACCAGCCCAGATGCGCTACAATGAGGCACATGGTCGGACCAGGAGAGTGATTGAGCGGACATTTGGTCTCCTGAAGAGCCGCTTCCGCTGCCTGGACAAGACCGGAGGGTCCCTCCCATATGCCCCTGCGAAAGTGTGCAAGATTATCATCGTCTGCTGCATGCTCCACAACCTGGCAGTGCGGAAGGAGTTGCCTCTCATCCAGGATGACAATGACCAACATCCGCCACCTGTGGAGGATCCTGGCCTGGACCACGATGCCAGTGACGATGATGATGATGATGATGAGGGTGATGTCCGCACACAGCTCATCACCAACTTCTTTAGCTGAATGTGAGTATCCTGAGGTGTCATGTCAATGATGTGAGTTGGCATGATATGTGTAGGTGGTGCTCTGGTGCTGTTGGAGTGTGTCCATGGGCTACTTGACTGGATGTGTGTTGCGATGTGTGCTTACAGGTGGGCTGTACTCCCCAACAGTGTTGACATGCTAACTTGGTTCTGGGTGGGTATCTTGTAACATGTATTGTGCATGAGTTTTGCTGTTCTGTCCTGTACTCCATTGCTTTTGACTGTGTGTCATTTCTGTCCTTCACAGGGTACTTTCAGATTCGTTTGGTCAACTGTGTCCACCGACGACGTGATTGCACTTCCAGGGTGGTAGCTGTTGTGTCCCTACAGGTGATGTGCGCCACACCCATGGACTTCCTTCCGTCTACAGTTGTTGACTGTGTGCCCACTGCCAGGTGGGATTACCTTGCATCTGCAGTGGTTACGACATGTTGCAACTGTGTAATAAACCTGTGCTTCACTTTGTAATGTGCGTTGTCTGTGGTCACACATTTGACTGCCATTTGCTTACTGCACCTGTGGGCTACTTGACTACAACTGGGAATGGGTGTGGTGTCTGTGCATTGCACCGTCTTCCCTGGCAACATCAGTGTAGGCAATGAGTCAGATGGCCTAGGTGTGTATGTGTTGTGTAGCCCTGGTGGTGTGTCTCCCTCATATGTGTCACGTTGCCTTTACTCACATGCCTGTGTTGTACTTGCTGTTGCAGTTCGCATACACAGTGTAATTTTGCAGTTCATCATCCCCATAACAGCACCCACGTTGGAATCACAACAGAGGCAAGTATGGTGTATTAGTGTGTTTATTGTGATACATTTGTGTGAATAGTGCATAGGATGGGTAGTGCTGTACATAAATCTTGCAATCAGAAGTTCCTAGGTGAATTGAAAGTCCTGGTAGACAGAATCCCCAGTATCGGGCCACAGTTGTCTGAGACATTGGTCCAACTTGTACTCCCCATGCAATGTGTGGGAGTAGTGTTGCCGTCAACAGGGTGAACAGTCTGTGCACAAAGGTGAACATCCAGAACAGGTTCAGGATTCCTGGGAGTTGCGCTTGGCCATCGGCCTCTCACTTGCCCCTCTTCGGACGACCCCTCTACTTGGGGCGGGGGGGCCCCTCAAGTACAGGCTGCTGCGGTGCAGGGGACTCTCCGCCAGAGTCATCCTCCCTCCCTGTGGCAGTTGCAGTTTGGGCAGCACCAGATGTTGTTGGCACACAGGGAGGTGTGGACTTGTTGCTGTTCATCTGGCGGAGGCATTGTAAAATGTCCCTGTGCACCGCCGTCATCTCATGCAGTGCATCCCACTTGGACTCCACGCGGGACATGTGTGAGTCCACGCGGGACATGTGTGACTCCACGTTGGACATGTGAGAGTCCAAGCGGGCATGATGGGCAGCCTGCTGCTGTTTCATGTCTCTGAGGAGCCCCACTACCTGGCTGAGGTCTCCGGTGCTGGACTGGTACGCATCAGCTATGCGTACCAGTTGTGGGTCATCATGCACACCAGCAACCTCTGCAAGCAGCGACCTCTGTCTCCCACTCCTCCCACCACCCCTGCTGACATGTGCAGTGCGTGCAGTGGCACGCACAGATGACCCTGGTCCACCTTGGAGGTTGGTGGTGGTGGTGGTGTCCATGGCCCCAGGTTGGTCCAGGGTCCCTGTGCTGGTGTTGCTCCTTGTTCTGTCCATGTCGGCAGGGATGGTATTTGTGTTGACAGTCGTTGGAGGGGTGGGTGCAGGGGGTGCAGCTGGTGGTCCTGCTGGTGCTGCAGCTGGTGGTCCTGCTGGTGCTGCATGTAGACTTGCACCGGATGTGCCAGGTTGGTCTTCTTCGTCCGAGGAGGGCAGAGGCTGTACGACACCAGTGAGCTCTGCATCCTCTTGAGCCTGGGACTGGGACTCCTCAGCGCCTGCTGCTGTGTCCCCATCATCACCTGTTTTTGGGAGACACACACAATGTATGTTATGTTTCTGCAGGCATCAATGGTTGACACACATGACAGTTGTGACTGTGCCTCTGGGTGCGGGCCTGTACATTGCATTGTCCTAAGTCGTCACAGTCAGGGGTTGATATTGGTGTGGCACATTGTCCTGCATTATTTGGGCATTTCTATGTATTTGTTGGGGTGTGAACATGGTCTGCATTGGTTGTGTTTGGTTGACAGCCGGCCCTCCTTCCCACCCACCCAGCCAGTCAGTTATCCCACCATGGACTGTGCTTGCATTGCAGGGAGTGGAAGTTGTCTCTCAGGATGTCAGTCAGTGGTGTCCTGCTGTTTGTTGGTGCACAGTTGCCAGCAGGGCCTTGTGCTCCCCACAGCAGTAGCCAGTGTCAGCCATCTTGTGAGTCCTTCTCCACTCCCTGTGATGTGAGCATGGTTCAGGGTGGTGTTGATGGGCCAGTTGTGAGGCTGAGCAATATCTGTGCCTACTACTCCTATCATGCTATTGCCTCCACCCCCTTCCCAGCATGCCCATGCTTCCTTCCTTTGACTCTGCTTCCCTGTGGGGTGGGCTGGCTGTGCTGACAGGATGGCTGGGAGTGTTGTCCTGGCAGTTGTTTGGCTAAAAGTCCCAAGAGTGTCCCTGTGCTTCACACAACATAACCCAGGGTGGTGGTTCTTTGTGGGATCTTGAGTTAGGATGGGAGGCATTGCATTCTACCAGGTGGGTTCTGTGGAGTTTGTGTTGAGGGGGTGTGAGGGGAGGTGCTTGTGACTATGGTCAGTGCTGCAAGTCCTCCTTCCCACCCAGCCAGCCAGATATCCCACCATGGAACGTGCTTGCATTGCAGGGAGTGGAAGTTGTCTCTCAGGATGTCAGTCAGTGGTGTCCTGCTGTTTGTTGGTGCACAGTTGCCAGCAGGGCCTTGTGCTCCCCACAGCAGTAGCCAGTGTCAGCCATCTTGTGAGTCCTTCTCCACTCCCTGTGATGTGAGCATGGTTCAGGGTGGTGTTGATGGGCCAGTTGTGAGGGTGACCAATATCTGTGACTGCCACTCCCATCATGCTATTGCCTCCACCCCACTTCCCAGCATTCCCATACTTACTTGCTTTTGTGGGGAGTTCAGTATGTGTGGGGTGTGTGAGCAATGGCAAGATGGCTGACAGTGGTGTCCTGCTGTTGGTTGGTGTGCAGTTCCCAGCATGCCCTTGTGCTCCCCACGACACAGCAACAGTGTCAGACATCTTTGATGGGCCTTTCCACTCTCTGTGGGATGTGCATGCATGAGTGTGAGCTTGCTGGGCCATGTGGTGGGGGATGTAGAGCTGTGACTACGACTCCCATCATGCTATTGCCTCCACCCCCCTTCCCAGCATGCCCATGCTTCCTTCCTTTTGACTCTGCTTCCCTGTGGGGTGGGCTGGCTGTGCTGACAGGATGGCTGGGAGTGTTGTCCTGGCAGTTGTTTGGCTAAGAGTCCCAAGAGTGTCCCTGTGCTTCACACAACATAACCCAGGGTGGTGGTTCTTTGTGGGATCTTGAGTTAGGATGTGAGGCATTGCATTCTACCAGGTGGGTACTGTGGAGTTTGTGTTGAGGGGGTGTGAGGGGAGGTGCTTGTGACTATGGTCAGTGCTGCAAGTCCTCCTTCCCACCCAGCCAGCCAGATATCCCACCATGGAACGTGCTTGCATTGCAGGGAGTGGAAGTTGTCTCTCAGGATGTCAGTCAGTGGTGTCCTGCTGTTTGTTGGTGCACAGTTGCCAGCAGGGCCTTGTGCTCCCACAGCAGTTGCCAGTGTCAGCCATCTTGTGAGTCCTTCTCCACTCCCTGTGATGTGCGCATGGTTCATGGTGGTGTTGATGGGACAGTTGTGGGGGGCAATATGTGTGACTGCGACTCCCATGATGCTATTGGCTACACTGACTTGGCCAGCATACACAGAATTCCTTCCTTTGAGTGGTCTTCACTGTGTGTTGGTGTTGTTGTGGTGGCTACATGTCTGGATGTGTTTGTTAGTTCTATTTGTGCCACTGCCTAGCTGTAGTTGTAGTTGTGTTTGTACATGTGATGGCACGGTTGGATGTAACTTTTTGATGGCATGTGTTGTGTTTATCTGACTGACATACACATTTTGGGATGATTCTGTTCTGGTTGCTGTGTAATTGCTATGAGTGCATGCTTTGACTCTCCCCTTGACAGTGATGTGTGTGTGTTTTGTGGCAGAATATTGTGTACATTGTTGTGTACTCACCAGGCTCTGGGATGTTCTCTAGTCCATATACGCTCACTGGCAGAAGGATGGCCCGCACCTTCTCCTCCCAGGGCCTGAGGTATACTGGCTTGGCAGGAGGGCCACTGCCGGTGTATTGGCTGATGAGGTAGTCTTTCTTGAGCAGGTCCCGGACCCTCCTGCGCACGTCATACCACCTGTTCTGGATGTCGGTCTTTGTGCGCAGACATGGTGATTGTGCATTCACCCTGTTGATGATCCTCTCCCACATCTTGGTTTTCTGGGAGATGGGGTCTGTTGGACCAGTGTGCCACACAGCTGTGGCTCTACCCTGAGGATCTCGTCTACCATGACTTCCAATTCACAATCTAGGAACTTGTGATTCTTCTTGGGGGCATGGTGATGGGTGGTGATGGTGAGTGATGTGTGTGTTGGTGTGCAGGTGAGGGTGTGTGAGTGTGTGTTTTGCTGGGTGTATGTGAGGTAGGTATTTGTTGGTGTGCTGATGGTGTGTGGCTTGTGTGAGGGATGAGCTGTGGGTGTGTGGTTGCTGTCTCTTGGGTGCTGGCAGTGGAATGGCATTTGCAAAGGATCATGGTTGTGATTTGTGTCCTTTATATGGGTGGAGTTGTGGGTGTGTCTTTGTTCTCTGTCCCCACCCCCCAGTATTTATTGGCTTTGTAATTGCTTGTTTGGCCTTTTTTGTGTGATTTTTCCTTTGTACTGTCTGTGCATGTTGGAAACGTTCTTGTGACCGAGTCGGACCCTGCATTTGTCTCGTACGGTGTTCTCCGTTTCGTTCACGCTGTGTTTGTGCAGTTTTCTATGCTGCGTACGCGTCGGTCGCGGTGTTTTGTGTTGCTTCGGCTCGGTTTTGTATGCGTGTCGGTCGTACGGCTTGTCCTCCGTCCGACTCGGTCGTGGTTTTCACGCCTTGCATCGTACTTTGCGGTTTGGAGTTCGCGTGTACGTTTCGGTCGGATTTGTTCCGGGTGCGTGTTGGTCGGTTCGAATCCCGTGTTTTTCCGGCCGGATTGCTGTTTTCCGTGCGGCTCGGTCGTTCGGCTTGGGTTTGGTACGTGTCGGTCGGATTTTGCACGCCTTGCATCGTACTTGGCGTGTCGGGCGCCACAGGTACGTGTCAGTCGGTGTAATTTCCGGCTCCGAGTCGGTCGGTGCTTTTTCCGGCACGAATCGGAATCGACCCCTTAGTCTTCTTGACCATGGGTGGGGGGGGGACTGACCCTGATCATAGTCATCAAGTTCATCATATACTATTCATCAACTCAGGTCATGTACATCTCCAGGCCCACTAAGTATTTGAAGGGGGCTCTCACCATAAAGTTGGAAAGTTCAATATTCACTCCAAGCTGGTTTCTACACAAAAAGGACTCCTGTACAAGGTTTCTCGAACCTCTAGTCACTGTCACTAGCATATAAACCCACAACTTGGAAAGTTGAGGTGAAAACATTTTTTTTTATTCAAACATCTTTATTGAGTTTTGCAAAACAACATAGGAAAATTACAGTAGGATGTAAACTGAACACAGTAAAGTGAGTGTAATGGGTAACTATTACATGTTAATTCAGTAATGCACTCTCAGAAGTAACAAAATGAAAGAAATAAGATCAGCAAGCTTACAGGAGCAAAGGTACATCAGAGCGGTAGATAGCTGCAACAAGCGGATAAACATCAAGGCCACTTATTCCGGGTTTATCCCGGGGTTTAAAGCCAATTATGAGGGGCCATTATGGGTATTCCCTACAGATTCCCTGCTCTTAAGTCAGGCACATCTTAGTTTGCTTCAAGGTGGTTTAGTACCAGCCATGAAATTGTCCAACATCTGCATATTAATGTGGAAAATGTCAGGGAGAGGCCTGTAGAGAGATGTTATCTGCACCGCTAATTAAGGAAATCCAGTTTTTCCAAGTGACAAGCTTAATGTTGGAAATATTTTTCCAGTTTGTAAGGATTAGTTTACAAGCTAGGGTAAGTAGAAGATCTAACAGATGTATATCTCTTTCATTAGCGATGTGAGTGTCAAGGGGACCCGTGAGAAGGTATGAGAATTCTTCCGTTGGCTGAATTTCGAAGAGTGGTTTAAGAAATTCAAAGATATCTTTCCAGAACATTGAAAGGGTAGGGCAATAGAAGAGCATAAGTGGTAAATTACCAATGTTAGCATTACAGTTCCAACAAGTGATCTAAGTTTCAGTGTGTGTAGCCAAGATGTGGGTCCAGAAGGTCTTATGGTTTAACATGTATTTGGTTTGTGCAGGAAAGGGGTGATCTTCTGTGTGAAAGGAGATTTCCAGATTTTCATCCAGCTCGAGAGATTGGTAATTTCCAGGCCGTAATACATCCATTTATTGTGTCTTTCGTTAGTAATTTAGATGACTTAGGCTGTAGACATTTGAAGATTTTGGATACTTTATGTTAAGCTCGAGAGAGGATTTGAGCAAAAAATGGAAGTGTAGGCTCTTTATCAGCAAATGTCAGCTTCTCTTTACATGATTTTAATTTCATGAATTTATAGAAATTGATATTGTGCAAGGTGTATGTATGTTGTAGATTAACAAAGGACAGAGGGTTTTTGTGTGTGCCTAACTGGTTGATGGTGAAAAGGCCTCGATTATTCCAGTCAGGTCAGTGAAGTGATTGGTCGTCCGGCTTGATGTTGGGGTTATAATAAGTAGAGGTCAAATTAGAGGTGCAGATTTTATAATCCAGAAGTGAAAACACCTTCATTATAGCTGTTCTGTTGTTAATAAAGATATATTTGGAATGGGGGGAGTGGCCTTACTCATATATAGGAATGAAATAATGTTTCTTAAGGGGAGAATTGAGGGGCATATTAGCAAGACCGGCGATAAAATTATCGCCGTTTTAGCGGCAGGAAACTGCCGCTAAAACAGCGATAATGGGCTTGCTAATATGCGTTATAGAATTCAATAGAAGCCCAGGTTAGATGTCCTGCACATCTAACCTGGGCTTCTATTGGACTCTATAACGCATATTAGCAAGCCCATTATCGCCGTTTTAGCGGCAGTTTCCTGCCGCTAAAACGGCGATAATTTTATCGCCGGTCTTGCTAATATGCCCCTGAGTCTTCTATTTCTAGCCATAGAGGTCAGTATTCCTCTTTGAGGATTTGCCACTAAATCCCCTGTTTGAACATGAATGCTCTTTAGAATGTTCTGAAGTTAGCTAAATTAACTTCACCTAGTTCCTTTGGAAGTCTTAGGACCTGATTTAGATCTTGGAGGATGGGTTACTCCATCACAAGGGTGACAGTTATCCCGTCCACCGAAATATACATCCCATAGGATATAATGGTTTGTGTTGACCTGATTAAACAGCAGTTGGCATGTTTATAGGAGATTCATTGCATCCCCCCACATCACAGAGCCAGGGCACATTTAGGGGCAGCGATCTGAAATCACTCCCTGATATATGAAAGGATCTATAGAGAGACTCACTGTTAGATGACAACACTTGCGAGGTGTTAGTTCCTTTTTGAGTCACTGCTGAAAGTAATGTGGCTGGGCACAGCGGCTCATCTTGGATAAAGCTCCTGCAAGAAAATTGTGGTCCCGATTTAAAACTTATTGAATTGATGGAGTCCCCCAGCAGTATCACTGCTTCATTGATGACTGCCTCGATAGTCTGGGAGTTCCGGGATTGGTACAATGTGGGGCAGCACGCCCGGGGAGACGTGGTTAAACTTATGGGGCCATCTTCCTTGCTTGAGAGTTCCACCAGGGTAAATGCGTACCTAGTTAAGATCAGCCACTGCTGCTGCCTCAGTCGCTCCTTGTCATTTTTGGTCACTGAAATAAGTTGATCGCATCAGAAGTAGCAAAGTTCAATGCTGCAACGGCATAGGAATAATTTACCTGGGGCCAGATGTACGGCGGTTTTTAGCGTGAGCAAACCGGTTTTAGACCCGTTTGCGCACGCTAAAAACCTTGGGCCCATGCACAAAACCTAATTTGCGAGTCGCTAATCCATTAGCGACTCGCAAAATAGGTTTTGCGACTTGCTATTTGGAAGGGGCATTCCCTTCCTAATAGCGACTCATGAGCCATTTATGAATGTTTTGCGACCGCAAATGCGGTCACAAAACACTCGCAAATTACCACCTACTTCAAGTAGGTGGTAATGCAATCGCAAATGGAAAGGGGTCCCCAGGGGACCCCTTCCCCTTTGCAAATGCATGCAAAAATATTTTTTAAACGAAAACGTTTAATTTTTATTTTTTTAAATGCATCCCGTTTTCCTTTAAGGAAAACGGGCTGCATTAAAAAAAAAAAGCTGCTGCATTTAAAAGGAGTCCCAGACATGATGGTCTGTTGAGCCCAGCAGGCCACCATCCCTGGGAGGGCCACCCATTCCCAGTGGGGTAGCAAAATGCGACTGCCTCATTAATATTAATGAGCCTTGCATTGTGCAACCCCATTGGGAATCGCAATCAGTGTCTCTGACACTGTTGTACATAGTAAATTGCGACTCGCAATCAAGCGCAAATTGCGAGTAGCAATTTACTAGGGTCGTACATCTGGCCCTTGGTGCGGAGCCGCCGACCTGCGCCGCCATCTTCCTCCTTATCTAAGCTGCTCCTCCCGAGCTGAAAACATGTTTGATCAATTTGTCTTGGTATCAGAAGTCTACATGCTTAAAACCAGTAAGTTTTTCACGTTGTTGAATTAAATCAAAACTAACAAGAGTTAAGGAGTAATAACTGTGAGGCCAAATGTATCCCAAGTTCTTAATGGAAAGAGAACGTGGCTGATGAAAGGGGTAGGCCTAATAAATGTTGCATCAGCATTTCTCTGGGGTATAAATCGTAATTAATCTCCTCACAGTGGTGTTTGCTAGTAACGAATTTGACTAAATCGATTTGTAATTAAATTAGTTAATTGGTTTCATGCCCTTATCTCTACCAGATCTGAAAATGTGAGCATTAGCTTGGGAAATGAGTTGAACATCTTTAGAAAAAGATGCAGTTGCCACTGAATGTCATCACCAGATATGGGAGGGCACAAGTATACTTAAGCTGAGTTCCCTGACTAAGAATTGGTTTCATTTTAAAATTGATCTAATACAGGGGCTCAACTTGTGTAAAATTAGCATTGGTCACAAAGAGCAATCAAGGATGTAAGCTGTTAATATATGTGTTAAAAAAACAAATGTGGCGAGCACACACCCTTGCCTGGCTTATGTGAATGATTCGAAGGAAGGTGTTGCCGTGCATAAATTTATTCACAAACAGCGGTATAGATATCAAGAGTGCAAGAGGTGCGGAGCGCCAGGGTCCAGTGATATTAGGGGACCACTATGCCTTAAATATGACTGTATTATCCTACTCAATGATTGGGGACCCATTGTCCGTGCTTGCTCGAGGGACTTAGGCACCGCTGACACCTTCTGTGTACCTGACTAGTGTGATCAGAGTGAGTGCAGATAATGGGTAATAGAATAGAGGCGAAAACTTAATTCGAGCCAATATTTTTAAGTATGGACGCGCTCTTTACTTCTCTGAGTTCGGTATTAGCCCATATGGACATCATACGGTTTAAAATTGCATCTCCAAACTCAATACAGGCTAATAAATATTCATTCCATATTAACATGTTTCAGTCATTGTCCATATGAATAATAAAAATGAGTTCATTGTTTCTAAGCACGAGCAGATTGGAAAACAGGAAGTTTACTATTCAAGTGCAAGGCAAAAACTTAGGAAATGCAACAGAACTCCTCTGCACTAAACTCAAACAAAATCCATTTTTATGTGGGAAATAACCACACCACGTCTGTGACTTAAAAACCCCAAACTATTTGGCAGTGTGAACAGAAACCACGAATCCATAACATAACGCAAGGCCCCAGCTGCATTCCAAGAAATTCCTCATTGAATCCGCTCATCGCTTCACTGTAATTTTCCTATTGGAAAATCCTCTAGCCCTGCTTCTGAAGCGGCGCACCACACACTGCGTGCACCACATCTGCGAGGGATGAAGCAACGATGACAGGAGGCCGTCGATGTTCACGATCATATGTACGGTTCATGATATGGCTGCTTGTTGTTACAGCAAGGAGGCTCTGCGTGACACCAGCATCTGTGACATCAAGTTAAGAGAAAGCAGGAACAAGTATATTGAAGGTACAATGCATGATGCACCCAGAAGACGTATAGTTTTGTTTAAGCAGTAAATTTTAGCATGAATTAACAGACATTTCTTAGAATTATGATGAATTAGAGATCATACACATGCAGGTAGGCCTCGCACAGTCCGATCAGGCTGGTCTTTTGTGCTAAATGAGTGAAACACAAACTTCAGTGCTTTGAGGAAACTCCAATAATTAAAGAATCTCATTTCTGTTATCACAGAAAATTTACCATTTGAGCGACTTCCATATCGTCAATGGTACATCACAGGAAGCATCTTAAGGCTTAGTGAAGGAGAAAAGGTCGTACCTCAGACACTAATGATAAACATAATGAACTCATAGGATTCTGTAAACTGAAGCTCTTTTATGGGTATAAAATTTGTACAGCTATTTCCTCCCGAAAAAAAGAAAGCTGTTCTGAAGGCACACTGTTTGACTTCCATATAGGGCCTAGTTCACAAAGGTAAAATTACTCTTTTGTGTAAGTTTACTATTTTTTGGGCATTTACAATCTCTGGTGAGATTCTGCAGTTGGGATGGAGAACTCCTCACATATCAAGCTACAACAGGCCTAGTTCTACATTTTAATAAATAAAATTATTGTACATTAATATTATACATAAAAATATTTTTACAACCTTCTTTCAAATGTTATACGTTTTTTACTTTTCCCTATACTTTACCATTTTTATTATGCAGTAATAATTATTAAAAGTGATATAAAGATTTAAGTAAAATAATTTAATTATATTTAATAAAATCTATTGGTACATTAATTTTTAAATTCAAATAAGGTTATTACAATATTTTTATTTAAATAAAAATGTGTTTTTAACTATTTTAAATAATCTAATTTAATTGAATTAAAAATTATTTCCAATGGGGTTTTTATTTTAATTCCCTACCTCCATTGATTTATATAGTAGGGTGTTCCAGTACCAATAGTTGGCTGTGTGTGCTATTGGACATACTTCAGCTCTGAGCTGGAGAAATTGATTACAATTTTAGGCCCCTTTTTGACTTAAGTAACTTTAGAAGGGCAGTTTGTGAAAAGCAATGGGCTTACTCTTCTGTGGGGGTGCACATATCCCTCCCTAAACCCTTTCCCAACCCTCCCTTAACCCATCATTACTCCTCCTTAAACTCCTCTCCTTTAGTCATAAGTATTCACCATTTTCCAGCCCTTCCTCCCCATTCCTCCCACTGCTAAAATGTATACTTGCAAGTGTGGAGACTCCATAGTCATGGCGGAGATCTCCGCACAGAAAAAGATAAGAGAGACAGAGGCGTAAACTCCCCACATAGCTTTGTGGATAGCATTTTGTAGAACATACTACAAAATGCAGTTTGTGCACAGGCCCTAAAAAGTGTAATTGTTTAATGTCCATGGACCCTTAAAATAGGTTTCATGGAGAAAACACAACATTTTTCACTTGAACCCTACAACTGTCTGGTTGCAAAGGAATTATTGGGGACATGGAAATCAATGTCGCCTATTACTTTCCATTAGCTTTTTTTGCTTTTTCACTCCTATTTTCTTGACTTCTTTTTGATAGTTTTATTTGTTTTAGCCCATCCATCTAGTATTTGTCCCTGCTGTGGCGAATACCTGCTTACCATCTCTCTGATTGACCCTTTTATCCTTCCACAGATTTTTGTTTTTGGAAACTTTTTTCTTTTTCTTTTTCTAAAAGCACTTGATGAAAGTGCATGTATTTCCCCTATTATGTGCATTGCTCCACTTCCCCAACACATTTCTTTTGATAAGCATTGCACGAGAATATATGCGTTTTTACCATTCACCCATTTTGCCTGCTTCTTTCAGCACATTTTTTTAATACTATTATGAAAATTTCTTTAATTTTCGCCAACTTTATGCTTTGAGCTGCTTGTAAGTATGCTTTCACTTTTATAGAGCTTTGCCCTTTGAACTGCTCTCCCAGGCACTTTAACTCCACATTGAGCTCTGTCTTGGTCGTTCGCTTCCACCCCCTCAGCATTGCTCTGTTTCTGTTTTCTTCCTTGCCTGCGTTCTCCTTGTTGCTTCCACTCATCCGTTTTCTCCTTATTTCTTCCCATGCACACCCTTGTGTTGCTTCTGCCCAACCCCTGTGTTATTTCCCCAGCCCTCCTGTTGCTTCTCCACAACTTCTCCCTTGTTTGCAACCCCACCTGCATTCTCTCCCCACACTTGCTTGCGTTGCTTTTTTTCTTGTTTACCAATCAAACTCAGATCGGTAAACAACAAAATCTTTTGAGTCATTTTGGAGGCGTGAACATGCGTGCGTGCCTTCAAAATGGTGCAATCAGCTACGTTGGATTTTTTTTCCTATTTATTAGCCACCCTGTACAGCATCAGAGATGCTGTGCAGCATGGCCATAACCACTTACAAAGCCAATAGGACCCAAAGGCATGGCCTACTGGCTTCGCCATAGCTTGTTGAGTTTGGGACCTTACTAACAGGTGTAATTCAAGAAAGTGAAGGTAATGCACAACTATACATAGTATGTAAATATTTCATGCATGATTTTAACCCCTTCGCTGCAAGGCATTTCCCCCACCCCACGCGTGCAAAGCCTTTTTATGGCTATTTGGGGTAGTTTGTGCATAGGCCCCCATACTGTTTGGTCCACATAAGCCATCCACGCCAAATTTGCGTCTTTTTTTCCAACATCCTGGTAATTCAAAAGGTACTCAGGGTTTGTGGATTCCCCTGGAGGGGACTGAGAAAATAGCCAAAATACAGCTACATTTTGTTTTTTTGGGGAAAAATTGGAAAAATGTGCTGCAGAGGAAAGCATCTGATTTTTTTCCCCTGCAAATGGTATCAACAAAGGGTTTGTGGTGCTAAAATCATCATCTTCCCAGCTTTCAGTAACAGGCAGACTTTTTGTGCTTTCAACCTCTTTCCAGTTAATTGTAGAAATCGGTATACAACCAATAATGGATCTAACCTATACATTTCTGAAAAGTAGAGAAAATTCTGAATTCACCAAGGAGTCATTTGTGTAGATTCTTCTAGGTTTTCCCATAGAAAGTAACAGTTGAAATCAAACAAATGTTTTCTTACCCAGAATCTCCTGCAAACCTCAAATTTAGCTAAAAAATCTCTGTTTGGGATCACTGTGCTGGCACAAATTTTCTTTTACCCAGCATTCCCCTCGGTCGACCGAGTAAAATAATACCTCAATTTTGTGGATGCCCAAAGCAGAGCCAGCCTAAAAATGTATTAAAAAATTATGCTTATCAACTCTCTGTGATATCCCCTCAATCTCTACACATTTTTGGCCCTTCCTTGTCACAGGCACTTGGCTCACCCACACAGGTTAGGTATCATTTTACTCTGGAGACCAAGGGGAACTCTGGGTGGTAGGAAATGTATGCCAGCGCAGTGATCCTAAACAGAAATATGAGGAAAATTTGATTTTTTGGGCTAAATGTGAGGTTTGCAGTGGATGCTGGGAAAGAAATCTTTAGGGGATCCACACAAGCCACACATCCATAGACCCCCTCAGGTGTCTAGTTTACAGAAATGTCTGGGAGGCTTGGTAGGTTTCCCTAGATGCCCGCCAACCCCGGGACCAAAAATGCAGGTGACTCCCTTGCAAAGCCAGGTTGTTCTGTGATAGATATTTTTGATGTCTCCACAGTACGTTTGGGGCCCTTCCCTGTTGCAGGCGCTTGGCCCACCCACACAATTGAGGTGTCATTTCTATCAGGATATCTGGGGGAACGCTCAGTAGAAGGAAATTTGTATCGGCCCAGTGATCCCACAACGTTCCCAAACAGAAATGTTGGGAAAATGTGATTATTGTTTAGCTAAATCTGAGGTGTGCAAGGGATTCTGGGTTGGAAAACGTAAGGGATCCATGCAAGCCACACCTCCCTTGACTCAACCGGGTGTCTGGTTTACATAAATGTCTGGGTTTCGTAGGTTTTCCTAGATGGCTGCTGAGCCCGGGTCAAAAAACGTAGGTGACTCTCTTGCAAAACCAGGTCATTTTGTGATAGATAATTTTGATGTCTCCACAATACATTTTGGGCCCTTCCCTGTCGCAGGAACGTGGCTCACCCACACAAGTGAAGTTCCATTTTTATCAGGAGACCTTGGGGAATGCTGGGTGGTAGGACATTTGTGTTGGCCTGGTGATCCCACAACTTTTCCACACAGAAATGTGAGGAAAATGTTATTTTTTTAGCTAAATTTGAGGTTTGCATGGGATTCTGGGTATGAAAACTTTAGGGGATTCACACAAGCCACACCTCCCTGGACTCCCCCAGGTGTCTAGTTTTCAGAAATGTCTGGGTTTGGTAAGTTTCCCTAGCTGGCCGCCGAGCCCGGGACCAAAAACACAGGTGACTTCCTTGCAAAAACCTGGTTGTTTTGTGATAGATAATTTTGATATCTCCACAATATGTTTTGGGCCCTTCCCTGTTGTGGGCACTTGGCCCACCCACACACGTGAGGTAGCATTTTTATTAGGAGACCTGGGGGTACACTGGGTGGTAGTAAATTTGTTGTTTCTTTCTGATTCTGGAAGAATATGGCACAGTAATGCAAGGAAAACATGGGACTTTAGTTACATTTTGAGTTTTGCAGAGTATTGTGGGTAAGAAAACTTGTTGGGATCCATGACAGGCACACCACTCTGCACTCCCTGGGTTGTTAGTTTACGAAAATGGCTAGAATTAGAAGATTTTCCCTAGAGACAATGTACACCTTGGCAGAGAATGACAGAAAAGACAAATATTACTGCCCATCCATCTATTCCTTGAGTACACACACATACGGGTTGGATTTGGCACGAGGGTGAGTGGAAGGTTCAAAATGTATATTTTATTAACAAGAGATTTCACAAAATTGAAATACACTGTTAATAACTGAAAGTTCTAAAAACTGAACCAATGACTCACAGCTCGTGAGCAGTAAAGCCGCGTCAAGGCACCAACCGCTTTATAGGCCATTCACACACCTTTCATACATGACACAAACAGGACCAGTCATACTGCCAGCAGCAGGCCCAACACATTACAACACTCACATCAACAGATAATGTAGAGACAATGTACACCCTGGCAGAGAAAGACAGAAAAGACAAATATTACTTCACAACCATCTCTTCCTCAAGTGCACACACATGCTGGTTGGAATTGGCACGATGGTGAGTGAAGGTTCAGATCCTAAAATTTTATCACCAAGAGATTTCACAAAAATGAAATGCACTGTTAATAATTGAAAGGTCAAAAACCTGAACCAATGACTCACAGCTCATGAGCTGCAATGCCGCGGCAAGGCACCAATCTCTTTCCAGGCCATTCACACACCTTTCATATGTGACACACACAAGACCATTCACACCACTAGCAGCGGGCCCAGCACATTACAACACTCACATCAACAGACAGTGCCCTTCAAGGGCTCATCACTTTCATATGCCCACACCACTGACACAGCAATCACACTGGCTGGTGGTTGATGGAGTATGTGCACTGGTGTTTGGCTAGCAGTGTGTGTAGTGAAAAGCAGCAAGTCACTACTCACACATCACCAGCAAAATTCCAGTCCACGCACACCGCCAGCCAAGCTCCAGTTCGCACACACCGCCAGCTATGTGCCAATCCATGCACACTGCCAGCCAAGCACCAGCCCACGCACACTGCCAGCCAAATGCCAGCCCACGCAGACCACCAGCCAAATGCCAGTCAACGCACACCACCAGCCAAATGCCAGTCCATACCCACCACCAGCCAGGCACCAGTCCACGCACATCCCATTACATTTTTTTATACAAAAAAGAAATTACAAATCAATTGGAAGTAGACACAAAACTATAACTACAAACACTATAGCTCTAACTAAATACCTCAACTGTGAAATATGGACAAAAAATATAAAATGATACAGACTAGTCAGTTTACTTTTACTCTCAGCACCCAAAAACTCAGTTGTGTGTGGCACAATTTAAAACATTTGGGCACACACAGCCAAGGATTAGAAGGACTCTCCTTCCAGATATCTCTTAGTGCGCATACTCTACATTTCTTAGCAGGAATGTTTTTCTGACCATGGGAGGAATGTGATCAGGAAAGTGGCGATCTTTCAATCTAGTCACATCCTCCACCACTGCTTCTCTAAGAACCTTTGCCTGTTCCACTACAACAAGGCTGCCTATCAGAGACTGCTGAAACTGAATAAATGTCATTTTTGACTCTGGAGTAAAATCCTTTAATACAACAAATGTATTGAATGTTGCTAAATGGAATAAATGATTAGCCAACTTCTTATACCAAATGCACGCCTTTCGAACAGCAGTGTAAGGTTCCAACCTCTGATCTACTCTATCTACACCACCCATGTGCTTATTGTAATCTAAAATGCACAATGGTTTGGGTACTTCAGCAACCTAGCCCCAAACAGTCACAGATGAAGTACTTTCATAATGGATCATAGTCAGCATGTAGACATCTCTCCTGTCAGAAAATGTCACAACTAGAAGTGCATCTCTACTCAAGGCACTGCACTGTCCCTTCTCATGTTTTTTACAAACAAGCTCTTTTGTGTAACCGTTGCAGTTAGAGCGGATTGTGCAAAAAGCAACAGTGTCCACTTTGAACAATTTCCTGAACAATTGCACACCAGTATAAATGGTGACCTCTGTTAAAAAAGTCCTTTATCAAGTTCCCACATAATTTTCTCACTAACTCCAAAAGAAGACAACCACGGGGGTCAATCAGGGCCAGACTGGCTACCGGGCGTTTTGGCATGCTGCCGAGCTGGGGGCTGATGTCACTGCGGTGGGGGCCAATTTCGTTGATGGAGACCTGCGTGTGCTTCGAAATAAACAAAGCAAAACGAATTTCGTTCAGCACACGCAGGTCCCCATCAACGAAATCAGCCCCCAGCTCGGCAGCATGCCAAAACGCCCGGTAGCCAGTCCGGCCCTGGGGTCAATACTGGAATCCCTACCGGTGTACACCCTAAAATTATAGACATATTCAGTACTACTCTCAGACAGTATATACATCTTAATTCCATAATGTACCCTCTTGCTAGGAATGTACTGCCTAAAAACCAATCGGCCCTTGAACAGGACCAAAGGCTCATCCACAGCTATTTCTTTCCCTTGAACATCAATCTCTGAAACTCGATCTACAAAGTGATCAAGGACAGGCCTAACCTTAAAAAGATGGTCACAATCAGGTGATCTCGTGGCAAAGCAAAAGCATTATCAAAAAAAATGCAGCATCCGAAGAAGAAGCAAATACCAATTACGAGTCATGGTTGCAGGAAGTATAGCAGTTGTAATCAACGGACTAGTAGACCAATATGAAGACAGCAATGGCTTCCTTATCAGGCCCATCAAAAAAGTTAAAACCAAGAACTTTTTTCCACACATCCATATTTGTGGGAGTCCACTGGGTAGCTCTACAGTGGAGCTTAAGTCTGGCACTGTTGTCCCTCAAATACTGTTCAGCATACATATTAGTCTGATCAAACTATCTTACCCAAACAAAATTATGCACATAGGCGAAGGATATACATGAGATGAAAAGATTACGAAATTAGTAGCTTACTAACCACAACTCCACAAACTGCAGATCTGCTAAACCTGCACCAGCAAACAGGATTCACCAACAATACAAAGGAAATTATTGACTCTACAATAAAAAAAGAAATGAAAATTAAAACACAAATAAAAATGATAACAAAATATCAAAAGGCACTGATATTCTTTAAAAGGAGGCATGGCACCACCAGATGGAAGTAAACCTTACCCCAGAGGCACCACATACATAACCTTATTTCCAGGTAACTCAATTGTCACCACCCACCCTGAGGTTCAATCCACTCACAAATCTCTCAAGGGGATAAAATCACACACAGAGGACAGATCGCCTAAAAATGCTCAATCTGCCCTCAGGGGAAGGTGGCATGAAAATAAATATGGGCCCCACGGGGAGCGAGCCTTCCCTAAGGAGCTGCCCCCCTTCAAAATATATCTCCCTGGTTTCTAGCAAGCTTCCACCCCCACAAAGTACAGATCAGCCTAAAAGTGGCCGATCTGCTCTCTGGGGGGGGGGATGGGGACATAGGGACATAGAATGACTAATAAGAAAAGTCTCCCCCAAGGGGATCAACCCTTGCCCAAGGCATGGCTCCTCAAACAAAAAAACAATCCCTAGTGGTTTAGTGGGCTTCTACCTCCAAAGGGCAGATTGGCCATTTTTAAGCCAATCTGGCCTTTGGGGGGAGCAACCCTTGCCAAAGGGGTCGATCCCCAATCAAAATACCAATCCCTGGTGGTTTAGTCCCCTGAGGGATATCGGCCTAAAAACAACTGATATGCCATATGGGGGGTTGAAACTACCAAACAAATTATGCCCCAAGGGGAGCTACCCTTGCCCAATGGGTTGCTCTCTGTAATCTTCATTATAAATTATTCCCTGGATTCTAGTGGGTTTTGCCCCCCCGAGTGCTGATCATCCTAAAAAATGTCAGAATCAGCCCCCAGGGGGCCAAAACACAGATAAAATATGCCCCCAGGGGAACGACCCTTGCCTAAGAGGTCACTCCCCCAACAACTCCCCCCAAAAATCCCTGATGTCTAGTGGTGTGTATTCCTGCTCTACGATTGCGGTCCCACCTGCGATTGCGGTGCAGGGATCCACTCTCTTCAGACGTCCTTTCCCCCTGCTACTGTATTCCTGCAAACCCCTCCCCCATGGCGAAGAACTCACTAAACATGGGTCTTCTTCCAGGATGCGCTGGAAGCAAATGGCTTCAAGCGCCTTCCCGGCTGCACTTGATGACGTCAGTGCGCTGTGAGCACGCCAACATTATCAGATCATCGAGCTGGAGGTTTGGGGGTGGCAGTCGAAGTGCTTCCGCTGCCATCCCAGGTGGGGACCCATTAATTAGCGGCCCACGGATGGAGCACCATCGCTTGCCCTGTGGGTAGGTGCCAGGACGTAATGGTTACATCCTCAGCACAGCAGTGCCACAGCCGAGGACGTAACCATTACGTCAGTGGCACCCAAGCAGAAAACGCATCCAATTTTTGTTTTATTGGCAGGATAATCATTCTTTTATTAGGTGTATGATCTATGTTTCTTTTGTGCCCATAGCTGCAGGTGGAGCGTGCACCACCAGTTATTGAATGGAGCTCGAAATTATTTTCATCATCAGACTTTGTCCCAGAACATAAGAAAACAAGCATTTGCAATGCAATAGGTCTCGCATTACGGAAAGTTTGAGCTTTTGACTTTGCATTATTATTTGCAACACCAATAGCTTAAACTTTCAGTAATGCAGGACCTATTGCATCGTAAATGCTTGTTTTTAAATGTATCTATTTGCAGGGACATGACGGCTTTGCTCCACTCACAACAGTGTCACTCAAAGTGTCATGAGTAATGATTTGACATGTCACACAAATCAGACCGAAAACGTGTAAATGTCACACATAAGCACAATGAAAACATGGCACCTATGACCAGGAGTTATATAGTCTCCATGATTGAGCTTGTTTCTTAGCCTCTTTATTAGAGTCTTTAATAATAGACATAAAAGCCCTATCGGTAGCACCCCCAATGATTTTAAGGACCAGTCATCAGTGTTCTAAAAAAACTACTAAATAGTACCAAAAGATACCAGAAATCTGTCAAAGGCAATGGTGGAATAAAATAAAAAGTAAAAGATTTCATAGCGTGCTATAAAAAAAGTTATTGGGGTAGAAAAGAAACTAAAAGCAACAATGGATCAAATTATTTGAAGACACAAAAGCAAAGAATTCCAGGAATTTATGGAACCTTGTTACCCAAATTTCATCACAGAAAACCCAACTGATCAGCTGAAATATATCAAATGTGACCTGGGCAAGTTACACTGGAAAGCTATAGGCTGGAAACAATAAACTGAAATATGAACTGGACGCATTTGGAATGCAATTAAAGACTGCACTACCAAGTAATGATGCCCTACCCAAACACAAGACGAGGTAGAGAATACCATTAAAGAAATTTGTAGCAATGGGACTTCCACTACAAATGGTATCTTAGGGTTCGTTTTAAGATTGCTCAGTTACAATGGGCTTCAATCCTCTTCCACTATTCAAGTCTTGCGGGACTCCAATACCATCCGAGATAGTTGGAGAGGTTGATTCTGGTGTGAATACATAAAAAGGATTCTTTAAATGCACCAGAGAACTTTCACATTATCACCCTTCTTGATATAGAGGGGAAATGCTTCACTAAGATCTCAAATAATGAGTTAGAACTGTGCGCAAGAAAGAAGCAACTGATCCCAATACATGAAACAGGATTCCAGAAGGATTGCAGTATAGAGGACAACCTGCTAGGTTTAGCCATCCTGGTTGAACAAGCAATTTAGGAAAGGGAGCACCCTCTTTATGCGGCCTTTATAGACTTTGCCAAACCATTCGACAATGTAGATAGAACTAAATTGTGGTCAAAACTTGCCAAATGGCGCATCCCATCCATTCTTTTGAAGGGCGTTATCAGCTTATCCATGCATCAATACTGACAAAGGCCTAAAGCACAGCTGTATACTAGCTACTTTACTCTTTAATCTCTATTTGGCAGACATGATTCCAGCAATCGGCTCAGTAAGGTCCTTTCGCAGAGCATCCCAAGAACAAAGATCAGAGCATTACAATAAGTAGATGATACTATTTTACTGGATCAGACCACAATCGGACTTCAAAGGCCCTTGGATGCTTATTGCGCATTGTGACTTAAACAACAGCAAAATAATCATCCCTAATTCTAAGGTCTTAATATTTGGTAGCAAATTAAATACAATTGAAAGCTGGTTTATGGATAAGGTAAAAATAGCAACATCCTGTACATATCTTGGCATTAGGTTTGAAGAAAGAGGTCGCTCCAAGGCACAGCTTCAATCACTCCAAAGCTAGGCGACTCCCGTGCCTTCTCTGTGCGCAGTGTAACACAGAAGCTGCCGAAAGGCCTGCCATGTTTTAAAAGGTATATTTCACTGTAGGGCTGTGAAAAACACTAAAGCCAAAATCAAAAGGCAATCGATAAAACCGCTCAAGTGAATTATAGCCTTACATTACAGTGCAGGCCTGCAATGATCGTTATATTCTATGAAGAAAACACATATTTGGGATCAAATTTTTAAGTTTTCGAACTTACGTTTTTCTCATGGCACATGAGGCTGCAGTGCAAAATGTGAACTGTCTCAATGCCCAAGGGAAAACTAGGTGAAAATAGCTGAGCATTTCACTTAAGAGCGTGGGATTTTTATTGGCTGTTCAGCTGTCACTACATTTTAAAAGAGAGAGATGGAGGAATGTTTGGACTGTGGGAAATCATTCACACAGACAGCGGCACCCTCAATAGCTGAGCACGGGAAGGTAAAAATTATGAATTACAAGGGCACAAGACAGACTAAATTACTAAAGTGAGATTCGAGCTCAAGATTTATGTGGAGCAGAAGGGGAAGTAAGACTCCGCAGCCTTGCAGGACACGTTGGTGCTCATTAAATGCACTGCCCTTCTCTGTACCAGCATCAGCTATTGATCAACTTTACTGCAAAAATAAAGGTGTCAAATGGATCCTCAGAGATAAACATGTCGTGACAGACAAGATCGAGCTAACCTCACAAACTAGTCGGCTCTCATGCTGGTTGTGCACTAGGATCATTGTTGCGATAGCTAAAGTAGAGGGAGATAGAATAGACTAGTTTGCCCAGGATAACACAATGCGTGCAAGTAGGTAATTCATAGGCACTAGAGTGCTGGACACATAACACGTAAGCCATTTCAAAATGTTTCCAGTCGCTTCCTCAAAACAATTTGACCATTTCGTTTAAAAGCGTGGGATTTTTATTGACTGTTAAGCTGTCACTACTCTCCTCTGCCCGAAAACTGCATCAGCTAAACACGCGATGTGTGGCGCTTTAGCACAAATATATAAAAAATGCTATTAGCTAAACACAGAGCTGCATGAAGCTCAACAAACAAGCATTGTTAACATCGTACATGAAGCGCAGCGTCAGAAAAACGGGTGCCCTGCTAATATATGAAGTGAGGAAAAGTTAAAACGAGCGCGGTAGCCTGCAAAGCAGTCCCAAAACGCTCGTGCAAGGCCGTGGCTGGACTTTGAATGAGTACGCGCGGCAGACATGTGTTTCCACTTATCGCGCCCGCGTCTGGGCACGATAATTGGAAACACATGTTTGCCGCGCGTACCCATCTCAAAAAGGCCAGCCACGACGCACGAGCGTTTCTTGGACTGCTTTGAAAACTCACTTACATTAAGTCTTTGCCTCTAAGCTGCGCTTGCGCGCTACTCGAGGCTCGACCTAAAAAGGCAGAAAACGGAGAAAGAACAAGGAAGCAAACTGATAGGAAAACAGTGATGAAGGGTGGAAGCAGGGGTTAAAGGCAACCAGCAAGAGTGAGATGGAAAGACAAGAAGTGTAGAGTGGTGGAAGAAAGAGGCATGAGGTTAAATCAGGACTATGTTGCAATGGTACTCTGCAACCCTTGCATTCAGCAGTGTTTGCACAGACCTTGCAACAAAATCTTTGGAGGCCCGTTAACTCATGTTTTTTTTTTTTAATACAAATTAAGTACTGATAATATGTACTCCTGCATATCAGGCAAGGCAATTAATTTCCTTCTGTACGCCAATTGGCCTCTATGATCAGCACACAGTTCACACACATCAGACTTTATTGTAAAATACGTTTAATTTTGAAGGAATGATGTTCTTGATATTGAGGTCTTTAAGCAAGCCTACCACATGAAGATGACAATCTATTGGAATCAGCACACAGCCCTTGATCAATCCTCCATAGAAGTCCACCTTGTCTATTTTTTCTACAGCACACAAGGGGTTCAAATGTTCTCATAAGAATAAACAAAGTATGGTGTCCACCAATTGCCGTAACAGGTTGCGTTTGACTTTGTCTACATGTATTCTTCTTTCTACTATGGTCAAAACATGCACCATGTCATTGAAACATGCATACAGTTTCTCAAAAAGGCCCCTTTGTGTACAGAAGTGACATGCCGCAAGTTAAACATTTGATCTACATTAGTTAGCCAGTCTGAGTCCAGAAGAAAGGTAATAGATTTCTGTCTCCCAACACTTTCAGTTGAAGGCAACTTTTCAGGATGGAAAATCGCTTAAGAAGTGCTGATTAGTGCAAATGATATACAACTTGCAAGTTTCCTACATGGTTCCTCTATGTAACTATTGCCTAGAATGATTCCTTACCAGGAATCAAGAAAGACAGAGCACTACAAGAATTTCCAAACAAGAATTACAGTATGATTCCTAAGTTTAGGAAATTGGGTTACTGGTTGAAGGGGGTAAAACCCTAGTCAAGCAGCAACCGCAATTCTTATCAGGTTGAAGCACAAACTAACCCCAAATTAACCGGCACACAACCCTCTGGTATCTTGGCAGAAAAACAGTTAGGCTTAATTTAGAGACAATGTGTAAAGTATTTATGTAGTACACAACAGTAAAAAGTGAAACCACAACACAAGAAAAATCCCACACCAATTTAGAGAAGTAGAGTAAAATGAAATAAATTATTTGAGACCAAACCAAGCTTTGTGGGGCTCTGCGTCGGTCAGCGTTGATTCCGATGAGACTGGCAGCTGTGCGGCTGGGCTTTGCGGGGCTTTGCCTTGCTTCAGCTCGGTTCCCATGGGACCATAGCTGGGCTGGCACAGCACCTTTATTCCCACTTCCAAGGGTCCAGGACTGGGGAAGCACCACTTGGGGGGTTAGGACTCACAGCAGGCAGAGTCCAGGTGCAGGGTTCAAGGTGTTTAGAGCATTTTCTGTCTCTAAGGCTCTATTCAGGAGGCCAGCCAACTAGCCCTTGGAGTCACCCTGGTGGTCCTGGGTTCAAGATACAGGTCCAGTCTTTCTCACTCAGAAGGACAGCAGGGCTGCAGAGTAGCAGGGTATCAGGGCAGTCCTTCTTCCAGCAGAGCAGCACAGTAGTCCTTCTTCTGAGTCTTTCAAAGGTCCAGAAGTGTACTGAAGAGTTGGGTCTGAGAGTCCACTATTTATCCTTGGTGCCAGCATTGAAGTAGGAGAAGTTTCTAGAGGTTTCCACCCTAAAGGTATTTGGCATTTCTTGCCTCCCTGCCCTGGCCCCAGCTTGTCTGGGGTCACAAAAGACTAATGTGAAACCGGATCACAAAAGACTAATGTGAAACCCTTTGTGAGAGTGTTGAGGCAGAGACGGTGTGAAGTGCTGGTGTGATAGGTGAAAACTCCACCTCCCTATCAAGGTGGAAATGGCCCATCTTGCCAACACCTATTCCCCCTTTGTCTCACTGTCTGGGAGTAAAACACAAAGACCAACTGCCGGCTACACATAGCCATGTGGCCCAGGATACAGGTTACAGGAACTAAATGGTTGGGACAAGAAAATGTGAAATTTCTAAAGTGACATTTTCAGAAGTGTGACTTAAAATCCAACTTTTCCATTAAAGAGGGTTTTAAATTACAATTCTTTAGACATGAACCTAGACTATCCTAGCTCCTCAAAATTGAAGGTTATCACTTATTAAATGTAATAAGGTAACCCAATATTATCCTATGATAGAGTCAGGCTGTACAGTAGTTTTTCACTACCAGGACATATGAAACTTAAAAGTACATGTCCTTCTTTGTAAATGAATGGCACACAGCCCCCTGGGGTGTGTAGGGCCTACCTTAGGGTGACTTACATGTATCAAAAGGAAAGGTTCAGGCCTCACAGGTGGAAATGGCAGTTTAATCTGCACACACAGGCTGCAATGGCAGATCTGAGACATGTTTAAAATTGCTACTTAAGTGGGTGGCACAATGAGTGCTGCAGGCCCACTAGTAGCATTTAATTTACAGGTCCTGGGTACATGTAGTACCTCTTTACTAGGGACTTACAAGTATATAAAATGTGCTAATTGAGTGTAAGCCAATTTCACAATGTTTAAAGGAGAGAGCACAAGCACTGTAGCACTGGTTAGCAGTTGTAAAGTGTGCATTGTCCTAAAAGCCAACAAAAATGGGTACAGAAAACAGGAGGGTGAAGACAAAAAGTTTGTGGGTTACCCTGCAGAGAGGGCCATGTCCAGCATGACCCCCATCCAACCAAAAGCCACGGTAGACTAATCAATACCTTGATGGGCTTCCCTGCTTTGGTGATAGAATGTGGAAAATTGCCCTCTACTGGAGCGGTCCATGCCAGTTCTATGCCCCTCTGGGTGCATTGGATCCCTCTGTCTACACTGTCTTGAGACACTGTACTGATCAATGGGGAACTCTTTCCCTCATCTGTGGACCCCATCTGTGCAGCTCCTAACCTTAATTTGCTCTCAGATGCATCTCAGAAGGCAGACAATACCATTATGGCCAACAAAGTGATGTGGCCAATTCCGCCCCTTGGATCAGAATTCTGTCCCCATCCCAAGGAAATCCCTGTACATAGGAGCAGCTATGAACAGAGGCTACTGACAGCTGTCAGTGTGAAGAGCCAGGCCACAGGCTATCCAGGGTTCTCTAACCCCTGAGGTTTCTCAGAGTGGGGGAAACAGCCCCTTGTGGTAGACACCCTATTTCTACTCTACAACCCACCAGTCCATGGGTGATATTATGAGACTGACTTCTCAGCCCAGGGTCTGTACCACGAGGCTGAATAAGGGACAGGGGTAAGTTATCCCTCAGCCTGCCACTCCATCTGGGCCCTCATACCCTCCCCTTGGGAGTGGTGTCCCCAGAAATCTGAGCAGTAGCCCCTCCCAGCTATCCTGACGCTGGTGGCAATTCATTTCCCAGAATGCAGTCTATGGGAATCTGAGGACTAACTATGAACCTCCTCTGGGCCACCGACCCACCCCATTCCAGGGATATCAGGGCCATGGGGTGGATAAAGTCCTGCCTTTGAGCCTGAGGTACCCTATATACCTGTCCGGTTTACTGCTCTGGGGAAAACAACCTTTCCCCTAGTTGGCCTCACTGTCCCTCAGAGCAGTGGCAGGGATCCCATTCCCTTCAACATGGTGGAAGTGACGACTCCCATTCTAAGGGATCACCAGTTGATCCTCTAAATCTACCTCCCAACTAAAGAGATTAGGGCATGATCTATCACCTGCCCCTCATGACTGCTTACCCCAAGGCCATATGGGCCAGTCCTGTGGAATTCCGTCCAGAGGGAGAGTCTTTTAGGACAGACAGAGTCCTCCTACTTGTGTCCTAGCTGGGAACACTCAAAGCAGCAGGTTTGAAAATGGGGCGCCCTGGGCCACCGCCCAGTAGAACCTCCCCCCATTTCTCAAAAGGGGCTATGGAACCTTTCCTCCCCACCTTACTCTGGGACTTGCCTGTATCTTCCTTGACCTCTCACTAACTCTGCTGGGGAGAACCTGAACCACACTTCTTGGGGTCACTCCCAGATACCTTCTTGTGGACACTGGTGCTGTTCCAGCAGTCCGCCTCCTTAGCAGGCTCCCTGGGGTCAGTGAGCTTACTATCAATCGAATGTCGGCGCAGCTCTGTAAAACAAAGACAGAAAATGGGCTCTTTTACCCCCAAATTGTATTGCCCTTAGTAATCCCTTACTTCACTGCCCTTCACCCAATCATCCAGTGCCTTGCAAAGGGAATCCACACTATCCACTCAGGACTGATGGGGCTGCTTTTGACTGTTCCTAAACTTCTGCCTGTACTTTTCTGGGATGAGGACATACTTCCTGATAAGAGTATCCTTCATAGAGAGGTTCCTCATCCTGTTCACCTTTCCTAGGGTCAGCAAGGCATCCCTCCCTTTACTAGGTATGTGGCTCTGGAGACTACCCCCAAACTGCATAAGGTGCCCTATTCATCTCCAGAGCAACCTCAAAGGCTTCAAACCACTTATTGATGTCATCCCCTACAACAAAGTTAAGCATTGGAATGTGAACCCTCGTGTCTCCAGAGGTCACTGCGGATATGCTCCCACCATTATTGTTGGGCTCTGCTTCCTTAACTCTGATGTCCAGCTCTCGGAGGCTTAGATCATGGACCATTCTCCTCTCCTCTATGGCTTGTCTCTTTTCCTCCAAGGCTCTTTCATCCTTAGCCTTTTCCCTTGCCAAGGCTCTATCAGCCTCCATTTCCAGTTTTGTTTCCTCCATCTGAAGTTTGGTCATTTTCAGCCTAAACTCCCTTTCAGCTTTCTTGTCTACCAGATCCTCTGGTGACAGGCCTTGGAAGGACACACTGCTTTCTGCTCTGGGAGGGACTTCCTATTCAGGGGACAAGTTATCCCCCTTTCCCTGTATGCTGCACTTCAAGACTTGTGCCCAGGTGTTCCTCTTGCTCCTCCACATCATCCTCCCCCTCCTGGCCATCCTCTGCCGCTGATTGATGAACTTCTGCCCAGGCCCTCAGGACCTTCTGGATCTCCAGCTTCCTGGTGTTCATTTTGCCTGGAAGTACCCTCTCTTTGCAGAACTCCTAGAGCCCAACCATAGTGAAGTTATCCGGGTTGGCCAGCTCAAATTCCATTCTTAAAGATGTATCCACAGGTACAGACAGTCAGGTAGAATTAGGGTGAATTTGCAAAAAGCAAACAACCCAATCAAGGAGAATTTTAAATAAACTCAAAATGGTATAAAATTATTTATCTGGAATTTTAGCGTTACACAAAATTGCTGTATGACACTGCACAAACACATGTGCTGAATCTTACTGCTGAACACCAATGTGGGAAATTGGGTTACTGGTTGAGGAGGGTAAAACCCTAATTAAGCAGCAACCACAACTCTTGTCAGGGTGAAACACAAGCAGATCTCAAATTAACCTGTGCTCAACCCTCTGATATATTGGCACAAATGTAGCACTTTATTAGGGACTTACAAGTCTTTGCGTCGGTTCCAATGGAGACCACAGCTGGGCTGGCAGAGCATCTTTAACCCCACTGCTAAGGGTCCAGGATTGGGGAGGCACTACTTGGAGGGGGTTAGGATTCGTAACAGCCCGAATCCAGGGGCAGAGTTAAGATTGTTGGAGCCTTTTCTGTACCTGAGGCTCAGATCAGGATGACAGGCACCTAGTCCTTGGAGTTACTCTGGTGGTCCTGGGTTCAAGATGCAGGTCCAATCCTCCTCACTCAGGCAGCAGATCAGTCCTTCTTACAGTGTACTGAAGAGTTGGGTCTGAGGGTCAACTATCCATCCTTGGTGGCAGTTTTGAAGTAGGCGAGGTTTCTGGAGGTTTTCACCCTCAAAAGTGTTTGGAATTTACTTCCTCCCTGCACCTGGTCCCAGCTTGTCTGGGGGCACAAAAGACTATTGTGAAACCCTTTGTGGGTGTGCTGAGGCAGAGGTTTTGTGATGTGAAATGTGGTAGGTGACAGCTCTGCCCCGTTATCAAGTTAGAGATTCCCCATCTTGCCAACTTCTTTTCCCCATTTATCTCACTTTCTGGGGGCAATACACAAAGATCACTGCCAGCTACACATAGTCATGTCACCCAGGATACAGGTTGCAGACACCAAATGGTTAGGGCAAGAAAATGCAAGCTTTCTAAAAGTGGTGTTTTCAGAATTGTGATTTAAAATCCAACTTTACAAATAGCATTTTAAATTACACATCTTTAGACACCAAACTTGACCTTCCTACCTGCTCCCAATTGAAAGTTATCACTTATTAAATGAAATAAGGTACCCAATGTTATCCTATACAAAAGGCAGGCCTTGCAGTAGTGAAAAATGAATTTAAGAATGTTTCACTACCAGGACATATAAAACCTAAAAGTGCATGTCTCACTTTTAAAATACATGGGGTCCTACCCTCTTGGCTGTGTAGGGCCTAAACTAGAGATGACTGAAATGCATCAAAAATTAAGGTTTAGGCCTGGCAAAAGGTGCTTTTCCCAGGTCAAAATGGCCATTTAAAACTGCACACAAAGACTGCAATGACTGGCCTGAGACATGTTTAAAAAGACTACTTAAGGGGGTGCTACCATGAGTGCTGCAGGCCCACTAGTAGCATTTAATTTTCAGGCCCTGAATCCATGTACTAGCCCTTTACTGGGGACTCACAGGTTAATTAAATGTGCCAATTGGCTGTAAGCCAATTTTTCCATGTTTAAAGCAGAGAGCACAAGCACTTAAGTGTTGGTTAGCAGTGGTAAAGTGCGCAGAGCCCTAATAGCCAACAGAATGGGTTCAGAAAACAGGAGGGTGAAGGCAAAAGGTTTGGGGGTGACCGTGCCGAGAGGGCCAAGTCTAACACTCACCAGTGTTTATTTCACAAGTTTACTGCACCAGGAGAGCTCTTATCAGTTCCCAGAGTAGGATCAATATAGTTCATTTAAAATATCAGCTATGACTAGGGGTACCAGTGCAAGAGGTCCAAAAATAAGGTGCAGTTATACCGCACATGATATTACAGATACCAGGTAACATAACTGCACTATTATTGGACCATGGTGAGTTTTGACGTGTGGAATATGGAATTAACGTGCCGAAATCAGTGTTACTTCTAGAGGTGGATGGAACTCATTGAGTTTCACTCCGCGGAATTCTGCGGAGTTACATGAAAACTCCTCGAGATTCTGTGGATTTCCATGAGTGGGCAGAATTTGGCACGTCGCCCTGCTCACGCTGATTTTTAGCTCCCGGGACCTTGTACCACCCTATAAAATCACGGAGAATGCCACCAAATTGCACACCAGAGGGCGCTGCTTATTTCTACCGCTCGAGTAGATTTTCTATTCCAGCAGCAGCATTCTCAATGCGAACGGTGGTGTTGGAGCATTTTATATTCCTCTCTCTCTATAATGTGGCATTTCATGCAACGGAAATATTACATTTTCTGCGTTCACCCTAACTGCACTGGGTCCTCCTATAATTAGAGTGAATTCTCATGTAGTTCAATATCTCTATACTCCTGGTCCATAACCCAAAGAAATAAACTCTTCTTGATGAATCTTTTTCTGACGATAGGAGGGGTGATTCTAGAATTTCCCAAATCTCACCATCAATTAATGGCTTAGGACCAAATCCCATCCAATTGCAGTTTCAATGAAGAAACATAGACACAAATAAAAGTCTCAGTCGATTTAGAGTTTAAAAGTTATTGTATTAAAGAATCGAAATTCATTAGTATAAGCAATATTTTTAGCTTTTCAGTTAGAAATAAAACTGTTTTATTAAGAGCACTCATCATTTGTTCGGAAATAGATTAAGACCACTTTCAGAGGTACAAAGTCCTGCTACCCATAGGATAGTAGGATGGTTCTTCAACTAACAGTATAACCTACTCTGATCTAGGGAAAGGGTGATTTAAAGTCTCCAAGGGGATTGTCCATAAAGCTAAGAAAGAGAAAATTCTAGTTCGAGATCAAGTTCAGCAAGCAAAAGTTCTCAGTCCATCTGCTACCGATTGTAGCATCAAGCAATCAATCCAAAGGAAAACACATCAAAAAAATCCTCAGAGTTCAGTCAGCATAGGAAATAAATGAAAGAATAGAGTGCGCTATGCACCCAAAGCAAAACAAAACCCATGCGTCGCAACCCATAAGCAAAATAAATTGAGTGTGTTGCCCCTCTTACGAGGATTCTTCTTTTATAAGTTCATAATGAAATGTCCGTGTCATGTGGTGTCACACCACCATCGAAATAACCGCCAGCTCAGGATGCACATTAAGTCATTTACAGAACAGAAACATTAGCAAAGTTTCCCATGTTTGCCACAAGAATGGAAAGATTCACAAGTGCACATCGGCTGTCAAAAACAAACATACTAGTAACATACAACGTCTTAGGTAACTCAGTTCATGGTCTTACCATTCCCATGAGAATGGAATTATGCATAGAACACAGAATTTGCAATTGTAATACGAAAAGGCAACATTAATCATAGTCACTAAGCCATTGTTAAAACTGTAGAGTAAAGATCACAGCTAGATATGTCCTAACATGAAGCCTTTAACATGGCTTTACTTTTTCTCCATCTAATGCATTTATGAACATCACTAAATGATATAAATTCCATAATAATTCTCATTAATCAGTATTAATATTCATGTACTATCATCATACTGCTGTACTTATGCTTAGGTATGCTTGATTACTGCAAAATGAATCAATTCTAAGAAACCTCATGTTTTTCTACTTTCTAGATATAAAATTTGTTTTGACATTTTCAAAACCTATATCATTTCTAATATTTTCTAAAATTACAAGCTTATAGCATGTTTTTTAGTATCAATAGCACCAACATTTTTACTTCACGTTATTTCCCCATAACACTCTTTAATGACACTAGACCATGTTTTCTCTTCCGCGCATTATATGTAAATGTATACATTTGCATGAATACTTACCTCTTATGTTTAAAGCATCTTTTACGGTGCTACTACTACCCTAAATAATGTTTTCTATCTAATGTGTGCAACGTGTAATTTCCAAATTCATGTTTTTATTTTGCTTGGTAATGTATATGTTTTTAGGATTCACGCTCTATCAGTAGTGGCCTGCCATGACCGCCCACGTTGAGAAATCTCACCAGGAGGCATTCTAGCGCGCGAAAATCATGCTAGGGGATGCAAATTCTCACTCATACCTGCCAACTTAACGTTGGCGAGCCACCCACAAGAAAAAACTCTGCCATGTGGAAGTTGGCAGAGTTTTGCCGGACCTCTGAGGTCCAAGCAGAGCTCAGAATGGGCAAAACAAATTGATCTCCACAGGTGGAGCAGAATTTTTCATCCACATCTTGTTACTACACCTATTTCAAGGATTTCTACAAGTTCCAGCTCGTTTGATATTTTTCCGCTTGCCCTTTGCAGATATTCTGTTCCTAGAAAAACAGGATTACTGGACCACTTATAATGTTGCCCCAAATAAATGACAAATGAGACTAAGTTATATAACTCCTGAGTGTTCTTAGAGAAGTGTGAATGTGTTAAATATTCTATATTTTATTCCCTTTTGAGAGTGTAGTTCTTGGATACAATAATCACTTCTATGACATAAGGAAATTATTAAGCATGTTCTTGTAATTACTTCAGCGAAAATATGTTGATCATCAAAGTGGGGGACAGAGCCAAAATAAAGTGTGATGAGGTCTAAATTAAACATTCTAGAGGAGACCATCCTGGGTTTCCATCTCAATTTCATTTTCAAGTGGGGGGGTGAGGCCAAGAAGGCGGGCAGCCACCAAGGGCTTGGGCTGGACAAAGGTTTAATCAAATCCTTCGCACTCTCACACAAACACTGCTTTCAGACTAAACCAATAAGTGGTGCAATTTCAGTCCCAAGCAAGGCTGTTGAAGGAGGTACAAAGCAGATCTTATGTTACTTCAAACCAAACTTATAAAATAAAGGAACAAGCACTGGCAATGCCAAAATGTCTGGCTTACGAATGTAAGTGCCTTTTGTGTCATTTAGGCATCCAATAAGTCATCATACATACACTCTGTCACTCATCTTTGCACTCACACATCCATTCATTCATCTACTGACTCAAACCACACAATAAAACACACACAACCCCAAGTAGAAAAAATAAAACATGCTGTTGTCTAAGCATGACAGGCATATGCTTGAATAACAATACTAAATATCGCAGCAGATGCCCATCTTGCAAAGGTATTGTAAATAGTCTATTGTTGTTTTAATGTTCAAGCATGGCCTCCACATTTATAACCAACAGGCTGGCTAGCTTGGAATCATAAAACAATGTTACACTATGGACAATGGTCTCCTGGTTTAGAGGTAGTGGCCTTGTGGGATGTGGTGCACTGCAGATGAAATGAGCAGCAAGCAAGCGACCAATTAGTACTGCCTGGAGAGCTGAATAATCCTTTCCTCTTAAGAATAATTTCAATAAAAAAGAGGAGAAACAAAGAAATGACAAGGGAACTATAAAAGGAGAACATTCAAATCTAAAGGGCTGGCCATCCAGCACTGATACTGAAGACCACTCATTTTCAGATGGATGTTCATATGTAATTGAAAAATGCCTCCATTCACAGGGCAAGAGACCCAATGACTGGTGTGGACTGAACCATTACCCAATGCAGTTTGCTGTCATGGGAGGAAGCAGAGTGTAAATGACCCTCAGACAGACCAAAGGGAGAACCCAGCTGATCCACAGGCTCTCTATGTACGTATATAGATATATATTTAAATATATAGATGCATGTTTTAGTTAATTATGCTTTTTATTACAAGATCATGGACGACTGCTGGGAAGAGACTGTAGCAAGAATTTGTACAGTGCAAATTGTCTCCTGCTAGGGCTTGTCAGAGACAATAACGAACACCAAAATCATTCTCTACAAAGCTAATGCTGGAACGGGGATTCTTAAATCTCAAACGTCAGGTATAATCATTGTACAAACCCCGCCACTGGTCGTTCGTTGACGAGGAGAGTGTTCTTTGAGTTATCATTTACTTTCATTTCCATAGACAGTGGAGACCAATTGGGACTTCACGGGAAATGACAAAGAGAATTTAGGTGAATTTAAAAAGATTTATTAGCAAATTAGTTTAATCCAGATCATTAGTTCATTATGTATTCAAGTTTTTGTCATCATTATTTCAGATTTAAATGGCCTTTAAGTCGATATTTCAAAGTAAGGTCAAATAGAACATAAACAAGAATTGCAAATAGAATACAAAATATGCAACAAATGTGTTCTATAAAGGAAAACCCCTAGTCTAAATCAAAGAAGGATAGGTCAATAAAGGCATTCCATTTAGGTAAATAAGGTAAGGTGTCTGCTTCAGAAAAGCAAATGAAGATTTCTGATGAGAGATAAGAATGCAAAGGCATGAAGCCCTAGCCTGTGGAGATAGCAAAGGCAAGAAGGGTCTTCTCAGCTCGAAGTCAGCAGGCATCTCCGTAAAGGAGTCTCTGTCCCCAGTCTAAGGAGTACAAGCTATTATAATCAAGGCTTCCAGTTTTGCATTTTTACTAATTTTTACAGATAAATTCAGACAAAAACAGTTTTTTTTCCTGTCTGTACTTAATTTTAATAGGGGGAAAATACAGAAAATGGTGTTTCTTGTGAGTGACTCTCCTTGTTGTCCTTAATGAATTCCAGGCCAATTGCTAAGAAGATGCACACCATGGGGATTTAAAAACAGGATGCGATTCCCTTAAATACAGGCATATGTTAACATATATTTGTATCCAATGCTAATATTTAACTGTTGGTGTAGTGTTTTGTTATATTTGGCTGCTTAATTTGCTTAAACGCTACAGGCATTAAGGTATTCATGCATATTTATCAGTTAAATGAACAAGGAAATATACCATTTTATGACTCCATTTATTCTCAGAATGTAAAATAAATATGGATAAATACCAATAAAATGTCCCGAAAATAAATATGGATAAATATAGATGGAAATGTTAGAAAAATAAATACAATAAAACCGAGAGCCCTCCTTATAATTCAACAAAATATCTTATCTGTAGGCTTTAATACAGAGTGATAACAATCAACCCTTAAATACATATTGACTTTGACAGAGCAGGTTTTTCTATATCTCAATCTTTAGGTGCAATCATTAAACAACCCCTGTCACTCGTTGTACGGACCTTTGTTCATCGACATGGAGAAGTAATAAGGAGCAATCATCCACATTAAAAAACATAATAATAAAATCATTAAAGACTTTTAGTACAGTCAATAAAGAGAACTTGTGTTAGTTAAAGGGTTTTATTTTCAACTCTTAGTATTTAATTGTTTATTCAATAAGTATTAATCTTTTAAGTATCAGCATTAAAAGTTAATATAATCCAATAATCAATATTTCAGTATAAGGAAGTATACAATATTGGTTGAAATTACAGTTAATATGTTAATAATACAGCAAGCATGTTCCATAAAGGGAGTTCCCTACTCTAAATTACATTGGAAGAAGGTAGAATAAAGTGCCAGTTCAGATACTCAATAAAGAGTTCTGAGGACAGAATCAATGCATAAGCCTTTGCATATCAAGCTGGAAAGTATTCCCAGCTATAAATCAGTAGAAATCAAAGAAATAGGATAAACAACATCCCATACAGAGAGGTATAAAGAATCTCAAAGATGAGTCCCTAGTAAGCGCGAGTGAGAGAATCTCAAAGGAAAATGCCCCTGCCTTGCTCTAGGAAGGCTCTCCATTATTAAGCCTGACGTGACGCCCACGTTGGGCGTGTGCCAGCCAGAAGCATTTAGCTTCTGCCCGCGGCCCGCTCATCCCTCCTATCAGCGTGGGACCTGTATCCAAGCGGTCCGACGTGCGCTGGAGCAACTGCACGCGCGGCTTCAATTCAAAGCCTCTGTTCAGCCAGACACAGGTGAGAGACTCTCCCCGGTACGTAATATTTGTGGACACTCCTTGTACTAGTAAACTACAATCTCTAAATAGTACATTTTTTGTAGGTACACGGATCGGCGTGACCTGTCCTCTACCTTCAAGTAAGGCTACCGCATATCGGAGCTACATTTTCCTATAACAGGACGAATCCTTCCTCTTTTCTGGTAACTATGTTATTATGCTCACTTACCACACTATGGGGCCGATTCCGATTCGGGCCGGAAAACGTACCGACCGACTCGGTACGGGAATTTAGTCCGACCGACACGTACCGGCGCTGCCCGACCTGCGTAGTACGATGAAATGTATGTGAATCACAACCAACTCGTACGGAACACAAGCCGAATGACCTAACCGCACGGAAACCAGCTACCCGGCCGGGAAACAACGCAAATCGAACCGACCGACACACACCAGGAATGAACCCGAATGAAACGTACCCGCGTACTCCGACCCGCGCAGTACGATGCAATGCGTGGAAAACTAGACCGAGTCGCACGGAGCCCAAGCCGTACGACCGACACACATAAAAAACCAAGCCGAAGCAACACAATACCCCGTGACCGACGCGTACGCCGCACATGAAATACAGCAGAAACACAGCGTGAACGACTCGGAGAAGCTCGCACGAGACAACTGCAGCGTCCAACTCGGTTAGAAGAACGTCTCCTACATGCACAAAAAGTACAAATGAAAAAATACAAAAAAAAGGGCCAAACAAGCAAAGACAAAGCCAATAAATACTGGGGGGGGAAACATGGAACAAAGACACACCCACAACTCCACCCATATAAAGGACACAAATCCCTACCATGATCCTTTGCAAATTCAACTGACCTGCCAGCACAGAACACCATCAGACAGCAACCACAGACACACTCACAGCTCATCCATCACACAAGCCACACACCATCAGCACCTCAACAAATAGCACCCTCACATACACCCAGCAAAACCTACACTCACACACCCTCACTTGCACACCCACACATACATCAATCACCACCACCATCCATCACCATGCCCCCAAAGAAGAATCCAAAGTTCCTAGACAGTGAATTGGAAGTCCTGGTAGATGAAATCCTCAGGGTAGAGCCACAGTTGTTTGGTACATTGGTCCAACAGACCCCCATGTCGCAGAAAACCAAGATGTGGGAGAGGATCGTCGACAGGGTGAACGCACAATCACCATGTCTGCGCACAAGGAAGACATCCAGAACAGGTGGTATGATGTGCGCAGGAGGGTCAAGGACCTACTGAAGAAGGACTACGCCTTGAGCCAATACACCGGCAGTGGCCCTCCTGCCAAACCAGTATACCTCAGGCCCTGGGAGGAGAAGGTGTGGGCCATCCTACCACCAGTGAGCGTATATGGACTATCAAACATCCCAGAGCCTGGTGAGTACACAACCAATATACCCAATATCGTGTGACAATACACACGCATCACTGTCAAGGGGATAGTCAAACCATGCACCCTTAGCAAATCCACACCAAACAAAAAATAATCGTCCCAAGATGTGTATGTCAGTCAGATTAACACAATACATGCCATATCACAGTGATATGTAACTGTGTCATGACATGTACAAACCCAACAACAAATAGAGCTAGGCAGTGGCACAAATCTAACCAACAAACACAGTCAGATATGTAGCCACCACTAGAACACCACCTTACAGGGAAGCTCACTGAAAGGAAGGAATTCTGTGTATGCTGGTGAAGTCAGTGTAGCCAATAGCATGATGGGAGTTGTAGTCACAGATATTGCTCACCCTCACAATTGGCCCATCAACACCACTCTGAACCATGCTCACATCACAGGGAGTGGAAAACAACTGACAAGATGGCTGACACTGGGTACTGCTGTGGGGAGTACAAGGCCCTGCTGGGAACTGGGCACCAACAAACAACAGGATCACACTGTCAGCTATCTTGCAATTGCTGTCACACTCACATACAGTGAAGTCCACTCAAAAGGAAGGAAGTATGGGCATGCTGGGAAGGGGGGTGTAGGCAATAGCATGATGGGAGTGGTAGTCACAGATATTGCTCACCCTCACAATTGGCCCATCAACACCACTCTGAACCATGCTCACATCACAGGGAGTGGAAAACAACTGACAAGATGGCTGACACTGGGTACTGCTGTGGGGAGCACAAGGCCCTGCTGGGAACTGGGCACCAACAAACAACAGGACCACACTGTCAGCCATCTTGCAATTGCTGTCACACTCACATACAGTGAAGTCCACTCAAAAGGAAGGAAGTATGGGCATGCTGGGAAGGGGGGTATAGGCAATAGCATGATGGGAGTGGAAGTCATAGATATTGCTCACCCTCACAATTGGCCCATCAACACCACTCTGAACCATGCTCACATCACAGGGAGTGGAAAACAACTGACAAGATGGCTGACACTGGGTACTGCTGTGGGGAGCACAAGGCCCTGCCGGGAACTGTGCACCAACCAACAGCAGAACACCACTGACTGACATCCTGAAAGACAACTTGCACTCCCTGCAATGGAAGCACGTTCCATGGTGGGATATCTGGCTGGGTGGGAAGGAGGACTGATAGCTCTGACCATAGTCACCAGCAGCTTTTCTCACACACCCCCTCAACCCAAACTCCACACAACTCACCTGGGAGAATGCAATGCCTCACACTCTAATCAAATATCCCAACAAGAACCACAACCCTGGGTTATGCTGTGTGAAGCACAGGGACACTCATGGGACTTGTAGCCAAACAAACGCCAGGACAACACTGTCAGCCATTCTTTCAGCACAGGCACACTACCACACAGGGAAGCAGAGTCAAAAGGAAGGAAGTATGGGCATGCTGGGAAGGGGGGTGTAGGCAATAGCATGATGGGAGTGGTAGTCACAGCTCAACATCCCCCACCCACATGGCCCAGCAAGCTCACACTGAAGCATGCACACCTCACAGGGAGTGAAAAGCCACTTCAAAGATGTCTGATACTGGTGCTCTGTTGTGGGGAGCACAAGGCCCTGCTGGGAACTGGGCACCAACCAACAGCAGGACACCACTGTCAGCCATCTTGCCATTGCTGTCACACTCACACACAGTGAAGTCCACTCAAAAGGAAGGAAGTATGGGCATGCTGGGAAGGGGGGTGTAGGCAATAGCATGATGGGAGTGGTAGTCACAGCTCAACATCCCCCACCCACATGGCCCAGCAAGCTCACACTGAAGCATGCACACCTCACAGGGAGTGAAAAGCCACTTCAAAGATGTCTGACAATGGTGCTCTGTTGTGGGGAGCACAAGGCCATGCTGGGAACTGGGCACCAACAAACAACAGGACACCACTGACTGACATCCTGATAGTCAACCTGAACCCACTGCAAGGGTGGCATGCTTCATGGTGGGATAACTGGGCTGGAGGGAGAAGGAGGGCCGGATGTCCACCAAATACAACCAATGCTGTCCATGTACACACCTCAACATTCACATTGAAAAGCTTCAAGTTTGCAGGACAATGTGCTACACCAATATCAACCTCTGACTGTGACAACTTAGGACAATGCAATGTATAGGCCCGCATCCAGAGGTACACTCACAACTGTCAGGTGTGTGAACCATTGATGCCTGCAGGAACATAACATACATTGTGTGTCTCTCCCAAAAACAGGTGATGATGGGGACACAGCAGCAGACGATGAGGAGTCCCTGTCCCAGGCTCCGGGGGACACTGAGCTCACTGGTGTGGAACAGCCTCTGCCCTCCTCGGATGGCGAAGACCCACCTGGCCCCTCCGGGGTGAGTCACCATGCAGCACCAGCAGGACCACCATCTGCGGCCCCTGCACCCACCCCTCCAACAACTGGCAACACACAAACCACCCCCGCTGACACGGACAGACCAAGGACCACCAATGACAACAGCACACGGACCCCGGCCCAACGTGGAGCAACGGACAACAACCCCAGTACCAACCCCCAAGGGGACCTAGGGTCACCTGTGCGTGCCACCGCAGGTCCTGCACGTGTCGCCAGGGGTGGTGGGAGGGGTGGTAGACATAGGTCACTGTTTGCAGAGGGGTCTGGACTGCATGATGAGGGGTGGGCGGAATTTGCGTAGTCGCGTTACGCAAAGTTCCGCGAAATGGTAAAAAATCTCCGCGAGCACGCAAAAGTTCCGCGAACACGCGGAATTGCTTGTTCCGCCCGTTCGCGATGCTTTTTTCCTGTTCGCGAACGCTGTTTGCGTGCTCGGGGTGAAATATCTCGCGAACACGCACTTTGAAAGCACAAACAAGCAAAAAATTCCGCAAAGCCGCGGATCGCAGAATTTTTGGCAATTTCGCGTTCTATGCGGAACGCGAAATTACCCAAATTCCGCAAATTCCGCGAGCGGAACGGAATTTACTGCCCAGGCCTAATGATGACCCACAACTGGCACGCATTGCTGATGCTACCAGAATAGCACCGGAGAGGTCAGCCAGGTAGTGGGGATCCTCAAGGACATTCAACAGCAGCAGGCTGCCCATAATGCCCGCTTGGACTCACACATGTCCCGTGTGGAGACACAAATGTCCCGTGTGGAGACACACATGTCTGGCATGGAGTCCAAGTGGGACACATTGCAAGAACTGACAGCGGTGCATAGGGACATATTGACATGCCTCCGCCAGAATAGCACCAACATGGCCACACCTCCCTGTGTGCCCACAACATCTGGTGCTGAAACAACTGCAACTGCCACAGGGAGGGAGGATGACTCTGGTGGAGAGTCCCCCGCACCGCAGCAGCTTGCACGTGAGGGTCCACCCCATAAAAAAGAGAGGTCGTCCGAGGAAGGACAACTGAGAGGCCGATGGCCATGAACATACCCCAGGAACCCAACACCTGTTCTGGAAATTCACCTTTGTGTGCAAACTGTTCACCCTGTCGAATGCAACCCAAGTCTCCCACATGACATGGGGAGTTTAAGTTGGCCCAATGTACCAGATGACTGTTGACTTTACTCAGGACATTTCTGCTACCAAGACTTCCAACTCATCTGGGAACTTTGGATTACAATCCCAATGTACAGCACCCACCATCCTGTGCACTATACCCACACATGTATGTAAATAAACTCACTAATACGCCATACTTGCCTCTGTTGTGATTCCAACGTGGTTTCTGTCATGGAAATGCTGATCTGCTAAATGACACTGTGCATGCTAACTGCTACAGCAAGTACAACACCGTCACGTGAGTCATGGCGACGTGACACATATGAGGGAGACACACCACTAGGGCTACACAACACATACTCACCAGGGCCATCTGACTCATCGCTTACACTGATGTTCCCAGGAAATACAGTGAATGCACAGACACCACACCTATTCACAGTCTGTGTTAACTAGCCCACAGGTGCAGTAAGCAAATGTCAGTCAGATGTGTCACCACAGACAACGCACATCCCAAAGTGAAGCACAGGTTTATTACACATTTGCAACATGTTGTTTCCACCACAGATGCAAGGTAATCCCACGTGGCAGTGGCCACACAATCAACAAGTGTAGAAGAAAGAAAGTCCAGGGGTGTGTGGCACATCACCTGTAGGGAAACGACAGCTTCCACCCTGGAAGTTGAATCACAGTGTCGGGGGATCACAGTTGACCAAACAACTCTGAAAGTACCCTGTGAAGGACAGAAAAGACACACAGTCAAAAGCACTGAAGAACAGGACAGAACTGCAATACTCATGCCCAATACATGTCACAAGATACCTACACAAAACCAAGTTAGCATGTCAACACTGTTGGGGAGTACAGACTACCTGTAAGGACACATCGCTGCACGCATACAGTCAAGTAGCACATGGCCACACTCAAACAGCACCAGAGCACCACCAACACATATCACACAAACTCACATCATTGACATGACATCTCTGGATACTCACATTCAGCTGAAGAAGTTGGTGATGAGCTGTGTGCGGACATCACCCTCATCATCATCACCATCACTGGCATCGTGGCCCAGGCCAGGATCCTCCACAGGTGGCGGATGTTGGTCATCGTCATCCAGGATGAGAGGCAACTCCTTCCGCACTGCCAGGTTGTGTAGCATGCAGCAGACGATGACAATCTTGCACACCTTTGCTGGGGCATATGGGAGGGCCCCTCCTGTCTTGTCCAGGCAGCGGAAGCGGCTCTTCAGGAGACCAAATGTCCGCTCGATCACTCTCCTGGTCCGACCATGTGCCTCATTGTAGCGCATCTGGGCTGGTGTCACAGGGTTCCTGAGGGGCGTCAGCAACCACGGCATGTTGGGGTATACGGAGTCACCTACAGACAGACAATTGCACATTAGCTGAGTTGGAAAAGAGGGTGGAATACTACATTGCAGAACACACACAATGGTACAAAGTCAGTACACACCGACAAGCCAGGCACGCTGGTTCCGCATCTGTGACATCATCCTTGGGATGCGACTACTCCTCATCACGTAGGCATCGTGTGCAGAACCGGGGAAACGGGCACACACGTGTGAGATGCTCATATCTGCAAGACATACCACCAGGGCATTGACCGAATGGTAATGTTTTCGGTTCCTGTATGCCTGCTCATGTGCATGTGGTGGTACCAAAGCCACATGTGTCCCATCAATGGAGCCAATGACATGCGGCATCCTCCCAAGGGCATAGAAGTCACTCTTGACGTCAGTGAGTTGGTGACGTTTAGGGAAATAGATGTACTGGTTCAGGTATCTCAACATTGCCTCCAAAACATCGCGTAGCACACGGCTGAACATTGTCTGTGACATCCCACCAGCAGACGCCACAGTGTGTTGAAAGGTACCTGTGGCAAAGAAGTGTAGGGCTGCCATCACCTTCACCTTGGGGGTCAGCGCTGTAGGGTATGGCCGGCCAGGTTGCAAATGTGGGGCCAACCGCACCGTCAATTCCTCAATCAGCGGCCTGGTGAAGCGGTACCGTCGGATGCAGTCCCGTTCAACCATGGTTGCAAGGTCAGGGAATGGTCTATGGACAGCTGGTGCCCTGCAGTGCATAGGTGAAGAAAGAAAGATTGTCAGTCACCCCACATATGTGGCATAGACCATACTCAACATCACATGATACATCATTACGAGACACAAGTACATGATGTGTGTGCCGTTCTGTAAGGACATGTATGGCACCTACATGGCTGACATCTAACATCACAGTTCCACATGTGTTGTCAACAAGTCCCAGGTAGTGCTATGGGATATCATTAGGCTGTGTCACAGTACCCATGTACTGCTGTCACGTTCCAAACACACACCACAGTGACATGTGAGGACAGATGTGCCCCAGGCATCACAGTCCATTGACAGGTAGATTCCCAGGGACCCTGTATTGCCACATGGACACTGGCATGACATGGCGTATCATGAATACACCACAGCAAAACAACCATGACCCCCACAGGTAGTGGTCCCTGTTGCCTCTGCAGGACAGACATGGACGTCTGTGACACACACACGCACAACATCAAAGTCCATGCACAAACAACATGGATGTGGAGACTGTCTCCCATTGTGCACATGGAATCAGAGACATTGTAAACACAACATGCACACAGACTGTGGAGGGCCATCACTATTGTGGCAATGGGTCACCCTGTGACGTACATACCGTCACACATGGGACTCAGGGGGTATGTGACATGACATACACATACACAACCTGGAAATGTGACCATCCCACATGCTCTGAAATGAACAGTTGCACATCACAGTGGTCATGTGCACAACACACCAAGGATTCTGTCCCCATGAACACGTGCACAGCCTGGGAGTGGCTGCCCCCAAGTGCCACCCAAAAAACCACATGTTGACCCCCATACACAGAAAAGGTAATGCAGCCTTACATGCCTTAGGATACAGTGTGGACAGGCTGTGGTGTTGTAGGTGTGCCCCTGAGTCCCTGGAAAGTAAATGTGGCTGGCATACGTTCACCTGTGACAGGCATGGTGACATATGTGAGTGACTTGTACAGGGACGCGTTGTACAGCAATGGACCGACCGGTGCACACGCCTTGGCCATTGCATATGATGTGGACCGAAATACGCGTTGTACAGCAATGGAACGATCAGTGCGCACGCCTTGGCCATTGCATATGATGTGAGCGAGTACGCGTTGTTTTTCGAAATACGCGTTGTACAGCAATGGACCGATCGGTGCGCACGCCTTGGCCATTGCATATGATGTGGACCGAAATACGCGTTGTACAGCAATGGACCGATCGGTGCGCACGCATTGGCCATTGCATATGATGTGGACCGAAATACGCGTTGTACAGCAATGGACCGATCGGTGCGCACGCATTGGCCATTGCATATGATGTGGACCGAAATACGCGTTGTACAGCAATGGACCGATCGGTGCGCACGCATTGGCCATTGCATATGATGTGGACCGAAATACGCGTTGTACAGCAATGGACCGATCGGTGCGCACGCCTTGGTCATTGCATATGATGTGAGCGGGTACGCGTTGTTTTTCGAAATACGCGTTGTACAGCAATGGACCGATCGGTGCGCACGCCTTGGCCATTGCATATGATGTGAGCGAGTACGCGTTGTTTTTCGAAATACGCGTTGTACAGCAATGGACCGATCGGTGCGCACGCATTGGCCATTGCATATGATGTGGACCGAAATACGCGTTGTACAGCAATGGACCGATCGGTGCGCACGCCTTGGCCATTGCATATGATGTGAGCGGGTCCGCGTTGTTTTTCGAAATACGCGTTGTACAGCAATGGACCGAATGGTGCGCACGCATTGGCCATTGCATATGATGTGAACCGAAATACGCGTTGTACAGCAATGGACCAATCGGTGCGCACGCATTGGCCATTGCATATGATGTGGACCGAAATATGCGTTGTACAGCAATGGACCGATCGGTGCGCACGCCTTGGCCATTGCATATGATATGAGCGGGTACGCGTTGTTTTTCAAAATACGCGTTGTACAGCAATGGACTGATCGGTGCGCACGCATTGGCTATGGCCTGGCATGGCAACGGACGCGTTTTCGAACCTTTAATGAGTCTGATGCTGTGAATTCAGTTGGCCACCCACAACAATGTTGCAAAATCATGGGTCTCATGAAGTTGAACTTTTGAAGGATGCTGTGGGCGTGTGTAAGTGGTGCAATTCCATGGATTGGCCAGATTCAGAAGATGCAAACGACTTGGACCTATCACTTTGGACACATGGGACAGTAACTGCCTCAGCAGCACACATATAATGCTGGCTGTACCCCTGAGAGCTCACTTGCCTGCACTACATGCTCCAGGACGACATCTGCCACCACCACTGCTGCTGTCTCTGCATCCTCTGGATCCTGCAATGGCACGTACTGTGGAGAGAGCCCCAGCCTTCAGCACTGAGGAGAACCAGGCCCTGCTGGACAGCCTCCTTCCACAGTACAGCAAGCTGTATGGGAAAGCAGGGGAGCAGGTGAGAGTGCTGTCCACTGCCTTACTGAATGTGCATGTTGTCTGACTAGCAAGACTTACAGTGTGCACGCCACTGGCTAGCATGCTCACTGAGTAGTTGTCACCCCCCCATAGTGTGTAGTTACATGCACTGAACAGGTATAGTGCAGTAACAGTGCATTCCAACAAGGTTTTACTTCCCAGGCAATGATACCATGTAGTAACTGCTGGAAAACTGTTCATAGCCATCGTTGCACTGCCTGTGTACATCATGTGCTCCTGTGATTGAGACATGTATATCCAAATGTGTGATGCACGGATATGTTGCATGTGTAGTAATGTCCTTTACACTTTGTCATCCTCACAGGTTGATGCCCACCAGAAGCAGGAAATCTGGCTGGACATCGCCCGGGCAGTGAGATCCGTGGGGGTCTACAAGTGCCGGATCCGCAACTGCCAGAAGAGGTGGCAGGACCTTCGGGGCTGGACCCGGAGGATCGCAAGGGTCCAGCTGAAGCTGTCGCCTCCTCGCAGGAGGGGCAGACACCGGACCCTGAATCCCCACATGCTCAGGATCCTGGCGGTGGTCTTCCCTGATCTGGATGGGCAGCTGAAGGCCAGACAGCAACAAGGAGGGGGTGAGTCCATGACTGCACTGTGAACTTTGTCTGACATGCTATGTGCCCTCCTCTGGCCTGGTTAACCTTCCACAGTACATCAGTCTTGTGGTCCAGGACCCATGTCCCTCAATTGTGACATGCCCACTCCTCATCTGATACCCAGGTGTGGCCCTTACAGTCAGGAAGTTGTGTCACTTGGGTACTGTGTCCTTGCATTTTGCTTAGCTCAAGGTGGGGGACAGCATTTGTTCCCGTAACTTTGTTGTGGGCTTCATGGGTGGGTCCATTGCTTACACAATGCCTGAGTTCTGACATGTAATCTGTGTGTAACTTTGATATGTGGTCCAATTGCTGATCTGATTCACCACATGTGCTTGGGGTATTTGGCACACACCCATGCTGCGGGTGGGAACAATGTTTGGGCCTCAGGAGTATGTATATCAAGTGTGTCACACATACTTAGCCACTGCCTACTGTCCAGGGCTCATCCCTCTTTCACGTGGAGCAGGACAGTCATGCCTACTCCAGGCCATACAATACACTCTGTACTCCCAATCCCATGTATCAGCTGACACGTTGTGCTCAGTGAAATGTTCCCTCAGGTGTCTGCCTCTGTGTCATTGTGCTGTGGCTTCGTTGTCAGGACTACTGGGGTGTTTATCGGTTAGGGCTCAGCATGCCACCGGAGATGTGACCATAGGAGACGATACTTGTGTGACATATAGGTGTTTGATCACTTGACTGTGCAGACTGGTGTATGCAACTGTGAAGTTCAGGCAGCTGTTATTCATTCACAGCAGACTGTGAGGTGCTCAGGTTCAGAGAGTTGTGTTTCATGTCTCCCATATGTCCAATTGGTATGACGTGGACAAATAAGAGTTCAGATGATGTGGTTTGTGGGGGATGGACATGTGCACTTGTCAGCTACAGGACTTGCATTCCCCATGGCCTAGGATTGTGACACAGTGCAGACTGTTGTTGGCTGGCTGCCCTGCCCATGTGACTGGAGACAGTGATGTATGACTTTGCAGGCATGCCTGTGCCATGGCTAACCCTGGGCAAAGCACTACGCTACGCTCGCGTAGTTTGTGAAGTTTGCGCTACTTCACACAATGCGAATTGCACGTAGCACAGTGCAAACACGCGTAGCGTAGTGCAGTGGTCATTTTTTGCTTGCTCGCTGTCCTCAACGTCAAGTTGGCGACCGCAAGCAAGCAAAATGACATCCTGGCGAGACTTTTTCCTCGTTCGCGATCAGCAACATCAAATTGCCGATCGCGAGCGTGGAAAATAAACCTCCCGGCGAGATTTTCAATGCGGGGAGGTCAGGTTTCTCATTGCGAGTGGTCGCATATGCTCGCGACCGCTCGCGATGAGAAACTACCAGTCCGCGTTGAGAAAGCTGCCGCTCGAGTAAAAATCTACTCGAGCGGCAGTAAAAGACAGCTCGCACTGTGCAAGATGCCGTTTTCAATGATTGCACAGTGCGGACAAGCATCCCGCACTGTGCAATCATTGCGAACAGTGCACTACGCAGTTCGCGTAGTGCTACACGTAGCTCGCGTAGTGCGAACTGCACTTTGCGTAGCTTCGCGTAGCGCTACTTCGCGAACTACACCCAGGCTTAGCCATGGCATTAAACTTCCTAAGAGTGATCCTGCAGGGGAGTGACATGTGCTACATGCACCCCATTGTGGCATTGACTATCAGGACATGGGTGCATCATGGTGTCTGGTGCTGGTATGCATCACATGCATTTCAATTTAGACTCTGGCCATCCCTTTATCCGGACACCTGTACTGACTCAGTGGCAAGAGTTGTGATGTGTGCATGTTCACATACTTCACCGTGTTCTCTGCACTGTCCAACTACTGTGTAGGTGGTGCATGTGTCCACACTGGGGTATTGCCATCCGACAGACACCAGACAGATGGGTGCAAGGCCAGGAGGGATGTGAGTGCCATGGTTGACCATCAGACTGACAATTGGCTTCTCCTACTCTGTTTGGGCACTTCTGGCAATGTTCAACTAAGGATGCCAGGGCTTGCTCTGTAATGTGCTGTACTTACTGTGGTGTGTGCGGTCAGTGCAGGTGACTGATGTTTGTCTGTTTCCCTACTTGTTTGCAGATACATCCACGGCCACAGGAGGGGACAGCTCCACGGACCAGGAGGAGCCGCAGAGCCAGACTGGGTCAGCAGCCGATGAGTGGTCGGAGGGACCCAGTGGCACGGAGGGCGAGGGGAGCCACACCGAGGAGTCCTCAGCAGCATCCACCTCAGCTGAGGACCACAGCAGCTCGGAGGATGACTCCCTTGTGGAGGCGGGTGTCAGCAGCCACCACACCCCTGCTAGTATTGCTGTCCCCGCCACCACCACCGCCCTCCCATCGGCTCCCATTCTAGAGGTCCGTGGAGGCTCCCGTGTTCGGGAGCGTGTCTCCTTAGTGCCAGGCACCGCACCCCCTACCCCTGTGTCCCCTGCTGCCCTGAGTGAGGAGTCTGTGTACCTACTTCGCCAGCTCCATGTAGGGCAGACAGCAATGCTGAGTGTCCTCCATGCCCACACCACTGTGTTGACTCAGCTGGTGTTGTTCATGGAGGGCATCTCATCGGGCATGTCTGCCCTACAGAGGAGCAATAGGTCAATGGACTCCTCCCTGATGGCAGCAGTGTCCCTCCTCCAACAGTCCCTCACCCCTCCTACCTCTGCCCCATCCACACTTCTTGGCACCCTACCTGTCCCAAGCACATGCACATCTGCACAATCACCCAAACACACAGACACGAGCAGCACAGACACACCCACTACAAAGACAAAACGTGCACGCAGGCATCCTCAGGGGACTGATACCACACCCACAGGGGATGGGGAACAGACACACACACAGGCATCCACAGTCACTCCGCAGTCCTCCGATACCTCTCCCTCCAAGGCCCCTTCCCTTGCCTCACCTGCAACCCCACCTACAAAGCAGCTCTTCCTCTGTGACCTCGGCCTCTTACCCTCCGATCCAGCTGATCCAGCATAAAGGGGGAAGAGGAAGTCCACCCACACAGAGGGGAGTGCCCCTCACCCCCAGACACCCTCCCCCAGGTGCAGACAGACTGAGGCCCCCATCCGCAAGTCCCCCGGAGCCGGAAGAGCAAGACCCCGCCGCCGCCCTGCAGCTCAACCACCAAGTCTCCTTCCTCCATCCCTCAGGCCCCCACTCCACAGGTTCCCCCACCACACCCTGCCCCAGGTTCCCCCACCCACAGATACACCATCCCCAAAATGATCCGGCCTTCTCCCCCTACCACTTGCTCTTCCAGCACCACACCCCCTGCTGCGCATGTTTGTGCCACTGGTGTGGAGACCGTGTCCTCCCCCTCTGTCCTGCCCACCTTACCTGAACCCCATTCTACTCCCCTGGAGATAGGCACTGCAGTGGAGTCCACTACCACCCTGTCTGACTTGGGCACTGCAGTGGGGAACCTGTCCACTCCATCTGCACGGCCCACTGCAGTCGTGCCGGCACCCACACCATCTGACTCATGCCCCCCAGTTGTGCCGGCACACACCATGTCAGACACCTCCACTGCAGTTGTCAGTGACTCTCCAGCACCCACCACCCACCACCCCTTCCCTGTCTCCTTCTGGTGAGCCCTGATCCTGTCCCTGCGGTGCCTGGCCTGCCCCCCGTATGCCCCTCCGAGGGGAATGTCCCTGGTGTGTAGCAGTGCAGGCATGCAAAGGGTGACATCTGCCACTGTCACCCTGTTTGGACTTTGTAATGGACTGGCCATTGGCCTTTGTTATCTTTCTGGACTTTCACATTTTCACACACATATGCTGAATAAAGCTACTTTCTGTTCTTTAGTGGTTTTGCTTCTGATGTACATGATGTTGATGATGCTAACCATGCCCTTGCTGCAGTGATGGTGATTTTTGATCACAGGAAAATGAAGTGTTACTGTGCAGGACCCCATGTGGTCCAGGGGGAATGTGTCCTATCCTGGTGTGTATCCATTTCATCCTATGCAGCAATACGGGGGTGCCATGTTTTCAAGATTTGGCAATGGGATTTCCTACTTTTATTTGCAATATCACATCTGTGGCTTACACCCCTGCACATCTGTTGGGCTTGCCATTGTTCAATTTGTCTATTTCCCTGACGGTGTGACTGTCTCCACTGGACATGCAAGTTTGGGCATCAATGGGGAAGGACTCATCTGTGTTATCAGTGCAACTTGCTATACATGTGTGTTGGATCTGTGCTGATGATTTCGGTGACACTCCCATGACCAGGCTGATATGACGGGGGCCTTCATTTTGTGCTAATTGTTGACTGAGTGACCAAGTGTTCTGCTGACATGATAGAGCCCTACTGAGACAACGTATGGCACAGCTTTCCTTACACAGGAGTGGAGTCCCCTCATGGCAGTGTGTAATTCTGTGACATTGCCTGAGCACAAGGTGTGTGTTGTGTGAGCATGTCTGTGTGTGTTCACTTCCATTTTGTTAGGCAGGCTGGGATCCCTAGTGATGTTCCTGTTTGTGATGCTTGCTGAGTTGACCTATGTTCCCCCAAAGTCTTCTCCCTGGCTTCTCTGGGATGTGGGTGCATGGCACATTACTGGTCATCAGGGTGTCACCCATAGGTGTGTTTGCTGTCAGGGCTGAGTTTGTGGGCAAACGCAGATGAGACACCGTCAGGATTCCCCTTGGCACTTGTTGGTTACACCTGTCATGTAATTTACAGTTTGTTTTAGCTTTCAGTGATTGTGACACGTTGTGTGTGTGACTGCTGCCACTCCTCAGGGTCAGAGCTGCAATGTTGGAAGTTGTCTATGTGTGTTCTTTGTGGGTGACCTTGGCTTCTTCATTGGTGTGTGACTGTGGCCGGGATCCCATTGGCTGGTGTGGTATTGATGTCATGCCCATGTACGGCGTACTGTGCAGTGTGTCAGACATTCACGAGTCTTGTTGACTGGCCATGTGTGATGGGTTTCTGCACCTTAGTTCCCACCACCACCCCTGGGATTGTCATGGGTGCATGTGCAATGTCACCAGTGCAAGTGAGCTTCACTGCTGCACATTGGTGGAGATCAAGGTGTGTGGTGTTGAGTGTGTGCATATGAGAGTTGTTTCACGGCTAGACCCCTGCCTCCATATTGGCCTTGGCTGACAGGCCGTGCTGATTGATTTGTGCTTGTGTAGGTGTGATGGTAGTTTGTTGCTCAGGACACATGACTGTGGTTCACAGTGTGAATGACATCTAGCTTTGTCATCACAGTGGGATTATCATGCAGGCCAGTGTCACCACAATGTGGGGACCCTGGGGGTAGTGCTGTGGTGGGTCTGTGTCTTGCTGTGTTAGTTGCTGTTCCTACAAGCTTGTGTGACATGTGTAATTTGGGCTCCCTCTCATCTAACAATGCCTTATTGCCCACATAGGGGATTCGGATCCATGAGTTACTTTTGTGTGGCACTGTATGCACATCTGTGTAATTGGGATTCAGGCCTCCTCATGTGTTGTGTGGTTGCCTGGGGACACTGGCACCCCCCTCACCTGTTGTGTTTGATATGCAGTGTGGGGCTGCCTGTTTGTGTTTGTGCATCTGCACCACTGCATTGGCATATCTTTAGTGTGGCATTGGCTGTATGTTGTTTAGTGGGTTTCCCCTGCTGTCCCTGGGACTCCTAGGTCATCAGTCAGCACAGTGATCATGGTTTGTATGTCCCATTGCTGCCATGGTATGGTATTTGTTCACCTCACATCTACAGTCTCCACAGGATATCTACATTTGTGTGCCCATTGGGGCAGATATGTGGTTCTGCATTATGTTGGTCACTTCTGTCATTGTGTTATTGATGAATGTTGACAGTGTCAGCCCCCATGGGTGATGTTTGTCTGCACATGGCCAAAGGTATGTCTTATTTGCACTGCACTGTTTGCCTCACCCAATCTATGTTGCTATGGGACACAAGCACTACTATGTCACTGATGTGTTTGTTGTTCTGTGACCTGGGATAATCCATGCTGTTTGGCATTTCCAGCTTTTGCCATGACAACACTTACAATTTGGTCACTGTGATGATGGGGGGTTAGGCCCCATTGTCACAATGTTCAGAATGTGCTTCAGCTATGGGCCCTACACTTGCCTTTTGGTCACTGTGATGATGGGGGTTTGGACCCCATTGTCACAATGTTCAAAATGTGCTTCAGCTATGGGCCCCACACTTGCCTTTTGGTCACTGATGATGATGGGGGGTTAGGCCCCATTGCCACAATGTTCAGAATGTGCTTCAGCTATGGGCCCCACACTTGCCTTTTGGTCACTGTGATGATGGGGGGTTAGGCCCCATTGCCACAATGTTCAAAATGTGCTTCAGCTATGGGCCCCACACTTGCCTTTTGGTCACTGTGATGATGGGGGGTTGGACCCCAGTGCCACAATGTTCAGAATGTGCTTCAGCTATGGGCCCCACACTTGCCTTTTGGTCACTGTGATGATGGGGGGTTAGGCCCCATTGCCACAATGTTCAAAATGTGCTTCAGCTATGGGCCCCACACTTGCCTTTTGGTCACTGTGATGATGGGGGGTTGGACCCCATTGTCACAATGTTCAAAATGTGCTTCAGCAATGGGCCCCACACTTACCTTTTGGTCACTGTGATGATGGGGTGTTAGGCCCCATTGCCACAATGTTCAAAATTTGCTTCAGCTATGGACCCCACACTTACCTTTTGGTCACTGTGATGATGGGGTGTTAGACCCCATTGCCACAGTGGTCATGGTCTGCTTGCATTGTGGATGCCACACACATTTATGTGTGACACATGTGATAGGGGCACATTGTATGTTCAATTTCATGTTCAGTGTTGTAGGCATATGACACAGTCTACACACGCTTGTCATGGTGTTGGGGGGATGTGTTTTTCTTACATTCCTTATGATGCAGTATGCTGGTTGTGTCATGCATTACCCATCCTATGAGTAGGGGTGGTGTTGTTGGTAGGCATCCAGCCCCCCATGAGTGGGGATGGTAGTAGTGACAGGCATCCAGCACCCCCTGAGTAGGGGTGGTGGTAGTGGTAGGCATCCAGCCCCCCATGAGTAGGGGTGGTGGTAGTGGTAGGCATCCAGCCCCCTATGAGTGGGGATGGTATTAGTGGTAGGCATCCAGCCCCCCATGAGTGGGGGTGGTAGTAGTGACAGGCATCCAGCACCCCCTGAGTAGCGGTGGTGGTAGTGGTAGGCATCCAGCCCCCCATGAGTGGGGATGGTAGTAGTGGTAGGCATCCAGTCCCCCATGAGTGGGGGTGGTGGTAGTGGTAGGCATCCAGCCCCCCTGAGTAGGGGTGGTGTTAGTGGTAGGCATCCATCCCCCCATGAGTGGGGATGGTGGTAGTGGTAGGCATCCATCCCCCCATGAGTGGGGATGGTGGAAGTGGTAGACATCCAGCCCCCCCTGAGTAGGGGTGGTGTGGGTGGTAGGCATCCATCCCCCTATGAGTGGGGATGGTAGTAGTGGTAGGCATCCAGCCCCCCATGAGTAGGGGTGGTGGTAGTGGTAGGCATCCAGCCCCCTATGAGTGGGAATGGTAGTAGTGGTAGGCACACAGCCCCCCATGAGTGGGGATGGTGGTAGTGGTAGACATCCAGCCCCCCCTGAGTAGGGGTGGTGTTGGTGGTAGGCATCCAGCCCCCCATGAGTGGGGATGGTAGTAGTGGTAGGCATACAGCCCCCCATGAGTGGGGATGGTGGTAGTGGTAGACATCCAGCCCCCCCTGAGTAGGGGTGGTGGTAGTGGTAGGCATCCAGCCCCCCATGAGTAGGGGTGGTGGTAGTGGTAGGCATCCAGCCCCCTATGAGTGGGGATGGTAGTAGTGGTAGGCATACAGCCCCCCATGAGTGGGGATGGTGGTAGTGGTAGACATCCAGCCCCCCTGAGTAGGGGTGGTGTTGGTGGTAGGCATCCAGCCCCCCATGAGTGGGGATGGTAGTAGTGGTAGGCATACAGCCCCCCATGAGTGGGGATGGTGGTAGTGGTAGACATTCAGCCCCCCCTGAGTAGGGGTGGTGGTAGTGGTAGGCATCCAGCCCCCTATGAGTGGGGATGGTAGTAGTGGTAAGCCTCCAGCCCCCCCTGAGTAGGGGTGGTGGTAGTGGTAGGCATCCATCCCCCTATGAGTGGGGATGGTAGTAGTGACAGGCATCCAGGCCCCCCTGAGTAGGGGTGGTGTTAGTGGTAGGCATCCATCCCCCTATGAGTGGAGATGGTAGTAGTGGTAAGCCTCCAGCCCCCCCTGAGTAGGGGTGGTGTTGGTGGTAGGCATCCAGGCCCCTATGGGTGTATATGGCATTGGTGATAGACATCCCGCCCCTATGGTTCTGCTGTTGCTAGTGTAAGTCATTTCTGCATCCCTATGTGTGTGTGTTATGTGTCGGGTACGTGTCGTTTGTTTGTGTGGTGGGTGTTTGACTTACCTTCTGTGCCATACGCGTCCGTACCGGTCCCGGTAATAGATGTAGAGTATTGGTAGGACCTGCGCGATGGGATTCATGGTTGGTTCGTCTCGTTCGTCTTTCTCATTGCTTCGACTCGTACTCGTGGCTGGCGTGTTTGTCTCGTAGCCGTGGATCGTCTTGTGGCACGAATTGGAGCTTATGTGCGCCTCTCCCGGATGCTCTGACGTGCCGTGCGTAGCGACGGGTTCGGCGCGTACGGAAGGCGCATCGTACTAGTCCGGCCGAAAGGTGCTGTATTTTAGCTTCCGTGCGACTCGATTCTGCGTTTACGGATCCGGCTCGGGCGGGGAACAGGAGCTGGATTGGGTGAGTACGGCTGGGTCGGGATCTGGGCAGTTATGCGCATCGTACTTGCTCGTTTGGACGAATGTTCGAATCGGTCGGGGAACACGCGTTCGGCTTGGTTTTTTCCCGGGCGAATAGTGTTAGGTGAGCTTCCGGCCGAGATCGGAATCGACCCCTATGTCTCTCAGATTGTGTGCCGTATTGTCCACTTATACTACCTTGTCCTCCCTACAGGCCATTCTATAATCATGCATTGTCGTGATTTTACGCATTTGCATAAGCCGTTGCACTGCCGTGCAGCTCAGCTCTCCTGTCATCACCTTCCTTCCCCTCACAGGGGTAAGTCCCACTTGATGGTATACAATATTCAATTTTCAGCATGTTTGTTTGAATACAGGCTCATTCCTTTCCTTTATTTCTCTATTCTATCACATGTGCAGCACCCGGCTGGGTCCCATGTGAGTAACCGTTTGCTTCCACCTTTCACCTACCTGGGGTGCCCACTTGTCACGATGACAGATTATACCTCCACTCAGGTACAGGCCGTTCCTAGTCCTCCTATACAGCGATGCTGTAGCCGATAAGCCTCATTTTAGTTATATCCTTTTCTCTTGTATTATAGATGTCCCTATATCGTTAGGTCCTGAAGAGACCCCTCATCGTGTAAGGGGTCGAAACGCCGTCAACGATAAAAAAGTGAACCATCCTCATCATTTAGTTCTCTGGATGGTCAGCTTCAAAAATTTTAGTTGGAAACCATTTGTAATTGTCACTAATTTGTCACATATTGTTGTAGGTTCTATGTTCACTGGGGACACAATGCACTGTATAATTGGATAACTGTTTTTTTACATAAAACAATTACTACTCATACTTAAGTTTGTGTTGTGTATGGTTCTTCTCCTTCGGATATCGCACTAACCCAATCCCGCATTGCGATTGTGCATTTGCATATTATGTACCGTAGATACTGTTCTTTCCACAGGAACCACTGTTTCTGCGTATAAATTGCTCTAGGAACATGCACTAATATAAACACACAATTTTCTAGGTGGCAACATGTTTTCCTTTGTCTCCTGCATCCTCTAATAGGACTTCAGTAAACTCCTGGGAATAGGTGAGCTCCCCATCTTATCATGTCTGTACAATGGTCTATAGGCATTAGCCCTTGAAAAGAAACATCATCCACATTCTGCATCCAGATAGTTCTTCTCATGAGTCATCCTTCCTATTGCCTCCTCTACTCCTGGTGAGAAGTTCACTATCAGTTGTCTAATACAAAACAAATGCCTATTCACTAACAGAAGGCTTATGGAAAATTACAACATATGCAGCAAAGTAGATAACATCATGTGGAGAACAACAGCTCAACGTAGAAAACAGGCCTTTCAATGTTAATGTGAAACTTCCGTTAATATGGCATCAGAAGTTAGGCCAAGATAAATCAGCACTTATTCAGTTCACTTGTACGCTTATAACATCTAAGTATGATTACCTACAACAAAAAATGTGTTTAGTATATGTGCTATTCAAACATAGACTTCTACACATTTTTAATAAAAGCGTTTGTGTTTTTCAAATGAAATTCCCTCCTGCAATTTCCCCCTCTGATGGTTAAGTAACCATCACAACTTATTTTTCACAAATGAATCTTTAAAGTGCACCCTCTTTTTGCTGAGTCATCATTTTTATTTTTCAGAGTTTTAACTTCCTTCAACTTTTTATATTCTCTATTCTTTCTCTCTTCCATTTCTAACTCTTCTCTGATTTGTCTTTCTTTTTATTCTTCTTCCTTGTTAAATAGCATCTAAATCCTTTATACAAAAAGCAAAAGGAAATTAAACAAATACCAATGATTAACACAGGTTTTAATATGACTCTAAAAAGTCCTCCTTCGACTGTTGCAAACCAATTGTCAATAACAGAGGCTCCTTTGCCTAGAGTCCCTCTAAAGATTCTAATGCAGGTTTCAGAACAGAAATGTTTCTTGTAAATTCTTCAATTTTCCTACTCTCGTTGGGTATGTATGAACAACAATGTTGAGCCTTTAACATTTTACAGACTCCGCCTTTCTCTGCTAATAATAATATATCTAAAGCTAATCGTTCTTGCAAAACCATTGATCTAATTCTGTGTTAGCTGCCAGCAAATCACCAAAGGGACTAGTAGCCAATGTATCCACTACAGTAGATAACTTTCTAATTTTCTCATCATTTAAAACTACTCCTAATGGTGGTGTGATTGCTTCAAAAATATCTCTCACTACTTGTGTTCCATTAATAATATTACGGGTATGTCTATGGGGTGGTGTCATTGTTAAAGCATGTTTGCTATTCACATGATATATTTTGGGAAACAATAATGCTAAATAGCAAACACCTTCCCAATTAGTAAGTAACCGGAAATAGGTGTCCTGTCCACAAACAAAATACATTCTGGGATCAACTGCTTCTTCCCCTTTCAAAATGTGAACAGGCCCTCCCAAAACTTCAAATGTGTTTTCACAGCTACTTATCCAAATGTGTCTCTTTTTAAATTGGTTTCTCTTTTTGTAAACACATAATTTACCTTTTTAATGTCTATATAATTTTAATTTAGGGAATATAATTTTCTTCCTGTATTCATCTTCCTCCTTTTTCCAAACATTCTTTCAAACATCTTCCTCTTTGTTTGTCTTATAAATTGTGTGAGCTCTTCTTTCTTCTAATGTTAAAATAAATTTTTCTCTAAGGGTCTCATTAAAAAGACTAGGGGGCCGATTCCGATCTCGGCCGGTAGGGCACCGAATCGGATTCTGCTTAACCGGATCCGATTCGGAGCCCTATTTCCCGACCGATTCGTACGTGCGTCCGGGCGAGCGAGTACGATGCGTGCGCTCGCGAAATCTCCGACCGACTCGTTCGCATCACCCGACCGTTCCGACCGACTCGCACGGGGACGACTCGCACCGCGCAATGGAGACGTTCCCCGGCCGGGTAAGTACGATGCGCACCTCGACCGCTCCGACCGACTCGCGCAGTCCGGCTCCAAGGAGCTGTCGGAGCCGCACTTTGGGGGTCCGTGTCGGACCCCCCTGGAAGCGTAGGCGCACGAGTCGCACACAGGGCGGACCCATGGGTCCCCCCTACACGTGCATGTACGGCGCGACCCACATCGACGCGAACACGCTGTAGGGGGCGCCCTTGTTCGCGTCGTGCCCATTGAGTCAATGGGATCCCGTGTACGCGTCATACGACTGGCTCCCATTGACTTCAATGGGAGTCCGACCGAATCGAGTCCGATAGCATACGTGCGCATCGTACTCGTTCGGTCGGGCTGCTAGGCTCCGATTCGGTCAGAAATCTCTCCGGGCCCGGCTCCGTCGGAGAGATTTCCGGCCCGAATCGGAATCGGCCCCATGGTTGTTATCATATGCCTTGACAGTGTCTATAACTTTAGGGCATCTAAAGAAATACCATGCAATTCCCAGGTGTTATGCTTGTGGATGAGGATTGATTCTTTTTTGAAAGGGTACCTTAGAAAAGATCATAACATAATTGGAAAAAATAATATTCAAAATGTTCCTGTCTATAAAATAAACTAAGTAATATAGTGTATGTAATTGCATATGAAAGTGTGATGTGATGATATGTCACATCTTCTGCAGTTAATGAAGGTAAGTATGCACAGACATAACAATCCTTAGTATCCAAAGCTTGACTGTATTCCTGAACAAATCTAAAATAAACATTTGTTGTGAAATCTTCTTTTGAGACATGTATAAATGAACCTTTTAATTTCTTCTCACCTATTGTGTGTGTAGGTGCAGGTGCAGATCGAAGTATTTCTACCCTGGGGTAAAACTCATTCCAACTAAAAGAAATATAAATGTTAACACATCAATGATTAATGTGAAAATAATCACTTTTCTACACTTAGCCTTTGTTAGAAATGGGATCTCTAGTTGGCAAGGGCTTGCACCTTTGTCCAAGTAGGGACCCTTCTTCCTAGTCAGGGTAAGGGTGTTACACTCATGAAGTAACCCCTGCTCACCCTCGTGGTAGCTTGGCACGAGCAGTCAGGCTTAATTCAGAGGCAGTGTGTAAAGCATTTGCACATAACCACCAGTAATACTGTGTAAGCACTACAAATAGACACCACACCAGTTTAGAAAAATAACCAATTTTTATATACTCAAGACAAGACCAATTACGACAAAAATCCACAATACTATACTTTAAAAACGAATACTTGATAAGGTAACTTCTGCTTTGCAAGAATAGTTCAAAAACAAAGTTCGTACGAGTCGGTAGCTCCGTCCGAGCCTACCGCGATGCTGAAAACCACAGAGTCTAACAGTTCCAGCCGACCGCGTCGATACGGGCCAGCAGAGTCGTGAACAGACTCGGTCACAGTACCTTTCTCGTTGTGGCTGGTACGGAGTGTACGAGCCGGTCGGCGTTCGTCGCGGTTGCGGTGCAAGACGGAGCGATGCAAGGTGCGGTGTCCCTCGATGCGGTGCAGGCAGCGGCTCGATGAGCGTCATGCAGACAGAGTCGGTGAGTCCAAGGCGTGCGATGCAGGGTGAGACGATGCTCGATGCGGTGCTGACAGGTTGCGATGCAGGCGACCAAGCCGGAGTGCGGGAGCTGGTGTCGGACAGCGGTGCGAGTCGGAGCGGTAGCGTCGCAGGCGTGCGAGCGGTGCCCCAAATGCGATGCGGTCACGACTCTTGAGCCAGTTGCAGCGACCGCGTCGGTCGGGTCCGGCTGGTTCAGTGAAGCGATGCGATGCGAACTGCGGTGCCCACAGGTCACTGTGCAAGCAGCGGTTCGGTGTTGGCGGCGTCGGACGTCGCCCACGGTGAGACCAGGGTTGCGATGCGAAGCGGGGCGATGCGGTCTGCGGTGCAAACAGGTCACCGGCCAGGGATGGATTCGGTTGACGGAGTCGGTTGCGGTTCCCTTCCTCTGTGGCAACTGAAACAGCGTTCCAGAAGCGGTACCCAGAGGCTTGTGAAGTCTTTGCAGTCCCTGAGACTTCTTAACAGGAGGCCAGCTCGGTTTCAGGCCCTTGGAGATACTCAGCACCAGTTTGTAGAAAGTTCAGTCCTTTCACTGCCCAAGGCAGAAGCAGCAACTGCAGGCCAACCCAACAAGGCAATAACTCAGCAAAGGGGCAGTACTCCTCCTAGCAGCTCTCCAGCTCTTCTTCTTGGCAGGTTCCTTGATTCCAGCGAGATCTAAATTCCTGGGGTCAGGGCCCCAATATTTATATCCCAAATTCCTTTGTTCTCTGAAGGCAGAGAGGCCTTTGCCTAGTCCAAACCAGTTCTGGAGCACTTTGTTGACAAGTCTCCGTCCCTTCTTTAAGTGAGTAGGCCAGGGACATCAGACGCACCACAGGAGGTGGAGCCAGCATTGTGGAGGGAAGGCACTGTCCTATTCAGGGCCCAGGTGCAACCCCTCCCACCCATCTACATGTAGATCTTGCTATTCAGCCCTGTGCTGACTCACCCTGTCTCCTGGCATCCCCCAGCCCCTGTCACTCACACTCCAGACAAGGAATACACAACCTCGCAGAGGCAGGCTTGGATGGTTAGACAAGAAAATACCCACTTTCTAAAAGTGGTATTTTCAAACACAGAATGTTAAAACCAACTTCACTAAAAGATGCATTTTATCATTCTGAGTCCAGGCATACTAAACTCGAATTTCTACCATGTTCCCGGTGTCAGTTAGGATTATAAGCTGTAATAATCAAAACTGCCCGTTCTGGCCTAGGGGGAACAAGTAGCCTTGCAATAGTGAAAAATGAACTAGGCTGTAATTCACTATCAGGACATGCCACACACACCAGGGCATGTCCTACCTTTCGCATACAACGCACCCTGCCCACCGGGGTACCTTGGGCCTACCTTAGGGGTGACTAACATGTAGAAAAGGGAAGGTTTAGGGACTTGCAAGTGTGTGCACTTGCCAAGTCGATATGGCAGCCCCAGGCTGCGCACAGGCTCTGCGATGGCAGGCCCGAGTTACACTTTACGGGCTGTTTGCGTGGGTGGCACAATCCAGTGCTGCAGCCCACCAACAGCATTTGGTCTATAGGCCCTGGCACTCGCAGTGCACTTTACAAGGGACTGACACATAAACCAAATAGGCCAATCATGGAAACACCAATCCAAAACACATTTTATACAGGAGCACTTGCACTTTCCCACTGGACAGCAGTGAGGAAAGTGCGCAGAATCATTACACCAGCAAAAACAGAGTCAAAACCGGGAGGTCAGAAAGCAAAAGTCAGGGGAAACACGCCAAAAGATGCCAAGTCTAACACATGTCCCCTCCAGCTGAAAGTAGGGAGAACTACCCAACCCCATTGGAGTTCTCTTCACTAAGGCGGAAGAACCTGGACAGACCATCAGGCGTGTTCTGTACCAGGACGGTGTTCCACCGTAAAGTCCATTCCCTGTAGGGAGAAGGACCACCTCAGCAGTTTTGGATTCTCACCCCTCATTTGCATCAACCATCTGAGGGTCCTGTGGTCTGTCTGAACCCGGAAGTGAGTCCCAAACAGGTATGGTCTCAACTTCTTCAGCACCCAGACCACAGCAAAAGCTTCCCTTTCTATGGCACTCCACCTCTGTTCCCTGGGAAGTAGTCTCCTGCTAAGGAAGACTACAGGCTGATCCAGGCCCTCTTCGTTCAGTTGTGAGAGCACCGCTCCCACACCATGCTCTGAAGCGTCAGTCTGCACGACGAATTCCTTGGAGAAGTCAGGTGCCTTGAGCACGGGCGCCGTGCACATGGCTGCCTTCAGTGCATCAAAAGCTTTCTGGCAGGACTCAGTCCAGATCACTTTCCTGGGCTGCCTCTTAGAGGTCAGCTCTGTTAAGGGGGCAACGATGGTGCCATAGCCCTTAACAAATCTCATATAGTAACCGGTGAGACCTAAGAAGGCTCTCACCTCTGTCTGGGTCTTGGGGGCTCCCAAGCCAGAATGGTGTCAATCTTGGGTTGTAGGGGCGCCACCTGGCCGCTCCTACCTGGTGTCCCAAGTACACCACAGAACCCTGCCCAATCTGGCACTTACTGGCCTTGATCGTGGAGGCCTGCACCTTGCAGAGCCCTCAACACTTTCTCAAGGTGCTGTAAATGTTCTTCCCAGCTGGAACTGAACACAGCAATGTCATCCAGGTAGGCGGCACTGAAATCCTCCAGCCCAGCCAACACCTGATTGACCAACCTCTGAAAGGTGGCAGGGGCATTCTTCAACCCAAAGGGCATCACCCGGAATTGGTAATGACCTTCTGGGGTTGAGAATGCTGATCTCTCCTTGGCCCCATCGGTTAAGGCAATCTGCCAGTACCCAGACGTCAAATCAAACGTGCTGAGGAACCGGGCAGCTCCCAACCGATCAATGAGCTCATCAGCTCTGGGGATGGGGTGCGCGTCAGTCCTGGTGACGGCATTGAGCCCACGGTAGTCCACACAAAACCAGAGTTCTGGAGTGGCACCGGGCGCAGCAGCCTTTGGGACCAAGACCACTGGGCTGGCCCAAGGGCTGTGGGAGGGCTCAATCACCCCTAACGCCAACATCTTAGAGACCTCCTCCTTGATGCTGGCTCTGACCCGGTCAGTCAACCTGTAAATCTTGTGCTTCACAGGAGGGCTGTCACCAGTGTCCACGTCATGGGTACACCAGTGAGTAACACCGGGGGTCAGAGAGAACAGTGGGGCGAACTGTCCCAACAACTGGTGACAGTCCCCTGCTGCTCCTGAGTCAGAGTAGGGGAGAGGATCACACCTTCTACTGACCCATCATGCTCCTTGGTAGACAGGAGGTAAGGGAGAGGCTCACTCTCCTCTTCCACCCCATCATCTGTCGCCAAGAGCATACTCACTTCGGACCTCTCGAAGTGGGGCTTGAGGCGGTTCACGTGAAGGACCCTCAAAGGGTTCCTTGGAGCCTGCAAATCCACCAGGTAGGTGATGTCACTTTTGCGCTCCTTTACCTCATATGGCCCAGTCCACTTGTCCTGCAAGGCACAAGGTGCCACTGGGGCCATGACCCACACTTTTTGCCAGGGTTGAAATTCGACCAGAGTGGCATTCTGGTCATACCATCTCTTCATTTCTTCCTGGCTTGCTTCTAGGTTCGCCTGAGCGAGTTTCCTGAAGCGGGCAGTTTGGTTTCTTAAGGCCAGCATGTAGCTAAATACATCCTGGGAAGTTTTCCTGGGAGCCGCCTCCCAGCCTTCCTTTACCAAACTCAGAGGTCCTCTGACAGGGTGGCCATACAGGAGCTCAAAGGGGCTGTACCCAAGAGACTTCTGAGGCACCTCCCTGTATGCAAAGAGTAGGCATGGCAAGAGGACGTCCCACTTACGCCTCATGGGTTCTGTTAGACCCTTGATCATGCCTTTCAAGGTCTGGTTGAATCTCTCCACCAGACCGTTTCCTTGTGGGTGGTAAGGAGTGGTGAACTTGTAGGTTACACCACACTCCTTCCACAGGGATGTCATATACTTCAATATGAAATTGGTCCCCTATCAGAAACCACCTCTCTGGGGAATCCCACACGGGAAAAGATCCCCATTAACGCCCGGCCCACCACTGGCGCCGTCGTTGTCCTGAGAGGGATTGCCTCCGGGTACCGGGTGGCATGGTCCACCAAGACCAGGATGTACCTGTTGCCCATGGCTGTCTTGGGGATCCAGTGGCCCCACAATATCCATCCCTACCCTTTCAAAGGGTGTTCCAACAACAGGAAAAGGTTGGAGAGGAGCTTTGACCTTCCTCCCACTCTTACCACTTGCCTGGCAAGTTTGGCAAGACCTACAGTGTGCATCCGACTGCCTTCGCATTTGGGGCCAAAAGAAGTGGGTGACAAGCCTGTCAAAGGTCTTGTCCTGCCCCAAATGTCCTGCCAAAGGCACGTCATGAGCCAGACCCAGTAGGAAGGTCCTGAAGCGCTGGGGTACCACCAGCACACGGGCTGACCCAGGCTCAGCAACCTTAGGCTCACTGTATAGGAGACCACTCTCCCAGTAGATCAGATGTGACCCGGACTGATTACCAGCTGCCTGGTCTGCAGCCTGCCGCCGCAGACCCTCCAGAGTAGGGCACTCGCTCTGCTCCCTGCAGAACTCCTCCCTGGTGGGACCCCTTCTTGCTGCCAATGGGTCAGCTCAGAGATGTCTCCCAGTTCGGCTACCTGCTCCCCTGTAGGCACCGGGCGTCCCCTCGAGGTCCGCCTCCTCCCGGTCCGTGGGAACTTCGGGGCCGGTTTCCCGCACCCCTGCCCTTTCTCTTGGCAGGGACTTGGGCCACTGTTCCAGGCTCCAAGTCCTCTTGATCACCCTTTCTGGCTGCCATTGACCGAGTAGACACGCATGCCCACTCTGGCAACCCAAGCATCTCCAAGTGAGACCTGAGCTCAACCTCCTTCCATAAGGACTACTCCAGGTCGTTTCCTAGCAGACAATCTACAGGCATGGTAGGGCTCACAACCACCCTCAAGGGACCTGAGACCCCCCCATTCAAAGGGAACCTGCGCCACCATACATTGGCGCTCTGAGTTGTCTACAGCAACTACTTGGTGGAATGCTCCGGGGACTACTTGCTTCTCAGACACCAGGTGACACCGGACTGAGGTCACACTGGCTCCAGTGTCTCTGAGAGCCTCTACCCTGTTCCCATTGATGGTCACCCAGGTGCTATATTTCTTTGTGTTAGGGGGCACCTGGTTTCCTGGGACCATCTCACTGTCCCCTAGTGAGACAAGGGTCATTTCTGCGGGATCCCCACCCTCCTGTGGGCACCCCTCCTCCCCAAGCGCTACACTAGCCAACACTTTGGACTGTCCACCGGTGGGTGGCTGGGTCCCCTTTGGGCACTTGGGGTCCCCTTAAAGTGACCTACCTGGTCACATGCATAACACTTGCGGGGGCCTGTCTCAACAGGCTTCCCTGTAGAGACCCCTTTCTTCTTATCACCGGGGGGCATGGAACCTTTACCCTGGGTACTAGTTTGGGGCCCTTTAGAGAACTCCTGTGCTTTACCCTTGTCCCCCCACCTTTCTGCTGGGGACCCTGCCCACCTTTGGCTGAGTCTCCCCCAAACGCTTTCTTGTGGACCCTGGTACTCGCCCAGCGGTCCGCTTCCATAGCAAGCTTCCTGGGGTCAGTTAGCTTACTATCAACTAGGTGCTGGCGCAGATCTGCAAAACATAGACTAGACAAGTGCTCCCATGCAATCAAGTTGTAGAGCCCCTGAAAATCGGTTACACTACTGCCCTTCACCCAACCATCCAGAGACCTGCAGAACACATCCACACATTCCAACCAAGGGTTGGCATCAGACTTCTTACTGGACCTGAACTGATCCCTGTACTTTTCAGGAGTAAGACCATACTTAGTGAGAAGGGCATCCTTCATGTCAGCATAGGTGAGGTGATACCCCTTACCCAAAGCTATCAGAGCATCCCTTGCTTCTTCAGGGATAAGTGGCCACAATCCTGCTCCCCAATTCTCCTCAGGGACCCCATTCATGTGTATGGCTGCCTCATAACCCTGAAACCACCTTTGTATGTCATCCCCTTCTTGAACTCCTTGCCTACATTCTTGGGAATGTGCACAATCCTGTCTGCCTTTCTGGACGAATTGCTGCCACCATCTGAGCCTGACTTACTCCTAAGTTCTAGCTCCTTCAGTTCTCTCTCATGCTCTAAGAGCATCTTCTTCTCTCCTCCATGGCCAATCTCTTCTCCTCCCGCTCACTCTCCAGCCTGAGCTTCTGCAGCTCAAACTGCCTTGCCTCCCGCCTGTCCTCCAGCTCCTCTGGGGACAGACTGCTGCTGCCTGACCTGGCGGGTTCCCCCTACCCAAAAGCATATCCACCCTGGAAATAGGCTCCTCCACCTCCTCACCGAGATTACCAGGCTGCCCACTGGCATGTCTGGCTGCTACCCAGGCCCTCAGCGCCTTCTGTAGCTCCTCCTTCCTTGTGAGGCCTTTAATTTGGACTTTCAGGTTTTTACAAATTGCTCGTAGTTCCTTTACGGCGTAGGTTTCCAACCTATCCTCCTCAAAGATAATTTCCAGAGATGCAACGGATGATGCAGCTGTGTCAGGCATGACAAAAGTAGCGAGTTGAAAACTGGCAAGATCAAAAATAGGCCAAAAGAAAAAGAACCAGTATGTGGTACGTAATGGTCTGCGATATGGTAGTAGTGCACACCAATCACTGTAAGTCAAGTGCAAACACAAGTCCTATCCTCACCGCTGACAACCAATGTTAGAAATGGGATCTCTAGTTGGCAAGGGCTTGCACCTTTGTCCAAGTAGGGACCCTTCTTCCTAGTCAGGGTAAGGGTGTTACAGTCATGAAGTAACCCCTGCTCACCCTCGTGGTAGCTTGGCACGAGCAGTCAGGCTTAATTCAGAGGCAGTGTGTAAAGCATTTGCACATAACCACCAGTAATACAGTGTAAGCACTACAAACGGACAACACCCCAGTTTAGAAAAATAACCAATTTTTATATACTCAAGACAAGACCAATTACGACAAAAATCCACAATACTATACTTTAAAAACGAATACTTGATAAGGTAACTTCTTCTTTGCAAGAATAGTTCAAAAACAAAGTTCGTACGAGTCGGTAGCTCCGTCCGAGCCTACCGCGATGCTGAAAACCACAGAGTCTAACAGTTCCAGCCGACCGCGTTGATACGGGCCAGCAGAGTCGTGAACAGACTCGGTCACACTACCTTTCTCGTTGTGGCTGGTACGGAGTGTACGAGCCGGTCGGCGTTCGTCGCGGTTGCGGTGCAAGACGGAGCGATGCAAGGTGCGGTGTCCCTCGATGCGGTGCAGGCAGCGGCTCGATGAGCGTCGTGCAGACGGAGTCGGTGAGTCCAAGGCGTGCGATGCAGGATGAGACGATGCTCGATGCGGTGCTGACAGGTTGCGATGCAGGCGACCAAGCCGGAGTGCGGGAGCTGGTGTCGGACAGCGGTGCGAGTCGGAGCGGTGCGTCGCAGACGTGCGAGCGGTGCCCCAAATGCGATGCGGTCGCGACTCTTGAGCCAGTTGCAGCGACCGCGTCGGTCGGGTCCGGCTAGTTCAGTGAAGCGATGCGATGCGAACTGCGGTGCCCACAGGTCACGGTGCAAGCAGCGGCTCGGTGTTGGCGGCGTCGGACGTCGCCCACGGTGAGACCAGGGTTGCGATGCGAAGCGGGGCGATGCGGTCTGCGGTGCAAACAGGTCACCGCCAGGGATGGATTCGGTTGACGGAGTCGGTTGCGGTTCCCTTCCTCTGTGGCAACTGAAACAGCGTTCCAGAAGCGGTACCCAGAGGCTTGTGAAGTCTTTGCAGTCCCTGAGACTTCTTAACAGGAGGCCAGCTCGGTTTCAGGCCCTTGGAGATACTCAGCACAAGTTTGTAGAAAGTTCAGTCCTTTCACTGCCCAAGGCAGAAGCAGCAACTGCAGGCCAACCCAACAAGGCAATAACTCAGCAAAGGGGCAGTACTCCTCCTAGCAGCTCTCCAGCTCTTCTTCTTGGCAGGTTCCTTGATTCCAGCGAGATCTAAATTCCTGGGGTCAGGGCCCCAATATTTATATCCCAAATTCCTTTGTTCTCTGAAGGCAGAGAGGCCTTTGCCTAGTCCAAACCAGTTCTGGAGCACTTTGTTGACAAGTCTCCGTCCCTTCTTTCAGTGAGTAGGCCAGGGACATCAGACGCACCACAGGAGGTGGAGCCAGCATTGTGGAGGGAAGGCACTGTCCTATTCAGGGCCCAGGTGCAACCCCTCCCACCCATCTACATGTAGATCTTGCTATTCAGCCCTGTGCTGACTCACCCTGTCTCCTGGCATCCCCCAGCCCCTGTCACTCACACTCCAGACAAGGAATACACAACCTCGCAGAGGCAGGCTTGGATGGTTAGACAAGAAAATACCCACTTTCTAAAAGTGGTATTTTCAAACACAGAATAAAAACTTCACTAAAAGATGCATTTTATCATTCTGAGTCCAAGCATACTAAACTCGAATTTCTACCATGTTCCCGGGGTCAGTTAGGATTATAAGCTGTAATAATCAAAACTGCCCGTTCTGGCCTAGGGGAACAGGTAGCCTTGCAATAGTGAAAAACGAACTAGGCTGTAATTCACTATCAGGACATGCCACACACACCAGGGCATGTCCTACCTTTCGCATACAACGCACCCTGCCCACCGGGGTACCTTGGGCCTACCTTAGGGGTGACTAACATGTAGAAAAGGAAGGTTTAGGGACTTGCAAGTGTGTGCACTTGCCAAGTCGATATGGCAGCCCCAGGCTGCGCACAGGCTCTGCGATGGCAGGCCCGGAGTTACACTTTACGGGCTGTTTGCGTGGGTGGCACAATCCAGTGCTGCAGCCCACCAACAGCATTTGGTCTATAGGCCCTGGCACTCGCAGTGCACTTTACAAGGGACTGACACATAAACCAAATAGGCCAATCATGGAAACACCAATCCATAACACATTTTATACAGGAGCACTTGCACTTTCCCACTGGACAGCAGTGAGGAAAGTGCGTAGAATCATTACACCAGCAAAAACAGAGTCAAAACCGGGAGGTCAGAAAGCAAAAAGTCAGGGGAAACACGCCAAAAGATGCCAAGTCTAACAGCCTTGATAAGGACAGACATGTTTTTCTATAATCAGACCTTTAGTAGAATATAGCAGAAGGCAGATTCAATATTCTCCACTGACCTCTACTTGTGCAAATGAGCAAAAACTTTGATGATTAACTTGCAGTTATTTCATTCAGCTTATGTACAAAAAGCCTTTGTGGGACATTCCTAGCCCATCTCCATCTTCATCTAGAAAGGCTATCCCTACTCTTCTGTTGCAGCCATGGCCCTAGAGAATTCTTCTTAATTCTTTTTATGTTTGTCTTTGTTAGAGAATAATTGTCATGATCATTTATCAGAGATTCTTATCTTGTCAAATTTGTAGTTGTGATATAGTTATAGGAATCTTGCTTAAATCAATGGTGTTTTATTGTGGCATATCATGGAGATTCAAATGAGTCTGTCCTTATTTTGTCAGGATCTTGAGCTGATGCATTAGGTACGTTCTCTGAGTAATATGTCCATTCTGGTGCAGAATACCTGCAACAAGGTACTCTTGCTCTCTTGGATCTCCTTGGTGTTTGTTGATCTTCCTCTGTCTCGCTTATACCACTAGATTCTGCCTCCTTGATAATGGTTTGTGGTATGCGTTCAACTGACTCACTAGATCTTAATTGCCTCCTACTATATGGCCACTTCAATCTCCATAGCGGTCTTTCTCTACTCACACTTGTCCCTTCACCCATATCATTCGATTGCTCTTGTGATGATTCAATAGTTGCTTTATTTTCAACTCTCAATTCTTAATTTTCAGTAGCTATTTCTGCACCGCTTTGAGAGATTTCAGGAACTTGTACAGGTGAGAGTACTTGTACAGGTGCTGTACTTCACCCCCCTTTAGTCCTTCAAGATATACAGGCACAGGAGGTCTTGAACTTGGCTCAAAGAACACTACTTATTCATATGGACACCCATATTGGCGGACTGTAATGATAGCGAGCAGGCGGACTGTAATGATAGCGAGCAGGCGGACTGTAATGATAGCGAGCAGGATCGTGAAAGGTACCTCGCTCGTTCACCTCCACTACAATTTTTAATCATTGGCTTTTAACCAGTTTTAAGCAGTTTTTAAGTAGTTTGTTTTGTTTGTTTTTAAATAAAACCATAGCCCTGAGCCTGTTGAGAGGGTGACACACAAGAGGTTAAACTTACTTGGGAGCAAGAGCACTGCTGGAAGCACGGAGTTTTGGCAGGGGGGTGTTCCGCAACCATAGAGCCATAGAGCGGGAGTGTCAGCGTGGTGGAGAGGTAGTGTTACCCCTCTCTACCACTGAGCTGCTCGTGGCACCGGGGGTTAGCGGTCTAGTGTCCAGACCTTCCACGCTTCAAATGGCAGCAGGAAGGCGGGCGCTCAGCGGAAGTGCGCAGCAGCGGCGCTGCTGGCACGCCAAAGGCAAGCCCGTCTGCACCCGTCCCCGCCTGACCGCGCCCGACCTGGACCAGGGGCCAGGAACCCTGCCCAAATAGCAAAAATCTACTATTCGAGAGATCAGCTTCTATCACTGGCAGTAACTCCGGTACCATGTATGGATAGGGGAGGACTTATAGGTTGTCATATTGATAAACAACAGTTATGTAAATGTTGTAACTACTCAATAAACATTGGAGGGGACAGCAACTCTGAGGGACCAAAAAATACAACAGAGAAGACCTCCTTGACCCTGGGCCTCATCAACAGTCGCTCGCTCCCCAAGCATAATGTGCAAATTCGTATGCTGTTGGAGGAGGGTAGCTTTGACGTATTATTTGTCACGGAGACTTGACTCAATGACAATTCGGCTCCAGATATTGTGATGACTTTGCCACCGGGGTTCCATATGCACACACTTAATCGAATTGGAAAGGTGGGAGGAGGACTCGCGATCGTGATCAGGGAAGAATTCAAATGTGTCTTTCAACAACTCTCTATCCCTGACTGCGAGTGCGGTCAATTTATCATCACCTTCTCACCAACCCACACTTTTTCAGGGCTGTTAATTTACAGGCCCCCTGGGGCGGAAGTGAAGTTTTTAGAGGGATTTATAGAGACAGTCTCTAGCCTCCTGATGAAGAAAGCCCACATTACTGTCCTAGGGGATCTGAACTTGCACTTTGGTGATCATAGTAGCCATAATATTGTGAGGTTGGAGCAGGAACTAGAGAGTCTGGCACTCTCTCAGCTTATAACATGTGCCACTCACTCTAAAGGGCATATACTTGATCCGGTTATAACGAATGACCCTAAAATATCAACACGCCTTCAGACCCCGGTACCTTGGTCAGATCATTATCTAATTACTATCATCTTGGGGAAGAGGGAGACCGAAAGGACTCATTCTCGACCCACTATGTCGGTTCTCAGCACCCCAATTGAGAAACTGGGCCAAACTGAGTTCTGAAGTCTGGGTGGAAGCTTTGCAATCTTCAGGCTTTAATGCTGGCGGAAACATTGACGAAGTCTATGCTAACTGGAAAGGGTGGGTCCTCCGGGCATTGGAGGAAGCCGTTTCCTTTACGAATTCTAATCCAACTAACGGGGCCAAAAAGTCCCAGTGGTTCAATGATCAGCTAGTATTCCTGAAGAAAGGTTGCAAAAAATTGGAAAGGGACTGGAGAAAGACCTTTGACCCCCAACTTAAAGAGAAATATAGACAAGCGATTAGAAGCTACCATATGAAAATTAAAGAGGCTCAAGCAGTGTTCTGCGAGAAAAAGATCTTACAGGCGCACAATTCCTCTAAAGAGTTGTTTAGAGTGGTAAAATCCCTAACCATGATCAATCAAGACAGCCCCTACCACCAAGCCTCAAAAGAGAAATGTAATGCGCTAGCCACTTATTTTCATAAAAAGGTCGCAGATGTCTACAGTTTTGGAGTCCGCAAGCGCCTAGACACCCTTGGGTAGTAGTGCGCGCTATAAATTGTCATAACATAACATAACATACAGCTCCCTACAGGGAAAATCAATTTTGCACGATCTTGCCATTCCAAAAACAGGTCAGCAGGAGACCATAACTCCTGTCCTATCCTTCTTCCCAGATCTGGACACCGACACAGGTCAAATGATTATCAAAGAGATCAGATCAGGCTCCCCTTCAGATCCGGTGCCTCCGCACATCCTTGCAAAGGCCATGGAGGTCCTCCTGCTTTCAATAGTTGATATGCTAAATCTTTCCGTTCAGACAGGTAGAATCCCTGCTGCATGGAAGCAAGCAATAGTCAAATCACTGCTAAAGAAACCGAATTTGGATGTAGCTTTACCAGAGAATTTCCGTCCAATATCATTGCTCCCATTTAATAGTAAAATCTTGGAGAAGCATGTTAACAAAACTCTGTCACAATTCCTGGAAGATCATCTCCGGTTACATCCCACACAGATGGGATTCCGCCCACAGCATAGTACGGAATCGGCTCTACTAGCGATAACTGAAGAATTAAAGATGACTCTTGATCAGGGGGAACCTGCTGCAATACTTCTGCTAGATCTAAGTGCAGCATTCAATACGGTGGCTTATGAATTGCTGGCACATAGACTAAGTGAAACAGGCATCCAGGGCAAAGCATTGGAATGGCTGAAATCCTTCCTGGAAGAGAGGTCCTTTCAAGTCAAGGAGGACAACTTCTTGTCGGACAGAAAGCCTCTGACATGCGGCATACCACAGGGCTCGTCATTAAGCCCCACATTGTTTAATGTTTATATGCAGCAGTCAGCTGATACAGTACAGGAACATAGTATCTCCGTTACTTCCTATGCTGACGACACCCAGTTGGTGGTGTCATTGGACTCCAGGACCAATGGGGAGTCAGGTCAGCTGGCCCCTTGTCTGGAACAAGTAGTTAAATGGATGACAGGGAGCTGTCTGAATTTAAATGGGGACAAGACCGAAATGATGGTCCTTGGAAATGTAGGGATACCCAGGCCCCTAGTAAGCTGGCCCTGCTGTTTAGGGACTTCCCTAGCCCCCAATACGGCCATTAAGAATCTTGGCTTTTGGTTGGATCAGGAGCTGACCATGGAGACCCAAGCACGGAAGGTAGCAGGCACGTGCTTTGGGCTATTAAGAATGCTCCGCAAGATCCTTGTGCTTATCCTTGCACAGCTAAGAAAAATGGTCATACATTCCTTGGTCACCTCACGACTGGACTACGGGAACTCGCTCTTCTTAGGCTCGCCTAAATATGTTATCAGGAAGTTACAGGTAGTCCAGAGTGCAGCGGTCAGACTCCTGTGTCAAATCCCCATGAAAGAATCAGCTTCGGTTCACCGCAGAAACTTACATTGGCTTCCGATCGAAGCGAGAATTAGGTTTAAAGCGCTTTGTCTAACCCACAGAGCTATAAACAACAAAGGGCCCAGCAAGATTAGGAATCTGGTGTGCCTACATCTTCCTAACAGATGTTTGAGGACAGGCTCTGAGCGCCTGCTAAAAACCACCAGAATAAAAAGGGCCAGATGGGGGGGAAGAGCTTTTTCCCACCTGGCGCCTAAGTTGTGGAACTCACTCCTGCAGGAGATTAGATTCACATCCTCAGAGGTAACATTCAGAAAAAAACTGAAAACATGGTTGTTTACCGAGGTTAACTAATTGCCTGCTCTCCCGCTGTCCTTCCATTAGTCCATTGCTCAGCGCTGGGAAGCCTTTGGGTAGCCATGCGCTCTATAAATCCTTTTTACATTAACATTAACATTAACTTTAACATTAACACTCCCTGGGTGTATGAAGCATGCACCCAATTTGGTATCCCAGCACATTTGACAGCAATGTACTTGGTAGGGGCCTTTCCACCTCAGCTCTAGACAGGATTTTCACACATGCTTTTTAACCAAAGCCCAACCACCAGGGTAAAGGCCACGGCGCTGCTCCTAGTTTGGACTGGCAGTAGCAGCTCCAACCTGGTGAGAAACAGAATGCAGAAAAACCAAAGGGGATGATGGACGGAGTGTTGAACATTGCAAGCACTCACCCCCAGTCAACTGATCTGGGTTTAATCCATCATCATTCTTTAGCTCACTCCGCCACCCCAGTTCAGACATGGCCATATGCAAATCAGTCTGACTCTGTGCCTCATGGGAACAGTCCAGCCCGAACTGCCAAGCCATGTCTTCCCTGGACCGGAAACAAGCATCCTGGGACCGGTTTCTGGCTTACAGCCGTCATCAGCCAGGCTATCTTGAATCCAGTGGCAAAGTGAGCAAGGGACCCACGTCTGGGCATACCCTGCCAACTTAGGGCGAACATAGCAAAACCAAAGGGGATGATGGACGGAGTGTTGAACATTGCAAGCACTCACCCCCAGTCAACTGATCTGGGTTTAATCGATCATCATTCTTTAGCTCACTCCGCCACCCCAGTTCAGACATGGCCATATGCAAATCAGTCTGACCCTGTGCCTCATGGGAACAGTCCAGCCCGAACTGCCAAGCCATGTCTTCCCTGGACCGGAAACAAGCATCCTGGGAACGGTTTCTGGCTTACAGCCGTCATCAGCCAGGCTATCTTGAATCCAGTGGCAAAGTGAGCAAGGGACCCACGTCTGGGCATACCCTGCCAACTTAGGGCGAACATAGCAAAACCAAAGGGGATGATGGACGGAGTGTTGAACATTGCAAGCACTCACCCCCAGTCAACTGATCTGGGTTTAATCCATCATCATTCTTTAGCTCACTCCGCCACCCCAGTTCAGACATGGCCATATGCAAATCAGTCTGACCCTGTGCCTCATGGGAACAGTCCAGCCCGAACTGCCAAGCCATGTCTTCCCTGGACCGGAAACAAGCATCCTGGGACCGATTTCTGGCTTACAGCCGTCATCAGCCAGGCTATCTTGAATCCAGTGGCAAAGTGAGCAAGGGACCCACGTCTGGGCATACCCTGCCAACTTAGGGCGAACATAGCAAAACCAAAGGAGAAACAGAATGCACCACATCAGCTAATCTTTTTCAGTAGGTGAGTATCATGTCATCTGTGATGTTTACAAGTGCATTCACAGGCACAGGAGCTATTTGCATAGCACATCCCATGAGAACCTCATGTGGAGATAATCCAGTTTTCCTGTCAGGAGTGCTTTGAAAACTCTTCAACTCCAACAGTAAAGCGTTTGTCCATTTCAGAGAAGTAGATGCACAGACTTTAGCGTCTCAAGATTTCAGCATGCCTTTTAACTGTTCAACTATCTTCGAAGCCTTGGGGCGATAGCTACATGAAATCTCTATTACACTTGAAGTGCCAAACACAGCATTCTAAGGACCTCTTTATTAAAATGGGTCCCTTGGTCTGACGCCAGAGAAGATGGGAATGTGAACAGTGGAATGAGCATGCATAACAGTAGTTTGGCTACAGTGAGACTTCCACCCATCGGGAGAAAATGCGCACTATACCCAGGAATGTTACAGAGTTTCTCCTCCCTACATTCATAGCTCTTCAGCTAGAACTCGGATTCAGGGATTAAACTAGTATGTCTAAACAACCTAACCATTGTGTCCCTTCCAATGTGTGCAGGACCATAGAAATGTTGTGTCACAGGAAACAGCAAGCTGTCTGGAAACACTGGTCTTCCATCTGCTGAAACCCAAATGTAATTTGCATTTTTAACACATCCTGCTCTGATCTATCCTTGCTGTTCTGCCTCTGAAATTTCTTCTGGAAATCTTTTGATTTCTTCCCATGTATCAGCTACTGACAGCAACATTGAAAAAGTAATGTCCTCGTCGGATTCATTTGCATATTCTCCATTAAATGTGCATGCCATAGCTGCACAATATTGTGCAACTTCATCGGCATATATATTTCCAGCTGTGACCTAATCATTGCCACTTCTGTGGGCTGCACATTTAACTATGGAAATTTCTTGTGTTAATTGTAAAGCTTTCAATAGCTGTACAATATGGTCACTCTCAATTGAGCTGAAAGATTGCATGCTCTTGTAATGACGATTAATGCTGCCACTTGTGCAGAGGTAACACCTCGAAGCCAGGAGTCTTTTACCACTTCCTGAATTGTGTAAACAGCATAAGCAGGTCTCAAAGTCCCCTCATTGTCTCTCAAACATTAGCCGACCACAAAAATTACATAGTCAGGCTCATCGAGAGGTTCATCTTTAATGTCTGGTCTTAGCTTGGTGCATAAATCCGTAAAATCCAGGCAGGCATGTTCAACATCAGCTCCATCAATTTCACTTTCAGGCAATTGTAACAATGTAGCTTGATTGACTCTTTGATATCTCTTCAGCACCACATTGTCTGCCCCAAGGATTTGTTGTTCATATCTGCTGTTTGTCAAATACTGTGTTTTGGTATGTGTCAGCAATATCTCCATGGAGTGACGGCCCAACGCTGTAGGAGTGTGTCCCATCACCATACTCTCAAATCTCTCAATACTGACACCAACTGCCGTAACCGCTTTAAGGCAGCCAGGCAGTCAGCCGGCAAAACGGTCAAGAGTAGTTGAAAATCTGCCAGAGGTCTTCGAGAGTCTCCATGTAACAGAGTAAGCACTGAGGGAATACAGCCCTCCCTCTCACTGCAAAACAATGTGAACAATTTACTGTAATCAGGCATTCCCAGTGCCGGGGAACGACAGAGACTTTCTCTCAGCACTAGGAACACTTTCAAACAATCATTGTCCCATGGAAGCGAATCAGGCACATCTTTGTGCATCAGGCTCAGTATAGCTTGGCAATTTGAGAAAAGATGGGTCCACTGTCTACAGTAACCAACTATTCCCAGGAGCATCGTGACTTCTTTCTGGGTTCTGGGTGCGTTCATCTTCTGGACTGTCTTGATTCTCTTTTTTGACACCTTTCTCATTCCCTTCTCAATGAGATGTCCCAAATGTAAGACTTCTGTTTGACAATATTGTAATTTGCTCAGGGACACCTTGTGTCAGTTCTCAGCCAAATGATTGAAAAGAGAAATTGTGTCCTACTTAAAAGCCTCTTGTGTGTACTTGATGCCACAAGCAGGTCATAAATATATTGCCCAAGAACTGAATTGCAAGGCATTTGTAAAGATTAAAGATTCTTTTTCAAGATCTGATTAAAGATCAAAGGACTCTTTGTATACCCTTGTGGAACTCGGCACCAAGCCAAAACTCTGTCTCTAAATACAAATGAAAATAAGAATTTACTGTCCTCATGCAATGGGATAGAGGAAAAGGACTGAGAGAGATCCACAAACGTAAGTAAGCCACTATGCACTACAAGGAATCTAAAATAATATTGTTGCTTGATTTGGGACCATGGGACAACATGGAATCACAATACTTATAATTTTTCAAAGATTCTGTACAATTCGATACTTGCCATTGGGCTTCTGTAAACCAATGATTGGCGAATTATGGGGACTTCTAACAATCTGTTAAAGTCCCTTGTTTTAGCATGTTTTCAAGCACTGGAGTGATTCCAGCCACCATTTGGGGTTTTTTAGGGTTATATAATGGTGTTCTCTGAAAAACTGCATTTGGCTTTATTGTGATTTGGACTGGTTCGACACGTTTGATTAGTCCAATGTCTTTCTCTTAAAAAATCCAATACTTCTGATTTTACAGTATCTTTGAAATCGGGAGGTAAATCATTGACGGTTCTTACAGGATACAATCCTACAGCTGTTTCTTGTTGGGTCATTTTAAATTCAACATCTTTATCACACATTGGAAATTCAACACCATCCGGTGTGCAGTAAATGGTGCAAGATCCCTTCCTAACAGATTTACAGCACTTGAATCACATACCACAAATTGGTGATCTTGCTCAAATGAACCTATTTTTACAGTTACTTTCTTTGAAAAAGGATTAGTTGTTTGTTAATTTGTGACACCTACAACTTGAATCTTCTTTCCCGAGAGGGGTAGGTCTGGGACTACTGATGTTGTAACGGTGGAATGGGTAGCACCTGTGTCGATGAGAAATGACACTTGGAGGCCATTAACCTATCCTTCTACAATTGGTCCACTTTGGTCTACCTCTAAAACTGGCCCAAGTGCGCAATCTTCCTCCTCCCTCAGGCACCGTCATTGGGCATTATCAGAATCAAAGCTCTTGTTCTCTAATATGGGGGAACTGTTGAAATGGGTTCTGATTTTGGAATGTGTTTGAATTTGCTCTTGGTACTTGATTCACATTTAATCTGGGATTCCTCATATTCTGGGGGGCCATAGGAGCTTGTGGGACCTGCATCATAGGAACTTGTGACTTTGTTGACGGGAAACATCGGTTACATCGCGGTGTTTACACCGCAATACCTTTACAACGCAGGTATTACAACGCAAGTCATTACAATGACTTGCGCTGGATGGCGCTCTAAGCTAAGGAATAGTATGATTAACTATTCCAACACCTTCCCTACTGTAACGTAGGCTGGAGTTGGAATAGTAAATCATACTATTCCTAAGTCCAGCGCCCTCCAACGCAAGTCGTTGTAACGACTTGCGTTGTAATGATATCGCGGTGTAAACACCGCGATGTAACGTCGTATATTCTTTGTTGACATCTGCATTCGTTGGACTGGAACCTGAACTGCCCATCACCACTCACTTGATTTGGATTCTGTCTGAAATCTCTCTTACAGTGCCCGAACCTTTTACAATAGAGTCAAGGAATCATTTTCTTCAATGCTGCAATGTCCACTTCTGAATTTTGCTCAACTGGAACCCCTCGACCTCTACCCTGTGGAACACCAACTCTACCCTGTACAATTTGACCTCCAACCTGACAACCAACACCTTGCATTCTACCAACATTCCCTACATGCGATTCTGGAATTCCTTTTGAGCCAGCTTAGTCTGAGACAACATAAATTTCTCTTTAAGACTCTTCTGCTTCATTTCTTGCTCATCACTACAATATTTTGCATACCTCAGGATCTCACCTAAGGGCATTGTCTACTAACAAATCACATTCAGTTGTATATGCATGCTGATTTCGAGGCACATCCCAAGAACAAACAGTGATACAAATTCCACTGTCTCCTTTTTTGGGATTCTCTTGTCATGCTGTTTACACACCTGCAACAATTGTTCATAATAAGCATGCACTGACTCTTTAGCTTCCTCTGTAGTTCTACTGATCTTTAGCCAATCAATATTCCTTTCTAGTACTTTTCCTTTCAAAAAAGTAATCACCTTGTCATACTTTGGCATCACCACAGATGAAGGTGCACGAGTACACACATCCCTTGGAGGTTCAGTATGTGGCCATTGTACAGCTATTTTACATTCAGCCAATAGATCACTGATCACCACAATATCAAAGAAGATGTTCAAGTCTGTCCACAGAACCTTTGAAATCTTCAAACATCTGTCAACTTTTGGATACCACTGGGTAGGATTCTCTCTTAGTTCTGGAAAGTTGTTTGTGAATTTTGCAAGATCATCTTTACTCCACAGTGCATGAAATGAAAATGGGTTCTTATAGAGCGCATGGCTACCCGGAAGCGTCCCAGCGCTGAGCGGAACCAGAGTGAACAACCAGCGTTATGGGAATAGCCAGGTCTTCAGACATTTACGGAAGATGAAGTGGTTGGGTTCCCTCCGGAGGTACAGTGGGAGGGTGTTCAAAAGCTTGGGGGCATTATATGAGAAGAGCCTGCCTCCGCTTCTGGCTCTCTTAATTTTGGGCACTTCTGCCAGATGGAGCGTATCCGAGCGGAGGCTTCTGGAGGCTTTGTACGGGCGGATCAGGGTTTTGATAATGGGAGGTCCATTCCCTTTTAGGGACTTATGAGCCACACAGAGGGCCTTGAACTTAATTCTCTCCTGAACCGGGAGCCAGTGCAAAGAGCGCAGAGCGGGCTTTGCAGAGCAGCGATGGTTAGTGCCAGTAAGCAATCGTGCTGCTGAGTTCTGAATAGTCTGAAGTCTTGCGACTACTGAGTTAGGGGCCCCCAAATATAGGGAGTTGCCAAAATCTATTCTGGATAGGATCAGAGCCTGTATCAATAACTTTTTTGCTCGGAATGGAAGAAGGGGAGTACTTTACGGATCATTTTAAGCAAACCGTAGCATGTGGCGACTGTCTTCCTTGCTTGGGTTTTAAAGAGAGATCTTGGTCTAGCCAAATGCCTAGGCTCTTTATTTCAGATTTTGGGACTGGGGCCCTGCCCATGCAGTCTGGCCAGAGAGCATTAAGATCAACATTTAGGTGATTGCCAAGCAACATCAGCTCGGTTTTGTCGCCATTAAGTTTGAGATGAGAAAGACTCATCCATTTGGCCACTTCCTTCAGACAGGAGTGTAAGTCAGTGGGCGACTGGTCGGCTTGATTCAGTGCTACAACCAGCTGAGTGTCATCAGCATAAGACACTATGTGGATCCCGAAAGGGGCGACGATATCCGCCAGAGGGGCCATATAAACGTTAAAAAGCTGTTATCTCCCTCATAGGGAAAGTTAAAGTCACATTTTCATCTGGGGATAGAGGTGAAGGCTTACCATTTGCTTCTGTCACATCTGATTGTTTCTTTTTCTTTCCCTTTTTCTACAACCTGTCAAAATCGTCGCTCCATTTGTGGATGTACTTTACCAATTCTACAATGTGTAGTGTCATTCCAGAATATTGCATTGTCACAATAGCTTCATCATCTAATACACTGCCCTGAAACTTTTCTGTAAAGGAACACTCTTTGAGAGATCCACCTCATATTTTCCTGCCAACTCGGTTAATTTTTTGTGAGTTGCAGCTGCTCATCTTGTGATTTCTTTACTCAAATATATTCATTCATTTTCCTGATATTGATTAAAGTGTGAAATGTCTAGACATCCTCTAATAATTTCTTCAATTCCACCTTCATTTTTGATACATCGAGGGGCCTCGCCTTTTATTGGCTAGAAGATGGTTTCCCGGTTTCTCCCATCCTTCTGATTTCTAGACTTTCTTCATACCATGGGGGAAAATTCCCATCATCAAATGGTCTGCCCCCCGTGCAATTGGTGTCATAAAGACAATCCTTCTCCCTTCTCTTAATGATTGATCATTTTGTGGTGGGTTTCATGCAATAATCTGAGTTGTTTTGCAGTGTCAGAATAAACCCTGTCACAGCTCCTCCTCCTAATGAACCTGGAATGGTAGGATTCAGAACAATTAATATTGGTGCAGTTACAAGGGGAACTGCTAATGTCTGAGCTGATACAATCTATGACACTAGTGCAGGATCGGTCACAATTGTAGCAGTAACACCTGGAGCTATTACCTTAGGGGGCTGCTTCAGTAGGATCAGTTGCAATCTGAAGTACTGTAAGTGGTCTCTCAATCTGAGATATATTCGGATCATCATGAGCTGTAGCCACTGTGACACTAGTGGTTGTACCACCATCTGTACTTGTTGTGGGAGCCGCATATGGTGGTGGATGTGAGGATAATAAGGCATCAAAAATATCCTCCCCTGAATCGCTATCAGTGTCTGCTTGTGTTGCAGCTTCCTCATCATCGTTTCCCTGCTTTCCGCTCCTTTTAGTCTTTTCTGTTGTAATTTCTGGGTACATTCCAGCTCCCTCTACTATGCATTTCCTTCACCTTTGCTGTCCTTCATCCCACTGGGCAGCTGCACAATTTCGCACTGCTCTTTTTTCTCTAGTCTGGTCCCATTGGGTATAAGTACTGGATCTCTGACACCATCAACTCTGAACACATTTGGAACAGAGGGGCTGTGCTGTTGGAGGGATTGCCACTTTGTTGAACTGCTTTGTTGTGATGGCCTGCTGTCTGGTTCCCTCTTGCTTGGGAGTGAGAAGGACTGGACTTGCATCTCTACATCCCAGAACCTAAGTATCTCCAAGGACTTGTTGGCTTGCCTCCTGTTTTCTGAAGTCTCAGGGATATCAAAGACTTCTCTTTTCAACTTGCAAACAGCACCTGGACTCTGTCTGCTGTGAATCCTACTCTGCCAAGTGGTGCCAATACAGTCCCGGGCCTTTGGAAGTGACTTTAAAATGCTGCATCTTTAAAATACAACACATCGATGATGTTGCGCCAATCAGAACCGCTGCTTCATGGACCACGGACTCTACATCGCCGATTGTGCGATGCACCGTCTAAAGATTCTGATGCATCTCTGACTTTGAGCATCTCTGCTTCATGCTGCTTGCATCGCCCACAGCCCAGCAGTTCGGCAATGACACATCGACCAGGTGGTTTTCGCATCTTGACTCTCAACGGTATGCAGCTCGGAACTGACGCATCACCTACATCTGAGAGATCGACTACGACACATCATCTTTCCTACTCCCTGAATCACGCGCGACACATCCAAGTGTACTGTTCAGCGGGCAAAGACTGGTTCCTGTATTCGACCTGCACTCCATCGCGGTCAGTCTGAACTTTTGTATTTGACCTAGTCAAGTGCAACCAGATAGCCCCAGTTGGCACTATTTGTTTCTAAGCACTCCAAAAGTTTATTCTATAAAATTTCATATCTTGACTTCTACGTATTGGATTTTTGTTGTTTTGATCTTGTTTTATTCATAAAAATACAAGCTATTTTCCCAAACAGGTGTGGAGACTTTTGTGGTGTTTTCACTGTGTTACTGTTTGAAGTGATGCACAAATACTTTACACATTGCCTCTTAAGTTAAACCTGGCTGCTCTGTGCCAAGCTACCAGAGGGTCAACACAGGTTAATTTGAAGTGTGTCACTAACTGACTAGAATTGTGGTTCCTGCTTGGACAGGGTGCATACCTCTGCCAACCAGAATCCCAATTTCTAACTCTAAGGGTTTCTTGTATTAACAGTTAATTGTTATAGATCAGCAATTGATGTGTGCCATTCTTTGTTGAATGGTTTGCCAATTGGGAGAAGTCCTTTCATTTGTAAAATGATGAAAGGGATTCGTTTGAACAAACCTCCTAGATCAGGTTATGATAGTGTTTGGGACATGAGTTTGATGTTAAGACTGTTTGGGGGATATTCTCAAGAACGTGCGATAAGTATTGCCAACCTAGGTTAACGCAATTTAACATAACGCCGTCTATCGCGTGAAACTAATGCAGTGTTAACGGCGTATTCCCAACACGCCGGCAACAGGCGATAGTATCCCGATAACGCGTCAAATGTCCGCGTTAAAATTACCGGGACGCCGATAAAAAAGGAAACCCGAACGTGAAAAAAGTGGCGATGGGCCCAACAGCGATAAAAATCTCAGCGATAATCAGGGCCAGGCTTGCCATTCCCACGTCAGGCAAGAAAATTCACCATAAAAGCTGCCAAAAAAACAAACAAAAAAAACCCCAAACAACTGAGAAGCACCATGGAGGAAGCTGGAGCAACTACAGAGGCCAACCAGAACCCCACAAACCCCCCGGCAGACCAGCCACGGACCTCGGGGAAGGAGAAGGGCAAGGAGACGAAGAAGAGGAACCCGCGATTCAGTCCGCAGGAAAACAAGATCCTGATTACGGAGGTGATAGAACACCACCAACAACTGTTCATCACCTCCACTGTGTCATTGGCAACTAAAAATGCAATATGGCAGGCCATCTTGGCCAAGGTGAATGCAGTCGGAGTGAAGAGAAGGGAAGTGGATGACTGCAAGAAGCGCTGGAATGATGTGAAGCGCAAAACCAAGCTGAAACTCGCCAACAACCGGAAAGCCGCAATGCAGACTGGAGGTGGGAGTCCAGTGCCACAGCAGGAGCTGGATGAGATGGAGGAAATGGTGTCCAGAGTCATCAGTGGGGAGACGGTGGCAGGAGTTGGGGGACCGGACACTGCTCAACATGACCTGACCCAACAGGGTGAGTAACGACCAGGGACTGGGGGACGGGGGAGATGGGCACAATGGCACACATGCACAATTAAGTATAGCACAGTGCACACCCACAATGACTCTGGATCATATCCCTGATCTCCTTGGCATACTGCAGCACACATAGAAACAGCAAGTAGGCCCCCGTCGACAATGTGCCCAGAGGGGGCCCTCCCCACACATCACTAATCTCACAACAAACCCATGCACATGTGCTGAACCCAGCAAAGCTGCGGGTCCGTGAGCCACACTGACAATGCAAGTGACACTGCATGACGATTAGCATGGCTGCAGTCCAATTATCATGACATGGTGCACGCCACGACACTGAGGTGGCTGAGTGTGGGCACATCCGTAAAGGAGCAGGTCACACCCTGACACATCCACATGCACAAACAACCCCTGACGTCAACAAGACATCTGAGGACAAACCATGCCCAAGAGTCCTATCTCCCACCAAGAGTGAAAGGCACACCGCCTGAAAGGGATAAGGGCCAGCAAAATCAGAGCTGCAGGGGCGACTCTCCCACAATGCAGCACACACATATAAGAATCAGAGCACACCAACATTGACAACAATGTGGTACAAACTGCAACACTTTCACAACAGAACAGAGGACACAACTGCTGCCGCTTGTGTGTAGAAACTGGACAATCACATTTGGCATAGCAGGTATCTGTGAGATGATAATGTACAAGTACAACCCCACATCCCTGATGGTGTAGAAATATCCACTGTCCCGCATCAAATAGGCATCTCCTCCCAAACAGTCACAATGTATATTGTCATGCAGTCTGTCTGTAAAATTGTCCAATGCGTGAACATACATGGAACATACTGTTAAACTGCATTTCCCCTTTACATTGCAGAGGGAGAATCAACTCCTCCTGCAGAGCAGACCATACATCTCTTCACTGATGATGAAGAGGACCTCCACACCATCGACACTGATGCCCTCCAACAGCTCATGGACACCCTCAGCACCCCACCCCCAGGAGCAGGGCAGCCCAGCTGCATCGAGAACACCCCACCCCCTGCACAGACCACACAGCAGGAAGCACCCACCACCACGGCTGTCTCACAGGACCCCCACGACCAACACATGGCATTCCAATGCCGTGTGTTACAGGGCCAGAAGGAGATGGCTGATCAGGTGCGGGTGGGGTTCGACCTCATGGCAGCCAAACTAGATGCCATACGTGGGTGTCTAAGTCCCATCAGGGACCACTTACAGTCCCTAACGGACATCCACAATCCGCTCCATGCTCTCCAACAATCCATGGCTGACATCGCTGGAGTCATGACTCTGAGACAAGAACAACTGTCTAGTCAGAGTGGCTCCAGCGATGTCACCCGGGAGTTGGGACACATGCGGAGGATCATGGAGAACATGGAGCGGATGCAGGCGGAAAGAATGGCTGCCACGGCCGCACACCAGCGAGATGTAGCTGGGATCTTCCATGCCCTGCAGATCCTCATCATGGCATTGCTGCCACAAGGCCTGGCGCTGATGAATGCTGCTGCTACTACTCCATCCACATCTCCGCCCCCTGATGTGTCAGTGCCTCACAGTGCGGCAAACACTCCACCTCCGGCCCCTGATGTGACCTCGCCACACAGTGCGGCAGACAAAACACCACCACCCACATGTGAGGCACATCACACATCAGAGGACGATGATGTGGATGATTCTGCCATTCTGGTAAGAAGGAAGCGGGAGCATTCATCCCCGCCATATGGCCTGTTTCAGCTTGGTTCTGCCCTCTGCATCATGCCCTGGAATAACACCTTCCACTGTCCCCCGATACACTCTGCGACACTCACCTTGGCCCTCGACATGGACTGCCATATTTGGTTTGGTTACCAACGACACAGCAATCAGACTGCGGACTGAACTCTTCCTCTTCTGATGAACTTGCCAATCCCTAAAGGACTCTGGCTGGCCCTCCACTGGGCAAAAATGTAAAGTGGGGTTTGCATGGCCATGTACTGGTCCAGCTTCAACACTCCACTGAATCTGATTGAAACATTCTTATTCACACAGATGTGTCATGTCTATGATCAAGCAAGTATGCGATTGAGGCTAGGCCTTTGGCTTATGCTGCGGCAATGAAGATACACACACAACGGTTGGCATGTATGAGCCAAGACCCCGAGCGGTCTTGCGCTCCTTTATTTTTCCATTCGAGCGAGCCCGCCCTCCGGGTGCATGCTACATTGCAACATTGTCGATTAAGGTCCGGGTGGCGCCGACACTACAACAGAGACACACGCCATAGTTACTTTTGTGGCCAGCCCAGAACTGAACCACTCCCAGAGCCCAGAAATGAACCACGCCCAGAGCCCCGGGCCATTTCTTCACACTCCTCACACGCCTACGCGTGGGCCGCCACCGCGGCGCTGGGATGTCGTGCGCTTCGGAGTACATCTCCAGACGTTCCACCTAGGCTTTCCAGTGGCCTGCCTGGGACGGGGGTGGCCCCGTGACTGTGAAGGGCTCCAGTGGCGTTACCAAGGACATGCTGTTGGCTGCTGGAGGCGGACTTGTGGGGTAGCCCCACTGGACGATGACTTGCGGTGCACTGAGTTAGTCTCACCGGAAGAGCTGAGCGGGTGTGCAGCCTGCGATGATGCAGTGGCCTGGAGGCTGGACGGTGACTTGTGGTGCACTGAGTTAGTGGCACCTGAAGAGCTGAGCGGGTGTGCAGCCTGCGATGATGCAGTGGCCTGGAGGCTGGACGGTGACTTGTGGTGCACTGAGTTAGTGGCACCTGAAGAGCTGAGCGGGTGTGCAGCCTCCGATGATGCAGTGGCCTGGAGGCTGGATGGTGACTTGTGGTGCACTGAGTTAGTGGCACCTGATGAGCTGAGCGGGTGTGCAGCCTGCGATGATGCAGTAGGCCTGTTGGGCCGGACTGGAATGGATTTGTCTTAGACCTGCTGGACCGCAGTGTAGGCCGAAGGGAGCAGTCAGCACACTCAGAACTCCGCGGTGCGGTGCCGCAGGGTGGGCTGGGGGCCTGTTGCGCGGAAGCCAGCGATCGGCTGAGGAGGCTGCCAGGCTCGCGGGCCTCACGCTTGAAGATTGCTCCAGCACGTGGTGGGCCATCTTGGAGACACGCCGGTGGCGGCAGGTGAGCAGTAAGGCCTGGGTGCGCAGGGGAGGGCAATCACCGCTAGGCGCCGGACGGGTCTGGGGACCAGCGGGCTGGGGCGCAGCAGGTGCACAAGATCGCGCATGCACCACCGGTCACGGTGGCGGCCTCGTGGCAGGGTGAGGGGCGCCGCCCTGGCAGACACGCCCCTGCAGGCGATGACGAGATGTGCGCCGGGTGGCGTGTGACGTAGCCACCTCGTCGCCGGTGTAAATTTGGCCATTGAAGGTGGTCAGCCATGTGTGTGTAGGCCTATGGTCAGGATATGGCGGACACAGAGACTCACGCAGAAGGGCCGGTGTCTTGTTCTGCGCTGCCTCGGTGGCAGTCCAGGGGGGGTGGTCCTGGGGGTGGGGGTGGTCCTGGGGGTGGTGGCGGTGGGTGTTGTGGCCCTCTTGGGTCTCCAAGCTGCATGATTAGTAGCTCCATGGCATCTGCTGGTCTTCAGATGTGGCTCTGGGCTGGGCTCCCTTTCTACTGCAGGTTTTCGTCCTACTTAAGACTTAAGACAAGAAAAAAGCAGGTCGTAAGTCCCTGCTGCTAACGTGCCTTATCGCCTGTTTTTGGATCGCATCGCCGATCTGGCTGGTCGTTGAGAATATCGCAAAGTGGTGTTATTGTGAGTTTTTGGACGGGAACGCCTACTCTGGATATGATTAGCGTTAGTTGTCGCTGTCAGCCTTGGCGATGTTTTTAACGGCAGCTATCGCAGGAAAACTGACGATGTCGGCTGGTAGCGCAGGCTTGTGAATGGGCCGATAAATCTATCGCCACTTTCGTGGCGGAAATGTGCCACTAAATCGGCGATGTGTCCTTGAGAATATGCCCCTTTGAGTCTTAGCCAGGGAATAGGTATTTGTCATTAAAGGACTTTGAAATTGTTGACTTTGCTTTGTTCAGTTTCTTTTAGAAGAGTCTCTGGTTTTCACACATTGGATATTATCAGTGGGTTTTATCAGCCAGAAGGGGTGTTGCTTGAGATATGTAGAAGAATCAAGACTATGTCAGAATCCATTTTTTATCCAACATTTGAAGATTATCCAAGGTTTTGTGTGGTAGGTTGTGTAAAGGAGTATGGATCAAGAGTGAAAGATTTCACATGAGACGGGGTAAATCAGTTGTTGATCTCATATACAAATCTGTATAAGGCTTTTTCAGTGGCTACTATTGCTAGATGGATGAAGGCAATTATGAAAGAGTCTGGAGTGAATGTGGATAATATTTAATCGCATTCTGAGAGAGGTGCAATGGCTTCGAAAGCAGGAGTGCGATTGAATGAAGTGATGAAGGCGATGGATGGATCAAATGCTGACATTTTATTTTAAACATATGAAGCATGTTTCGGGTAACACCTTTAAAGGCTTTCAACATGCATAATGCTAGCCTCCTGTCTTGTCATAAAATACTGATTCTCAAAGCTTTGGTGTACAGAGAGTCACAATTTTATTAAAGCCAAGAAGGCTAGCATTATCCCTCCGCCTCTTTAGAGTTATTAAAAAAGGAAAAGAGGAGAGGATATGTGTGCTTTGTCGTCATATGTTTTGATATAAGTAAGCAAATGTTTGAGTTTGAGAATGTTAACATTGTTTTTTTTTATCTATAAACAGAGGTTTTTCATTGTAGATACAATAATTTGGTTTCTTTTTGCAGACAGTCAATAAACGCTTTTAGATACGCAGAGAAGACGTGCGTGCTGGATGAACAGAGAGCAGCGCCAAAAAGGGAGAAGTTGGAATGTTGATGGGTGTTATGGATTGAATGTTCTATTTGGTTTATGAGTAATACACTGTTTTTTTCTTAGAACTTTGAAAGTTTGCTGCTTGGAAGTGGTATATATAAGATGTATGCATAATTTTAGTTTCCTTGCCTTCAATAAAATTGTGATCCTCAATACACCAAAGTTTTGAGAATCGGCATTCTACTGGCACATGCCTTACAAACACAAGTCTTATCTCCACTGCTGACTACAAAATCTTGACAGATAAAGACCTACAAGTGGTTGGTCTACACGAGCAAATAATTCACAATCGGTGCACTCAATCCTTCCCATGCTGGTCCCATTGAAGAGAAGAAAAGAAACATCAAGCTGGGTGGAACTATCAAGAGTAGCGAAAGGAGGAAAAATCATCTGTGCCTTCCAGCAGCACTGAGATGCAGCACTGGTACTTCAGGTCGCAACGCATGCACTGTTGTTAGGAAGCCCTAAAGTTCCCCTGAAAGTAGCTCTCTCTCTCGTCAAAGTACCCCAGCCTTCCCCCTCAGGTTGAGGGCCTTCTGGTGCTGGCATAATTTTCTTGGTCCTCAAGTCAATAAAAATGTATGTGTCCAACTGGGGGTGGAGCCTGTGTTTCCCATTACCTTACAGATATATGTTAGCGGCTCAAAGTGCCAGCTTTCAGTCAGGTGTAGTTGCTAATGTTGTCCATTTTCAAAACACATTTGGCACCAGTCTGCGTAAGCAGCATTTTATAAACTGATTTTGAAATACATGTGAGAAACACTCTGTGAGGTAGTACTATTCAGAGGGAAGAAATTTGAAGCATGTCTTTGATTGGCAGCATGCAGGATTAACACTTGTTATCAGGGCTGGCTTTAGGGTAGTGCGGCCAGTGCCAACGCACTTGGTGACAAGCTCTGGGGGTGCAGTGATTTGAAATATCTTATAGGTTTAAAAGCACCTGCTCCGGAGATCCTTGTGCCTCAAACAATTTTTAGGCACCAATAAAAATGTCAAGGTAACAGGTGATTAATGTACCTGCAGAAGAGAGGTCAGAGGTTTGCCAAGTAGCACGTTTGACTCATCACTAAAGTAGAGCACAGGGTTAATATGCCTGCTGCAAAGAATGTCTGCCATGCAGATCACAGAATTTCATTTTTTGTATATCGTTCAGTAAGTTTCTGCTTTTGTCACAGATATCTTTTTGTTACTTGCAGTTCATAAATTACAATCTAATATAGCACAGTGAGCTATTAACTGTCAACAAGAAAGCTGCATGCATACTGCGAGGTATAGGTTGAAATATTGTTTCCCCCCAGACTTTCATTATCCTAATGTTGCTTAAGAGTTTTCGTTTGGGCAGAAATAAGCTCTTATTAGTAAAGCCAAACACCAACCACTGTGTTAAAGTTTTAAATCTTGAGTTTGTGCTTCTCCAGACTAAGCACCCTTAAAATATGTAACATATCCTAGGCACTGATTTACACATGTATGATTTATTGTCTCTGTCTAGTGTGTGCGATGTAAAAGTGTTCTGACTCCCTACACTGGTGTGAATAGCGGTATAAAACAGACAAAATGCATGTGAGAGAGGGGCAGCAAGCGATAAGGGCCACTTTTGGAGGGGACAGTGTGAAATCTATGGTGAAGGAGGACACAAAAATTGTTGCACAGGGCGCTACCAATGCGAAAGCCAGCCCTGCTTGTTACCATTAGTAGGCTTCTGTTTATTTATTTATTTTGAAAGTTTTATATAGTGCGAACAAGACCACCGAGGGTATCAGAGCACTTTACAGATTATACATCAAGAGGGTACAAGCAAACAAAACAGAACCAACAAATCGAAAAATTCACAGTCTTATAAAGTCCGGCATTCTCGTGACCCTGGCAGCTGGGCCACAAATCAACGGCTGTGGCCTCAATTTCGAATGGAGTAGTCAGTCTGAGGCAGAAATTTCTTCATCAGGAGCCCTTTGACTTCTTTTCTGAAGAGGACAGTGGAAGGGTTCACCCTGACTTCGGGGGGAAGGGAGTTCCAAATCCTCGGAGCCATACCTGAGAAGGCTCGATTGTAGGTTTTTCTTTTCTTGAATTTTTGTGGTTTGAGCAATAGGGTGCTGGCACTTCTGGAGGCTCTCGAACTACATGAGAGCTCCAGTTTCTGAGCAAGGTACAGCAGGGTATTGAAGTGGATGGCTTTGTGTGCCATGCATGCAATTTTAAACTGTATCCGAGCTTCATATGGAAGCCAGTTCAGGGACAGCAGGTCCGGAGAAATATGGTTATATTTTTTAGTGCCAGTTATGAGCCTAGCAGCAGAATTGAGAGCAACCCTAAGAGGAGCCATCTTCACTCTGGGCAAGCCGCAAAGCATTGCGCTACCATAGTCCAGCTTAGAGATCACTAATGCTTGCACTGCAACCTTTAGGTCATGAGCAGGGAGATAAGGTTTGAGTTTCCTTAGGATGCTGAGTTGGAAGTTCGCTCCTTTGGTGAGGGAACTGATGTGCTTCTGCATGTTCAAACTTTTGTCTAACATAATACCCAGAGAGGTTGCTGAATCAACGAGGTGAGGTCTACAGTTAAGAGCAGTAAGCTGATTCAACCATTGTTCCATGACCGGAGATTGCTTGTGGGGTGCGATTAAGAGGAATTCCGTTTTGAGAGCATTTAGCTTCAAGTGGTTACGTGTCAGCCAGCTTTGTGTTTCCAGAAGGACTGAGTTGAGGGAATGAATGTCCTCGGGGGAGGCGATCTTCAGGTATAGTTGGGTATCATCCGCATACATGTGATAGTGAATGCTGGATGATTTCAGAATTTCTGTCAGAGGCTCCATGAACAGGTTGAAGAGCGTGGGTGAAAACGCTGAACCCTGAGGAACCCCCAGAGTGACCGGCGCAGGATGAGACAGGGATTGGTTCACCTTGAAGCTTTGGGATCTGTTATGAAGGAATGAAGAGAACCAGTTTAGTACAGGCCCAGACAGCCCCATCCTGTGTTCCAGGAGGTCAATTAGGTTATCGTGTTTGACAGTATTGAATGCTGACGAAAGGTCAAGAAGGATCAGTAGGCACAACTCATTATGGTCCAACATTCTTAGCGCATCATCGACAATGTGAGTTAACGCGGATTCTGTACTATGGCCCAGGTGGAAACCAGATTGGCATTGGTCCAGGAGTTGGAAATGATCGATGTGGTTACAGAGTTGGGCGAGCACATATTTCTCCAGGAGCTTTGCCAAGGTGGGGATGTTAGAGATTGGGTGAAAGTTATGAAGGTCAGTGGGATCAGCAGATGGTTTCTTTAGATCCGGAGTAACTTGACCCGATTTTAGGCAATCCGGAATAGCACCTTGCCGAAGTGATGCATTGACGACCTTAGTCCAAAGTGTTAGTAAGGAGGTTCTAACTTCCGAGAAAAGGTTCGATGGCAGGGGGTCGTTGTAGTGATTAGAAGGTTTCAGAGTCGTCAGCATTTTGCATATAGTGAATTCATCCAAGGTTTGGAAAAGACTCCAGGATGCGTTGTTTTTGGGGAGGTAGGGCTGCACAGGGTCAGTGATATCCAACCATGGGGGAAGGAGGGTGTTCAGTGGACTGATCGACAGGTGAGCAAGGGCAGAGCGTAGTTCAGTTTCAATCTTAATAGTCTTATCCGTGAAGAAATCAGCGAATTCTTCGCAGTTCGGCAGTGTCCCTTGGCCCAGTGACGAGAGATTAGGATGATTGTTAGCTTGGGACTTGATGAGTTCGAACAGTTTTTTTGGACGATTTTTTGCTTGCTCTAGTTGATTTCCGAAAAAGGTGGCCTTTGAGCATCTGATGCGTTTATTGTAGATGCTTCTTAGGGATCTCAGATGGTAAAGATGTTCAAGGGAGGGATAGGATCGCCACAGCCTTTCCGCAAGTCTTACATTTCTTCTTTCGGTATTAAGACTATCATTAAACCAAGGTTTGGAGAGTTTAGAGGACAATATTTTAAGCTGTAGTGGTGCAACCGAGTCTAATACATTAGTCATTGAGCGGGTATAGTGGGCCGTAAGGTCGTGGGCATCCGACATGTTCATGGGAGGGGGCAAGATGTTATCGCAGAGAGCAGTCAGATCGTGCGAGTTGATGTTCCGTAGACATCTTTTCAATTGTTTTGGGTTCTTAGGCTGGGCTCTACTAGCTCTTACCGACTCCAGGATGAGGAAGGTGACGCAATAGTGGTCTGTCCAATCACACGGGAGGATCGAATCCAGAAGGATGTAGTTGGGCTTACCAATGACAAGATCAAAGGTAGCTCCTTTGATATGAGTAGGGCTGTCACAGATTTGGATTAGGTTGAGGTCTAGTAGGAAGGATTTAAGGCTATTGACCACCACATCATCCACATCGTTCCAGTGAAGGTTGAAATCTCCCAGGAAGATCTGAGTGCCATGGAAATCTGCATTGGCCGAGATAATGTCCATGACCTGTTCTGTGAAGGGAAGGTTGTCGCGAGGCGGGTGGTAAAACGTGTGCAGTTTGCATGAGTGATTGTTGCTAACAGTCACTTCAATGCATAGGTATTCACAAGACGGCAGGAGGTCGGATTGTAGTACTTTCACTGTTAGATTGCTATGATGTAAACAGGCGATGCCTTCACCTTGTCCACTTGCTCTATCCAACCTAATGATATCGTAAGTGGGAGGCACTAAAATGTCCAGGATGGGAGCAGCTGAGTCATTTAGCCAGGTTTCAGTCAGCATTACAAGGTCAAGGTCCTGTGCAAGTATGAGGTCGGCAATGTCCGCAGCATGTTTAACTGCCGATCTACAGTTTAGGAGCACGCATTTGAGTCTTGTGTTGGTGTCAGTTGGTGCAGGTAGTGTGGTGGTGACTCTTGTGAGGTTGTTCTCATTTAATGATCTAGCCTAGTTTCCCTGAAGGGATCTGTGGGGATGGATTCAATTTGTTGGAAGTTTCTTATGGTGGAGGAATGTGACGGATCATATGAAAGTAGGAGAGAATGAATATCCCTATCAGACATGGGGCTCTACATCTGGAGGGGCGAGAAGGGTCATTAGGATGAGGAGCGGAAGCCCAACTATGGGGTGTGTGGGTGATGTGGGACGGGGACCGATGAATAGAGGGGGGATGGGAGCCCGGTACACCCTTTAGATGGGAGCGAGCGGAGATGGTGATTGGTCATAGTGGAGCAGCTTATTCTGGAGTTAGCTGACAGTTCCTCGGTGATATGTAATAGGCTACATACCTCTGCCTTAAGTTGTTGGAGGCAGAGTGCTATCTCGTTGAGTCTGCCTTCCAATGAAGTGAGGGAGTGGGATTGGGAGGCTAGGTTCAGGGGACCCTGCCGAGGTAGAGCGCTAGTGGAAGCGGGGGACAGTAGGGCAGGTGGCGAATGAATGTGCCCAGAGGAGAGGGATTCTAGGAATTGGTGCTGGGTGCTCGGAGGGATGGGTAGGATAGGGGAAGAGGGGTAAGACGGATAGTGACCCCTAGAAGCCTGTGGGAGCCGGTCGCGATTGCGGGTTGGGCTGGGGAAAGGGATCATGGGGAGAATCGGGGCAGTGCTGTGAACAGTGGAGCTAGGGAAGTTAGAGCTAGCTAACAGTGAGGGGGGGAGAGCAAACAGACTAGAATGATGACTGTGCTGTTGCGGCTCGTTCCCATCGGGCATTGAAGGGGAATTGTTATTATGCGTTAAGGTAGCTAGAAGGGGGCCCTTTGGAGCAAATGTAGGGTCAGAGGATGGTGGTAGAGAGGTATGGGATAGACTTTGCGGAGACTGGGGGACCGCAAGGGGGCCAGCCCCTCCAGAGGGGGCGTATTTGATGTTAGCCACTATATTCATGATGGTGGGGGAAAAATTGTCAAATACCACTAGATTGCGATCTGAAGCTTGTATAAGGATGGTTCCGTTTTTGTAAAGGGAGATGGTGGCTTCTGCTCTGTAAGCCGAGGAGGGCGCAACCGCCAATCTAAGACCATGTGGAGTCTTCAGGGAAGTGGAGATCTGGAGCAGAGAGAACATGGCCTTCCGCCATTGAGCATGACGTTTAGTGTAGAAGATGAGATCATTTATGGTAACACCTTTTCTGATGGAGAAGAAGGGGTCTGAGATAAGGGTTTCCGGATGGGTTTTAAGTAGTCTGTGTTTGAAGTTTTTTGCAGCATTTTTTGATAGGTTAGGGGGATATATGATTCAGAAAGCATTCTGGCCAGCCGGCTCAAGGTTGGGAGAGATGAAGTTCGAAGATTTAGGATCCATACCAGCGCACGTCTCGGCTCCTACCATAGGAGGCTTAGGTAGAGAATTTTATTTGATTGCAGTAGGGAGTGAACGCAGGGCATTTCGTGCGAGTCCTTGAAAGGACAATTCAGAGACCAAGTGTGTTCGATAGCCTGGATGGTCCACGTAGAAGGATGTATTTATCCTATTTGCCGAAGGGATTACCTGAACAGTAGAGCATGTACGATGTTAAATGGAGAACTCAGGGACCAGGTGTGTGGGATATAGGTAGAATGACCACTCCAAGATGGCCACCGTATGTTGAGGGTGGAGCATGCCTATTTCTCTTTCCATGGCCAGCAGAGCATAGAGACCAGGGAAGAGAGCGCCCTCTTCAGTTTTCATAACAGGAGAACAAAATGGGTGCCCAATAACAACAAATAAAATCAAACAAAATGGGCGCCCTTATTGTAGAAATCCGAGCTCAGGGACCTTGCATACCTCACATATAGGTAGAATGACCACTCCAAGATGGCCACAGTATGTTGAGGGTGGAGCATGCCTATTTCTCTTTCCATGGCCAGCAAAGCATAGAGACCAGGGAAGAGAGTGCCCCTCTTCAGTTTTCATAACAGGAGAACAAAATGGGTGCCCAACAACAACACATAAAATCAAACAAAATGGGCGCCCTTATTGTAGAAATCCAAGCTCAGGGACCTCACAAAGAGCCAGCAGGTCCAGGACAGCCCCTCCGGAATCAGCAGAACAGACCAGGCTCGCGTGGCAACCCCGGTGTGAGACTGGAAGAGCGGGTGACGTCTGCATGCTGGCAGGAGCCGTAGCGACTTGCGCTGAAGTGCAGCGCTAGACCGGCAGCCCCCACGCCCCCATCTCTCCTCACTGACACAGGAAAACGCAGCAGCAGGAGGGATCATCCAGGACCCAAAGGAGTTCAGTCCCGGGCACAAGCACCACACAGCAGCCTTTGCCGGCAGTAGGGAACCACAGGACCTCGTAGTGTCCCGCTTCGCGGCCAGGACCGGAGCGATGCTCGGCAATCTCTGCCGGCAGCGGGCTCCTCCACAGCACCTCAGGAGGCACGGGCACTCCTCTCTACAGTGCGGAGGCAAGAAGCAACGCCGCAGGGGCGGTTCGGACCCTCGAGCCAGCCCCACAACCAGGATCTCAGCGGCGGGGGGTGGGGTGTTCTCCTTGGTTTGCCCAGCGATCCACCGCCGCAACAATGAGAGCTCGGGCGCGGTGAAAGGCATCTGAGAGACTCACCCAGTGGCTGAGAGGACGGGACTCGGCATCCGCTCCAGCCTGGATTCGGGAGCCTCCAATCCACTCTTGAGTTCCACTCTTGAGTCAGAGGCGGTCCAAGGGGAGCATCGTCACCGCAGAAAGCACCCAGGTAGGTTTCTAGTCAAATTCTTCTTTGCTGGGGTGCCGAGCAGACAGTTGCGTTGCAGTCAAATTTCTCTATGCGGGGATGTCGAGTAGAGGGGTGGATGGGGGGCATAAAGAGGGATATTCACAGCAAAGTGATCCCTAGCCCCAGAGCTTCTTTGTAGAGCTCCAGCACGGCGGCCATCTGTCTCAGTCATTAGCCACCAATCAGTGTCCATGAAACGTCTAGCATGGCAGTGATTAGCTGTCTTCAGTATAGTCTCTAGGGTTCTCGCTAAGATACGCACACAAACACACACTCCATCTTACACATACATGCATGCGCTATCTCACACACACACACACCCATCACACACACCCACAGTAACATACATACACTAATACTATCTCTCACACTCTTCCACTCTTTTCTTTCTTTGTCTAACTCTCATTGTCTTACTTTCTTGCTTTGTTTCTTCTCTCGCTTTGTCTCTTGTTCTCTTATTCACTCTTTTTTTTCTGTCTCTCTTGTTTCATTCCTCTATCTTTTTGGGACCAAGTAAGTACGCAGTAGGAAATATTTGTATCAGTTAGTGACTATGTCATTGCTCATTCTTTCTTTACTGGGATAATCCAAGCTCGACAAAAATTATGGAAGTGATTCTTAAGGATACAGGCCTGCCAAGTATCACGCATCAGGTGTGACTCGAAAGCATTTCAGTGTGGTGTTCCGCAACACGGCACTGAAATGCATTGTCACGCATTTTTAATGCCACTCTGTTAGAAGGTGGTTCTGACCATCTGAGCCGCCCGAATTTTTCGCTTTTTGAGCACCTAATTGTTGAGCTTTTACTGTGGGAGAGCCTCATAAGTTGGGACTCACCCACAGTGAACTCATGCTGAAAGAGACTGCATGTGGATTTTACTGGTGTCCCCCTAGCTTGACTAGGCCACTGCACTGCAGCTGGAGTAAGGGGCACCGGGCTGGTTACATGCAGACACATGTGTACATGTGTGTGCACACGTGTAGGGGCTGCGCAGGGGAGATTCCTGGCATGGGCAGCCAAGGAGCAGGTGAAGATAGACTGCTGTGGCAGGACTTAGGCAGAATTGGGTGGTGACATGGAATAGGCTTTATACAGTGGGAAGAAACATGCCAGGGAAAGTCAGTGTGTTTTACTGTTTTTCACTTCATTATTCTCCTATGGGGATGTGGAGCCCATGGGCTAATTTCACTTTCCTAAGGCCTACAAATTCCAGACACGCACTAAAGTCCACTGTAACTGGTGTGAGAAGAAGTATTCTGCAGAGTCCAAAGTCATATTTGTACTGCTTTTGGGTCATCCAGAAATGTCATATTTCTCTGAGTCAGCTCATAACCAGGGCCTGGCTGGGGGCTGACCCTGGCAGGTGGGATTAATGACTTTTCTTCCAAGAGCGAAGGCCTCCTCCCCCAGAAGAGAAGATGGGTGGAGCTACAGGCTAATCCATCAGCAGCTGTCACTTGGTGCCAGGCACCAAGCTGCACAAGGGAGAAGGCAGCACGGGGGAAGGGGATTTCAGAGTCCATGTGGCATGAGACCCTGGACGACACCATCTTGAACCAACCCAGAGGCCTGGGCAGGAAGGAGGGAGCAGGGGCAGTGAAGCGATGTGTCGCTGTTTGATAGGACAAACAGAGACTTCCTGCCAGCCCCCTCCCCATTCTTTTTAAAAAGTGTTTAAACAGGAAGAGAAGCTCTCTCTGGGGTGTGGTCTGCTGAGGACGACTGGTGCTGGAGCATGGCACCATGGGCAGCTGGAAGGAATAACCTCCAGACTGGCCCAGGACCCTGAATTGCACCAGGAAAGGAAACCAGGACCAGTGAGCAGAGGCCTGGGCCTCTGCGCAAGGAGAAGAGAGGCCCAGGAGGAGAGCCAGGTGAAAGGCTGGCGCAGGGAGCCAGTGAAAACAGCTCCCTGCTGAAGTTCAACCTCTTGGAGGCAAAGAGGGCGGCAAAAAGTGTTCCAGATGGGTAGAGCTGGCCACCAGGAGTAAGAAGAGACGAAAATGGTAAAAATCGGCCGCCTGGGGGCCGAGATATGCCCCCCAGAAGGTAGGCGACCTTTGACCCAGTGGACCGACGACGAAGCGCGTGGGGCTCCGCCGCCGGTCTCAACTATGTCCCCGGGGTGGGTCAGGTCCCGGGGGCTGCCCCCAGAAGAAGTGAAGTCGGGGTGCACCGTCGCGCACCCCATGAAGGTGCCCCCGCGGGGTGCCATGAGCCCACCCTGGCCCCTGCCGAAAATGAAACCGGGGAGCGCCATCGCGCTCCCCGTGAAGATTGGAGGGCAAGGCCCGGGATCCCAACTCCGGGCCCCATGTGAGGAGGAGGAGGCGGGGTGCGCCGTCGGGAGAAGGGCATCCCCTGGAGGTGAAGAGGTGTAATTGCACCACAAATGCATTTAACCAAGTTATTTCTTTTTAGAGGGACTGAAAGGCACATGTGTAATGTGAAATACCTTTGTAAGGTGATGTCATAAGCAAAGTGGGGTTATGTTGCCAGACATTCCTGCTAGGGTGTCTGGCTGTATATGCTTAATCCTGTGATTCATTTGTGATGCCATTAGGGGCTGTAATTGCAGTGCATTATAATGATCAGCAAAGGTGATGAGTACTGTCATTCTAAAGTGATGCTTAAACATGTATTCTTGCTGCTGCGCTTAGGTGAAGAACAACCCGGACTGTTAGCCACTAAAGATGTGGAGGTGTATACTGTATGGTCAGTAGGACAGGTTTAGTCAGGATTATGTGTCACCAAGGCAGGAGTACCCATTTTCAAGGCTTGTTGAGATAATGGGGTGGGTCGCCACTGGGATGGTGCCAGTGCGCAGGGCCCTCGCTCCCGGTTATGTTCAACTAACTGCATTGGGGGGCAAGATGATGTGCATACATGGGAGTGGTGGTACTAGACCCCACCCCCCCTGCGGGAGGGGTGGAGATGTTATGCAAGGTCACAAAGTAATTCCAACAGTTTATGTATATTTGTAAATTGGTGCATAGTATTGAGTAGTGTGTGTGTTTAATAAATGTACTCTTACTTTTATAAAGCAAAGTACAGACTGGACAATCAATTATTGAGTGTTATTTCTGCGTACCTGTAAATGGCGATTACTAGCCCACACCACCTCCCTTGAGTAAGCCTTAGACTGCTCTGAAACGCTACCCTCTGAGAGTCAGGCGCTGCACTAGGGTGTTTGGTTACCAGTGAAGGACAAATGTGACAGATTGTTTGTGCAGGCCTCACAGATAATGCCCCGTTTTCCAACACACTCTGAAACTGGCTACGCCAGGGTGCTAGCGCGCGCCGCCGGCTCCTGTGACACAGTGCGCCGGCTCTGCAGTGCTCCCTGCACTTGCCAGCAGGCAGCTGGCTCAGAATCCTGAATAAACAGTTTGATCTTGTCTGCTCAGCTCTGGCTGAGTCTAGTGCTACAATGTTACAAATGAAATATCTGCCCTGCTGCCTGGCTGCATATTTCCCGCCCGCGGCGCGGCTGCCAGTTACTGACTGACACTGCGGAATTACCGAGACTCACCCGGGGCGGGTCCTGCCCTCAGCAGTGGTTGGCAGTGTTGCCAGATTGGGCTATTTCCCGCACAATTGGGCGACATTTTTCCCAATTGTGCGTGAAAAACCCATACCTGGCGAGGGGCTACTTTTTGGGCTTTATTTAGGCCAGTGTGCGCAATTTACTGGCTGTGGGCGGCGCCGACCACGATGAGTCCGTGGCGTGCGCCTATCACAGTGGTGCAGAAGGTCCAGTGGTAAATGAGCGCGCAGCGCGCGCCAACATCAGTGCAGCAGAGTGCTACTCATTGGAGGAATACCGACCCAGGGCCTGCCACTGACGAGACACGCTCCAGTTGGCGCGGGCAGGGGCGCGGCGCACCATTACATACTCGGAGATGCAGGTGCGTCAGAAGGAAGCGGCGCGTGAGCGATAGGATATCGAGAGTCGAAGCAAGCCAATGAGATAGAAAACCAGCAGTGTGAGGTAAGGAATGTGGGGCTGCCAAGGTGGTGTGGAGGAAGTAGGCTCTCTGCGCTGGTAGTAGTAGTCACCATGGCAGGTGACAAAAGAGCTCCTTGAGCGAGCACGTGCACCCTTGTACCCCCATGTGAACTAGTGCGAGTGACACCCGGGAGGGGAGGGTAGTTAGCCTGATAAATGTAAGGTCTAAATTGCAGCTTCACATAAAGTGACTTTGGCTAAACTTGAGTTTTCAGTGATTGGCATTTGGAGTCTGACAATGTTCCTTTTAAGGTGGTTTAGTGCGCGTTCGTTCAGCATTTTATGACGATATGTTTCGCATATGAAGGTTGATAACAAATGGTTCCCTTTAAAAGTACCCTTAATTTGTTTCTCATGTTTTTCCACGCTGAAAGACGATACAAATCTTGTTTTCATATTTGTAGCATACCACAGTAGCCTATATATTTACTATTTGTAATTAAATATTTACTCTTAATCATTTTTCATAACGTTATTGGCCTTTGAGTGGGGGCTTCATTTTTTTAACTTTTCATACGAACAAATGCGAGTTGATAGTTATTGAACATATTTTAAGAGACTTTGCTAGTCTAAGGTCCGTAATTATACCTGTTTTAAGAAGTCTTTAATCCATTTCATAGATTAATCAATGGTGTAAATATAAACAACTTTTTCCTGAGGTGAGTTGCATTGCAGGCGCAGCGTGAGATAATCCGTGGCATTAACTCCTATTGTTACCTGGTTAAAAGTTTCTCTAGCTGATATCGGAGTGGGCAAATAAAAGGCCCTGCAAGTGATCAATGATGTGGAGGGAGACTCCGGTTGTTATTCAAACGGGTTCTGGTTTAAAGGCGGGAGTTTATTACCCTCGTGTTTTTATTTTTATTATAAATTGGGACTTAAATTGCACATAGTGAGTGATGGTGGGCATCTTCACTTAATTCCCTTGTTGTTTTTTGTACTGCGAATTTGTGTTGGTGTTTTACCAGAGTGAACTTTCCCAGATTACGCGTGTGCTGTGAATGTTGCGTTTTCTGATAGTCACACGATGGCTTCTAGGCTCGAGTAGTGAGTCACTTTCCTAGTGATTGACAAACGCGGTGTCTTTAATACCGTAGCGCCTGAATGCATTGCTTGTAGTGTGACAGAGAGGAGGAGTCACGAGTGTCAAGGCAGGGCTTGTTTGCCTACCCTGCAGCTTGCTTCTGTTGCGCGCGGGAGTTCCTTGGTGCCCAGCAGGTGTATTAAGGTGAGATTAGTGTAGGAAGTGTCCACTTTTTCTGCGCTGCCGCTGTCAGCTACCCCCTCTTCCTTTTATTCCCTCTCTTTCTGTCTCTCTCTCAGCTCCTCACTTGCTGAAACCCGTGCTTCAATAAACGTCTCTTATCCTCTGTTTCATTCTACTTTCCTTCATTCGTCCCCATGTGAAATGGATACAAAAAAGAAAGAAACACTTTTGTTGGAAATGTCTTTTTCTTACATATTTCTGTTCCAAAGTGCAGCCTCGTGACCAAGAGAAAAAACAGGTGCAAAATAGGAAAAATAAATAACTGAGTAAAGCATTACACAGCAGTTGCAAAGTTGCCAGATTGGTTTTATTCTCACAAAACACATTAGCGCCACTTTACAGAGTTTGCCATTGAAGCGCTACTTTCGTTTTCTCGTCATTCTTTGAACAACATTGTTTTCCCTGGGTGTAGTAGTGCACCATTCCAGGAGGTTCTGCAATACCTGGTTGATAACTGGAGTGTATAGTTGTTTATTCTGATCCTTATCAGCTCTTTTCCTTATTTTAGTTTATAAAATGTGTACTACTGTTCTGTGTTCAGGGATGTGGTCTTTTTAAACCATACTACTTATGTTTTGTAAGCAATGGACATTGAAACGGGTCCCTTCCGGGCCCTGTAGTCATGTGCTTAACATTTCAGGCAAAAACACTCATTGATTTCTAAATGAGTATAAAAGTGTTAAGGTAATAACCATGTTGCTCTGCTTACATTTCACATGTTTTACTTAATCTTGCATTCTCTATGAGGTTTGCTTTTTCCAGGATGTTGTTACTTTATTTTCAGGCAGCATATTACTCTTGTGCATAATTTGAATTGATTTGCATCCAGGTGTTTATTGCGGGTCACAATTGGGATGTAGCTGAAGGCAGTGCTAGTTTCTCTCAGTGGGACAGTATGGTGTTCAGTGGGGGAAAGGATGTGACACTATGGCCAGAGCTGCCGAATTTGGTAATGGGGAACCAGGTTCAGCCTTCATGAAAAGTCCACCAGACCACTCTCCTGAGGAAGCACATTCCCATGCTAGACCTTAGAAACCCTAGCTAGACCTTCGAAGCCCTGGAGTCATAGCACCTTGAAGGTCTGTCCACCACAATCCATACTGAAGTTCACCTCCAGTCTTGCAGGTAGGCCTCCGAAACAGCACACCCTAGAGCAATAGTGACTCTGTCACTGAAGTCACAGGTCCCTTGAGGCCAGTCCGCCTCACCCATTGGTACCTCCATTGGCTTTGTTTAAGCAGGAGTAGTGCAACTCACCAGGGATCGGAAATACAGGATTTGCACACACCCCAAACTCAGGGGCATATGCTGTAGGGTGGAGAGAACCACCGGCCTCCCCAAAACTTGTGGCCTAAGCTACAAAGACAGGAAATTGCAATCCCCAGCACACGTTACTCTATTTCCTAAACAAATGACAGCAGTAGCATATGTAAGTCCACTTAATGACAAAGCAAACATAGTGATGAGGTTCTTTGTTTCTTTTATTCTTTTCCTCTTTTTTCTTTTATTCGTACAAGTTCTTAGCCAGCCAACACGTGTTTCGTCGCCACAGTGGGAAAATTAACCCGCGACTTTTTCAAGGCTCTAATGTCACTTGTCCTAATCTATTTCAAATGTGGTGCTAATTCCAACCCACAGGGTATATCAGCGAAGATATTCATATATTGCGCTAATAGCTTCCAATAGTCGTCCACTGACAGAACCAAAATCTCGGCCTGTCGTCGTGTGTATAGTTGCAAAATTCAGTCGCGTTCAGGTATCGGTGCCTTGAGTGGTCTTGAAAATGAGTATTTATTAAAACAGGTGCCCAGTTAACCTCCTCCCACTATCTATATATTGAATAGAATTTAAATACATCCTTAAAATGTCTTCTGAAGACTACTTTTGCAAAATTTGAGAGTTTCGACTTTGGGCTGGTTTTTGGGCATACAGTGGTCTGCGTTGGGCTGAATTTGGGCTTATACTTGAGCATCTTTGGGCTTGGGATGGGTTTCAAAATCTGGCAACACTGGTGGTTGGTTGGTCAGAAGCGGCGGGGGACTCGAATCGTCCTGGTGCGCAGCGCTGCTGTCTGCGCATAAATTATACCCGGCCGTGTTGGACCGGCGGGAACCGAGGCCAGCATTGTCCAGTGACTCACTTGACTCTCTGCATCATGGCCGCCACGCATCATAGGCATGATCGTGATCGCGGGCGCAGGCAGCGCTGCGGCCGGGCCGCGGGGAGACTGGGAGACCGCATGCAGTGTGCTTTGCGGCCGCGGGTCCCCGTGCGGCTCACCACCGCGGCCGCCGGACCGGGACGCGGCAGACAGAGACACAGTCAGCTTTGAACTGAAGTTCAAGTAAGTACTTTGGCCACGCTGGCGCCAGGCTGCAGCCTGCTGCCACTGACTATAGTGTATGTTGTAAATTGTCACACAGCGCCGCGGAGCGCACGCACTGCAGTCTGATCAGTATTCTATGCAAGCTTTAATTGGTTACCATTCTGCGCCCGCCGATCTATCATCTGCTAATACCCACGAACCCCTCTGCTAAAACCCAGCTGTTGCCTGTTAGTCCCGGGCACCTCCAGGCCTCCGCACACCTGCCAGTCTCGAACCATAGAGTTTGCATTAACCTGTAGGCCATTTTGGAATGGGATGGTCTCAGCAGCCAGACTAAAAATACAAGTAAGAAATATTTTTCGAAACTACCAATGTAGTTGGTTAGCAACAATATATTTTCAGAGAGCTCTAAGTGTTATAAAAGGAGGTAAATATGATAAACGCCACAGGGACCATGATACCGTGAGTTTAGTTTTATCATTTGCCCAACTTTTAAGGAGCGGAAAAATAGCATTCGGTTTCAATCAGCCTGTAGGTTTCCTATGCAAGGACGAATTTCGAATGCAGACAAGTAGCCTGTTTTCTGCTTTAGTTATGCAGATCTGATAATTTTAATTTCAGACACACTAGTTAAATCTGAAGGCAGGGCTGCTCTGTCTCGTCATCCTTCTATCTGCAAGATCTGATTTCATTTCAAATTCACAGTAATCTGCAGGTCGCAGGGCTGATCTGTCTTGTCATCCTACTGAGGTTATCATTGGCCACCAGTACTAACTGAGAGGGTTTATCTTCAGACTACGGGTGGTGCGTGTTTTGCCAGGGCTCTCTGCTCTCTCATCATCCTGTGGGGCCGGGCGGGGGCAGGGGGGGGGGTGTCGTTACGACGGACTCGCGTCATTCCTCAGAGGCCCCCCTCAGGCCTCTCATCAGTTGTAACTTGTCACACAGCGCGGAGCGCACGCACTGCAGATGAGATCTGATAATTTGAGGCGCAGGTCTGCTCTGCGCTCGTCATCCTTCTGAGGTTTATCTGCAAGATCTGATTTCATTTCAAATTCAGACAGTATAATCTCAGCAGGCCGCAGGGCTGCTCTGTCTCGTTATCCTTCTTGGGCACCAGTACTAACTGAGAGGGTTTATCTTCAGACTAGGGGTGGTGCGTGTTTTGCCAGGGCTCTCTGCTCTCTCTCATCATCCTGTGGGGAGGGGGTCGTTACGACTCGCGTCATTCCTCTCATCCCCCTCAGTCCTGTACATATGGACTTTAAAAGAATATTATTTATTTTATGCAAATGACAATCTGTTCCATCCAGTAAGTATTTTTGTATTTAACTGTGCATGTGTCAGCATATGTACACAGAACTTTAATAAAGTACTGCTACAGAAAGACTTGTTTAATATCATGGTTACGCATTCGTTTACAGTACAGTCAGGTTACAGGAGGGAGCACTTGGGTTAGTGCCCTTCCATTTCTGGTGCTCTGCAGCAGTTTCAAGAACTTCTTGGAGTTTCTTGTTGCTGAAATGGCTGTAATTTCTGATATTTAGAAGTTTCCCTCGTCTTCATTGCATGATTTTTGCTCGCGAGAAAGTGTCACTCATAGTCGTTGAAATGTCACTCATAATTTCACTGAAATTATAAAAATGTCACACATGGCAATCTGAAACCTTGGCAGCTATGAGGATATAAGTGGTATTTTCATTTGCTTGCCTAAGCAGCATAGGTGTATGTGCTGTGCTTTGAGTCTTATTCATGAAATGGTCTTCTTTAACTGCTTCATAAGCTTTGGTTTTCAGGCTGCACCTTCTTACCTGAATATTATTAAGGAGTTGAAACCCTAGCGATTCCTACCATCTGAAGCACACTGGAACTAAATAATGCCTGGCAGTCTATGATCTGCTAACATCCTTTCTGCCCCGCTCTCAGGTGCAATACATAGGCCTTGTAAATCGCTGCTCTCTTCCCCCACTTTTTTTTCGATCCCGGTGGTATGTATAGCGCTTTAACTCCCCCTGGCGCATGGTTCGTGCTCTACAGGCACCTCAATTCAAATAATAAACCGTATGAAAGTAGCACACACGTTCACCAATGGTCTCAACCAAGGCGAATTAACTGCCGCAGGAAAACAACGGTCTCAGCCAAGGCGAATTAACTGCCGCAGGAAAATACAATAAAGCAACAAAGATATTCAAAGGTGCCAGTATAACGAAAGGTACATTTCTCCTCGTTTAGATACTCTGCAGGTTTTTCCAGGTTCCACAAAGGGAGGGTTGCACTGCACCTTTATTCCGAGGACAGGCAGCTAGGGTAGAGTGTTGTGGGTTTTTAAGGCGGGAGACTGCTAATCCTTCTCAAATGCGTGGCAACTGGAACCAGGAATTTGTTAAAAACTCCTTCAGTGTCGAAGGGGCTTACTGATTACAGGTCTGATGAAGTGAAAACACAACCTGGGGCTTTACAATCTGGCTTTGTTTACACATCAAATCCAGTAAACGGTATCTGCACACCACCGGTGTCAACTTGTATTAGTTGTCTCAACGTGCAGAGCAGGAAATATTTCAGCAGTTAGGATGGGACGCTAATAAGCAGTTTGCACAATTGATCTCCACCCATGTGTGAAAAGTTACTGGCAATAATTTCACACTAGTAAACCCTGTTGTAGGAGGCTACACTCGCTGATTTTATGGGTGAAGAAATAAAGGACTACACTTAGGCGTAGTAGTAAATTTACACGAGTAAATGCACACATGTATATTTACCTTTACGCGTAGCTGACAAGTTTTTAGATTGCTTATTTTTGACATTTTCATGGTCTCGTGGTACTTATGAGTGACATTCAAGTGCAAAATGCGTGACACTTTTGCACATGTAAAACACAGCAATGAAGTGCAATAAAATACAAACATTTCAGAAATTACACCCTTTTGAGCATAAGAAGCTCTAAAAAGCCTTGAAACTGCGACAAAATCCTTGAAATGGATGGTCACTATGCTACAACTGCTTTCTAAGACGACAACTCCATCCATATTCACAGTGCTTTAATTGCAGCCTGGAACCTTGTAGCACTATGAATAGAGAAATCAGTATTCCCCATGACGCAAACCAGGGCTCTCTCTCTCACACACACGCTCTCTCTCTCTCACACACACACTCTCTCTCTCTCTTTTCTAACTCTGTTGGATCACCTGATTGGGTTCTATGATGAGAATCTGGGATGTGCTGGTAGAGGCATGGAGCAAAGTACCTATGGATGGGCACTGCTCAACCTGTCCACAAATCATAGAGAGACAGGGTTTTGGAAATATGTGGTAGTGGATGGCGCCTGCAACAAGTGTACCTGAGTTCGGTTCTCGTTGTCGTGGGGCGGTGCTGACAAGAGTCGGTTAACCCTGAACCCCCTACGTTAAAGACCAAAGGTCCTAAGGATTGCTACAGGCCTGTGCACACGTCTGGCTAAGTTGTCTGGTATACTTTGTATCATGCGTTCAACCACAAGAAAATACAATTTACATAACATATATTGAACATCACAATAAACAGGGAGAAGTTTTGTGTGTTTCTTCTTTATTCCTGAACGGTTGCCCAGCCAACGCGTGTTTCGTCTGGGGAAGTACCCCGAGACTTCTTCAGGGCTTTAGGCAGTGGAAAGGAGATATTGGATCTCTCTGCCGGTTGTACTTCCGTCCCGGCTGGCTATTGGAAGTGAGTGTTACTTGGCATGTAGGACGGGTCCGGAATAAGGACCGTGAATTAGGAGAGACAAGGGTGCTTCACTTGTGACCGGTTATACTTCCGTCCCAGTTCCAGGGAAGAGGAAAGTATGAGGACCCAGGAAAAGTCCAGCAGGGTAGTACCGGCGGCGTGGAGCCAGGCGTAGGGGCTTCACTGTGAGCAGCGGGTACGCTGTAGTATCGTGCGCGGTCGCAGCGTGTGGGACCGCGCCGATACTACCCTGCTGGACCTTTCCTGGGTCCTCATACTTTCCTCTTCCCTGGAAGAGGGGATTCTTCATGCATTGTTATAGTTGGTCTCTTTTAAAAGAGTCTCCAAATTCACATGCCACAGTTAGACCCCTTAAAACTGCAATGTATCCTAAACTCTTATTAGTCCCTTGGATATGACCATAAAACAAGTGTCTGAACAAAAGAAGATTTCCCTTTTGTGACCACGTTTTTATCTAATCACTAGTTTGCGATTCAATCCAGAACCCCGACAGGAGGCTGCAAAATATTCAAACGAGGATTTTGAACCACTCTAATTGAGAAAGACTGGTCAAACTTATCTGTCGTTTCAAGGAAGATAACAACAAACGCCTTATTTTAACTGAGAACAACAATTGTAAAAAAAGTCCAAGAAGTAAAACAAAAAACGTTAGGGCATTGAACTTTGGAAGAAAATATATGAGGGAGCCGGCAAAGTTCATTGATTCAGCCTTATTTTAAGGTTCCCTTGGAGTAATTACAGACAAGGTGAACAGAAGAAAAAATCTGCAAAACTTCATATGCAGATAACTTGAATACATGATTTTATGACAAATGATGAGAAAATTGTGAATATGATAACAGTCCTGAAGAAGGTGTTGAGAAAATAAAGATACACCGAAACGCATCGACAGATAACTGAATTTTAACATATAACTGGATTTTGTATAACATTAACAATTTTGTGGAATGTGTATATTACAGGTTTGAAATAGGAAATAGGTTGCTAAGAATTTGGAATTTCGGATCAACTGTTTTCTTGAGTACTTCAATGGTAATATCTGTACCCATGATACAGGTGTAATATACTTATAATGCCAATATATACTTATAATGCCAATATTATGAATTTTGACAAATGTTCATCATTATATAAATGATTTTTAATGTAATTTTAGTTTTCATTATGTTTTAATATCATTGCAATTCAAAGCCGGCCTTTTTTGCAATTGATGTAATAAAGTATACTTTTTTCAATGACCTGGTGTAGATGTTCAATGTTATAGTGTAGATTCTTATGGTTCAGTGCAAACTAGTGATTAGATCAAAACGTGGTCACAAAAGGGAAATCTTCTTTTGATCAGTGCTAACTACCCGGTCCCTTTTGGCTTAACTAGGGTAAACTCTCTCTTTTTTGGAGCATAAAACAAGTGTCTCCTTCAAAATGGTCTTCTACTTTTTTAAAGGTTATTTGAGACACATCCCAAGGTTCCTCTCCTCTTTCATCTGCCATTTGGTCTGGTAGGTTTTCCCTCAATGCCAAGATTATTACGGATGACGTGTTGTTTTCTTAACAGCATGAACTCCCCCCATAACAATAAGATATGATTCAAACCGTTTAACCCATTTATTCCAGGGTAGAACAGGTTTGTCTGCATTGTTAGGGATACGTTGAGGGTGGGATGTGCTAGTTACAAGCATAGATGGAGTTTCCTGAAATAAATTAAAAAATAATAAACTGATACATTAAAATAATGTATAGGCAGCAGCAGTATAATGTGGCGGGTGCGCGTCTCTATAGAAAATGGATGTGTTTTGAAAACGGTTCTCTTGAAATAGTTTCAGGATTTTGCAGTAGTCATTCAATGTCTGGGTCCTTCCTTACATCTGATGAAATAGTGATAGTGGGTATCAAGTAGGTTGCTTGATATAATTCTGGAGCATGTGTAAAACAATTCTTCCTATCAAAGTACTTTACTGGGAAAATATATTGGCATGCATCAGCTGGATGTTCACCACCCATGGAAGAGTTATATACTGCAGAACAGCCGAGAATGACCCAGTGGAGATAGGGGTCATGTCGCCACTTGCAGGAAGCTGTTGTTAGATTGGTGCAACAAGGAAAGCTGCCACATCCAACATCAATAATGTGGGGAACCGGATGCAGTCATTCAAGCTGTTGAATATTGGGTTGGGGTTCCTCTAGTTGTAGGTATTTCCTGCATGAATGCAGGGAGTCGGGAGTCTTTATTCCATATATGCTATACTGCAGAAGGCAGTGGCAAATGAAGGCGTAGCACTTATTTCCCTGGTCACTCTGCATGCTACATGGTGAAGGGCCACCGGAAATATCATCAGTAAGATGCTTCATCAAAGTATAACGAAAGAGCTACAGAAGTGGGGAAGAATGAACCATTAGGAACAAAGGGACATGAAAGTGAAGAGGGAAAGGGTTGTACCAAGTAGGTGTTGAAAAACGTAATGAATATTATGAACAATATAACATATATGTGTGCATGATGGTTTGAACAGAGGGTTTGTAGGTCCGACACTCTTCCTACAACTGTAGGTACGCAGTTTAACGAAGAAGACCACTGTAATAATGAACAAATACTAACTCTATAGGAGTCCACACAACTAATGCTCTGAGAGGCAGTAAGTTACCCTAGTGAGTCAAATATTTATTACAGAGATTTGTGTGCAACCTACAGTCGCACATTTGAATCAACAGGCCAGTGAGTCTCTAAGGCCATTAAAATGAGCACCATTTGTTTAGTTGGCAATGGACACCCAATACCAGCACCGAGAAACTGTCACTTGGTCCATGAAAGCTCACTCACCATTATAATTTCACACATTTATTTTCTGACACATTCTAGTTGTATTTTTGCAAGACCTATATTTCCCTTATGAATGTTGATGCAAGTATTTATTAATCACCAATGTTACCAATAGTGTATGTAGGTCAACAGGTCTTCTGACGATGAGCCTTTGTACCAAATCAGTGGCAACTGCAACATGAAATTAAGACCATATTTTCAGGAAACAAGTACAACATTTCCATTCGTTTAACTCTGAAGACTTTGATTATTTGCCATGTCAGGGTCAAATACTTGCTTTAAAGCAAAATTCAGTCGCTGATTGTAAAACTTTGCGGCATGGTTCTTTCAAATAAAGATAGTAAAGAGAGTACACCTTGGAATTATATTATATGCAAATACTACCACATTAATTATTTTGCATAGTAAAAAATGTGGCATACAGCATTTTTAACACAAGAGGGTTCTTAAGTATCACAGGCCATTTTACTTCGTGTTAAAGGTGGTCATTTTCTTTAGGACAAATTAGAATATTTTTATGTTGTATATGTAGAGTCACCCAAACCTATAATATAAATACTTTGAATGAGTGTATGTTTGAATATAGGCAATTAAATCATGTGCTTGTGCTTTCAAGTAATATCATACTTAGGCGCACCTTGCTGATTTTAATATACAGGGCTTTCTTTATTTCCCTTTATTCATATTGGTGTAATAAAAGTAGGTGCACCGTCAGACTTTTTTCTTTCCAATTATCCCATAAAGAACTAAGGCTGCATTGCTTTGTATTACCGTAAGCTTTTTGTTTGTTTTCATTGTTCACTTTATGACATTAAATTAAGAAGCATGATTTTGTTAATGGTAATTGTTAGAATCTACTATTTAGTGTTACAAAAGAAATTGTTCGCCTAGCGTAGGTAGTAATATTTTAAAAATCATTAATAATTGAACTCAAAGCAGCTATTGTAATACATCATAGAGTGGCATGTGCCATAAACAAAGCAAGAACAATAAGCAACAACTGGTCCAAATGTGGCTTTACTGCATAAACCTGGATGGATTCAAACCCTTGCTTGCACACAACACCACAAGGGGTATATTCACAAGAACGTGTGCTAAACATCTCCAAAAAATGTTAACGCAACTTTACACATCGCAGCCTATCACGGGAAAATAACCCCGTGTCAACGTGGAATTCACAACACGGCGGTACCATGCTATAGTCCGCCGAAAACGCGGCCAATGTCCGCGATACAACCACCTCAATGGAGATAAAAACACAAACCACAACACAACAAAACGTGCGATGAGCCCATTCGCGATGAGGAAAGCAGCGATAAGCACCGCCAGGCCCGCGACACGCACACGGCAGGCGGGAATAAGCACAACAAAAGCCTGAAAAAGAAAGACAAACCAAACAGAAAACAACAGCCAAGCACAATGGAGGCAACCGCAGCCAGCATACAACCCCACAAGCCCCATTGCCAACAAAAGATTGTACATGGCAGGCCATCGTGGACAAGGTGAATGCAGCCAGAGAGCGGAGGAGGACAATGGAAGAAAACCAGAACAGCCGGAATGATGCGAAATGCACAAACAAGCAGAAACACGCCAACAACAAGAAGGCAGCAATGCACACCGGAGGTGGGAGTCCAGCGCCACACCAGGAGCTGGATGACATGGAGGAAATGGTGTCCACCACATCAGTCTGGAGATGGTGGCAGGAGTCGGGGACCGGAAACTCCCCAAAACAACAGACACAACAGCAACAGGGAGAGGAACGACCAGGGACTGGGGGGACGGGGGGAGATGGGCACAATGGCACACATGCACAATTAAGCACAGCACAACTGCAGACAAACTATACCCAAGAGTAACAACACCAACCAAGAGCACAAGTCACACAACCCGGCAATATCACACCACTGAACAAGCACAGAAGTGAAAACCACACTGCCTGAAAGGCAGAAGGGTGAAGCCAAATCAGAGCTGAAGGGACATCTCACACACAATGCAGCACACACACATAGGAAGCAGAGCACCCCAACATCGAACACAATGTGGTACAAACACCAACATTTGCACAACAGAACACAGGACACAAGTGCACCCGCTAGTGGTCGGCAAACGGCCATACGCATCTGGCAAAGCACGAAACAGGGACATGATAATGCACAAGTACAAACCCACAGCCCTGATGGGGGAGCAATGCACGTATGGCAGGGAGCCAGAGAGTCTGTGACACACACATTGGCATACAAATCAAGGCACAACACAGTTGGAGACAAGTGAAAGTGCTGAAACTTTATCAACAAGTGCGTGTCAGTACGGCCAAGAGAAGTGCCACGATATGCAGATCAATGCAGCAGCATGTCTGAATGAGGAACGTAGGAAAGCGCCCATGTCCACCCCGGGGGAGTCCATCACCAACACAAGTCAGTGCCAACCCGCGTTGGTTGTCCACGCATGGATCAGGAGTCCAGGCCAATGCAGCCATGTCCACTGTCGTCTTGGGACATGTGACCAGAGTCCCAACATGCAACCAGGCGTCTGGACACGTGCAATGGATCATATCCAGTTGTGGCTGCAGATACCTTGTCACTCGTCCATGAACGCGAGTGCAGCAGCGTAGGCCAATATCTCCAATGAGAGATCGTTCTCCACCACATCTGACATGTCGTCGACGTAATCCATCAGCTGACCTGGACAGATGTGCTGACTCCAAACCCTGGCCCCAATGTGCAACAAAGCCCAATCGGGTAGCGGCTCAATGTGCTCACTGCACACGACGACTCGTGCAATCTCCCAGGCCAAGTTGCCAGCATGCATGCCAAACATCCATGCATGCCATAAACGGGCATCACGGTGACACTCCTGGTCGTGGGCCAACAGGGGGCGCACACACACGTCGAAATCCAGGTCAGCTACAGTCACGTTGGAGAGGCAGACATCCATGGTCCACTCGAATATGCATGAGCAACAATGCAACACAGGCTGAACGCAGGTGACGTTCGCAAGGCGGAAGCTCAGCCGGTAACTGATCCGCAGCACTGCCAATGGCAGTGCCCCCAGTACATGCAGCAGACGTGCACAGTACAGGTCCACGTGACTGGAGTCGAGCATGTGTCCGGGATGGTCTGCCATTGCGTCAGTGGCTCTGCTTGAAGCGGCACTGGCTTGCCCTGCGCCAGTCCTGTGGATGAAATGGCACAGCTCGGAGCAATGAGCAGTGTCTGTGTGCAACGGGTGCAGGCCTGGGGTGGGGTGGGAGTACGTGTGAAGGCCAACTCATGCACGCTAACTACGACCAAGGACTTCTGCGTGTGGGATGTGTACACGTTGGTCTCACGTCGGGCAGTGCGTAGTGTGGGCGTCAAAAGTAAATGCTATCGTATCTGTCAGGGGTGCTGGCCACATGCAAGTCCCAGCTCGGAGCTGCAGATGTGCCACCTCCTGATAGTACAGACAAAGGACCCTTCAACCCTACAGTAACTTCACCATCTGCATGCATTCAGGAGATGTACAGAGGCCTGTCGTGGGTGTGGTGGGATGTCTGCGACCCTGGGAATCATGGATGATATGCCCAGCACGTGGCACATGACACTTGTGTGTTACGTTGCCTCACAGCTGCTCCTCCCTCCCACGAGCCCCCACACTTGTGTGCGCTGCGCGGTTGTATCACGTGCACTCCTATGGCACACCATTGTCATGCCTGTCCGCGCATGTCCAGCGGCATGGCAACAACACCGTGATGCTGGCCTTTGAAGGTGTGCGGCCACGTGAGTGTAGGCCAATGGTTCGGACAGGGCGGACACAGATGTACAGTCCATGGCTGGCTGTGATCGCGCTGCGAATGAGGCTAGGCAACTGACTCATGCAGCCGCAGGACTCATACACATAACAGCTGGCATGCATGTGCCAAGACCCCGAGCGGTCTTGCGCTCCTACATTTCCCCGTCCGTGCGGGCCCGCCCACCTGGTGCATGCTACATTGCAACATCGACTACTGTGGCCCTGGTGGCGACAACACCCCAACACAGAGACACACTTACCGCACATCCTGCCCAAGGCCAGGTCCCAGCCACGCCCTGCTCCCCCTGCTGAATCAGCACACCCCTGCGCTGACCTGACGTACGCCGGACCAGCACACGCCGCTTGTGCATGCCGGGTGGGGCGTGCGAATCTACATGTCCAGGGTCACTGCCAACACTGAGGTGACATGGTATCGTCCGCTGAAGACAGCACACTGTGATGTTGCAGGGCCCGTGCCCATCATGCTGACACAATGACCACACGGACACACTTGCTCAGATGGTGTGAATGGCTACAGGCACGTGCGCCCGGCCACATTTATTAGCAGGCACACATATCGAGTGACACCTGTGTTGGATGTGTGTGGGGTGTGTGCACACCAGCCGGCAAGGGCTGCCTGGTGCAGTCAGAAATCGACAACAGTGTACATCGTAAAGGACACAACCATTCAACCATAAAGGCCCCATGATTTGTGCTGCACAGAGTTAGTGGCCCCGGATGCACAGCGTCCTGCACGGTCCTACCGCCACGGGCCGCTGACTTGCGGGGCACTGGGGCAGGGTCACGAGTGCAGAGCAGGTTTCCGTAGATGTCAAAGGGGCTTGTCGCGCAGTGTCTCGGTGGACAGTGGAAGGTGTACCCCCAGGGCATGATGCAGAGGGCAGAACCTCGCTGAAACAGTCACTATGGTGGAGATGAATGGAACAGACACATGTCGGACACCAAGTCCGGTCCAGCCAGATGAAGATGCAGAAAACCACCAGGCCATGGACTCAGACGCCACCAAGGTCCAAACAGATAATGCCCATGACCCCTTACGCACAGAGTTAGTGGCACCAGTGCTGTTAGGGGATGCCGCCTGCGATGAGGCGTGTCCAATGGTGTGGACTCCTCCACATCTTACCCAAGACACAGTTCCACATGTGTGACCTACTGGACCGCAGTGTAGGCCTGAGGCAGCGGTCAGCACGGGCCATTCACTGAGTGTCGCCGGCTTAGGTTGGATGGCCCCACCGGCCTGCGTAGTTCAGGTTCAGTGGCACCACGGGACGCAGACTTGCGGTGAACAGGGTTGATGGCACCCGTTCAGTTGTTGATAGTGTTCGATCACCTCCGTGACTCTGATCCGGCTTTCGTCCGGACTGGAGCCGCATCTTCCTCTTACTCCTCTCTGTGCGTTCACTGGTGTGGACTCTGCCATTCATGATTCGCGACTAAGTGCTGGATGTGGGACCTACTGGTCCGCAGTGTAGGCCTGAGCCCTCATCCATGTTTTGCCGGCTTGCGTTGCACAGGGTTAGTGGCACCACGTGTCGCCGGCTTGCGTTGAACAGGGTTAGTGGCACCACATGTCGCCGGTTTGCATTGAACAGGGTTAGTGGCACCACGTGTCGCCGGCTTGCGTTGAACAGGGTTAGTGGCACCACGTGTCGCCGGCTTGCGTTGAACAGGGTTAGTGGCACAACGTGTCGCAGGCATGCGATATGGAATTATGCCTCACTGATCGAAGGGAGTCTGGTGCTGTGGCCGCTGCCACGGACTTGGGGTCACTGCCATTCAAGACTCAGGACACAGTTCCATATGTGGGACCTACTGGAGTGCAGTGTAGGCCTGAGCCCTCATCCACGTGTAGCCGGCTTGCGTTGCACAGGGTTAGTGGCACCACGTGTCGCCGGCTTCCGTTGAACAGGGTTAGTGGCACCACGTGTCGCCGGCTTGCGTTGAACAGGGTTGGTGGCACCACATGTCGCAGGCCTGCGAAATGGAATTATGCCTCACTGATCGAAGGGAGTCTGCTGCTGTGGCTGCTGCCACGGACTTGGGGTCACTGCCATTCAGGACTCAGGACACAGTTCCACATGTGGGACCTACTGGGCCGAAGAGGACACCGGTGGAGTATGTAAATGAGAAAGGAGTAATGTGGGCCAGCGTCGGGGGGGCCAGCGATGGTCTGCGGAGGCTGCAGAGGTCGCGGGACTGGTGCTTGGAGCTTGCACCGGCACGTGGTGGGCCCTCTTTGACACACGCCGGTGTAGGCAGGTGAGCAGAGCCTCGTTGGTGCATTGGGGCAGGCATGACGGGTCTGGGGACCAGCGGCCCGGGGTGCAGCAGGCGCACAGGGACGCAGGCCCCGCCGCGCTCGGTGCAGGGCTTGTGGCAGGATGAGAGGCGCCGCCCTGGCAGATGCGTTGTCCATTCCAAATGAGAACCACGCCCAGTGCAACAGGCTTTTTGTTCACACCCCTACGCAGGCCCGGCGTAAGCAGGTCCAACCCACTACGCACGCGCATGCAGGGGGGGACGTAACATGCGACATTTCCGCGTTCTGCCCCACAGCCTGTGGGGACATGCTAGCGTCCACTGGCCACTACACTCCATGCACCAGCAGTTGATCTCCACATGGCCATTTCCATGGTTTGCACTCTGTGGTCTGTCCGGCACCTCCACGCCACACCTGGCATTGGGTAGGTTCACATTCCTTAGTCACTTGCCACTCTCGCACATGCCTGCTCCATGCCTCTCCTCACATCCTGCTATTGTGTGTCTGTGGTGCCATGCCGTGGCTGGGTTGTGGGCATGGCAAGGCCAGATTCCCACTGGAGTCATGTTGTCGTGTCTGGTCGGTTGGCATGTTGTGTGTCATGTTGAATGTAGTTGTGCTGCATGCCCATTGCCAGTGTCGTGAGTTGCATGACTGTGGGCTGGAGGTGTGTGGTGTGTTCATTTTGGACTTACCAACGGGCACTGCATTTCCATGGGTGCCATCCTGGGAGCGCTGGGTGATGATGGACTGTTGGGAGATGTGAGAATCATGCACTCTGCCTGGGGAGTTGGCCACGAAATTGTTGAGGAGTCCCGGGCGGTCCACTATTGCCTGCACATTCATGGTATGCGTGTGCTTTCTGTTGTGGTAGTTGTGTGCAGTGTCGGCAGGGGGCACGAGGGGTACATGTGTGCAGTTGATTGGCCCTGACATGTAAGGGAATCCAGCTGTGGCGTAGGGGCCTTGCTTGGTCTCCAGCTGCTCCTGCGCAGTGTGGGTGATGTGGAGGTGCTGGGGTACCAGGCTGATGTTGGCATCCAGGACACGTGTGATGACCTTGGATGGGGCTGGCTGTGTGACTCCTCCGACTCTGGCAGTTGTGGGTTGGATGGTAACAGAGGCCGACATGTGCTGCGCAGCCGGCAGCTTTGTCTGCGGAGGGATGTTGGTTGTCCGCTGGGTTGGTACCGTCAGCAGGTGGGGGATGTGGGTCAGGATGCGGGGGATGGTTGTCCTTTTGGGCCTGTAGTGGGCAATGTCCTCCTCTGGCGTTGGGTCTGGGCGGCAGGTGCGTTTCAGGTGGGTCCGCTGTCTTTGTGTACGCTGCCTCTGTGGTGTTCCCGGGGGGGAGGGGGGTTGGGTCGGGTCCTGGGGGTGGTCGCGGGCCTGGGGTGGGTGGGTGTTGTGGCCCTCATGGGTCTCGGAGCTGCATGATCATTGTTTCCATTGCATCTGTGAGTCTTCAGATGTGGCTCTTGGCTGGGCTCCCTTTCATGCTGCAGGTAGTCGTCCTGCTTAACACCAGCAAAAGGCAGGTGTTAAATCCCTGCTGCTACCGCGGCTTATCGCCTGTTTTTGGTTCGCATCGCAGATCTGGCAGTTCGTTGTGAAAGTGGTGTTGTGGTTTTTTCCTGTGTTTTTGCATGGGAACGCCTACTCTGCATCTCATTAGGGTTAGTTGGTGGTGTCCACCGTGGAGATACATTTTGGGGCAGTTGTCGCAGGAATACTGGCGATGTCTGCAGTTTGCACCCGCTTGTGAATGGGGTGTTAAATCTATCTCCACTTTTGATGGGTTAAGGTGGAGATAAATCGGCGGTAGGTCCTTGTGAATATACCCCCAAGTCACTTGCCATCACCTTGGACACCAACTGTACACTCAAGTAGCAAGGACATCATCAAAAAAACCAAGGTGGCTGGAGTTGTTCTGAAGAAACTTTGATATAGGACATCTTCTACAGAGCCAGGCAGGTGACCTCTAGTAGGCATAAGTAGGTAGGTTCAATGCTAGTACCCCTAAAAAGCAATCCTAGTCACATCATTGAGTCCCTGTTTGTGCCACCTGACCACTGGATTTGACTCCCTTAAAATGGTGTCATAGTGGTGTGGTTTGATTCACCCACAAATGCATTGTCTGGTGTGTAGCCTACTTTCATGTGTGTGTGAATTTATACATGACATTGAGCCATTCATGAGCACATGCAAGAATTATGTATATTTTTCAGGATCAACAAAAATGCTCTTTAGCTAAATACATTTAAAACCAAGTGCAAAACGCAAAGCAAATACTACTCTGCTGTCAATTCTTTTTACTTTACAACTCAATGGGGCGAGTTTCCATTGGCATGTCGCATATTTAGGACTGCGCAGTTACTTTGCAAGAATTTGCAAACAATGATGCAAAAACTATCATTCATGCGCATAGTTTTTTTCTTGCGTCTGTAAAAATCGTCCCCCTAACATACTTTGCAAGAGATTGTGAAGGTTAAAGAATAACAGTAATAGTTCAGCTAAAACTGTCGAAATGGGAGATATTGTTAACAAGAAGTTGGAGTCACCTGCTTTAGTTTTAGCTTGTGTATCTGCCAGTACATAACAACTCTGCATCTGTCTTGAATTTAGCAGAAACCTCCACAGGCAGAGAAAGAACTGCCTAGTGGTTTTAAACTTAAGTGCTAGTAAGTATTTTTCTACTTTATAAAACCACCGTGCAATTTGGCAGAATTGCCATTCTCTGCTCTGAAAACACAACCACGTCAGACCAGGAATGAGGTAACTCGACTGAGCTATGAGCCAGGAAGAAGGAAGAACATTTGAAAAAAGTAGAAATTTTCACAGATGGTTAGGACAATTGGGAGCAATGATTAGGAGGGAAGAAAAGAAGGGGGACGTCGTGAATGCAGGGAAGTAAGGGCAGAGATAATGAATGGGAAAGTGTGGGTAAAATGGTAGTGTAAAGTTGTTTTTTCACATTTTGCAAAAGGTGCCAATGTCATCAGTTTATATTTGTCTTCGTCTTCTTTTCCTGGTTTTTGATATAATTTAAAATAGGCAGCAACATAATTGTTCACTCTGCTGGAACCTAACAAAGCTGTAAAATGTATGTAGAATATTTATTTATGAAGCTCTTCTGTGCACAGTGACAAGTGTGTGCAGTATTTTGTCTGCAAGTTGAATATTTTCAGTTTTGCTCTGCACAATGACGTTGAGCAGAACTCTTCTACAAATCGGTTATTGTACAGGACCACAGTGTTGCATACAAATATGCGCAACATAAACTATTAAAAAATTCACAATTTTAATGCATGAAAATCAAAGTGAAAGATGTCCCAGCCTTCAGGGACCATAGTCCTTGGTGAATGTTACAAAACAAATGAGGTACGTTGCACACACCTTGAGGGGAGTGAAGTACAGGCAAATAATAGAAATAAAAGCGAGGCTAGGGAGAAACAACGGGGACAAGCATTAGCAAAGTCAATAGGTCTGCTTGCATTTTCAGTGTGAAAGCTGATCCGTTGGCTTTGCCACTGCCGGGGCGCAGTGCTGACAGTGGTAACCTGCTCCCTCCCTCTTCTTGCTTCTCTCTCAGGGCACCCATTAAACACCAACCTCCTTGCTTTTCGAGAGGAGTTTGTGCACCCTGTCCTGTAGCCTAGAATGATGTTCCTGGGCAAGGCACTGGCCCACTTCTTTCGCATACAGATTAGCCGGTAAGGCCACTTACTGCTTCTACTGCTCTCTCCCGTTCATTCACCCATGGAGAAAGAGTTAGACACGTCAAAGAGGAGACAGACTTGGACCCCTGACTATATTTCAGGAAACACAGCTCTGTAAAATGAGAGCATCCATTTGTGGATAATCAGCCACCATATTGGAATTCCATGTAAACGCAGAATCTCTAGTTTGTACACTGATGTTTTGTAAACATGTTTAGTAAATATGCATCTATGTATAAGATTATTGGTTGTATGCCGATCAATATTTAAAACAAATTACATGATTTACTTTTGGGTAGAGCAATTAGGATAAAATAATATAGACCTAAACTGCCTTTTTATTTATACCGTCTGAATAGAAATGCTATGTTGTTGCCGGTGGGATCACTGCAGTAATTAAAAAATAAAATTTCGATATGGCTGCTCTGCTCATGAAATGGTGATCAACATCTGTGTGTCATAACTATCACTCATCGTGAGTGTCTGTGGAAGCACCAGAGGAGGCGCCAAATGTCTGCTGTGGCCATTGCATCACGAGAGGATTCTCCTTCCAGTCATCACCGCCAATAGTTTTGTCCTTCGGCCTGGCCAACCCGTACTCTGGCACGAGGGTAGGGGCGTTGGGCGTTGCACGAGCACCACCAGGAGGAGGCAGCTGGAGAGATGTGTTGCCGTGGCGTGCACCATGCACTGGCTGGCATGCTCCTTTTACACTGCAGCCATAAGGATTTTGTTTTGTTTCAGCTGACATCTTTTCATAAATATTGTTTTCGACTTGCTTTATCCCATTACAGGATGCTCAGCATTAAGGGATACCATGCTGAGCCATCTATTAAGAGTTCAGCTGCTGCTCTGTAGTGGTCTGCTGCCGGCTGTCTTGTGCATTCGCTAAATCATGTGTTGCAAGAGTCGTGGTTTCTTTAGTAATGGACAGAGGAGACCAGTGTGGGCGCCGTGCCCCATTGTTCACGCACATTTGTGAACACTGGCGCAGTCAGTGCTTTAAATGGGCCGGTACTGTCCGGTACTGAGTACCGGCACTTTTTTATTTTGAGAGGGAGAGTACTTGCACTTCTCAAGAGTGACATGATACTTTTAATTGGAGAGTACCGGCACTTTTCAGGAACAAGCAGGTACTCTGTTACAGAGTACCTGCACTTCTATTTTTCCATTTCAAGCACTGGGCGCAGTGCATGCCATTTGTTAAAATGAGACCACCTAAGGAAATAGAAACATACTATTTCACAACAGTAAGTCAATTTATTGCAAATTTTAATATAGCAACTGTGCTGCCTGAGAAAAAGTTTTGGATTTTGCAAATCTAGACAATTTACGATAGAATCTATTTGGCGTCGGGCTGCGCATTTTCCTAAACATTGGGGGGATATTTATCAGGGGTGGGCGGAATTTGCGTAGTCGCGTTACGCAAATCCTCGCGAAATTGCTAACAAATTCCGCGAGCTCGCGGAACTTCCGCGAAATCGCGGAATTGCTTGTGCCGTCCGTTCGCGATGTGTTTTTGCGTGCTCGCGGGTAAATATATCGCTAACTTGCCCATGCGGTCGCTAATGGGCGCGGCCATCTTGTTTTCACTTGTCCCGCCCGCTCGCGATGGTATTTCCTGTTCCGGGTCGCGTATTGCATGCTCCCGCCCGTTCGCGATAAGGGTTTCCTGTTCGGGAACGCGTATTACGTGTTCGCGACGCTTTTTGCGTGCTCGGGGGAAATATCGCGCGAACTTTCCCATGCGGTCGCAATGGGCGCGGCCATCTTGTTTTTCACTCTATTTCTATGGTTCTGGGCCTGCTTTTCAATCCTCCCTCTATCTTTTCAATCCTTTGTTTCTGTAAACTTATTTTGGGTCTTTTTTGTTTATTATCTATCTCTCTATTTTCCTGATTCTATATTTTGAGTTTTCCTCTACTTTTTGTGTGTTTTTAACTACTTTTTCACACATTTTCTATTACCTGCTTTTTCATTTCTTTTACTTACTTTATTTAATTCCTACCTTTTCTTTTCCGCCCCCGCCTACCCAGAACCATGGCAAAGGGACACAGGGCTCGAAGTCGGAGCCAGAGCCGCGACCGCCTTCCTTGCGGAAGACGGCGCCAAAGAGGGTGCAGGCACGGGCCTTATTTAATGAGGCGGAGGTGGCCGCACTGGTTTTTTTCGTTCAGCGCCACCTCCCCTTAACCCTGGCAGCAGGCGGCAGGCCTGGGTCCGGGTACGGGCTCCGGGAGCGTCGTCAGCGGTGGGGCAAGGTGCGTCGGGCAGTGTTTCGCTGCTCTGGTGTCCGGCGCACCCAGAATCAGTTGACGCACCGGTGGTCCGATATTCTGGACCGGGAGCAGGACCTGCTGGACCTGCTAGGAGTGGAGGTCCCGGGGCTTGGTGAGTAGCTATTTAATATTACTACTTTGTGTTCTTCTGCTCTGTGTTATATATTGCGAATAATTTTTTTCTCCGACCAGCAAGAATGCTGCTGCTTACATTGCAGGTAAATGACGTTTAAAAATCGGTGATTGTTATGACACAGGCGCTCGACGCTACTAATCTTACTTGTTTGCAACTTTGCGCTCGCTTGGCCTGATGATTATGTAAGAGTTTACTTTAGAGAACTTAAGTGATGTAATGCTAGAGAGAGTAGTCCTTCCTTTGTCCTCGTGCCACTAAGAAGGGATAGTGGTGGATTGCTAGGTTTAGTTACTTATTAGTTGGTAATTTCTAAGTTGTGTGCGTGACGCATCCTCTGTCACGTCACGGGCTGCTGAGTGATGCTTACCCCAGTCCTTAGCAGAACCTTTTGTAGTTTGTTTACTGAGTGTTAATAGGCTTATATCATCACTAGCAGAACATTAGCAGCAACCAGCCAACAATTTGGTGTATGCAAAAATGTATGCATGTGTCCTCCATCTATGCATTTTTGAGGACTAAAATAAATGGAAATGCAGACTTACTGAACAATTGGCCCGTCTGGATTGGAATTGGTGGGCTAGGTCAGGTGGTAGTTAGGCTTGCTAGACGGTCCGTGAATCTCACAATACTACCAGTCGATCAGATAGGTCAATTTTATTGCAATTTTTGTAACCAAAAATGTTTTTGGTGCCTATTTTCAAATTTTTTATTTATTTCACACCAAACTTTAATTTTTGTCTCTTTCTTTATGGAATCTTACATGATCAGCAGCACCCAGGGACAAGAAGACGGGGTCGCAGGCGGTGGGCCCACAAGATCTGGACGATGCCTCCCAGGGACAGGACCGCTCCTCTATGGAGGGCTCTGCTGCTGGCCCCAGTAAGTCCACCAGTGGTTAATATTAATAATTATATTTCCTAAACTTTTCCTGCACCTTATTTTTTCCGAACTATTATTTCGGTATCCTGATTCGCATTTTTACAAAATCTTCTTTGCTCTATACTATCTGTTTCTAAATTATTGTTATCCCTGCCTCTAACTGCATCTATGACTCTCTGTACTACTACTATTAGTCTGTCTGTAGCCAAGCTTGCCCAGTTGCCCACTCTTTATTTCAAAAATTTTAAATTAAACTCATTCACCAATAGCTATAGCCATTGAGTTTCGGTTGTCCTCTTCTACTACTTCTAGTCTTCTTATTCTTGAGGCTTTTTGACAATTCCCACCAAGAAAATGCCCAACCAAATTTTAGAAGTTTAGATAGGATAGGACATACTACTACTGTTGTAGGGATTCTGCACATACTGAACTTTGCACAAGAAAATAGGTCGTTGGTGATGGGAGGTTGGACCTTCCTCACACCTCAATCGGAAGCCACCACAATCCCCTGACCGACTTGTTATAGTGTCTCATTACTCCGAAAGGCCCCCCCACCCCCAAAATACCCAATGAGTAGACAACCCAGACAACATAACACTCCCAACCTGTGTCGCGGAAGCAATGCACACCCTTTTGCTCACTCTTGTGTAAGTCCACACCAAATACCACCGAGTCTATGTAAGTTCAAAAGGTTTCTTTTTATTTCCAACTGACAAGCTCTGTATGTTGTATAATGCAGCAGCAACAGCAAAATGTATAAGATTAAAACAATAAACATTGTTACAGTTAGACTTACAAGTTACTTACAACTAAAAGTCCATAGAAGCCAAAAGGCGAGATCATGATAACTGAACAGTGGTGGGCGAACCACCCTCCCCTTGGTAGGAATCGAGTTTATATAAAATTCTAAATGGAGATGTGAGAATTCTGGGGAGCCCTCACCTTAGAATAACCTAGTAGTGGTGACATCATAAGCTCTGCAAAGCTCTGGTTCTTCTTATAAGTGAATCTTCCGTCTGTAATGAGAAAAATGGTGCGCGTTAGTATAGTGCAAGCATTTCTCAGTCGTGCCAAAAACTGTAATTTATTTTTTATGGATAAGCAATATGGACTAACACCATAACTCCATAACAAAGTCGCTTGTTTCTCGACCTTGTACGCAGTGCTCAGACAGTAGCAGTATGAGCTCATGTGGCCTCAAAGGCGTATTTCACAACAAGCTGCGAGGTAACTTGCGCAAAAATAAAAGACAGAGCTAAAATGGTTGCATGGCTCGGGGTAACTTAGCAAAGACTAAAATGACCCTAGGGACCATATAACACTACTAGTGTCTAGTCTACTACCTGATTTATACTAGTGATGTATGTTGTATATCTATTAACTTTTTTTCATTCATGCTATTGAAAAATAGGGGGAGGTGTATATGGCATCTGAAAAATGTGTAATGTTTTTTCTAGGCGTACTACCGACCACCAGTACCGGGGCCAGCGGTGAAGGTGACGCGGCCGCTGAGGGTGCAGGCGATGCGGCAGTTGGAGTAGCTGCAGGGGGTGAGCCAGCACCAGTGGCGGGCGGTGGTAAGTTATATTCCTAATCCTTACTTATTGACATTACACTCGCTGCAAGGGTGTAATGTATACTGTACTGTTGAGACTTAAGTAAGAAGTAGTTGTGAACGCCGTTTGAAGAAGACACCCTTTACTTAGCAGCATTAGCAATAGCATTAGCGACAGGAGTCTGAGAGTAACCAATGGCCTCTATCGGACTTCAACTCAGCTGTGAAATTTTTATGGAGACGAATAAAAGTCTGATCAGATGACCTTGATGGATGAGTTGAACTAAAAGGGAAAGAAGGGTGGAAGGAGGCAGGACGGGCGAGATTTTATGTTTATGACTGGCAGAGAAGGATACGTGGCATGCATGCATAGGTGTGTGATATGAATCAGATGCATGGGTGGCGGAATGCCTGAAACTCTCCCAAATGTTCGAGGCTGAGGTAGTGGGAGGATAGATACATACCACAAATGTTACGTACTGTGCTTGCTAGTGCTACTGTGCCACTATGTGTAGAATGTATTTGTCTGACTGCTTTGCTAAGAGTATATTTTACAATAGTCTTGTTTTTTCTTCTTGATATAGCTACTCCTAAAGTCAACCGGAAGGAGTTGGCAGCCAAGGCCCGGCGCCGTAAGCTGGAGGCCATACAGGCCGAATACCGGCGCCTCGTTGTTCTAGAGGAGGAGGAGGAGGAGGCGGCAGCAGCTGCAGCCTCCTCCAATGCCCCGGGCCCCAGACACCCCACCCCAGTCTTACGGCGTCACCGCCTGTCAGCCACCCTCCGCCACACAGGAAGAAGCACTGCTGCCCACCCCCACTGTGGATGCAACTGCCGCGCGCTGAAGCGCCGCGTGGCCCGGCTGGAGGAGCGCATCCGTGTCCTGGAGAGGCGAGCCCGCTGAGACCCCGTTAATTTATTGCCCCTTTTTTAGTTCTTATTTGGGTGGGTGGGAATCGGGCGTTGGGTTTTGGACTTGGACATTTGTTGGACTTTTTCGTTGCGGGACATGAACATTGGTTGGGGTTAGGGAGGGGGTGGGTCAGGTGTTGTGGGATTTTTTTACATAGTTTATTTTTGTTAGGGTATTAAATTACATATTTAGACTTAATATACGATGTGGTTAATGTTTTGTGGGTGGGGTTACTGTTTTACGTCACACGGTTTCCTTGCTGGTGCAGTGCCACAGCCAGTGTTTGATTTTAATAATTGGCTGAGTTACTAAGACACAAACAGACAGATGCGGTACCCGTCACTGAGGGACTTGTCCTACTAGTACTGTCAGTCTCCCCTGATAATCTATGCATTCTGCAACTGGACTCAAAGGGGTGTGTGAAATAGAATTAATGAAAAAAAATCAGTTATTAATTATGCCTCAGCCAAACCTCTTCTCTTACCTGTGCTTGATGTTTAACTTGGGCACGGCGATGGCTGCATGGTGGTGATGGTTTTCTTTCCCAACATGCCATGGGTGTGGTGTAGTAGTAGTAGACCCTGGCAGTAGCACTTGCAAATAAAAGAAAATGAGACAGTCAGTCGCCTGAGAGAGACTGTGGGAGGAGTAGTAGAACAAAGTACAGTACGGAACTTACTGCCAAACAATAATATGCCAAAATACAAGGAAACATAATGGTTGCGGGGATAGCCTAGTACATAGAGTTACAAACTCTAGCTGTGTCGAGTCACTCGACTAGGCCTACAGTACACCGTGGTCCGTGACTCGACACAAGCGTAACCGTTAGTGCTGTTTCGGATGATGACAAATCCAATCTATGATGGCATTTAATGCTGATGGATTCGGTTCCTTTGGTACAAAAAACCCAAATATACTGCTCATAGGAGGGTGGGCAAGCAGAAGAAGATCTGCGCCCTGCCTTGAAAATGCATTTATGTTGCTTTAGCCACATCCGCCCCAGCAAGCGTGTGATAAATTATTGGTGTACATTTAATTTAGTCACACCTCAATAAGCCACACAGCCCGGGGGAAGAGGATTAGGGTTTGAAGAATGGTTGGGAAGGGGGTGTTTTGGGAAAGGTTTGAGAAAGAAAAACAGTACGCATGGACAACAACAAAACACAATATTGGCAGAGAACCATATCCATAAATCAGTTAAGGGAGAAAAAGGAAATGCATGCATGATGATGATAACTTGATGGTTAATGATATTACTAACTACTACTACTAGACAATTAGACAGTACAGGGCAGCAGTATATTATGCTATTTGCCTTGCCTGTCTGCCCTCAGAGAGACCCGAATTACATACAGTTTCTGTTCTTTTGTACCCGCCCGGGCTTAAAGATAGCAAAGAAAAGTCCAAAAATGCTGTAGGGATGAATTGAATTATATAAGCAGAGAGCAAACATAAAAACAACTACACACAGTAGTAATGATTGAAGACAAAAAAAAGAATCGAAATGTAAAAGATGATGAAAGTTGATACTGTCACTGTATGTTATCCTGGTCAAAATGGGGAGTTGCATCTCGGCATTCGTCTTGCTCCTCCATCCCATGGACGCTCCGGCCATCAATCTTGCGTGACGCCACTGCCTGCCTGGCACATGTAGATTCATTGGTAAGGTAAGTGAAAGTTGTTTTTCCCAGTCTAGCACAGGGTAAGGGCCGGCCTGTAATTGCAGATGGGAAAACCAAAGGGATATTGAAAAATCAAGTATAAAAAAAATGCCAAAATTACGGTGGAGTGCAACAAGAACACTTTCAGAGGCGGCATGGATTTGGATACATCATGTCTAACTTAGTCTGTTTCCAACATTAACCTCCAACAACAACAGGACTGAGCAGGCCCACGGCACCCGTGACACATCCTCCATTTAGCGTACCTTTTTGGACAGAGGCAGACAAGGCAGATATACAGCAACATAGCATTTTACAAACTAAGTGACTAAATCAATGCCCCGCTGTCAGTCATACCATACCACCACACTCGACTCCACCACTACACAGACATGTAGGTCTGCAGTGGTTGTTGTTGACTTGGTTACCTTGTTGTAATGCACTCATTAAACGCACTGAGTTATTCCATCAATCATCTCGGATCGTACTGAGTGACTGGAGTGCGAAGAGATAATGTCACTGTGGTCATCATCATGGTGTGTTGTCCAACTCAGTGTGCAGTAGTGTACAGATTGAGTCCCCTTTCCATATTCAAAATGCAATGGATCGGCCTGCAGTAGAAGTAGAAAATTGTTATTGAAAAACCATATTGGGAAGAAACATTGCATTGGGTTACTTTTAGTGTGTAGATTAGATAATAGTACACAATGAATTACCTTCATGCACTACAGTACAAACAACAACAACACAAATCACTCAGTCAGCGTCCAATGCATGTCATCATTCATTACCTGTTCCTTCTCATCTTCAGTTAATGGGCAGTCTGTATCGGCTCTGAAAGGGTGATAGCTATAGTAGTCATCATCATGTTCCACTTCTTTTGGCGAGACTCAACGAGGCAAGATTTGGTTTTCTTCGATTATGCTACATCCAATAATCATCTGGCTTGAGGGCAATACATTTAGGTCGATTCAGGAGGATGGAGGAGCAGGACTCGGAGGAGTGGACTGAAATGCAGAGAGCTGAAACTCATAAGGCAATAAAATAAGAAGACGGTGGTGATGGATTTGTTGTGATTTGAAGTTTCCAAACAGAAAGACAGACACAGAAATAGAAGTAAATAAGGGAGAACCACAGTAAGAACTGGAAGCCTAGTTGTCACCGTCAGGGAAGTATAGCTCGTCCTCAAACTCTGGAGGTTCAACCAGAAGTAGGTAATCAGCATCCAACACGCTACTTCCATCACCTGAGCCGCTGTCCTCATCTTCCTGCGGTGATTCATGTATTGTATAATTAGGTGGTATAAATTGCTGATTCATTTTGATCATGGTTAACCTCTCCACGTTTATGGGTGAGAGACTGGTCCTTTTCACTGTTACAATGGAACCAGCAGCACTGAAAACACGTTCAGAAGAGACACTTGCGATAGGGCAAGCCAGATAGTTGATCGCCAGCCTGCTGAGCACTGGCCATTGGCCCCTTTTGCCATACCAATACCGCAATGGGTTTTGATCAATGAAGACCTCTGTTGGGTCATCCAGGTAGGCCTGGACCATTCGGTCAATGTTCAGGGGTGCTAAACTTAGTGCGCCCTCTTTTGTCTTTGCATCAGCACTGGACCTAGCAAGTCCTTGCTGTAAATACCAATTCTGTGCCGTTTGTACTGGGGCTGAAGATGATCCGGTTCTTGCTGTTGTCGATAGTGTTGGTGACAGCTGTGAACCAAATGCACTGCCCACAGGCTCTGAAGTTGAACTTGAACTTGACGCAGGATGCCCTGCTGCAGTACTTGATGTGGGTTTGAGGCCTTTAATTACCAGCCGTTCATTTTCCAATGTACTGGCTGCCTCAGCTATCCAAGTTTTGTACCGGGCAACATCCACTTCTGAAAAAGGGAGTAATGTCTTACTGTGCAGTGCCGCTTTGTACCGTGGATCCAGAATTGTGGCACAAATGTAATGTTGTTGTGACAGAATCTTATTTTGCACCCTTGCATTTTCACTTAAGCGACATGATAAGCTCTCCGCCAACTGGTATGCTTCTTTTTTTCCTCCACACCTATGTACGCTTCACACACCCTCTTCAGCTCTTGCTCTAGCATGTGCAACAATGGGATAGCTTGGCCCATAGTACAGTCCTCCTTGCTGACTTCACGTGTGAAGACCTCGAAAGGAAGAAGCATCTCTGTAAGAGATTTAACTAGGCACCATTGGTCCACCTGAAGGGTCATGCCTTTCACAGCAGCATCCGCCCTTTGCATGACATATTCATTGATTGGTCTGTACTGCTCAAACAGACGGTCAAGCATGTAATACGTTGAGTTCCAACGTGTTGCCACCTCCTGGATCAGTGCTTTGACTGGCATTCTATAGTCACGTTGAATGATCCGCAGCTGCTTCCGGGCTTTAAAAGAATGGCTGAAATGCGTGCATATTCTGCGGCAGGTGGTCAGTAAGTTGCTGACTATGGGTTCTTTTTCAGAAAGTCTTGAACTATAATGTTAATGCAGTGCGCCAAACACGGGACCCTGAAATACTTACCAAGCGTCATGGCCTTAAGTATATTACTGCCATTATCCGTGGCAACAAAACCAATGTGAAGCCCTCTGGGGCGCAGCCATTCAAAGACCTTGTTGTTAAACTCTTCCAAAAGGTTTTCAGCAGTATGAGATTTCTCCATGGCGAACATGGCTATAGTTGCATGTTTCCGAGAAGCATTAAAAATTGCAGCTGTGTCAACAGCACCTACTTCAGATAGCTTGTCTCTAACCCCCACAAAGAGACCCAGTGTGCAGTGATGCACATGTAATCAGTGGCTTGGCAACTGGTCCACATGTCTGTTGTCAGGTGGATTTTGTGAACAGCACTCTGCTGCAAAGCTTGTCCAACCAATTCAAGCACATCATGATGTAGTGCTGGAACAGCAACTCGGGCAAAATAGGAACGGCTGGGAACCTTCCATTTAGGGCAGATGGCCGACACAAATTCAAGGAAACCCACCCCTTCCACAAATGAAAAAGGGAGAAGGTCCAGCGCTAACATTTTAGCGAGCTTCGCATTGTACAACCGTGCCGTTGGGTGGTTGCGTTGGTACTGCCCCTCCGACCAAAGCATGCTGTCAATGGTAGGCTGGAATATTTTCCTTACTGCTGCACCTTTCTTCTTTAACCCAGCTAGGCTCAACGACGCTGCACTTTTGCTCATTGCAGTGCCCGGTTGCCTTGCTGTCTCATGTTGACTCTTACTACTGTGCCACTGAGATGTTGCTGAGGATGCGGGCGTTGCCAGTACACTGCTGGGGGTAGGGCTATAAATGTCTCCCTCTTGTTGACCTTCCTCCGCGATCATATCTTCCCCTACTTCTTCATCCACAACAACAGCAATGGGTCCAGTTTTACTTTTTTGTAAGTGAAGTAGGTGAGCCTCCCACCTGATAGTGTGGTGTTTTTTGAGATGACTTGTTTGTCCTCCGGTACCATAGTTTGTACCAAGCTTACCCCGCCTAACAGCCTGCCGACAAATTGAGCATATAGCAATGTTCTCCTCCTTACTGCTAACCGAAAAGAAGTCCCAAACTGGGGAGGAGAACTTTCTGGCACTGCTGTAGGTGCCACTTTCAATACCAGATGAAATGGAGGGTGTGCATGGAATTTGACTCTGTGCACTTACATTACCACCACCTACTGAGGTGGTGGTTGAGCTTGATGTAGGTCCCTGCCGGGCCTTTGCAAAGGCAAATATGGAAGCTGGAGGTCGTGTTGGCGTTACCTGTGTTGGTGGTATCCGTGCTACATCCCTCGCAGCGATTTGGGATAGTCTAATAATGTTGGTCTCCATCTCCGCAGGCCCAGGAGTGATGTTCGTGATGACTGGCTCTTCATCATCATCACCCCCTCGTCTAAATCGACCTCCATAACTGTAAGGCTTTCGGGAACCTTCCTTTTCACTAGCCTTGTCTTGTGGTGTGCATCACTCTCAGGCTGAGCTGGTGGCTTCCAAGTGGCATCTAGATCATCAGAAGCGGGGCTTGAAGAAGAAGTTGATGTACTAAGCCTCCTTTTCCTTGCTGGGGGTATGGAAGACACTGGATCTTCTGGAACAGTGGCTTGCTCCTCTCCGCCTGCAAAAGCTCGATTTCCTGAACTGCCCCTACTTCAGGTGGAACAGCTACTATTGTGGGCTGTGGTTCCGGCTGTGGTTGCGTTTCCGGCTGGGGTTGCGTTTCCGGCTGGGGTTGCGTTTCCGGCTGGGGTTGCGGCTGTGGTTGCAGTTCCAGCTGCGGTTCGGGTTGCGGCTGGGGTTGCCCACTTATCTCCTGAGTTTGCGCCTGCGAGTGCGTGGATTGGGTACTACTTTGCGATAATGACATTTCAACATCACTGGTCGTTAGTAGACTGGCTACCTCTGCCACAGTCATGGGCTTGGGCCTAGGTTGCTGGGGTGGGGCCACTGATGCAGAGGTGCTGCTCCCAGCTTGGTCCCCGCTGGACACCGCTGCTGCAGGCGTACGTTTTTTTTCCCAAAAAACACATCGGCCGGCACCCCAGTCTTGGCAAGTGCCACTTCCTTCTTCTCTCCCTTCTGACTGGCAACTTTATTGCTACTGGAGGACCTTGTATCTTTCTTTGGGGCCATCTTCTTCAGATGTCAGCAGGACGCAGGTGCACAAGTTGCAGAGATGTCTGTGGTCACACGTGGACGTGACGCGCAGCAGGACTTCAGCCTGGCAGTACAACGGGTGATGTTGATGATGACACCTCCTCCTCTGTCTTTTTGTGCACCTAAAAGCAAAGAAGCCAGGAGAAGAACATCAGTGAAACGTTGCATTTGTTGTTGTGGTTCAATTACTAGTAGTACAAACAAACAAATAAAAGATATAAATTAGTGTAGCCATTTGTGAGACTGTCAACAAGGGCTTTCCTGGTATACTGTGTACACTGTCAGGACAACCAAAATACAAATGTAATACAAGTGGACCCTGTTTGGCAATAAATTATTTGCTCATCACATCATTCAGGGAGCTGCAGCTGGCAAAGGGGATGGATGCAAGCAGTAAGCCAAGAGGAAAACCATGCAGGCCTAAATGGCAAAAGCAGCACACTTATAACTCCCACCAGAAATGGCCACCAGCCACATGGAAACTCACAAATCACAAGCAACAAGCATGAGGCCTGGAAAACAATGTACTGAAACAGGCCTACGATAGCCAGGCAAAGGCTGCATGGTAAACCACACTGCTTTGTCTGTAATGTAATGCAATAAAATGCAAACACGAAAATACACAGGGCTAAACAAGGCCTGCAACACACCACACACAACTAAGGCATGTAACACCCCCAAAAACTGAAATACACCCCAAAAATAAATCCACTTTTTGCAATTCAATCCAATGCCATGCATGTGCCCTAAATGATGTTTATATTCAACAGAACACACAGAAACAGTTGTTTCGTGCACCCCTGACTACCTCTGGGCCCACTGGATGAAAGGCCTGTTGGCAGACTAGGCTACAAGCTTGCAGGCCTATGGCAAAAAGCACACTACCTGGCTTCAAAATGGCCGCCAGCCTCATGGCCAGGCCCACAACAACAAGAAACTGAAGACAGACAATGCAGGCCTATGGCAAAAAGCACTATGCCTGGCTTCAAAATGGCCGCCAGCCTCATGGCCAGGCCCACAACAACAAGAAACTGAAGACGGACAATGCAGGCCTATGGCAAAAAGCACACTGCCTGGCTTCAAAATGGCCGCCAGCCTCATGGCCAGGCACACAACAACAAGAAGCCTAGGTCACAAAGGAAACACATGCAGGCCTATATGGCAAAAAAGCAGCACACTTAATACTCCCACCAGAAATGGCTACCAGCCACATGGACACTCACAAATCAGAAGCAACAAGCAGGAGGCCTGGAAAACAATGTACTGAAAACAGGCCTACGATAGCCAGGCAAAGGATGCATGCTAAACCACACTGCTTTGCCTGTAATGCAATAAAATGAAAAAACGAAAATACACAGGGCTAAACAAGGCCTGCAACACACCACACACAACTAAGGCATGTAACACCCCCAAAAACTGAAATACACCCCAAAAATAAATCCACTTTTTGCAATTCAATCCAATGCCATGCATGTGCCCTAAATGATGTTTATATTCAACAGAACACACAGAAACAGTTGTTTCGTGCACCCCTGACTACCTCTGGGCCCACTGGATGAAAGGCCTGTTGGCAGACTAGGCTACAAGCTTGCAGGCCTATGGCAAAAAGCACACTACCTGGCTTCAAAATGGCCGCCAGCCTCATGGCCAGGCCCACAACAACAAGAAACTGAAGACAGACAATGCAGGCCTATGGCAAAAAGCACTATGCCTGGCTTCAAAATGGCCGCCAGCCTCATGGCCAGGCACACAACAACAAGAAGCCTAGGTCACAAAGGAAACACATGCAGGCCTATATGGCAAAAAAAGCAGCACACTTAATACTCCCACCAGAAATGGCTACCAGCCACATGGACACTCACAAATCAGAAGCAACAAGCAGGAGGCCTGGAAAACAATGTACTGAAAACAGACCTATAATAGCCATGCAAAGGATGCATGGTAAACAACACTGCTTTGCCTGTAATGCAATAAAATGCAAAAACGAAAATCCACAGGGCTAAAGAAGGCCTGCAGCACACCACACACAACTAAGGCATGCATTTAGCACACAGCACAAAAACGGAAATACACCCAAAAATACACATTTTGCAATTCAATCCAACGCCATCCATGCCCCCTAAATGATGTTTGAAATTAAAAAATACATCACACAGCAAAGGAACAGTTGTTTCATCATGTTTCATCATGCACCAACCCATGACTAGCTCTGGGCCTACTGGCTACAGTGGCTACCCACCACTATATTTATTTTTAAAAATGATGAAAATTAAAAAAATTGTAATTGCAGCAACTGCAATGACCCAATCAAACAACACCAACTTACTTGTAAAATCTCAAATCGAAAAATCCTCAAATCAAATCAAATGATAATGATGCAGCAGACACAAACAGTGATCCTTCCAGCTCAAATCCAAGTGAAAAATGAACAAGAGATGGAGAAAGCACTGGGAGGAGCCTGCTGGAAAGGAACAGGAAGTAGTAGACTCTGTGGCACTTCCTCCCTCTCCCCCGCCCACAAAATGAAAAAAAAACACACCCAAATATCAATCTGAGGTTTTTTTCCCATGGAAATCATCAGTTTATAGAAGGTTTTATGCTGCTCGCGATATTATTCTTCTCCAGATTGAAAATTTTGCGTGTTCGGGATCGCAGGTTTACAAAGATCCCGCCGGAAATCCGATGGCGCGCCCGAATGACGTGTTCGCGACCGCAATCTCTCTCGTGGTGCACGATGGCGCATACGAATGACGTGTTCGCGATCGCACACTCTCGCGTTGTCCGATGGCGCATCGAATGACGTGTTCGCGATCGCAAACTCTCGCAGGATCGCGCGGCCGGCTACCGAAATCTCGTGGCGCCCGCGAACGAATAGGAAAACCCGTCGGCGAACGCAGGAATCCCGGTAAGTCATAATCGCGCACGCTAGAATGCATTTTTAAAGCGCGAACAAGAAAATAATTCCGCTTCGCCGCGGACCGCGGAATTGATGGCAGTTCCGCGCTCTCCGCGGAACGCGAAATTGTCCATTTTCCGCAAATTCCGCGAGCGGAGCGGAATTCAATGCCCAGGCCTAATATTTATGAGAGGGCTGCGTCATGTTTGTACCACGCAATGTGGTACATGCATGATGCAAACCTCTAAGTCAGATTTTTTAAGCCCGCAAAACCACTTTGCGTGGGTCCAAAAATCTGGAGTAACGCAATGCAGTGCAAATCGCTGAGTTGCGTTACTCTGCCCTGTGTAGGCGTTCCATTGGCATTGCTTGGGTGTTCCCACGCAACTCCCATGGATTTTGACGCATCCCCAGATTTACAAGAACTTGTAAGCCTGGGGATGCACCAAAATCTTGCACCTTCCCAGGGGAGGCCTAACGGGGAGAAATATTTCTATTACTCCTCGTTTCTTTCTTCTTTCTATGTGTGCTGCATTCTGCTGCACACGTAAAAAGAGGAATATGACTCCCAGGATTGTTTTTGCGCAGGAAGGTGCCCCTTTCTGCACAAAAACAATCCTGCATGCAACACAGGCACCCTTGCACCATGGTGCAAAGGTACCTGCGTTGGCGCTAGCCTGCCAAAAAGGCACCAGTGCAAAGGAAAGGACAGACATGCACCATATTGCCTTAAATACAGCACATTAATTTCTCTCATTTATCGAGAGGAAGACAAATTTAATCATTCAGTGGTTAAGAAAGACTTTGTTGTTGTTCTTTCATTTCTGCTTCTTTGTCCAGAGACTTTGATCGAATAAAACGTGCATTAAGAAAAGAAGCTAATGTGGGCCACGAAACCATGCAGTACCGATGTGAACTTGCAGAGCGTTTTGCTCAATCTTCTTCGTCCCTTAAATACATTCGAACGTCAAAAAATGGCATCCTGGTGAAATCCTGGAAGCAAGTCAACATAAATATATACAAATCACTTACTTTAACAATTACCTTAAAAATATTTTTACAAATATTAAAAAGTTAGTTAAACTTTTTTAGTTTTCCCTATACTTTACTATAGAGAGGCCCCACAGTCAGGGCAGAGATTTCCCTATGGTAAAGTATGCAGAGCATTAAAAAGTTTATTCGAATTTATAATAATTTAGGAAAATTACTTGTATGTGAAATATTTTTTTTATTTTTTTTTACATTTCTTTTTATTAAATTTTACACAAAAAGACAAACAGCAGAATACTTTGCTTGCATTCAGTGCTACACTATAATATCAGCGAGCATATCAAAGAGTGATCATCAATCTCATACATTGTGATTTGACGAATGTCCAACTGTTAGTTGACTTCTGCTCGACCTGCTGTAGCACCTTATTTCCTGTAAGTTTCCAGGTGACTTCAGGCTTTATAGAAAAAAAAGAAAAGAAAGCGGATAGGGAAACATGATGGGGGAGAATTCTGAGGGGGAGGGGGGAAAGAGGGTGCTCTCTGGTCCTCCCCGCGTTATTAATGGCATTTGTAACAGCTAGTACAGCGCTTTCGTGGGAGAGTTCCCGCAGCCCATTTGGAATGCCTATGTCCCTACAAAGGTGGTCTCTCTACTCTCGAGAGGGTGGTAGTCAAGATAGTGTTGCAGCGGGGCCCATATGTCCTTCGGGCGTGACTGTAAAGGCATTAACTCCCAATAGTCAGACAACTGGTTGTGGCAGAACGCTGAGTCCCTGAGCCATTCAATCACTCTCGGGCTACGCTTGCGGCCCCAACAGATCGCCACTCTTCGCTTTGCTAGCAAGAGTAGCATTGCTACCATTTTTCTGTGTTCCACAGACACTTCGCGTACATATCCTAAAAGGGCCACCAGAGGGGAGCGCTCAAGTCTGCAGTCAGTCGTTGCATCCAACACATCAAAGGTGCCTTCCCAGAATCTCGCTACCTCTGGACACTCCCAGGCAAGGTGCAAGAAGGAGGCCTCCTGCGCTCGGCAGCGCCCACACTGTGCATCCTCACATAAGGCAATTCTGCTCAGCCACACCGGGGTTCTATACAACATATGAAGAAACTTGAAGTGGATAAGTGGCAGCCTGTAATTGGGCGACATCTCCTTTATCTGCGTGCAGCAGTAAGCCCATGTTCCCTCTTCAAAGGGGTCCCCCAGGATCTCTTCCCATTCCCGCTGCGCAGATGGAACGCATATCAGAGCTGCGCGCTGCATTCCGGCGTACAGACGAGTGATAAGTTTCTGTGGCAAGGGATTCACCAGGAAATCCTCCAGCACCTGAAATGTCGGAGGCGACACTGGAAAGGACACAAAAAGTGCCCGCATTGCTGCCCTCAGCTGATAATATGTCAGCGTGTCCAGCATTCCGGTGTTATCATTCCCGAGCGCGTCATCTAGGGTGATGAATACCCCATCAGGGAACGCCCGCCCCATTGTGTGGAGTTATAGCTTCCTCAGCCTTTGGCACATCCCTATCTCCGTGGTAAAAGGCAGCTCAGTGTGCCTGGTGAGTGGTATTGAGGGGGCAAAAGTGTCTCCAAACGAGCCCTGCGTTTAAGTTCCTGCCACGCCCACACTATATAGCCTACCATGTCAATCTCGGCTCGGGGTCTGTGTTGGGGTCCAAAAATCACCATGTGCAGTGGAATTGGAGCCGCTCGATCGATCATGGCAGTGTGCGCCATGAATAATTTCGGGTAAACCCAGTGGTACCCAAACTGCGCCTGGGCGCAGTTGTAGTACAACTCCATATCTGGGGCTACCATTCCTCCCTGCTCGAACGGTAGCGTAAGAGTCTCCCACGCAATACGAGTCTGCTTTCCCGCCCATGCTAAAGAAATTAGATTCGAGCGTAACCGCCGTTTGAATTCAGCAGTTAGGGGGAGCGGCAGGTTAACAAATACATATAGAAACTTGGGGAGAACTACCATCTTTGCGATGGCCAGTCGGCCCGCCAGTGAAAGTGGGAGAGTCTTCCACCTCTTTAATCTACTCTCCAACCAATCCCTAAGCCTGCCGAAATTGTAGCTCCATAGGTCTGCAGTGCTATGACTGAGCCAGATCCCCAGGTTTGTATGTGAAATATTAGTGTACATTAATGTATATATTGATTTTGGATTTAGAACACAATAAAATAAATGGTACAGCACTATTATCTTAGATTTTGAAGCAAATCTTTAATTAATTTAAATATATTAAATTAAATAAAACATATTTTTCAGAAGTTTAAATTAAAAAAGTCAAATTAAAAAAATCTATTCCTGTTGTAAGTGGCCCTTTCTGCAGGGTTATCCCCAAACCTTTTGGTTCTTCCTCCTATTTTTTCCTGACCTGTGTTTGTTGGCTGTAGAACTCTGGGCACTTTACCACTGCTGATCAGTGCTAAAGTGCATATGCTCTCTGTGTAAATTGTTATTGTGATTGGTTATCCATGATTGGCGTATTTGATTTACCAGTAGGTCCCTAGTAAAGTGCACTGAGTGTACCAGGGCTGGTAAATCAAATGCTACTAGTGGGCCTGCCATTAACGATAATGGGGTAACCCTATGCCCCTCAGAACCTGGGTATATACGATATATAGAACAAGTGGTTCTGTCGGGAATAACAATTACTTTGCTCAGTTTATATAATACAATTTAAACTCTCAATTTTCAAATGCAAGTAATGATACAATTTCAAGGAACACACCACAAAAGCAAGACAATTTAGCAAACATAAAGTTATTTACTAGGTTATTTTTACAATGAACAATGGTTATGGCTGTCAACGACACATTAAACATACGGCGATGAAATAGTGACTATAGTGCAGGATAAGTGACTTGTGGTGATACGTGAAAAGTGCTGTACATGTATAACCAACACGGGTGACACATAAATGGTGAAAATGACAAGTACTATTTGTTCATGTCCATTCCTCAACACATGAATCCCAGACCCTAGTGTTATTTTATATTCGGGTCAAGGAGACTGCATGGACTAGTATGACAGTAATGTTGACGTTTTGACCCTTGGAAATAGCGCAGCTTATTAGGCGTCAGGGGCGGGTCTTCATCAGGACAAAGGAAAAGGGGGGAGAGACAGCCGCAAGCAATCGATGCGTGGGAACCTATTGGATGGTTGGTAGAGATCCGAGTAAAACCTTTTACGTTGAAGTGTCAGATTGAAGAGACATGGAGACCCACACCAAAGGGTTGTGGTCTGAGAGTAAATGATACTTTCGGTGCACGTAATCTTCACCAGCCGGTTGAAGACGTGCCACTTCATAGAATCAAGGGTGCCGCCAAAGGCGATCATAAACCTCGCTGTTCTTCAAGTTACAAACAGGAAACTGCTGGAGTCGTTGTTCTCGGCCGGCTGGTGAAGATTACGTGCACCGAAAGTATCTTTTACTCTCAGACCACAACCCTTTGGTGTGGGTCTCCATGTCTATTCAATCTGACACTTCAACATAAAAGGTTTTACTCGGATCTCTACCAACCATCCAATAGGATCCCACGCATCGATTGCTTGCGGCTGTCTCTCCCCCCTTTTCCTTTTTCCTGATGAAGACCCGCCCCTGACGCGTAATAAGCTGCGCTATTTCCAAGGGTCGAAACGTCGACATTACTGTCATACTAGTCCATGCAGTCTCCTTGACCCGAATATAAAATAACACTAGGGTCTGGGATTCATGTGTTGAGGAATGGACATGAACAAATAGTACTTGTCATTTTCACCATTTATGTGTCACCCGTGTTGGTTATACATGTACAACACTTTTCACGTATCACCACAAGTCACTTATCCTGCACTATAGTCACTATTTCATCGCCGTATGTTTAATGTGTCGTTGACAGCCATAACCATTGTTCATTGTAAAAATAACCTAGTAAATAACTTTATTTTTGGAAATTGTCTTGCTTTTGTGGTGTGTTCCTTGAAATTGTGTCATTACTTGCATTTGAAAATTGAGAGTTTAAATTGTATTATATACACTGAGCAAAGTAATTGTTATTCCACAGAACTAGTGGGCCTGCAGCACTGATTGTTCCACCCACATGAGTAGCCCTGAAAAGATGTCTCAGGCCTGCCACCACGGTGCCTGTGCGCAGTTTGTTAACTGCCATGTCGACTAGGCAAGTGCACCCACTAGCCAGGCACTAACCTTCCCTTTTCTTACATATAAGGCACCCCTAAGGTAGGCCCAAGGTACCCCCCTAGGCAGGGTGCAGTGTATGTGAAAGGAAGGACATGTACTGGTGTGTGTAACATGTCCTGATAGTGAAATACTGCCAATTTTGTTTATCACTATTGAAAGGCTATCTTGCCCCATAGGAGAGAATGGGGAATGCTTTGTAACATTTTACAAGCATATCTTCCCATAGGGATAAGATAGAAAAATGGAGTTTGGTATCCCTGAACTCAGGATTTCTTAGCACATCTTTTAGTAAAGATGGTTTTTAAATTGTGTGTTTGAAAATACCACTTTTAGAAAGTGGCTATTTTCTTGTTTATCCACCCTGTGCGCCTCTGCCTGTTTGTGGATTGACTGTCTGGCTTTGGAGTGACAGGGGCTGGGGAGGTGCAGTGGCTCCAGGAGTCTGGATGAGTCAGCACTAGGCTGAATAGGCCTGATCTGCATTTGGAGTGGTGGGAGGAGTAGCACCTGTACCTGAATAGGGCTGTGCCTGCCTTCCACAATGCTAGCTCCTCCCTCCTGTGGTGTGTCTTGGGCCAAGGCTCACACTGACAATGGATGTTGTTGTGCACTTGCAGAGTGCCCCCCAGAACTGCTTTGAACTGGGCCCAGAGCCCCTTGCACAGAGAGAACAAAGACATTTTGGGGTATAAGTATCAGACCCAAAACCCCAGACTTTAGATCATTCCTGGAATTCAAGAGGAACCTTTGCCAAGGAGAAGAGCTGGAGAGACTGAGGAGAAGTACTGCCCTTGCTGTGTGTCTGGGGTTGGCCTGCAGTTGCTGTTTCTGCCAAGGAAAGGAGAAGGACTTTGCTGTGTGCTGTGTCCCCTGCTTGAAGGAGATCTCCAAGGGCCTGAAGTGTGCTGGCCTCCTGTTCTGAAGTCTCAGGGACACAAAGACTTCATCCCCAGCTCCCCTAAACTCTGCTGCTGTGAGTTCTGACCTGCCAAGAGGTGCCTGTGCCAGTTTTGGGCATTTGAAGGTTGTTGCTGCTGTTTGGGAGCTGGAAGAAAGACGAAATGTGAAGAACTGCTAAAATCGACGCATCGAGGGATCGTGGCTGAAGAGGACCGACACAGCGCCGCTCGACGCCACCGCATTGATCGCCGACGCATCCCGGATTTCCACACATCGTACCTGTGCGGGACGCTTTCCCAACGCATCACCTGCGAACCGGAACCGTCACGAAGGATCGACGCATCACTCCCCATACAGACCGGATTCAATGCAACTTGTCCTCTGCGTGTCGCAGAACTGTTGCATCGCCTACCCAAGGTCTCAGGAGTGTAGCATCTCTTTTTTTTCTGATGCTGAGGCTGTTTGGCTTGTGAACTTTGGCGCATCTACAGGTACTTTGGTGAAAAGTCATGCATCCATAGTTTTCTATGGTACAAGTTCTTGAAACCTTTTTAAAGTCATATTTTTAACTGTGTATGTTGGATCTTTGTTGTTTTGGTCTTGTTTAGTTTAGATAAAGATACTTTATTTTTCTACACTGGTGTGGTGTCCTTTTGTGTTGTTTTCACTGTGTTACTGTGAGTGTTGGTACAAATACTTTATACATTGCCTTTGGGATAAGCCTGTCTGCTCGTGCCAAGCTACCAAGGGGGTGAGCAGGGGTTATCTAAAGTGTGTATCCCTCTTACCCTGACTAGAAGCAAGGGTCCCTATTTGGACAAAGGTACCTACCTCTGCCAACTAAAGACCCCCATTTCTAACAATTCCCACCTAAAGTAAACGATTCATTGCTTTTATTATTCAATAATAATTATTAGAAATGATGTATACAATTAATGTTACATTAATTTATACATTCAAAATTGTCAAAAAATGTTATAATTCAATTAATTTAATATCAAATTATATTTACCTTAATTTTAACTATAATAAATAACTTCATTGAATGTTATTTTCTATCAGTATTATTTAGGTTCCTACCTCCATTATCATTATATTCTATGGAAGGGTGTTGCTGTGCCAGTGGTTGGCCATGTGAGGTGCAGGACTTACTGCTGTTTCATTTTGTCTGCAGTAACTTATGCTCAGAAATGTTCTTCCATCTCCTGTTTTAACTGGTGTAAATGAGCAAGTCAACACTTTTGAGAAACTTTACGGTCGGATTTTGTGAATAGCCCAAAGTAGTAAAGTTATTCAAGAGTGTAAGAGTAAACTTTACATGTGTAGCTTGCTAAAAAAGGAAATTTACCCTTGCAAATAGCTGCATGCATCTTTACCATTTTTAGATTTCCACTACAGACAGCTTTGTCTGTCTGTTGTTCAGGCCTATTGTTGCCAATACTATACACATAATTCCAGTGGGCTTTGGGACAGCCACTGGATCATGAATGAATGGCTTTGTTGCCCGTCTGAGATATTTGCTTTGACTCAATGGCTTTAACCACTATGCTTGTGTCTGTCCTGCCCAAGAGCACTTCTTTCTCACTGTGTTCTGACTGGATGAGCTGTATGCTTCCACTGCTAATTTGATGGGACTCTCTTTAGGTCTAGCATTAGCCAAGACCTTTTGATTTTAGCAAAATAATAATAATACTATATAATACACTTACTTATAAAGCCTTTCATCCATCCCTCATCATCCATTGGTCTGTTGTTTTGTCATTCACATTTGTCTTCTGAACACTACAGCATACAGAATGGGGCAAAGGGTCTGCCTATTTCATCCATTTTTTAACTTCACTGTGAGTGACGGCATTCTGCTCTTTCACAAGGAGCACATCAGCAAACAAAGAACTTCCCTTCCATGCCAGGGACTACTATGGAACTGTGTTTTTGAGACCCAAAAAATATTGTTTTATTAGTTGCCATCCCTTCTTTTATTCCCTCCTTCCCCCGCTTGTTATTATTCTCCACCTCACCTCACTTCCCATCCCTCTCCCCTTCATCAGGCCAAGTATTGAGCAGCAAAGAGCAGTGTCTACCTTCTGATTGTGCTCTCTCGTGTTTCCGTCACTGAGCACTTTGAGATGATTAGTATCCTTGTTCTGAGGAGGTATTGTGTGGCAAATGTGAAATTGATTCCGAACTGCTTCCTTGCTAGTTTGTGCTCACAGGTGGGAGAAGTGTATTTGGGATTTGATGCTTAGTACTCACCTGCAACTTAATTTTGCTAGTATTTCTGTAAACATGCTTGCATTGCAGCTTGATTGCAGTCTAACCTAGTAGCTCGCACTAAAGCAACACAAAGGCATTTTCATTTAGATTTGTCTCTATTGCGAGCCAGATATAGCGGCTAAAATGCAAGTGATGGCCAAGTTGAAATTTGCATAAAATATTTCCACTGGTGGTGAACTACCGTTCCACAGATATCTGTACATTATATCACATCATTGTTGAAGCATTCAACAAATGTTACCCCACTGCATCAAAGTCTTTCTCTTGAGACTGCAGCCACAGCCTGAGAGTGTGAAAGCAACAAATTCTCTTGCAAAAATATCACAAAAGAAAACACATTCTCCAGCACAAGAGAAATGCTTAATTTGGTGTTTCTTTCATGTACTAGTCTGAATCTTTTCCTGCTCACTGTCAAAGACAGGCTGTCAGGATCTTGCAAGTTCTTCCATGCCAGTCTGAGGCCATAAAATGGTAGGTTTAGTCAAACACTACCAAAAGATGTGCTTTTTCATAAAAGCACTTGAATCTGGGAGAGTCATGTTTGTTACTAATGTTTATGTCATCATAATGACAGAAGTCATGTGCTTTGCAGATGGGTCTATTTTGTTATATAGTACGTCAGAACCCGCACATGTTCCAGACCTTTCCATGAAGGTTGTTTTCAGCTTCTTTCCAAATATTCCAGTTTTTGATAACTTAAATAACATAAGATAAGTAATTTGCTTAGGGTCACTGTATGGTCAAGAGAATAGCTGGTATTATAAGCTGGTACTCGTGGTGTTACATGTAACAAGCAAACTCGCTCTGCAGTCACCATTCTGTGATCTGCTTAGTGAACATTGCTTGTGAAGAAATGTATAGCTTTTAAAGCTCTGTGTGTAGCTTACAAGGCTCATCATAGACAGGGCCCTGCCTTGCTGAAGGAGAATCTGCGAAGGTTCACACCTGGGAGGATGCTTTGCTCTAGTTTTGCAAGTAATTTGGTCAGTCTCCCCTTCAAGAGCTCCAACCGGGGTGGAAGGAGCTTTGTTACTTGTACGGCTATGAATTGGAATAAATTGGGTCAGGACCTTAAAACTGCTACTTCAATTTTCGGTTGCAGGAAATCTTTAAAAACTTGCCTTTTTAAACAGTAGAAATTTCAGGTTTTTTCGGATCTATTTCACGTTAACGCCAAGATGCCTCCGGATATACGTTTCACTTAACAAGTTATCTCATTCATTCATAGCTGAAAAAATAATACAACTAAGACTGTACATCCTATAAAGGTGGTTTCCTACAATGTCAATGGGCTCAATAATAAAATTAAATATGGATCAATTTTAGCTTGATTAAGGGCATCCAACGCAAATGTAATATTGTTTTTTCAGGAAAGGCACCTCTAAATTAGTTTGTTCCAGTTGAGCATTCCAGGTTATATTGCCCATGCTTTCTTTGCATCTTTTAATGCCACAGTTAGAGGATTGGTCATATTTATTTCCAAGGAGCTGCATTGTGAAGTTCAGCAGGTATTAAGGGATTCAGGGGCAAGGTGGATCTGGGTCAGAACCTTGATACAGCAGCAGGTGGTCAATTTTTTAAGTTACTATGGCTTTATGACAATTCTACCATAGACCTAGGGGAAATATACAATATCACCTTGGGGTCAACCATGTTAGGGGAGATTTCAGTATTATTCAAAACGTTAGAGTCATTTGCTCTCGAGTTAACAAACAGCAAAATAATCCAGAATCCCTGCGATTTTTTAGAAAACTGATACACGATCTGACTTTAACAGACCCATGGCGTCTATTATTCAAGACTCAAGAAGTTTGGCGGCTTAACCTTGCTGTTTCTTGGTGATTCTATTTTTTGATATACAGCCTTCTGACTCAGGACTTTATGAGGAATACTAAACAGGCCCTTATCAAGGAGGCCCACGCAACGCGAGCAGTCCAAAGATCGACATCACCAGACTTTATTCCAGACCAGGTTCTGGACCGGATGGGGCCCTTAGAACCTTTCAACACAAGCACAAGACTCACCTTAGTCGCCTTTTGCTATGCTTGCCCTGACGAAGTTCAACCTTTGAACGAAACGCGTTGGCTGATGCTTTGCGTAAATCCCATGGATTGTTTGAAATAAAGATTTATATATTTTTGCAACGAAGACACTGATCGAGCTTCTTCATTGACGTTATATTAACTTGGGAGTGCACCGCTCCATTGTTTTCAAAGACCCATGGTGAGTCGATCATCCCCAGGATTAACAATTCACTTGTTTTTCAAAACGCTTCAATTTAGCCTCTCAAATTGATTTCTTTTTAGTATCACACTCAATGTGTCATATTCAATTACAATCTACTTTGGACACATCAATTCAAGCCCTCACACATTCAATACATTCACAGTCAAATTAGAGCTAAGTCAAGCTTGACAGAATTTAAAAGATCACTTTGCAGCGGCTGAAATCGTTAATTAAAATACTTACTTTAAAAAAAGCTATAAGGGAAGCAAACATGTCATTTAATATCTAGCATGGCTCAGAAAGCAAAAAAAATTGTAATCACAGTATAAAATCCATCTTTGAAACAGTCACACGCAAAGTAGTCACTCAGCTGGATCTAATCGCTGAGGTTTTTCTTAAGCATTAATCAGAACTTTGGGCCAGATGTACAACGCATTTTACCAGTCACAAACGGCCCATCAGGAGTTTGCAACAGGTAAAATGCATTTTCAAATGTACCAACCCTATTTTGCAAGTCAGTAACCTATTACCAACTCGGAAAATAGGGTTTACGAGTCGCTATAGGAAGGGGTGTGCCAAGGGTGTTCCTTCCTAATAGCCAGTCGCCCTGCTATGTGGGAATGTTTTGTGACCATGAATGCGGTCGCAAAACATTCGCAGTTTCCCACCAATTTCAAATTGGTGGTAAGCCATTCGCAAATGGGAAGGGGACCATCAGGGACCCCTTCGGGACCCCTTCACATTTCTATGGGGGCACCAACATTTCTTTCAGAGCAGGCAGTGGATCCACGGACCACTGTCCACTCTAAAAAATGAAAAGAAAACTTTTCATTTTTATTTTTGTAAAGGAGCCCATTTTTCTTGAAGGATAATGGGCTGCATTTCAAGAAAAATAACTGCTTTATTTAAAAAGCAGTAACAGATATGGTGGTCTGCTGACCCCAGCAGGCCACCATCTCAGCGAGTGCTGGTCAGTCCCAATGAGTTGCAAATTGCGACCTGCCTCAAGAATATTAATGAGGCAGGTCGCTTGCAACCCATTTGGGAATTGCAAACAGTGTCTCAGACACATCAGGTTTTGTAACTAGCAAATTGCAAGTCAATAAAAATTGCAATTTTCTGAGTCTCAAACCCTGATAGTCATACATCTGGCCCTTTATTCTGTAACAGAAAAGCCCACACTAGGAACCATTAATAGATTTTTGAAAACCAAACAATCAGCCGTTGTTGCACCTTATGTTAGCTGAAGTGGAGAATGCAATTACATCTCCCCCAAAGCAGCAGCGATGGTCTTGCTGCTGAAGTTTACAAATTATTCATACACCAGTTAGGTACATTTTTGGTCACTCTGTTTAATGAAATTCCTACATGTAGTGACATTCCCAGCTCTTTTTCTGAGGCAGTCATAGTTGGCTGTTTGAGAAAAGACAAACAATTGGAAAATCCTAATTCGTACCGCCTGCTTAACCTACTCAATTATGATCACAAACCTTTTACCAAAATAATAGCATGTAGATTGGCCCCACTAGCACAAACATTGATTCTTCAAAGACAAAATGGATTTCTACCGACAAGACTGATATCAAACAATACTATTTATTTATTTCAAGCAATCAGTTACTATTCAGTCAATAATATCAGGGCGGCCATTATCATGCTTGATGCAGAAAAAGCATTCAATTTGGTGCAGTAGGAGGTGATATTCGCAATTATGACTAAGGGCCTGATTACGAGTTTGGTGGTGTGGGAGCAGGACTACCCCACCGCCGCACTGCCAAACCCGTGTGTGCACCACCCGCCAGATTATGACTTTTTCAGTCACTAGCGGGCAGTTCTTTGGCGTTCCCACGGCGGTGCCTTTGAAATAGGCACTGCAATGGGAACGTCAAAGGTAGTACCTGCACGGCATGGACTGGTGCAGTCCATGCCATGCAGGTACTGGAAGTGCATGAACACAGGGGGGGACAACATTTGCCCCCTCCATGCACTCTATGGCCCAGAGGCGACAAGGGGCCCTGTAGGACCCTCTTTGTTTCCTCTCTGCCACGGTTTTCATGGCGGAGGAACCGCCATGAAAACTGTTGCAGAGAGGAACCTCGTAATATGTGTGTCCTGCCAAGCAAATTGTGGCCTCAAGACTGCTGCACCACCACTAGGGATCTCTGATCCCTGGCGGTTGCAGCGCTGCAATGGCGGTCCGACCGCCCTAGTTGTAAGAGGGCAACCGGAAGACCGCCACTGCAGCGCACGTCTGGTGGTTCATGGACAGCCAGACTCGCATTCAGTCCCTAAATTTATGTTTCCATCCAGATTCGTTGATTAGCTATGTTATATATATAAGAATGCCGAAGCAAAAATCATAATTAGTGAAAAACTAGCTGGATGGATTATGACTAATGGCAGGGCATGACAGGGTTGTCCTATGCTCCCTGTTCTTTTTGCATTATTTATTAAGCTATTAGCCTGTTCAATTCTACAAAATAGTAGCATCTTACTCTGGTTAATGGCACTGCAAAGTTAAAACAATTTGCAGGTGATATGATACTCTATTTTGCTGCAGAGGAAACAAATATTAAGAATGCATTTACCAAAAAATCAATCATTCAAAATTGGAAGTTTTATTTTTTAATGCCCGTTGTTTCTATCCATCGAAATGTGTGCTAATTTCTCTAAAAATCATTGCATTAGATATCTGGGGATCTATGTGGCAAAAGATTTTGCTGACCTATTTCGATTCAATTATATCTCAACACTGACTAAGGTACGCAAGTTATTGAACCAATGGAAGTTTCTAACACTCACTATTATTGACCGGGTTGCATTCAACAAAATGGCCATTCTTCCCTTGTTCGGCTTCATTTTTGCTAATTTTATGATTAAAGTCCTTTAGTCTTTTTTGATGAATTTGATAGAATGATACAACATTTTTTATGGCAAGAAAAAATACCTTGCACCAATTTGAGGACATTACAATTAGAAAGGAAAAGGGCAGACTTGCGTTCCAGAGAATTAAAATGTATTACCAGGTGCATTGTTAGCTATGATAGCCCGAGCCACAATTGCCAGTAATCATCAAAATCATTTTTATTTAGACATTATAATAAGAGAAGAAGGCTCTAAACTTTTTGCATTTTAAAAATACCAGGACTTCTGAAGCGAACCAGGTATAAGTTGCCACATATCATACTTTAAAGACTTGACACAGTTTGGAAGGAATTCAAAGTTTTTGGGTTTCACTTATCCCAATATCTAATCGATTGCCCTTCATTGGGGCTCCAACTAAATGCATCTGTTATAAGTAAATGGGAAAGAGTTGAATGTCCTAAACTTAAAGAATTTTTCAAGCTGGATCAGTAATACCATGGCAACAGTTAACCAACATTCACGCAAATATTACCTCCAATTTATTGTTTAGCTTTATACAAATTAGTAGTTTTTCCAATTTCTGTAAACAAGAGTCCAACTAATTAGCGAAAAGTATAAATAAAGTAACTTTATGTCATGTCTCAACGGCATGGGTAATGATATTGTATATTATGTCAGAAATTCTAAAGTGATACCCCCCTTTTTAAGTAAAATTACAGACACTACCAGTGATAAGATTGATTCAGTTCTTTGGAGGCTCTAAAACAGAATGAGCTGTAAAGCAATGTGAGCTGAGAACTTTAATAGAATGTCTCTGTTTAGTAAGTGGATGTTATATCATACTCTGCAGCTCATTCATACAAATGTACCCTGCACAGTGGCGGCTCGTACAGGTAACGCTGTGGGGCGGTGAGGCGGGGCGGGGGAGGGCCTGGGTGGGGGGGTAGTGGAGTGTGACATACGACGGGAAAGTAGAGAGTACGAAAATAAATAATTAAAAGCATTAACTCTGTGCTCGCAGCATGGCCGACTCGGCAATGCTGCGAGCGTAAAGTTAATGCTTTTATTTATGTATTTCCGTACTCTCTACTTTCCTGTCGTATGTCACACTCCACTACCCCCCCACCCAGCCCCGCCCCGCCCCGCCTTACCGCCCCACAGCGTTACCTGTGCGAGCCGCCACTGACCCTGCAGCCTGATCGGCATGCTTTAGATGCACAAATGCCAATGGCGATTGGCTAAACATATGCTTTACATGTCCATGACAACTTCTGAAATGTGCTTTTCCCATTTATCAGCCGAAAACTCAAGCTAACTTTACAACCTTGCTGTGCTGTGTTACAGGTAGTGGGCAGGAATGCGCTGTATTTGTTGGAATACAGTGCACTCCTGCCATTTTACCAGCACTGGGGCATTGTGGGCTGCCTTGCACCAACACAGGCACCTTTGCACCATGGATGCAGGTTGTTTTTGTGCAGGAAGAGACACCCTCCTGCACAATACACAATCCTGAGAGGCATTTTTCTCTTTCACAATGTAGCACACATTGAAAGAAGAAGCAAAAATGTGAAATAAAGATATTTCTCCCCGTTACACCTCCCCTTGGCGCATTCCCAGTTCTACCAGTAAATATGGGAATGCATTAAAATACGTGGGACCTGCGTAGGAACACCCAGCAACACCCATGTAACGCCTTCCCAGGGCAGAGTATTGCAATGTAGCGCAAATCATTCCTGATTTATCAAGCCATGCAGGGCCATGCAAAGTGGCCTTGCATGGCTTGATAAATCGCATTTTAGGGTTTGTGCTGTGCACATGCTACGCAAACCCTTGATAAATAGAGCCCACAGTTTTTAGGTAAAATGAAAATATTTTATAATTTTTTGCATTTTATTTCTTGTACTTTTTCAGTTTTTAATGTGTACATATGTCTCTCTCTCTCTCTATATATATATATATATATATATATATATATATATATATATATATATATATATATATATATATTCACTGAAAAAACCATAGGTTTTAGGGACAGTTATAGTTAGTTGGACATTTCACTCGTACAAAACCCGTGAAATTCCCCCGTTATAGTTAGTTCAGCTAACTATAACTCGCGCCTCCGCAATGCACTGCTGATGACGTCACATATTACATCACTCATGACATGGTCAGTGACATCACTGATGACATCACTGATGACATCTCAAACTTTTTCAGCAAAAAGCAGGCAATGATATCCTATGGAAGGAAATTCAAGTTACTGGTAAGTACGGTTAAAATTACTTTTCAGGATCAGTACTGGGCTCAAAGATGCAGCACTGAGGTCTCTCCTCATAACAGGTGAGTAAATCGGAATTCGTAGTTTGGCTGATTTTAGAGGAATATTTGCACAATGGTGAAGGAAGGCGGTGGGGCCTGAGGTGACATGTCTGCAAACACGCCCTGTGGCGCGTTTTAAGTTGGAGAATTAATTCCTCCTCAATCCCGAGGGTCCCTAGGGGCCAACTGGCCCACCAGATACCTCCAGTATGCGCCAGAGAGCTGCGTTGCAGAGAGGTGTTCAGAGGCCACGCCCCTTTTACAACACTCTGCAACGCAGCTCCGTGGCGCTTACTGGAGGTACCTGGTGGGCTAGTTGGCCCCAGGGACCCTCAGGATTGAAGGGGATTTAATTCCCCATCTTAAAACGCGCCACGGGGCCTGTTTGCACACATGTCACCTGAAGCCCCGCCCCCTCCCTTCACCACTGTGCAAACGCGCCCGTGGCGCGTTTTAAGTTGGGGATTAAGTCCCCTTGAATCCTGAGGGTCCCTGGGGTCCAACTATCCCACCAGGTACCTCCAGTAAGCGCCACAGAGCTGCGTTGCAGAGAGGTGTAAAAAGGGCGTGGCCTCTGTACATCTCTCTGCAACGCAGCTCCTGGCGCATACTGGAGGTTCCTGGTGGGCTAGTGGCCCCAGGGACCCCAGTATTCAAGGGGAATTTGTTCCCCTCTGCAAACGCGCCAGGGCGCGTTTGCAGAGTGGTAAAGGAAGGGGCGGGGCCTGCGGCACAATCGGTTTTTTGTTTTTCGAAGGGGGCTGTGTGGCCCCCTTCCTTTTTTTGGGCCCTGGGAACCCCATCCCCCAGGGCCTTACCCCTTTTTTTTCATTAAAAAAAAAAAAAAAACGGGAAGGGGGCCGCGTGACCCCCTACCGTGGCCAATTCCGGCCCCGGGGACCCCATCCCCGGGGCATGGCCACTCTTTTTATTATTTTTTTAAGGAGGGGGCTGCGTGGCCCCCTCCTCAGGCCTCCTTTTGCTCCGGGGACCCCATCCCCGGGGCAGGCCTTTATGTTTCTTTTTTTAATTATTTTTTTGGGGGGAGGGGGCCGCGTGGCCCCCTCCTGGGCCACTACTTGCCCCGGGGACCCCATCCCCCGGGGCTGGCCCTCTCCGTTGGGGACCGTGGGGGGTCCCCAATCCCCCACGGTCCCAGCCGGCTCCCCGCGTCCCTCAGGAGCCGGCATTGCTTTCCACATGGGGAGCTGCTGACATGCAGCTCCCCATGTGGAAAGCAATCTGCTTTGCTTCATTGAAGCGAGAGCAGGTTTCCCTGCTCTCGCTTCAATGAAGCAAAGCAGTTTGCAATGGCAGGACGGGAGCCGCGAGGCTCCCGTCCTGTCATTGCAAACTACAGTGTCCCGGGGGTAGGCACTGCAGGAGCCAGCCCTGGGGGGTGGCGGTCCCCAGGGCCATCAATGGCTCCAGGAGGGGGGCCGCGCGGCCCCCCTCCCATCCAAATGCACAGCCCCGGGGAGGTGGTGGTCCCCGGGGATCGGGGTCCTTAATGGACCCCCTAATTTACATGTTAGTGCCCCGGGAGGTGGCGGTCCCCGGGGCGTGTGGGGGCTCGAGCCCCCACACAGGTTATTTCAATTTTTAAAAAAGAAGCCCCGGGGGTGGCGGTCCCCGGGGCTGCGGGAGGGCGGAGAGCCCTCCCGCACCATTTTTTTTAAAGCCCCGGGGGGTGGCGGTCCCCGGGGCTTGGGGTGCCTTAGAGACCCCCCACATAAAACATAAACCCACCCCGCATGCCCACGGGATTTGGCCCACCCGGGGGCAAAATAGCATCGAAGCGCGGGAGACCGCGCTTCGATTATTTTTTTAATCGGCTGGATCCGCGCACCCAGCCCGTTTTTGCCAATTTTTGGCCCAAAAAAAAAAAATTGGGGGGAACTTGGGGGTCCTTGTGGGACCCCCTGAACAGGCCTAGGGGGTCAGGGTGTTTCTACCCTGCCCCCTTTTCGCGTTTTTCTCGTTTTTCTCACTGCTTTCTTGTGCCTCGGTTCTACCGAGGGACAAGATGGCTGCCAACACTTCCTGGTTTGGAGTGTTGACAGCCAATTAGCATGCAGCTCGTGATCGGGAGGGTGCGCGGATCCACCGCGGCCATAGATATCGAAACTTTTATTTTGGATTTTCTCAGCAACTACTGAACGGATTTACACCATTTTTAAAAAGGGTGCTTTCTGAACCAAGCACTACCTTTTTGCCAAATTTGGTGTAATTCCGTTCAGCAGTTTTTGCTCTAGCCTTGCATAAAGTTTCCTATGGGAAATTGATTTTTTCACTCTTATTTTTTGAATTTCTCCGCAACTACTGAGCGGATTTACACCATTTAAAAAAAGGTCGCTTTCTGAACCAAGCGCTACCTTTTTGCAAAATTTGGTGTAATTCCGTTCAGCAGTTCGGGCTGTAGCCGTGGCTAAAATTTCCTATGGGAATTAACATGGAGAAAACACGTTTTGGGACCCCCCTTTTTTCTCGGCCCCCGCTTGATGAATCACCCCGAAACTTTCAAGACAGGAGCAGACCGGAGCGCCCCACTAGTTTTGAAAATTTTGCGATGATTCGTCAAACGACGCCAAGCTTATTGGGAATAGAATGTTGCGGATTTCCTATGGATAATAGGTCCTAACTATAACTATCTACTGGCGACCGCCAGTAGATAATATATATATTTGCTATATTAGTTAAAAATAATATTTTTCACAAAAGTTTTACCTTATATACCCACTCGCTCCTGGCCTGACGATCTGAGAACAGAGCCTAAAGTATCTAAGGAAGTAAGAAACCTCAGAATTTCCATGGACTCCAAGCTATCAATGACAAACTAGCAAGATTAAGCTTCATTACTATAAAGACTCTGTGAGGCATCTTCCCCCACCTGGGATTTACATACAAGGTCCAGGCTACTATCTCTCTTGTTATATCTAAATTTCATGATGTCAATAGCCTCTACCACGGATCATCTTTAACAACTATGAAAAGACTACAACGGATTTGGAACTCTCCCGTCAGACTACTCTTACATATAATGGCACAAGCCCACATTTCCCCTGGCTTGAAGGCCCTACATTGGTTACCTGTTGGCAGGAGATCCACCTTCAAGCTACTTTGTATCACCCACAAAGCAATACATGGGACAGGGCCACTCTTCATCAGTAATAAAGTCACCAAATACATTCAACAAAGGAACCTCCTCTCTTGATTAGCACCTCACCTCAACACACTAGCATATAAGAGAAAGACCATAGATGGCTCATCCTTCTCTGTTCAAGCAGCCAAACTACGGAACTCTTTACTCCCAAACATAAGATCCACGGATAATTACCTTATCTTCAGAAGACTACTCAAGTGTTGGCTTTTCCCCATATAACCACCAACATAAATGTACAGCATATCCCTGTGTATATAAGCACTTATTTGAATTATACATGTGTACCTAGATATGTATATCCCTTTGTATAAATGTGTATAATAATTATGTTTAAAAATATATAGATATTTATTAGTTCTGCTTAACAAATGTACATATTACTTATGGTTATGTTATTCTATGTTTAACATGTATAAAGGTCACTGCATAAATAAGCAAATTTTTATTGTAACTATTCATCTACATTTGCTTCACTTTTGAAAGAAGGATAGATAAAAGCAAATAAATTAGCTTAAAATACAGCAACACTTGTTAAATACAACTTAAATCTAGATATATTACCTTTCATATACATTTATACCTTCCATGCACTTATGTATCTTTAATTTATTACTTTACTCCAAATTCAGCATCTCCAATGCACTACCCTATATCTCACCCTGTACCTCTCTCAATATATCCTCTCCCTCCACTCTCTGGCTCATCCCAAACATCATCTACTACTATGATCCCAAAAATAACACGTTCTAGACTCTTCTCTCCTCTACCCCTCCTTGCATCATCGCTAACGTCTTTTACTAGTCAGATCTCCCTAATAAGCCTTTCTAAACCCTTCCTTCTGACTCTTCCCCCCTCCGCCTACTCACCCTAAACCTCCTCCTGCTGCTATGATCTCAAAATAAACACTTTCTAGGCCTTTCCCTCTTCTATCCCCCACTATCCTTTTCAATCCAAATAACAGACTCACATGTCCACCGCCCAAATTAATTTTATATTTCCCTATACAAATTCACCACTAATCCTGTTTGGGTTCCTAAGTAGCGTGCTACTTGCCAAAAAGAGTTTTGAAGCCTCATCAGGGGTACCAAGCGCTATATAAATGGACACCCTTCCCTCTTCTATCACTCCACTATCCTTTTTCAATCCAAATAGCAGACTCACAGGTCCACCGCTCAATCAAATTTCATATTTCCCTATACTAATTCACCACAAATCCTTTTTGAGTTTTGGAGTAGCGTGCTTCTTGCCGAAAAGCGCTTCAATGCCTTGTGAGGGGTGAAAATAATAAGTTCACTGAGCAACACAATGTTTAAAAAAGTCAATTCAAGATAAAGTGTTCTTTCTTTGTCTTTTATTCTTCCTTCTACATATATGTTCAGATGTCTTCAATCAATCCCGTAGCCAACATGTGTTTTGTCATTCGATATATAAACCACTGACTTAATCAGGGCTGTTGGTAAGTCATCACACTGTAATATTCTCTGGTCCTATAGTCTTTAAAATTTTCCAATGTCGACATAAACCAATATTAAAATAGTTCCCAATGCTCCTCTTTATGTGTATATTATGCTCCAATAGTAAGAAGGACCATCATTCTGACTCTGTGGTCATCACCGAAAGGAGAGTACTCCTACCATGCGTGCGAACCGCCTTGTCAGTGGTAGTAACAGCTATGTAAACGCAATTACAATTACATATTTGTATATAAACATTCACACTTTGATATATATGTGTGTGTTTGTTTAAATTAGTAAATATTTATATATATTTTTAAATATTATTTAAACATATTTAATTTCCATTATATTAATGTTACATGTTAAAATTTGTAAGTTTTGCTTATTTAAACTAAAATATAGTAAAAAACTATATTTTTATATATATTTTTTATATTAGTGTAAAACAATATTTTTTTTCTCGATATTTTTGTACTTACCATTATATGTATGGAAAAACAATATTTTCGTGATTGATATTTTTGACACACTATTTTGGTATCACAATATTTATGATTTTGATATTGTGTCAGTGAACCATTAGGGCAAGTGTAACATCCTGGAAGTCTTTAATCATGCTTTAACAATGGTTGCTTTAGTTTTTCTTAGCACTCCAGATGACCACACACACATGACAGGCACACACTCAAAACAAACATATACCTAGACACAGGGCTTTAAGTGGGCCGGGGACTGCTGTTGCTCAGCAATGGCAGTTCAGAGAGCAGGCGCTGAGACAGGTCTCTATCGGGCTCTCCCTTTTTGCCCTCACCATGAGGGTGAAAAAATTAAATCTTACCTCTGCAGCAGAACCACCCTTCACTGCCTGTGATGTAACTTCAAAGAGACTAGCTATAGTTCTTGTTCTTATACAGGCTCATAATTTCAGAACTGAAGCATGTACAATATTTTATACAATGAGGCCATAGTTGTTGCTTATTTATCTTATGCAACTAACAATCATTGACAAAGCCAATAGTTCTATCTTTTTGCAGGTGTAATGTTAAGTGTTGTATTATATATCTGGATGCAATGACAGAAGCAGCAAAATAGTAGACTGGTGGCACATTATGCTAAACACAGGTTTTTGGCTTATGTGTTTTTAAGCTACACCTTTAATTACATTGACCACACCCCAGTGAGAGATCCCCTAGTTTTTTCATCCCTTTTTCATCCCCTCCATAGACACACACACTAAATGCACAGCTCTCACACTCACGAAAGAGATACACAGATGTGAGATGCAGACAAGCACACAGCAGAACAATCTCACAAAATACCACACGCATTTGATGACACACACCACCCACCAACATACAGACATGTTTTAATACTCAATGTACTTCTCTGGTGAAAAATATCTGGTTTCAGTGTTATAATTTCAGTGCAAGAAGCAGACAATCATGTGCACACTTGGGCAGGGAGACAATACCACAATTACTAGAACAGAGTGAGGCAGGAGACACTGAGGCCACACGCAGAGACAGGAGATGCTAATATAAAACACTGAGGCAGGAGACATTGGTGCAATAAAATGAGGCAGGAGACACTGATACAGCGCACTGAGGCAGGAGAAACTAACACAGCACACTGGATTAGAAGAAACACAGCACACTAGGATGTGAAATGCTGGCACAGCGCACTGAGACAGGTGAAACTGACACAACACACTGAGGCAGGAGACACTGAGGCAACACAATGAGGGGGCAGGTGCCAATATAAAACACTGAGGCAGAAGACATTGACACAACACAATGAGGCAGTCAACACTGACACACATTGAGGCACACTGGGATAGAAGAAACACAGCTCACTAACATACAAAATGCTGGCACAGCACACAGAGGCAGTGATCACTGACACAGTGCAGGGGATATGATACAGCGGAGTGTGATGCGCCATTATGTGGTGGTCCAGGGCTCCCACAACAAATGAAAGAAACTCACTTAAATATACATATTCACTTAGACAGACACAGCCTCACATATGCACATGGACTAAGTCTGGGTAGTGAACTCCGCTCTGCTCGTGGAGTTTGCGGAATCTTTCGCACTCCGCGTTACGTGGAGGTCGTGGAGTTTCGTTTGTCAACGTGTTTGACAATGCCAAGTTGACGAGCGTGAGCGAGGAATATCCACCTCAAGGCGAAATTTTTCCTCGTTCGCGATCATCAACATCAAGTTGGCGAGCACGAATGTGGAAAATCAACCTACCGGCGAGATTTCTCAATGAGGGCGGTCGGATTTCTCATTGCGAGTATGCTCGCGACCGCTCGTGCTGAGAAACCATCCTTTCGCGTTGAGAGAGCTGCCGCTCGAGTAAAAAATCTACCCAAGCAGCAGAAAGGAAGCAGTGCCCGCTTGCGCTGTGCATGGTGCCGTTCGCGATGATTGCACAGTGCGGACAAGCACCTGGCGCTGAAAATAACCATGAACGGCATTTATCTAACACACTCCACCGCTTGCGGAGCTCCACGTAGGGCGGCAGAGTTTTTTTGCACTTCTTGGAGTTCCACTACTCAGAACTCCGCGAACTCCACCCAGGAGGACACTAAAGTTTCTGCACTGTGTTGCATGAAAGGGTGAGAGTAGAACAGCAACACATTCTACTAAGATATGGAACTGTTTTCCTCTCTCCCTGTGCTGGCACATTTTAGGCTGCCATACTCCAAAACATACCCTTCCTTGTGCCATTGTGCAAAGGTGTGTGCATTTTGTACTGGAAAGGGACCCTTCCAGTACAAAATCTATCCTTTCACACTTTTCCAGCTTTGTATGTGTGCTGTACAATGCAGCACACATGCAATGTGGGAAAAATTAGGAGAAATGAAAACATTTCTCCTTTTTACACCAGCCTTGAGGAGGTGCAGGATTTTGCCACAAATGCCTTTCTACGAATGTTTGTACGCAGAGATTTGCCTCAAAACCAAGGATTGTTACATGGGAATGTCCATGTTCCACCAATGGAGCACCCTCATGATACAAAGTAATCCAAAGCTGCACATGGCATAACTTTCTGAAACTAACCATCGCAAATCCTGATTTGCTTTGGACAGTAAATTCCAGCATAACGCTTGGTGTCAGATTTAGATGACCAAAGTAACAGAAGCTTAGCGCAAAGAATCGGTAAATCTGGGCCACAGGATCTCCACCCTCTGGTGCTGGCAGCCCTACAGGGCAGCTTGTTTTAATGGTTAGCTCCTGTCTGAGACTGACAGGCAGTCTCCAAGAAGCAGCAGAAGAAGAGGAGGGATTTGGGGAATATCTTTGTCTGTGCAAGGGTTGGTGCTTACTCTTCCTTTCCTGGAGCTAAATGTGCAAGCTCAGATATAGTGCTCATGTCACAGGCAATCATTAGCTACACTGGTGCCCTTATTTTAGCTGCTCAGTTTAGCTAATGATGGCATAATTGGACTAATGAGAGTGATGGAGCCTCACTCCCTAATTTGGCAGCCACCCAGTAGTGGCCCGTGGTGGGAGTGCTGCCGGGCGGTGACGTGGGGCAGGGGAGGGGCAGGGTGGGGGTAGTAAACTACGGAATACGGCCGCACAGAGGTAAGTAAACAAACAAATAAATAAAACGAATTTCGGTGCGCGTGCTGCATCGCATTTGGCGAGAGGGTAAGAAGGTTTTTAGACACCAGACTCTACATAACCATCTGCTCCCAAGTGAAAGTTATCACTTTTTAGTGTAATAGGGTAACCCCAATTTATCCTATGGGAGAGGTAGGCCTCACAGTGATTGTTAGGAGTTTTTCACTGCAAGAACAAGTAAACCTTAAAAGTACATGTCCACATTTTTAAATACACTGCACCCTGCCTTAGGGGCTGTTGAGAGTTTACCCTAGAGATGAGATATTAAAATGGAAGGATTGGGCCTAGAAAAAGGATTATTTTGGCAGGTCAAAATGACAGTTTAAACTGTCCATGCAGGCTGCACTGGCAGGCCTGAGATGGGTTTGAAGAGCTCCTTCAGTGGGTGGTACAATGAGTGCTGCAGGCCAACTAGCAGCATTTAATTTACAGGTCGTGGGTACATATAGTACCACTTTACTAGGGACTTACAAGTAAATTGGGTGTAAGCCAATTTTACCATGTTTAAAGGCAAGACATAAGCACTTTAACACTGGCTATCAGTGGCAAAGTGTAATTAAATATTTAGCTTCTTAGCAAAGGAAATGACATAGTAGCACCAACACATCAATAACCACCCATGCTACAACACTAACACAACAACAGCAGAATGCATCATAAAACACCACACAAGAACAAAGCACGTCTGCTTCCTCAGGCGATGCTCACAATGACCTCCTTTGTTTAGTGTAACTGTAATCCATATTTCCAACACTTAACAAACTTCAAATCCGATCACTACATTGTACTTCATAAAGCAAACCCTAGCCTATCAGCAAGAATTTAAATATTTTAAAAGGACAGTGGCAACTCTGTTCATGATTGGGATTGAGTGTATTAAAACAGCATTCCAACAAGTTATGGAAATCGCCCCTCAGTTATACTGCTTATTTGAATTCAATTGTTATATTGATGAAACACGAAGGTTTTGATGTAGTCCACAAACAGCCCACAGGGGCTGTAAGTTGCAATATATTCACATATGCGTAACTTCCCTCTTAGAGTGACCTGGAATACTGAGGCTACTAGAGTTATCCCTGTTAGGGTAATTTACTGTGTGATGTAGCATAGCGTAATGCTACCTACATAAAGAGCAGGACATGAGAGAGATCCAACTGGATCCAGCAAATATTAATGAGCCAGTTCCACGATCTAGCCCCAGTGGAATATGTTGAATTTATCCTGGTATAATTTACCAACACAGGGACACATGCAGCAGTCCCTGCACATTATCTGCTTTTTGTGCGGAGCAGCAACCTGTAGAGAGTGAGGGGGGTTTCTTCTTTTCAATTCCAGCCGGGGCCTATACAAAGACCTCACTTAAAGGTCCATCTGTCCTCTTTTTGTTGGAGTTGCATCCTGGCTGTGAGCTATCTGGAGCCTATGTGTAAGAGAAACTGTGATTTGGAGGCAGGCTTTTGAGAGATGTGCATGCAGTGTGAGAATGCCAGATCTATCCATCTGTATGAGTAATTACATTAGTATTTATGTTTAAATATCAATGGGAGAGAGAGGACTAGAAAGCTAGTCCGTATCCCCAAGGTTATTATATGTCATCAAAGAGAACTAGTCTATTTTGAGTGATAAAGAACTCAGAACTGTATGGTGAGTAATAAGAAAAACTCTAATTTCTTTTTATGAAGCCCTCACCCACCAACCAAGGGGCATATCAACAAAGAATAGCGATAAACATCGCTTAGCAGGCATAGCGCGGATTAGCTTAACGCCGGCTATCGCTGGATTTAATTGCCGAGATATCGCGTTATTAACAACGCATATCTCCACAGCGATATTAAATCCGGCGATAGCGGCGAAATCCGCGCACATCGCAGGAAATCCAGCGCTACAACGGAAGCGATCAGGTAATCCTTGCTAATAGGGAGATGTGGATTCAGCCATAGAATCCACCTCCCATCATATGTATAGCTAAGTCTGCTTTTTAGCAGACGTTAGCTTTCGGCGTTATCCGCGGTTAGCGCGGATTCTAACGTCGGAATTGGTGTCCTGGGCCAGCTTGTTGATAGGGAGTAGTGCTGTAACTCCTTGATTCCCGTGTTGTGTTAGTAGGAAACGCCCACTTTGCATCTCATTAGAGATGCAAAGCGAGGCGTCGGTAATAAGGCTGCTAACATGCGCTAATGCATGTTAGCACTGCCTTGTAAATAGGGCGAAAGCATTATCTCTGCTTTTTTGGCTTTAAAAGCCAAAAAAGCAGAGATAAGGCCCTTGATAATATGCCCCCTAGTTGGTGGCATGCTTCATCATCGGGCCCACCCGGTGACACCGAATGTGTCCTGAGTGTGCTACAACGCCTGTATTACAGCGGAGCATGTATATTGCTGAGTGTGCGGTGATAGTGAAGTGAAAGTGAAGTTTAAAAACTGTCCAGTGGTCCCATTACCCAGAGGGTTTACCTTTAATATATGGGCCTCTGGCAGTAATAAAAAACAAGGCAGTGGATGAAGATGGAGTGATAGTTAGGAACTCCTGCATCCAGTGGGCGGTCTACATGTTTCAGCCAGGCCTTTAATTATTAACTGGCTTTCCTCAGGACCGGAGATCCGACGTAGCACACCAGGTCTTCACGAGGGTCCTGACCAACGATGTAAGCCAGAACCCCTGCCGGAATCTCATGGGGCACTCGCTGCAAATCGCTAGTGAATGCTTTGAGAGGGAATCCCCTTCTCGCACATAGTGCACCTTAGCGCGTGCAACACATTTTAGGTCAAAAACACATATTTTAGTGTAGATCTCACATCTCACATATATTTAAGGTCCTGAGGAAAGCCAGTTAATAATTAAAGGCCTGGCTGAAACATGTAGACTGCCCACTGGATGCAGGAGTTCCTAACTATCACTCCATCTACATCCACTGCCTTGTTTGTTTTTTATTACTGCCAGAGGCCCATATATTAAAGGTAAACCCTCTGGGTAATGGGACCACTGGACAGTTTTTAAACTTCACTTTCACTTCACTATCACCGCACACTCAGCAATATACCTGCTCCGCTGTAATACAGGCGTTGTAGCACACTCGGAGCACATTCGGTGTCACCGGGTGGGCCCGATGATGAAGCATGACACCAACTAGGTTGGTGGGTGAGGGCTTCATAAAAAGAAATTAGAGTTTTTCTTATTACTCACCATACAGTTCTGAGTTCTTTATCACGCAAAATAGACTAGTTCTCTTTGATGACATATAATTACATTAGTAACCATTTGAAAAGCATTTATTAATTTGTTTTCATTTAATTTAATCTATAGCACTACTCATCCCAATGTAGGGTGTACGAGCATTTTACATCACCCACATATTATATAGAAAGAATGAATTGTAGAAGTGTTAATCAATATGCAGGTAATGTTACATGAGATAATCGGGGTTACAAGGTGTTAGAATCATATATCATACATACTGATAGTCATCATATGCTAGGAGTGCTCGGTCTGGAGAAAAACAAAATCAGAATTTAAAACGTGTGCACTTGTCTACAGAACATGGCGGTGTGGATTTTCTGTACTATTATGGCTTTAACATTAACAATAAAGAGACCTTTTTAGCAAACTTTGAATAATGAAAACATGTGGAAAAAAACAACTAGGTTATAAATCTATGCCTTTTAGTTTTCATGCAGCTTCTTGATGCCATTAATTACTCACTGTGTTATTTTACAAGGATTGTGACTTATGGACTGCAAGCAACAAAATGATCTCTGTGACAAAAGCAGTCACCCACTGAGCTATCTACTTAAAATACAAATTTGTGATCTGCATTTTACACATTGTATTTTGCAGCATCTACATCAACCCTCCATGCTACTTTATGATGAGTCAAAACGTTGACCAACAAAAAACACCGATCACTTTAGCAAGCACATTAAACCACCAGAATTATGTTCCCATTAATATTATCGTGTGACAATTGCTGAAAAGTCAAAGGTCTCTGCAGCAATTGCCTTACCCTTATGAGACATTTTAAAATGTGGCCTGTTTATGAAAAATTAGGTAAACCTTAACAGATACTGTCACATTTGTCCTTGTTGCCAATTTCTTTGTGGCAAAGGTTTTAAAAAAGACATTAATAAATGTATAAAATGACTGCCAGACTCCTCTTTTCATGACTCTGCCCCTCATGACTTTACCCCCTTTATGCTGCAACACCGTGACCACCAGTTCATGGGATCCTGCAGCACATTTTTAAGTTGAAGCCTACCAGACAGCACAGCTGTGCTAAAGACAGCTTGGGAACATTCAGAAAGCTGACCTAGGAATGCATTCCATCCATTGCTGACCATTGGATTTGTGGTTTATAACTTAAACTTTCTGGCTTTCTATTTGCTGGTTTTATTTGTTTTAGGCTGTCTATCTTGAGTTTGTCCCTTCAGTTGCCAAACCATGTTTACTGTATTCCACAAACTCCCTTTTTGTAAACAGGCCTTTAAATCTTGTTCTTATCGTGTCACATTTGCTGTGCATTCAAAGACAGAGGTCAAATGTCAAGTTGTTTTCTGAGAGAGCTTGGTGTTTACTTTTCTGTCTCTGACTTCAAAGTGAGAGAATGTATGTGACGATCCTACTGAGTACCCATATAAGAGTAGAGGGTGTAAAATGTATTTTTTCAAGCATACAGCCAAAAAAATGAACTGTGCTGATGTTTCCGAATATATCAGAATTAGTACAATCACATGTTTTTCTGTAATTGTGGTGGAAAAAAATATTTGAATATGATCAAAACACATCAATACACCAGGTGATGACATTTACACATGTTATTGTTTGTGTGCAGTAAAACCATATTTTGTTGCAAATGTAATGATTATTTCAACTGAAAATTTGTTGTCTGTAATGGGAGTACGCTAGCACACTATGCATTCTCCACACTACGCCACTCCACTTCACACAATGCCCTTTCACTCTAAGCCATGCCACTCTATTCTACAACACTCCACTCTACGACATGCCACTCCTCTCTATGACACACCACACCACTCAACTCCATGTCAGTCCAATCTGTGCATGTCTAAAAAAAAATAAAAAAAAATAAAATATGCCCCTCCACTCTATGCCCCTCCTCTCCACACCACTTACCCCGCTCATTCAACCCCACTCCAGTCTACCCCACTCCACTCCACCCAATCTACCCAGCTCCACTCCAATCAACCCCACTCTAATCTACCCCACTCCAATTTACCTAGCCCCACTTCATTCCACCCCACTTCAATCTACCTCATTCTACCCCAATCTACCCCACTCCACTCCAATCTACCCCAATTCACTCCACAATTATCCAATCTACCCCACTCCACTCAAATCTACCCCACTCCGCTCCAATCTACCTCTCTCCAATCCAATCTGACCTCACCCCACTCCAATCTACCCCACTCCACTCCAATCTACATCATTCCACTCAAATCTACCCCACTCTGCTACAATCTACCCAGTCTACTACACTACACTCCAATCCGCTCAAATCTACCCCACTTCAATCTACTCCAATCCACCCCACTCCAATCCACTCCAATCTACCTTACTCCACTTCAGTCTATCCCACTCCACTTCAATGTACCCCAGTCCAATTTATCCCACTCCATTCCAATTTGCCCCACTCCACTCCAGCCTCCACTGCAATCTATCCAACTCCTCTTCACTCTGATCTACCCCACTCCAGTCTACCCCACTCCACTCTACCCACCCATTCCACTCTAGCCCACTCCGCTCCAATCTACCTCACTTCATCAAAATCTACCCCACTCCAACACAATCTACCCCACTCCAATCGAGCACAATCTACCCCACTCCAATCTACCACATTCTCGCAATCTATCCCACTCCAATCGATCACAATCTACCCCATTCAAATCTACCACAATCTACCCCACTCCACTCCAGTCTACCCCACTCCATTCTACCACAATCCACTCTAATCTACCACACTCCTCAAATCTACCCTACCCCACTCCAATCTACCCCACCCCACTCCACCCCAATCTACCCCTCACCAATTTACCTCACCTCAATCTACCCCACTCCAATATACCCCTATCTACTCCACTCCAATCTACCCCGTTCTATCCCAATCTACCACATTCCACTGCAGTCTACCCCACCCCACTCTACCCCACTCCAATCCACTAACTCCATGCCAGTCTACCCCACTCCACTCCAATCTACCACACTACACTTCAATCTACCCCACTCCATTGTTCCCAAATCTATCTCACTCCACTTCAATATCGACTCCACTCCAATCTATCCAATTCCACTCCACTCCACCCACTCCACTCCAATCTACTCCACTCCACTTTACCCCACTCAGCTCTACCCCAATCTACCCCACTCCAGTCTACCTATCCTAATCCACCCAATCTTCCCCACTCCACCCCAGTTTACCACACTCCATTCCACTCCACCCAATATACCCACTCCACTTTGCTCTAATATACCACACACCACTCAAATCTACCCAAATCCAGTGCAATCTAACTCACTCTACCACAATCCACCCCACTCCAATCTTCCCCATCCCACCCCGCTCCAACTTAAACTGCCCTACTCCAATCTACCCCATTCCAAGCTACCCCAATCTAACACCACTCCATTCCATTATATTCTGTTATAATCCACCCAATCTGCCTGACTCAAATCTACCCCACTCCAATCTACCCTACTCCACTTCAATCTACCCCAATCCACCCCACTCCACTCTTCAACAATCTATCTCACTCCACTCCAATCTACCCCAATGTATCCCACTCCTCTCTACCCAATATATCCCTTTCCACTCTACCCCAATCTTCCCCGATCTATCCTACCCCTATCTACCCCAATCTACTCCACTCCAATCTATCCCACTCCACCCCAATCTATCCCTGTTCAATTTGCCCCACTCCAATCTACCACGCTAATCTACCCAACTGCCTCACTCCAATCTACCTAACTGCAAATATACCTCACTCCAATCTACCACAATCTACCCCAAACTACCCCAGTCCACCTCACGCCATTCTAACTAACTCTACCCCATTCCACTCTACGCCAATCTACCCCACTCCACTCTACCCTAGTCAATCCCATTCTATTCTACCCCAATCTACCCCACTCCAATCTACCCCACCTCACCCCACCCAACACCATGCCACGCCATACTACTAACTTTTTATGCTGAAAAGCAAGCACAATGGTGTACAGCATGGCTTAAACACCTGGGCAAAGACTTGCAAAGCCAATAGCTCTTGCATATGCGAGACCTAAAGGCTTTGCCGATGCTTATTTCCATTTCCAGTGCTGCCCACATGATGCCAATGTTATGCTCAGACATATTTTAAGAGGTCAACTATTTGGCACCAGGAAGAATAAGGCAGAAGATGCCTGGCATATGTAAGATCCTGTTAAATATTTTCGTGCGTCCAAAGGAATTTGCTCTCTGTGGGCATTTGCCTGAACTGACTTTGCCCGGGTGTGGTGGAGTGCGGAACAGCAGCCGTGAGTGGGTCGGAAGGAGATGGAGTAGGAGGAGGGCTAAGGATTTTAAGTTACATAATTTGTAAAACAGGTGGGACTTCAGCAGAAATGAATGGCATCGTGTCTCTCAAACTGCATTCCGCTGATTGTTGCCAGTGCCTACTAACTCCTCATCCAGTCTCCATTTCTTGTTTATATAACGTTTCTCGTCTCGATGCTGTTATTTCAAATACATGCAAATAAATAGAAACACACACATATTCGACAACTGGCCTGGTGTGACCGGAATAGCACTGGACAGAACAACGTCCCATTGGCAGGAGAAACTTTACCACGTTTATCAAGGCATAGTTCGCGCCTTGTAGTCCATAGAATTAGTACGTAGCATGTTCTCCTGACTGTACATTATTGTTTGTGTAGAAATGTGTCACTTCACCCTCTCACTAGCACGTACGGATATTCGGGTATACTGTAGTCTAACAAAATATTTAGTAGGCGATCCAAGCATGTGTATAGAGGAATCTAGCATAATTAATACACCTTTAAAAAGTTACCAAACCTTTTTCATCTTCCACCCCTTTGAAGTTTTAGCAAAAGGATAATGTATGCAGTTTTCCAGATTTGTTTGAGGCACCCTATATTTTGCACATCAAAAGTTGGAATGCCTCGGTGCTACTGGCATACCCAGCTCTGCATTTGAAATAAACATGAGGACTGTGGGCAGTTCAGGTGGAAGGCAGTATTTATTTATTCAATTGGCCACAGATGGCATATTGGCTCACCGCTGAGCTTGCCCTCGGGTGGTTACCAATTGAATCTGGAGAAAGGGGTTTCTTCAGAGGGCTAGACGCAGACTACATTAACTATCACAATGATGCTTTTCTTTGGCCCGATGGAAAAGTTCCACTTTTTAAATGTGCTTGTGCCAAACCAGACAGGTTACTTTAAGGCATGGGAGCATTGTGAACATCACTGAGCTCTGCTTTGTGTTATTGTCCCAGCTAAGGTTCCTACTTCATGCTTCCTGGAATTGTACTCATCTAAAATGTATTTATTTGAAATGAAAAGTATTTCAGCCTTAGCAGGTAGGTAGGGGTCGATTCTAAAAGTCGTTTGCTCCCATGACTTGAACTTTCAACTGGACCACTTTTGAGAGCATCCATTCACATTTTATTTTCATAAACGTGAATTGACACTAGCAAATAGATTTGCTTACACTTAATACTCACACATAGTATTACACTAGATTGAAATGTGAGGAAATCTCACATGGGTAGGAGTGAGCCTACCAAGCAGAAGATGCTTTGAAAAGTTGGTGAAGACCCACACGTTTGCGGGTATCTGGGCACTGACAAAGCATTTCCCTGGCATAAGTCCCCCTTGAATGTATGGTTGGATATTTACTCCTGTCAAGGGCACACGTAATTCGCTACTCAATTTGAGATAAAGAGTTAGTCTGCCAATATGACCAAATGCTGTCTAGAAATCGCAAAAGCTCACATAAACTGGTTGCTTCTTACAGATGTCATAGTAATTCAAAAGAGTATGAACCACCGTCTAACAGAGGGCCTTATTTATGGCATTTTGGAATAGGGCAGTGAAGCAAGGCACCATGCTGTGCTGCCCTAGCCAAAATGAAAGGGCAGGAATGCACCGTATTTAAGTAATACGGTGCATTGCTTTCCTTTCAGCCTGCACTGGTGCAGTCACGGCAGCCTAGCGCCAATGTAGGCACTCTTGCACCACGGTGCAATGGTGCCTCTGTTGCAGGTAGGATTGTTTTTGAGCAGGAAGGGGTACCATATTTCTCCCTGTTACGGCTCTCCTCAGGAGGCATATGGATTTGACGCTTCCCCAGGTTAAAATCACTTTGTAAATCTGGGGTAGCGTCAAATTCCATAGGTGTTGCTTGGGAAAACCACTGAAACATCCATGTAATGCCTTCCGGGTGCAGAGCTATGGTGACGTAGCGATTTGCACTGGGTCAACTTACTTATGATTTATGAGGCCACTCAAAGCTACGCAGGGGGGCTTTGAGTGGCTTCATAAATCTTTATGAGAGCCCTGCATCATGCATGTACCACTTTACAAGGGGCAAAAGTGACACAGAGCTCTCATGAATAAGCCCCTTCATATCTACTCTCAATTTCATAACTCTCTTTTTTGAGGGGGGAGCTTAATTATGCTCTGTTTAACTCTGCTAGCGTAGCATGTTCAGCATCAGCAAGAGGACAATTGTTATTATTGTTATTATTATCATCATTATTTTAAACATATGCAATTGTATTAATAAACCATTATAGCTCGTAGTTAGCATAATTCATAGTTGGGTCTAATCAGCTGAGTCAGCTCCAATCATTGATTGATCTTTGTTTTGACTGAAACTCAATTGTCTGCAACTTTATGAATAACTGTGTAATTGGATGCAACAATTTATATACCGCAGTTAAATAGTGATGGCAATTACTGATTTGTCACTGGCACATCTTATGTTGTCAACAATTGTGTGCAGTATGACACTCATTTTTGCTTAACTTACATTCTTTGCTATGTTATACCTGGAATCTTATTACAATAACCAGGCCTGGGCGTAGTTCGCGGAGGTTTGCTACGCGGATCTCCGCGAAGTTACAAAAAGCTCCGTGAAGATCCGCAAGTGGCGGAGTGCTGTGCGAACTGCAGTTTGTGCTGGTATTCCTGCCGCTCGGGTAGAAATTCTACCCGAGCGGGGAAAAAACTCTGCTGCACATCGCGAAGCGGAGTTTTCTGCACTCCGCGAGCTCCGCGGAGTGCGGAGTGCATAAAACTCCGCAAACTCCGCGAACGGAGCGAAGTTTACCGCCCAGGCCTAACAATAACCTCTAATGTCATTTTCAGATGTAACATAAAATGAAGGACAGTTATTACAGCACAGCCACTATATTGTGCTTGATGAGGCATGTCTGTTGAAAATTAAACAACTTCTTCAGAAGTTAATTGAATATAACAACATTTAAACTAAGGGGCTTATTTACAAGCCCAGTGCAGTGCCAGAACATCACTTTTAATGGTGCTCCAGTGGCGCACTGGGCTTACCCATATCTACGAGGCCACGTAAAGCCACCCTGAGTGGCTTTTCTTGGCCTTGCAGATATGGTGTGAGGCAACGCAGTGCAAGTCACCGTGTTGCCTCACACTGCGATGGGGAGGCATCCCATGGATGTTACGGTGGGTGTTCCTACGAAAAACCCATGGCATTTGACACATTCCCAGATTTACAACATGCTGATAACCTGCGAATGTGTCTAAAGCCTACGCCTCCCCATGGTGTGGCGTAAGGGTTGTTTTTGTGAAGGAAGGTGTCCCTTCCCCCACAAAAGCAACCTGATTTCAAAGCAAACACCCTTGCACCATAGTGCAATGGTGCCTGGGTTTGCCCATGGCAATAATTTGTGCGCCAGCACTGTGAAAGAGGACAGGAATGTGCAGTATCTCATAGATACTCTCTACTCTTATAGACTCTGCAAAGTCTTCAGATGGCTCAATATCAGCACAAGGAAAACAGTGACACAGGCCCTCATCACCAGCCGAATAGACTGGCGTTGCGCACTCTATACAGGCACCACCACTGAACTCATGCAAAGACTCCAGATGAACCAGAACTCAGTAGCCAGACTGACCCTCAACCTGCCAAAGAGGACCCACATCACCCAGCACCTGAGGATCCTCCACTGGCTCCCTGTCCAGAAGAGAGGCCATTTCAAGATGCTGACCAACGCCAACAAAGCCCTGCACAACTAAGAACCAGCCTACATGAACCACTGCCTGACCTTCCACCAACCAATTGGAAATCTCTGCTCCGCACACCTTGCCCTCGGGCACCACGTATCCGCCTCTGTCGATCCGGAGGACGCTCTTTCTCCCACCTCTCCGCCAAAGCCTGGAACATCCTCCCCCTCCACCTCCGCACTGCACTCTCGCTGCCCCACTTCAGGAAAGGACTCAAGACCTGGCTATTCAACTGATATCTGCAGGACAGCACCTAGATATCTACAAATATGAAATCATTGATTGATTGATTTCTTTTAACGTAGGGCAAATGCAGCAGGAAGGCTTGCAGCACTGCCCTACGCCAAAATATTGTAAATGAGGGCCTACGTTTTCTAATTGGTGAAACATGGTACTTTGGGGGATAGAAATAATATAAACATGGCTGTGGGTATTTAAAAGTGTATTGTTTTTGTACTCCCCTGTACCATATTTAATATATACAGCACGTTATGTTTAGATGTTAGTGACCCAGTGTGCTCTTGTACTCCAGATGACACAATTTTTCAAATTGGCAGGGAGTAATTATTTTTAATAAAAGAGACTAAATATATTTATATTAAAAAGGCTAACCTGTTTTGTGAGTTAGGCTAATAGTAATTGCACACTGAAAAACAAAAGGAGATACCATGTTTCTGCCCAGCATGCTTCTGGATTTGCCAGCAGCTAAGGCAAACACGTTTATAAGTAGACAAGGGTACCCCAATATGTGAACCTGGGGTGGTAGGATATATTTAGAGAACAATGGTTCAGGTGTGGCCTTAAAGGTCCAAAGCAAGAAGTACCCCAGAGGGGGCACCGTGTTTTAAGGATATGAAATTAATTCAGGTAGGAGCGTCCTGCTGCACTGAACGCCAGCCACGGCAGCAGCAGGACGCTCCCGTCTGCATGGCTCCAGGATCCCAATTAATGCCCTGTTGCTCGACGAAAATAATAAATCCACAACCGTGACATCATGCACCGTCAAGCTGCCTCCAAATCGGGCTGATTAGTTATTACACACAAGTTGCATCGTATTCCCGCATAAATTCTGAGACGCGCCTTCTACACCATTCACACCCGCCGATTGCAAACTTTCAACGGCTGCCGGCTTTTAAAGTTCATCTGAATGACCCAGCGCACCTCTATCAATCCTTGACGCTAGAACACTGTCAGCCTACCTTAACATAACTTCACTCTGCTGAGACAAGATTTATTCTGGTTAAAAATTCAGCTTGCTCACCTTGTCCTCAAGATGAACCCCAATAATTGGGTTCGAAACGCCGTCGACCACCCAACAACATGAACTCCATTAACTATGTATAAATCATTTGTGGAGTTCCTAATACTGTTGTCAATGCGATGCCTTTTTAAAACTTCACTATCACCCATCACGTCACGCCTTTTTTCACTTTATATCTGAGCACCTGAATATTATACAGATTTGTAAATAAATGCTTGTCATTCCATGACCTACATGACCCTCTGTAGATCTTTTCTTTTGCTCCTACCTGAATTAATTTCATATCCTTAAAACACGGTGCCCCCTCTGGGGTACTTCTTGCTAAGGCAAACACAGCTTTCACCTAAAGTACATCAGATTAACAAAGATGTGATTCTGAAAATGTTTTATATAGTGGCCACTGGTATGGTTTCCCTGGACTTCCTGCTGTTGTTCTTCAGGAGTACCATATTACGTGACACTGCTGTAAAGGGGAGTATTAGACGCATACTCCCCAGCATGTTCCACAGACACACTTCCTACCTCCATCTTGAGGTTTGATGTCACTTCCATCATGGGCAACGCCGGATAGTTTTAGTCTTCAAACACTGCTCCAGAGCCACAGAAGATATTCACGCAGTGTTTGATAGGGAGGTCATCCATCCACCACTTCCCAGAGGTAACCCACACATGGACATTATGCTTGTGGTATTTTTAAACTCTCTGCTTTTCTGTTATCCCTACTACCGTATCCTCTAACAAATCTTCTAGAGTATTCAAGGGCAGCAGTTTTTTAAGGTACGTGAATAATTCCAGCAGTGGTACACACAAAGACTGTTGATGGTTCCCCCAGCAATGAAGAAAATGTGTCAACTCTTAGGGGGTCACAAAACTGAAACTTCCATGTTCTTTTTCTTGTCATTAGGTTAAGCAGTTCTTGTGAATATTGGTAGAGAAGATTCCATACATCATTCAGGAAAGAGGGAGAAGCTGGATGAACTTCTTTCTTGGATTATGATGGCGCCACACGGGACTGCCCTAATTTACTATCAATCAAAGACTTACATGAGAATACACAAATGCAGGTACAGCTTAGCAAAAGCAAAGCTTCCACATAAAAAAAAAACCCTATGTTAAATGGTCAGGAACAGGGCTGCATTCTAGCACTACATCTTTCAATGTCTATTTTGTGGACATATCCGATCATTTGAAAATAGTGCGTTGCCTCCTTCCTTCTGAAGTTAGTCAACATTCAAGGTTACTTGTTTTCACATGCTGATGACTTGGGCTCATATGACAATGCCCCTTGTTGGTTAGAACAATGCATGCCATTACCATGAATGCCTTTATCAAGCATATGCAATGTAAGTATATCGCAAGTAAGTGAAACCCCATATATATATATATATATATATATATACCCTTTCATCAAACAGTCCTTAAACGGCGCGCTCTTTCCACAGTAGGTGCAAATGTCGAGGTCGGACAGTACCTCGCAAACAATTTTCCATCAAAAAAAGCACCGCACTCCAGAAGCTGCTGTGTAACTGTTTTGACTTCATTTAGTTACAGCACAATATCCACCACCACCATCACCGACGTTTCGACCAAGAAATGGTGAGAAAGACCATTTCTTGGTCCAAACGTCGGTGATGGTGGTGGTGGATATTGTGCTGTTACTAAACGAAGTAAAAACAGTTACACAGCAGCTTCTGGAGTGCGGTGCTTTTTTGATGGAAAATATATATATGTATATACATGTGATCAAGGCCGTCGATCAGCCGAAACGCGTCATGGCGACATGGTGATTATTGAATAAAGAAAATCGGCACAAGAATTGGGTCTACTCTCGTCTTTTCGTATGCACGAAGCGTCGGACGAGCTTTTTGTAGTATATATATATATATATATTACCTTATCAACCTCTATACTCAACCACCCCTAAACTCAAAAACTACGCTTGACACCCAAATAGTCTTACCCACCCTAAACCCTAAAATACCCCTGCCACCCAAATACACTCACCCGCCATAAACCATAAAAAAAAACTTTCCACCCAAATACCCTCACCCACGCTAAAAACCTAAAAATACCTGTGCCACCCAAATACTCATACTGACCCTAAACCCTAAAAATACCATTAACACCCAAATACTCTCACCAACCCTAAACCCTAAAAATTCCCTTGCCACGCAAATACCCTCACCCATCCTAAATATAACTTTGCCACCCAAATACCATTACCCACCGTAAACACTAAAGATACCTTTGTGACCCAAATACCCTTACCCACCCTAAACACTGAAAAAACCCTTATCATCCAAATACCCTTAACCCATACCCTAAAAATACCCTTGCCACCCAAATACCCTTAGCCACCCTAAATCCTAAAAATACCCTTGCCACTGAAATACCTTCAACCACCATAAACCCTAAAAACACCCTTGCCACCCAAATACCATCACCCACCTTAATCCTTAAAAATACACTTGCCACACAATACCCCTACCCACCACTAAACCCTAAAAATACCCTTACCAACCATACCCTTACCCACCCCAAAACCGTAAAAGACCCTTGCCACCCAATACCCTTAACCGCCCCTAAACCTTAGAATGCCCTTACCCTAATTCCTAATATATCATGCTATAGTCCCTCTTCAAGTACTATGAATTTTGTAGCCAATGGGAGTATACCAGCTGCATCTATGAATGACTATCGGCTGTGTTATCTGTTTTTTAAACAAGCATTGATAAATGTCAACGCCGAAACGCGTCTGCTTGACAATAAATTATTATACCATGCCCTGCGAGTGCCCGTGGTTTGTTTGGAGCGTGATATGCATGTGGGCCCACCCCCACAACACGAAATGACATCCGTCCTAAGTGCAGTAAAGTGCTTGGTGGACTTTGGAGCGAAGATATATATATATATATATATATATATATATATATATGAATAAATCCAAAGAAAGCTTAGGCAACAGACTTGTAGAGAAGCACCTCACAACTGTGCTGCAGTCTTATTAAAGTGGTGGTTCGTGCACACTTCTCGGCACATGTTGCCTTTCGGTGCCACTGATCACAGATTCAAAACTATATTTCATAAAGAGCAGTGCACTTGAACAAAAAAACCTTTTCAGTCTTTTTATATTTTCTGTCAATCCTTTATTTTCAAATCCAAATGAAATTTCACAAAAAAAGGCAGCCAACGCGTTTCGTTGAATTCGGCAACAAGCCAAGAGAACTTCTTCAGGGCTGCGAACAAAGTAACATAAAACATGTATAAGACAACAAATCATATCACTTGACTGACGGACATAACTACAACTTCTTAAAATATTACAAACATAATATAAGACAACAAATCATATCACTTGACTAATGGACATAGTTATGACTTTTTAAGATATTACAAACATACTTAAACAAAACATAGACAAACATTGAGTCTTAAAATCCACATATATTTTACAATACAACACACAAGAGATTTTGGATAACTATATTTTGCTTCTTATTGCACTTGTACCGTGCATATTTTATATATTTTTTATATTTGTATTTCCTTTCCAAGAAACAAGAAATTTCTAAAAACTGTACATGAGAGCACCAGATTTTATTATATGCATAAATTTCCTATATTGATAAACCCAACACGGGAAGGAGATACTAATTATGATGGAGACAGAGCAAGATAAACGAAAAGTAATCACCCTCACCTCTTTGGATCACACAAACGGACTCAATAGTCTTTAACATCGGTCAATTCGCAAGCTGGACAAATATGTAACCATTCGCCAAAAGTCTACCTTCAAATCAGCATCTATAATAAATTGTTATATGATGCTATTAGTGAGATTTAGCTATAACATCGTTTGCCTGATAGCCAGATGCAGGAGCCTGAAACACTTTACAAAATAATTTTATGATATATTACCATGAGGGTTAATACCCCTACAATAGTCCAAGAAAACAGAACAATTACGTTTAAATTCACTGTCTTAGACTTACCGAGTCTGCTCAATGCACCAATAGTCATAAAGATGAACAGAGGGATAAGTGCCCTCATTCCCCAGTGGGATAACCTCCGCCTAGAATATAAGGGGAAAAAGAGTGCATCAACACTGAAAAAAGGGGTTGTATTCCCAACATCAAAGATGTAAATTATATACCAAACAACGTTACTATAAGAATATCTTACTTAACTCTCCCTTTATGTTGCTACTATTTCAGAGACGGGCCATAAACGTACGTCGTGCTTTTATTAAACCATTAATCTGTCATGTTTGATGGTGTGCCCATCAACTTGAGAAAAAATAATTAAGAGAAAGTATTTTTTTTTTTTTTTTTTGTCCTCATCTCACCAATAAGCTTCTGCGGATCTTTACAAAGCCAATATTTCTGTCTAGACGCCCTTTGACTTACCGCACTTGCTTAGGTCGCCCAGACCGGCCCAAATTTAGTTGGAACTTGGTGTAATCATAGGACTGATTATATTAGTCTCAGGTTATGACCCCAACTCAAAAGCGGCTGCCAGATATTAGTCGTGCTTACCCTGCACCAACCAAGTCGATGCGCAGCATAGCAAAAGCAGCCTTCAGCCAGTCATCACTCTTCGGGGGTAGGGGTCTTTCCATTTCTTACAAACCTCTCTCCGGGCGAGAAGTATCAAGTATAATAACAGTCCACGCTGTAGCTGTGATGCATTCAAACTGAACGATCCATCGTCGCCAAAAAACACTAGAGATAGGTTGACTTCAACAGGCGCTTTAAAAATGCCACATATAGCGTCTCCCACCTCTTTCCAAAACTTTCTCAATTCAAGACACTCAAAAAAGAAATGGATATCATCAGCTTTGGAAGTCATACATCTGGGGCATTTAGGAACAGATTGCAGGGCAAACTTGGCTATTTTGGCTGGCGTATAGTAAAGCCTATTAATAACAAAAAAGTGATTCTTTTTTAGGCATGCTGGTTTAACAAATTTGTATAATATTTTCAGGGAGGGCTCATACAGGTCATCGATGATTGATTCAAAGGGAGAGTGATTCCACACTGAGGACTGTGATGGGATCTCCTGGTCTTCCGCATCCAAAAACTTGTTATACCACAAAGAGATCTCCTTCTTTATTGGATGCGGTGTTTGAAGAGAAAACTCCGTTTCCCAGTTACCTCTAACCTCCTCCTTTTCTGCTTCAAACCAGGAAACAAGTTGTAAATACTTAAACCTGGAGAACCCCATACCGATCTTGGCCTTGAGCAGTTCCCAGGGATGGATCCCCTCTGTGTCTAACAGTTCCGACCAAGTATTAATGCCCGCCCTCTTAATAGGTACTGCCAAACTATCCCGCAAGCATTGGGGGGTACCGGGGAGTCCCATATTGGAGCGAAGTCTGAATAATATCCAATCCCCCATCTACACTTCACTTTATGCCATGTTTCCAAGGCTGCCTTAAGAACTTTGAGACGTACTCGCTTAAAGTACTTTGGGGCCCCAAATTTATACAAAAAACCCTCTCCACCTCCACCACCCTCCATTGTAACCATTTCCCCCAACAATCTTCCCCACGCTGACTCCTCCGGTTTTAAGAGCAACATCCGAGTACCTTTAAATTGGAACGCAACCATATACCACCTAATATCCGGAAGAGCCAGGCCCCCTTTAATTAGCTTACGCCTCAGCTTTTTCCAAGAGAGCCTCGCGCCTTTCTCGCCCCATATAAAACTCCCAATCTTGCTCTGAACCTTACTTAAGTTCTTACTTGGAAACCCCAATGGGATCGCATTAAACAGGTAAGTCAATTTAGGGAGTATGACCATCTTTACCAAATTTACCTTCCCGTAAATAGTCAAAGGAAGATTCCTCCACCTACTAAAGAGTCGGTCTATTTCCTTTGTAATTTTATTTAAATTAATCAAGGGGATTTTATCCAAATCTTTGACAATATGGATACCTAAATACCTAAAGTCACTACTGATTAAACCCCTCCATTGGTCAATGTTCCAACACATCACCTCGGTCTTTAAGGTATTAACTAGGTAACCAGAGAAAGAACCGAACTCCATTAGTAGGGCTTCAACCCGAGGGATAGTCGCCTCGGGGTTGTTAGTATATAGAATCAAATCGTCAGCATATAAAGCCAACTTACAGCTATACTGTTGAGACTTGAAGGGGTAAATTAAATCGTCCAATCTGATGGCTTGGGCTAAAGGCTCTATATAGAGGTCGAACAAGAGAGGGGAGATGGGACAGCCCTGTCTTGTTCCTCTCTGAATATTAAAACTGGCGGTTAACATGCCGTTCAGAAGAATCCTAGCAGTGGCCCCTTGATAACAATTCTTTAAGGTTTGAATAAAGATAGGGCCAAAGCCCATTGCTTCTAATACCTCCCAGAGATACACCCAACAGACCCTATCGAAAGCCTTGGCCGCGTCCAGGGCCACAATGGCCAGAGGATCAGATCTTCCAATGGCCAGGTCGATGTTACCTATTAACAATTGTGTCTGTTCCTGGATGTACCTCCCCGCTATAAAACCCTTCTGATCGGCATGAACCAGATTTGGTGCTATTTTAGCCAATCTCCCTGCCAAAATGCCCATAAAGATCTTATAGTCGGCATTCAGCAGGGAGATTGGACGATAGGAATCAGCTTTCAAAGGATCTTTCCCTGGTTTTAGTATCAAAACAATAGTCGCCTCCTTCCACGATTTGGGGACTTTACCAGAAAGACAATATACTGAGGCGAAAGTGGCACCCAAAGCTGGAGTCAATTCTTCCACTAGAAGTTTATATACTTCGTTTGGAAGTGCATCAGTGCCTGCTGCCTTTTTGCTCTTGCATTTTTTTATTTGATCTTTTATCTCTTCGAGCGTAATAGGAGCCTCTAAAATGTCCCGACTTTCAACTGTGAGAGTTAGTAATGATTTACTCTTCAGCCAAGATTGTATATAGCCTATCGACGGAACTAAATCTTCTTTATAAAGGTCTGAGAACAGGGAAAGCAGACACGCTTGCAAGTCTTCAATATTACAAGACTTATCTCCATTACTGTTTATTATTAATTCATTGATATTATTTTTTGAGCGGTCCACTCTTGCTTTCCAAGCCAAAAGGGCACCAGCCTTCTCCCCGTATTCAAAATTTTGCATACTCTTTATAAGCCATTGTGCCTTACATTTTGCATCTAATATGCCCCTGTATTCTTGCCTGGCACATTCCAGGTCACCCTGAACTTGGGACAGCTTCCTTGGACTACCATGATTTAATTTATTCCTCTCGTCCTCTAACTGGAGTATTCTCTCCTCCATGGTACGGAGCTCTCGAGCCTCGGCCTTTTTTTTAAAAGCTATAAGTCCAAGAAGCCTACCCCGCAAGTTAGCCTTAAAGGCATCCCAGATAAAATCCATAGAGGTTGAACCCATATTCAAAGAGAAGAATTCTAAAGATGATATCTTAATGGCCTGAATTATCTCTAAATCCAGGAGCATGGCTCTATTTAGAGTCCATCTAGGTAGAAATTGATATGTTTTACTAAGATAGGAAAAAAGAATTGGGGCGTGATCAGAGAGATGGCTTGGTAAAACTAACATCTCTAATAAGCCGACCAAAGTAGGCCTATCTGTTAAAATATAATCGATCCGAGAGGAGTGACCATATTTTTTGCTGTAATATGTAAAACCCTGCAGGTCTCCCTCCCTTGCCCTCCAAACATCTACCAGATCTAAGTCGTGAAACATGTTTACCAAAGCACGACGGACTCGGGGGCCCCTACGTAATGACTTAGATTGGATCTATCTTTTAATGGATCTATAAGGACATTAAAGTCACCACCTATAATCAATGGAGGAGTTACCAATAGCAATTTAGATTGTAACTTACATATACATGACGGATCGTCAACATTAGGTCCATAAAATGATATACATATTAACTCCGACCCTCCAAGGTCCATCTGCGCTATTATCCACCTCCCGGAGTGATCCGTCTGTACTGATTTAATTAAGCAATTAACCCCACGCTTAACCAAAATTGCCACACCTCTACTATTGATTGTCTGTTGTGAAGTGCAATAACATTGTATCCAAGACACTTTTGAAAATATTGCACGACTTTCTATGAAACTAAGATGGGTTTCCTGAATGATACATATCTGAGCTGAAGAGAGTTCAATATACTTCAGAATCAATCTTTGCCTACGGGGGCACCTTAGGCCGTTCACATTCCAAGAGATAAATGTGACCTTTTTATCTTTTAGTGAAATACCTGCCATTAACTTGCAAACGTTTTATACCAACAGAGCAGACCTTCTTCAAAATTATGTGAGATGAGTTTCCATTTTTTTTAATTTTTTATCCACAGCTCCCCACCCAGTGAACCTCTCGCCCCCTCCCCTTACCCATCCCCTCCCTCTGTGCCCCTAACCCAAACCCCGCTTTCCCGTGAGGAACCCTCCCTTCCAATAGGCGCAGCCTATTCGGTCTCTACTCCTCCGGGGCTAATGAAATATATTAAGTCTAAAGTCTTACTTGGGTCCAGCTGCCTATTAGTTACATAGCTCCTTCCCCCCCCGCGGTCCCCCTCTCTCCCCCCTGATCCAATTTAATTTTTGCGATGAGGGCATCAGCCTCTTCGGTTGTATAGATCTGATGCATATGATTATTCCACATTACGCGCAGGAATGCGGGAAACTTCAGCTGAGCCTTTGCCCCCATATTATTTAACTCCTCAAGCCTTTTCCCCAACTCCCACTGCCTTACTGCAGTAATGTGGGAAATATCAGATCTTATGAGAAATGAGAATGGACTTAAACCCTCAAATTTTATTTTGCCTTCCTTAAGGGCTAAAGACAAAATGTCCTCCTTAACGGAGTAAGACAGAAAATTGACCAAGATCTTCCTAGGTTTTTGCCTAGCTAGATTCCTCTTAAACGGATCCCGATGCACCCTTTGTATCTCATGGACTAAGTCCACTTCAGATGAATTCTTGAGAACAGTCCCCTTTAACAAAGAGATCACAAAGCCTTTAATATCAGACCCTTCAAGGGCTTCGGGTACATTCAAAAGCCTTACATTGTTCTTCCTTGAGTGGTTTTCTAGACGTTCAAGACCTTCTTTAAGTTCCTTATTCTGAACCAATAGCTTGGCCACTTCTGAAGAGGTTGTACAGATAGTCTCTTTGATCTTAGGGATCTCTAGCTCAATTGCATCAGTTCTTAAGGTGACTTCATCTAATCTCTTGGTCAGTACTTCGCAGGAGGCCTGAATGGCAGCCTGATTCGCCTCAGAAACCAGAAATCTACTGGTCATCTCAGCCTGGTTCGTCTCAGAAATAGTAAATCTACTTGACATTTCATCCTTCAATGCAAGTAGGATTTCTGCCAGAGGACGTGTTGTATCTATGGGGTCTTTAATCGCGTTGTCATCTAAAATTTCCAACGTACTCGAAGATGCTCCCTGAAGATCAAGTGCAGCCAAAACGGAGTACCTATTCGAAAGGCTCACTTCTGAGTGCACCACTGATAAATCTTCTTGTTGAGCACTTGACATCTCTGCGCTTACTATACATGCTTCCATCTGTGAATGAGGGGGAAGATGACTTATAGATGCCATCGGCGGACTCAAAGAGCTATATTCACCCACCTGGGGGCTCACTTGGCTCTTATTCTTCAGGAGATCACAGCCGGAGGCAGTTGAAGTATTCATGGAGGACATAACCTTGTAATATGTTTTCAATGAGGGAGTGAATTTAATTTGGGGGAGTGATATCTTCTTACCCCTGCCTCTGCCCTTCTTCTTACCTACTTCCTCCCCCTTGGGAGCAACCTCACCTTTCGTGTCACCTTTCTGCTTGCGCTTTCGTGCAAAGGCTTTTATTTCAGAGACAGGTGGAGAGACTCTAGGAGGAAAATTAGATTTGATGATATCAATATTGTTGGATGAATGCGCCACTCTTGTCCGCAAGATATACCTATTTATTTTAGGTGGTGAGGCGCCTGCTCTCTCTGTCACTGTATCACCACTTTTCTCCATACAGTATAGGTGAACCTCCTCCACTGTGAATAATTTCGAGATGGAAATAGCCCTTTTCCTTGGGAGGTTGCCACTCAAACCTCCACACATGCCTCCCAACAGGGAAAAGAAAAAAAGCCTTCTCTCACCTCCACTCCGGCCGGCTCTTCCAACTGGACAACACCCCAAATCTGCAGCTCCTACCTGGGTATCGCAATCCAACCTCCACCCGCGCTCCTCACGAACCCAGGAACAGGAAAGCGCACCAGCTCCAGTGCTGGCTCTGCCCCCGCCGACCCGGAGCCTACGCCGAGCCGAATCCGATCTTCCAAGCCCAGACGCCGCTTCCTCCCAGCGCCAACAACAGATCACGCCGAGCTCCTTGCAGGTATCTCGGCCCAAGCCCCCATCGGGACCAAAAACAGGGGGTCATCGTGCATGGCCGGGGGGAGGGGGGACCTTATAGCTTTAAACTGCAGCTAGACCTGTTAGGACATTACGATCGTAATACCCCGGAGAGCGGACCGCGGCCGTTTAGCTTGCGGCCACCATGTTCCTCTTCCGAGGTGAAGAGAAAGTATTAACCTATCATCCACAGCGGTTTATACATCTCGTAATGTCATATCACATCGGTATCATATTGTCACGTGCATTAAACCGCGTCCCATTATAATAAATTTCGAAGGGGGTCCAGACCCAAACGATAACCTTATTCGAGTCTTAACCCCGTTATCCACAAAAGGGATAGTATTAAATCCTGGCCGGCATAAACACTTGCCTAAAAAAGTGGTCAACTAGACCCAGCTTACCGGCGTCCAAATACAGCAAGTTATAAAAAGTAGTATTAATCCAAAAGGTGAGTTTGTTATAAGCTTAAACTCGTCAGTACCATAAGGAAAAGTAACACGCCCAAGCACGCCAAGACACTTACCTTAATACGCGGTCGCCTACGCCTACGCCTCCCAAACAAACACCATCCGAAGGCTGAGAACCTCAGTGCCATATTATTGCGGGCTTTAAATACTTTCTAAAAGTAAGTGGAACCGGCTGCACCTGTGGGTTCTAGCAGCTAGCATGCTCAACGAGCATTGTAAAGGAAATCAGCAAGCGCCATCTTTGGAGAAACTTGGAACGTGATCCTAGGCTAGCGAGTAAGAACTTCTTCATTTTCGACACCATTTTAGAGTGGTATAAAAAAGAGAAAGAGAAAAGGAAAATTACACAAAACGATTTCACCGAAAAGAGATATCTTCGGCAAATCACCTTAGCACTTAAACCAAATAAAAGCAGCTACATCATTGAAATCCGAAAGTCGGTATGCTCATTCATAACAACCGGAAACTGATATGCTCAGTCTCAATCGACCACCGCCATATTCAGAGGTGCCTCGAATCGTGACTCAAAACCAACAATAACCCGTCTCCGTAATTAGCGCCATCTTAGAATGGCCTAATGAATCCCCAAAAATCTTTTATACAAAATTAATGCCGAGATGAATAAATACCATTAGATGTCAACTAGCGGTATATGTGTATTTTAAAATACGAGAGGCAAATAACATAATCACATATCCTAAAGTAATCAGTGAAACCGGATAACATCTTTTAATAGAGAGTGCCTCGTCCCAAAATGAAAGCAACATCGCAAAACGTGTCTCGTATATCACTACTAAATTTGATAACATAGCCTTCCTAAATTCATAGGCAATATCTATGATTAGTTAGTATATCATATCACAATACCGAACTGTAAAGATCCTTTTTGAGATGCGACGAGCAAATTCGTAAAATGTGAAATACCTCGCTTATATAGCAAACAGCAGACCCTACAAACAGAATAAACAATATCCTGGGCAGAGGAATGCCTGGTGTATCGATGCTAAGTTAGACACCAGATCCTCTCAGAATTATCAAAAAAACATCTATAGAAGGACAGTACCTCATATAGCAACATTCAACTCAGAGGCAGGCTCATCCACAAATAACATACAAAAGCCCTAATTGGGGACCACCCCGCAGATATAAACTGTAATGCAAAATGCTCTCCGGATGTTAAGATACTAAAAATAATCATCCATCAGTGTCTCGCTCCATCATATATCAAATTCCTGTATTAAGTCCAATATATCAACTAGAGGAATTAATTTTGTTTTAAAACAGATAAAAAATTGGTGTAAGTATAAGAGAAAGGGGAAACAAAGGAGTTAGGTAGAATGAACAACAGAAAAATAGTTTTGAAAAATTTCAGAAAAATTACTTTATATACAACATATTCTTACAAATTTTGTGCATCATTCAGGGGAGATGCACAATAAGATGGTATTTAAAATTGAATTGTCAATGCCTAAATGCAAGGTCGATGATTGCACCATATAAAGTGGAACGAGGAGTATAGTAACAAGCAAACCATCAATAGATTGGATATTCATTACAAGATGACATCAGATACCATCGAATAAGTCAAAACAGAAAAGCTCATAAAGCAAACAAGGTCAGTGCGATGGAATAAATACAGATTTAATTTAGAAAGTAATGGAATTCATTGTCTGTATTGTGGCCGCACTTAATGGCGCGCAGTCTACAAATCCACTTTGCCTCTTTCTGCCTTAGTACTAATTCTCTACTCCCACCTCTATTATTAATTGGCACATGTTCGATGCCATGGAACCAGAAAGTGGAATGGGATATATGATATTGCTTATAATGTTCGGCCATAGGGTACCTTGTATCACCTTTCAAAATGGCTCGACGATGCTCTTGAATTCTAAGTTTGAGGCTCCGTACAGTACTTCCCACATATACCAAGTTGCAGGTACAGCCCAAAACATAAATCACATAACTAGTATTGCAATTTATAAATTCTCTAATTTCATATTGTTTCAGACTATTATATGAGAAATGCTGAATCTTATTTGTCCCAAATTTGCAAATATTGCACGAAGTGCATGTATGAAAGCCACACGGTTTCTTTGACAACCATGTTCCAGTAGATTTAGATGTAGTGACATAGCTAGGGCATGAATGAATGAATGAATGAATGAATGAAGCAACACTTATAAAGCGCATGGCTACCCGGAGGCATCCCAGCGCTAAGCAGGCAAATGAAATCCCTACGAGGTTATTTGGGGAAGAGCCAGGTTTTCAGAGCTTTACGAAAGGCTAGGTGGTTAGATTCCTTTCGTAACTGAAGAGGGAGAGAGTTCCAGAGCCTGGAGGTGTTGTAAGAAAAAAGCCGACCCCCACTTCTTGCCCTCTTGATTCTAGGAACCAAAGCCAGGTGGAGCTCATCTGAGCGCAGACGCCTGTTAGCTCGATAGAGCTGGACCAAGGGGGATATGATTGCTGGTCCTTTCCCTCTAATCAGCTTGTGGGCTATGCACAAGGCCTTGAAAGAGACTCTCTCCTGGACAGGAAGCCAGTGGAGAGACTTCAGAGCTGGTTTAGCCGATTACTGTCGTGGGACTCCCAAGAGAATCCTTGCGGCGCAGTTCTGCACGGTCTGGAGTTTAGCCAGGACTGAACATGGGGCGCCCAAATAGAGGGCGTTTCCGTAGTCCAGGCGTGATAAAATCAGCGCCTGGACCATGAGTTTTCTGGATTGAAATGGTAGCAACGGAAGCACTTTGCGAAGCGTTCTTAGCATACCAAAGCAGGAAGCCACAACCTTTCTGGCTTGGGTTTTAAAACTGAGGTTTGAGTCCAGCCAGACACCTAAGCATAACATGTCCTTTAGGGTTTGACCTCTTTTATAAGTTATTGATGGATTTGCCATAAGATCTTTCCTTAGATTTGGTATTTCTAGTAGTAGATGCCAGTTCTTTTTAAAGATGCTGAACATTTTATCACTGTGCGAGGTATACTTAGTTACAAACCGTAGTTTGTTGGTAAATGCTGTATCTTTCCTTTTCTTGCAACTAACGTACTTTCTCTTTTTAGTTGGTATACTCATTCTTCTGCCCTTCCCACGTCCTGTGCATCATAACCTCTTTTGAGAAAACGGTTACGTGTATCAACAATATTAGCCTTAAAGGCAGTCGGTTCAGAACAGTTTCTCCGCACTCTAACCATTTCCCCGTAAGGGATATTTTTAATTACTGAGCGTGCATGCGCACTTGTGGCATGTAATATTCCGTTGCATGCTGTTTCCTTACGATACAGGGCACTTTGAACAATCCCATCTTTTATATAGAAGCGGAGATCCAAAAAATCGATCTTTTCCCTATCACAGGACATTGTTAGCTGCACATTAAAGGGATTATCATTGAGATACAGAAGATATTCGTCAAGGCTTTCCCTTGATCCAGACCATAGGCAAATGATATCATCGATGTACCTCCCCCAGAACACAATATGTTGTGTCCAGGAGGAGGCACCTCTACCCCAGGCATGCCCCCTCTCGTACCACCCCATAAAGAGGCAGGCATACGAGGGAGCAAACCTGGTGCCCATGGCTGTACCTCGGACTTGATGGTACCATTGCCCGTCGTGAAGGAAGTAATTTTTTATCAAGATCAGTTCGATCATTTCGAGTACCATATGGTTGTGTTCATACATGTCAGCCCTTTCCCTATCAAGGTAGGACACTACTGCCAACATTCCAAATTTATTTTCAATACTGGTGTAGAGGCTAACTACATCCATTGTCACAAAAAGAAGGTCATCAGACCAAGCAAAGTCCTTCAATTTAAGCAGCACGTCCGTGCTGTCTTTAACATATGATGGCAAATCCATCACATGTTTTTGCAATCGCAAGTCAACAAACTCAGATATTCGTTCTGTTGGAGAACCCACCCCAGAGATAATGGGTCGCCCAGGGGGGAAAGGTGCTCTTTTGTGTACTTTTGGAAGTGCATAAATACAGGGGAATCTTGGTTGACACACCTTCAAATACCTGTATTCAGAATCTGACAACAAACAACTATCCTTCCATTCACTAAGCTTAACATTGATCAAAGATACGAGCTCAAACATTGGATTCCCGCTCACTCGTTCATAGCATGCATTATCATCTAGCTGACGTTGTATCTCATTCATGTATTCAATTTTGTCCATCACTACTATGTTGTTACCTTTGTCTGCTTTACGGATAACTATAGTGCTATCTTGCTCTAATCTCTTCAAGGCTTCCCTTTCGCCCTTTGTCAAGTTATTGGAATTTCTGTAGAGAAATTTGTTGGGACCTTCTAATTTATACAGGTCTTCTGACATCTTATCACAAAATAGGTCAATGTTTTGATGATATGATCCACTAGGTATAAATTTGGATTTGGGACGCAAACCACTGTCCACACAGAGATTTTCAACAATATCCAGATCTTTTAATAATGTCCCCATCTCAATTTCTGTCCCCTCCTCTATTGACAACAAACACTGGACATTACGCACATCTGCCACGCTTAATGAAGGAGTAAGACTCAAATTAATTGGCTCTGAAGCATTGCAACCTTGATTGCTGAAAAAATCTTTTAATTTCAACGTTCTACCGAACTTAAACAAATCAACATGAACATCGGTTACTTCACCCAATTGTGAAGGACAAAAGCCCAAACCCTTATTCAACAGGCTCAATTCATTGGCATCAATTGTTCTTTGTGACAGATTAATAACTTCAACCTCTTTGCTCAATCAATATCCAAGGGTGTACCTGCCCCACCTGTATCGATATTATCTGAATTTATGTCTTTTTGGACCTTGTTGCCATCCTTTCCTGATCTAAATTTCCTCCCTTTGCGCCTCTTTTGATATCTCCTCCCACTCTCCTTGTTTTGCCTTTGACTTTTTCTGCTGCTTGCTGCTGATGCGTAATTTTGCTAACTCTTTCTCGAAAGCAGAGGCTCCCTCCCCTAAAGGGGCCTCACTGATGTTACTACTTGATGCAATACTACTCTGTGAGGAGACTGACGCACTGCTTACAGATTGAGGGGCATATTCTCAAGAACGTGTGATAACCACCACAAGTTTAGCTTAACGCAACTTCTCACATCGCAGTCCATCGCGGAAAAACAGCGCCGTGTTAATGTAGCATTCTCAACCTGGCGGCACCATGCGATAGTCCCACGATAATGCACCAAATGACAGCGTAAAAAACAACGCGACGCCCAAAAAATGCGAAACACCAACGCAAATAAAGTTGCAATGAGGCCAACCTCGAAAAAAAAAAAACAGCGATAACCAGCGACAGGCCTGCAATTCCCACGCGCCTGGTGGGAAAATGCACCATAAAAGCCGAACAAGAAATAAACACCATAAACAAAATAAAATGCGTAGCAACATGGACGCACCCAGAATGAGTGCCCAGGTCAACGCGAACCCCACAAGCCCCACAGACCACCAGCAAGGAACCTCGGGGTCAGGGAAGGCCAAGGAGAAGAGGAAGAGCAAGACGGGGTACAGTCCGCATGACAACCTGACCGTCGTCACGGAGGTGACAGAGCACTAACAACAACTGTCCGTCTCCACCACCGTGTCATTGGCAACACAGACGGAAAAATGGCATTCCATCGTGAATGCAGTCGGACTGCCGAGGAGGCCAAAATGCGCTGGCACGAAGTCAAAAGCCAAACCAAGCAGAAACCCGCTGCCACCCGGAAGGCAGCAACGGGGAATGGAGGTGGGAGTCCTGCGCCACAGGAGGAGCTGGAGCAAATGGTGGACACAGTCATGAGTGTGGAGATGGTGCAAGGAGTCGGGAGTCCGGACACTGCTCGACATGACTTGACAAAACATCAACAGGGTGAGTAACTAACAGGGACTGGGGGGACGGGCACAATGGCACACATGCACAATGACGTGTAGCACACCGCACACCCACAACGACCCTGGGTCATGTCCCTGATCCCCATGGCACACTGCAGCACACATACAAATGCCAAGTAGGCCCCCGTCCACCATGTGCCTGAAGGGGTCCCACCCCACACAACACCAATTCCACTACACACACATGCACCAGTGCGAAACACAGCAAAGATGCGTATGCGAGAGCCACACTGACAATGCAAGTGACACCACATGACGAGCAGCATGGCCGGAGTACAATCACCATGACACTGTGCACGCCATGAGACTGAGGTGGCTGTGTGGACTACATCCGGAAGGAGCAGGTCAAACCCTGACACATCCATGTGCACAAACAACCACTGACGTCAACAATACATCTGCAGACAAACAATGCACAAGAGAACAAAATCCATCCAGGAGCACAAATGACCCCAGTTGCCAACATCACAGCACCTCAAAAGCACAAAAGCCAAAGGCACACCGCCTCCAAGGGATAAGGGGCAGCAAAATCACAGCAGGAGGTGCGACTCCCACACAATGCAGCACACACACATAGCAATCACAGCACATCCACATGGATGGCAATGTGGGACACAGTGCAACACTTACACTGCAGAACAGAGGACACAACTGGCTCCGCCTGTGCGTAGAAAATGGCCAATCACATCTGACATAGCAGGATACTGTGAGATGAAAATGTACGTGTACAACATCACCTACGTCATGTAGTCCAATTGTCTACTATCCCGCATCAAATAGTCCGCCAATCCAAAACAGTCACAATGTACATTGTCATGCAGTCTGTATGTAAACCCGAACAATGCGTCAACATACATGCCAACAAATTGTCAACAAGCATCTCCCCTTCACATTGCAGAGGAACAAACAACACCTCCAGCAGAGCAGACCAGACAACCCATCAGTGATGCTGAAGAGGACCTCCACACTTCCGACACCGATGCCCTACAACAGTCCATGGACATCTCAGGCAATAGAGCTCCAGGAGCAGGGCAGCCCCGCTGCACCTAGGACACACCACCCCCTGCACGGACAACACAGCTGGACGCACCCACCACCCCGGCTGGCTCACAGCAGCCCACCTAAGCACACATCCCATTACAAGGCCAGCTGTCAGACTGCCAGAAGGGGCTGGCCGAACATGTGCGGGTGGGGTACTACCTCATGGGAGACAAACTAGATCCCATACATGAGTGTCAAAGTCCCATCATGGACCACCTACACACCCCAACGGAGACCCACACTGCGACAGGGATACATGCCTTTGCACATTTCCAGTACAGAACCACACCCAGAGCCACGTGATAATCACCGACACCCCCACGCCGGACTGGCTTACGCCAGCCAAGTTCACTCCTCTTACGTATTGGGTGGGGGAAGACAAAGCTACATGTGCAATGTCCCACCATCTGCCTGCGGTGACATGGCTGCGTCCTCTGCACACGGCACAATGTAAGGTTGTGGGGCCGGGGCCCTAATGCATACATCATGAGCACACGGACACACTCAGATAGTTCGTTGAACTGGCCACGAGCACGTGCGCTTGACACCTTTATTGGCATGGTCACATGTACAGTGACGCATGTGCTGGATGTGTGTGGGGTGAGTGTAAGCCAGCCCGCAGGGAGTCGTTGGTGCTGGCAACAACTTGAACAGTGATCACAATTGAAGCAGAAACATAAAACATCAGCATAACAGAAACAACTGTGAAGCATCATGGTGGTTGCCGGAGAGAGTACAGTGTTCACCCTACATGCAAGCAGAATGGTCCTTGATTTGTGATGCACTGAGTTAGTGGCACCTGAGGAGCTGAGCAGGGTATCAAGCTGATGATGGCACCCACAACTGGTGTGAGCTACTCTGAAAGTCTGGCAGTAAGATACTTACGACTCTGGCACCTGTTGTCTGGAGTTGGTCCTGGCGGTGGTGGCGCGTGCATCCTGCAGTGATGCGACGTCCAGGCAGGTCAGGACTCGATTTGATGTGTGAGCCCAGGTGGACCGCAGTTGAGGGCGGAGGCAGCGGACAGCACAGGGACACAGACACATGGCATTGATGACCCCCAGGCCATCGACCCAGAGGCCATCCAACATGCCACCAGACTGGGGCCATGATTTGAGCTGCACAGAGTTAGTGGCCCCGGATGCACTGCGGCCGGCACAGGCACACCGCCACGGGACGGTGACTTGCGGTGCAGTGAGCTAGGGCCACGTGAGGTGGGCGGGTCCTCGTCGATGTCGAAGGTGAATGTATCGGAGGTTTGCGGGTGACAGTGGAAGGTGTCCTCCAGGGCATGATGCAGAGGGCAGGAGCCGGCCGGAAGCGGCAAATGGAGGAGTGGAATGCTACTGCCTCGTTTTGGCCACATAGTCAGTATCACCAACATGATGATGAAGACAACCCCCAGTCCATGGACTCAGTCGCCAACAAATCTCAAGAAGAAAGTGTCCATGGTTTTCGGGGAACAGACTTAGTGGCCCCGGAGCTGGAAGGGGATGCAGTCTGCGACGAGGCCAGTACAATGATATCAGGTCTGCCCTAAATGAATCATGACTGAGTTCCCAATGTGTGCCCTACTCGACCGATGTGTAGTCTGGAGGCAGCAGCCAGCGCGGGCCAACCGCTGTTCAGCAAGCTCCTCCTGGAACACTGACACACGGCATTGAAATGGCATGTGGGGATGACTCGTGGTTGACCGAGGCAGTAGCGACAGAGCTGAGCTGGTGTTTAGCCAGCGACGATGCTGTGTCCTGCCTGGTACGGACTGGCATGGATTTGTGTGGGGCCTGCAGGACCGCAGTGTAGTCCGAAGGCGTAGACATCAAGGGCCCACAGACACGTGTGGTTGGGATGCCCAGCACATACTTTGTGTCACCACATCGAAGGGAGTATAGTGAGTTAAATTCATCCATGAAGTGTGTACTCGGCCATTGTGTAATCAAGACTCAGTTCCAAATGTGTGACCTACTTGACCGCAGTGTGGGCCCGAGGCAGCGGTCAGCAGGGGCCCACAGCCACGTGTCGTTGGCCCGCGATGCACAGAGTTAGTGACACCAGAGCAGTTGTCGGCAGTGTTCGATCACCGTAACGATGGTCCTTTTCTCCTCCGGACTGAACCGCGTCTTCCTCTTACTCGTCTCCTTGCATACATTGATATGAACTCCGCCATGCAGAAAACAAGACTCAGTTCCAAATGTGTGACCCACTCGACCGCAGTGTGGGGCGAAGGCAGTAGTCAGCAAGGGACCACAGACAGGTGTAGTTCGAATGCTATGCACAGAGTTGGTGGCACCACATCGAAGGGAGTACAGTGATATAAACTCAGCCATAAGGTGTGTACTCTGCCATTGCATAATCAAGACTCAGTTCCAAATGTGTGACCTACTTGACCGTAGTGTAGGCCGGAGGCAGCGGTGGAGTACGTCAACGAGAAAGGAGTAATGCGGGCCTGTGTCGCGGAGGCTGTGATGGTCTGAGGAGGCTGCCAAAGTCACGGGCTTCGGGCTTGGAGCTTGCGCCGGCACGTGGTGGGCCCTCTTCGACACACGCCGGTGTCGGCAGGTGAGCAATGAGGCCTGGCTGCGTAGGGGCGGGCATGATGGGTTCAGGGACCAGCGGCCCGGGGTGCAGCAGGCGCACAGGATCGCAGGCCACACCGCTCACGGCGTCGGCGTCGGCCTCGTGGCGGGTGGGAGGCGCCGCCCTGGCAGGCACGTTGGGCATTACGGAAGAGAACCAAGCCCAGGGCTACGTGCTTTTTATTCACACACCTACGGTGGTCTGGCATCCTCCGGCCCAGCTCACTCCGCACACGCTTACAGGAGGGGACGTCACAAGCTACATTTCCTCGATCTTCCCCACTGGCTGGGGTGACATGGTTGCGTCCACTGTCCACTACACTCCAAACACCAGCAGTGCATGTAGACATGGATATGTCTGTGGTCTGCATACTGCAGTCTGTCCAGCACATCTCTGCAACACTTGGCATTGTGTACATTCTCATTCATGGGTCACTTGCCTCTTTCGCACATGCCTGGTTCCCACCTCTCCCCACATTTGGGTATTGTGTGGCTGAGGTGCCATGCCGTTGATGGCTCATGTACATGGCTAACCAAGGTTGCCACAGTAAGTTGTGCTGTCGTGTCTGGTGGGGGGGCATGTTGTTTGGCATGTTGTATGTGATTTTGTGACTTGTGCAGTGCCAGAGTTGTGAGTTGCATGATTGTGGAGTTGAGGTGTGTGGTGTGTTCATTTGGTACTTGCCAACGTGCAGTGCATTTCCATAGGTGCCATCCTGGAAGCGCTGGTTGATGTTGGACTGTCGGAAGATGAAGGGATCATGCACACTGCCTGGGTAGTTGGCTATGACATTGGTGAGAAGTCCCCTGTGGTCCACTATTGCCTGCACGTTGATGGGATGTGTGTGCTTTCTGTTGGGGTATTGTGTGTGGTGTTGGCACGGGGCACAAGTGGGACAAGTGTGCAGTCGATTGCCCCGACACGTGCGGGGATCCAGCTATGGCGTATAGTCCTTGCTTGGTCTCCAGCTGTTCCTGCGCATTGTGGGGGACGTATGGGTGCTGGGGTCCCTAGCTGGTGAGGGCATCCAGGCCAGGTGTGAGGAACTTGGATGGGGCTGGCTGTGAGACTCCTCCGACTCGGGCGGTTATGTTTGGGAGGATACCAGAGGCCAACAGGTGCAGCACAGCCAGCAGCTTTGTCTGCGGAGGGATGTTGGTTGTCTGCTGTGTTGGTACCGTCAGCCTGTGGGCAATGATGTTCAGGATGCAGAGGATGGTTGTCCTTTTGGGCCTGTAGTGGGCATTGGCATTGTCTGGTGTTAGGTCTGTAGGGCTGGTGAATATCCTGTATGTCCGCTGTCTTTGTCTGTGCTGCCTCTGTGGTGGTCCAGGGGGGGCGGGGTGGCGGTCCTGGGGGTGGTGGCGGTGGGTGTTGTTGCCCCCTCAGGGCTCCGGGGTGCATGGTGAGTGGCTCCATGGCATCTGTTGTTCTTCCTGTGTGGTTCTGGGCTGGGCTCCCTTTGATGGTGCAGCTTGTCGTCCGACTTTACACCAGGTCAGAGCAGGTGTTAGTTTCCTGCTGCTAACGTGCCTTATTGCCTGTTTTGTGGTCTTATCGCCGATGTGGCTGGTCGTTGAGAATGTTTCGTTGTGGTGTTGTCGCAGGTTTTTGCTCGGGAACGCCTACTCTGCATCTCATTAGCGTTAGTTGCAGGGGTCATCTGTGGCGATGTTTTTTGCGACTGCTTTCGCAGGAAAACTGGTGTTATGGGCTGTTAGCACCAGCTTGTGAATGAGGCGGTAAATTTAGCGCGACTTTGGCTGCGATAAAGTGCCGATAACTCGGCGATAGCTCCTTGAGAATATGCCCCTGAGTCTCCTCAGTTTCATCCCTCCCTCTTTTCCTATCTTCCTGTGTTTGAACTGAGTCGTATTTTTTGGCAAACGTATACATACCGCCCTCTTTGTAGTCTCTATCGTCCCGCCTTATCTTACGCATTTTTTTGTCTTTCAAATACTGTTGATGGCCTTCTATAACTTTTTTTAGAATTTCATATTTTTTCTCAATCAAGTCACTCGCATCAATTGCATCTATTTCTTTTTCCACGGCCTCTATCTCAGATAAAAGTTTAGCTCCCTTATCTATCGCATGCCTGATTAATATCTGCATCATAGTTAATGAGGCTCCTTCTAAGTTTGCCTCCCATTCTTTAAGCAAATCAGGGCTTAAATCCTCAAAAGTAGGAAATATCAAAATTCGCAGGCCTCTTGGTGCTTTTTTGTTGTCAATATATTGCTGGAGTGTTACTCCATCCCACCAACGCCCCAGTTCCTGTTTTTTCAAACGTTCCAACTTAATAAACAGAGCGCGTAATCCCATTGCACCCTGCATATTCGGAACTGAAGGCGTGGAGATTGAGCTACGTCCAAATAGGTCTTGGGCTAGCTCCCCTCGTCCGTCATTGAAGCGTGGCATATTTGGAATAGTAAAAAAGCAGTAGTGAGTGCCAAAAAAGTCCAACAAGTTGAATAAATCCAAAGAAAGCTTAGGCAACGGACTTGTAGAGAAACACCTCATAACTGTGCTGCAGTCTTATTAAAGTGGTGGTTCGTGCACACTTCTCGGCACCTGTTGCCTTTCGGTGCCACTGATCACAGATTCAAAACTATATTTCATAAAGAGCAGTGCACTTGAACAAAAAAACCTTTTCAGTCTTTTTATATTTTCTTTCAATTCTTTATTTTCAAATCCAAATGAAATTTCACAAAAAAAGGCAGCCAACGCGTTTCGTTCAATTCGGCAACAAGCCAAGAGAACTTCTTCAGGGCTGCGAACAAAGTAACATAAAACATGTATAAGACAACAAATCATATCACTTGACTGACCGACATAATTACAACTTCTTAAAATATTACAAACATAATATAAGACAAGGTTATCATTTGGGTCTGGACCCCCTTCGAAATTTATTATAATGGGACGCGGTTTAATGCATGTGACAATATGATTCCGATGTGATGTGACATTACGAGATGTATAAACCGCTGTGGATGATAGGTTAATACTTTCTCTTAATTATTTTTTCTCAAGTTGATGGGCACACCGTGAAACATGGCAGATTAATGGTTTAATAAAAGCACGCTGTACGTTTATGGCCCGTCTCTGAAATAGTAGCAACATAAAGGGAGACTTAAGTGAGATATTCTTATAGTAACGATGTTTGGTATATAATTTACATCTTTGACGTTGGGAATACAACCCCTTTTTTCAGTGTCGATGCACTCTTTTTCCCCTTATATTCTAGGTGGAGGTTATCCCACTGGGGATTGAGGGCACCTATCCCTCTGTTCATCTTTATGACTATTGGTGCATTGAGCAGACTCGGTAAGTCTAAGACAGTGAATTTAAACGTAATTGTTCTGTTTTCTTGGACTATTGTAGGGGTGTTAACCCTCATGGTAATATATTATAAAATTATTTTGTAAAGTGTTTCAGGCTCCTGCATCTGGCTATCAGGCAAACGATGTTATTGCTAAATCTCACTAATAGCATCATGTAACAATTTATTATAGATGCTGATTTGAAGGTAGACTTTTGGCGAATGGTTACATATTTGTCCAGCTTGCGAATTGACCGATGTTAAAGACTATTGAGTCCGTTTGTGTGATCCAAAGAGGTGAGGGTGATTACTTTTCGTTTATCTTGCTCTGTCTCCATCATAATTAGTATCTCCTTCCCGTGTTGGGTTTATCAATATAGGAAATTAATGCATATAATAAAATCTGGTGCTCTCATGTGCAGTTTTTAGAAATGTCTTGTTTCTTGGAAAGGAAATACAAATATAAAAAATATATAAAATATGCACGGTACAAGTGCAATAAGAAGCAAAATATAAGTTATCCAAAATCTCTTTTGTGTTGTATTGTAAAATATATGTGGATTTTAAGACTCAATGTTTGTCTATGTTTTGTTTAAGTATGTTTGTAATATCTTAAAAAGTCGTAGCTATGTCCATTAGTCAAGTGATATGATTTGTTGTCTTATATTATGTTTGTAATATTTTAAGAAGTTGTAGTTATGTCCGTCAGTCAAGTGATATGATTTGTTGTCTTATATATGTTTTATGTTACTTTGTTCGCAGCCCTGAAGAAGTTCTCTTGGCTTGTTGCCGAATTGAACTAAACGCGTTAGCTGCCTTTTTTTTGTGAAATTTCATTTGGATTTGAAAATAAAGGATTGAAAGAAAATATAAAAAGACTGAAAAGGTTTTTTTGTTCAAGTGCACTGCTCTTTATGAAAAAATAAAATAAAATATATATATATATATGTGTAACCTACTGGCAGTCACCAGTAAGTAATTATAGTTAGGACCTAGTTTCCATAGGAAAAGCATTTTTTTACTTGGCTATAACTTTGGCGTCATTTGACCAATCTTGGTGAAATTTCCCCCAAAACGTGTAGGTTTGGATTGTCCTGTTTGAGGGTGATTAGTGTGGTGGGGACCAAGAAATAGGGGCGTGAAAAAAGGGTGCGTTTGTAATGTTAATTCCCATAGGAACGCGTTGTCGAACCTACAGCCCGAACCGCTATTACACCAAATTTGGCAGAAAGTTAGATGTTGTTATGCAGATTGTGCTTTTTGTTATTTGGTGCAAATCTGTCCAGCAGTTTTTGAGAAATTTAAGCCGAAATTTAGAGATATATCTCTGGCCGTGGATATTTGCCGACGGTTTTGCGATGAATCGCAAATGAGCGTGCCAACGGGAATGCTCTGATTGGCTGGACACAACCTGAACAGAAAGTTGCGGCTGCCATTTTATCATCCGGGAATGGTTCCCGGGGCTGAATATTTGTGTGAAAGCCCACATAGGGGTCAGGGTAGAGATACTCTGACCCCATGTTTGAGAAATGGGTATGTTAGTGACACAAGTTCTGTATCCAAAATTGATTTTTTTAATTGTGTGCGATATTCTTGACGAAGACGCGATCGCCAACGCGGCCCCCATGTACCGTCGCAGGGACATCGCAAATATTGGAACGCCATTGCGGATATTGGTGAAAATATAAAAATATATATATTTGTATACACTCGTCGGTCATTGTCACACACTCATGTATACACTCACAAACTCACTCAGACACTTATGCACTCATTCACATACTCATTCACACACCTATACAGTGAATTTCTAAGATTTTTTAAATGCTAATTCTTAACTATGACGTCCCTGTAATCTTTGTTTTTTTCAGTGAATATAGATATAGATATTTACACATATATAAAAGAAGTTTCACTTTCCTGCAATATACTTACATTTTTGTTGTAAATGTATGAGTGTTAAAGGCATATGGATTGGAAAACATTGTGTGGTAAAGGCATGCGTGGTAAAGGTATATGTGTTATAATGGATGCATAGTAAAGGTATTGGGTGGAACGACTGTGTTGTAAAAGTTGTTTTTGTGGAACGCTCTAACGAATTATCGTGGGCAGTTAATGGGATAAAAATAGAAGAAGTGTCTTATTTTGACTACTTACGAATAAAACTGGATGCTAAATTTTAATGGCATGGGCAGTTGAACAGCTAAAGAGAAAGTGTACTCAAGCACATTGCAGAATCATGGATTTAATTTTATGTAATCTATAGGGCACCATCTCCTTTTGCAGTTTATAAATGTAAATAAAAATGTAAATCCGTATTTGTAAAGCGCAAACTACTCACCCTTACGGGTCTCAAGGCGCTGGGGGCCGTCATGGAAATTAAGTGAGCTATTGCCCAGAGTCACATGGTGCTGAGCTGAGCTGCCGCCGGAGCCGGGGATCGAACTGTGAGCCCTGTGCTCCGAAGTCAGCTGCCCTGGCCGCTGCACCACACCTCTCCACTCCAGTTTATGAGGTGTTTATTGCTAAAACTGATTTAGTGCTGCTATGTAGAGCAACTGTATTCAGAGTTGCAAATGAGACAAATCCTTGGAGAAAACCTTTCACGCTCTGAAAAGCCCACGAAGTAGTAGTTAGTCTAGAAGTGGGAAGGAGGGCCATATTGCAATTGAACATGTGAACAAATGTTGCTGCACTAAATGTAATTAATTTTTAAATTATTTTTATATTTTCCATCCATCCCATTTATTAAGACTTCGGGTAACATACTTAAAACCTAAAATCAACATTTGTAATATACATTCTGTATCAGGCAATAAAACTGCGCTTGGAAGGAGCCTCCAGTGAAATTAGGGCATCTTCCGTGAAATTCTTGGGTAAGTCTTTATTAATATGTTTTATCTAAACCTAACACTCAAATGTCAGAGTAAATCGTTTAATTAAATTTATCTAATCATTATTCTGTTTTACTACTTCAAATGTAAGTTTGGTATTATAGTTGATGTGTCTTTTCACTCTTCTTTACCATAAATTAATTCCATGTTCAGTGCTTTGAGAAGCAGGATTTTCGATTCTGTATTTTAACTCCACATTTTCTTATGATTTGTATATGGTTGCTATTATTCTATGCATAATTATTGTATGACTGATTGTAATAAAGCATAACGACTGCTGGAAAATATGTGAGTAGAAATCTATGTTCTTGTAGAAGCCAAAAGAGGACAGAGTGTGTGAGTCACCGAGGTTCATCTGAGCAGACACGTTGTTCAAGGAGCTTGATATGCAGTTGCCATAAGAAAGCAGAAATATAATGTGATACAAAGAACACAAATCAATTAAGCGAGACTGATCAATAGTCTTGCCTCATGAAATGGGAGCATGTGGACACTTTCAAATGTTCTCCAAGGCAATTTGTTGGCACTCATTTTCGTTGGTGGTAGCCATTTTTCTACATAATTGTATGTGTGTCCGTGTAGTGTGCTATGTAAGTGGACAGGTGCTTGGACGCCCCACAAGGGGGGTGGTAAGCCCTATACAATGCTGCAGCACAATATGCAATTCCACATGCAAGCAATGTCATTTCTTTCTACAGTTTTACATCCTTGGATTACATGCTGTCCCAAAAAACGTCATCTATATTCTTAAATCCATTCAAGAAAAATTGGCTTTGACTTAAAATTAGTGACTGTTTCTCTCTGCTTCCTTTCTACTGAATGATCATTCCTTTATCCTCCATCTTCTGAATGCCTTACTCTCTCTGAGCGTGGTCCGCTCTAAGCCTGTCTGTCTACTCTCAATTACTGGACAATTATTGCATCTCTGCAAATTAACCACTCCTCCTTTCAAACCCTATCCCAGCACCTCAACAATACATAATTGCCAATCCATTCATTCCACCAACCATCCACATGGATTCACATACCCCCCCACTAAGGATGTAACTCATATTAATTTAATCAGCCACAAAGAAACTGAAAGAAATGCCCAGATTATTTCTTTCATAGCACAAGACTAATCCCAATAACCAATGATAACCAGTGATAATCAATAGCCAACAATAACCAACCAATAACCACTGGATTAACCACAAATCGCATTCTGGAGTAGCATCCTACCACCCTTTAAGCGCTTCAACACCAGTTATGAGGTAGTAAGCACATTATAAGTACACTTACAAGACAGTGCAAATTCTTGGCAGAAAAGTTACTGTTATATACATTATTCAGGGAATCCTGTGAATTTCCAATGAATCCCAAAATTACCACATACACGAATATATCCAATTCAGGGGCGCTTACACCATGTTAAGTCAGCACAACAATGCTAAGATCCCGAATCTCGCCCGGACTTCAGAGCTGCAGGCCAAGGTAGGACCAGGTATCTCGCCCGGACTTCAGAGCTGCAGCTCTGAAGTCCGGGCAAGATTCGGGATCTTAGCATTGTTGCGCTGACTTATCATGGTGTCAGGCGCCCCTGAATTGGATATATTCGCGTATTTGGTAATTTTGAGATTCATTGGAAATTAATGACAAACATTGATGCAACGTCTAATACATTTCCTACCTTGGTCCGTTGAGCCCTCACCTTGTCGAATCAAGGCAGTCAGATACTTAATCAACTTAGAGGGAGATTTTTGCCTCCTAAACTATTCGTCCCAAACATTGGAAAGGACTGCCTATCATAATCTTGAGAGAAGCCTTGAGAAAGTCCAGGAGGACGAAACGCGCGTCGGCTGCTGTTTGTTGTCAATAATGGAATAAATGTGAATGACTGGACACTTCAACAGCTGTGGATCACGTATTGGAAAATCATCCAGGAAATTATATCAATCGATTGTGCTTTCCTCGCTACATAATTAACTAAGGATAAAAGTGACAGTACTTTGGTGTGCTTTGGTGCATATGTTGGTCTTTATGAAGTTTGTTAGTTTTGTTTCAAAGAAGTACAAATGCCATACTGTGAGAAATTGGGTTGTTGGTTGACTAGGGTGTGAACCCTGATCAAGCAACAGCCACAATCCCCTGCAGGGTGAACCACAAAAAGTCTATTAAATTAACCTGTGCTTACCCCTGGGTAGCTTGGTACAAAAAGCAGTCAGACGTAACTTAGAGGCAATGTGTAAAGTATTTATGCAGCACACAAACACTAATAATGTGAAAATGCAATGCACGAAAAATCCCAAACCTATTCAGAAAAATAGAGCACATTGTATTAAATTATTTGACCCCAAAATGACAAAATATCCAATCAGTAGAACCAGAGTTATGAATTTTTAAAGTTTAAAAGATCAAAGTGCCAACTGCGGACATCTGGTTGTGTGAGACCGAGTGAAAAGTCGAAAAATATGTCCGACAGCGATGTATCGCAGTTCAAATACAAAAATTGGATTGCGCCTGGTCAGGGTTTACCTTCAGACTTAGAAAAAATTGGACTGAAAAATGTCTGAGAAGGTAGAAGAGTCAGCAGGGCAAGGCTGCAGGAGTGTCCAACGAGGAAGCGCCATTGTCGATGGCCGTGGAGCGAAGCCACGGTGAAGGTTTATTCTTCAGACGTAGTTGCGAAGCGGAGAAAATTTCCAGCGGGACAAACCAGAGTGCCATAGCCAAAAATATTTCCACGAAGTTGGATCCCCTTTGGCAAAGCACCACTGAAAGGGATTTGCTGCTGAACATAGTGGGAGAAGCCACGAAGTCGATTTGACTGGTGATGCACCTGGTTCTCAGGGCACTTTTTGACCAAATTTTCTCCAAGTCCTCCGTTTTGGAAATTGACCATCTGGGCTCATTTAGCCCCACAACCAAGGGTCCATAAGTGGATGGATGCCTATTGGGGCTTCAGGACTCAACTCAGGCTGGGTCCAGGCGTGAGTTCAAGAGGGTGGGAGTCTATTATGTCCCTGTGGCTCCGAACTGGAGGACAGCAAACTATGTCACTTCTGGCAATCCTGGGTGCAGGTGAAGATGGAGGGCTCAACAGCAGGGCTGGCCTCTGAGGGTTCAAGGCATGTTCCAGGCAGCACAGTAGTCCTTCCAGGTACTGTTGCAGTCTGGCAGAGTGCACAGCGGTTCATAGCAGCCGGTCACAGCAGCAGGCAGTCATCTGAGAGTCCTCCCACAGGTCCTGTAGTGAACTGATTAGCGGGTCTGAAGTCCCATTTAATACCCTGGTGCCTTTATCCTGGAAGGTGGGAGAAGCTTCTGAAAAGGTTCTTTGTAGTGCATGGAATTCCTTGACTCCAAGCTGGCTGCAGTGACAATACAGGGTTGTTAAGCCTTTTGAGTGGAGACAGGGTACAACCTATTCAGGTCTGTCATGGAATTTGTACAGATTATTCAGGAAATCACAGCACTTCGCAGTCTTCATGAATTTCGCACTCTGGGGGATCTGAATATCCATTTGAATGACAACACCTGCACATAGGCATTAAACCTGTTAAGTGATTTAACAGCAATCCAGTTTGTACAGTTAGTTATGCTCCCTACTCACAATAAAGGACATAAACTGGACCCCATTTTTACCAACCTGTCCAATTTAATGGTACATGACTAACAACTTGTACCCTGGTCAGACCACTTACTGGTTGAGTTTTCTATCAAAAAGACAGAAACATCTAAACCCATTGCGCCAAATTGACCAGACAGTGGTACAAACTTGACACTACACGGTGGATAGAGGTACTGCAGGCCCTAGCGTGCACTCAGGACAGGGACATTACCACTGTGTATATAGGATATTTGAGGAATGGATTGAGTCATCTTTAGAGATGTTGATCCCAAGAAAAATGCAGAAGTCCCCCCAAACCATAACCAGTGTTACATGGTTCACACCTTAGATCAGGGAGCTAAAGAAGGAATGTAAGAGGGAAAAAAGAAAATGGAGGATACATCACAATGAAGAGAGGAAGACCATCTATAAAAAAGCGTTGAGAAGCTATCAGCATGCAATCAAGAAGGCTAGGGTAGCAGAACTTGCTGACAGGATCTCTCAGTCCTTCGAAGCATCCAAAGAAATTTACATGATCGTAAACTACTTCCTGAAATCTAAAGTTGCAGGAGCAGGTCTTCCCTCCTCTAAGGAATGCTGTGAGGAACTTGCCAAATTCTTCATTAGCAAGGTCAGCCTTATTTATGATTCTCTGGGAGGGAACTCAGACCAGCATCCTGCTGCTAATGGGTGTCCATTAGACAGTAAAGTCATCCCTACTCTCTCGACTTTCCCCCAGCCAAGCTGCAATGTCATCAGGGAGGTAGCAAACACAATCAAATCTGGATCCCCCTTAGACCCAGCCCCCATTGACATTATGCCGAAAGGAGGAGATATCATTCTAACAGTCCTGACTACACTGTATAATCTATAACTGGAAAAGGGCCAAATCCCTGAATGCTGGAAGCATGTGGTTATCAGCCCACTGCTGAAAAACCCTACTTATACCCTGATATGGCACAGAATTTACGACCGATATGTCTGCTCCCAGGTGTCAGTAAAATCATAGAGAAACTGATCAATGGTTATTTGACCAATTTTTTTGAAAACTCATAACATTCTACATCAGACCTGGGACTCGGTTTACGTCCTGGATATAGTACAGAGACAGCTCTCTTTCTGGCTGCAGAAGACCTTAGAAAAACATTAGATCAAGGTGGCTCAGCTGCACTCATCATTCTTGACTTGAGAGCAGCCGTCGGCACTGTTTCCCACTCTATCCTTTGACATAGGCTGGAGGCGCCAGGAATTACGAGCAATGTGTTAAACATCGCTGACCTCCTTTTTAGATAAAGGAATCTTTCAGGTTAGGGAAGGACCCTACCTGTCGAAGACCCATCAGCTCAAGTGCAGCGTACTCCAGGGCTCATCTCTGAGCTCCACTCTTTTTAATTCACATTTGCGTCCCTTAGCAGATATCATTTGCTCAGCTGGTTTTACTATGGTGTTGTATGCCCACAATGCCCTGATCGTTGTATCTTTGGCACCTAACATCAGTCAAACTGTGGCAAATCTGTTCACTTACTTGGAGCAAGTGAAAAAATGTGTGAGCACAATTTCCCCTTAAACTAAACAGTGACAAGAAGAAGGTCTGGTGGTCGGGATCAACCCCTTCCTCTGGAACCACCTTACCTGGCCCTCATGCCTGGGTGACCACCCTTCACTGAAAGTGGAAATCAAGACCCTGGGAGTTTTCTTGGATAAAGACCTTACCATGGCCTCAAAGGCCAAGAATGTATCAGGAACCTTCTTCGGTCGTCTGAGAGTTCTCAGGAAGACAATCAGATGGCTCCCCGTGGAAATCCGAAGAATAGTGATACAAGGTCACATTTCGTCACAATTAGATTATGGCAACTCGATCTACCTTGGCATTTCTCCGTATGTTACCAGAAGGCTGCAGGTTATTCAGAATGCTGCAGCCAGAGTCCTGCTGAGCCTTCCAAGAACACAGTCTGCATGTCCAGCCCTGATCAGTCTTCATTGGATATCAGTAAGGAAAAGAATAGAACTTAAAATACTTTGGGGCATATTAGCAAGAACGGCGTTAAATTATCGCCACTTTAGCGGCAGGAAACTGCAGCTAAAGCGGCGATAATGGGCTTGATAATATGCCCTTGAGAATACCAATAGAAGCCCAGGATCACAGCAGAACATGGGCTTCTATTGGCATTCTCAAGGGCATATTATCAAGCCCATTATCACTGCTTTAGCGGCAGTTTCCTGCCGCTAAAGCGGCGATGATTTTAACGCCGTTCTTGCTAATATGCCCCTTTGCTTTTTACATAAAGTAAAACATGCCCAGAGACCACATATACTTAGTCCTGCATAGCAAAGTATGGGATCTAAGGTTTTACAATCACTTTCTTCTGGCCACCACCAGAATTAAAAGGGCCAGAAGTGGAGGGCGGTCTTTTGTTTATCTGGCATCCAAGCTCTGGAATTCCCTCCAGGGCCGTTTCTACCATTAGGCAAGACTAGGCGGCCGCCTAGGGCGGCAAAAGGGGGAGGGCGGCAAAATTCAAGTTCTTTTATATCTAATGCACAATGCTGCCAAGGTTTCAGATTGCCATGTGGGCTAGGTAATTAACGAAAGAGTGAAGAAAGATTAAGAAATGAAGGTGGGGTCTCTGCAAGAATGGTTAACGAAGCAGAGGAGGCGGGGGCAGGGAGGTCAGGAGCGGGAGGGGTAACGCGGAGAAGGAGGAGATACAGGGAAAGGGGGAGAATGATGGAGGAGGCAAAGATAGCAATAAAGGGTTAGGCGGCGCGCGGGAGGCCTCCGAAGAAGTGGTATGCAAGAGAGGTGAAGCTGCACGAGACAACAGCACGTGAGGCAGAGGGCGAGGATGGGTCTGGCGTGAGGCTGGAGAAGAAGGGGTATGCATGAGAGGTGAAGCTTCACGAGATGGCAGCGCGTGAGGCAGAGAGCGAGTCTGGCGCGCACCGCACGAGGCCGGGATCTGGCGCGAGGCTGGAGCCCTGGAGCGAGGGTGGTTGGGAGGGAGGGCGCTAGAGGACCGCGTGGAGAGGACGAGGCTCAGGGACGTGCAGGAGGCACTGCGAGAGACGGCACAGCGGAGAGGGGATAACGGAGGGAAAGGAGGGCGGGATAGAGGGAGGGGGAGGGGACAGCTGAGGTGTTGCGGTGATTCGGGCGAGAGAAAGGGGAGGGGGGTGAAGAGGGCACGGGAACTGTAGGGGGTGGAGGGGGGGGTAAAAGAGGCGGAAAAAACGATTGGGGGCACACAGCCTACTTGTATGTATATGAGGTAGGCTAGCACCGAGAGGGCCAGGGGAGGCGCTGGAAGGGTGGGCAGAGAGGGTCAGAGGAGGAGGGCTCAACGAAGGAGTCACGGAGAGGGACACACACCGGTGGGGGGCCATCCTGACCCTTGTAATGTAAATACCGAGGGAGAGTGACTAGAGAGGAGGGAGAGCGAGAGAGGAGGCTGGAGAGAACGAGAGGGAAGGAGGTAGGGGCATACAGAAGGGGGGCGAAGGAGGCAGAGAGGCAGGGCCTGGGAGAGGCCAGGCCGTAGAGACATGGAGTAGGAAGAGCAGGGCAGTGTGGAAGACCTAGGGGCAGAGACCAGAGGAGGCGGGGGGCTGAAGGTCTGTTGTGGATGGAACTGGCAGAGACATGTAGGCGGGTGGGAAGGAGGGTATGGGGCGTAGTGTGGCAGGTGAAGGTTGCGGACGGGGTAGAAGGTAGGAGCAGTGGTGGCAAGGAGGAGGGCTGAAAGTTCAGGGGTAGAGGTCCGCCCCATTGAGCTAACCAACACAGGAGCTCCGCCTGTGAGACTCGGCAGCACATCTGGCCATGATGCTGCACGGCTCATCCGTACAGCGGAGGACTCATCAGCACACCCAGCCATCAGGACAGTAGGGATTCCCATAAAACCCTCCCACATACCTGGACATACCTTGGGGCTCATCAGCATATCAGGGCGTCATGCAAGACGTATCCATACAGCATAGGAAACCCAAGAGTCATCAGCACGCCCAGGTATGCAGTTAGACTCGTCAGTAGCACCGGTCGGGCTCTAAGAGGCATTAGTATAGCAGTGGACTGAGTAAAACTCATCAGCACTTCCAGACTCATCAGCTGGTAAATCGGCTGCGCCACGAGATTAACCAGCACAGCAGGGACACTGCGCGATATATCAGCAGAGCAGCCTGTGCTCCAAGACTTTTTAACATTGTTAACACAACCCAGCCTTCCAGGAGGACTCATCAGCACATATGGCATTTCAGCTAGGTTCTTCGGTGGCAGGATATCGGATGTTGGCATGCGGTGCTGCCAATGCCATATTCATTAACACACAAAAGCCACCCTGGGTCAACAAAAGTGAGCAAGATCAGTGGTTGGAGTGTGAGAGGAAAGATAGGGGGGGATTCCTTTTTATAGGACGAATTCCCTCACTCACCCAAGGGTGACATGCTTCATCATAGGGAACCTCCTCGCACTGCGAACCTGGTCGCAGTGCGGGCTACAACCCCCTCTCTGAGAGGGAGGAGCTCAGGGATGTTTTGATGATGAGGGACTGGAGGTATACTAAAACCTGTGATGAGCCTTCGAGTCGAGGGAGTGTGTGAGACAAATAAAGTGTGGGTGAAGGTTTAAAACTGGCTACTTGGTGTGTGAATATCAATTTTATTTGGTACACCCAAGGGTCAGGGTTAAAAACAATTATGCCACCACGCCTGGAAAATTCAACCTAGCATGGTGAATGTGAAGTCGGGTCGACATGTTTCAGCCTAATTGCCCTCAAATCAGGTGCTATGGCTTTCTTCAGGGCCTCATGGATGAAGTGAAAAAAGTGGGGTATGACACCAAATCAAACTTAGGATGGTGTACAAACGATGTTGCGACTGGCGAAACTGGCGTCAGTCGTATGAGGCTGGAGTTCAGCGGTGTCCCCAGAGATGGCGGGGACACAGTTACATACTCATCCTCGGCGCACACAAAGAGGTTTGTTATAACCTCTGCTCAAAGGCCGAAGGTGCCTCGGAGTGCGTCCTCGGACTGATCTTGCTCACTTTTGTTGACCCAGGGTGGCTTTTGTGTGTTACTAGTAATTTGTTGGGGAGCCGCCCCCTGCTGGTCGTTAAACCTCCTCAGGCCTCCTTTTGTGTTAATAATGCCATATTCATTGCCAGGCAGCAGGCCAGTGTGCGCCGCCAGTAGCATTGCGCCAGGTGGTTTGAGGCGGGTCGAGTCCATCATGGGAATCGCCAGTATTGGACCCTGATACCGCGGAGGGGCAAGGTGCGTTGCATTGCTCACTCTCTCGGCTTTGCAATACAGGCACGCAGGTTATCGGTCCCGAGACCAAGCAGTGTGTGGCCTCCACCCTTATCCCCGCTGCCGTGCGGACCAGTTGCTTTGCCCCTTAGCCCCCCTCACAGAGTCGGGGCAGCAGCACCTGCTCCAGTCCAGGCGCCCCGAGGCAGGAGTCGATGAGCGGCTCAGCCAATCCCTGCAAGCGGTGCAATATAATCAGCCCCGCGGCCCTAGTCGCCACCACCCGGGGCTTCTACCGTCTCACCTCCTATGCAGTGCAGGGACGCGCGCTGGGGGCCGCAGGCAGCGATATCATCAGCCCCCCCTCCGGGTATCAGTTCTGGGGCTTGACGGCCGTGGCTGGGAGCCTCTGTGGTCTCGCGGCCTTTGTTATGATCGTAGTGTGGGACAGGCTCTGGCTGGCCCTCTCCGTTTGAGAGGCCTGAGATCTGCCCCTGAGCTGCACTGCACAGCAGCCCAAAACTTTTGAAGAACTGCTACGGCGACCTGCCTATTGTTTCAGAAACAACTCTGACGTCTATTAATTACTTTGTACCACTTTGCAGGCTGAGCTCTAGCAGCGTAGCCAGAGCCCCATAGCCTGTCAGGAGGACCGCGCTGCCACTGCAGCTGTAACTGGTGCATTATAGCAGCCCCCGGCGCTTGACAGCTGAGGCACTATAAGGCGTGACATTGCATTTCAGTGCGGTGATGCGGACCACCACACTGAAATGCGTGAGTCTAATGCCTGATGCGTGATTCTTGACAGGGCTGAATGCATTAATTCTTCTAGCCTGGATGACAGGGGGAGAGAGTGATGGTAGTAAAAGGGAGGGGGCGGCATTTTTCAATTCTTGCCTAGGGCGGCAAAACACCTAGAAACGGCCCTGATTCCCTCCCTCTTCACCTAAGAGCTAATGGCAATTTCCTCAGCTTCAGAAGCCAACTAAAGACCTATCTGTTCACATAAGCAGTACATTATTTCTCTCACAACTCCTGTTAGCGATGGGAAGCCCTTTTCTAGGTAACCATTCGCTCAATAAGAATTAGTAACATAACATAACCTAATTGAGTTAAATATCGAATGCTGACATGCAGTGATCTGTTGCAAAACGGCCTTCTCGTTGGTTTAAATCCCATCAAGTCTGACTCAGCCTTCTAAACTTAATATTTTATTAATTTCACCCCAAATTCCACAGTACATATACAGCACTAGGCGACACATTGTACAAAATTCGAAATTCGTGTATGTAAAAAGCTTTTAGGAAACTAAAAAGCCTCTAACATGTATTAATTGAATCAGGCCTTTACAACATGATGCTTGAGGTACAGTAAAAATGTGGTGATCAATATTCAGCCTTCCATCCTTCGGAAATCAGGGATCTGTACAGAGAATATAATTTAATTGTTTACATAAAACACTGTTCAATGTAACATAAGCTGCCATTCAGAAAATCGCCTTTAGATGGCGATATTTTGCAAGGAATATATTTCATGATTCATGTTTGTAAAATATCCAAGCATCTCATATACATTTCTCATTTCATTGACATTCTTAATTTTACATTTTGCACTTGGGAGGAAATTGGAGAACCATCATGCAGTAAAGCACACATTACGATTGTAGGCAGCGTAAACCCACACGGCTGCCAACATCTCTAATCAGGCTGTATAATTGTTTGTAATGCAAAAGCTGTGACATATGAGAGCCAATAGGTCTGGTAAATGCACGAAACAGAAATGTGACGATCGAGAGACAGGAGCAAAAAAATATAGGTAGATTTAAACAGATTTCTATTAGTATGAAATGCAATAAGCATTGATAAAATCAATAGGTCTGCCCTTTTTAAATAAGTTTACTTTTTGTACCAATGTATAAGTTGTTGGTTGTATGAGAGTTAGAGGACATGTGGATGGATGGGTGAGAACTAATGAAAACAAATAACTACATAAGGCTGATGAACGAATGAGTGATATTGTGAAGGGATGGATGCATGCATAAATGTGAGTGCCAGGGTGGTAGGATGATGAGTGCATGATGATGTATGTGAGTGAGGATGAACGACTTAGTTAATGAAAGTGTAAGTCAATGGGGTGGATGATTAAGAGTGCCTGTAGAAATAATTAATGCACAAGAGAATTAGAGTGCGATTCAAAGGCTCTGGTCCACTTGCCTTCACAATCCTCCTCCTTAGAAAGATACTCATACTCGGCTAGGGGTGCATTCTACTCGGCGCCGGAAACCACCGGCTCAAATTAAGCACTATAAACTCGGCTAGGGATGCATTTGATGGTCTTTGGTGCGCGTGTTCCCCCATGCACGAACTGTATAATTGCCATTTTTCTCGGACTCACTAATCCTCAATAGTGAATCTTCAGAATATCCAGAACATGGCCCTCATGCTAGACTGAGGGCTGTGCAAGTCTGACCATGTGCCGGAGAGCCGGCTGTCTCTACATTAGCTTACTGTGAAGCAATTATACACTTCGGGGTTGTACACTGGGCTTTTTCAAGACTGGGTGACATCACTGTACACGATATTGACCCTGCAGATGCCTGCAGGGCTCTTGAAATCAGGGGCAATAGGTTTGCTTGAATTCCAGGCTCTCGGAGGTCCATTGTAGAGGGAGAGCTTTTCGAGTACTTGGGGAATGCTCTTCCCATGGCCTGGGCATTACAGAAAGCCGCAGTAAAGTCAATCGGGCTCTGGAGACCCATCTATTTTGCTGGTCTTCTTTTAGTTTTCTTCTACTCTGCTTCCATGCTTATGCTGGGGGTGGGGGTGAGGCAGCATGAATCTATGGGGCATATTATCAAGAACGGCGTTAAAATTATCGCCGCTTTAGCGGCAGAAAACTGCCGCTAAAGCGGCGATAATGGGCTTGATAATATGCCCTTGAGAATTCCAATAGAAGCCCATGTTGACACCAGAACATGGGCTTCTATTGGAATTCTCAAGGGAATATTATCAAGCCCATTATCGCCGCTTTAGCTGCAGTTTTCTGCCGCTAAAGCGGCGATAATTTTAACACCGTTTCTTGATAATATGCCACTTAATTCTTTACTGCAGTATAACATGAATAAATGAGTGCAAGGGAAGCCTCGGGATATCAAAGAAACTTATGAAAGTGATGGAGCAGGGTTTTGTGAAATAAAACCTGCTTGGATCAAACTTCCCAATGTGTGAATTATTAACAAGAGTCGCGTGAAATTAATAGTGAAGAAGTAAAATGGGGAGATGAAACTGCACAGATGCGTGCTGGAAAGAGATCAGTATTTCCAGTGCTGTTCTAGTAGGCCGCAAATGTGAATGATTAATGCAGAAATAGCAGTCAAAAGAAAATAATGATTGAAGCAATGAGTTTTAAAAGAGACATTTTCTCTTTGCACTAACTGTCTAAACTGTGTACATAACGGGTAGAGAAATACAAATAATAATTGAATAATTAATAATTGAATTTTGTTGTGTTATGATATTTACCTGTGTGTTTGTTTTTCCTAGAGACAAAAAGCACGTTTTTACTGTTCTACAGAGAAGGCCTCAAAAGTCTTTTTAGGTTTAATTTGCTCTCTAAAACGTAGGCTGCAAAGAAATGTATTTTGTCTATCGAGAGTTCCTGAAGATGACCATTGTTGTGCGGAGGAAGTAATGAATGTTATTAATGGAATTTTCCTTGCTGACCGGACAAAGTGTTCTTGTGGACAATCATGCTGAAAGAACTAGCAACAATTTTGCTAAGTGTTATGTGCAAGCTGCGGAAGAGATTGTTGGAGTTTCCTCTGCTGAAGGACGATGATGAAAGTTTCCTAAAGACAAAGGAACTGTTGAAAGTCAAGTGCTTTGGAAGTGGAGTGATTAGACACCCCCTGCTCTAGTCAAATCAGAACTCTGGATTTTTGTGTTACGATACATGAGGGGTTGGATCTTTAGTGAATAAGGGTATAATTACTAGGGTTAGAATTTTAGAAGGGGCTCGAGATTTTGACTTTACAAGAGGAGAGGGCTGTGTTGCTGATTTCCTTACTTAACTGGCTGGCTGTTGTTCTGCTGATCCTGACTCTTTAACTTTGCTCCTCATATCTTTGTGAGGGTGCATAGCCTACTCTTCCGGCTTGAGAGTGGCTTTTCAGACTATTTGCATTCCGTGCTATAGTTATTTAGGTTAGTATGATATTTCGAATTTGCATTTATCTTGTTGCAAATGTTCTTTTGTCTCTTTACCTATCCACTCACTCATGCATTATTTGAGATGTATTATGAATTTCTGCTTAATGTTTCTCTTGTTTGGTGATCTATGATTCAAGCTGTATTTGCACTTGTTGAGCATGCATAATCACTTTAAAATTAGACAAAAGTATGTGGATAAGAAATCAGAGTCTGTCATTATTAATGTAAATTTGATCTTAGTGTTCGAATACTTTCTTGATTAGGTCCTCATAAGGTTGGAATTCTGTCAATCATTGCCTATCCCTGTCAACTCTACAAGATTCATCAGAGAGAGAGAGGACCACATAGATAATAGAAATTGGTAACATGTTTTAAACTCATGCAGCGTGACAGGGACAGCAAGGTGTTAATTTGGTTACTGATGGTAAAATTGGGCAAAGCCCCTTTCCGCTGCATCAAAAGAAAATTACCTCTGCTCCGCCAACTAGTACTTTTAAAACTGCACAATGTTTATGATAACAAATATGTGAGTAAGTATGCATGCATGCATCTATGTAGTATCAGTACTGCACAAACCTAGCCAAAAGGCAGTGGAGCGCTGTGCATGGTCAAAGGCAAAGATGCAATCATCAAGTGATTGGAGCAATAGCTGGGTTCTGGGAGCAGAAGGTGGTTGTTACTGCATCATGATGAAGTGTTCTTTAAAAAGGTGGGCCTTCAGCTCTTTCCTAAACTGAAGCATGGTTGGGGTAGGCCTGATGTACACTAAGAGGTTGTTCCAGATCCCGGGTGCATAGGTGGAGAAGGCCTGCCGTCTTGTGCTTTCCTTTATTCCCTTCTTGGCGTTCATGTGAGTTGGATGATAAGATCCATGTACTATTGTGATGATACTCAGTTACTGGGGTGTGGCGTTATTTAAATGATCTGTGAATATTCTTATTATAACCCCCAGGCAATAAAAAACCCAAACAATCAACCTGTTTCCGGAGGGAAATCCAATGCCACGTCATCGAGTAGGGAAGCTTCAGCCATCAATCAATCAATCAATCAATCACAGAATTTGTAGAGCGCACTACTTACCCGCGAGGGTCTCAAGGCGCTGGGGAGAGGGAAGGGGGGGGGTGCTGCTACTGGTCGAACAGCCAGGTCTTGAGTAGCCTCCTGAAGGTCAGCAGGTCTTGGGTCTGTCGTAGGCTTAGTGGAAGGGTGTTCCAGGTCTTGGCGGCGAGGTGTGAGAAGGATCTGCCGCCGGTGGTTGTTCTTCGAATGCGAGGGACGGTGGCGAGGGAGAGGTCGGCGGAGCGGAGCTGGCGGTTGGGGACGTAGAAGAAGAGTCGTCTGTTGAGGTAGGCTGGGCCAGTTTTGTGGAGTGCCTTGTGTGCGTGGATGAGGAGTTTGAAGGTGATCCTCCTGTCGACGGGGAGCCAGTGCAGGTTCCTCAAGTGGGGGTGATGTGGCTGTGGCGTGGTACGTCGAGGATCAGGCGTGCGGAGGCGTTTTGTATGCGTTGCAGTCGCTTGATGAGCTTGGCCGGGGCTCCCGCGTAGAGGGCGTTCCCATAGTCAAGTCTGCTACTGACGAGGGCCTGGGTGACTGTTCTTCTTGTGTCTGTCGGGATCCACCTGTAGATCTTGCGAAGCATGCGGAGGGTGTTGAAGCAGGAGGAGGAGACTGCGTTGACTTGCTTGGCCATGGAGAGGATGACTCCCAGGTTGCGTGCGTGGTCGGTGGGTGTCGGGGCTGCTCCCAGCGTCGTTGGCCACCAGGAGTCGTCCCAGGCTGAGGGGTTGGAGCCGAGGATGAGGACCTCCGTTTTGTCCGTGTTCAGCTTTAGTCGGCTGATCTTCATCCAATCGGCGACGGCCTTCATTCCTTCATGGAGATTGGCTTTGGCGGCGAGGGGGTCCTTGGTGAGGGAGAGGATCAGTTGAGTGTCGTCGGCGTAGGAGATAATGTTGAGGTCGTGCTGTCTGGCGATGCGTGCGAGCGGGGCCATGTAGATGTTGAACAGTGTTGGGCTGAGGGACGATCCCTGGGGTACGCCGCAGATGATCTCGGAGGCTTCGGATCGGAAAGGTGGGAGGCGGACTCTCTGGGTTCTGCCGTCGAGGAAGGAGGTGGTCCATTCCAGGGCCTTGTCTCGGATCCCTGCGTCGTGGAGGCGTGCGCGTAGAGGGCCTGATTCACAGAACTAACTTACGTCAAAAACGTAAAGTTAGTACTTTTTGGTATTCACAGAATACACTTACTCATTTTGGTATTCACAGAATTAACTTACTCATTTCGGTATTCACAGAAGTTAGTAGTCCTAACTTTAGGACTCCTAAATGCCTTCTGTGAATACCGAAAGTCTTAAAGTTAGGATTTTCTCAGTTTAGGAGTAGTAAAGTTAGGACTCCTAACTTTACTACTCCTAAACTGAGAAAATCCTAAATTTAAGACTTTCGGTATTCACAGAAGGCATTTAGGAGTCCTAAAGTTAGGAGTCCTAACTTTACTACTCCTAAACTGAGAAAAATCCTAACTTTAAGACTTTCGGTATTCACAGAAGGCATTTAGGAGTCCTAAAGTTAGGAGTCCTAACTTTACTACTCCTAAACTGAGAAAAATCCTAACTTTAAGACTTTCGGTATTCACAGAAGGCATTTAGGAGTCCTAAAGTTAGGACTACTAACTTCTGTGAATACCGAAATGAGTAAGTTCATTCTGTGAATACCAAAATGAGTAAGTGTATTCTGTGAATACCAAAAAGTACTAACTTTACGTTTTTGACGTAAGTTAGTTCTGTGAATCAGGCCCAGAGTGCGGTGGCAGGCATTACATCATGAAAAATGTACTCTTTGGCCAAAGACAAAAATGACTGGTCATTGTCGGAAGCTTAAAGGCAGTACCCACGTGTGGTGTACTACTGGCAGGAATAGGTGAGCCACCCCATCAAGCAGGCACGCAACGCCCATTGGGCTCAAAGGGCTTCCGCCCCCCCTGTCGTGTGTGGCAGCCAGGGCTGAGACAGCTTCCGGGCACACACACAGCCGCACCTGAGTACTTCACAGGTCTTTAAAAGACCATTTGCCTGTTAATGAGGCTTTGTTTTTTTTTAATCCCTTCTTAGAGCCCCTGCATCTCCACTCTGCCTGTTGCTGGAAGAATTAGCCCCCCCCCCCCCCGGAAATTTTTTCATAGCCCCCCCGAAATTTGGCTCTAGTTGCGCCTCTGCAATCAAGGCTGTAGGAGGGTGCGGGTGACGATGACAGAGGGCGGAGACAGGGACATTTGTGGCCCAGAATCAAACCCAAGAAGTTGCTTCCGCTGGGCTCTTCCACTGCTGCAGATGTGAAATTGTCATGGTGGTTGCATAAGGGAGAAACATAAAGCATTTTTAAGCACTTTGCCCCACCCACATTGGTTATGCCTGCTTGATTGGTTGCTCTCAATAGCAGCAGTGCTCCCTCACACAGGAACGAACATTTGTTTCCAGCTTCCAATAAAAACAAATTCAAAATCAAAAAGAGAATATTTCGCTAGTAAATTCGCTCAGCGGGCTAATACATTGCCGGAAAAACGTGTGTCACACCAACAGGTCAATGGTTCGAACTAAATCGAAGAAAGTTAAACTAGTAACCTTTAATTTGTCTAATAAAACCTATAATTTGAAGTGGTCACAAATGGCAGAATGACGCTATGAAGCATTCTTTAAAAACAAGTTATTAATATTATATACAATTGTATGCAGTGCTAAGACAAACATTACATTATACAATATAAGATGCCTGCGTTTGAGGTGGCCAGGCTTTTATTTTTTAAATGAGAAAGCCACTTATACTATGCCTGAGCTTCAATGTGTTTATAAGAAATAGGAGAGCCTACTGTGCATTTCATTATATTTTACATTATTATATTGCCCACTTTCATTCTGTCTATAATACAGAGGCCCCGGTTCCCCTCATGAAAGGAGCCCCTACATCTTGTCCACATATTGTAAAGCCACAGTCTAACCCTGCAGATGCCAGGCAGCAAAAATGGGGAAGCCTGACAGAAAATTGTAGCCCAGGCCTCCCAACCGGCCGCCACATCAGCAGGTACTCTCATGCTGCAGCTTGTCTGATACCAGCCGGAGAAACCGGATGTCCGAGACCATGGCTAGCTCCAAAAGAAAACCATTCAAGTAAAAAGATGTGCTTCTGAAGCTTAATATGGAAGAATCAAGGAGAATGGAGAGAAAAGTTACATTAATCGAGGGAGGTGGATTATTCAGGACCTGGCCGCGCATCGGAAGGGAAAGAGGGGCTGATTCAAAGAAAGAGGGAGGCAGGAGTCAGCCTGAAAGGCAACCTCAGATGGAATCAGTCACCAACCAGCAGCCCTGCATTCAAGCCCTTGGCTCTGCCACTCTTTGGTATAGACAGGTAGTACAATATTTACAATTTAAGAGCAAATCTTGTACCTAAGAAATATCCACTAACTTTCTTCTAGTAATTTTGTGGGAACGGATAATGCTGCTGATGGAAGGAACCAGTGGCCGCTGATACTGGTTAGAACACTGCAAATGTTGCTCTTTTCTAAACTTTCCCTGAAACAAAGGGGCATATGTACAAGGAGTTAACGCCGCCTTAGCGGTACTTTTCCAACGGTTCGGCGGCAATATTTTTATCGCCATATGTACAAGCTGTCGCTAACCTCTGTTAGCGGCAGTTTTCCGGCGAAAACGTCCATAGAAAATATCGCCACTTCTGTTAGCGATAATGACATGCAAGGGAGGCGTTTCCATGCAAAAACGGCCGCTAACCCCACTTCGCGATATTTACAAGGGAATTCTTGAAAGTAGGAGGACCAAAAAAACTGCCTCTAACTGCAGTTAGAGGCAGTTTTTTAGACCAGAAAATAGCTGGTCTTAAAAATGGAGATAACACTTGGGGCCTCATTTCAGCAGGTTTTGGTGCTGGACAGCGCTGCAAGCAATGTTGCTGCGCTGCCCTGCGACAAAACTACAGGGCAGGAATGCGCACCATCAATAAGATAGTGTTCATTCCTGGGCCTCAGTCATGAAAAGTGTTGCAGCGCTGCAACAAGACAGCGTTGCAACACTTTTCACTACGCCCTTCTTGCGACACCATGGATGCGCTGTATTCGATGGACAGCGCTCCATGACGCAAGTAATGACAGATATGTCTGGAATCCTGACGTATCTGTCTGCGCTAAAGTCACGCATTGCTGCAGTTGTGTCACAAGCATGATGCAACTCCAGCAATGCATGGGGCCAGCCTATCCATGTGGCACTGCGTCACCCTTACGCCTGCCATTAGGCAGGTGTAAGGTACTGACGCAGTGCCGTCCTACAATTGTTGCAGTGAAATCTGATGGATTTCACTATGCCACTCCTATGAGGCCTTGTCGTGTGGGAACGCACACCCTGCATACATCATACCTGATGCAGGTATGATGTGGCACAGGGCTTCACAAGGTCACGCATATGCCTTCATGCGTCACTTTGCAAATACGGCGCAATGTGGTGCTAGATTTTGCCTTGTCTTTTCTTAAGGGGTGCCAGGGTGTCGGCGCAGTTGGAGATCTATCGGTGGCGGTTGCGCGCTGCGGTGTTATTGCCTATAAGCATTGGTGGAGTGGTGGAGCTGAGAGAGTTGATGAGAAGTTCTTCGTGGCCTTGATCCAGCTGCGAGGGGGGGGATGATGGTGGTGGTGTAGGGTGGGCATGGTGAAGATGTGATGTATACAATGATGGTCGGTCCAGGAGAGTCCGGTGGTGTGGCTGTAGTTGAATTTCCCACTGGCAGAAGAGACGTGCCCAACCGTGTGTCGTGGTATGTAGCTTGCTGCAGTGACTAGCTGCTTGAGTCTGATGTTGGCGAGCTTCCCCAGGAAGGGGTGGTTTTCTGGTCACTGGGGTTGTCCAGGTGGAAGTAGAGTTCACCGAGTAGGATGTCGTCGGTGGATGGGAGAGCCTGTGGTGCAATGAGGTCTACAATGGTATCGGAGAATGGGGGTCCATGGCCTGGGCGGCCTGCAGATGAGGGTGCCGCAGAGGATGGTGTTGGGGTTGGTCCGGATTTGGAAGTTGAGGTGTTCCATGGTTACCGTTGGGTCACTAGAGTGCGTGGTCAGTCGGAGTGTGCTTCTGTAGGTGATGGCAATGCCTCCTCCTGGACAGTCGGGGTGGTCCTTGCGGGTGATTTAGTAGCCGTCAGTGATGGGGATGGCGATGTCCGGTCTGGAGCAGAGGTTGGTCCTGGCAGGCGATGTGGCGTCCAGGGTTGATGGCGAGGAGGGTGCTGGCGTTGTAGCGGTGGAGTGTCCGAGAGGAAGGGGCCTTGGTGCTGAGCACAGTACAGGGGTAGACGGACGCAGACGGTCTTGCCTATGGCTTGCCTTTGGCACAGGAGACGTCCATTGCAACTCAGGCATTACAACGTAAGGCCTTTACAACGCAACTACAACAACGCAGGTGCCTTTACATCGCATTCCATTCCAACACATTGTGAGGTTAGTAATGGTGTTTTTTAAGTTTTAGGGTGGGTATGGGTTTCGGGGGTCAGAGATGAAATTTGGGGTGTATTATGGGGTAAAATATGATATTTGGGGTGTGTTTTGGGGTCAAATATGAATTTTAGGGTGTGTTTTGGGGGGTCAAAGATGAATTTTAGGGTCCAGGGAGTGTTTTGGGGGGGTCAAAGATGAATCTAAGGGTCCAGGGTATGTTTTGGGGATCAAATAAGAATTTTAGGGTTCAGGGTGTGTTTTGGGGTGCAAGGGTTAGTTTTAGGGTTGCACTCACTGAAGTGGGAATAGTAAATTTTTCATCTCCGCTATCCAGCACTTTCCCTACTGTTGCAATATGCCGTAGTACTAGAATGCATTGTAATGGAATGTGATGTAATGGTATGCGTTGTAACGTCATATATGCCTTTTGCACACCAGTGGTACGCCCGCTGCGCATGGGCGCATAGCGCCCGCCATAGAGAAGTGCTGCAGGGGGGACTGGACAGCTGGAAGGTAGGAAACGCCGGAAAGGACACTGGATGGGGCAGGGACGCGGGTGTGTGTGTGTGAGCGGGTGTTGTAAATATTTAAATAAAAGACATCTTACCTTTAGGCCGGGTCCCGTGTCTTTGTTGCTCCTGCTCTCCTGAGTCTGCTTGAAAGCAGTGGGGTGAAGCTCTTCCGTCATTGCGGATGAGCCGTCACCGGGGGTGCGTCACACCAGGTGCTAGGCCTGGGCGACTCGACTGCCGGTCCTCCTCTGCTACGCATCCCACCTTCTCCTTACCTGGACATTGACACCGTGGCGCAATCAGCTGCACTCTCTCCAAATCTGTGACTCAGCCAGCAGGAGCCTCAGCCAGGTGGGATTTCACACGCCTGGGTACAGCAGTCGCCGCCAAGTCCGTTGGGGAACCTCCCGATGCAGGTGATGCAGCAGGGCCCCCTTAGGCGTGAAGTTTCAGTGCTCCCGCCACACAAGTTTGGCGCAGCTCAGGGGCCTCACCTTCCACAGCGTCTGGCCAGGGCAAATTCATCCGGCCTGTGATGCGATGCAGAGAGGTGCCGCCCACCGTTGGTAATCCCCTCCGTGCACCCCAGTGTATGCAATGCAGACCTCCCTACGTTGGTGTGCAGGAGTGCCTCTACCATTCACAGCTCTAAGGGGCTCAAGGCGGTCTTCTCACACAGGTCAGCAACGTGTCTCCGTGCGCCCTGCCAGACTTCACCACCAGGTAAGGGTGATCGCCGCGCCTCAATGTCTACTGCCACGGCTCATCGACTCCACAGCACCTCCGCATTCCACTCCAGGCTCCAGACATAGGTCCAGCGAGGCATCCTGGCTCCAGACGCAGGACCAGCGAGGCATCCAGGCTCCAGATGCAGGACCAGCAAGGCATCCAGGCTCCAGATGCAGGACCTGCGAGGCATCAAACCGTACGTTTTCTTGCCGCTAATGGGTCTTTCGTTAGTTTTTGCCCACTAACGCCGGAATTCCTATCGCCATCATGCTAATGTTACCAGCAGTTTTCACTGCTGATCCCTGAAGCTATCGCCATGTAGCGACGTCTTGTAAATACGTCGCTAATAAGGCGATAGTTTTCAGCAGTACACGGCGGTAAGACAACTGCCGCTAACTAGCTTTAGCGGTAGTTATCGCCAGTGCTTGTACATATGCCCCAAAGTTGCTAACCTGCATCGTTATCTTCCCAACATGAGATTACTCCTCCTCTCTTCGCTCTGTGTTGCTCCACTACTATTAACCTACATAAAAGCACCAAACACTTTTCATTGCTCTCCCTTCGTCTTACTGATGTCTATCTGTTAGTTCCCTATTTGGGTCTCATCAGTAGGGGGCGACTTGAGTCCTATAGAACTGTGACCTATGTATGAGCATACGCATCACACTGATGATGCCCTAAGTGCGACAGCTATAGAAAGAAAAACGTCAGTACTGTGCTTACTGTACCACAGGACTCAAGAAATACCTCATTTAAGGTTCTAAGTAGGCTTAAACCGATCTTGGGTTGCTTGTGTTCCATTCTGGAGTAGTGAAGATTAGTTTAAGTGTTCTTTTCATCACCTTGTTTGCTGCTGTAACATAGAATGCGTTATGACTCCAATTTAGCAAACTATATTTCTATCTGTAGTCACAGTAATAAAGCACTACAGTATTGTCTTCACCTGATAGCTTAGTTGTTGGACCTGGCCTGACCATCTATGTATGTATTGTTGACTTTACCCACTCACTGCATAAACAATTCTACAAACTGATCGTATCCATGGTGTATGTGGCTAGCTCTCTTTTTGACATCAATTTAACCCTGTATATTGCCATTGTGCATACTCTATTAGGAATACTCTTTATTAATCCACAGGAGCCAATGTTTTCCTTGCTAATTTACGTACCCAGCCTCTGTGTGAGTAGGGTTCCCTTGTCCTTTGTTCCCACCTCTATGGACTCCGGCACACTTCAGCCACAGCATGCTTTCACTTTTCTACCCGCACATTTGTGAGAAATGAGGCCCCAGGGGAAGGTGATTATTACTAAGCTGAGTCCATGTATCCCCTGATTCAAATTTATCTGCCTTTAAATGTGTTCCTTTATAGTAATGTCTTCCCTTACAACGTTTACCACAAATCATTAGAAACACAGTGCACTACACGTCCTGGGACCCGATCCAGACATCTGCCTTCCTATTAGCTACAGGTCTTGGAAGGACTTCGGGAAAAGGCACTGCACCACCAGGCACCGGCTCCAGCTTATCAGGAGCGAGTAATCCTGCTCGATGAGGCGTGAGATGGAACAAGCCAACCTGGAAGTCTGCCCAGTTAACTGGAGACCAGAACTATTTTGAGAACTTGAAAACAAATCCCACCGCCAGTGAAAAGATTTTACGGCTTTTCTTGACCCGAAGGAAGCAGAGCGCTTTTCCTGAGCACCCGCCGCATTACCGACGGACACAACGCCTGGAGTTGCCGGGGATTGAACCCGGGGCCTCGTAGCTGCCAAAACATGCACTCAGCCATGGAGATCCCTGAAGAGTTTAACTTGCTAGGCCATTCTGAGAATTTAGCTTCCAGTCAGGTATTAGTTTTAAGCGCTTATAGCGGCCGCATGCCCCTTGTAAGGTATAAACCACGTAGGCTAGTAGAGGTATCTTTAATTAACAGCGCTACAAAGCGCTTGACGCTGTGAAGCAGCCAAGTGGAGTCGCAAACGCTGTAGAAATGTACATTTACGTCACTCCAAAGCCAGGTTTTTTTTTTTTTTTTTGGTAGTACTACACACGCAATTTTTTTTTTTTGGTTGGGATTTTGCAACTCTAACCAGTGCGAGCTGGCCTGAGGGCAACCGAGAGCCCCACACCAGCTCCGGCCACGCAAGGCCCTATCCAACCCTGTCAGGCCCGGAGAGACCTAGGGACCCGCTACAACCCACTGTGACCGTAATGTCCCCCTTCTTTTTATTTTTTTGATCCAAGCTGCGCAGCCGCTCCTCACTGCATATTGAACCCTTACCTTGCCACTACTGCTGTCCTGCACCGCCCGGTTCGTCACCAGAGCCGAGAGCCTCTTCCTCCTCCATTGATGCCTGGGGAGCTAGGGGTCATGCCTGCGTCTCTTGACCTCGAGCCTCAGTCCCCTCTGCCTCAGCCTTCCAAGTCCCGGCGGGGGCCGTGCCATCCTCCGTCTCATGGTAGCTGGGTTCCTTGCTCTCCGCTGCTGGTCAGGGTCACTCTGCACTTCATCCGTCTCTACTTTGGAATGCCGCGATGCCCACTTTTGATGCCGGATGCCGCACATTGGTTGAGAGCCCAGCCGCTCCCCCGGCTTCGCCGCCTCCGTCGTTCTGCAGGCCTGGAGGAGTGCTTTTTGATGCTGTCAAGCACGAGAGGCAGCACCGAGGCACATGGGGGGCACGAACACCGGGCGGCAGCACAAGTGGGGGAAAGTTCGATCCCTGGAGCCTGGAAAGAGTAACGCAGAGATGACACCGGTAAGCACGCTAGTCCAACAATCCTAACAATACTTGCTGAACTCAAAATTTTTGGCGCCACTCCCCCAGCTCCACGATGTAGAAGTGAGCTGCACTAGGGGGGAGCGTCGCCTTATATCCCCTCTTTTCTGTCATTGCACGTGGAAAGGGGGGAGGTGAGGGTGCGCCTGATTGGGGGATCCAAAACCTCACCTGGCCCCCCCCATTGGTCCGGTGACCTGGCACCACTCCGGCGCGAGTTTGCTGTGCAGGTAGCGCTCCCCACTGTGCCTCAGGGTGCTTCCCGGCGGTGCAAAGCAGTTCCTTGTCGGGCTCTGGCGGTCGTTATGGCGCCGGCCCTCGAGGCCCCCCTTCGGGGGCGGCCTCTGCTAGAAACCTGACTACTCTTCAGTAGCGGCTCATGGAGGGAGTGCTGCGGGGTGGCGGGGGAGGGGCAGGATGGGGGATAGTAAACTCCGGCTCACGGCCGACCGGAGTAATGTAAATAAATAAATAAATAAAATGAATTTCATTGCGCCCGCTGATACGCCAAATGGCGATGCAGCGCACGCAATGAAATTTGTTTTATTTATTTATTTACATTACTCCGGTCGGCCGTGAGCCGGAGTTTACTACCCCCCACCCTGCCCCTCCCCTCCCCTCCCCCGCCCCGCCACACCGCCCCGCAGCACTCCCTCCAGGAGCCGCTACTGCTACTCTTTTCAGAGTTTGGTGGGAAGGGCATTGTTCGGCGTAGTGCTGTCTAGCAGGCTTATGCTAAGAATGGGGGCCGAGGAGAGGGGGCAAGGGGTCAGGGTAGAACGGTTGCTGATGAACAAAGGCAGTTGACATCAATGCCAAGCCAGGTACTACACAACTGTCTGAACACCGTTCTTAGAGAATACCTTTAGTCCCACAACAAATACTTACTCCATTAACTTCTGCTGGGTGTAAACGGCCCCTCTTTCATAATTTCAATGCAGTGTTCTAATTCTTCATCTTTTCCCATAGCGAAGGGTGATTACTACACAAATACCTTACATGAGATTTATTTTAAATCCAATTTGAGTCAAGTCAAGTCAGAGGAACTTATTAAGCGCGCATATCACCAATATGTCTCATGGCGCTTGCGAAGACTCCATGAGGACTGACGATCAGATAGGAAGGCATTATAGATGGTCGAATAGCCAAGTTTTTAGTTCCTTACGAAAGAACTTGTGATCAGAGGTGGAAAGAAGATGAGGCGGAAGCTTGTTCCAAAAAGCTGGTGCGAGAAAGGAGAAGGATCGACCGCCGTTCCTTGCGGTACGAATTCTTCGAGGGGTAAGGAGACATTTAGTTCTAGATCTGAGCGACCTACTTGACTGGTACCAGCTAAGTTTCTTGGCAAAATAGCCTGGCCCGGTTCCATACATGCTCTTATGAGCGAGACAGAGGATTTTGAAACGGCCTCGCTTCTTAACAGGAAGCCAGTGAAGGGTCCTCAACTGGGTGCTGATGGAGCTCTTGATGGAAGGTTTAATATCAGTCTAGCAGCTGTGTTCTGCAAGACAGGAAGCTTGGAGTAGAGCTCCTCATTTATAGAGGCCAATAGGGCATTGCCATAGTCCATACGACTTATGATAAGCCCCTGGACCAACAGTTTCCTGGATTCGATGGGAATCCATTGAAACATTTTGCGTAGTTTACACAAAATGCCATAACAGGTGCCAATTACATGATTTATATGATTTTTCATTGACAACTGATTGTCAATCATCATTCCGAGGTTCCGCACCACAGGTTTGGGGGATGGACATGGGCCTAGATTCTGAGACCACCAATCACTGGACCAGTGTTCATCCGCTTTGCCAAAAAGAATGACCTCTGTCTTACTTCCATTAAGTTGTAAGAGATTGGTACAAATCCAGTTGTCAATATGGGTCATCAGTTTTTGAAACGGATCTTTGTGTCGGTGGGGTCAGAGCCAAAAGTAATTAAAAGCTGACTGTCATCAGCATATGACACTACATCAAAGCCATAGGACCTGATTACCCCGGCCAGAGGTGTTACGTACAGGTTGAAAAGCATAGGACTTAAGATGGAGCCTTGAGGGACACCTAGGCTTACAGACCGACTGCATGAGGCTAGGGTACCTATTTGTACTGTGGTGGTTCGATTAATTAGATAGTTCCTGAACCAGTCCAGGGCCATGCCCCTGACACCCACCTCACAGAGCCGCTGTTCTAAAATGCTACGGGAGATGGTGTCAAAAGCGGCTGACAAATCCAACAGGACAAGCATGGCTGACTGCCCGTTGTCCAAGTCCAGCCTTATGTTGTCTACAACCTCCACCAATGAGGTTTCTGTACTATGTGCCGCCCTAAACCCCGACTGTGATGGATCCAGGAGTCCATGACTCTCCAGATGGGTGGTAAGCTGTTTATTAACCAAGGACTCAAGCACCTTTCCGAAATATGGAAGCAGCGAAATTGGACGGTAGTTGCCAGGTATCTTAGGATCAGCAGAGGGCTTTTTAAGGATTGGCTTAACTTGAGCTGCTTTCCATCTAGCGGGGACCATAGCCTGTGTTAGTGACAAGTTGAATAAGTCTGTGAGTTTATCCATGAGCAAAGGGGCAATAGTTGCAAAGAAGCGAGGTGAAAGCGGGTCTGCTGGGGAACCTGATTTAATCTTAGCTAGGGCAATGGAAACTTCCTCTGATGTAAGCACAGTAAATTCCAGTAAGAGAGGCAAAGTAGGGTAACCATTAATAACTGGATGATTGTCAGAATTTTTGATATCATGGTGGGGAAAAGACCTATGAATAGATTTAATCTTATCATCAAAAAAGGTAGACAGCGTGTCAACCCATTCTGGTCAGAGAGAGGGGTAGTAAACTCCTTTAATATTTTGTAAAGCTCCTTGTTGGAATTGGCAGCTTTATTAATCCTGTTAGTAAGATACAACTTTTTGGCCCGTCTGATGTTGTCTAAGTATCCTCGATGGATCTGTTTATATTTTTGACGATCTTCATTGGCCTTGGTTTTTCTCCATTGACGCTCGGCCTTCCTACTAGACAGTTTTTTGGCTTTCAATGCTAATGTGAACCAGGGTGATGCTCTAGGCTTAATCTTGACCCTAGACAGAGGCGCCACAATATTCAAGGCCGATGTAATTGCATCCTCAAAGGCCGTTACTGCATGATCAATATTCTCGGTGTGAGGTAGGGATGGAGGATTAAAATGGGCCGAGAAAGTTGCTAAGGTGACTTTACGCCATGGCCTTATCCAGGTGGATTCGCTACTGGGACAATTTTTCGAGGTGCCCATTGGTAAAAAAAATTTTTGTAAATTATGATCAGAGCAGAGGGAGGGATGGCTCAACTCTAACTTTGGTTGAGTTGGTGAACAAGAGATCCAGAGTATGGCCAGCCAGGTGAGTGGGTCCCACCACCATCTGAGCTAGTCCCAGTGTGCTCAAATTTGTTACTAGTTGACTTGTGTCGGGATCAGATAACAGTTCCGCATGGTAATTAAAATCGCCAATGAGGAGAAAGTTATCAGCAGCTCATACATGTAGGGCAATTAGCTCAAGGAGATGGTTTATAAAATTAGTTTTCTGGCATGGAGGCCTGTAAACTAGAGCACCTCTCCATGTTCCTTTGGATTGAGTTACAATTTTAAAAATAAGCGTTTCAGATATTTCTGTGGTACAGGAGTCTAGTGTGGTGATTTCTAGTCCCTCCCTGGTGGCTATTGCGATCCCTCCACCTCTTCTAGCAACTCTATCTAGTCTAGTTAGATGATATTCTGGGGGAAAGGCAGTTGCCACATCAGGGGAGGCCTGTTCATGAAGTCAGGTTTCCGTAAGGAAACAGATATCTGGCTTTTCTAGATCGAGAAGGCTCCATATTTCCAATGCGTGCCTTTGGAATTGACCGGGTATTAAAATAAAGCCCTTTTAATTGTTTAGGGGTCTCAATGGTGTCCCTAGTATTTTTTAATTGAGGTGCAGGGAAAGTGATTGACTTATTAATAGTGTTTTGAGTGTCTGCTTTGGGAGTGACAGTATACACCACGGTATCTAACAGGCATTTGGGTACCGAGCTAGCAGAAGGTTTATTTAATGATTTAAGCTCTTGGCTTGAGTAGTAAAGTTTAACCATGTCTGGTCTGAGCAAGGTTGAATTACCTATCCTTCCAAAAAATAAACGTGCAGGGGTCCTGGCGGCTGGCGGCGGTCTGGCGCAGACGGGCTTGCCTTTGGCGCGCTGCTGCGCTCGTCCGTGCCCCTTCCTGCCTTAAGTAGGTAGGAGGGGAGGAAGCGTGAAAGCGGCTAGTGCGCAAACATTAGTTCCGGTAAACACCGAAAGTGAGGAAAAAATTAGAGTGCGTCCCTCCGCACAATCGGCACGAGCCGCGGCGGAACGGGGACAATCACTGCAAGTAAAAGGAGACCAGGTAGGTCATCTAATGCTGCCAATAGCGCCTAAACATTTGTTTAAAGAATCAAGAATCCGAGTTAAAATGGCATAGAGATGCCTACAGTCAGTTCAACAAAACACACCAAACAAGTGGCTGAGGGTGATTACTACACAAATACCTTACATGAGATTTATTTTAAATCCAATTTGAGTGGCTCAGCAAACTATATTTATCGTGTTCGTTAGCATCTGTGTTTCAAAGACTTTTAAAGTAGTTACTATATTAAATAAAGGATCCATAAATATTAACGGTACAATCATACTTATTAAAGACAATTATAAGTCAAATTATAGTTTTACACACTTAAATTGAACTATGCTTCAGAAACAAGACACGGTAACTCAGAAATGAAGCACGTATATTGATATAGATGCATGCTAGTTTAAGGATTCAAAGGAGCTGGAATTATTCCTATTTTCAATGTTGTACTGACTGACAGAAAAAGTCCGTGGAAATAGTTAATGTTGCAATAAATACTTATGCACCGCCACCTACTGGATATTACTAAAATAGCCAGTTGAAGCCCACTAGTGATTAAAGGGATTTCAAAGCTGATTACCCTTATTTATTTGAGGGTGCCCGCGAGACAATTCACATTTTAATAAAGAACCTCCTGTACGTCTTTGAGACTCAAACACAAGCATGATGCTGAACCATGAAGAAAACACCTTTTGCATAAAAGTCAAACTTGCAATTCATACAGAAAAGCAACATCGGTGGAGCTCAAATCATTTGCCACAGAGTGGAGCTATGTTCTCTAAAGGTCGCATTCTCCGGCGGAATCGTTTAGTGAATTCTTGGACTTCGCCTTCATTGTCACAAACAGGATGTTAATTGCCGGTTTTTCTTCAAATATCTCACAATAAATCCCGGATAATCAGCGAAGAAATAACTGTTTGCTGGAGGACGCTGCTGTGGTGACAGCAGCCTCTTCATTACAGACCACGCTATTCACTCCTTGGGGGATCTGCACACAGAAGTGGCGGAGCGTGTCGTTAGCCTCCTTGGCTTAACAACACGCTCCGTCACTTCTGAAACGCAAGGCTGCACCATATGTACAAGAATGTGGTGCAGCCTTGCGTTTCCCCCTGCGATGGCGCTAAGTTTAGCAACTTAGCGCCAACGCAGGCACCCTTGCACCAGAGTGCAATTGTGTCTGCATGCAGGGAAGGATTGTTTATGTGTAGGAAGGTGTCCCTTCCTGTACATAAACAATCCTAAAATGCTATTCTCCCACTTTCATGTGTGCTGCTTCATGCAGCACACATGAAAGTGACAAAATTGCATTTTTTAAAGGTTTGTTTATGTACAGAAAGGGACACCGTCTTGTACATACACAAGGCAGCACACATGGAAAAAGCAAAAACGAAGAGAAATAATGCACTTCTCCTCGTTTCACCAACTTAAGACCAGGGTTTTCCTGGTCTTAATTTTGGCGCTGCCTCATATGTACGCCACCCTTGTACATAGGGGGCAGCGTCAAATACAGTGGGTGCTCCGGTGGAATGCCCACCACAACACCCACTGCACGCCCCTTTCACGCTAACCATAGCGTGAAAGGGTGCCTTATGTACAAGGCAGCATTAAGCCATGTTAAGTGGCTTAACGCTGCCTTGTACATAAGGCGCAGCCCCTATCACCACCACAACGTCCGTAAAAGTGACGTTGTGGTGGCGATAGGGGCTTGTACATATGCCCCCTTATTACTTGGGCGATGCCAACACTAACAGTGCTCAAATACTCAAGTGGTCTTAATTTCACACAATATTCTACAACGTGTGTTGTGATGCCAATACTATGTCAATGATGGAACAGATCGACCACTTGATAGTACAAGTGGCTGCAGGCTAGGAACATAGGGGCATATGTACAAGGAGTTAACGCCGCCATAGCGTACATTTTTTGACGTTACGACGACTTTTTGTTTTTCGCCATATGTACAAGTTGCCGCTAACCGCGGTTAGCGACAGTTTACTGGCGAAATCGTCTATTTTTCCGATCGCTACTTCTGTTAGCGATAGCTAACGAAAATGAGATGCAAGGTAGACGTTCCTGTGCAAAAACGGCCGCTAACCCTACTTCGCAATAATTACAATGATCGCCAGGTCCGGCGATACGTTCCAAAAACGGCCGCTAACCCCACTTCGCAATATTTACAATGATCGCCAGGTCCGGCGATACATTCCAAAAACAGCCGCTAACGGGCCTTAACGGCTGGTTCTTAAGACCAGAAAAAAGGTGGTCTTAAAATGGAGATAAAAATACAGGACAGAAGGGAGACTAGCCCAGAGCCACATTTGCTAACCTACTGATGCCGTGGAGGTACTTCTCATGCAGCTTGGAGCACCAAGAAGACCACAACAACCACCGCCACCGCCCCCGCCCCCAGGACCACCACGGAGGCAGCGCCAAAGAAGACAGCGGGTCTATCATCAATGCATCACCCTGATAGACCTAACGCTAGAGGATGTGATAGCCCACCACAGGCTGAAACGGTCCTCCATCCTCCACATACTGACCCAGGTAGCCCCCAGGCTGCAGGCACCAACACAGCGTAGCACCAACATCCCTCCGCAGACAAAGCTACTAGCAGTGCTGCACATGTTGGCCTCTGGTACCTTACAATCAACCACTGCCAGAGTTGGGGGAGTCTCCCAGTCATCCTTTTCAAGGTTCCTCCCAACTGTCTTGGATGTCATAATCAGCCTGACGCCACAGCACCTACACTTCCCCAACACTGCGCAAGAACAGCTTGACACCAAGCAAGGCTTCTATGCCATTGCTGGCTTTCCGCATGTGTTGGGGCAATTGACTGCACCCATGTCCCACTTGTGCCTCCTGCGGGCACTGCACACATCTACCGGAACAGGAAGCACACACACTCCATGAACGTGCAGGCAATCGTGGACCACCGGGGCTTGTTCACCAATGTTGTTGCCAAGTTTCCAGGGAGTGTGCATGACTCCTACATCTTCCGGCAGTCCATCATCAACCTGCGGTTTGAGAATGGCACATATGGAATTGGACTGCTTGTTGGAAAGTACTAACTGAACACACCACACACCTCAAATCCACAATCATGCAGCACACAAATGTGAGAATGCACATGTAGCAAATGTCATACAACATGCCTTGTAACATGTCCACCTACCATACACAAGAACCCAAGGGACTGCAGTCACTGGGGGTAGCCTTGTAGACAAACTTTCATCAAAGGTCCTGCCCCTCTGTCACACATCTGCAAATGCTCGGAGAGGTGGGAACCAAGTAGGTGTGATGGAGAGTCAGGACCTATGAGGAAAGTGTGAACAGAAGCCTGAGTCTGGCGGCGGTGTTCTGCATAGTCTGCTGGCGTAGAGGGCATTTCCGTAGCCCAGTCTGCTGGTAATGAGTGCGTGGGTGACAGTCTTTCTTGACTCGGGGGGGATCCATTTGAAGCTCTTACGGAGGATGCAGAGGGTGTTGAAGTAGCTGGAGGCGACGGCGGTGACCTGACGGTTCATGGAGAGGGAGGAGTCGAGTACGATGCCCGGGTCTCTGGCGTGGTCCGTGGGGGTCGGGGGCTGCTGAGGGCGGTGGGCCACCAGCTGTTGTTCCATGCCGCTGGGGTGGTTCTGAGGATGAGGACTTCTGTCTTCTCTGCGTAGAGTTTCATGCAGCTGTTGCTCATCCAGGTCGCGACTTCCTGCATTCCTTCAAGGAAGTTGAGTCTGGTGGTGGTGGGCTCCTTGGTGAGGGAGAGTATGAGCTGGGTGTCGTCGGCATAGGATACTATGCTGAGGCCGTGCTGTTGGGCGATGGCGGTGAGGGGGGCCATGTGGATGTTGAAGAGGGTTGGACTGAGCGATGATGCCTGGGGCACTCCGCAGTAGATTTTCGTGGGTTCGGAGAGGAAGGGTGGCAGTCTGATCCTTTGGCTTCTGCCGGTGAGTAACAATCGGATCCAGTCGAGGGCAGTTCCTTGTATGTTGGCGTCATGTAGTCTGACCGCTAGTGTGCGGTGAGAGACGGTGTGGAATGCTTCTGACAGGTCGAGTAGAATCAGGGCTGCGGTGTGGCCTTGGTCGAGGAGGATGCAGATGTTGTCATTGGCGGCAAGTAGGGCGGTCACGGTGCTGTGGTTGCTGCAGAATCCGGATTGAGACGGGTCCAGGATGGCGTTGTCCATTGCTTAGCTGGGGGGCTTGGTGAATTCCTGGATGACGTTGAAGAGTTCTTTGGAGTTGGTGGAGTTGGTGACGATTTTGTTGTGGATGAAGGTCCTTTTAGTGGTACAGATGCATTGGTGGCATTTCGTCATGGCGTTCTTGTAGGTGGTGAAGTTTACGGGTGTCTTGCTGTTTCACCAGTTCTTCTCCAAGCGTCTGCAGGTGCATCTGGATTCTTTGAGGTCGGTGGTGAACAAGGCGGCTTTTCTGGTGCGCTGTCTGTCGGAGTTGCGTAGCGGGTGAGTTTGTCTGCACATTTGGAGATCCATGTGTGGAATTCCCTGGCAGCGCGGTTGGCGTTGGCTGGAGTGGTGGGGATGTTGTGGTTGAGGGTGGATTTGAGTTGCTCCTCTGTGACTCTGCTCCAGTTCCTTTGCGGGGCGCGGGGCGTGGGGTGCGGGTTTGGCCGGCTTGGGTTTGTCGCCGAGGAAGTGTACGCATGGGTGTTGTGTGGTGTGGCAGAAGTGTACGCTGTTTCCTCCTGCGAAGATGGGGCCGAGGGTATGTCCTGCCTTGTGGGTCGGTGTGGTGAAGAGTTGTTTCAGTCCGATGTTGGCGAACTTTTCACCGGATGGTAGTGGAGTTGGGGTTGTTGGTCAATCAATCAATCAATCAGGGAATTGTAAGCGCGCTACTCACGCGTGAGGGTCTCAAGGCGCTGAGGGGGGGGGTCCGCAGATCTGTTTAGCCGAAGAGCCAGGTCTTGAGGGTCTTCCTGAAGGTGTTCAGGGAGGGGGCGCGTCTGATGTCTGCCGGTAGCTCGTTCCAGGTCTTGGCTGCAATGTGAGAGAAGGATCTTCCGCCTGCTCTGGCTCTGTGGATGCGCGGAGTTTCGGCCAGTGCGAGGTTGGAAGATCGGAGGTTTCTTTTGGGTACGTGGAAGTTGAATCTGTCGTTGAGGTATTTGGGTCCGTTGTTGTGTAGGCATTTGTAGGCGTGAGGTGTTGTTGAGGTTGGAAGTTCAGGTCTCCGATGAGTATGTAGTCCATGGAGGCGATGGCGTGGTGTGCGATGAGGTTGGTGATGGTGTTGGCGAATCGGTCCAGGGGTCCAGAGAGTCTGTAGGCGAGTGTGCCGCAGAGTGTGGAGTTGGGGCTGGTCTGGACCTGGAAGTGCAGGTCTTCGGCGGCGGGTAAGGTGTCGCTGGAGGTGGAGAGGCAGAGTGAGTTATTGTGCACGATGGCTAGAATTCCTCCAGGGTGGTTGGGGCTGTCCTCCCTATGGATCTTGTATCTGTCCCGGATTGCGATGGCGATGTCAGGGGCGGAGGAGGTGGTGGTCCAGGTGTCGGTAAAGAAGGCAATGTTGGGTGAGAGTGTGTCCCGGAGGTTTCAGATTTCCACGGCGTGTCTGTGCAGGGAGCACACGGTGAGGAGGCTGCATCTTAGGGCGTTGGCGGTGTTGGCAGCTGTGACGGTGGTGAAGGTCTGGCAGCAGTGGTGGCAGGAGAACTGGCCATGGGTCGTGTTCAGTGTGGCCTGTTGGCAGTTGTACTTTCTTACGGGGTTGAGTGCGAGGACGGCGGATGAGTCGTAGTGGTAGACGTTAGGAGATCCAGGGTCCCTGGTGCTGGTCGTGGTCGGGTCGCGGATGGGCGCAGACGGGCTTGCCTTTGGTACGCCTTTGTTGCGCCAGCAGCGCAAATGCGCAGCCGCCATCAAATAGGGTAGAGGGGAGGGACGAGCAGCTGGGAGGCAATGTAATTTGCATTGATGCTGGTCAATTGTCTGAAGCTACACATGACAAACCCAAATTACCAAAGTAGCACAAATCACACACCCCAAAATAGAAACTCTGCAAACACAGCAGGCACAAATACTAATGGACACATCTCTCTATTATATGTCACAGGTGATCAAGGATATGCACTCTCTCCATGGCTGATGACACCCGTCAGAGCCACAAACAACCAGGCACAGAGACAGTACAATGTTGCCCTTGGACGCACGAAGTCCAGTGTCGAGAGAACATTTGGCGTGCTAAAGTCACGGTTCCGGTGCCTTGACATCTCAGGTGGCACACTGCTGTACAGCGCTGAACTAGTGTGCAAGATTATCGTGGCATGTTGTGTGTTGCACAACATATGTGTCTGCACCTATGCGCCATGGATTGAAGTGCCGTATGAACTGGACAATCCTGAGGATGACCAAGAAGACGAGGCAGATGCTGCACACACCCCAGCTTCTGCTGCAGGAACAGCACAAAGGGACAGAAATATTAATAATTTCTTCACATAAGCACGTCAAAATATGACATCCCTTTTATTCTGTTCTGTGCAAAATGCACATAAGCATACTTTGTGCAATAAAACATCACAACACCAAAACCTTGTGTGCATGTTCACCTTCTGCATAAGTACATCTATCTGACAAGTGAAAGTTAAACATTGTGCGGTTAGTAATGGTGAATTGAAAGTTTGTGGGTGGGTATGTGTTTTGGGGTCAGAGATGAATTTTAGGGTGAGTTTTGGGGTCAGAGATGAATTTTAGGGTGTGTTGGGGTCAGAGATGAAATTTCATCAAATACTGTTCATCTGAGGAACAACTTGCACTTAGCGTCCAACTTTTTGCTGCCTTAACGCTAATGCGACAATTTTTTCATAACCGCGAGGGAAAATAATAGCTAGATACATGTGGCAACATGGAATATTACCACTAAAGCCAATTTGCGTGCAGAAGCTCACCGCATAGTCAAAAAACGGGCCGCAAACACACAAGAAGTGATGTTAGCATGCATCCTGTTGCCTGGAGGAGTACTGTGCACTTTCACTTTCTCTTTTGAGCACACTTCTGGTGACTGTGGAGAGTGTTGGAGGTGTTTGGTGTTGTGTGCTGGTGATTTTGTATTTGAGAGTGTTGTTGTGTCCTGTGAACTGTCCCTACTGTCCCTGTGAAGTCTTGTGTACTTGTCCTTAGGGGTTTTTTGCGTCTTGTAATAAATCTTGTCGGTGTTTGTCCAAGGGGTAATTTACATTCTTACTAGTTGTTGGGGTATATATTAGGGTTTAATTTTTTAGGAGTGGGTTTAGGTGTGTGTTGGAAGATGGTGGGTGTGGGTAGGGAGGGTAGGATGTCAGAGGGGGCATTGGGGCGCTTCCTCTGGCTAGTGAAGTACTACCTGCCCTTGATGGTAGAAGGTGGGGGTCGGATCCTGCAGGGATATGCTGTACGTGTGCGGAAGGTGAGGTGGGAGCATGTGAGGAGCCAGATGCCGCGGGTCTTCGGTGTGGACAGGACTGCCTGACAATGGAAGCACCAATGACAGGATTGCGTGGGCCATGAGGATGACATGTTGGACCACCTGGGAGCCCGCATTGGCCAACAAGGTGGTAAGTACAACATCAAAATAGCTAAATGAACACTTTTGTAACAAATAAAAAATGCTGTCTGTAACACAATGGGGTATATGTACAAGAAAGTGGCAGAGTGAGGCATTAGACGTCATGCCTTCACGCCTAACTTAGCCACTTCAGAATCGCAACGCTGCACCATGTTTACAAGCATATGGCGCAGGCTTGCATTTCCCCCTGCACTGGCGCAACAATTAGCAGTGTAGTGCCAACGCTGGCACCCAAGCACCATAGTGCAAGGGTGTCTGCGTGCAGGGCAAAGATTTTTCATGTACAGGAACGGTGACCTTACTGTACATAAACAATCCAAGGCATTTTGCTTATTCCATGTGTGCTGCACAAAGCAGCACACATGGAAAAAGCAAAAAGGAAGAGGAATAATGCTTTTCACCTAGTTTTTCTAAGTTAGGATCAACTTTTCCCTGACCTTTACTATTGGTGCTGCCTCCTATGTACGCTGCCCTTGTACCTAGGTTTTATGTGACGTTGTATGAGATATGAAAAATTGGACATTTATCATAGGACATCTCCAGAGTGTCATACACCATCAATAGTTGTGACACACCCTTGTGCGATCTGCAGCAATGCTATCAGGGCCGGACTGGCCATAGCGGGCACCGGGCGTTTCCCCGGTGGGCCGCCAGGGTGAGGGCTGGTTTTAGGGCCTGGAAGGGGCATTTTTGTTACCGGGGGCAGGCAATATCGGCCCCCCTGTAACTAAATCGGCCTAAATCGGCCGTTGCAAACAGCTCGGCCGCACCCCCTCCTCACCCCCAGGGGGTGGCGGCCGAGCAGTTTGCCAGGGCCGGTTTCGGTTCCCAGTCCGGCCCTGGATGCTATTGTCCACAGATCAGGGAGAACATGATGTTGTTGGGAGAAACGGGGCCTTGGGAATGTGTCACACAAGTCGTCTGTGCAAAATGTGCAAATGTGCAAGCATGATTGTCTTGTTTGGCCTAACTCTGCATTATCATGTCTTGTTGGAATAACAGGCAAATTAGACACAATCATGTATGCAACATAAACAGCAACAGTACAGTTACAGAGCATTGACATTGATGGTGACGAATTGGATGATGAATAGGACACGTATGAATTTACGTCTGTTACCAACACACGTTTCTTTTCATGTCTCACAGCTGGCAGACCACTCATCACACAGGCGGATATCGACGCCTTCAGAGACCCACACGCCACTGGTGAGTTCACCCATTAAATTTTGTCATTGTGAGATGTGATGAATGTCTGGCTCAAATCATATACTCAGTAGTATGCAGTATGGGTGTGTATCACATGTACCTTGCCTCCATTGTGATGGTGTTTCGTGGAAGTGTGAAGGATGTACAAATCAGTAAGTGAAGATGGAGCAATGCATATGTCTTCCGGATGTAACTTTGCACATCCCCAGTCAGTGATACCCAAGCAAGAAATATCAACGGGTTCTGTTACTACAGCACATGCATGTGGATTACAGAGCATACAGACAGAAGAGGAGACATGTGAGTGGTGTTGGTGATGAGTATGACCAGATATGGAATGCGTGTACATCCTTGACTGAGATGACTGTGCAAGTGGGCCAGATCATGCACAAGGAGGTAGTGTTTTTCTGACAGTGCGGGATCAGACACAGGTCTGCACAGTACTATTGTAGGTATGCTGCATACCAGCTTCCCCAAAGTTGCAGGGCGTAGCTGTAAACCAAGGCTACCAATGGCACGTTCCCCAACCACCTCGCAAAGATGGCCCTATGTATGTAATTTGCATGTTTTTGCACTGCAATTGTGTTGTCAAGCTGTCTCCTTGGGGTCATTCCCCTGGTAGACTCAGGGGCAAATGTACAAACCCCTCTCGCCAAATATGTGACGTTACCCCCACATGCATTTATGACGCATGCTTTTACTCCGCAGTTTTTACTCTGCAATACCTTTTACAACGCAGGGCTTTACAACGCGATTCATTACAACGCATTCTCCATTACAACGCAATTACTATTCGAACTCTAGGGGGGCGTTACTTTGGGGAATGCGTTGTAACAGTTTGCGGTGTAAAGCCCTGCGTTGTAAAATTTTTAGCGGGGTAAACAACGTTTGTCCCACTCGCCACCACTACGTCACCTATTGTGAAGTTGTGGTGGCGAGAGGGACTGCGCCTCATGTACAAGTCAGTGTTCAGCCACCTACCGTTGTTTTTCCATGTGTGCTGCTTGATGCAGCACAAATGAAAGTGACAGTAGGTCTTTTCCAATATTGTTCATGTGCAGGAAGGGACACCTTCCTACACATAAACAAGCCTCCCCTGCACACAGACACCCTTGCACTCTTGTGAAAGGGTGTCTGTGTTGGTGCAGAGTTGATAAACTTCACGCCATCGCCGGTCGACATGCAGGGCTGCACCAGAATATTGTACATATGGTGCAGCCCTGTGTTGCAGAAGTGGAGGAGCGAGGTGCTACACCTGGAGTGCTAATGCCTCTCTCATCCAATTCCTTGTACATGTCCCCCTTCAGTCAGGGTATGTGACAGCCCCATCATTTGACACTGACAGTCTCATTGGGTTGTGACACTACATGTCAAATGCCATGCACTGTCATGTCAGTGTTGCCAGCATGTTGTAACTGATCCTTGAGTCTACATTGCATTGTCCATGTCACTTCGAACTTCACAATCTTTCGTTAGAGTGTAGGCTCCCATGTTTCTCTGACCTTGTGTTTCTGAGTTAAATGGAGAACATTGACATCGTCATCAGTACTCACATTTTGTCATTGCTCTTATTTGACAGACAACATGTCGCCAGAGTGGGCCCACGCGTTCCAGGTCAGGAAGGACCGGTATCTTCACATACACAGGGTGGCCAAGGGATACCGCAACATGGCAAGAGGCATCAAGCTGACCGATCAGCTGGGAGGTGGAAGTCGGTGCCCTATGTAGTCCTCTGATGCAGGCAGAGTGGCACACAGGCCATACCTGGCCCTTCTGGCGACAGGCATGGGTCCCGAAGTGGACAGGGATCTGCACATCCCCCGAGACACCACACAGACAAGCTGCTGCCTCAGGATCTGGCACACAATCTGGTGCCCCCTCACAGCCCCACAGACAAGGGACAATGCCAGCTGCAGCATCCGATTAGGTAGTGCCATTTACCATGCGGGACCGTCGCACAATCATGGACATGAACATCAGAGTGGCACAAATAGAACGGGAAATGGCGGAGCATACCACCCACCTGCAGGACATTAAGGCTGCCCTGGGTCTCCCATTTTGAGCTTTCCGTTAGAGACCCATCCCCCTTTTCTCCATTCCCCCAATGTTATTTATTATTATTAGTTAGTGATAGGTAAGTTTTAAAAGTGTTAGGTAGTGTAGTTGCAGTGTAGGAATAGGTAGTGTTAGATTTTAACATAGTTTTAGTTATTTATTCTCTTGTAGTATTTGGGGATAAGTTTCCTTTTGCTTTGGGTGGGGGGTTGATGTATTTGTTGTTATAAAAAAATAAAAAAATATATATATTTGTGTATGATATCTGTGTAGTTAGTTTATATTTAGCTAAGATGTGTTTGTCCTGTCTTCTGATGTGCTTTACGGGTGGGAGGGGGGTTGATGTCTTAGATATGTTGTTGCGTATTTAGGATTAGTTATGTTAGATAGTTTAGATTAGCATTCACTTCTTTCCAGTTAGTTAAGATTATGTTAGTTGTAGTAGTGTTTAGTGTTAGTTTAGGGTAGTTAATTTTGTTACTCGATAATAAATGTTTATTGTTTTTGAATTGTGGTTGCACTTATGTCAGAAGTGATTTGGTGGAGTGTTGCTTTTTAGTTTGTATACAATTTATTCAATCACAGAACAATCATTTGAATGTGTACGTGTGGTCATGACATGTTATTAGCTGGACGGATAGTGTCAGGATCCTTTTGATTTGAGCACAGTAAACTTGAATGGATTACAGGATGGCAAGTAGGAGTTATGGCCTAGGCTAGGGACACTATTTGTGAAGTTTAACATCTTATGTGTGACTTACAGAGTTGGACAGCACATTGTTGCCCATTGACAACACTATGTAGGAACATGGCCTTGAGCAGACATTGACATTGCAGCTCTTATCCATCATGGAAATGGATGTATGCACCGTGTTCCACAGATTACATCCACACCCTGCATATCACATGAGCCTGGCGCAGAGTCAATCAATCAATCAATCAATCAATCAATCAATCACGGCATTTATAGAGCGCGCTACTCACCCGGGAGGGTCTCAAGGCGCTGGGGGAAGGGGTAAGTTACTGCTCGAACAGCCAGGTCTTGAGCTGCTTCCTGAAGGAGAGATGGTCCTGGGTTCGCCAAAGGTGAGTGGGGAGGGAGTTCCAGGTCTTGGCTGCCAGGTAGGAGAAGGATCTTCCTCCGGCGGTGGCTCTGCGGATGCGTGGTACGGTGGCGAGGGCGTGGCTGGTTGATCGTAGCTGGCGGGTGGGCGTGTAGAAGGTCATGCGGTCGTTGAGGTACTTGGGGCCCAGGTCGTGGAGGGCCTTGTGTGCGTGGGTGAGGAGTCTGAACGTGATTCTCTTGCTGACGGGGAGCCAGTGCAGGTCTTTCAGGTGTCCGGTGATGTGGCTGTGTCGGGGGATGTCCAGGATGAGTCGTGCGGAGGCGTTCTGGATGCGCTGGAGTCTTTTTGAAGTTTGGCTGTGGTTCCGGCGTAGAGGGTGTTCCCATAGTCCAGTCGGCTGGTGACGAGTGCCTGGGTGACGGTCTTCCTGGTTTCAGTGGGGATCCATCTGAAGATCTTGCGGAGCATGCGCAGGGTGTTGAAGCACAAAGATGAGACGGCGTTGACTTGTCTGGTCATCGACAGGGAGGAGTCCAGGATGAAGCCCAGGTTGCGTGCGTGGTCCGTTGGCTTGGGTGCGGTGCCCAGGGCCGGGGGCCACCAAGAGTCGTCCCAGGCGGAGGGTGATGAGCCCAGGATGAGGACTTCCATCTTGTCTGAGTTCAGTTTAAGGCGGCTGTTCCTCATCCAGTCGGCGACGTCTCTCATCCCGTCGTGTAGGTTGGCTCTGGCGGTGGTGGGGTCGTTGGTGAGGGAGAGGATCAGCTGGGTGTCGTCGGCGTAGGAGATGATGTTGAGGTTGTGTTGGCGTGCGATGGCTGCGAGGGGGCTCATGTAGACGTTGAAGAGGGTTGGACTGAGTGAAGATCCTTGTGGAACGCCGCAGATGACTTCGGTGGCCTCGGATCTGAACGGGGGAGGCGGACTCTCTGGGTTCTTCCGGCGAGGAACGAGATGATCCATTCCAGTGCTTTCTCTCGGATTCCGATGTTGCTGAGGCGCTTCACTAGGGTGCGGTGGCAGACGGTGTCGAACGCCGCGGAGAGGTCCAAGAGGATGAGGGCTGCTGTTTCCCCGTTGTCGGTTAGGGTTCTGATGTCGTCGGTGGCTGCGATAAGGGCGGTCTCGGTGCTGTGGTTGGCCCGAAACCCGGACTGCGAGGGTCGAGGGATCCATTCGTCTCGAGGAAGGCGGCAAGCTGTCTGTTGACGGTCTTCTCGATGACTTTGGCCGGAAACGGAAGGAGCGAGATGGGACGGTAGTTCTTGAGGTCGGTGGGGTCCGCCGTTGGTTTCTTCAGGAGGGCGGTAAGCTCGGCGTGCTTCCAGCTCTCCGGGAAGGTGGCGGTGTGGAAGGAGGAGTTGATGATGTCCCGGAGATGGGGTGCGATGGTGGCGTCGGCTTTGTTGAAGACGTGGTGTGGGCAGGGGTCGGTTGGTGATCCGGAGTGGATGGAGTTCATCGTGCGGGTGGTGTCTTCGGTGCTGATCGGGGTCCAGTTGCAGAGGGTGGTGGTGGCGGGCGTTGGTTTGGCGGTAGGGTGCGTGGTCTGTGCGTCGAAGCTGTTATGTATGTCGGTGATCTTGCGGTGGAAGAACGCGGCGAGTGAGTTGCAGAGGTCTTGCGAGGGGGTGATGTCGTTGTTTCCGGCGCTGGGGTTGGAGAACTCTTTGACGATGCTGAAAAGTTCCTTGCTGTCGTGGGCGTTGTTGTCCAGTCGTTCTTTGAGTGCTGACTTCTTGGTGGCACGGATCAGCTGGTGGTGTTTGCGGGTGGCGTGCTTGAGGGCGGTCCTGTTGTCTGTGGTCTGGTCGAGTCGCCAGGCTTTCTCGAGAGTGCGGCAGTTCTTCTTGGATTCCTTGAGTTCGTTGGTGAACCAAGGGGTTTTCTTGCTTCCGGGTCTGCTGGGAGGGTTTTTAGTGGTGCGAGGTCGTTGGCGCAGGCGGTCAGCCACTTGGCGAGGTTGCTGGCTGCTTCGTTTGGGTCCGTTGTGTTGGTGGGTGTGTTCTGGCTGAGGAGGCGGTGAGCTGCTCGGCGGTGATCTTGCTCCAGCTCCGGCGGGGAGCCTGTTGCGGGTGGTGGTGGGTCGCAGTCTTTCTGAAGCTGAAGTGGACGCAGCTGTGGTCGGTCCAGTGGAGTCCGGTGGTGTGGCTGAAGGAGATGTGTTTGCTGGAAGAGAAGACGGGGTCAAGCGTGTGGCCGGCGTAGTGGGTGGGTGTGTTCACCAGTTGCTTGAGTCCGAGGTTGGCGAGGTTGTCCAGCAGGGCGGTGGTGTTTCTGTCGTTGTTGTTCTCCAGGTGGAAGTTGAGGTCCCCTAGGAGGATGTAGTCGGCGGAGGGCATGGCGTGCGGACTGATGAAGTCTGCGATGTCTTCGCTGAATAGTGTGCGTGGTCCCGGGGGTCTGTAGATGAGGGTGCCTCGGAGGGTGGTCTTGGGGTCAGTGTGTATCTGGAAGTGTAGGTGTTCGGCGGCGGTGAAGGTCTCGTCGGAGTTAGTCGAGATGCGGATGGTGTTCTTGTGTACGATGGCGATGCCTCCTCCCGTCTGGTTGACGCGGTCCCTCCGGGTGATCTTGTATCCGTCCGGGATGGCTATGGTGATGTCGGGCGCTGAGGAGGCGTTCATCCAGGTTTCGGTGAGGAAGGCGACGTCCGGTGCTGTTGCGTCGAGCAGGTCCCAGAGTTCCACGGCGTGCCTGTGGACGGAGCGGGTGTTCAACAGGATGCATTTCAGGTGGTTGCTGCTGGTGCTTGACTTGGCGAAGGTGGTGCACGTCCGGGGGCAGGTGAATCGGCAGGCTTGGCAGGTGAAGGGTCCGTGGGTGCGTCTCGGTGAGGCTCGGTAGCAGGCAGGGTTCCGGCTGGCATTGAGTGCGGTGAGGGTGGCGGCGTCGTAGGTCCGTCGAGTAGTGTTGCATCGGTGGGATCCAGGGGTCCTGGCGCTGGGCCCGGGCCAGGCGCGGACGGGCGCAGACGGGCTGACCTTTGGCGCACCTTCGGCGCTCCGTCGGTGCTCCCGCTGCGCGCGAGCCGCTGCGCGGTCGCTCAGGGGGCGTCATAAGCAAGGAGCCTGGAGGGAGGAGCAGCTGGGTGGCGGGAGCGGGGCGGCGAATGGAATCACGGGGGCGGGGCCGCAGGGAGGCAGTGGCGGGAAGTCCCAGGAGCAGCGGGCAGCGGGAAGTCCCAGGAGCAGCGGGCAGTGAGAGAAGGGTCCATCTAGCATGCAGACACATAGGCACACTTGCTGCATAGTGAAAGTGTGTCAGCATTATTGAAATTGGATGTTCCTGTGCATGGAGGCTCACCCTCCTGCCCATGCACAATGTTTTCATTTTGCGGATCAAATGTGCACGGCATATGGCAGAACACATTTCTGATGCAAACAGGAGGGGAAATGTAGCATTGCTCCCTGTAGTGCCAGTGTCATACCCACTTTTCCCAGCTGTTACTTTTGTAATTGCCTCATAGTGATGCCACCCTTGAAATGGTGGTACAGCATCGGATTATATGCTAATTGCAGTGCACTACACATCGCTAGACACATTGCCCTCACCTTTCACAGTGAGCCCAGCATGAGAGGGTTCCTTATTTCCCAGGCATTGTTAAGCCACGGGAAGGGGCTGACTCAGGACTTGCACTTTAGGATAAGTCCCTATTGCCAACACCACTTCACTGAAACAGACATTGTGGTTGCAATAGCAGGTGGTAGATATGTGCCATTACGAATCTTTATCTATGTAAATATGGTGTGCTCTATCTTGGAAAGTGACATGCAATGACCCCCATCACAACAAGCTTTGTCCACCCCGTAGAGTGTGAGTAGATCTGTCAAGTGAGAATTGTTAGCAATGCTAAATGGAGACACTACTTGTGGCATGCGACTGACTTGGACATATTTCCACACATGCCTATTGCCATCATGTACGTAGGGCAATGTTGGAATCTTGCTAGAAGGTTGTATTTGAGCAATGAGGGCACGGCTAGTTCACACATGCCCAGTCATCTCACTGCCTATCTGGGACACACTTGAACATGAACTTCTATCATATGTCCCTCGGTGTACGTTTTGATGGATTCACTGGCCCCAAATTTTTGCAGACTTCTATACCTGAATGGTCATGGGAAACACACATCTGTGTAACTTAAATATTTTAATTTGCATGTGCATTGGCTTTGGTGAAGACTGGCCCAGTACTTGGTCAAACAACCCCCTCATTCCATAGATGCTCAGTGGAGGGCCTGACCGAGTCCTTTGGGGGAACATGTCCAGAGGAAGAGGCAGAGTTCAGTCAGCAGGCTGATTGCAGTGTCATTGGGAACAACACAAATTATGGCAGTCCATATCGAGGTCCAAGGTGAGTGTCGCAGTGTGAACCTGGGGACAGTGGAAGCTGATGTTCCGGGGCATGATGCTAAGCACAGATCCAAGGCAAAACAGTCCATTTGGCAATGATGAATGCTACCGCTTTCTTCTTAGCAATAATGCAGAATCATCCACATCTTCATCCTCTGATGTGTCATGTTCCTCCCGTGTGCGTGGTAGTAGATTGGCTGCAGCACTGTGAGGCACTGACACATCAGGGGACTGAGATGTGGCTGTTGAAGCAGCAGCAGCATTCATCTGTGCCAAACCTTGAGGCAGCACTGCTGTGATGAGCAGCTGCAGGGCTTGAAAGATTCCAGCAACATATTTGTGATGTGCCGTGGCAGCCATTTGTGAGGCTTGCATCCGCTCCATGTTCTCCATGATCATTCACATGTGACGCAACTCCTTGCTGACATCGCTGGAGCCACTCTGACTGGACAGTTGTTCTTGTCTCTGAGTCAGTACTCCAGCGATGTCAGCCATGGAATGCTGGAGAGCATGGAGCGGACTGTGGGTGACTGTGATGGTGTGTAGGTGGTCCCGAATGGGACTGAGACACCCACGTAGCCCATCTAATTTTGCCGCCAGGCTGTCAAACCCTACCCGCACCTGACCAGCCATCTCCTGCTGGACCTCTACCGCATGACGTTGAAATGCCAGAAGTGGGTCCTCAAGGTCCTGGGAGACAGCTGTGGTGGTCGGTGCTTGCTGCTGGGTGGTTTGTGCAGGGGGTGGAGTTTCCACAACGCTGCTGGATGGCCCTGCTTCCAGAGATGGGGTGCTAATTGAGTCGAGCAGCTTTTGGAGGGTGTCCTGGTCGATGTTTGCGAGGTCTTCCTCTTCATCATTAAAGAGTGGGACAGGCTGCTGTACAGGAGGTGATGTTTTGCCCTCTGCAATATAAAGGGGAGATGCAGTTGCATGTGTGTTTCAAGTAACCCTAGGCGGTAAAATCCGCTCCGCTCGTGGAGTTTGCGGATTTTTGGCAACTCCGCGTTCCGCGTAGAACGCGGAGTTACCGAAAACTCTGCGATCCGCGGCGTAGCGGAGTTTTTCCAATGTTCGTGCTTTCAAAATGCGTTTTCGCGCACACTGTAGCGACTTACCGGGATCCCTGCGTTCGCTGACGAGTTTTCCTATCCGTTCACGTGTGCCACGAGATTTTGGTAGCCGGCCGTGCGATCCCGCGAGAGTGTGCGATCATTCGGACGCGCCATCGGACATCCGCGTTCGCGAACAGGAAATACGCATCGCGAACGGGCGGGACAAGTGAAAAACGAGATGGCCGCACCAATTGGAGACCGCATGGGCAAGTTTGCGAGATATTCCCCCCCGAGCACGCAAACAGCGTCCCGAACACGCAATACGCGTTCCCGAACAGGAAAAATGCATCGCGAACGGGCGGAACAAGCAACTCCGCGTGCTCGCGGAATTCTGCATAGCTCGTGGAGTTTTTTTACCACTTTGCGGAACTCAGCTTAGCGCGACTACACGAACTCCGCCCAGGGTTAGTTTCAAGTATGATCATGCATTGGATTAGTTTACAAGCAGACTGCATGACAATGTCCATTCAGAATGTTTAGGAGGAGATGCCTATTACATGGCGGATAGTGATTCATTGTACAACATCACGGATGTGACGTTAGAGTTGTACATTATTATCTCACAGTTTACAAGTAGGCCAAATGTGAGTGACCAATTTCTACACACATGCAGCACCAGTTGTGTCCTCTGCTCAGTGTTGACTGTGATGTAGTTTGTACCGCATTGTTGTCAATGTTGATTAGCTCAGATTTATGTGTCTGTGCACTGCATTGTGGGAGAGTCACCCCTACTCAGTACACCCTGATACTTTTTCAAGATTGCTCTTTTTTGGAGGGGTGGATTGCATGGTGCCACACCTTGCTGTTGGCAATGCAACATGATTGTTGTTGTGCCATGATTAGGGCTATCCCACTGGTGTGATCTGGGTTGATGTGATGTGCCATATGATATGGGCAGGGAGGTATGCTTGATTTGCCATGATACACACAGTGTAGATACTTGTGCATTTTGTTAAGTCAAAGGGAGTGATGACATCTTAATAGATGCATGTTGATCTGCAGGTATGGTACAGCTTTGGCTTTACTGCCCCTTATCCCTTTCACCCAGTGACCCTTTCACTTATGTGCATTTCCAATGGTGAGATGTTGCAAGTTTGAGGAAATATGGGTCTTGGTCACAGTTGAGACACTTGTGCATTGTTGGCCAGCAGATGTCTTTCTTACATCAAGGGTTGTATGAACACGAGGAAGTGACAGAGTGTGACCTGCTCCTTTAAGGATGAACTCCACACTCAGCCACTTCAGTGACTGTGGCCTGCACCATGTTGACATGTTTATGGTGCAGGCATGCATTTCATCATGCACTGTCACTTGCCTTGTCAGTGTGTCTCACAGACAGGCAGCTTTGCTGGGTAGTGCACATGTGCATGGGTTTGGTGCGGAAATGTTTATGTGTGAGGAGGGACCCCTTCAGGCACATTGGCAATGTTGGAGTAATTGCTGTTTCTATGTGTGCTGCACAATGAAGTACAGATGTACATCCAAATAGCTTTGGCTATTGTGATTTATCTTGTGTGCATGTCGTCGGTCATGTTTTTCCTTGCAAGCATTGCTTACTGCCCTCCTGTTTGCTTAACCGTTGTGAGTATGGTGCAGCGTGACTTTCTATTGTTGTTGCATGCTGAACAGACAGTAACAACGCCCATTACCCTCAACGTTGACACCACAGGTAGTGTGTAAGTGGGCCTAGATTTCAGGGCTGTGGATTTACAAATGCTTATTAGTGGTGCTCAGGCCCTATCACCCCCACCCCCCCAACATCACATCAGGTGCGATTGGCAGGATGATGTGTGTTTGGGAAAAAGCCACGCAGATGCTCACATGGATGATACATGCTGTCCTATTTCAAATTATTTTTTGATGGGGTTTGTGTGCAGATGATAACAGACATGACTGCATATTTGTTCACTGACACTGTTGACTTTCCAAAAATACTTGTTTACATGCACATCAAGGTGTAATGGGAAAATCACACCAGAACTAATGTAGAAAACAGTTTTAGGTATGGCACATGTGTACACTGGAGAGTAGAGGAGTGCATTTTGAGCTAAGGGGTGATGGTGCCATTTATCAATTAGACATTTTTCGGTGCTAATCTGTTATTCTTGCTTGGTGTCATACTTGACTTGCCATACTTCTTTACAGGGACTTTTTACTTCTGTGAGTATGGTACATAGACAAGACATGTGGTAAAACATTATGGTGACACATTCCTGATATGCGTAGTCCATGCACTGTACTGTTGAAGGCATGTCCCCCCTGCTTATGGTATGACATCACCTTTTGACTCAACTGTGCAGAATGTGTGCATTGTGGGATATGCACCTTTTAGCCAGAAGGCTGCATGATCACTATGTTGTGACAATGCATGCATGCTTTCTCACTTGGTGTACACAGGGCTGCATCTCATGAACAAGGAAAGTGGCACATTGTCTGGAAATGTGGCAGGGTGTCAAAATGGCCCCCTTGCCTCAACACCACGCATATACAATTTGTCTGCACAGGGCTGCATCTCTTTGGCGACAATATGAGGATGCACTGTGAAACCGACTGATTATGTGCATAAGTGAGCATGCCACCACAAATGTCAGCACACATGCACCATTGTGCAAGGGTGTCTGAGTTGATTTGAAGATTGTACATGTGCATGAAGGGGGACCTTACTGCACATACACATTCTTGCATACAACTCAGACACAAGTACACAATGGTGCATGTGTGCTGACATTGGTGGTGGCATGCTCACTTATGCACATAATCAGTCGCGTTCACAGTGCATCCTCATATTGTTATCAAAGAGATGCAGCCCTGTGCAGACAAATTGTATATGCGTGGTGTTGAGGCAAGGGGGCCATTTTGACACCCTGCCGCATCTCCAGCCAATGTGCCCCTTTGCTCTTTCATGTTGCCCTTAGTTGGTGGTCTGATATGAATCTTTGGCTATATTTTGAATTTCCAAGTCTGTGACCCCACCAATATGTGTCTTGCAATATATTTGTTGACTAGGGTGATATGTGTCTATACCCCCAGAGACAGGAGTATCTGGGACAAGAACTGCAGTCATTGTGGATGTGCACTGGGTGATATTTAATTGTGCATGAGTGACATTGGGCCCATCCACCCCCGTCCCTGGTTGTTACTCATCGTGTTGCTGATGTGGCTGGTCATGTTCAGCAGTATCCTGTCCCTGGACTCCAACCACCGACTCCTCGCAGATGACTGCGGACACCTGTTCCTCCAACGCATCCAGCTCCTCCTGTGGCGCTGGACTCCCACCTCCGGTCTGCTGTGCTGCATTGTGATTGGCCGACAGTTTCTCCTTGGTCTTGCGCTTAGCATCATGCCAGTGCTTCTTGCAGTCGATCACTGTCCTTCTCACCTCTCCAACAGCATTCACCTTGGCTGTGATGGCCTGCCATATTGCATTTCATTTTTGGTCCCCAATGACACAGTGGAGCTGACAAAGAGCTGGTGTTGTTTCTCTGTCACCTCCGCAATCAGGACCTGGTTTTCCTGCTGGCTGAACCTGGTTTTCCTCTTCCTCTTCCCCTTCTCCTGGCTCTCTGGCTGGTCCTCTTGGCTGTTTGGGGGGTTGTTGTCTCCTGCAGTACTGGGTCCTGCTTCCTCCATGGTTCTTCAGATTTTTTTTTTTCCTGTTTGTGATACTGCACAGGAGTTTTGTAGTCGCTTTTCCCACCTAATGTGAAAAAAAGTGGCGTCACGCTAATTAGCGTGCAGTTTCTGGCCGCTGACTGGGCTGCCGCCACTTTTTTCACGTTAGTGGCAAGATTTTTATCACTGTAACGCTGTTGTTAACGTCGAGAATTTCCGCAGAGATGAGAAACTATCGCCATGTAGCGACGGCTTGTACATACGTCGCTAACATGGCAACAGTTTTCGGCGGTACGCGGCGATAAAAAAAATTGCCGCTAACTGAGCAATAGTTTTTGCCAGTCTTGTACATATGTCCCGTTGTGCTGTGGCACCTTCTAAAGAAGAGGGATGAGGGATTTGATGAATATTGGGAGTTTGAGAAAGAGTTAACAGAATATTCAGGTACAAAAAATCTTGGGTCTCAGAAAACTGAGCAACAGGGTAGAAGAGAGTCCCTTCATATAACAAGATACGGAGGGTGTTAACAGACCAGTGCCCACAAGCTATTTATTTGTAATGTCACTTTTAGGTCTCAGCTAGACAGCACATGCCCTGTCCCGAAGAGATGTGTTTAATCTGTGGGCTTCAGCATATTCTTTGTCACCATTTGTCCCTGGCATGCATGTATTCATGCCTCTTCTTGTGTTTAGCCCTCCCCCCAGAGCATGGACCAAGTACTTGTAAACATCCAGTGCTCACATTTTTATGACAATTTTAGGGCCTACTTTTTTCCTTCTTTTTCAGCACTCTACATCATGCTCGGGCTTATACCAGCTCCATCTCCTCCCACCCGCCCTCATGCCTCATCCACAGGTCACCTCCTCCCCTGTCACTGCTTTTCCCATTGTTGTTGCTTTTCGTTTCCCCTACCTCCTCCCTTCTGTCGCTCCTTGCTCCCTCGCAGCTCCCGGTGCTTGCCCCATCCACAGATCACCCTCTCCGCCATCGCTGCTTTTGCCTTCATTACTGCTTTCCGTTTCCCCCACCTCCCACCGCTGCTTATTCCCTCGCACCTCCCGTGCTTGCCCCATCCACAAATCAACCCCCGCAACCCCGTTACTACTATAAAGCCCCATTGTAGTCTATTTCGTTCTCGTGAGTGGTGGAGTTCTGCCTTTTAATGTCCTGTTAGTGTATAGCTGACGTGCTTATTGGAGCATGTGTGCACAGCTGCTATTACTTGGCACACGTGTAGTCTCTGTTTATTTTCCACGCGTGTTGGTACTAGAAGTTCGTGGCAGCCCCCAAGGCCTTTAAAGCTTTCTATGACCCTATGCTACATTTCAAGTTTAGGGAGTCGCTATGGTCTAAATCCAGGGCGGCAGCGCCAAGGGCTACACCACATGCCACTCCAGGTGCTGATCTCTGCAATCACTGTAAAACCATTGACAGGAGCCCGATGCCTCGGAGAACTGGGGTGGCATTATCATTACCTATACAGACGGTTCATAATGGGATGCCAGGTATATACACACAGGGGGACGAACGGAAGAGATCATTAGGCCCAGGTTTGCGAATCGACGCATAGGCTCTATGAACCCACGTAGCGAGGGTAGAAATTGAATTTTTATGATAAATGTACCCAAATTGGCAGCTGTCTCAGAAGAAACTAGAAAAACTTTGATTAATAAAATAATTCACTGGATAAGACAGGTTGGGCAATGCCACTCAATAATAAGATCTGCTATCGTAGCTGCAAAACGTTGCCCCATAACCAACGAACCTGATTATATCACTTTGGAACTACTTAGTGGGAATTTAGGAGATGGACTGGTGAATATTGACCTGTGTACCCTACCTCCTAATGGATCTTTGATCCAGTTTAAATATACTCCGCCTAATAAGGCATTTGTGCCCGACCCAGAGATTGTGAGGCCTAAGGCCTGCAAACTGGATTACAGCCAAAATGTACTCAAAGAGGGTCAGTTAGTGAAGGAGACTGTGGGTGGCAACATATGACAGGTAGAGCCATTGTCATCCGGATGTATCCAGAATACCTTGATGGAGGAAGGCCCCCACATCTGTGTACCTATAGATCTAGTGCAACCCATTGTGATCACTGTGGCCAGCAATGCAGGAAGGCAATCCCTTGCACATCCGAAGTCTATTAAAAACCTAAGGATACTAACCTGGAATTTAGCAGGCCTTAAGTCTAAAATTATATGTGAGGAGTGGGGTACGTTTGTCAATAGCTGTGGCATTTGTCTTTTCCAGGACACATGGGCCACAGATGAAATACATAGGGTGGGCTTTACTAATTTCAGCATAGAAGCTGTGCTGTTGCCTAAGGGCCACACTGCTGGGGGCCTTATCATCTGGATCAAGACTCATCTAAATAGTACCGTTAAAAAGCTCAACACAAATTCTATGAATTTTCTAGCTCTGAACCTTAAAAGCACAACTAGTAAGAACCCAGCACTTTTGGTTAACATTTATAACAGATTTCTCTCTCAGAATCAGGACTCACTTCCTATATCAGTGCTTGATGAGTTCGTGGAAAGGGAAGGGGCTTCTAACAACTTAGTACTTGCTGGGGATATGAATATTGCTTTTGAACCCTTAGAAACAACCCTGAATGTTACAGAAGAGGAAGATGCTGAATGGGGTATTCCGGGCCTGAGACAAGATAGACCTGTTAAGAATGTGAGGGTAGCATTTCAAGTTGCCTCTCTCACTCTTAATTATGGTCTCCGGGCTTGCAATGGTTGTTCAATCTCTGATAAGAAATTAAGATACACATTCAAAAGAGCTAACTGCAAAAATAGGATAGATTAAATTTTACTGGATGTATTTTTGCGGTGCAAATTATCAGATATGTGGGTTATTGAGAGACCAGATAGTGACCATAATGCCCTATCATTAGAATTGTTGGACATGTTTATTTCCATTCAACCTCTCCCAGAGGAAGCTTGTTAAATCCAATCGTTCTTAGTAATGACAGAAGAAGGGTCAAGTGGCCCATGATTGAAAGGAGTGATGATATCTTTGCGCACATTTTTAACATTGTAGCTTACTCATTGGTGGACCTAAGGAAATGCACTATGGAAGCACAACCCTCATTGGACATATTTATTAGATTAATGGGACAGATGAAAAGGTTTTTCTATACGACGGGGAAAAGTAAGGTAACTAATAATAACAAAAATGAGTGAGTACGATGAGCCTTGCAAGGTAGCAAGGTCAGAACTGATGGTAGTTATTACAACTGGCTCTAGGAGCATGGTGGCCCTAAAAAGGAAACACTATGATTTGGATGAAAATGAGGCAAAAAGAAAGTGGCTGGATATTCTGGAGAGATTGTATACTGCAGCACAAGTTAAGGACATAAACAGTTTTGGCATATGTTAGCCAAAGGATCAAAACACCAAACTGTAGAGGAAGATTACATATACAGCCACAGACCTGGGTAAATCACTTGAGCTTGTTATATGCAAGGGTCACTGACACAAGGCCTAGGATTAGTGAATTATCCCTTGAGGTCTTTCCTGATGCAGCAAGGGATGCAGATTTGATTAATTTTACTTTAGAAAAAACACAGATTGCACTTGTCACCCTGCAAAAGGGTAAAGCCGCCGGTTTAGATAAAATTCCAGGCGATCTATATCTTTCCGAACCTGAAATCTGGTGTGTGATTCTTAACCATAGTTTTAATGTGATTTTAAAGGGGGCAGAAATTCCAGACTCCTGGTTGGATGCGGAGGAAGTGCCTGTATTTGAAAAGCCGGACAAAAGCTATCCAGCGAATTACAGGCCTATTAGCCTCATTGATACAGCACAGAAATTATTTTGCAGGCATTTGCTAGAGAGGCTCCAATATTGGATAAGGGAAGGGCAGATATTGTCTGTCCTACAGGCAGGTTTTAGGGAAAACACGAGCACCGTCGACCAATTGTTCTGTTTTTTAACTATACTATAGAAATATGTGATCATTAAAAAGGAACATGTATATGTTGTATTTGTGGACCTGTGTGCCGCATTTTATTTAGTCCCACAAGAAAAACTGTGGGAAGCCCTACACAAGATTGGGGTCCTAAGAAATTTATTGCAGATTCTTATTAGATTCCATAGGGACAACTATGCCCAAATTAGATAGGGGAAGAAGGGTGAATTGACTGACCACATAAGGGGAACAGAGGAGTGTGCCAATAGTGTGTACTGGCACCTACTCTGTTCACCCTATATATCAATGGATAGATTGAAACTTTAATTGACTGCAAAGGTGACCTCCCCTAAGCTAGCTCGTCAAGCAGTGGCATCTCTGCTTTTTGCAGATAATACCCTACTTATTTCCAGGACCCTGATGGGGCTCCAAAATTTACTGGATCGGTTTTTAGCATCTTGTAGGGAATTTGGGCAGGAAATTAATGTCACAAAAACAAAATTTATGGCATTTAATCCACATATGTCTTTTAGTGGTACGGTCAAATTGGGTGAAATCCCACTGGAGCATGTGAAACAATTCAATTATTTTGGAGTCAGGTTGACAAATATACTATCATAGGCCCCACAAATTGCAAAGAGCTAATTATCACTCCACCATGTAAGTTCTGCATTAATAAAAAAACGGAAAATGTCGATCTATAGGCCAGTTGCTCCAGTTATCCAAGTCTATCAAGCCAAGGGGGTTGGAGCCGGAGTATATGGTGTGGAGTTATGGGGCCAGAATAATGTAGGGGATATTAAAAAAACTGAGAATGTTTTCATGAGAGCAGTTCTGGAACTCCCCTGAAAGGCCCCTTTGACTGCTAAGCGCCTGAATTTGGGGCTAAAAAATGTAGCACATGTAATTGCCTTTAGGCCCCTTGCCTTCTGGATTTGAGTATGGTCAAATAATTTACCACTCTCCCTGAGACAATCATTGCTGGATGTGATGGCATTAGATACCAAAGGGAATATCCGTTGGCTTAACCCCTTCTGTGCTCATGACGGAATGGTTCCGTCATGAGCACAAGTTCTAGTGTGCTCATGACGGAACCATTCCGTCATGAGCACATGCTCAGGAAATCCCTCTGCTGCAGACAGCAGAGGGATTTCCCTTTTTTTTTTTTTGCCTGGGGAGGTAGGGAAGAGCTTCCCCAACCTCCCCAGGCCTAGTTTTGTATTTCATTGCAATGACGATCGCGCGCATGGCACGCTATCGTCATTGCAACTAAATCGAAACTGAAACTTAGTTTCAGTTTCTCAGTTTCGGTGCTTGTGGGGCTATCTCAGCCCCCCGAGCACCGAAAAAGCTGGGAGAGGTATCGTTGGAAAGGGGAGATTCTCCCCTTTCCAATGGTACCCTTCCCTAGTGGATCCCTGCTTGGGGATCACCCCAGGAGGGCGATCCCCAAGCAGGGATCCACCCACTAGCGCCAGGGAGGGGGGAGCGGCCCCTTGGGCAAGGGCCTTTGCTCCCCCATATTTGTTTGGCCGCAACAGACTTTCTGCCCCCCCAGGGGGGGCGGAAAGCCCACTAGAAAACAGGGATAATTTTTTTTATTGACGTTGGGGTGGGGGCTGCCCAAAAATGGCATGGCAATGCCCTCCCCCCCAGAGAAATGTAAGTCTTTCTGCCCGCCCTGGGGGGAGATGGGGGCAGTAGCCCCCAATCTGCCCCCCTGGGGTGGTGGAAAGCCCACTAGAAACCAGGGATTATTTTTTTTATTGACGTTGGGGTGGGGGCTGCCCAAAAAGGGCATGGCAATGCCCCCCCCCAGAGAAATGTAAGTCTTTCTGCCCGCCCTGGGGGGAGATGGGGGCAGTAGCCCCCAATCTGCCCCCCCGGGGTGGTGGAAAGCCCACTAGAAACCAGGGATTTTTTTTTTTATTGACGTTGGGGTGGGGGATGCCCAAAAGGGGCATGGCAATGCTCCCACCCCCCCAGAGAAATGTCAGTCTTTCTGCCCCCCGGGGGGGCGAAAAGCCCGCTAGAAACCAGGGATTTTTTTTTATTGACGTTGGGGTGGGGGCTGCTCAAAAAGGGCATGGCAATGCCCCCACCCCCCCAGAGAAATGTAAGTCTTTCTGCCCCCCCTTGGGGGGCAGATGGGGGCAGTAGCCCCCAATCACCCACTAGGAACCAGGGATTTTTTTTTATTTTGACGTTGGGGTGGGGGCTGCCCAAAAAGGGCATGGCAATGTCCCCCCCCAGAGAAATGTCAGTCTTTCTGCCCGCCCTGGGGGGAGATGGGGGCAGTAGCCCCCAATCTGCCCCCCCGGGGTGGTGGAAAGCCCACTAGAAACCAGGGATTATTTTTTTAATGACGTTGGGGTGGGGGCTGCCCAAAAGGGCATGGCAATGCCCCCCCAGAGAAATGTAAGTCTTTCTGCCCCCCTGGGGGAAGATAGGGGCAGTAGCCCCCAATCTGCCCCCCTGGGGGGGGGGGGCAGAAAGCCCACTAGGAACCAGGGATTTTTTTTTTTATTGACGTTGGGGTGGGGGATGCCCAAAAGGGGCATGGCAATGCTCCCACCCCCCCCAGAGAAATGTCAGTCTTTCTGCCCCCCGGGGGGGCGAAAAGCCCGCTAGAAACCAGGGATTTTTTTTTTATTGACGTTGGGGTGGGGGCTGCCCAAAAAGGGCATGGCAATGCCCCCCCCGAGAAATGTAAGTCTTTCCGCCCCCCCGGGGGGCAGAAAGCCCATAAGGAACCAGGGATTTTTTTTTTATTGACGTTGGGTTGGGGGCTGCCCATAAAGGGCATGGCAATGCCCCCCCCTGAAAAATATCAGTCTTTCTGCACCCCCCAGGGGGCAGGTGAGGGCAGTAGCCCCCAATCTGCCCCTCCGGGAGGCAGAAAGCCCACTAGAAACCAGGGATTTTTTTTATTGATGTTGGGGTGGGGGCTGCCCAAAAAGGGCATGGCAATGCCCCCACCCCCCCAAAAAAAATGCAACAGTCTTTCTGCTCCCCCAGGGGCAGATGGGGGCAAAAGCCCACTAGGCACCAGGGATTTTTTTTTTATAATGTAGGGGTGGGGGCTGCCCAGAATGGGCATGATGATGCCCCCACCCCAAAAACAATTACCACAGTCTTTCTGCCCCTCCCTGGAGGCATATTGGGGCAATAGCCCCTTATCTGCCCCCGGGGGGGGGTAGAAAGCCCTCTACGCTGGCTTTTTTTATGCATGGGGGCTGCCCAGAATGGGCATACCAATTCCTTCACCCCACAAAAACATATCCACAGTCTTTCTGTCGGGTGTCTAGTTTTCAAAAATGTATAGGTTTGCTAGGTTTCCCTAGGTGCTGGCAAAGCTAGGGTTCAAAAACTACAGCTAGGCATTTTGCAAAAAAAGGGTAATTTTTCACTGTGAAAATGTGGTGTGTCCACATTGCGTTTTGCGCAGTTTCCGGTCGCGGGCACTAGGCCTACCCACACAAGTGAGGTACCATTTTTCTCGGAAGCATTTGGGGAACGCGGGGTGGGTAGAATTTTGTGGATCCAAGCAGATTCCTGAACTTTCCACCACAGAAATGTGAGGAAAATGTGGGTTTTTTTGACAATTTTTTAGGTTTGCAAGGGATTCTGGGTAACAGAACCTGGTGAGAGTCAGTCAAGTCACCCCATCCTGGATTCCCCTGCGTGTCTAGTTTTAAAAAATGTATAGGTTTGCTAGGTTTCCCTAGGTGCCGGCAGAGCTAGGATTCAAAAACGACAGCTTGGCACTTTGCAAAAAAAGGGTCATTTTTCACTGTGAAAATGTGGTGTGTCCACGTTGCGTTTTGTGCAGTTTCCTGTCGCGGGCACTAGGCCTACCCACACAAGTGAGGTACCATTTTTCTCGGAAGACTTTGGGAAACGCGGGGTGGGTGAAATTTTGTGTATCCACACAGATTCCAGAACTTTCCACCACAGAAATGTGAGGAAAATGTGTTTTTTTGACAATATTTTAGGTTTGCAAGGGATTCTGGGTAACAGAACCTGGTAAGAGCCAGTCAAGTCACCCCATCCTGAATTCCCCAGGGTGTCTAGTTTTAAAAAATGTATAGGTTTGCTAGGTTTCCCTAGGTGCCGGCAGAGCTAGGGTTCAAAAACTACAGCTAGGCACTTTGCAAAAAAAGGGTCATTTTTCACTGTGAAAATGTGGTGTGTCCACGTTGCGTTTTGCGCCGTTTCCTGTCGCGGGCACTAGGCCTATCCACACAAGTGAGGTACCATTTTTATTGGAGGACTTTGGGGAACGCGGGTGGATGGAATTTTGTGGATCCACGCAGATTCCAGAACTTTCCACCACAGAAATGTGAGGAAAATGTGTTTTTTTTTACAATTATTTAGGTTTGCAAGGGATTCTGGGTAACAGAACCTGGTGAGAGCCAGTCCAGTCACCCCATCCGGGATTCCCTGCGTGTCTAGTTTTACAAAATGTATAAGTTTGCTAGGTTTCCCTAGGTGCCGGCAGAGCTAGGGTTCAAAAACTACAGCTAGGCACTTTGCAAAAAAAGGGTCATTTTTTACTGTGAAAATGTGGTGAGTCCACGTTGCGTTTTGGGCCGTTTCCTGTCGCGGGCACTAGGCCTACCCACACAAGTGAGGTACCATTTTTCTCGGAAGACTTTGGGGAACGCGGGGTGTGTGAAATTTTGTGGATCCACGCAGATTCCAGAACTTTCCACCACAGAAATGTGAGGAAAATGTTTTTTTTTGACAATTTGTTAGGTTTGCAAGGTATTCTGAGTAACAGAACCTGGTGAGAGCCAGTCAAGTCACCCCATCCTGGATTCCCCTGGGTGTCCAGTTTTCAAAAATGTATAGGTTTTCTAGGTTTCCCTAGGTGCCGGCAGAGCTAGGATTCAAAAACGACAGCTTGGCACTTTGCAAAAAAAGGGTCATTTTTCACTGTGAAAATGTGGTGAGTCCATGTTGCGTTTTGTGCAGTTTCCTGTCGCGGGCACTAGGCCTACCCACACAAGTGAGGTACCATTTTTCTCGGAATACTTTGGGAAACGCGGGGTGGGTGAAATTTTGTGGATCCACACAGATTCCAGAACTTTCCACCACAGAAATGTGAGGAAAATGTGTTTTTTTGACAATATTTTAGGTTTGCAAGGGATTCTGGGTAACAGAACCTGGTGAGAGCCAGTCAAGTCACCCCATCCTGAATTCCCCAGAGTGTCTAGTTTTCAAAAATGTATAGGTTTTCTAGGTTTCCCTAGGTGCCGGCAGAGCTAGGGTTCAAAAAGTACAGCTAGGCACTTTGCAAAAAAGGATCATTTTTCACTGTGAAAATTTGGTGTGTCCACGTTGCGTTTTGCGCCGTTTCCTGTCACGGGCACTAGGTCTACCCACACAAGTGAGGTGCCATTTTTCTCGGAAGACTTTGGGAAACGCGGGGTGGGTAGAATTTTGTGGATCCATGCAGATTCCAGAACTTTCCACCACAGAAATGTGAGGAAAATGTGGTTTTTTTGACAATTGTTTAGGTTTGCAAGGGATTCTGGGTAACATAACCTGGTGAGAGCCAGTCAAGTCACCCCATCCTGATTCCCCTGGGTGTCTAGTTTTCAATAATGTATAGGTCTGCTAGGTTTCCCTAGGTGCTGGTAGAGCTAGGGTTCAAAAACTACAGCTAGGCACTTTGCAAAAAAAGGGTCATATTTCACTGTGAAAATGTGGTGTGTCCATGTTGCGTTTTGTGCCGTTTCCTGTCGCGGGCACTAGGCCTATCCACACAAGTGAGGTACCATTTTTATCGGAGGACTTTGGGGAACGCGGGTGGATGGAATTTTGTGGATCCACGCAGATTCCAGAACTTTCCACCACAGAAATGTGAGGAAAATTTGGTTTTTTTGACAATTATTTAGGTTTGCAAGGGATTCTGGGTAACAGAACCTGGTGAGAGCCAGTCCAGTCACCCCATCCGGGATTCTCTGCATGTCTAGTTTTACAAAATGTATAGGTTTGCTAGGTTTCCCTAGGTGCCGGCAGAGCTAGGGTTAAAAAACTACAGCTAGGCACTTTGCAAAAAAAGGGTCATTTTTGACTGTGAAAATGTGGTGAGTCCACGTTGCGTTTTGGGCCGTTTCCTGTCGCGGGCACTAGGCCTACCCACACAAGTGAGGTACCATTTTTCTCGGAAGACTTTGGGGAACGCGGGGTACGTGAAATTTTGTGGATCCACGCAGATTCCAGAACTTTCCACCACAGAAATGTGAGGAAAATGTGTTTTTTGTGACAATTTGTTAGGTTTGCAAGGTATTCTGGGTAACAGAACCTGGTGAGAGCCAGTCAAGTCACCCCATCCTGGATTCCCCTGGGTGTCTAGTTTTCAAAAATGTATAGGTTTGCTAGGTTTCCCTAGGTGCCAGCAGAGCTAGGGTTCAAAAACTACAGCTATGCACTTTGCAAAAAAAGGGTCATTTTTCATTGTGAAAATGTGGTGTGTCCACGTTGCGTTTTGAGCTGTTTCCTGTCGTGCGCACTAGGCCTACCCACACAAGTGAGGTACCATTTATATCGGGAGACTTAGGGTAACACAGGATTGTAGAGCAACTGTTATTACCTAATGACTTTCGATGCATTTCTGCCTTCCAAATGAAAGACAATGTGTAAAAAGAAGTCATTTTGAAAAATGACCTATAATTCTCATGCTAGTATGGGTACTCCCAATTTCTGGAAATGTGCAAATATCTACTGTTTCTAAACTCTATATTTTGTTCCCATTTCAGAAATACATAGGTGTCTTTCATACCGATTTTTCCATGTATACATTTTCCCAGAATAATTGCTATATACCCGGTACATAATAAAAAATCATTGCAAGACGCTGCTCAGTTATTGTCTCTGGGCTCGTCGGGTTCTTGGTGAACCTACAAGTCCTATATATCCCCACAACCAGAAAGGTCCAGCGGATGTAATGGTATATTGCTTTCAAACAGCTGTCATAGTTAGAAGAAGTTACAGGTGAAAACGTTGACACAAATGGCTGTTTTTTTCAACTAATTTTCAATTTGTCCTATATTCAACGGTTAGTTTCTATAAAGAAACCTTGAAGGATGTACACAAATGACCCCTTGCTGAATTTAGAATTTTGTCTACTTTTCTAAAATGTATAGCTTTCCAGGATCCATTATTGCTTTCATACCCATTTCTACCATTAACTGGAAAGAGGTTGAAAGCACAAAAAATAGCAAAAATAGGCTATGTCCCAGAAAAATGCCAAAATTGTGTAGAAAGTTATGGGTTTCTGACAAAAGTCTGCTTGTCCCTGAAAGCTGGGAAGATGGTGATTTCAGCACCACAACCCCTTTTTTGATACCATATGCAGGGAAAAAAACAGACGCTTTCATCTGTAGCCCTTTTTTCCAATTTTTCCGCCCCAAAAAATTAATTTACCTGTATTTTGGCTAATTTCTGGGTCCCCTCCAGGGGAATCCACAAACCCTGGGTACCTTTAGAATCACCATGTTGTTGGAAAAAGGACGCACATTTGGCATGGATACCTTATGTGGTCAAAAAGTTACAGGGGCCTAAGCGCGAACTACCCCAAATAGCCAAAAAAAGGCTTAGCACGGGGGGGGGGGGGAAAGGCCTAGCAGCGTAGGGGTTAAGAACATAAAGAGTTGGATGGACAGATTGGGTATGAGTGAGCTCTGGACTAATCCTGATAGAATTGAGAAAAAATCTTTGACTGATCTAAAAAAGAGATATTGGGATTATATTAATGAATTATGGTTAAACAGGGGAACTATTGGGGAAGTAACAAGGAGGTTTCTGGATTTTAAAGACATCATGTACCAAGCGGAGTTTCTGAATAGCATAGAACCTCCGTTAGTGAAATCCTTGTATTCAAAATTCAGATATGGTATGTTGACAGTAAATGGATTTTGCAGTAAATGGAAAGGTGCTAATACTTTGCCAACCTGCCCCACATGTATGGCTAACCATGAAAATGAAGAACATTTTCTGTTCTTTTGTCCTGAGTATATTATGATCGGAAGAACTTGGCTAATTCCAATATGTAGCATTTTATCAGGGAACCATTTAAAAGATATTATTTGAATTCTCAGAAGTGACCACCTAAAGTGGTTAATCTTCACCCTGTCCAGATATGTCCTGTATGCCTGGAGACTGAGAAGCAGGATGATGAAATTCCGTATAAAACAATGAAATTGACTATTAGTTGTAAGGAATTGTGTGTGAATTTACATGTTACCTATTTAATAAGTATTAGATTAAAACATTTTTTTTAAATATTTTATATGGTATTAAGAATCTCAATATCATGGTCTAAATAACAGTATGCCACAGTTCACTAGGAAATGTAGGGCCAGATGAACGACCATTCTGTTTAGCGAGTCGCAAATTGCACAGAATTGTGAGTCGCAATTTGCGACTCGCTAAACTGAATGTACAACAGTGTCTCAGACACTGTTTGCGATTCCCAATCGGGTCGCAAATTGCATGCCTCATCAATATTCATGCATCAAGCGCAATTTGCGACCCCATTGGGAATGGCTAGCACTCACAGGGATGGTGGCCTGCTGGGGTCAGCAGACCACCATGTCTGTGACTGCTTTTTCCGAGGATACCCATCTTAAATTCCCCTGTACATATTAACATTTATTATTTGGGAATTCCTACAATGTAAACTCTGTCACCTACTGTTTTTTGTTGTGCCCCTTCTTTTCGCTGTAAATACTCCTGACGTGTCACTTGCGTCATTGACAATTTCACGTACACTTGTGCACAGTATCCCATGGGTTACATGTCATTTAATGTAACGCAGTGCTGTTTTCATACATGTTTAAATATATGAAGTTATCTATATAACAAATATATGCCGAAACTTAATTTACGTTGTCACATTACATTTTTTGTCTTCCAGTTTTCCTTGTGCTCCTAGCAATTAATTGTGCTACCTAAAATTTGACCATTAACTTACACCCTTAGAGACATTGTTGTATGTTACACACGTTGGCCCTGGTCTCTATAGGGTCTTTGGGCTACCTCCTGTAGTCTGTTATTGCTTACTTTGAGCAACTGTTTGTTGCGAGAGGTTGTCCCTTTTGGGACGTACTTTGTCGATTCAGGTCCCACTCATATCTGTGTAGCCTTGTCACAGAGTATCGTTTCCAGGGAGACTCCTAACTATTCAGACGAATATATTCAGAGAATTCTCAGTGGACCCTCTCTCCTCTCCTCCACCCCCACACCCTCCTCCACGGCAGCCAACTCATCACGTATTCTACTGGACAGACTTGAAAAGTTAAAGAAGAAGCAGATCCGCACAAACCTCCATGCCCGTATGCTAACGGAATACCTGAAATCCAATGTAATCCCACTAGGACTACAAATCCGCAACGTTCCCGCAACCTTCACCCAGGACCCTAAATTTAGATCTGGTTTCAGCCATCTAGCCACGACATGCTCAAGACACTGGATGGTCCTTGGTATCGACACAGCCCTTGAACATAGTTGTAAGGAACTAGAGGAGATAGCCGAATTGGAGAAACTCATTCTAGAAGACAGTACCATAGCGGATGCTAAAAACCTTCTAGACAAAATAAACATAACCATCTCCAATTTTGACACATTTGAACAAAATAAGAAAATCAATAAAATCCAGAAGGACATTCGCAACTATAGTAACGAACAAACATACCCTTATCTCAGGGACGATTTTTATGATACACATTACCAACCACCCAGACCACAAAGAAATTGGGGAAGATTCCGTAACAACCAACAAGTGTCCTTCTCGGACTCTTCAAACACCTCAGCCGAAGACTCAAGCCCCGGTGAGGGCCCAAGCACCTCGAGACCACAGAGACCGCAACCACAAAGACCACAACGATTACTCCTGGCTGGTTTTTTAGAAGCAAACCGAGGCGAGGCAGGGGGCGCACGAGGGGCAACTATCAGTACCAATACTCAGGAGAGCGCCAGACCCACCGCCAATTTTATCAATGGGGCCCGAACTAACGACGGAAATCACCGCCATGCACGACAGCACTCCCAAGTCGCTCCCTATCTTCAACCTACCCCCACATGACCTCTCACCTCAAGAAACTAGCCTCTTGAGCAAAGGACTCTCCTTCGTCCCCACAGATAAAAGCAACTTCTTTGAATTACAGGAAAATCTGTTGCAATTCTTTAGAAGGATAAGACTCAAGCAATTTTTCGTGGAGAGACCACCGCGCGAGCAAGCCAACCGTTCGCCTTTCCAAACAGCCTCTACATTTCATCCCGCCTCAGCCCTAACGCCCCCGGAAATTCTGACTTTTGAGAGACGTGTTCTCAGTGCTTAATTTGTAAAATCTTAAGTGCCAGGGCTCTAACCAGGAGGCCACTGCAGCTTGCACCACCCATCGCCCTTGTCATTGCTACCAAAACAACTACTAGCCATCTCTCTCGCATGTAAATGCGACAGTTCAGATTATTCCAGGTCCCCAAAGCTAAAGGAATGGCTGGGGAGGTAGGTATAAGCAATTTTAATGTATATTGTATTCCTAAACAACCGTTGTTCTGCTCATCTCTAAATTAGATGAGCAGCGCCACCATGTGTAGACTGTTCTAAGAATGGTGTTGACAATTAGGTGCCGGTGCCGAGCACCGGAAACCAATTAAGTGCTGGTGCTGCGCACCGGAAAGCACTGGCTCAAATTAAGCACTGCGTGTTCTCCTAGAGATGAAAAACATTCAATCTCAACATGAATACATACCCTATAACCTCTCCCTACACGAAAAACAAGCTCTCAACAGCCTCACATCCAACAAGGACATAATTATAAAGCCAGCTGACAAGGGTGGAGGTATCGTCATCATGGATCAAGCAAAATACAACACTGAGATCCTAAGACAATTGCACAACACCGACCACTACCGTGCACTATCATGCAACCCACTACCTGAAATACGATCCAAAATCCAACGAGTATGGGCCAAATCTCAAGACATCATCACAGACAAGGAAGCCATTTTTCTTAACAATAGCCATCCATGCACGCCAGTAATTTATGTCTTACCCAAGATACACAAGGATCTACAAAACCCTCTGGGTAGACCTATAGTATCCGGTTGTGGCTCCATCCTTGAGCCCATCGGCAAATACATCGACAGTATCATCAAGGAGTTCGTCCCGCTCACTAACACCTACGTCCGTGACAGCATGGACCTTATTAACCTGATCGAGGATATCCCTTTCACCATAGGTGCAGACTTGATGGTAGGCATGGATATCGAGTCGCTTTACACCAACATTCCCCATAGGGAGGGTCTCTTGGTTATAAAAGAAATACTTGACTCAAGACCACATCCCGCACCTATCCCTACTGACTTTGTCATGTCCCTACTTGAGATTGCATTAGGAAACAACTACTTCCTATACAAAGACACTTACTACTTACTGATTAAAGGAGTCTCAATGGGCACTTGTTTCGCCCCCAATTTCGCAATACTTTACGTACACAACCTGGAGAAAACTAAGATCTTAACCCCCCTCAACCCTTTCAGAACCAACATTTCCTTTTGGCGTCGCTATATAGACAACATCTTACTAATTTGGACAGGGAACAATGAAACATTACTGCAGTTTGTTGAATGGCTTCATACTTGCCAACACCACTTGAAATTTACCATCGACCCTAAAGAGAATTTTCTGCCATTTCTAGACCTTTCACTACAGGTGGAAGAGGACAAGATAGGTACATCGCTATTCAGGAAACCTACGGAGCACAATACTCTACTGTTATACTCCAGCTTCCACTCACGGGGACTATGCAATGGCTTGCCCTTCGGACAATTCCTGCGGATTCGCAGAAATTGTAAGTGGAGAAAGGATTTCTTCCAGGAAGCAGCAATACTTACCGAGAAACTCATCGCCCATGGATATCCTAAAAAACTGGTTACCAGAGCCCGCAAACGGCATGGTACAACCACCGGGACTCTCTGCTTACACCAAAAGAAAAAAGGAAAAACACACGCATTCCTTTTGTCTCCACTTTCTCCCCAACCAGCAACAAGATATCAAAAATCATAAAGAGGAATTGGAGCACTCTTACCCCTCAAGGAATCTTTGACGAACCACCCCTGTTCTCGTACCGCCGGGGTAAGAATCTCGCTGACCACCTAGTACATGCCATAACCTTGCCCAAGGTCGATGCCAGAGAAGAAGAATCAATCACAAGTGCCTGGGGCCTACCACCCCTAATGGGTCACTATAAATGCCAAAAGTGTGTAACATGTTCCACATCACTTAACACCAAACAATTCGAATTCTACGGACAAAGTTACCCATTCAAAACATTCACCAACTGCAGATCACACAACGTTATATACGCTATATGTTGTCCCTGTGACCTTTTCTACATCGGACAGATGACCCAAATGATCAAGGATAGGATCATTCAACATCAAAGCAGCATAAGATGTGGCGTACTAAACGCACCATTGGTATCCCACTTTCAAGAACACGACCACAAAGAGACTGACTTCACTTGGTTGGTCATCGACCAGCCTACCTTACCACCCAGAGGTGGTAATATGCAGGGACTTCTCAACAGATGCGAATGCCGCGGGATCGCTTGCAGCACCATTGAACACGGCCTAAACACCCTAGATGAGTGGAATAGTACCCCGACATGATCCTTTATGTCATTATCGCAGTTGATTTCATGCTTTTATTTCCTGGTACATTCATAGACATGCAATTCTCCATTTTACTGTCCTTTTTACCCGTATTACACTCACCAGTCCGGTAGCCCACCTTTCTAGCTGTATGTTGGCAGATTGCCACATTGCAACTTACTCACCCACCCATTCTGGAAGACTCCTAGTCTTCAAATCTGGTCGTTTATGAATTGTACTAACACACTCTAATTAATTGTCATATTTTTGCCAATGTAAAAATTGATGTTGCAATTTATTGTGTTTTTACATGACTGTCTCCATGCGCACTCAACTGAATACCATGATGTTGTTTCCAGAATCTTCTCTGTTCGAATTATTTTCTTAAAGAACTGTCTGCATCATAATCCATGTCTGATACTCCTTGGAAATGACCTCTTCTAATTTTATTAGACCGATCGCGGAGATGTTAAACCTACAACCTAATTGCCCTTTCATAAGATTGTAATTACAATTGACTATACAGGGATTGATTGGTTAAATAACAAATAATTATCAATTCTCTAAATATGTGTACCCACTGTAGTCACGCTAAGGATTGGTCTTTCCTCCCTTTCTTTTGCCCCCTTCATGCTAGCCACCGGTCCAGTCTTTCACAACGTGAACACGCCGACGCATATCACATGACTCCACTGGCTTTTCCTGCAACAATCCTGCCTCACTACACGCCTGGGTTCTTGCCAGACTAATGCCGGCTCGACACAAAGCGGATCCATTCCTGAACCTTGAAATCGCTCAGTAAGTACCCGAACAGTTTCCCTTACTTTTGCGCCAATTGACTCCTCAACCACTCCGATTTCAGATCGGACGTACTGCACCTCTCCCCGCATGCGAACTCCAAAATGCCACGTGCCAACGCACATAATTGCAGACCGCATTTCACTCTTTAGGCACGCACGCCTCGTTTACATTCAATACTTACTCACACTGCCACCTGAGCCATCCCCCGTACGCATTTCGCTCGCGCCACCAGCCCTTTCGATATTAGATTGGACGTACTTCACACATCCCCGCATGCGATCTTGCACCACTCCGGCATACCGATCAAGATGCCAGGATTCCACGCGCTGATTATTCAGCCGCTTTAGTTTTCCTTCACTTTGTAGGCGCCAGCGTTCCTTTTCTCTAATCATTCCTTATCTAACAACTCTTACATCCCCGCACGGGATCTCGCTCGACCGCCCTGCGTTAACTGCTAAATGTCCATGCACCAGTTTTGGCCGCAGTTCACTTCTCTTTGCATAGGCGTTCTCGTTTCTAAGCAATCACTTATCGCTTCCCCAGCCCGGTTTCACATCCCCATTCGGGATTGCGCCCCTTCACAAGCCACATTGAATCTTCCACATAGACCCCACGGTCACACCACCAAGCCGCGCTAGGCTTCACTACCATGGTGGCACTTACCAACCCCACGCGCTCCATCACTTTTTAGCCGCAACATTAGAGGTGCCACGGTCGCTCACTAGCAGGAGTACAGACCCGGTAACTTTTCTTTCGCTAACCATGAAAATTGGCCTTGCTTGATTTTAGCGGCTGCTCACACTTGCTCCAATGGTTTCTTCCATGAGCTAAGCACCCCTAACCTCTCCCCCCCTTTCTCCCCTCCCCAGCTGACTGCACTTCACAGCTTCTTCCTCACTGCTTTTCCTTGCAGTACCCTTCGGACCTTCTCTGGACTTCCTTCCAGAGACCTCCCAACGTAGCCTTCTCATTCACCAGACCTGTGAGTTTTCCACCCTTACTACTCCTTAGCTTCGTCCATAATTCCACACCGGTTTCCTTAACCGTTCCATCTCCTCACTTCAGATGGATGCGTCCTGACTTATCCTGAACTTTTACTGGACCCAGCACATCTACGATTGGGACATCCTGTCTCGATCTACTTGTAAGTGGTCGTCCCCCTGGCTGCCCCTGCACCCCTGCACGTCCCAGATCACAGGCAGGGACAACATGCTTGGTGCCCTGCCACCCTTTCTTGGAGCCTAGTCACGCAGTGATCCTTCCTTGCTTATCACTTGTTCGCTGCGCTCTAACTGTCTTCACCTTCCTTCTTGGGCTCATCTTAAATTCTTTCTCCATTCCCCTTCTCCATTCCCTTTCCCTTTCCCCAACCCCCCTTCCTTTTTCGCCCCCGTTCTGTCCACCAATGAGTGTTTTTATTCTTACCCACAGCACTGTCACTAAAATAAATGTAACCTGGTCCTGATGATGGCCTAAACATTCCTACAGGCCGAAACGCCATTGACTCCTACAGCAAAAATTACGGCGCTATTTCTCCGAGGATACCCATCTTGAATTCCCCTGTATATATTAACATTTATTGTTTGGGTATTCCTACAATGTAAACTCTGTCACCTGCCGTTTTTTGTTGCGCCCCTTCTTGACGCTGTAAATACTCCTCATGTGTCACTTGCGTCGTTCACCACTTCACGTGCACTTGTGCACAGTATCCCACGGGTTACATGTCATTTAATGTAACGCAGTGCTGTTTTCATACATGTTTAAATAAATGAAGCTATCTATATAACAAATATATGCCGAAACTTAATTTACGTTGTCAAATTGAATTTTTTGTCTTCCTGTTTTCCTTGTGCTCCTAGCAATTAATTGTGCTACCTAAAATTTGACCATTAACTTACACCCTTAGAGACATTGTTGTATGTTACATGCTTTTTCAATAAAGCAGTTTTTTTTTAAATGCAGCCCATTTTCCTTAGAGGAAAACGGGCTGGATGCATTTAAAAAAGAAAAATGAAACTTTTCAGTTTCATTTTTTAAGGGCATGCCACTTCTTGCTCTTAAAAAATATTTTCGCACCCATTCACAAAGGGGAAGGGGTCCCCTAGGGACCCCTTCCCGTTTGGGAGTGGTTTCCCCCTACTTGAAGTAGGTGGTAAACTGTGAGTGTTTTGCAACTGCAAATGTGGTCGCAAAGCAATAGTACATTGGTGTTAGAGTCGCTAATAGGAAGGGACGCCCTTGGCATGCCCCTTCCTAATATCGAGTCGCAAACGCTATTGCGAGTCAGTGACTCACAAAATAGCGTTTGTACATACCACCACCATTTTTTGTGGTCACAAACGGGTTGATTTCCCTTTTGCGACCGCAAAAAATGGTCACACATCTGCCCTGTAATGTTTCTAGTACATTTTAAAAGCTTTATATTGGAAATATATTGCACATGCTATTTTACCAAGCTTAAATTCTAGTGTACATGACATTAATGTTGTTAATCACTGTGGATTCGAATTAGAGGTGCTGTTTAGTACTAGTCCGTCTTTTAAACTGGTTTTTAGTTAATTTGTGAGTGGAATTATTTTATTTCATAAGAGCATTGCCATTATCATCTAATCCATAGGTCACTTATATGTCTATAGTGACCTGTTGTAAAATTATTGTTCATGTCTGTGAATTTGATCGAGCTTTTATGTTTTTTTCCAAAAAACGAATAAAGATATTTCTACTACTACTAGATGTGTGTGTGTGTGTTTACACCATATGAGATTGATCCAGCGCGAACCCAATAAATTGTTCAGGGATAAATATCAAAAACATTGCATACTTTGGCCCATACACATTCACCCAAAATCCCTGATGCGCTGGGGTCAAGTTTGTTGTCTTTGCTTCAATTTACTCCTGGTACTCAGGCACAAAATTTAAACATCTAGTACTTTTGTGTATAAAACAAACAATAATCTACTTTTCATCTACTTGGTCGATGGACCAATTAGTTGAAGAGTTGATGGCAATGGTAATTCTCAAAAAATAAAGATTAACCTTTAGAAACTGGCTAAAATAACCACAAACTCTTAGTAAGATTTAATAATTTTATCTAGTAATAATAAATGCTCGTAACGATTACATTTATAAATTCAAAAACTGGAAACCTCATGAGAGAGAGTAACAACCTAATCATAGCAACAACGGATCTATCATTAAAAATATTACGTTACAAAAAGTGGATAGATGAAGAGACATCAGATACCAGTGTAATTATATATATCAACTTAAATCAACAATTCGGAGGGGATAGATCAAGAGACAGAGGTTTAAAGACAAGAACACAACTGCAAAAATAATTCTGCAATTCTAAGTTAAATCAGAGTACAAACCCAAGAGATCTGTAAGGGAAAACCACCACCCAGGCCTAGGTAGTAGTGGGGACCCCTGAACCAAGAGTCAGGGATCAAGGACTCAAGAACCAGAACAGGGTCAGGACAGGAACAGTAAGGTCTCTCAGGAAACTGACAAACAGCGACACATCCCTTTCTCAGGCGCCCTCAGCCTGGCGTACCCCTACCACACCCCTAAAGCACCTATTCTCATATTCTAAAATGCATGTCCGTCCCACAATAGTTGCTAAATTCACATTTTCTTAGCTAAGGGATTGGTTAAATTCTAGGGGTGGGATGTCACCCCACTGATGAAATCATCTACTTTTGACTACACCATTGTTCTAAACATTTTTTTATACAGTCATCAATACCTCTTCTCTCTCATGAGTACACATGCAACAATTTATTGTACATTTTAATAAATTTAACAACAACAGGTTCCGTTCCCACGATGACACTGTCTTTGGCTGTTTTTCAATGTTTTGTCCTTCACCAGGTCAGGCTTTTTCAGCTTTGCGCAGCAGTTCAGTCACATGGTCCATTCTCGCTCCTAGTTCCACCCGCCCTTGGTTAGGCTAATTTAAAAACATGGAGGACTCGTCCATTACTAAAAGAACGGAAAACGGACATTTATTAATTATGTGACAATGACATTTTCACTGTTAACCACCCACTTTAGCTTTACTTCATATTAACGGTTAGCCTAGCATAGCAGTAGCAGGAAAGCTGCATTACTTTATTAGTTTAAAGCAATACTCACCATGCTTTTTACCAAATACACGTGCGGCCTTGCCATGCAAACTTTCTAAATGCGTTCAAAACACACAATTATTACATTTCCTGTTATTTGCGCATTAATTTTGGTTAGTTCATGTATTTTGCAAAGCTTAGCTTCCCTCGTGTAGTGTAAATGTGCACGTTAGTTGTTCTAACACTACTTACTGTTAGTCCGTATTATAGGGGTGTTCGGTTGAGCAGGTTTCTTTCGCGAAATCCTGCTCCATCAATCCCCCCTCTGATGACTTTTAAGAGCCATCATAAATACTCACCATACCGAGTGCCACCTTTCATTTTGTCTAAAATTTGCCTTCTTTCTCTTCTTTTATGGCACTCTCATCTAACTCTATCATCATATCATAGTATTCTCCCTTTATTTCTTCTAACTCAATTTCTTCTCTCTTTCTTCCTTTTCTTTTATTCTTTTTGTCTTTTGCATCTTTTCTTTCTCTTATACATTTACAACATTTATACGCTGTTATTATTACTAGAACTACTATTGCTACTGAAAAAATTTGCACTATTATTTTTCCTAATAAACTACTTCCTAAGGTACAAAACCATTTACTTACCCCAGAGAAACTCTTACCAAGTCTCTCCCAAACACCGTCAACCTCCAGTTGTGTTAAATCATTATGTAATTTTGTAATATTTCTAATATATCCTTCTATCCCTTTACTTTTATCAGGGATATAGGTACAGCAGTGTTGAATTTTCAACATGCCACAGACTCCACCCTCTTTTGCCAAAAGAATATCAAGGGCAAGTCGATTTTGCAAAACCATTGATCTGATTGCCACCATTTCGGTATCAATCATCAAGAAACCACCAGCAGTATCTGTTGATAAACTATCAACCACTGTGGATAATGTTCGAATTTTGTGTGAATTTAAAACAACTCCAACTGAGGGCATCATATCACCTACTATTTCTGCAAAACTTGCTGTCTTACTTGCTTTATCTCATTGACACTATTGTCCTCACGGTCTACATGGTAGACTTTTGGAAAAACAATCCCAAAATAACAGCTTCTATACCAACGTGCTGGTAGCCTATAATAGGCCTTCTTACCACACACATAATAGATTCCCGGGAAAACAGGATCAGTTCCACCCTTTAATCCCCATCCTCCAGTAATTTGGAAAGTATGTTCACATTCACTAGTGCCAATGTAATAATTATTATAGTTAGTCTTTGATCTATACAAACATAGTTTCCCTTTCTGTGACCAGTCCAGGGACATTGCAACGTATGTCTCTCCCTTCTCATAATTTCCTTCTCTAAATGCCCAAGGTGGTGCCTGTGATATCTGTTCATCAGCTTTCTTCTGGAAACTTGCTCTTCCTATTTCTACCATACCTAAGAATAATCTCTCTTCAACATGTAAGTTACAAGCTAAATTATTTTTGTAGGCATATTCTACATCTAAGGTTTTAGTAATATGGAAGAACTCTCCCATATAGCGTGCATTTTTACCACTTACTACTTTATTTAATTCCCTTACAATTGGTATTTCTGAAAATACTAAATCTATATTAGTATATTTATATTCCAGTTTACCGGTCGCATAAAATAGGCTGATGAGTACACTACATGACACACCATAGGTTAGGGAAAGGAGGTGATATGTTATACAGACGAAGGTAATTTCATGCAGACATACAATCACTCACATTCATAGTATTAGTATACTCATACAACAACTTGGTAAAAACATTTAACGAGAAATCGCTAATGGATTTATCATGATGGAGAATGCTTCCATCCATTTGTTCTATATTAGTATTCATAGTTGGTTTAGAAACATTTTTCATTCCTTCAATTGACACATCATTAGTATTATTTCCAATGTTATTTACATTAAAAACGGTTATGACAACAATCAACAATATCCATATAAGTGTTAATAGAAAAACACTACATAAGCAAGCTTTAATACATCTACGTTTTAGACTAGATTTTGGTTGTCCAGTCACTTCTGCTTCTGCCATTTTGATATACTACAAAAAGAAAAATACAAAAATCTAACAATCTTTCTAATCTTCAATTTAAATATTAGGAAAATCTAAAAAGGTATCTATTCTAATAAAAATATTTCTAAAAAATAGATTTCTGTGTAATCCTACACTTAATGACTTTCTTCTTCACCCCTTTCTTTTATTTCAGTCCTTTGGTTTTTCTTGAATCTTTAATTCAAATTCAACTGACAAATTTTTTATTTTTTTTATTTTCACCTTAATCTCTTTATAGTCCCTTTTAAGGTGGTCTCAGTTTGTTCTCATCTTCCTTTTCAGCATCACTACTGTCGTGTTCTTCACTTAGACCTAAACTTTCAAATTCTTCTAATATGACGTAGGTCCATTCAGGAGCCTTGTACTTTCTGCATGGAATTCTTGTTCTTTTTGATTTTTGGGTTACTTTTCTTCTTGCGTTTTCTGGTTTTGTTTGGCTTGAGACTTCATTACTTTGCTCTGGTCTTTTCCTCAATTTTCTCTTTACTATTCTATACTTTAGTCTTCATGCTCCATTTGACCAAATGTCTCCTTTTCTAGGTCTCTTTTTCTGTATTACCTTTTCACCTTCTGTGTTTGGTTCACCATTTCTTTTATTCAATCTTCTGTCTATATGTCCCTCACGGTTTCTTCGTATTTCTGTTTCTGTAGGTTCAACACTTGTTCCTGATCCATCAGTGAGTTCACCATCTTCTAGCTCATTGGTGACTTCACTCTCTTCTGATCCAATTTCTGGCTCAACAGCTGTTTCTCTTTCCTTTGGCTCAACAACAGCCTCACCCTTTTCTGACTCAACAGCAGTCTTTTCAGTCCCAGTATCTGGTGCCCAATTTACTTGACTTGTGCTTGGCTGTTCATCATCAAAATGTTCATTAGAATCTGTCACTCCAGATTCTTCAGCTTCGCACACCTCAGCTATTGGTTCTAGATTTTAATTTACCAGTTGCTGTTCTTCGGGTCTTTCAATTGGACTTGGGACTAGGCGGGTATGGCTTGCGTGTATCCAATTTGGCAAGCCAAAACACTTCACTGCTGTGGTCGTCACCAAATTGATCTGGTAAGGGCCGCTCCAACGGGGTTCTAGGCACGTTTTCCTCACGTGCTTCTTGACTAGGACACACTCACCAGGATTCAAATCATGTGCTTGGTTCCCCTGTGTCGTTGTGGCATCTCCTCTAACCTGGCAAGACACAGAATGCACCAGGTCAGCCAGTCCTTTGCAATAATCTAGCACATGATCATCAGACATATTCATCAGTTTGTTCGCAGGTATGTATGCTTGTCTCATGGCTCTTCCCATCAACACTTCATGGGGACTCAATCCAGTCTTTTTGTCAGGAATACTTCTAAGACTCATCAATACAAGGGATAAAGTGTCAGGCCACTTCAGTGTTGTGGATGCACATACCTTCCCTAATCTAGACTTTATTGTGCCATTTATCTGCTCAACAATACCAGATGCTTCTGGTCGATAGGCACAATGCAGCTTCTGCTCAATTTGTAATGCTTCACAAATCATCTGAATTATTTCATTATTGAAGTGCAATCCTATGTCTGATTCCAAAGTGACTGGAAAACCAAACCTAGGGATCAGTTCTCTCAACAACAGCTTAGCTACAGTAAGGCTGTCATTCCTTCTCGTTGGATAGGCCTCTACCCAGTGAGAAAACAAGCAGACAATGACAAGAACATATTTCAGCCCATTGCATGGTGGTAACTCAATAAAATCTATTTGAAGTATTGTAAAAGGACCTCCTGCTTTCCCAATTACACCCCAACTTACAACTGTCTTTCTTCCTGGATTTTGTTTTTGGCGTGTGGCACACCTTTGACATAAACTTTCTGCGATGGCCCTGAACTTTGGATTATACCATGTCTGCTTGAACAATCTAACCATTGCATCCCTTCTAATATGTGTGGCTCCATGGTACATCCTGGCCATGTGAGAAAGTAAAGAATCTGGCAATACTGGTCTTCCATCATAATAGACCCATACCTCATCTTCTGCATTTTTCCTACAACCTGTTTTACTCCACTCTTCCTGTTCCTCATCACTGACTTCTTCCTGCATTTGCCTTATCTCATCCCAAGTCTCAAATATGGTTGTGAACATAAGGTGGCATTCAGTATTTTCTCTTTCAATTGATCTGTTTATGGCCATTGTATTTTGTGCACAGTAACGCGCTATTTGATCCGCGTATCTGTTGCCCTTTGTCACACCATCATCCCCTGATTGATGTGCAGCACATTTTACAACTGCAATTCTTTTTGGTAACTGCAAAGCATCCAATAATTCCTTTACAGTTTTTCCATTCCGAATTGGGGAACCTGAGGAAGTCAGAAATCCTCTTTGCATCCATAGCTGACCGAAGTCATGTACAACTCCAAATCCGTACTGACTATCGGTGTAGATGGTTACTTTTAGACCTTTTGCCAATTTACATGCTCTATCCAGAGCAATCAACTCTGCGACTTGGGCGGAGTTTACCCCCTTCAAACAGAATGCTTCTAGTGCTCCTGACAAGGTGCAGACAGCATAACCAGCACTCAATTCACCCCTTTCATTTCTCAAACATGATCCATCCACAAACAATTCACAATCTGATTCTTACAATGGTTCATCCTCTATGTCTGGACGTGGCTTAGTACAGAGTTCTGTCACTTCCAGACAATCATGTTCTGCTTCTTCTCTCACCTCCTCACATCTTGAATCTGGTAACAATGTAGCAGGGTTCACAGTAGTGCACCTCACCACTGTCACATTTTCAGCACCTAGAATCACTCTATCATATTTAGTCAGCCGACTAGAGGTCATATGTTGAGTCCGGGTGCGAGTTAAAAGGATCTCAACAGAATGTGGTACAAATACTTTCACTGGATAACCAGTCACAATTGCTTCACTTTGTTCCAGACTTACACAAGTGGCGGCTACTGCTTTTAAACAGCCTGGTAATGCTGCAGCCACTGAATCTAAGTTGGCAGGGTATGCCCAGACGTGGGTCCCTTGCTCACTTTGCGACTGGATTCAAGCTAGCCTGGCTGATGAGGGCTGTTAGCCCGAAAGCGGTCCCAGGATGCTTATTTCCGGTCCAGGGAAGACATGGCTTGGCAGTTCGGGCTGGACTGTTCCCATGAGGCACAGGGTCAAGACTGATTTGCATATAGCTGTGTCTGAACTGGGGTGGCAAAGTGAGCTAAAGAATGATGATGGATTCAACCCAGATCTGTGACTGGGGGTGAGTGTTTGAAAAGTTTCAGCACTCCGTCCATCATCTCCTTGTGTTTGCTTTGTTCGCCCTAAGTTGGCAGGGTATGCCCAGACGTGGGTCCCTTGCTCACTTTGCCACTGGATTCAAGCTAGCCTGGCTGATGAGGGCTGTTAGCCCGAAACCGGTCCCAGGATGCTTATTTCCGGTCCAGGGAAGACATGGCTTGGCAGTTTGGGCTGGACTGTTCCCATGAGGCACAGGGTCAAGACTGATTTGCATATAGCTGTGTCTGAACTGGGGTGGCAAAGTGAGCTAAAGAATGATGATGGATTCAACCCAGATCTGTGACTAGGGGTGAGTGTTTGAAAAGTTTCAGCATTCCGTCCATCATCTCCTTGTGTTTGCTTAGCAGAAAAATATGCCACTGGACGTCGGGCCATTCCATGTTTCTGAGTTAAAACTGCAAGTGCACATCCATCTCTTTCACAACAGTATAATACAAATTCTTTAGAGTAATCTGGCATTCCCAAAGCAGGTTCTCGACAAAGACTGCTTCGCAACCTTGAAAAAGATTCCATACTCTCTTTGTCGAACACATTTGGATCTTTCACATCCTTTCGTGTCAACCTCTGTAGAGGTTTTGCAATCAGTGAGAAACCACAGATCCACTGTCTGCAGTATCCAACCATTCCCAAAAACGTTTGCACTTCCTTTTGATTTCTGGGTGGATTCATTTTCTTGATCACACTGATTCTCTCTGGCGTCACCTTTCTGACCCCCTTTTCAATCTTGTGACCTAAATACTGAACTTCCTGTCTACAGTATTGCAATTTAGATGGTGACACTTTATGTCCTCCTTCTGCTAAATGGTTCAGTAAAGCAATTGTGTCTGTTACACATGCTTCTCGTGTTTTTGATGCCACCAGTAGGTCATCAATATACTGAACCAAAACAGAGTTTCCAGGCATGACCAAAGTCTCCAAGCATTTTTTCAAGATCTGATTAAAGATCGAAGGACTCTCAGTGTACCCTGGAGGAACTCGGCACCATGCCAAGACACGGTTTCCAAACCGGAATGCAAATAAATATTGACTTTCCGGGTGTAAGGGAATGGAGAAAAATGCCTGACACAAATCAATTACGGTGTACCATTTAGTATCACAGGGAATTTGGTAAAGAATTACTGCTGGATTTGGCACTATTGGACAACATGGCACTACAATTTTATTCACCTTTCTCACATCTTGAACTATTCTATATTTCCCATTAGGCTTTTTAATTCCAATAATGAGCGAATTAGAGGGACTGCTCATTATTTCTTTTAAAATTCCCTGTTCAATCATTTGGTCATTCACAGGTGTGACTCCTGCAATTACTTCTGGACTCATTTTGTATTGTGGGGTATTTGGATATATAGCACCATTCTTTACTGTAATCTGAATTGGATCTACATTTGTCATTAACCCAATCTCTTTTCCTGTGACATCCCACACATCTGATCTCACTGTGCTTTTTAATTCTTCAGGCAAATCCTCCTCAGTGAGGAGTGAATATAATTCACTCACTTCTGATTCTCTCTGGGCCATTATTACTTTGTATTCAACATCCTCATCTGGTGTCATAAAGGCAACACCATCCGGTGTACAATAAATGGTGCAATTCATTTTGCACAACAAATCTCTGCCCAGGAGATTAACGGGACTGGAATCACATACCACAAACCGATGCATGTCTTTGAAGTTTCCAATATGAACTTCTTTCGGGGCTGTAACAGGAGTTCTAATATGGTTATTTGCAACGCCTACAACTTGAATAGTTTCTCCCAAGAGGGGTAGGTTTGGAATTTCTGCTGCTCTCACAGTAGAACGGGTAGCACCAGTGTCCAACAAGAAGGTGATATCTTTACCTTCTACCTTTCCATCAACAAATGGACCTGACTGATCTACCGCTAAAGATGCGCCAAGTACGCACTCTTCCTCCTCCCTCAGGCACCGTCATTGAGATGAATCCGAATCACTCTCATTGCACCGCAACAAATACTGCGAAACTAGTGGATTATTACCAAGCTTCTCTTCTCCATGGAATCCAGTGCTTGCACTGTACATCTGCATATGAGCACTCACATTACGGGGTATAGGTGGTTGTGGCACCTGTAACTGTGGAGTAACTACCTGCTGCTGTTGATTCCCAATCACCTCTTTCTGCATCTGTGGATTTAAATTTCGATTTATTTCATTACCCTTTTGACCAGATCTACACTCATTCTTCCAATGTCCAAATTTTCCGCACGAATGACAAGGACATTTCTTTTTAGCTTCTTCTTTACTCATTTTAAATTTTCCTTTGCCTCCACTATGTTCCTGACCAGCCTGACTCTGACTTTGTTGCACATTACTATTTTCCTGTTGCTGTTCTGCCATCTTCACTTGTGCCCACATCATTTTTTCTTTTAACTTTTTAAGCCTTGAATCAATGTCATCACTACAATACTTTGCATACCTCAAAATTGACTTACTTTGCCAGCAGAGCATATGCTGCTGTATCATTGCACTAATCTCTGGTTTCAATCCATATACGAATCGGTACACAAAATGTCCCATATCTTTATCTCCAATATTCTCAAACCCAGTGTACTGCTTAAACACCTGTAACAATCTTTCATAATATGCATGCACTGATTCTTTAGGTTCTTGGGTTGTCCTGTCAATCTTAACCCAATCTGTTTCTTTAGGAGACATCTTCCCTTTCAAGAAAGTAATGACTTGTTGGTACTTTTTCATCACCTCTTCAGATGGTGCACCTGTTTTTGCATCCCTGGGATATTCATCCTTAGGCCAGTCGGCAGTAATTTTACATTCTGTCCACAAATCAGCTGGAACTTCTATTTCAAAAAGACCATCTAAATCTTTCAACAACACCTTTGAAACTTTTACAAATCTATCTACTTGTTTGTACCATTCAACTGGCTTCTCTCGCAATCTGGGAAAATCATTGGTGAATGATAATATGTCTTGTCTAGTTCACGGTACATGAACATATCCACCACCTGGAACTTCTCTCATTGGACATGCTCTTTCAACTTGCTCAGTTTCCTTTAACGGAAACATGGGAGTTCCCTTACCAGTAGTTTCTTCCTTCTTTTTCATCCATTTACTCCTCCATCGTTCTACATTTCCCCATTTCTTCAGAATATTCATTAATTCTTTTATCTGGAATCTTTTCCCTGACATATTCAATACTTTTAATCAAAAACAGCAACTCTTCCTCACTATAAGTCCCTAGTCTGTCCGGACTTACTGTTCCAATAATCATCTCTTCTAGATCTACTTTCAATTTACTCACATTTACACTCTGTGGTTGAGCTTTTGGCCTGGTCATTTCTTTTATCCAGTTAGTTAATTCTTCTGGAGAGGGACCTGCTGAGCTCCCTGCTATGGGTGTAAAATTTGGCCCTATTTTTCTTGGATCTAATTGAATACTTCTCCTTGGGGTCTCTGTTAATAATTCACCAACCGGAAGGTCCAACAGTGTGGTATTTTGGTCGTCTTGTCTACTTTCATTTGTTACTGACACTATTTCACTCCTTACACTACTCCTTAGAACTGACAAGGTGTGTACTTTTGGTAAGGTCGATTTTTCTCCAAATAATGGAACCACGGGACCAATTGCCACTGGTACCGTCAGAGCTTCTGCGTTCAAATTTAACTGATTTAGTTTCTGTACCTGTTCCATTCTAGCTTTGTTTAACAAACTCACTTCATTTTCTCGCACTATCCTAGCTATTTCGGTAACTTGGGGAGTTAATGGGGTTGCCATTAGTGGGGCACTTGGAATCACTTCCCCTGAATTTACTTCATATGTCGGAGGTCTTTTAGTCATAATATCTAATTCATCATCAGTTTCATCCAAGCCCTCTCTGGACGTTTCTATATTTTTCTTTTTCTCTTTACACTTAGTACCTGTCTAACTCCCTGCTGTCAAAACTGGATATAGACCCTCGGTCACTACAGCTCTTCTCCATCCTTTCATTTGATCTTCTCGCCTCTCAAATGGATATCTAGACATAAAACCTCTGAATCTTCTACCACTTCTATCTTTTTCTCGCTCAAAAGCTTCTACTTCCCATTCTTCCAACGCTTCATACTGGGTAAGTCTAGGATTTGGCTCTAGCGGGTTCATCCTATTTCTCAAATTCTGCAAAATTCTCACATTGAATGTACCAAACTCAGGAAAAGCTAACATCCCATCATCCTTCGTATATTTCATCCAATTTTCTAACCAAACACACGTATGGTACCCCCGCTCCATCATCATATAAGAGGCAAGCGTACTTGGGGGTGGAATTGGAATTCCTTCTCTAGTCATAATTTGTTTATCTTTCTTAAAGAAATTCTTTATTGTTTTTAGCAAACCCATTCTCAAACTTTTCTTTACTCATGTGTTTTTCACAATAACTCAAACAAAAAATTTCCGTAATTCTCTCTTCCCTATTCGCTAAGTCCTGTCCTATACCAGCGCGACTCACACCAACCAACCAATCACAGCTCTTTACGTAATTACAGTCTTAACCAATGTCTCACACTAGCTAACCAATCAGAGCTTCTGTTCACACCCGCTATCTGGCCAATGTCAGCGCAGCCTTTTGTGACGTCAGTTTTTACTCCTTCTACTAACCCTCCCTTTACAATTTGCTCTCGGTACATGCCCGCTGCTTCGACCAATATCAGCGCGGCACTTTGTGACGTCAGTATCACTCCTTCTACTGATCCCTCCTTTACAAAATCTCACGGCAATATTTTCTGAGTTTTCTCAATAAAAATTCCATTAGTAACAACATAAAAAGACAATGCTACTTTGTCTGTTCCGCTAAATAAAGAGATAGTCTTCACTATTCCAAGAGATCCCTACACTGCAAGTAACAATAACGACCAGCGTTATCTCACTTTTCTAACAAGCTCCGGGGTGACCTGTTACTCCTCTAGGGATAAAGCCAAAGTTTCACAAGAGGACTTTTTTGGAATCAAAAAGGTGTCCTGTTACTCCCCCAGGGATACTGCTAGAGTTTCAAAAGTGGACCCTTCGCTATTTCAGTCACTCTACTTACATATGAATTTTCCCTATTTATAACACTGACAGCCCTACGTAGCTTTTCAGTATTGTTACAGCAGACAAAGTACTTCTGCAGTGTGATTTCTTTACCACACTCTTCTTCTGCCTACTTCAGGCTAATTCCTTCCCGGGATTCCTCAGGCAACTTCGTACCTGTACTTCTAGACAACATAGAACATGACGCTAACTCCTCGTGTTAAAACATATAATCAATATTCAATAACCATTTACCAAACTAATCAATAATTAAATCATCCTCTGCTGCCAAGAAACTGATCCAGCGCGAACCCAATAAATTGATCAGGGATAAATATTCAAAAACATTGCATACTTTGGCCCATACACATTCACCCAAACTCCCTGATGCGCTGGGGTCAAGTTTGTTATCTTTGCTTCAATTTACTCCCGTTACTCAGGCACAAAATTTAAACATCTAGTACTTTTGCGTATAAAACAAATGATAATCGACTTTTCATCTACTTGGTCGATGGAACAATTAGTTGAAGAGTTGATGGCAATGGTAATTCTCAAAAAATAAAGATTAACCTTTAGAAACTGGCTAAAATAACCACAAACTCTTAGTAAGATTTAATAATTTTATCTAGTAATAATAGATGCTCGTAGCGATTACATTCATAAATTCAAAAACTGGAAACCTCATGAGAGAGAGTAACAACCTAATCATAGCAACAACGGATCTATCATTAAAAATATTACGTTACAAAGAGTGGATAGATGAAGAGACATCAGATACCAGTGTAATTATATATATCAACTTAAATCAACAATTCTGAGGGGATAGATCAAGAGACAGAAGTTTAAAGACAAGAACACAACTGCAAAAATAATTCTGCAATTCTAAGTTAAATCAGAATACAAACCCAAGAGATCTGTAAGGGAAAACCAACACCCATGCCTAGGTAGTAGTGGGGACCCCTGAACCAAGAGTCAGGGATCAAAGACTCAAGAACCAGGACAGTGACAGGACAGGAACAGTAAGGCCTCTCAGGAAACCGGCGAACAGCGATGCATCCCTCTCTCAGGCACCCTCAGCCTAGCGTACCCCTATCACACCCCTAAAGCACCTATTCTTATACTCTAAAATGCATGTCCGTCCCACAAGAGTTGCTGAATTTACATTTTCTTAGCTAAGGGATTGGTTAAATTCTAGGGGTGGGATGTCACCCCACTGATGAAATCATCTACTTTTGACTACACCATTGTTCTAAACATTTTTTTATACAGTCATCAATACCTCTTCTCTCTCATGAGTACACATGCAACAATTTATTGTACATTTTAATAAATTTAACAACAACAGGTTCCGTTCCCACGATGACACTGTCTTTGGCTGCTTTTCAATGTTTTGTCCTTCACCAGGTCAGGCTTTTTCAGCTTTGCGCAGCAGTTCAGTCACATGGTCACATGGTTCATTCTCGCTCCTAGTTCCACCCGCCCTTGGTTCGGCTAATTTAAAAACATGGAGGACTCGTCCATTACTAAAAGAACGGAAAACTGACATTTATTAATTATGTGACAATGACATTTTCACTGTTTACCACCCACTTTAGCTTTACTTCAGATTAACGGTTAGCCTAGCATAGCATTAGCAGGAAAGCTGCATTACTTTATTAGTTTAAAGCAACACTCACCATGCTTTTACCAAATACACGTGCGGCCTTGCCATGCAAACTTTCTAAATGCGTTCAAAACACACAATTATTACATTTCCGGTTATTTACGCATTAATTCTGGTTAGTTCATTTATTTTGCAAAGCTTAGCTTCCCTCGTGTAGTGTAAATGTGCACGTTAGTTGTTCTAACACTACTTACTGTTAGTCCGTATTATAGGGGTGTTCGGTTGAGCAGGTTTCTTTCGCGAAATCCTGCTCCATCAAGGTAATTCGGCAATGGTGTTTATAGCTGGAAAATCAGACCTCAAGTGAATCACATATGAGTTATCACAGGGCATGTCAGAGCTTCTAAAGCACCTGTGTCTTCTGCTGTAATTGTATAGCCACGTTTCTCCTGTGCAAAATGATTGAAATCTTTGTGTCTCACCTTGCTGCCTCTCATTTTATAGTGTGGGACGCTATTTCTTCAACTTTCTCCTGTTGGGACACTTTCTTACTTTTTCTGCTTTCACCTGTGAAGTGTTTCCGTGTGCCATTGATGCTTAACTTGAATTCTCTTTAAAGGAGCCAGGCTGAGTCTTGATGTCATCAAGGCCTGCCTGCTCTTTCGTGTCCATGGCATAAGTAGTCTTTTTAATGTGGTTGCCGATGTGATGTATTTCTTCCTGTTCAGTACTCTAAACCAGCCTAACACTGTGATTCTTTCAGTTTTTTTTGTGCAGTTTTATATCATGCCAACACCGCCAGAAGGTAGTGGAGTACTTTAAATTAGAACCAGTTACTTTTTTGTGCAGTTTTATTTAGTGACAACACCACCTAAAGGTATTGGAGTGCTTTACATTAGCCCCAGTTCCTTTACACAAAGACACATTAATTTTTGTATGCAAGAGGAGATTAAGTGATTTGCCCAGAATCAAGGACGTTAAGCTGAGTCTCGAAACTCAAACCCAGTTTCCCACTTCTATAGTTGGCAGCTGTGACCCTTACCCCACATCCTCTCCCAAGAGGACACAGCATCGTCTCCATAGCCTCAGCCTCAGTTCCACATTTTGTGATTACAGCAAAATCACCCATTTGCTGATGGTTGCCCGTACACCTCCCGCCCATCACTGCTTGCCCGCGCTGAACTCCCATAGCACAGATCCACTCCTCACCCGACTCTGCTTTTCACATTAGTTTTTTTTGTGTGCAGTTTTATGTTGCACCAACACTGCCAGAAGGAATTGGAGTGCCTTACATAAGCACCAGTTACTTTTTTGGGTGCAGTTTTATATAGCGCCAAACACCACCCAAAGGTATCGGAGCACTTTACATTAGCACCAGCTACTTTACAGAAGGACACATTCATTTTTGTAGGTACGGGGAGATTAAGTGAATTGCTCAGAATCATGGTTGTTAGGCCGATGCCGAAACTCAAACTCAGTTTCCCAGATCCATAACATAACACATGTATTTGTAAAGCGCACCTTCACCCGTAGGTATCTTGGCACTGAATAACAGATGTTTATTGTTACCTAACTCAATGGTACTCATTTTATCGACCTCAGATGGATGAAAGGCTGAGTGGACCCTGCCAGGATTTGAACCTGTGACCATGAGGTCGAACACAGGCCCCTGCCATGGACGCATTAGTCCACTGAGCCACCAGACCTGGCTAGTTGGCACCTCTGACCCTTACTCCGCATCCTCTCCCAATATGATGCCACATTGTCTCCCTAGTTTCGGCCGCAGTGCCACATTTTGTGTTTATGGGCAACTCTTTTAATTTCCCTGTGGCTGCCCACATTTGCTGTTGGTTGCCCGTCCACCTCCCGCCCATGGCCACTTGCCCCCACTGAACCCCGTTGCATAGATCCCCTCCTCCATCGATTCTGTTTTTTCCATTTTTTTTCACATTTTCTTGTGCAGTTTTATGTTGTGCCAGCACCATTCGAAGGTATTGGAGCACTTTACATAAGCACCAGCTACTTTTTTTGGGCAGTTTTATATAGCGCCAACACCACCCACAGGTATGGGAGCGCTTTACATTAGCACCAGCTACTTTTTTCTGTGCAGTTTTATATAGCGCCAACACTACCCAAAAGTATTGGAGCGCTTTACATTACAACACAAGATCCTAACATTCGAACAGGCTGTTCTTAAGAAGGTGAATGCACACACCATTGAGCCCCCCTTCCAGAACATGTCCAGACTTGAACAGATGGCCATGCAGGCGCTAGCAGATGACACAACTATTACTATCAAACCGGCAAACAAGGGTGTTGTCATTATGCAAAACCAAAGGGGATGATGGACGGTGTGTTGAACATTGCAAGCCCTCACCCCCAGTCAACTGATCTGGGTTTAATCCATCATCATTCTTTAGCTCACTCCGCCACCCCAGTTCAGACATGGCCATATGCAAATCAGTCTGACCCTGTGCCTCATGGAAACAGTCCAGCCCGAACTGCCAAGCCATGTCTTCCCTGGACCGGAAACAAGCATCCTGGGACCGGTTTCGGGCTCACAGCCCTCATCAGTTGGCAGGGTATGCCCAGACGTGGGTCCCTTGCTCACTTTGCCACTGGATTCAAGATAGCCTGGCTGATGACGGCTGTAAGCCAGAAACCGGTCCCAGGATGCTTGTTTCCGGTCCAGGGAAGACATTTTTTTGCATGATCCGATGGTGTTGGACCGCTTGTTCCTTCCTCCATCTTGCTATAGTGCTAAAGCCAGCTGATGGTATTGGAGCAATTTAAATGCTCACCAGCTACATTACAAAATGACACATTCATGGTTGTACGCAGTGATTTGCCTAGAATCACAAACTGTTCAGCTAACCCTAAGATTCAAACCTGTTTCCCCAGTTCCCGTTGGCAGCTCTGGCCATTATGCCACATCCTTGCTTCATTTCAAAGCTCCTCAACTGTTTCTCACTATTTGTTCAGCAAGACCCCGTCAACACCGAACAAGCACTGGCAAAGCCAATAGATCTCGGCAATGCCCGAGCTATTGGCCTTGTCAATGTGAATGTCTTTTAGCCATGTTGTCTAGCAGCACATCTGCTGTTCAGCATGGCTGAAAGTCACAGTAAAAAGCTCTATGATGCGGCCAGCACAGGCCACGTCATAACACTTTTTTGTGTTAGGAGGGGCAGGGAAATAAACTCAACATGAGGAGTGAAGAGATGCGGTGTCAGCTCAACATCCTGTCATTCTGGGCTTTCAGTGACTTTCAGCCATGCTGAACAGTGTTGGACCGGGCCCTTTTTGCAGGTTTATCCCCAATGTTTTTTGCCCTTTGACTCTTATTTTTCTGACCCTGTTTTTGTTGGCTTTAGGACTCTGGGCACTTTACCACTGCTAATCAGTGCTAAAGTGTATATGCTCTCTATCTAAATTGTGATTCTGATTGGTTATCCATGATTGGCATGTTTGATTTACTGGTAAGTCCCTAATAAAGTGCACTGCGTGTGCCCAGGGCTTGTAAATCGAATGCTACTAGGGGGCCTGTAGCACTGTTGTGCCACCCACATGAGTAACCTTGTAAACTTGTCTCAGGCCTGCCTTTTCAGTGTCTGTGAGTGCAGTTTTAAACTGCACTGTCAACCTGGCAAGTGCACCCACTTGCCAGGGGCCATATCCTTCCCTTTTACTACATGTAAGGCACCCCTAAGGTCTAGAGATTTACAGCACTAACCTGCCCCAACTTTGGTGAAATACTCCAGTAACTATTCAAGTAAGCATTTACCATGAACTGCATTTACCATAATGCTAAGGGGTGAACTGTGTGGGAAGGTGAAGCGGTGTGCTCCCAACCCCTTTCACCCTAAGGTAGGCCCAAGGTACACTCATGGGCAGGGTGCAGTGTATGTGAAAGGTAGGACATGTACTGGTGTGTTTTATATGTCCTGATAGTGAAATACTGCCAATTTCGTTTTGCACTATTGCAAGGACTAGCTGTTCCATAGGTTATCGTTGAAGCTGCCTTGTAACATTTTACAAGTGTAACTTTCAATTGGAAACAGCTAGAGATTTGAAGTTTGGGCTCTCTGAGCTCAGAAGTTAAAAACACATCTTTTAGTAAAGGTGGTTTTTAAATTGTGTGTTTGAAAATGCCACTTTTAGAAGGTGCAAAAAGAATGATTGATGGACATAATGCAGAACAATGTCATACATTCAGCCCAGTACAGAGATCTGGGCCTAAATCCATCAATTTTTTGCTCACCATGCCATTCCAGTTTGGACCCAGCCATATGCAAATCAGTCTTGACCCTATTCCCATAAGGAACAGGGTCAAGACTGATTTGCATATGGCTGGCTCCAAACTGGGGTGGTGTGGTGAGCAAAATAATGATGGATTAAACCCAGATCCTTGTGACTGGGGGTGATGCATTGTCCAGCATTCCGTCCATCAATTGTTTCTTTTACTTTTAGAAAGTGGGCATTTTCTTGTTTAATCATCCTGTGCCTCTGCCTGCCTGTGGAATCAACGTCTGGTTTAGACTGACAGGGGCTTGTTTGTGCATTTACTCTAGACAGTCACACAATGGGAGTTGAGGTGTGCCCTGCATATCCTGATGACCCATCACCAGGCTGATGGGTCTTCCTGAGCTAGAGTGGTGGGAAGAGCTGTCACCAGCATCTGAATAGGGCTGTGCAAGTCCTCTAACAATGCTGTATCCACCCCCCTGGAGTGTGTCTGGAGCCAAGGCTGGCAAGGCAGGAACTTGTAAACTACAAAGTCTTCAAAGGCTGAAAGTAGTATAAGTAGTGGGGCTCTGGCCCCAGAACTTAAGAACACTTCTAGATCAAGAGGACGCTGCCAAGAAGAAGAGCTTTCAAGAGTACTGCCCCTTTGCAGTGTGTTGCTTTGCTGAGTTGGCCTGCAGTTGCTGCTTCTGTCTGTGGGCAGTGGAAAGGACTGGACTATTAATTTCCTGTATCCTGCTTGAGAGGTTTATCTCAGGACCTGACGTAGAGCTTGCCTCTTGTTAAAAAGTCTCAGGGACACAAAGACTTCACCTGCAGCATCCTTGAACTCCACTGCTGGGAGTTCTGACCTGCCTTGTGGTGAATCAAGAATATCTCCATGTATCGCTGCCATGCGGCTGAAGAAATCGATGCAGTGCCTGTCAGCGGCACAAGAAACCACTGCAACCTGAGTTCCGATGTCCAAGACCCCCACACTGACTCCGACGTATGCCCTGCTGTGCAGCTGAAAGAATCGACGCATCATGGGACTGTGGCTGAAGAAATAGACACAGTACCTGTATGCTGATGCTGCATCGACCTCCAGCGCATCTGGATTTTCTTGCATCTCACCTGTGCACCAAGTTTTCTCCGATGCATCTCCCACAAACCAGAACTGTCTTGGAATTGATGTATCGCTCCCCCCTACAGTCCGGATTTGACACATCACTTCTCCTGCATGCAGCTGAACTGTTGCATCGCCTCCCCAAGTACTCAGGAACTGATGTATCACTGTGTTTCCCGATGCTTCCCTCCTCTGCAGCTGTTTTGCCTTGTGGATTTTGACACATTTAAGGTACCTTATGTAAAAATCACGCATCCATAGAGTTCTATGAAGAGAATTTCTTGAAACCTTTGAAAAGTCATATTTTGAGCTGTGTATGTTGGATTGTTCTTGTTTTTTTATTGTTTGCTTTAGAAAAAGATTGTTTATTTTTCTAAAATGGTGTGGTGTCCAGTTGTAGTGTTTTCACTGTATTACTGAATGTGTTATGTATAAATGCTTTAAACATTGCCTCTTAAATTGGCCTGACTGCTTGTGCCAAGCTACCAAGGGAGTGAGCAGGGGTAATCTTTGGTGTGTAATTCCCTTATCCTGACTATACAGAAGGGTCCTACTTCGACACAGTATATACCACTGCCAACTTGAGACCCCCAGACAACATGGCAAAAGACATTCACATTGACTAGGTCAATAGCTCAGGCATTGCCGAGGCCTATTGGCTTTGCCAATGCTTGCTTATGTTGTCCAGGTCAGAAGTTGCACAACATCCTTGTTAGGGTATCAAGATTTTGAAAGTCAAACATTGGAACAGGTCACCAGTATAGAAGATGGTCTAGAATTCTGGTCAGTGGCCCACAATTTAGCTGCCAGCATGAAAGGACTTCATTTTAACCAAATAGAGCTCTCAAAATTGGTAGGTTCAGTGCTCATTTGTGTTCTTAGAAACCTATTTTTTTTGCATTGCACACAACTAGACTGGCTTGCAGACTGTTTAAGCTATAGAAAAATCGGACGATTTCTTCAAATAGCTTTGGGAAAATGTTTAGCAAATGAAGCATTTTAAGCATTATCCGTCCCGTCTGAGGGCCTTATTTTGACTTTGGCGGTCTTGGAGCGGGGCTACCACCCCACCGCCCCGCTCTGAGACTGCCAAAGCCAAAATAGACCACCCACCAGAGTACGACTTTTAAAGTCTATGGCGGGCAGTTCTTTGGCAGTCCCACGGCGATGCCTTTGAAATAGGAACCGCAATGAGAGCATCAAAGGCAGCTCCTGCAGGGCATGGACTGTCAAAAGTTACTTCTTCAAAACATTTATTAGCAACCCAACTTCATGATTAAATTGGGCTTTTAATAAATATTAAGAAAAGTGGTTTAATTAATTTTCGAGATGGCCCCGAACCCAAGCCACAAAAATAATATTTTAATCTGTAAGGACATAGCAAAATTACATTTCTCTGTGTTCGTTTTAAATAGCATGCTCCCTACCTTGTGGGCTACAAGACCTAAGTGGGACTGACATTAATGTTTCAAAGGAATGTTTTTTTCCCTGAAAAAAAGCTTATTTTGACAGGTCTGGTTTCCGATTTAAACTGCAGCAACCAGGCTGCAATGGTAGGTATGAAGCCATTTTTTCCAGGATACTTTAATGGATGGCACAATACATTCTCCATTCGTGGGATGGCATTTATCTTTCTTTGCCATTAGTAGATTTTCTTAACTATATACTATTGGCTTTAAAGAAATATACCTGTTATTTCTCTCACTCAGTATTTGCATCAACTATCTTCTTTAATGTTTTATCACAGTGCTATTAATCATCCCTTGCCAACAGAACCTCCAGCTTCCTCCTCCTGTTTGTTAATTCTTGTTTCGATTAAATTGATGTTACTTGTATGCCTATTATGACATGTAATATGCAACTGCTGTCATATAAAGTGATGTAATACCACTCAGGAAAGAAGTGGTATCGAAAAAAACTATAAATAAATAATAATAATCCAGGATTAGCCAAATTCCATATGCTTTAGGGGTCCAAGCACATACATTGGCCACTGGACAGCAATGCCTCAGTGTGCAGAGTCTAAAAACCAGGAATAAAAATTAGCAGAAACTTAGGTGACCATGAAAAAGGCGCATTTTGTCACAGTAATCACAAACACTACCTCTTTATCACTAACAATGTAACCCTCTACCCACACTGCCACCCCTGTTCCCTATCCCCAATGTGTACACTAAGGTCAACCTATTTACACACGTTTGCTATATGCAGAGCCACTAGAATTATGTGATTCTGTGGCAGCTCATTTTTTGTGCATAAGTATGGATTTGCCACATTTGCCAAATAATCCTTCATCTGCTGCATAATTTGCAGAAATTGTTTGTAGCTCAAACGAATCAAAAGTTACTAAAAGTGCAGCAACGCTTGTTGCTGTGCAGCAGAAGGCAATTCACAAAGGTTAACTGTTCACCTGTCAGTTGCGCATTACTGTATTTGGGTGTTAAACTGGTACTAATAAAATGAAACCTTTGTCCAGACAGTGTTAATGTGTAAAGATGACAACATAATGAACTGATACTATCACAAAATGTGTCACATTATGCCATATATTAATTAACATTTTCTTGAAGTAGAATATATTAAACACTGCTGTATAATTTGGTCCTCCCTTATGGCAATATTCCAGTAGCACTAGCTATATGATATATGCTACAACTCACTAAATTCAACTCCTCATCTCAGTTCACCATTTCCTACACCATATTCCTTACAAAACTTGATCTATTATAATAATCCGAACTTATACATTGATAATTTTGACACTGAACACAGCCTCCACAATGTAACGTCTACATGTAACAATTTACTAATAATAATGTAACAGCTAACCGCTATATCTAATTCACATTCAAAAGAATATTTTTCATCCTATAAAACTTTTTTTTTACATTAATCTCTCTTAGTATAGCTTATTTTACATTAATCCATGTTTTAGGACTTCAATGTTCCAGTTCTCCATATACCTGCATTATTGAATTTTTGTTCCTTTTTTAAAGTCATGTTGTTTATTTATGCAATTTATATTATGATCAATATAAGTAAAATGATGTAAATGTTACAGCTGAAATATTCTTATCCATTTGCTACAATTACTACCCCTGTTAAAAAAAATCATTATAAGCGTTGATAAAAATATAAAAAATTTAGTTTTACAATTCAGGGAATATACTTTTAATATCACAACATTTTGTTTATATCTCTATGAATTCAAATTATTCAATATGTGACAAAAAATCATCGTAGAACAAAAAGTCACGGCAGTTATCAGTGGAGAATAAGCATATGTTAAAGCGTAACTCGGGCCCAGTACATCGTGCATGACAAAAGATATCTTTAAGTTCGGCTTAAGTTTCGTCAAAAGCTGACCTAGAAAGCCACGGGCCCCAGATCTTTCGGTGTTTAACGGCACAATTTTTCCATTGAATTGCAAACATTGAAGGCATTGCCTACATAGAAATAGTTAACAATGTTTTAAAATATAATTCTTTCCAAAATACTGTAAAGTGTCTGGTAATCAGAGTGTTTCAGCTGTCCCACTTAAGACTTACTTTACTAGTCAAATCTTATTTTATATATAGTATATATAAAAATAGCTCTACTATGGCACCTCCGCTGTGTGTATGTAGATTTAGGGGCACATGCATCAACATAGACAATAGCGATTCTTTAATTGTGATTATTAAGGAATCGGCATTAAAGAATCGCTATTGCCTATGCATGTAGGAATCGCATACAATTTTGCGATTCCTACAAATTCCTTAATTGCAACTCGCAAATTGTGAGTCGCAATTAAGGAATTGATTTCCATTCATTCCTATGGGCCCAGAAGCCCATAGGAATGAATGGTAATTGCATGCGCAATTTGCGAGTACCCAATAGGTACTCGCAAATTGCGCATGCAATTTCAAGGGTGCAAGGGTTCCAAAAGGATACCCTGTTGCACCCCTGAAATTACAATTCAACCACATGTTGCGAACACACATGTCCCAAGGGCATGTGTGTGTGTAACATGTGACTTTGAAAAATGCACTTTAGAGCATTTTTCAAAGAAATCGAAAATTACCATCAACTTTAGATTGATGGTAATTTGCGATTCATATTAGCGAAATTGCTAAATTTTTTTGTTTAATGCATTGCATTTAAGGAATCGCAATTTGCGATTCCTTAATTGCAATCGCAATTTAAGTAATCGCAAATTTAGCGATTCCTTAAATAGCGATTTTTTCATTTGGGATGATGCATCCCAAATGCAAAAATACCGGTCGCAAAGGGACAGATTCTGCGAATCTGCCCGTTTGCGACCGGTTTTTAGGTTGATCCATGGGGCCCTAATCGCCTTATTCGGAGTGTTGTAGGTGGGATACTATCTCAAAATGTTATGGATGACCCGTCCACTGTATTACAAATGCCATAGGCTATAATGTGCTTGTAATATAATGGACTGGATATGCACTACGCCTAAGAAGGAGTATCCCTTTCACCAGACTCACAATATTCGCTTAAAACAACTTAAACTTAGGGGCATATTTATAATTGAGTTGCATTGACCTTGCGCTACTCAAGGAGGTGCAAGGGTGACACAACAACTAAGGGGCTGATTTAGGTCTCGGCGGACGGGTTACTCCGTCACAACGGTGACGGATATCCCATCCGCCGAAATATAAATCCCATTGCTTTTAATGGGATTTATATTTTGGCGGACGGGATATCCGTCACCCATCTGCTGAGATCTAAATCAGGCCCTAAGTCAGTTTTATCAAGCCACGCAAGGCCACCTTGTGTGGCCCTGCATGGCTTGATAAATCTAGAGTAACACAATGCAGTTGCGTTACTCTGCCACAGTGAGGCGTTCCATGAGTGGAGTGTGGGTGTTCCCATGCATCCACCAGTAGATTTTGGCACATTCCTTGATTTACCATTACTGGTAGACCTGTGAACGGGCCAAAATGCTATGCCTCTCCAAGTGAGGCGTAATGAGGAGAAATATCTTTATTTCTCGTTGTTGTTCCCTCTTTCAATGTGTGCTGCATTCTGGAAAATACCTCTGAGGATTGCCATGGCGCAAGGGGGCTTACTTTGGCGCAAGACAGCATACTGCGCACCAGTGCAAGAAAAGGAATGCGCCCTTATAATGTGAATACAGCCCATTCCTACCCTTTCCCTTTCAGGCAATGCAGCGAGGTGGCTTGCTGCATTGTGCTGCGTTAAAGCTTGATAAATGTGCCCCTAAATGCTGACAACAGCTGTAGTTGTAGTAACTGAGACTCATGTAACAAAAATATCTTTCACTCACACCTAGATAAGGTATTATGTTTATGAGTGCTTCATTTTTCCTAAATAAGAATAATGTGCTTTATTTTCAAAGTGACTCATTGTACATTTTGATGAAGTAAATCTAAAACAAATTCAATGAGGAAACACGTACAACGGTATGCCCTATGTTCACTCCATAAGAAACCTAGGTGAAGCACTAATTATTATGGTTGACATACAAGAGTTTTAGGGATTGTATTTGACAACCCGATGGAAAGGTATATTACTGAGTATCCTGGGACTGCGGAGTTAAGAAAGGTTAGATGTCAGGGATAACATACGTCACAATTTTGCAGGTTAAAAAATCCTAAAACAGACTTTCCATGAAAGTAGTAATTATATACTTGAGTTTACTATTATTTCACAGTATTATTAAGATTGCAATGTCTAAGGTAAGTCAATTGCATCTTTAGTAGAAAGTTGTTATTTTCTTTAAAGACTGATCCACTAAGCAAACACTAAGTAATTCCCCAAAATATGTAGTATGTTAGCACCATAATGAAAATATAAACTATTTTGTAGCAACTTAGAGTAAAAATTATGTTTAATTTTTTCAAAGGTCAAACATCCATATCTGAACTATCATCATCAACTGCGAAGAACTGGAGCCTTCAGTGGGATTCGCATGCCTGCCAATGATGAGCATCCTAGAGAACAGCCTGGATCCCAAGGTTTGCAGTGCCTTATGGCTCTCCATTTCTCTCAGGACACAACACCAAGGAGATCCAGCAGATTCCTGGCTCCATTAGTTACATCACTGACACTATATGCCCCCTGGGGGGTCAGTGATGTCAACAGTTGTGGCCACCTGTGCCAACCACAGCCCTAACATCTGCTGTGCAGCCAGGACACATGACAATTGTGACCAGTCAGGTTAGGTCACAGGGTGGTTAGGAAAAGGCTGAGACAGGACCTGCTGCAGGGACGAAGGCACTGGGTGCCAACTACCATTGTTACACCATGGGCACAATCGTGATGGGTGTGGCCATGTGGCAGGAGGAGCATCTGGGCCAGATTGTTGATCTTCTAAGAGCCCAAATTATTTTCAAAAGGGCTCAGAATAAGATCCATAGGACCGTAAATAAACTCCTGGAGTGACACCTAAGTGTCCAGACTTTACATTCTGAGGCAGTGGAGGAAGCTTCGGAGCATTGTCTGCAGCAGTGTCTAATTTAGCAGCTGCATTCCATTGAGAAGCACTATCTGCTGCCAACTCAGTACCACAAGCACCTCCAGGTAGCAGCTCCATGGAAAGTAGGACACTGTTGCCCACAGAGCCACATTACCTCCTCTCCCTGTTGTCACTCAGGCTGCTTCAGTGGTCCTTAATAAGGGTAGGTCATCAGGGCCGGTTGAGGATGATAACGCTACTTTATCAGATAATCTAAAGATTGAGCAGCTGTGCAGGATCTGAGGCAGTGTTGTCCTCAAGAATATATGAGGAATTGTGCCCATGAATAAAATAGATTGACAATAAATAAAAATGTATAATCAGTTATATAAGCCCTCTTAAGACCAGATAAATATAGAAACCATGAAGGTTTATTAAAATGTTATAGACCTGTCAGCCTTAGGGTGATCTTCCCCCAAACATTTTGCCTTCTCCTCCATTTTTGTTGATCTCGTTTATGCTTTCCTTAGGACTCTGCGCACTTTGCCACTGCTAACCAGTGCTAAAGTGTATGTACTCACTCCTTAAAACATGGTATCCGTGGCTTAGCCCCAATTGGCATATTTAATTTACTTATAAGTCCCTACTGAAGTGGTACTACATTTACCCAGGGCCTGTGAATTTAATGCTACTAGTGGGTCTGCATGTGAACATGTCTCAGACCTGCCGTCTGTGTGTGCAGTTTCTAAACTCCCATTTTGACCTGGCAAAATAGACCTTTTGCCAGGCACAAATGTTCCTTTAAAATACGTATCAGTTACCCCTAGGGTATTCCTTGGACAGCCCACAGGGCAGTGTGCAGTGCATTTAAAACGTAGGGCATATAATTTTAAGTTTTACATGTCCTGATAGTGAAAAACTCTTCCATTTATTTTTCACTACTGCAAGGCCGATCCCTTCCATAGGATAACATTGGAGTTACCTTAGTACTTTTAATAAGCTGTAATTTCCAAATGGGAGCAGGTACCCATTTCATGTTTAGTGGAAATGTAATGAAACATCTTCTTTTATGCTAAAGTTGGATTTTAAAATACAATTTTGAAAATGCCACATTTAGAAAGTCGGTTGCTCTATTATTATTATCATGAATATATTTAAGGGAAGGAGTGCATTCTTACATTTCTTGTGTCTTGCTAAGCAATTATATTGTCCCTCGTTAGTTTGCACCCCATAGATGACTGGTTGGAACTTGAATCAAATATTGACATTTAACTAATCATCACTTCAGAGGCAATGGAAAAACACGGAAGATCGAGAGTGCATTCTGAGTTAACTTCACTGACTGCAATAATATCTCTGGTTTCATCGGATGGAGTAATTTCGTTTTTACCTGTGTTGATTTTGTTTTCACTAGTGTTTATGTTAAATATGATGCATTTCTTTTGAGGACTTTTCTTATCGCAGTAGCATGAACTGCTGTGAATTATTTATGAACATCAGTTGCATGGATTCGTTTCAGACACGCTGTTTTATATTTTTTATATTTGTTATATTTAATATTTAGCTCACGCCAAGGGTGGTGGTGAGTTAATAAGTGGTTTTGGTTTATGGGTGGGTTAATTCGTATTTGGTCAGTCAATTCATTTATTTATTTATTTATGCATATTGTAGTGGGGAACTGCGTCTTTAGGTTTGAAATACCACTTTAAAGTCTTGGAGCTCTGAAAGGGGAGGTCACGGGATCAGAGCCTACCTTTAACTGATCATACACACGTGGGCGAGTCTATAACTAGAAAGGCCTGCTAAGTAGAAACATTACCCGCTTGAGACAGCAGTGAGCGAACGCGCATGAAGTGAGAAGGCAGATGATTATGGCTCCTAAGGTAATTTGTCGAGGGTTTTGCTTAATGTTAGTCGGGAATGTTAACTTTAACAACTAAAGGGGCCAGTATTTCAAAAGCACTCGGTGAACATCGTCAGAGGTTGTAGGGGTGTTGCACGTCAGTTTGCTTATGAGTTCTCTTCATAAGTTTGGTTTGACTGGCAAAGATGCAGTGGGTTATGTTATTTTCGAAACAGGGTGGGTTATGGTATTGTTAGGAGGAATTTATCATTGTTTTGTTTCCTAGTACGGGTGGTTTTTGAGTAAATTTGTGACTGAGGGGTAGGTGGGGTTGATGAGGGTCACGTGATTAAGTTTATTTAGAGTATCAAGTGAAACTTGTTTTGTATAGTCGGTTTAGTCATCTTTTTATCCCTTTTGGTAACCCCTGACGAAGAGCCTTATGGCTCGAAATGCATTGGGTGGAACGCTATGAATCACCTCTTTATGAATGTTTTGTATACACGTGCCGCTGTGGAAAGTCTGGATGGACGACAGGAGGCATTTGAAAATGTCAAAAAAACATATATGTGGAACTACGCTGTCTCTGGAGTGATCATAAAACACAGATTAATTTTGGAATGAAGCATGAATAACATCATTGGTTTACTTTTGAATAAATATCAGATTACTCATTAAGAATGACTGATCGTGAGGAAAAATTCCTGAATTCCGCAGTGCGACGGATGGGTGCGCAATGTTACGTACCTCTTCTTCATACATTTAGAAAGTTGGCATTTGCCTGCCTTAGCCATTTAATGCCTGCAACCTGTCTCCTGGTCACATAATTGGGTGTAGCTGACAGCTGGGCTTTGCGTGTTCCTCCTATAGAGTGACACACAATAGAGAGCTTGGGTGTGCCAGGATGGGCCATCACTGCCAGAATGTGAGGACGGAGCTGAGCACAGCACTACTTATACTTGAACAGGCTGTGTCCTGCCTCCAAATAAAGGGCTGCATACACCCTGCAGTTAGTCTGAAGCCAGAACAGGGAAGGCAGGTTGCCTGGGAACATCAAAGTGAAACCTCTAGGAGCTTCTCCCACCTTCCAGAGGAAGGGCATCAGATATAAATAGTGGGCCACATACACCATCTTTTCAGTACACTTCTGGACCTGTGGATACCCTTCCAGGAAGAAGGGCTGCTGTGCTGCTGAAAGGACTGCCACTCTGCTGGACTGCTGCTCTGAAATAACTGCTGCCCTGCTGACCTGCTGACCTGCTGACCTGCTGCCTGCTGCCCTCTTGCCTCAGTGAGAAAGACTGGACCTGCATCTGCTAAACCCAGGACCCCAAAGTAACTTCAAGGGCTAGTTGGCTGGCAGCCTGATCGGAGCCTCAGAGACAGAAGGCTCCAACAACCCTGAACTCAGCATCTGGACTCTTCCATTTGTGAGTCCTACCCTACCAAGTGATGCCACCACAGTCCTGGATCCTTGGAAGTGGACCTGAAGGTGCTCTGTCAGCCCATCTGTTGTTTCAGAAGAACTGACACATCTTCTCCTCTGTGTGGTGCATCTCCAGCAGAACAGACTGTGTCCTGCCTCCACACAAAGGGCTGCATACACCCTGTAGTTAGTCTGGAGCCAGAACAGGGAAGGCAGGTTGCCTGGGAACATCAAAGTGAAACCTCTAGGAGCTTCTCCCACTTTCCAGAGGAAGGGCATCAGATATAAATAGTAGGCCCCATACACCAACTTTTCAGTACACTTCTGGATCTGTGGATACCCTTCCAGGAAGAAGGACTGCAGTGCTGCTGAAAGGACTGCCACTCTGCTGGACTGCTGCTCTGAAGTAACTGCTGCCCTGCTGACCTGCTGACCTGCTGCCTGCTGCCCTCTTGCCTTTGTGAGAAGGACTGGACCAGCATCTGCTGAACCCAGGACCCCAAAGTAACTTCAAGGGCTAGTTGGCTGGCTGCCTAATCGGAGCCTCAGGGACAGAAGGCTCCAACAACTCTAAACTCAGCACCTGGACTCTTCCATCTGTGAGTCCTTCCCTACCAAGTGATGCCACCACAGTCCCTGATCCTTGGAAGCGGACCTGAAGGTGCTCTGCCAGCCCATCTGTTGATTCAGAAGAACTGACACATCTTCTCCTCTGTGTGGCACATCTCCAGCAGAACAGGCACATCACCTTTGCTGTTCAGCGCATCACCTTCGGCACCGACACATTGCCTGTGCTGCATGGGATCTTCCAACACTCCATATCGACCCCGTGACAGTATCAGAACTGCTGCCTGTGCACAACATTCCTGACGCAGGCCCTCACATCTCTCATTTACAGCATCCCCAACAACAACGCAAGTTGTCGCACCTCAGCCTCACAGCTCCTCGGAACCGACACATCGTCTCAACTGTGCGATGCATCCACAACTCCGGACTTCGCATTGCAAGCCCTCATCAACAGGATTCTTGACAATGATGCAGAGCCTCACGTAGCAGCTCCGCATCACCTAAGAACCGACGCATCATCTCTGCTGTACGACACATCGCCTCGGAGCACAACCGCGCAACGCTCTCTAAACTAGGATTTAAGGTGTTCTTGTTCACTGGGCCTAACTGTAGCTGTCAGTCTGAACTTTGCCCTGGTCCAGCACGACCAGATATCCACAGTTGGTGATTTGTGCTTTTTGGTGCTATTTTTACTAAAACCTTTAAACCTGCATATCTCCGTAACTACTGATTTTAGTTTTTTAATTTTGTTCTTGTTTTATTTATAAAAAATTATTCTATTTTCCTAAACTGGTGTGGGATCCTTTTTGGTGTGTTTTCACTGTGGTACTTTCTGAAGTGTTGCACAAATAATTTACACATTGCCTCTGTGTTAAGCTTGACCGCTCTGTGCCAAGCTACCCGAGGGTTGAGCACAGGCTAATTTAGGGTTTGCTTGTGACTTCACCCTGACAAGGATTGTGGTTCCTGCTGGAGTAAGGCTTCGTCCCCCTTACCAGTAACCCCATTTTTTGACAGTTATTCATTCATGGGAAATTAGCATAAAGCTCAATCAAATGCAGATATAAATAACTAAAACCAAATATGTGCCAGCATGCAGCATGAATAATGTGAGTTGGCTCTCTATTCAATTTCAATGTAATTCTTTATTGTTTGATTGATTAAAATCTTACAATATAGTAACATTAATTCCTACTGTAAAAAGTCCAGTTTAAAAAATTAATAAAAACATAAATAAATAAATCAGTCATCCTTATTATTAAATATAGCAGACTTAATAGTTCCGACTTCATAATACAATTTACATATTATATACATCCTATATTACATCTCAATTTAATCTTGCTGGTCTAATTCCGTTCTTATTAATAATAAAAACTTTACAAAAACTGAGTTCAGTGTTATGTCATCTGAATGCCAACATCTTATCAGTGCTTGTCTACAAGTCCGTATTCCTCTGGAATTAAAATGCAGCTCGAGTATAGATTTTCTTTCAACTTTAAGTTTTGGGCATATACACAGCAAATGAATAATATCCTCTTCTCCCGTTTTGCATAAGCGACAGAGCATCAATTCCATTGATCGAAGCCAAGGCATTACGTGACATAAGCCGGGGCAGACACCAAAATAAGCTTTTATAAAAATATTTTTTTGCTTCAGAGACCATGGAGTTTTTAGATATGATTGTACTCTCACTTTTGTATACCCATTCATTAATAACCATGCATGCTTTCTTTTTGCAAAAGAATCTTTATCAATATACAGTGATAGATGTTTTGTTATTTTATTGATAGATTTTTAAAAATAAATCTGTAGTTATTGGCATATCCCAGATCGAATGCGCTGAATATTCATCTAAAGCGGCTTGTAAATACTTCCAGAACTGAGACTTCTGATTTGTATTTATTTCCTGCCAAAACAGATTGAACATTTGATTTACATTATCCATTTTTATTATTTTCCATAATTTTATAAATTGGCCTTTTCGTGCAATTAGCTGGTTAATTAACCCAAATTCCAATCTAATCTGTGCACGTGATGCATTATGTGCAAGATAAAAAAGTGATTTAAAAAATTTTCCCACAGCATTATTGATGATTATAGAGACTTTCCCACACACTGCTTCGCTACCATACGTTAGCGTTGGCAATAATTTTGCCGATATTACTTTTAAAAGTGATAGGTGGGGGGCGTGGTCTTGCTGCACATGGAGTGAGACGCACGCTGAGGGAGCTCCGGTTCGCCGCTGCCTTTTAAAGCTTATACGGCAGCACCGGGGCATCGGCGGCGACCTTACCCAGTTTGCCTGGTCAGCGGAGGCATCTGGGAGTCCTCGGCTCGACCGACACGACTCTCTGGGCACTGGCATCCATGTCTTCGGCAGCCTTGGTGTTGGGGTCTGGCCCGCGAGCCCGCGGCCGCCATCTTGATCCCTTACGTCGTCGGACAGTGCCCGGTGAGCGAGGGTTCCCCTCTGGTGTGGGACGACGCATCAGGGAACTCTGCCAGACCATCTGAGACTCGGCTAGGAGATGCAGTGATCTACGGCTGAGCCCCCGGACCGTGGGAGGCACGCTGCGGATGCTGGGGCTGCTGCCATTTTGTGACTCTACGAGAGGGGTAAGAGACTTTGCTTCGGAGCTCTGGGTGGACTCTCCCCTCCCTCGCACATGCCCTGGAGCCTACGGGACGCTGCACCGCAGTTGTAGAGAGGGGCGAGACTGGGGGTGTGGCGACCCACGACTGGCCCCCTCTCTGGGATCTGTTGCCTCCTGCGCCCAGGGGTGCGTGCTGCTCGGGGGCCTTGGATTGGCTCTGGTGCCCCCCTGGATTCCTATCTCTCAGGACACGCCGGAGGAGCGCCCCCCACATGGTGAGACTACTTGGTGCTCTTAGAATTTGTTGGGCAGCGCATCGCTGCATAGCCCCCACCTCTTGGCTGAAGCCCGACTTCTGGGGTCTCCCCTGGTTTCACATCTCTGGCTCTGGCAGCTGGGACACGCTGGGGTTCCCTGAAAACCGGAAGTGAAGGCCTGACACGGTGTGGCTTCCCTGTGGCGCTACTCCCGGTGCAACTTCGCCGAGGATCCCCCCTCCTTCTGCTCGCTTGGCCCTCGCTCATGTGGAGTGGCATGCCCGATTGCTGAAGGAACTATTGCATCTGCCTGGATCCTACGGGGTGTCTCTCCCCGCCTTGCCTCTATTGGCCTCTCATGCGGCCCAGAGGAGGAGTTAGAGGGGGCCTTGGATTCGGTGGGGCGAAGCTGCTAACTCCCTCTCTTCTACGGCAGACTGCCCTGCTCACCTACGCTGCGAAGACTCCTAACTCTCCACCGGGGGATGCATCCAGCTTTTTGCCCTACTCCCTTGTCCTGGCTCTCCATCCTGCCCTTTGGCGCTTGATTGGTCATGCCACGTTCTAAAGCTGGGAAGGACATTGCTGCTCCCCCGAGAGAGAATCCTGTGACAGCCCTGTGGAATAAACCTGGTTCTACACCTCCTGCAGCTATGGCGTCCGCGTCTGAGAGCTCCTCAGACCCTCTCACACAATCCTTCATGGCCAACTTTCTACAGGAAATCAAGTCTGAAATTGGATCGCTTAGAACCAAGGTTCAAACCTGCATCAAGGAAATCAGGAGAGACGTCACAGAAATTGGAGAAAGAGTGGATGACATTGAGAAAACAGTTGATGCTCGCATGGAAGACCAAGAGCAACTTTGGCAACGATTGGCCCTCCTAGAGGAACAACATATCAAACTCCAAATTAAGCAAGAGGACTTAGAAAACCAGAGCCACCGTAACAACTTGCGCTTGAGGGGCATTCCTTACGGGGCAGAAGGCTCTGACATTGTGGCCTTTGTGGTGGAGTTGCTCCACGAGATCAGAGGGGATGATGATGCCTCTCCTCCTGCGCTTGACAGGACCCATAGTGTAGCTGCCCCCTCTGGACGCACTGGTCTGGTTCCCGACATATTACCCAGGGTCCACTTTTTCACGGAGAAAGAGGCTATCCTAAAGGCCGCACGTTCCAAACTGGAGCTAACTTATAAGGGTTTCCCCATCTAGCTTTTTCAAGACCTTGCTCCCACCAGGCTGCATTGCCGCAGAGACTTTAAACCCGTCACTGATAAGCTCAGAGAACTTGGCATTCAGTATCAATGGGGCCATCCCTTTGCACTTATCTTTCAATGGGAATCCAAACGCAGAGTGCTGCGATCCTTTCAAGAGGCCGCTCATCTGCTTCGCCTCCCGACTTCCTCTCCGCCACCTAGCCCTTCACGTCTGCCTCCTGCGGATCGAGAACCTGCAAAGCCACAATGGGCCAGAGTGCTTAGACCGCGGCGGCTGCCTAAGTGCAGGGAGCGGTCATCCTCTCAAGCCAAGCAAGACATCATTCAACACCTTCGTTCCCTGGATGGAGAGAAATCTCCCGCCCAGTCAAAGGAGAACTGAAGGGTCACCCGCATTCTAGGAGGTCATTGGCTTGGTCGCTAACAGTTCCCTGCGGAGACAGGGCTTGACTCCCATGTACACTGCTTCTTCTTTTCTCGCCCTGACTAGGGCAGCGGTGCCGGTGTGCACCCCTCAACAGCAGTGCTGATCTCCTGAGACTCGCCCCCCTTCCTATTCCTACGAGAGTGACATCTCTGAGATGGCTCGTGCTATTGTGCCCTGCCTGCTCCTAGACTGGAATAGGACCTGTTGGCCATGTTGGCCGTGGTTTAATCTTGAATCTTTGTTCTCCTCTACTCTTTCTTTTTCTCCTTCCCCCCCTTCCCCCTTTTCCTTGTCTGGAGGGAGGGAGGATTATGCTATTGGGAGTATGTCATATTTCTACCAATGGTTCTTATTTTGTGTATCGGCGTCCTCCTGTATATTGCTAGGCTTTGAGATGCACTCTAGCTATATGTACTTCTTATGGTGGTTTGATGGGGGGGGGGGGGCTAGGGGCCATGTCCGGGCCCCCCTGATGGCGGGTGACTGCAATCAGTTTGTTTCATGACTTCTGTACCTTGTTTGAAACTCCTTTCCCTCAGTGTAAAGGGTCTTAATTCTCCTAACAAGCGTCGTCAAATCTGGCGCTATTTGTTGCAACAGAACCCAGGTATTGTCTTCCTACAGGAGACTCATCTCTTGAAGGCGGATACTTCTCGTATGGCCCACCCTAAATATCCCCTTCAATGCTGGGCTTCAGCGCCTACAAAAACAGCGGGGGTAGCTATTCTCTGTAGGGCGGGACTTCAACAGGGGAATACCAGAGTGGTCCGTGGCAAAGATGGCAGGTTTCTCAAGCTAGAGGTCCGGGTTGGGGTACAGTCACTCACACTCTGCAATATCTATGCTCCCAATCAAGCGCAGGATCTTTTTATCAGGGAACTCCTACGGGAACAAATCACACATGACGATCATCAGCTCATACTGGGGGGCGAATTCAATCTGGTGTGGGATGCGGGAATAGACCGTAGTACTGGTACGTTTCATGGGGCCGGGGCCATGTCTGCTTCTCTGAAGAAGCAGTTTACTGAGCTGGGACTGCTAGACATTTGGCGCTACCACTCTCCAACCATGCGAGATTATTCCTACTATTTCCACGTCCATCGCTCCTATTCATGCATTGATTATCTGTTTGTTTCTCACTCCCTGGTACGCGATGTTTTCTCTGCCTCTATGTCCGATATCTCCGTATCAGATCACGCATATGTGGAGCTTCTACTACACGATCGTACGCCTCACTCACGTCACTCTCCTCGATGGAGACTTCCCCCTCGGGTACTCCGGGATCCAGTAGATGTTGCTGAGATTCGCGAGGCTATCCTGTCCTATTTCTGGTCTAATGATCTCCCAGAAACGCCCCTTCCTGTGGTCTGGGACGCCTTTAAAGCCACAATCCAGGGTCATATCACTTCCATTGCAATAGCCCGGGCACAGGAGGCTCGTTTGTTTGAGGACAACTTGTCCAGGGACATCAAACAGTTGGAAAAACTTGATCAGGAATGCCCTCTCGCTCTTAACAAGCGACGCTTGGCTATGCTTCGTGGACAACTACGGGTCCATAGGGCTAATAGGGCGGAACACGCTCTTCTGGCATTAAAACAGTGCTACTACGAGGGGGGAGACAAGGTGGGAACAGTGCTAGTGCCTCGCCTCAGGAAGCGAGCAGCAAAGGCACACATTGCTAAAATCAAATTAGTCGATGGCACATGGGCTACCACTGAATCTGCGAAGCACAAAGCCTTCCACGATTACTACACCTCTCTTTACGCGCAAGAGCCATCTAACATGGATCAGATTCAAGCACTGCTGGGGGAATGCAGATGGACCCAGATTACTAGGTATCATGCACAACTCCTCGAGGATGCACTTACCCTCGACGAACTTACTAGTGCGCTGAAGGACTTACCTCTCAGCAAATCCCCAGGCCCGGATGGTCTCCCGGTCTCTTTCTATCGCGTTTTTCTTCCGCAGATACAAGAATATCTACTCTGCCTTTTTAATTCCTTTTCTGATACTGGAGGCCCCTCCAACTCTATGGCGCTGGCCGAGATCGCATTGCTTCCTAAGTCAGGAAAAGATCCCACGCTGTGCTCCTCTTTTCGCCCCATAGCACTTTTAAACACAGACCTCAAACTTTACACTAAAATTCTGGCCAAGCGTCTTGACCCACATCTACTCGGGCTTATTGAGCCTGATCAAGTTGACTTCATTCGCCATTGGCAGGGCGCAGACAATTTGAGATGCATAGCTCACTTAGTTGGGAAGGCACACCACTGGAACATACCTACCTGCTTGTTGTCACTTGATGCTGAAAAAGCATTCGACCGAGAGGGTTGGGCCTTCCTGCGGGCCGTCTTACATAAGATAGGGCTGGGACCCCTGATGATTGCCAGGATCATGGCACCTTACCTTTCACCTCAAGCTCAGGTCCGGGTTAATGGAAAACTTATGGGCCCTATCCACGTCTACAGGGGCACCCGACAGGAATGCCCTTTATTTCCTCTACTATTTGCCCTCGTCGTAGAACCTTTAGCTATCCTGATCCGCCAATCTCCCGACATTACAGGCATTATCCACGGAGGGTTGGACCACAAAATTGCCTTGTTCGCTGATGATCTTCTTCTTACATTGTCTTGACCACACTCCTCTTTGCCTGCTCTTCATACACTGATCCAGTCCTTTGAAAATGCCTCAGGCCTCAAAATCAATCATGCAAAATCGTGGGCCTTGAATATCACAATTCCTGCATCCGAGATCCATGAACTTCAGTCCCTGGTCCCATATCAATGGGCCTCACATTCCATTCGAAATCTTGGACTTAATTTAACCCATAATCACCATCAAGAAAATTGGCAGGACTGTAAAACGGCCGTCTTGGAGGATCTACGAACATGGAGATCTCTTCCTATCTCATGGCTGGGGCGTCTGAACGCGGTTAAAATGTCAGTGCTCCCGAAAATATTATATATATTTCAAACTCTGCCCACACCTATTCCGCAACACCAAATACAGCACCTTCAGCCGAGCTTACCACCTTCATTTGGGGAGGGAAGCGGCCGCGCTTCTCTACTAAAATACTTATGCTACCTCGGGACAGGGGGGGATTGGCCAGCCTCAACTTAATCAATCAATCAATCAATCAGGGAATTGTAAGCGCGCTACTCACCCATGAGGGTCTCAAGGCGCTGAGGGGGGGGTCCGCAGAACTGTTTAGCCGAAGAGCCAGGTCTTGAGGGTCTTCCTGAAGGTGTTCAGGGAGGGGGCGCGTCTGATGTCTGCTGGTAGCTCGTTCCAGGTCTTGGCTGCAATGTGAGAGAAGGATCTTCCGCCTGCTCTGGTTCTGTGGCTGCGTGGGGTTTCGGCCAGTGCGAGGTTGGAAGATCGGAGGTTTCTTTTGGGTACGTGGCAGTTGATTCTGTCGTTGAGGTATTTGGGTCCGTTGTTGTGTAGGCATTTGTAGGCGTGAGTGAGGATTTTGAAAGTGACTCTTTTCTCCACGGGGAGCCAGTGGAGACTTCGTAGGTGTTGGCTGATGTGTTCGTAGTCGGGGGATGCCGAGGACGAGTCTGGCGGCGGTGTTTTGTACTGTCTGGAGTTTGCGGAGGAGGGACTTGTTGATGCCGGCGTAAAGTGCGTTTCCATAGTCCAGTCTGCTGGTGATGAGTGCGTGGGTGACTGTCTTCCTTGACTCAGGGGGGATCCACTTGAAGGTCTTGCGGAGGATGCGGAGGGTGTTGAAGCAGCTGGAGGTGACAGTGTTGACCTGTCGGTTCATGGAGAGTGATGAGTCGAGTACGATGCCGAGGTTCTTGGCGTGGTCTGAGGGGGTAGGTGGGCTTCCGAGGGCGGTCGGCCACCAGGTGCTGTCCCATGCAGAAGGGGTGGTACCGAGGACGAGGACTTCTGTCTTCTCGGCATTGAGCTTCAGGCAGCTGTTGGTCATCCAGACTGCGACGTCTTGCCTTCCTTTCTGGAAATTGAGTTTGGCAGTGGTGGGGTCTTTGGTGAGGGAGTGGATGAGCTGGGTGTCGTCGGCGTAGGATACGATGTTGAGGCCATGTTGTCGGACGATGGCTGCGAGGGGGGCCATGTAAATGTTGAAGAGGGTGGGGCTCAGTGATGAACCCTGTGGGACTCCGCAGGTGATTTTCGTGGGGTCGGAGAGGAAGGGTGGGAGTCTGATCCTTTGGCTTCTTCCGGTGAGGAATGATCGGATCCAGTCCAGGGCTGTTCCTTGTATGCCTGCGTCCTGTAGTCTGACGTCTAGTGTGCGATGGGAGACGGTGTCGAAGGCCGCTGATAGGTCGAGTAGGATGAGGGCTGCGGAGTGGCCTTGGTCCAGGAGGGTACGGATGTCGTCTGTGGCGGCAAGTAGGGCAGTCTCTGTGCTGTGGTTGCTTCGGAATCCGTATTGGGACGGGTCGAGGACGGCGTTCTCTTCAATGAATCGTGTCAGTTTCCTGTTGACTGTTTTCTCTGCAACTTTGGCTGCGAAGGGGAGGAGCAAGATGGGCAGATAGTTCTTGAGGTCGGTGGGGTCAGCTGTGGGCTTCTTGAGCAGGGGTCTGACTTCTGCACGCTTCCAGTCATCTGGGAAGGTGCCTGTTTTGAAGGTGGTGTTGATGGTGCGTTGTAGTTTGGGTGCAATGGCGGCCACGGCTCTGTGGTAGATGTGAGGGGGGCAGGGGTCGGTGGGGGCCCCCGAGTGGATGCTTTTCATGGTCGAGGCAGTGTCATTGGCCGTGATCAGTGTCCAGTTGGAGATGGTGGGCTGGCTGGTGTTTCTGGGGGGCGGGGGGCCGTCTATGGCGCCTGGCGGATGGTCGATGAAGTTGTCGTAGAGGTTTTTGATCTTGAGGTGGAAATAGGTTCCAAGCTTGTCGCAGAGGTCTTGGGATGGGGTGATGTCTGTGGCTTCGCTGCGTGGGTTGGTGAATTCTTGAATGACACTGAAAAGTTCCTTGGAGTTGGTGGAGTTGGCCAGGATTTTGTTGTGGATGAAGTTCCTTTTGGTGGCTCTGATCTGGTTGTGGTAGTCTGTCATGGAGTCCTTGTAGGTGGAGTGGTTTTTGGTTGTCTTGGTGTTTCTCCAGTTCTTCTCCAGGCATCTGCAGGTGCGTCTGGCTTCTTGGAGAGCGGTTGTGAACCAGGCGGCTTTCCTGGGGCGGTGTCTGTCGGGGTTGCATAGCGGGGCGAGCTCATCTGCGCAGTTGGAGATCCAGGTGTGGAGTTCTCTGGCTGCGTCGTTTGCGCTGTTTGCGTCGGGTGCCCAGGTGTGGTTGTCTCGGGTGAGGGTGGAGTTAAGTTGCTCGTCGGTAACCTTGCTCCAGTTCCTTCGTGGTGGGCGTGGGGCTGGTTTGGGTGCCTTGGGTTTGTTGATGGCGAAGTGTACGCAGTGGTGGTCGGTCCATGGCGGCTGCGTTGTGTGGCTGAAATGGACGCTGTTTCCTTCCGCAAAGATGGGGTCGAGGGTGTGTCCTGCTGTGTGGGTCGGTGTGTTGATGAGTTGTTTAAGTCCGATGCTGGCGAGGTTGTCACGAAGGATAGTAGAGTTGGGGTCGCTGGGGTTGTCGAGGTGGAAGCTCAGGTCTCCAATGAGTATGTAGTTTGTTGAGGCGATCGCATGGGGTGCGATGAAGTCGGTGATGGTGGTGGCGAAGGGTGTTCGGGGGCCGGGGGGTCTGTAGACGAGAGTTCCTCGGAGTGTGGCTTTGAGGGTGGTCTGGATCTTGACGTGCAGGTGTTCAGCGGAGGGGAAGGTTTTGCTGGAGGTGGTGAGGCAGAGGGTGATATTGTGGGCGATGGCGAGGCCCCCTCCTGGGTGGTTGGGGCGGTCTTTCCTCTGGATCTTGTATCCGTCTGGGATTGCGGTGCTGATGTCGGGGGCAGAGGATGCGTTGGTCCAGGTCTCTGTGAAGAAGGCGATGTCTGGCGAAAGAGAGTCGAGTAGGTTCCAGATTTCCATGGCATGTTTGTGTATGGAGTGTACGTTGAGGAGGATGCATTTTAGGGTGTCGCCGGTGCTGGCGTCGGCAGTGTTGGAGGCCGGGGTGGCGGTGAGGGTCTGGCGGCAGTGGAGGCAGGAGAACTGGCCATGGGTCGTGTTCAGCGAGGCCTGTTGGCATTCTCTAAGTCTTCCAGGGTTGAGTGCGAGGAGGGTGGTGGTGTCGTAGCGATGGGTAGTGGGAGGTCCAGGGTTCCTGGCGCTGGCCGCAGTCGGGTCGTGGACGGGCGCAGGCGGGCTTGCCTTTGGCACGCCTTCGGCACGCCGGCAGCGCGCCCGCTGCGCACGTCCGCTGCGCGACCGAGCAGCGGCCGCCATTAAGTAGGGGAGGTGGGAGGGAGGAGAGGCTGGGAGGCGGGAGCAGGAGAATTCCGGGGGGGGGGGGAATTCCGGGGGGGAATTCCGGGGGGGAGGGGCCGCAGGGGCAGCAGCAGCAAAAGGCAAAAGGAACAGGCAGGCATGAGAAAATAAAAACAGTGGTGGAATTAGAGCGAGACACAGATGGGCACAATAACAGTGGCACAACAGGGAAAAAATTAAGAAAGAAAACGGCTGAGAAAGGTTACGGTGGTTGGAGGCAGTCTGGTCCCAGTTGGAGCGGGCAGCAGGCGCAGGAGCGGGCAGCAGCCTCGAACCTCCCAAGGAGGAGGTCGGGGTCTAGAGGCAAGAGACGGCACAGTGGAGCAGTGGGGAGAGAGTGGACCTAGACCGAGGGTCTTACTAGAATACTACTGGGCCTCTCATCTCCGTTATATTTCGGAATGGGTAGCACGGGAGAGTGAGAATGTTTGGTTCCATATGGCGGCCGACCCATATGGGACCTTGCTTGGCTTTCACGGGAGGCCCGACCGCGCCTCGCTTACATGGCTATACCAACCAAAATTGTACTAGATATTTGGGATAAGCTGGTGTTGTCTAGGAGCCTCACCTCTTTCCCGTCTCCCCACACTCCCATTGCCCGCAATCCACACTTTCTGCCCGCTTTACATCCACAGTCATTTCTGGCGTGGTCAGAAGGGGGATGCCGGACACTCCGGGTCCTTTTCGAGGGGGGACACTTTTAAATCTTTTGAACAATGCAGACGGGACTTCCAACTCTCTGAGGGGGCTAGATTACAATACCTCCAACTTCGACACTGGGTACAGGCATCGTCCTCCACTCAGGGAGCCACCCGCCCTTTCACCCCCTTTGAACGGCTGGTGCGTTCCTTCAATGAATCCAGGGGTCTGATTTCCCGCACATACCAAATCCTTCAACATGCCTCCCGACTTACCCCTCATACATATCCACGATGGCAGTCCGGCGCCTTTGATGAAATTACGCCTAAACAATGGGAACACTTGTGGCGCGACATCCCGAGGGTTTTCCGTAACATTTCTCAGAGGGAATCGGCTTACAAAGTCAATGGTATTACACTCCCCACAAGCTGCACAAAATGTTCCCCAATTCCTCCCCTGTCTGCTGGCGATGTATGTGTGGTACTGTGGACTTTCTTCTCATTTGGTGGCACTGCCCACTATTGACCACATACTAGAAGGAGGTTCTTAGCCACATTAAAAGGGTGATTGGTTATCCTCTACCCAAAACCCCGATCACACTCATCTTGGGCATCAAACCAGCGAACTTACTCGCCATGACGCATAGGGACTGGCACCTAACTCTACACATGCTTGGCGCGGCCAAACAAATAATTGCGTTATACTGTAAGAAGGCTGAAACACCCCCAGTGAACGTCTGGTTCACCCGCCTGTGGCATACCATGGCAATGGAACTGCTCACGGCGCGGCTTCAGCATCGAGACACTAAATTCACGAAAATCTGGCAACCACTGGTTGATTACTTTTGCAAACTCGATCACGCCCATCTCCAACCTCCGAGGCTTTGGGCTCGTCACCTTTTTGAGGACAACATACTCCCCACTGACGCAGATAGACTCTGGGGGCCCAATAGGGACAGTGCTTAACTCCTTCTCTGCATGGCACTGGCCACTTGCGTTGCTAGGTCTTCCCTCGGACCTTTCTCCACACCTGGATCCTCCAGTCACAGGGGTTTTGTTCCTTGATGTGAGACACTCCGCCCACTCCAACTGTAACTCACGCAGCTCCTCTTTCCCTGCGAGTCCCAGCAACTCCTAGCCTCTCCTCACATGTTGGTTGCACTTCTTCTTCCGGTAAATGCCCTTCTGTATATGCCAGACTTACAATGTGCCATTATTTTGTATTTTCTGATTTTGCTTGTTGTGATTCAGGAGCTGTCAATGATGCATCCTTCCCTCTCCTCTCCTTCCCTTGACCTCTCTTTCCTTTTTCTTCTCCTTTTATATTTTCTTCCTTTTCATGATATTTTGATTGTTGCATTGTTTTGATTTGTGTTTTCAATAAAAACAGACTTGGAAGAAAAAAAGCGATAGGTAACTCGGCCCTCCTAATGACTTCTGCAAGGTTCTAAATGCTGTTAACAAGGTATTAGTTCTCCTTTGCATATCAACCTTATGTGGATGAAATGTTCCTTTATCGTCAAATAGTACTCCCAGATATTTGTATGATCTTACTTGTTCTAATTGCGACTTATGGAGGAACCATTTATGCTTATACCTTGACCTTAGATTTTTGTTAACCTCCATGATTTTTGGCTTGGTTTTGTTTATAACCATTCCATTCACTTGTGGATACCTTGATATCCTATTTATCAGGCGTTTCAGCCCAACCTTTGTTTGGCTTAATAGGATAACATCGTCTGCATATAACAGATTATATATCTTATAACTTCTATAAATGAATCAAAAACCTTTTCACATTGCACGCTCATCAGTATATTAAAGTTGTAGATAATGTGTCAGAGTTTGTTTCTCACAGATTTTACCTGAGTTACCTGAGTTAGAAAGGAAATAGATATATAATGTACTATACTAACAATAAGGCAAATGTGTTTTTTTTGCTTTGTGATGGAGTTACCTGTCTTCAAAACAGTACATCACTACCAAATTAACTTTCTAAAATGAGAAATACTTTTCTGAAACCAAAAAATATCATAATATAATGTTAAATAAATAAAATTAACATATGGGACAAGTGACATACAATTTCAAACAGAAGTGCATCCAGATTTTGTTATGTTAATTAGGTTATGCCACTTACCATCAGGCAAAGATGTTTTGAATAAGTTCACACCTGAGATCACTGCCTTCATCCTCAGCACTCTCATCTTATTGACACATCACAACAGCATCACCCTGGGGTTCCCACTGATAGTCAACATCAGGGATGAAGGAGATGTTTTGCAGAAGGACAATGTTGTGCAGATACAACATAACACAGCTATCTTGCAGACCTTCCCCGGAGAGTAGAGGAGGGACCCTATGGTTTTGTACAGGCAACGAACGGAACAGTACCTTGAGTAGCCCAAAAGATGACTCTTTGTTCGTACGTAGGCCTCCGTGAAGCAAGTTGTTGTGTTCCTTAGTGGGGCTAAAAACCAAGATCGACTAGGATAAGCTGAGTCCCCTGAGAAATATAAGGACAAAGGTGTATTAAAATATGTCCGGAACTAATAACTGCACATAACAATTCACACAACAAATCTAAAAAACACAATTACCATCAACATGTGGTATTCCTCCTAAGACATAGAACTCAGTCTTGATGTTGTTCATTGTATCATTATGTGTAGGAAATTGACTTAGTCATTCATACCTCTGATCATAACATTAAGGGCTTGGCTAAGGACAACTGAGAAAGTTGGCAGTGACATTCCATTGGAGTTGCTAATAGGGTACTGAAAGAAGCCAGAAGCACAGAAATGAAAAATGGATGTTATCTTCACAATAGATAGAATGGCTGGCTGGATGTTAAAGTCCTGTAGTATACGGTGACATGGAGAACCTGGCAGTTCAGGCTGGACTGTTCCAATTGGAGCAGGGCCAAGACTAATTTGCAAATGACTGGGTCAAAACTGAGGTGGCACAGTGTGCAAAATAATGATGGACTGGGTTGTGGCTCTGATTAATTACCAGTGGCTGAGATTAACTTGAGAATTCCATCCATCACTTTTTTGTATGATTCTGGATGTTAATATCCAGCAAAATGTTCTGAACGGAACATGCATGCCTTAGGCTTCTATAGTGTCCTGGTACAGCATGTAGCTCTTAATGATGTGCCTTTCCTGTATTGCTGCAAGATCTAGATGTGGTTTGAAGACTCTTTTGGCTTGTTGACATACCCTTCCCCCTCTTTCTTGGACTGGTGGATGGATATATCTGAAACAAATGAGTGAAAGATTTTTCATAGAGTTCAGATAGCGCCCTGCCACTAATATAGCTTGTGGGCCCTAGTTACAAAGAGAACATGCCTTTTAAAATGTTACACATGCTCCACTTCTAAACATCAGGCACCAAGTTGTACCAAATTGTAAAATAATATTAATTAAAACACAGTTTTAAGGCTGTCAACAAGGGTTATTTTGACCGTTTTTCAATCACAATTTTAGGCTATTGTTTTCAGACTACACATCTATGGCCTAAAGCCATGTTTTACAGGCCCACTTTGTGGATAACGCAATAGGTGTTGAACTCCACAGGTGGCATTTAACTGCTGGGTTCTCTGTGTTTTAGTATACCATATCATAGAAATTTGTAGGCAAGGTACTAGGTCAATCATGATTTAATCATGTTTGAAGACTCAAGCACTGGCACATTGCTCCAGTTTAATAAGGATGAAGTGCTCAGAGTTCTAAATTCAGCCTAACAAAATCTTAATATTTCCTGTGAAAAGGATGCAAAGGATTTTACTAGAGGCAGCAATTTAAATAGTAAACGGTTTAAAAGTTTGATCTCTTTGATTTGCCTATATTTAGATTTTGGCATCTGTTATATATAATTGATGTGCCCATATATGTGTTTTTAGCTTCTTTTGGAGCGAGAGAAGGAGATGTTGGCCAAACTTCAGATGAGATGCAGGAGACCCACTGTGATTTGGAAGGTGGAGCAACCGACAGGAAGGGACCCAGTGACACTGAGGGTGATGGGGTTGATCAGGAGGTCTCTACTACATCTGATGTGGAAGCTTCAGATTCAGGCCAGTCCCTTGTGCTGGCAAATGTACCTATGTAAAAGGTTGCAACTGCTTCTGTGTTCTCTAGTACCTTTACTACCATCCCCACCTTCACTCCTGCATCCCAGGAAAAGGGTCAACACCCATCATGTAAATGGGCCAGGGTCTCTGTTACTCCAGGAACTGCTCCTCCTGTCCCCATCCTGCAAGCAGTGGTGTACAGAGCAGGCACAGGATGTCTTTAAGAACCTTTTTGTTGGATAGACAGCATTGTTGTATGGTTATGCCAGTAAGCAACTAGTTCAAGTTACTGACATCCTGGATGGCATGCATTCCGCTCTGTCTGCCGTACAGAGAGGTTCTCTGTCTCTTAGTGCCTCAACTGTCACTAGTGATTCTGGCACATCTGCCCCATCCCACTACCTGATCCAATTCAAACACCCAATCCCATTCCACAGACCAGCACCATTTCTCCTTTCGGCCCTATCTCTCCACCTCCTTCACCCATTCCACCTGACCCATAACCCCCAAAACACCAAAAACTGCCCATTTCTAGAAACCCCCCATGCACTTAAATCTCCTCCCTCTCCCATCACCGTCCCTCCACAGACCAGACTGCAAAAAACAACAAAACATTCCCTTCTGACAAACCTGTCCATACCCCTAAGTCCCATCAATCCACTCACCCACCCTCCACAAACCACCCCAAAAACAGCTAAACCTTCAAATTCCCCAAAATCTTTCCATAGACCACATCTCCACCATTCCTGCCTCCCTCTTTCCCTAGAACAACCACGCCCAGGCCCTCCTAAAAGATCTAACACCCTGCCCCCCCAAACCCAAGATCTAGGTGCCCAGATGACCCTTACTTCCAGGAGGAGGATAGTCCCATGAGGAAGTAATTCATTATAAAGGTGGGGTGAGAAGGCATGAACAAGGTCTTTAGGCACAATTGACTGTGATAGGACACTATTTATTTATAACCCCCCCGAGACTTAGTTTGATATATTTTTTTTAATTCATTACAGTACCCAGAAGATGAAGATTTTTGTTGTCCCTTTTTATTAAAATTAAATTAATTATGCCCTTTTGTGTCTGTTCTTTATTTGAAGATATATTTTGTATTAAACATGTAAAGGTATTTGCAATATGTGATTGCATACTACAATATGTTGCGTAGGTTAAAAATGTACTCAATTTGCAGGTTTTGACATTTACCACATATTGCAATGTGGGAGATGCAGTTCATTACATGTCCCATATGGGTTAAAGGATGTGCTAGTGTTATTGTGAGGGCCTAATATAATTGCCATTCAAAGTGGTAGAGTGTATGACTACATTTAACAACAAAATATTTTACTTGCAAATGTAGTAAAATCTTATGAGGTGGTGCTTCTCATATATTCTATGCCATACATTATGTATGGTAACACCTAGGTTAAGAATATGAGTGCAATTTCTTGCATATGACTGTGTGTGCCAATCTATTGATATAATGTGTTTTACTTTTAGGCATTTCCTGTCAGTGACTCAGTAGTATAAATGTGCACTTGGAATACATTTCTAATTCATTTGATTGCGTAGTGTGTGAAAAGTGTGTAAAATGTGTTGTAGATTAGAGTATCAATAGTGTTGTGGATTATGCTGAAAAATCAAAATGTGAATGGGGATTATTTCTCCTTTATATATAATCAAGAGAGGACTAGCCTAATTTTATGTGATACAGGACTCAGGACTGTATGAAAAAGGAAAAGGAAAAGGAACCGTTTGGTTTCCTTATGAAGCCCTCACCCTCCAACCTAGTTGGTGGCATGCTTCATCATCGGGCCCACCCAGTGACACCGAATGTGTCCTGGGTGTGCTTCAACGCCTGTGTTACAGCGGAGCAGGTATTTTACTGAGTGTGCAGTGAAGGTGATGTGAAAGTGAAAGGTTAAAAGCTATTAAGTGGTCCCAGTACCCAGGGGGTTGTCTTTAATATCTGGGCCTCTGATAGCAGTAAAAGCAAGGCAATGGATGTAGGTGGAGTAATAGTTAGGGACTCCTGCATCCGGTGGGTGGTCTACATGTTTCAGCCAGGCCTTTCTGTAATACTGGCTTTCCTCAGGACCGTAAACTATGTGAAGGTGAGATCTACACTTACAGTGAGTGTGTGATCTAAAATGTGTTGCACGCGCTAAGGTGCCATACGTGCGGGAGGGGGATTCCCTCTCCAAGCATTACTAGACATGCAACATTAATGACAAACGGACATACAATAAAGAGTCTTAGTATGATTTGGTTAAAATCATAATCACATGAGTACACATTTGCCGATAGATACGTGCTAGATAGACGGAAAAAATGCAGCAAAAGGTGAAACCGTAGTGGTGATGCGGTTTAGTGAAATTACCGATATATGCGAAGGAACGTGTGGTGGGCTATGTCGGGTAGGCACACACACATGTAAAAAGTGGACACACTCAATCGGTATCCTTACGCTTGCGATTTGTAGCTAATGCCCCTATAGATGTTTCCGGCAGCGGTACTGACCCTGTAATGAAAAGGCAAGTGGCGCGTGGGCCATTAAAACCTGTGGGGGAAAGAGATTCTTACCCGGTAGTCGAAAGGTCCAAGTGGTCTACTCACGACTTGGTTGATCAGGGCCCTTTTGAAACCTGTTCTGCTGCGGCGGAACTCCGTAGGAACTGGTCCTCGGTAACGCCGGCGCTTAAGTATCCAGTTCGGCGCGATCAGGTGTTTCTCGTGGTTCCAGGGTGAGCGAGTAGCGTCTCTGGAAAGACAACATAGAAAAAAGACTGCACGCATGCGGGCGCAAGGCGTCCGTTGTCATGGTGATCTAGCGTGCACTGGTGAATGTGTGGGAGGTGCAGGGAATGACAGAGAAAGTTAAGATAGAAATACGGAGCGCGCTTAGGTGCAATGGGCTGGGGGGCTCATGTGCAGATCGGCTAGTATGAAAAGTCTGACTCCATGAGCCAAGAGAATACGATTAGTATTAGCCTTAAATACGGAGTGACGTCTAAACCAAGACGCGAGATGTCAAGAGCGCGCTTGGGTGAGGTAGGCAGGGGACTCATATAGAGGTGTATAATGTCTGACTCCATGAACCCGGACAGTAGTAGCCAGGGTTACACGTGGTATGTGGTTGGCTGTGCGGACTGCAGTTGCTCATGGCTCTCATATTAGCCACGGGGTTGGGTTAAACAGACCATGTATAAAGACACTATGATGTGTGGTTTGATTGGTGTATAGATTTCAGATTTTCAGGGTAAACCACGGTATAGAATCATTCAGGCCCTGGTGTTGGGTAGATAAGCGGTAGTTCCACCGTTGTTCTTTTGTTAGTAAAGTTTTTTCATTGTCCCGTTGGTTGTAATCGTATTGTTCGATTACCGTCCAAGTCATGTCATTTGGGGTGTGGCCCAGTTGGAGGTAGTGATCCGTGAGGCGGCTGATATTCTTTCTGCATCTTATTGTACTGCGATGCTCAACTATCCTGGTTCTGACCTTGCGCGTTGTCATGCCTATGTAGCGAAGGCCACATGGACATGTGATGAGATAAACGACATTGGTCGAATTACAATTCGTGTGTTGTAGTTGTGTCCAGGTCTTTCCGGGTTCCAAGTTGAGTGTTTTGGAATGGTGAGTTAGGTGGCACACGCTGCAGCCGTTGCAGGGGTAGTGTCCTGTTACTTTAGGGAGTCCCCAGGCATTCTGGATGGTGTTTGTGGCTGGTTTTTGCGTTGTCTTTGGTCGTGTAGACACCAATTGGTCCTTGAGATTGCTTGCCCGTTTGTAGGCAAAGAGGGGTTCTTCCCATTGTCTGGAGCCTGAATTTATGATGCGCCAGTGTTTTCGGATTATGCTGGAAACCTTGTTGGAGGCCACGTTGTATGTGGTGACGCATGTCATTGGTGGATTTTGAGGTTCTTTGATGACAGTTTCAAGTAGAGCCTCTCTGTTCTGGTTGCGTGCCCTTTTCTTGGTTTTCTCAATGATTTTGCGGGGGTAGCCACGTTCCTGTAGTTTAGAAGCAAGAGCTGCAGACTGTTTTTTGTAATCAGTGAGTTGGCTGCAGTTCCTGCGTATGCGCAGGAATTGCCCAAAGGGTAGATTTTCCCTTAGGGATCTGGGATGAAAGCTGTTGAAGTGTAGCAACGAGTTCCTGGCAGTAGGTTTGTAGTAGGTGTTGGTAGTGAGGGTTCCTGCCTCTGCTGATATATTGAGGTCAAGGAATGCCAGGGTAGTAGTGCTAGATGTGCAAGTGAAACGGAGGTATGGATCACATGCATTGGCCATGTCAAGAATAGTGTCAATGTTTCTAGTGTGCCTTCCCAGATCATGAGGATGTTGTCAATGTAGCGCCGCCACATCTTGATGTTAACTAGATGTGGGTTGGTAGGGGATTTCTCCTTACCTTTTGAAAAAGTTAAAAACAGTTTAGTTATTGAGTGTTTGAATCACATGTTAATATAAAGATGTACACTTAATAAAAATGTACTTTCTTATTCTGAGTAGATTTGTAAGGGTTGAATTAGAAAGGTATCAGGTGAATATTTAATGTAGGTATTGGTAGACCTGTCAGTCTTAGGATGGTCTTCCCCCTTCTGTTTGCAAACAAAGGGCTGCATACTCCGTGCAGTTAGTCTGGAGCCAGGACAGGGGAGGAAGGATATCTGGGGACTTAAAAGGGAAACCTCTACAATCTCCTCCTCCAATTCAAAGGCACAACTAGGTATAAATACTGGACCTAAGACACCACCGCTTCAGTACACTTCTGGACCTGTGGATAATCTGCTGTGCTGCTGTGCTGCTGAAGGACTGCCACTCTGCTTGACTATTGCCTTACTGTGCTGCTGCTTTGCTATACTGACCTGCTGCTTGTTGCCCTCCTGCCTAGGTGAGATGGAGTAGACCTACATGCCTTGAACCCAGAACCCCACAGTGATTTCAAGGGCTGGTTGGCTGGCCTCCTGATCTGAAGCCTCAGGGACATAACAGTCTTCCAACAGCATTGCACCTGGACCCTGCCATCTGTGAGTCTATCCTGCCAAGTGGTGCTACCACAGTCCTGGATCCTTGGAAGTGGGCTTAAGGTACTTTGCCTGCCTCTCTGGCTCCAGCGGAGCCAGCGCACTCCTCTGCTGTGCGGCGCAACTCTGAGCAGAACAACCACATCTTTGCTGCTGCATAGATTGGACCCATAGCAAAACCTTGTATCACCACCACAGACCGCATCACATTCAAAACCGCCGCTATGTGACACATCCTCAGCACAGACCCTCGCATTTCTTGTCGACCGCAGCCTTGATGACGACTCCGCATTGCAGTCTCACAGCTCCTTAGAACCAACGCACTGCCCAGATTGTGCGATGCATCCCCAACAACACACTTCATATTGGTAGCCCTTGTCGACGGGATCTTCAAAGTCAATGCAATAGGACCTTGCATCGCAACCTCGCTGCATCTTGGAACCGACTCATCGCCTTGGCTGAGCGACGTGACTCCAATGCAGATCCTCGCAACGCTCCGCATACCAGGATTGAAGATAATTTGTTCAGTAGGCCTAACTTGGTCTCTGCAGGCAGATTGCACTCCATCGCGGTTGGCCTCTACTTGTGACTTCATGCCGGCCCGGCGCAACCAGATAGCCCCAATTGGTGCCTTACACCTTTTGGCGCTAGTTTTACAAATTACTAAAAACTTGAAAATTGATTATCTCCAGTTCTACTGACTGGATTTTTGTCCTTTTGCTCTTGTTTTATTTATAAAAATTGACTCTGTGGGGCATATTTACAAGCCTTCTGCGCCACCGGAACGTCATTTTTTGTGACGTTGTGGTGGCACACAGGGCTTTACCATATCTACAAGGTCACGTAAAGCCACCCTGCGTGGCTTTTCATGGTCTTGCAGCTATGGAGTAAGGCGAGGCAGCGCAAGTCACTGCCTTGCTGTACTCTGAGTGAAAGAGGCGGTCCATGGGTGTTGCTGTGGGTGTTCCCACTCAACACCCATAGAATTTGACGCTGCCCCAGATTTACAACACAAGGTAAAGCTGGGGCAGCGGCAAAACCTTGCACCTCCCTAGAGCAGGACTAACAAGGGGAAATGTTTACATTTCTACTCATTTTTTCCTTTTTCCATGTGCTGCATTCTGCAGCACACATAGAAAGAGGAAAACACCGCTCATGATTGTTTTTGTGCAGTAAGGTGCCCCTTCCTTCACAAAAACAATTGTGCCAACAACACAGACAACCTTGCACCATGGTGTAAGAGTGCCTACGTTGATGCATGACTGCAAAATATGCACCAGCGCTGGCTGAAAGGGCAGGAATGCACTGTATCTTGTAAATACAGTGGATTCTTGTCCTTTCAATTAGCGTAGGGCAGTGCAGCAAAATGATTTGTGATGCTGCCCTACGCCAATTCCGTGTACATATGCTCCTAGTTTTCTAAATCTGTGGTGGGCTCCTTTTTCACTTTGTTACTGTTTGAAGTGTTGTACAAATACTTTACACATTGCCTCTGAGTTAAGCCTCACTGCCCCTTGCCAAGCTACATGAGGGTTGAGCACAGGTTAATTTTAGGGTTGCTTGTGACTAAACCCAGAGAAGATTTGTGGTTGCTCCTTGAGAAGGGTTTCACCCCCCTGTTATGATATGTTATGTTAGGGGGGTTTTGTACAGCGCTCGTGAACCCAAAGGTGTCTTCTCGCCTCAGGGGAGGATAAGGAAAAAGGCACGCTAGGTACAAGTATGGACCTTGATGTTAAAAGAGCCATGTTACTTTCCTAAATTGTAAGAGGGATTGGGAGTCTTTTAGTTCTAACGGAAGAGAGTTCCACAGTCTAGTCATACAGGTCACAAAAAGTTTGCCAACCCATCGGGCTCGTTTGAACTTAGGTACTTCGACATTCATTGCTCCAGAAGAGCATAATGGTCTAAAAGGTGTGTACCAGTGGAAATGTTTAAGAGCCATTGGGCCAGTATCGTGAAGTGCCTTAAAGGCAATGCATAATGCTTTGAATGTGAACCTTTTTTTTACAGACAGCCGGTGTAAGTTAATCAGTGCTGTGGATTGAAATTTGGGGAGATTGAAGACGAGACAAGCAGCTGCATTTTGGAGGGTCTGGAGTTTGAATAAAATTTTTTGTTGTAGGCCAATGTATAGTCCATTACAATAGTCTAGTTTGGTCAGAATTAGAACAGACATGACCGATTTTTGTAAGTTAGGGGAATATAGGGTAGGATTTTTCTCAGAGTTTTCAAAAGAAAGAAACCCGAAGATGCAATTTGGTTGATCTGGTTTTCAAAAGTCAGTTTTTTAATCAAAGACGACATTCAGATTCTTAACCTTTTCTACTGGGGCTAAAATAGTGCCCATATTTGGTGGCCACCATGCTGGGGACCTGAAATCAGTATTTTTTCCAAAGAGTAATATCTCGGTCTTGCCAGAGTTTAATCTCAAGCAGTTTTCTGCTATCCAAATTCAGATTTTTTTTCCATACCGAGGTAGAATTGTGCGACTGTGTGTCCAGGGTTTCCTGCGACTGACACGACAATTTACATGTCGTCAGTGTAGAAGACAACAGAGAAACCAAACATCTTGATGAGTTTTACCAGGGGGGCAATATAAAGATTAAATGGAGTAGGGCTCAGTGACGCTCCTTGAGGGAATCCAGAGGGAGAACTCCAAGAGGTGGATGAGAAATTTTCTAAGGTGATATATTGCCCTCTATCAGCTAAGAATGATGTAAGTAGGGAGAGGGCTTTATCCCAAACGCCAATCTCAAAAAGGCACTTAGCAGAATGTTGTGATTAACAGTAGCAAATGCCGCAGAGAGATCCTATAATATCAGTGCTGCATTTTCTCCTCTGTGTACTATAGATCTGATGCTTTCTGCTGCAATTATGAGAGCCTATTTGGTGCTGTGTTTGCTCCGGAATCCAAATTGCGAGTCATCTAAAATTTTGTTTTCCTTTATGTAGGTGGATAGTTGCTGATTAAGAAGTTTGCCTAGTATTTTGGCTGGCAAAGGTAGTCATGCTATGGGACGATAGTTTGAGGGATCTGATGCTGGGAGGTTTGCCTTCTTTGTAAGGGGTAGTATTGCTGCTTTCTTCTAAAGTTTGGGTAAAGAACCTGTTTGTATGATTTCATTGAAAATGAATGTGAGATGTTCAGTAGCGAGATGTAACACTTTGAGTGGACATAGGTCTTCCGGAGAGCCTGATTTTGTATTAGCAAGGAGGGTCCTAACTTGTTCTTGGGTTATACGTAAGAAGTTAGGAAAACAGCATTCAGTGATGGTTTCTGGGTGGGGCTTTTGACAGCTAGATAATTTGCGAACGTTAGTGGTAACAGTGGAAAAAAACATTGAGTACTTTTGATTGAAAAGTCTTTGCCAGCTCATTACAAAAGTGTTGACTGGCATTGATCAGCTTGTTTTGAGTTGTGTTTGATAAGGCTTTAACCGTTCTCAACAGTTCCTTGGTTGAGTCTTTAACTAATTCAATTCTCTCTGAGAAATAGGCAGATTTATTTGCAAAAATCATTGATTTATCATTTTTGAGCACTTGCTTATATTTGACTTTAACCAACAACCCAATTTTTATAGGTATGTATTGTTAGACATGCAGCCAAACAGCAAGAGTGTATACAATTGTGTTAGATGTGGTTTGGGGATAATTAACTATATTTTTTCAGCATTGAAAATAACATATTGCATTTTAAATAACTTTTTTGAACTTTCAAATACCTCTAGTGGTTTGTGGTGTTTCTCATCTAGGACTGCCATGTGCAGGCCACGCCTTTGTAGCAACAGCAGCATGTTGTTGAGGTAGGTTTAGAGGTTGTTGTGGGCAGGGTTTGGCTATTTATGCTCTTCCCTTCGATGGAGATTATACTCTAAATAGGGCGGATAGAGAAGTGTGTCTCTGTAGCTCCATCCATCATGTTTAGGTTATAATGCTTTTGACAGAGGGATTAAATGTGGTGGAGATTGAGGACAGTTGGCCCACTTTCGTTCGTCAGTCATACAGTGGCGTAACAAAACTTGAGGAGGCCCCCTCGCAAAGTGCATGGAGGGGGCCCCCCCACGATCCCGATGTAGTCAAGAGCTCGCAGGCCTGATTGTGCACTGTGCCGGAGGGGTCCCATGTAGCTCGGGGGCCCCCTTGCACCGCGGGGGCTGTGGGGGGTAGTGGTATGCCACTGCAGCCATATTGCAAATCAGATGAATGTACTTTTATGGCAGCAGACAGGTAAACAGACAGCATGTCTGCATCCGCCAAACTCTAAATCAGATTCTTAATTCTATCAACCAGTGCTTTTTGCACAAATTTAATAATGTTGGAAAATTAATGTTGATATGTGTTATTGCATGGCAAGTGTATTTTTCCAGACATGACTGGGGTCAATAGATGTTCACAAGTTAGTAGTGTCTCATTTGCAGGTGCAACATGAAACATGGCTGTAATAAATTGAGTATCACATAAGGATATGTTTAGTCCATTCACATGGTAATGTTTAGCTATTGAATCATGTAATGGGCACCGACAAGTCCCAGGGAAGTGGATGGTTCTGTAGCTTAGCATGTGGGTCTATGTGTAAGTCCCATCATGAGCTGATATTGAACAACACACAGTATGCTAGGTGTAGTTTGTACATTACTTCTGGGGAGTACACAAGCACTTCTTGTGATCAAGGGTTGTGACAGAGTATAGATGCTCAATGTGTGCTGAATGATTGCCTCAACACAATATGTGTGCTTTGTTACACCTTTGTTGCAGCACAGTGGTTGGGCGCCTAGTAAGGGGAGAGGGCATGCAGAGAGAAGTCATATGAAGAATAACCTACAACACAGGCATAGGTTAAAGGGTTGCAGTTACCACCCGGTACAATAAGTTTACAATAAGTTTCATCCCTAAGATACATGCATTCAGATGCTTAATTAGGAGATTGTTAATGGTAAGGCAAATGGTGTGTAACGTTCACCACAGTACAGTGTCATGTCCTTGGTGTACATGTAATCCCAGTGTGACTCTGTAGTACATACCTAGCAATCACACATCTGTAACCTCTGGCTCCCAACTAACATGCAGTCATCAACTAGCATAAGATAAATCTGTCATTTGTGAAACTAGGAAGGCAACAGATCGACGCAAGAGGTGGCCACTGGCATCACAGAAAGTTTGCACTTTGATGTTGAGCCAGTGATGCCAACTGCAGTAATAGTGAGCCCTACTATACCATTATGGATGAAGTACAACATGTGTGCTACCAATGTTTATGCATGTTGCATTCATGTCAAAAGTGGATGTGTCTCTTGTTTCATTTCCCCTTGTCTAAACTTTCTTTTGTTTTAGTAGTGCTATTACCTTGCTGCTTTGATTTCGGTGTGATTCTCTTGCAGTTCCTCTGAGTGGCTACTGTGGCGGAAGACTTACTGCAAGGCCTGCCTGGAGTGAACTTGTTTTACCCACAGAAATACTTGAGAAAATGTGGGCTTAACTTTTGGGAAATAGGATTGATTACACATTTGTGGGTGTATCAGTAGTTTTGAAATTTCCCAACCTGTTCATCTCCGTTTTTCTCTTGCTACCCAATTTGGAGAATATAGTCCCCACTTTTCCTGGATGATCCCATATGAGCACTGTTGGACTTGGCCCATTTTGCAGGGTCATCCCAGGACTTTTTACCTTCCTCCTGTATTTTGTCTGACCTGCTGTTGGTGATTTTATGACTCTGGGCACCTTACCACTGCTAATCAGTGCTAAAGTGCATAAGCTCTCCCTTTGTAAATTACTGTTATGGATTGGTGTTTCCATGATTGGCTATTTGATTTACTAGTCAGTCCCTAGTACAGTGCACTGTGTGTGCCCGGGGCCTGTAAATCAAATGCTGCTCGTGGGCTGCAGCACTGATTGCGCCACCCACAGAAGCAGCCTGTAAAATGTGACTCTGGCCTGCCATTGCAGAGCCTGTGAGCAGTCTAGTGCTGCCATGTCAACTTGGCAAGTGCACCCACTTGCCAGGCCCTAACCTTCCCTTTTCTTATATGTCAGTCACCCCTAAGGTAGGCCCAAGGTACCCCTGTGGGTAGGGTGCAGTGTATGTGAAAGGTAGGACATGCCCTGGTGTGTGTGTGGCATGTCCTGATAGTGAATTACTGCCAATGTCGCTTTTCACTATTGCAAGGCTACCTGTTCCCATAGGACAGAATGGGGAGTTTGTTTATAACATCTTATAAACATAACTGGCCCTGGGAGCAAGGTAGGAAAATAAAGTTTAGTATGCCTGAATTCAGAATATTAAAATGCATCTTTTAGTGAGGGTGATTTTTACATTCTGTGTTTGAAAATACCACTTTTAGAAAGTAGGTATTTTCTTGCCTAACCATCCTGTGTGCCTCTGCTAGGTTTGTGTATTGCATGTCTGGCTTTTGGATGACAGGGGATGGAGAGGGCAGTGGCTCCAGAGAGCCTGATGAGTCAGGGCTGGGCGGAATAGGCCTGGGCTGCATTTAGAGTAGGGGGAGAAGATTTCCTTTCACCTGAATGGGCCTGGTCTGCCTTCCACAATGCTGTCTCCACCTCCTGCCAGGAAGCTGCACCAGGGAGGACAGAGCTGGTTTTGGCTGGGTTCAGACACGCTCTGCCTTCAAAGAACAAAGGAGCTGTGGGTTTAAAAAGAGGGGCCCAGACTTTCAGATCACTTCTGGGAATCAAGAGGAACCTTTGCCAAGGAGAAGAGCCGGAGAAGCTGAGAAGGAATACTGCCCCTGTGCTGTTTGCTGTCTGGGGTTGGCCTGCAGTGGCTACTTGCTGCCAAGGAAAGGAGAAAAGGACTTTGCTGTTTGCTTTGACACCTGCTTTAGGAAAAGATCTCCAAGGGCTTGAAATTAAGCTTGCCTTCTGTGCTGAAGTCTCAGGGACACAAAGACTTCACTTCTTCTATCTCTCTGCATCTGAACCTGCTGTTTCAGCTGCCACAGAAGGAAATTGCAACACCGACGCACGACACCGTAACCTGCACCGAAGCCGCGGGCACCGCTTGTGAAGAGCACGACACACCGCCACGACTTGCAACATAGGCAATACGCCTGCTGACGCCGTGCCGCATCGACTCCGAAGCTGTCACCAAGGCTTCTGCCTGCACCGGAGCCGAGGACACCGCTCGTGACGTCCACGATGCAAAGTCCCAGCTCTCACCGCAGCCCCGAATTCCCCGACGCTGGTGCTTCATCAACACGGAGCCGATACTCGACGTGGGTGACTCCTGAATCCATTGACACTGCACCGTCGTAAGGAACTGACGCCTCGCTGCCACCATGATGTCACCTCCCCGACACAGTAAGGAACCGATGTCTCACCTCCCCTGAACTGCAGTAAAGAACTGAGGCTTCAGCTCCCCTGGTGTCGTAAAGGAACCGATGCCGCTCGGCGCCAACGAAGCATAACCTCCCCGATGCCGTGCACCGTCTTTGCTTTCATCAATTCCAAGGTACTGTTCTTTGGGGGTCTGGTTGACTCCGCGCCCGACGCCGCGCACCTCGCGGTCGGTGCCGTACTTTGAGATTTTTATCTGTCACAACGTCGTAATAACTCTAGGTGTTTTTTTTGTTGCTACAAACTTTAATTAAGTGAATAACTTATTTTTGAGGATATCTTGATAACTATATTGTGCATTTTTGTCATTTGGTCTTGTTTTGGTTTAGATAAAGATTACTTATTTTTCTAAATGGGTGTGGTGTCCATTTGTAGTGTTTTTACTGTATTACTGTATGTGTTCACAAATGCTTTACACACTGCCTCTGAGATAAGCCTGTCTGCTCATGCCAAGCTACCAAAGGGGTGAGCAGGGGTTATTTTAGAAGTGTATCCCCCTTACCCTGACTAGAAGCAAGGGCCCCTATTTGGACAAAGGTACCTACCTCTGCCAATTAGAGACCCCCATTTCTAACATTGGTGGTCAGCGGTGAGGATCTGGACTTGCATTTGTGTCTTACATACAGTGATTGGTGTACACTACTAGTATAGTGCAGAGCATTACGCAACCACATACTGTTTTTTCTGTTTTCTGGTGTCCTCCTGGAAGTATTTTCTGATACTAGGACTCTGATTAGTTGTTGCAAAATGGAACTTGACTTCTGGCACATGTACATCTACACATTGAAGGAGCTACGTGTGTTCTGTAAGGAAAGAGGGCTGCCTATGAAGAGAAGGTCCAGGGAGGATCTAGAGGCATCCCTATTTCATTATGAGTTACCCCGCTGGGGCCAACACTACCAGTGGAGTCTGAGGAGGAGGAGGACTTCCCTGAAAGTGAGGGAGAAACAGAAGAAGTTGGCTGGCTTCTAGCTTGTGAGCAGAGGCTGAGAGAGCTTGATGAGGAGCTCAAGAGGGATGAGGCCAAGAGGGCCTTAACCCAAGAAGAAGAAATGTGTGTAGCTCAGGAAGTAAGGTTAGCTGGGTTTGAGGTGGAGTCCATCTCAGATGGTGGCAGCAAAATCGTGTTATCTAGTGCTGAGGGAGCAGTACACACACCCAGAGATGTGGCGCCTGACTTAAAGGAGGGGGTTAACATACACCAGGGGGTTCGACGATATGAGGTAGCTCCAGTGGTGCGCAGTGTCCCTGAGGTGGAATGGGGAACTGGCACAGGGGTTCATAGTCCTAGTGGTGGGAGGGACACTCTACTGACTCTAGATGAGAGGTGCAGGGAGAGGGGTTCCCCCATGGTAGAAGTCCTGGTGTGTGAGTCTGGAGACCGCCCAGAAGAGTGTGGGTTGAGTGACAGAGACAGTCAGACACTGTCTTGCCAATCTCAGGAGAGTGGTGTGGGGTACGTGTGAAAGGCACTGGATGGTAAGGCAAAGGATAGCTTGGTTAAAACCTGTGAGGGCCTGTATTATTCAATTGGTGGAGAGCATATTTTAAGTCCCTGTTTTCCAGAGCTATACCAATGCCTGGTGGCGTGTGAGTTCTCTGACCCCAGGGAGCTCACACTGGAGGCAGACCTTTTGGTGGATTCCAGAGGGTCTATAGAGGCATCTGGTGGTGATCCGAATGGAGGAGGCTCAGGTATTTCCCAACCAAGAGTGGTGGGAAAGGTTCTTAGTAGCCCAGATAGGTACCGATGTAGTGGGAGGGGTGTAGGGACTCATGTCCTGTCTCCGCGGAGAAGGAGTGAGAATGGGATGCGTCCCAAGGTACCCGAAACCCAGTTTCAGGGCATGGAGGGTTCCCTAAGGGAACACCAGGTGGGGAGCCTAGGCTGGACTGGTAGGTCATCCATTGAGGGGGATCTCCTAATGTTAGGAGAACTGGGAGCGTCTGTAAGCAGAGCTCCACCAGTTCTGGTGTTGGGCGGTGCTGCTCCTGAGTGGAGGTTGCAGAAGTCCAGATGGAGGGGTGAGAGGGGGATGCGGTCCCCAGTGGGAGAACCAGTGGGTCAGGGGCCAGCCTTAAGGGCTGAACCTTCTAGGAGTGACCATGGTGACACCACTTCTGTTTTGGGGGATCTTCACACACTGTCAGATGGGCAGGGGTCAGGAGATCAGCACCAGGCAGACTGTCAGGCAACACATGAGATATGTGTTACCCTTGGCGGGCATGCGTGCTCCCCAGGAAGTCCTGGTGTGCCAGGCAGGTGCTCAGCCGCAGGGGGTAGTCCCTGGTTTGGGAGGCCAGGTTCAGGAGGTTATGCCTGACCTGAGGGAGAGGACATCTGTAAGCAGTGTCCCTACCGTTTTGTCTTCTCGGGGCACCGCTCCAGGTGGGAGGGTGCAGGACTCCAGTAAGGTGGGTGGGGAGAGGGCAGCCTCACCCTGACTTTTGCCCAGTCCAAGGGTACAGACCCTAAGCTGGAATCCCAGTTGCAGGATAGAACCCCTGAACTGGTTAGCGAATTGTGCAAGACACCTGCCACAGGTGCCTGGACAATTCTGGAAGGGGGAACCGCTCCAGGTGGGAGGGTGCAGAGCCCCAAGGAGGAGGACTGGGTGTGGGAACGCCCACCCCAGTCTCCTGTCCAGCTGCCGGGTACAGGCTCAGAGCTGGTGGGTCAGTGTCAGGATGTCATAACTGACCTGACAGGAGGGAGAGTGGACAAAGGGTGCCAGGCACCTGGGGCTACTGCCCCCGCTCTCTGACGCCACAAAGGTTTGAGAGCCCTGAGAGGCATAAGGCCTGGGTCTCATCACTGACAACTGTCAGTAGCCACTGTGGCTTGCTGTCCTGGTGGACAGACTGGCCCCTGGGGGGGACAGGAGTTACACCCCGGGGGTGGACAGGGCCACACCACTGTGTTGGCCATGTGGGTACTGTCTGTCTGTTGGGACACACCTGTGAGCAAGCTAAGGTTAGGTGCTTCACGGATGGTGTCCACAGGTGAGGAGAAGGGTTCCCCATGGGTTAGCTTAGTGGGCCCTGAGAGTATGGACAGAGGGATCCAAATGTGTTCAGATTGGCGTAGAACTGGAGTATGCCCCTGCAGTTGCGGGCCAGGGTCCATGTTCTATCGCCCCAAGCAGGGAAGCCCATCAAGGTATTGATTAGTCTACCCTGGCTTTAGGCTGGAAGGGGTTCGTGTTGGACATGGCCCTTTTTGCAGGGTTATCCCAGGACTTTTTGCCTTCCTCCTGTATTTTTTCTGAACTGTTGTTGGTGGTTTTATGACTCTGGGCACTTTACCACTGCTAATCAGTGCTAAAGTGCATAAGCTCTCCCTTTGTAAATTACTGTTATGGATTGGTGTTTCCATGATTGGCTATTTGATTTACTAGTCAGTCTCTAGTACAGTGCACCATTGTTATGTTCCATATAGGTACCCTAATATAGGCTCAGGTAGTCACCTAACCCTTCACCTATATTCTCCCTACCATTGCACTACATAACGATTCTTAGTACAGACCTTTTACCTAGTTACGGTGATGTCCAAAGATGACATGGGGTTTTCTCCGAAAAGCTTAAGCCTCATTCATTATGCATGAGTATTCTTTGAATCACAGCAGGACAGTAGGCCTATCATTTCCTGCATAAAAACTATGCATAGGGGTAATTCCTTCCGTCATCCCAGTCCGACATGAAACAGCAAGGTATATCCCCAGGGGGTACCACTTTGGGTATATATACATCCTCTCTTGCTGAGATAGTAAGAGGAGAAAAGGACTTCCATGCCGACACACTGACGTGAGACGCTGAGGCTCCTGCAGGCAGACACTCTAGCTCGCAGTGGTCTGACATCCCTTGAGGGGTGTCCATCTCAAGACCAAGACGGGGTCCCACAGTCTCCCACTTCAGGTAATGGGGTTTTTAAATGTTCAGCTGGGTACTTTCTTGCCAAGTGTTGCTGCACTTTGTTGTCTTCTTTTGCTACTGTACCGAGAACTACTATCAAGTTGGCCCACTGTTAGACCTAGAACCTTGGTGCGGTTTCTCCCTAACCTTTTGCTTTCAGACCTCCTGCTTTTGATAACTTCCTTTTTTCTGGCCTTAGGACTCTGCACACTTTACCACTGCTAACCAGTGCTAAAGTGCTTGTTCCCGCTGCTCAAAACATGGTAACATTGGCTTATACCTAATTGGCATATTTTATTTACTTGTAAGTCCCTAGTGGAGTGCACTATTTGGGCCCAGGGCCTGTAAAGTAAATGCTACTAGCAGGTCTGCAGTACTGAATGTGCCACCCGCTTGGGTAGTCCTTTTACTATGTCTCAGGCCTGGCATTGCAGAGTCTGTGTGCACAGTTTAAAATGCTATTTCAACTTGGCAAAATAAAAAAAAATTCCAGGCCCAAACCTTCCTTTTTAATACACATAGGTCACCCCTAATGTAGGCCCTGGACGAATCACTGACATAATATCGATGACAAAAATATAGATGTCAAAAATATCGATAGTCAAAATATCGACATCCTATATTTAAAATGTAAATGACAAAAATATCGAGAAAAAAAATATAGATGTAAAAAATATCGAAGTCCAAAATATCGTTTTTAAAAAAAATAAAAAATAATGTTAAAACACATATTATAAAATTACCTAAAAAAATAATTACTTAGATATAATAAACATTAAAAAAAATATAATAAACAAATTTAATTTAACAAAATTTAAACATAGATATATAAAATTAAATATATAAATGTATAGGGGCACATTACGATGGCGGGCGGAAGCACCACCGCCGTGCTGGCGGATGCAAAAACCACCAGTTACCGCCGGCACGCAGCAGTCCACACGCCCGTCCAATTACGATGCGAAAAGTAGGCCAAACACCGCCGGCAAGCCAGCAACACCGTCCGCCATCAAAGTGCGCCCGTACATGTAGCGGCGCAGCCCAACTGACACACACCGTCCGACGAAACACGTCCCGCCCGGCGCATAAATTACGATGCCGCAAACAAACGGCTCCCACGGCCAAGAGATACCGTACGACAAACCGAAGCGGTAACACGGATGCCGAGCACGGACAACGAAGAAGCGGCTCCCCGAGCATGAATCCAGCACTGCAGGCCCTCCCCATGCTTCTGCTGATGCACCACCAAGGACGCAAGCGTACCGCGGAGGCGCAGGTAGGCACACACACAACAAGTGCACGCAAACAGCGCACACAGTGCAAGGGCGGAAAAAGCGGACAACCCCCACCAGCGCGTGTACACTACACATCCACCATCGCATCCACATATGACACACAGGCCAAATCGTAACATCGCAGAACACATGTGTACACACCACCTGGGACTAGTAACCAACCACCCTGTCACGGCCCCAAAGCGCCGATGACGCCGCCACACATGCGCACAACGCAGAGGCCAACCGCAGCGCCATGCATGCGTCGCACACAGACACAGGGACACAACCAAGCAGCACACACATCAGCCCCACCCCGAACGCACATGACACGTGACAGGCCGGCCACAGACATGTCCCCAACGCCCACTTCACGGACAACACCCAACGCCACACAACCGACGCACACATGTCAGTGAAGACACGCAACAGCAGGACACACCCCAGTGTAACAAACATGGCGTAGCACACAGCGGCGGCAACACCAACTAGGAGAAGCAGGGCCCCTTCGGGAAGAGGAACGCCAGTACCACACAGAAACACCCATACCACCCTGCACATATGAACAAGACATATAAAACGGAACACCAAAGAGCCCGGGGACCGACAACAGGTGGCCCAAGAATAACATTCACACACAAGGCCCAACGCAGAGCGGAAAGGCAGCCTGCCGCCCACACAAGGGAGAGCAGACAGCACTGAATGACCTTCCATTCCAACTCCGAAACCACAGCCCTACGACAGAAGCCGGTGAATACAGCCATTGTCCAAGAATAGACCAACACAGGCATGCCGAGGAGACCGACCACAGGGCAGATAGCGCATATCACAGAAGCACACAACGGACGGGGAAGAAAGAAGAAAACACTCCCCCATGTCGGCCACATGCAAGTTAATTGGAAGGAGTCACACAGCACTGACCTTGAACTGTCTGAGAAGCATGTGGGAAGAGGGCCCGTGTCCTTCAAACAAGCCAACAGAACACAAGTCCTGTCTCCCTACGACTACACAGAGCTCACAGCAACCCCGGAGCGTGCACATTGCAGACTGCACACACAGCCGGAGCACGCCACCTCAACGAACCGCTGCGAAATGGCAACCGCAACACACCTACCCAACTACGCCGAACAGCTCAAGCTGTACAAAACCAACCTGTGCCATACATTGGGATGCGATCTCCTGTCCCTGCTGAACGTAAGTTACCGACTGACTTACCGCATCACATTGTTCAGCTGCGTCATGCCCGTCTTCTACTGTCGGAGGTGTCCCTACCAGCATCCCGTCGAGATATGCCTCTCCAACCCGGCATGTCTGAAGGCGGACCTGCTACCACTACTCCTCCCTCTGGACGCACACGACAGGGCCTGCTCTGCCTATGGGGGCATGGCGTATGTGGCCAACATCGCACCCGCACTGAAATGGGACCACTGTGCCTCCACACGACGGATCATCGAGAACAGCTACATCGAATGTCACCCAGCATGCCCCATCATGGTCCTCCAAGGGACAACTTACGAACAACACCTTGACAGCCACCATCCGCTACATTGGCTGGCAAACATGTACACCACCAATGACATGGAAGCCCTGCTGGACGGCATCGCATACCTGACAACCTGTAAATACGTCGGACCACAACGCAGGTTCCCGAGTGACCTATGATGTCCAACCCCGCACCCATGCTTAGCTTCCACACGGACTGGCCAGTCACCACCACAACAGCCATACCAAACGACCGGCAACTGTAACCACACCATCAACGACATCGCCATGACATCGGATATGACCGGGACATGCACACTGTTCCCCATCACATCCAGGAACACTGCATGCATCGTGGGAGGCAGTGGCATGGGCTCTGTGTATCGCACCCACATGGACGGAACTGCACGAACAACCAGGACACGACATGGATCCAGCGCACATGGACACACACACCGCTCAGAGGACATGAATAGGTCGCCTGGAGTCTGTGGGTGCTGCACCCCTCCCACCCCCGCCCGGGAATCCCATACCAGGAACTTTGCATGGACGACAAGTGCATACAACAACAACACGACCCCAGTGACTGTGACATGTCCAGTAACCACCACAGTGCAACAACAAGTGGCACGCCGCTGCATGCACGCAAGCACATGCCCTGATGTCAACTCACATGCACGCGTGCATGAGGAACAACCGCAGCAAACCTGTCACATGGAACTGAGATGGACTGTGCCCATGATGCCAAGCGGTCTGGTAGGCTACATGTATACCGTCTGTGTCAAAGTCCGCAGCTCCGCAGCTATACGTAAATGTACATTAGCACAGCCTTGGCCAAGCAGATGTCACTCTGAAGCCCACATCCCACATGCAACAGCCAATCACATGTAACCCCACACCCTATCCCATTTGCAATCATGCTCAGTATATCCTCAACATGTATTCCGCTGCCAGTAGTGTCCACTATACTGCATCACAGAGGACAGAAGACTCAATATAATGTTTGAAACCAAAACTGTCTCCGCTGACTCATTTCACAAGTACGAATGAGAGAGGATGAGAGTATGTGAAGTACACGGCAGTCGTGACATGACCATGTAGTCCACTGGTATTGGATGTCAACGCAAATGAGTAGCACCACTGTGGAAGACACACATGTGTCGTGTGAAGTCGTATGGACGCAGTGCTCAGGTGGGTGGGTGCGACGGGTAGATGCGCACATGCCAAGTTGGAGCACGCCGTGTTGGGAGGGGTCATGAACAGTACACCACCGCTTCCCTGGGCATTGTGAGAGGACACCTGTCGGGGGAGTGAACACGTGTGTGCACAGCAGCCGGGCACACGTACAAAGCGGTACCAGGCGCACCTCAGCCCACCCTCTGTGGACAAGCTGGATCCTGTTGTGCGCCCGCCATGCCCCTTGACAAGGCACACACAGCCCCAGTCGACCAGGTGTAACCCCAACATAGTCAATCCGCACAGGCGATACAGGGCACGGGATGGCAGTGGAGCATGGTGTGTGAGAGGTCTCCTCGCGCTCCTCCTGGTCATATCACGCAGGCAATAGAACCTCAACGTCTAGCATGGCACAAGTCACATGGAAGTGTAGGGGGACGCACCACAGCACGAGCAGCACTGACGTCACGGGAGGTGGCTCGCACCATCCCATCCATTGCCCATCATACCAACCACGCCACATGCCATTGCGACTAAGTGCAAGCGCGTGCGCCACCACCCCGAGCCCTCCCCAGAGAGGCCAAAGAGTGAATGTGTGGGCCATCAGCCACAGACGGACGCGGCCTGGCCGCAGGGCAGCCACAGCCACTGGGTGTCGCAGGTGGCGGATCCGGAAGGCGAAGACTGTGATGCATAGTCCATGCAGGCCGGGTCTCCATTTGGGGCACCACGCAGGTGGACGGCGTCCCACAACACATCATACCCTGAGACAGCCCACTCGTGCAACTGGACCCACACATACACTCCTTGCCCTCTCTGGTGCGAGCTTGGGGCTGCCTGTGCAAGCGCTAGCCTCGCAGGTGAGCATGCATATTGGGGGAGCGAGGGAGGACATGAGGGCTGGGGCGAAGATGACTGTATCACTGTCAGTTAGTACAAGGGATGACCCAGATGTGGAAAGGAAGAGACGTGTCCCGTGTGTACTGCAACTAGTCGCCAATCCAACTACCCCCATGTCCGGAATGTAAGCCCGCACCTAGGCCCGCCCATCCGCCACATTGAACATACCACCAGCACGACAACCTTCCCATTCGAAACACTGACTGGGGGTGGCGACCAGTGTACAATCATGTGTAGCCTACCCACGCGTACATGTGGGCCCTCCATGATCCATGTCACCTGCGGCAAAGTCATGACATGCGCAATGAGGGAAGTGAGGAGAGCTGCCCGCCCCACGCGCAGAAGGTGCATCAGCTCCACAGACCCAGCAGCGAGTCCAGCAGGGGTCACATGTGCAGGGGCAGCTGTGCCTGGTGTGAAGGCACATGCATATAGACAGCACATCGACCAATGTGTAGTCTGCCCACATCTACAGTCCATCATCATGCGGACATAGGAATTGAACACAGGGCAACACATCTCAGTGGGTGCACCCACCGTGACCAACAATGCGCAATCATCGACGTACCCGCCCTGTGCATGGCCCCCACCCAACGGAGGCACATCCAGTGCCACCATCCCACACACACAAGCCTTCCACGGAACATGCTGTGTCCAATGGTCAGTACAGAGTCAGCGCCCATCTGGTGGATCCTGAACAGGAGACACATGCACACACATGCCAGCTCCCACTATGTACGACTGCCACCTGGCACGTGCAATGTAACCTCTCACCTGTGACGTGTGACTGCAAGCACACAGCCGTCTTGGCATGGGGCTGTCAATGTGGACACCTGTCAATGTTTCGGGAGGTGTGATCCGTACAGTGCTGTACATAGGGTGCAGTGCTGACACCTACTACTGTCTCATATCCCTCGTGCCACAGGTCCCACTTGTTTTGGCCGCTCAGCCTGTACCCACATCGTCGTCGTCGTGTGCCATACTCATCCAGCCGCGGAAGCAGTTCCATGCTCAGCAGACATTCATGTTGCCGTGGCGTTGCCGCTTGACGGATATGCAGTCAGTCCCCATCAGCACGCCCCGCAAGTCATTGGGGCCTAGATCCCCATGTGCATGCACATGGCAGTGGTTTGTATCACTAGCCATTGCCATTGTTGGGAGACCTGTGTAAGTGTATTGTGGCCGTGCCATCCCAGCTTGACAGCTGGGCTGTGGCTCATGTGCTTGCTCAGTCATGTCAGTGATGTGTATGCGAAATTGCTATGTGTCGTGTTGCATTGACATGTGTCCTCTGCCATTGTCCCTAGGCGGAGACCGAACATTGACCGCCCATACCAATTGCTGGCGGACATGGACGATACAGAGGTTATTAGGAAGTTTCGGCTGGACAGGCCAACCCTGCATCGACTGTGTGCCATGTTAGAACCCCATCTCCGTCCCCGCAGGGTGTATCCGACTGCTGTCACCCCCACGGCTAAGGTGATGGCCGCCATGCATTTCTTCGCCACTGGGTCATTCCAGCACACAGTGGGCAGTGGAGGAGGGATGTCCCAGCCCATGTTCAGCAAGGTGCTGAGGGATGTACTGGCAGCCATGATGCTGTACCGGAACAGGTACATCCGCTTCCCCAGGGCTCGTGAATTGGCGGCAGTGAAGGGTGCATTCTATGCCCTTGGCAGAATCCCACACGTCGTTGGAGCCATTGACTGCACACATGTCGGCCTTGTTCCACCACAGGCCACTGAGCACCTGTACCGCAACAGGAAGCACACGCACTCCCTGAATGTGCAAGTGGTGTGCCTTGCGGACATGGTGATCACCCACGTGTGTGCAAAGTTCCCAGGCTCGGCCCATGACGCACACATAATGCGCAACAGCATCTTGCCACGACTGATGTCCAATATGCAACAGGATCGTGCCTGTATTGTCGGTGAGTATGTGGAGTGGTGTAGCGTGCTGGCTGTGCGATGCTGTCCCCTGTCCAGTTGGATTAGCAACGGTTCTCTGTGTCCCTCACACCCAGGTGACTCTGCGTATCCGAATGGGGCATGGCTGCTCAGTCCATTGAGGAATCCTCGCACCCCAGCAGACGATCGCTACAATGAGGCACATGGGAGGACCAGACGTGTGGTCGAGCGTACCTTTGGCCTCCTCAAGTCCAGGTTCAGGTGCCTGGACCGCACCGAGGGTGCGCTGGCGTACTCCCCACAGAAGGTGTGCCGGATAGTGGTGGCGTGCTGCATGCTGCACAATCTGGCCATTCGGAAGCAGATCCCCCTCATCGTGGATGACGGAGATCAACCAGGGCCCCAGCCCGCAGACCAGGACAGCTCGAGTGAGGAGGACAGCGGAGAGGAGGAAGCTGGTAATGTGCGGCAGCAGCTCATCGCCCGCTACTTCACTTGACGGTGAGTGTCCATGTACGACGGCTGATGTGGCTGTATCTGTGCAGGTGTGTGTGTGCTGTGTCAGGGTGGCCGTTTGTTCACTGCGTGCTGTGTGTCAACGCTCCATGGCCAGGGTAGTATGCCACTGTTGGTGGCTGTGGCATTGTGCCCTATTGCTCTGTGCGATGTGTGTACATTGCTTGTAGTTGTTGACATGTACTGTGTGATGGGTGTGTGACACACTCATTGAATGTGCTCCTGTTCTGTCTCCCACCCCTAGGTCCCTAGAGGCCCTCCGGATTCAAATGCCATGCCACGCATCAGGTGCCTTTCCGCCCAAGGTGGCCGTTGTATTCCGTACAAATAAGACACAGGGCACAAACAGCAGTTAGTGAAAAAGGTGCATTTATTACAAACTGTGACATGTGATTGTGTGTAAGGTGATGACAAAAGTGGTGCGTGCAGTGACAATGAGCTGTCGGTCATGGCTGCGTGATGATCAGGGTGTACCCACTGGTTCTATGTCCATAGTCCAACACACACATGCCATCCAGATGGCTGTGTGGAGTGGGATCGTAGTCCAAGTCAATGCAGTGGCTGGTCAAGGAAGGCTGGCGGAAGGCTGGCTGGCTGCCTCACTTGCGTCTGGAGCGTGCGAAGTCCTCCCGGGAGATCTGTTTCCTCTTCGGACGGCCCCTTCCACGTTTGCGAGGGTGGGTGCCTGCTTGCGACATGCTGGTGGTTGAGGTGTGATCACTGGCTGTGGACGCAGGGGAACTGGACACTGCTGCTCCACCCTGCGCCCCGGCAGGTGGTGGCGGAGGGGAGCTGCTGTCCCTGGCTGTGACCTCACCGCCACCACCAGCTGTCCCATGAGGTCCACGATTTGGCCCATACGGGCGTCCATGGACCTCAGCACCCCCAGCACCTCACGCGTGTCTGAAGCAGACCGGACCCATTGTCCTTGGGCCTCTTCATAGGCCCCAAGGACTCTGGCCATGTGAGGCAGGGCATGGCTCCCAGGGAGGCTGGCGTTTCCCTGACCCTGCTCCTCCTACCAGTCCTGCTGCCACCGGCCTGCCCACTAGCCACATTGCTCACCACGGTCCTCGCTGTGGCTCCCAGGGTGGATCCAGTCGTCCAGGCCACCACCTGCGCTGGGGCTGGTGCCAGCGAAGACGTGGCGGTGGTGGCGGCGGTGGTGGTCGGTGCGGCGATGGTGGCGGTTGCGGCAGTGGTAGTGGCCACAATGACCGTGGGTGTGGCCGCAACGACAGTGGCAGCAGGGGGCTGGGAATGTTCAGCAGCCCTGGATGATGGGTTGGTGGGTAGGAGGGGTCCTGGGGAGCGGCTGGGCCCTGCCACACCAGATGGGCCTGCTTGGTTGTCCGTGTCCGAAGAGGAGGACAGATCCTCCAGATCCGTGTGTCCTCGTTGGGGGCTTGTAGGCTGGCTGTGCTGGCTGCTGGCTCCATCCCCAGCATCCAGCAGTTCGTCACCTGTGGAGAGAATTAGATTTGTTATTGTGTTGCACCTGGCGAAGTATGTATTTGTCGTCTGACATTGACAGTTCGTGCAATCTCGTACATGGGTTTCCCGGAGGCGTGTGTGTGGCTGTAGCATCTGTAGTTGTGTGTGCTTGGCAATGGGACTGTGTGCTGTGCACATGTGGCATGGGACGGATTGGCCATGCCGATGGGTGTGTTGCTGTGCCCCTACTTATTGTGACTCTGGTGTATGCGGGCTCCTGGCCCATCCTGGGTCTGGTTTGTACTTTGCTTTTGGGGTTCAAATGGAACGCTTAGGAACGCATATGGCAACATGGGGGCCATGCCCCAGATTCGCATTTGGGAGGGGATATGCTTTTGGGGTTCAAATGGAACAGCTTAGGAACGCATATGGCAACATGGGGGCCATGCCCCAGATTCGCATTTGGGAGGGATATGCTTTTGGGGTTCAAATGGAGCAGCTTAGGAACGCATATGGCAACATGGGGGCCATGCCCCAGATTCGCATTTGGGAGGGATATGCTTTTGGGGTACATGCTGTGAGCCATGGGTGCCGAACGTGACATGTGTTGTGGCAGCATGACAGTGCATGGTTTGAGGTGTGTGCATGCTTGACATGGCCTGCATATTTGCTGTCTGTTGTGATTACTGGACATGGCATTGGACGCATCGTTATGAGTGAGTGATAGTTGTGTGCCAGCCAACGTATTGCAGTTGTCCCATCTCCTTGGTGTGCGTGCTGCCCTGTGCCATGTGCATCACTGCAGTGCTCGGGGGGTGTGGCCCATGTTGTGTGTTGTTGCTCACAGTGTGTCGTGCGCTTAATTGACTTCTGGCACATGGTTGGTCATGGGCATGTGTCTTAGCGTGACTGCTGTATGTGTGGCAGCTGTGCGGATGACATGCCTTTCATGAGACTGGGGCTGACGGATGGGATGGATGGTATGTTGTATGTGCATGGTGTGTCTGTGAGTTTGATGGGTTCAGTGGTGTTCGTGTGCATTTATGTTGTTCCGCTCTGTTGCGTCTAGTGTTGTTTGTCTTACATAGGCGTAGTTGTGGGGTGTGTTGTTGACAGGCAGTAGGGGCTACATGGACAGGACTTCAATGGTGTTTCGGTTGTGTGTGATGAGTTGCACAGTGGCTGCCGTGTGGGACTATATTCAGTGTGGCTTGTGCATGCAGACGTGGCTCCTTGGGTGTTGCTATGTCTGTGATGGGTCATGTGGGGTGTGAGTCTGTTGTTCATGTCCGTGTGCACATTGTTCACTTGTTCGTGACGGTGGGCGGTGCTGCGTGTTCGTCTGCTACGTGACATGTCCCATGTGTTGGTCGTGTTATGGTCCTCATGCCTCCAGTAATCCAGCCCTGTCCAGTTTCCCACCTGCAAGTTGTTCGTGCGTGCACTGTACTGGATGCCACATGGCTCTAAGCGGGGGTGCTCCATGTTGCAGGTCTGTGGGGGTGGGGGGGTGTTGTGGGTCGTGGGGGTGGCTGGACACCCACTGACACCGATTGCTGTGGACCGTGATGTCTGCCTTTCGGCTGTCGTTGTGCACTGCGGTGGCTGACACGTGGCTGTGGGGTGTGGGGGATGCTCCTCCTTGCTGTGCTGTGGGACTGGGGCCTGGTGTGTGTTGTACTTGGGCTGTCCACCCTCCCACCCACTGCACTTTGTGTTCCTGCCACTTACCTGTTACTTGTCAGTTAGTGCAGCTGTGGCAGACACATGGGTGTGGTGGGTGCTCGTTGTGGCGCTTCTGGCATATTTGGGGACCTGTTGGTGGTTACGTGGCTGGCTTAGTGTACACATGTCCCCACGCATCTTACAGTTGTTCGGTTTGGGCTGTGTGTGGTAGTGTCTGTTGCATGTGTGTGTGATGTGTTGTGTATTGTGTGCTGGACATGGGGGTGTTTGTCCCTGGGAGCTGTGGCATGGTGGTAGTGCATGTGAGTACGTAGCGGTGTGCTGGTATACATTAGTTTGTACTTACCAGCCTCCACTCCCCTGTTAATCCGGCGAGGATCTCCGGATGGATTACGACTCGCACCTTCTCCTCCCACGCTTTGAAGGTCTTAAAGAGCGCGGGATTCCCTCCGCCAGTGACGGCAGCCAGCTCTCTGTTTTTGCGCTCCTTCTTCTTGACCAGGCTCTTTACGTCATTCCAACGTTTGTTAATCTCGACTCTGTTCCTGGGCAGGGTCCCGACTGCATTGACCTGGTCTACGATCCGGTTCCACATTCTGTTTCTGGTGGCTAGTGGTGTGTGCTGGACCATGTTCCCATAGATTTGTGGGTACACCTTGATGATCTCGTCGACCATGACCGTCAGCTCCATGGGCGTGAACTTGGGCATTCTTTGTGGTGCCATGATGTTTGTGGTGCTGGTGCGGTGTGTGTTGTGTAATGTGCAGGGGTTTGTGGTGCCGGTGTTTGGTGGTGGTGGTGGTGGTGGTGGTGGTGGTGGTGTTTGGTGGTGGTGGTGGTGGTGGTGGTGGTAGTGATGTGTGCGTTTCTGTGGTGTGCTGCTGTCCTTGCTGTGTCACTGTGTCCTCTCCTCTCTCCGGTTTGCAATGTAGCAAGGGGTTGTGGTCTGTGGGAGTGCTGCTTTTGTACTCACCTATGTGGGTGTGTCCTCATGGTCTGTTGTTTTCAGGTGTGTTGTGTCTGGGGTTCTGGCCTTTGTATTTTTGTTTGTCCGGGGGTGTTTTCGGGATGTGTACTGTGCTTGTGTATTTGTGCGTGCCTTGCTGTGTGGACTTGTTGGCCATGTTGTGTGCTATTGGTTTTGTGTGCGGATGGTTTCTGTGCAGGTACGTTGGCGCCATGGCTTCTGCCGTGTCGATTCTCATCGGCGTTGTTTGCGCTGGCGGGCGGTATATTTGTTGTTTTCCGCGCTCATGTCGGTGCGATCGTAATTTCACGTGCGGTGTGTCGGCCGTGAGGGCGGGCGGTTTTGTGTTGTCGTGCGTGTTTCCGTCCGTGGCGGGCGGTTTGACTCCGACTTCCGGACGTTGGCGGGCGGTATTTTGTGTGCTTTTCCGCCGATGGCGGTTTTCGGTTTGTGTAATCGTAATGGCGTGGTCGGTGTTCAGGCGGTGTGTGCGGGCGGATTTTTGCCGCTTCCATGCCTGGCGGATTTATTTACGCCGGGTATCGTAATGGGCCCCATAGTTACTTTAAAAATATTAATAAACTAATAACTTTAATGTATTTTAAAATATTATAAATATATAAAAATTAACAATAAAATATATATATATATATATATATATACACACATACACCTATAACATAAAATATAATAATAAAAACATTATATTATAAAATAAAATACTAAAATATTTATACATTTTTAAACTTACATTTTGCACTCCATTGAGCGCAACAGTAGGAAAATTGTTGAATAGCGTAGGGGTAAAAATGTACTATTCCCACTGCAATTACTGCAACAGTAGGGAAAGTGTTGGATAGTGTAGGGGTAAAAATTACTAGTCCCACTCCAGTGAGTGCAACAGTAGGGAAAGTGTTGGATAGCGTAGGGGTAAAAATTACTATTCCCTCTCCAGTGAGTGCAACAGTAGGGAAAGTGTTGGATAGCAAAGGGGAAAAAATTACTATTCCCTCTCCAGTGAGTGCAACAGTAGGGAAAGTGTTGGATAGCGAAGGGGAAAAAATTACTTTTCCCACTCCACTGAGTGCAACAGTAGGGAAAGTGTTGGATAGCGGAGGGGTAAAAATTACTATTCCCATATAATAAATTACAAAACATAGAAAAATATTTTAATGTTAAAAAGTGCTAAAATTTAACTACAAACCTAATTTTATAGAAGTTTAAAAAACATTTTACAAACAACTTTATTTAATATAAATTAATTATAATCAAAAAAATAATTATTAATGATTTTAAAAAAACTACTTCACACCATATTCCCCTTTAAACGCAAAAAGACTCATAATTGACACAATTAACATATTTAACAATTAATTAATTATTATTAACAAACAATTAATAATTAATTAATAATAAATAAATTACCACAAACAACACTATAAAATCAAAATATAAAATAAATACTAATAAATAGAAATTATTAATTACTTTACTCAAAATAAATTACTTCCCACCCTATTCCCTATACACCCACAACTCACTCCTAAAAAAACATAACACAATTTACATAATTAATTAATTAGTAAAATGGAATACCCAATTAATATTTAATTAATAACAATGTCATTATAAATACTAATCAATAAAAATTATTAATTACTTCATTATAATTAAATTACTTCCCACCCTATTCCCCTATAAACCCACAACCCGCTCCTAAAAACAAAACACAATTTACATAATTATCAATTAATTAATTGATAAAATTTGATAACCAATTAATAATTAAATACAAAAATAATTATAAATACTAATAAATTAAAATTATTAATTACTTTATTATAATTAAATTACTTTCCACCCTATTCCCCTATAAACCCACAACCCGCTCCTAAAATAAATAACACAATTTACATAATTTTCAATTAATTAATACAAAATAATCACCAATTAATAATTAATTAATAAAAAGTTAATTATAAATACTAATAAATAAAAATTATGATTTACTTTATTATAATTAAATTACTTCCCACCCTATTCCCCTATAAACCCACAACCCGCTACAGAACTAAAATACGCAAAATTTAATTGACATAAAATTAATCACTTCTAAAAATTTCACACATACATTAAAAAAAAGCTATACTTATACAAAAAACATTAGATCACATACTTTTAACATACATACTAAAATACAGAACACTAATATAAATATCGATATTATTAACAACGATATTTTGACAAACGATATTACTGACTTCGATATTACAGAAAATTATATTTCTTACCTTCAAGTCGATATTCTGGTCACTGATATTCTTGAAGTCGATATTCTGCCACTTCGATATTTCCAACTTGATATTCTGGCACTTCGATATTCCAGACTCGATATTCTGTCTGTGCACCCTCTGGACAGCCACAAGGGCAGGATGCAGTGTATTTAAAAGGTTTGCACTTTGCACTTTTGTGGAGATTTTGGTCAGACTGACCTGGGTGACAGTTCAATGTGTACTAAGGGGGTTATTAGGATGGCGGGCTGGGACCGGCCGCCAGACGTGCGGCGCTCCCGCACCGCTAATTAGGATGCGACCGCCACCCTGGTGGTCGCATTCCGCATACTTGACATTGCGGCGGGTGCTGCTGTAAGCAGCACCCGCTGCAATGCCAAAGTGCCATGTTGTGCATTGCCATGCACAACGTGGCAGGCACCGCGCGGTGCCTGCCACCTTGTGCATGGCGATGTAGGGGGGTACCTCATAGGTACCCCCCAAGTGCAACACCCCACCCCCCCGGGTCCCACAACGGGCCCCCAAAGCGATTCCCCGCCAGCCTTTCCATGGCGGCATCGCCCCCTTAGTGAGTGTGTACATGTGCTAACTGACAATTTTAAGGGTTTTGCACAGGCCTATTGCTCATTAGATTTACTTATGTAGAATTGTAACATATTTTTAAGTTTTTTGACAACTTATTTGCAAAAATATGCGCATTTATTTATTATGTGCCAAATTATATTTTTATTCATGACACATTTTTTAATACGTCTCAGCCATTTGCACAAACAGCTGGTGTTTCTAGCTGAATTAAGAAAATGAATTAGACATGAAAATTAATTGCTGTACATTTCATCTTGTACATTTAGTCACATAACTGTGAGTATCAATTCATATGATAATATGGTTATGTTGTAACAAAATTATTCACTACATGTTGCCTACGCGTAACACCTTTTTGGGGTTCCAATTCTCTGTTTTCATGCATATTTATGGCATCTTCTTCAGATACATTTCCGCTATCAAGATCTCCTTTAATATCAATGGATCATTTCACTGTAATGTTATGCAATTTACAGCAAGACACAATCATCTTACACACAATGTGTGGCTTGTACAAAAGTCTACCTCCAGATAAATCCAAACATCGGAACCTTGATTTGAGTATGCCAAATGTTTGCTCAATTATGGCAGAAGTCCTAGGATATACTGCATTATATGCTTCTTCAGATGGTGTTTATGGCTTGCTGAAGGGTGTTAACAATCAGGATCTGAAAGCATATCCCACCATGTCACCTAAACTGTAAACATACTTATGATCAGAACTGGGCTTTTTTACATCTTTTTGAATTACAACAGCCTAGATTCTCAGTGTGTCACAGAACTCTGCCCACCATTCTAAGCTCCTGTACAGCATTGCATTACAAGGAGAGAGCAGGAAAGCATCTTTTTCACAGCGATATGGCACAATGATTCTCTATCCTTTACACTGGCACACAATCAGTCAGCCGAGTGACATATGCACACATTTGCACCATAGTGCAAGGGTGTCTGAGCAAAATTTACATGCATTTTGTACTGGAAGCGTATAGTTCCATCAGCAAATACAATGCTTAGACTAAATTTCAAATTTGGTTGACATTGTATGTGTGCTGTACAGTGCAGCACACATACAAAGTGGGAAAAGTGTTGCAGCTTGTCTAGGCATTGTATTTTGGTCTGGAAGCGTACCCCTCCAGTAGAAAAGCTATGCTAGACTCATGCAAACACGATCGCACCAAGGTGCTACAGTGTGTGTGTGTGTGATATTTAGCAACCTGGTTGTATACCTGTGCTAGGATGAGTGGAGGACCGTGCATATATATGTAGATGTGGCACTTACCTGCTTTCTCCCTGTAACACAGTCCATCAACTTTGGGTGGTGCGCTGAGGTGTGTGAGAGTTTGGTAAATCTGGGCCCATGTGTACTATGGCTAGTTCTAGTGTTTTATTTAAATAAAAAGAACATGTGAGGCTGTAATCTAAACACCCATGTTGCACGCATGGAATGTTTCCTTTACAAAGAGTAATTCTAAGCTCCACTATGCGCTGCTTTGCATGACTTTGAGGGGCTTTAGAAGTGCACAAAAAAGTTTAATGGTGTATATTAATTTTTACATTTGTATTTGTTTCCACAGCTTAGCTTCATTTTTCTAACACTAACCAAGCACAACATCTTTGGTATGCTTTTAACAGAAATATTCTTCTATGTTTTTAAAGACTTATTTAATATTGATAATATGATTACAACACTTACCAACCACTAGCCCCTCTTCATAATTCCACTTTAAAAATGTTGATTGATGTTGCAATGGCTGGAGAAGTAAGAAGCTTGTGTGCTACCCAAATATTTTGCAACACTTGTGAAGCAGTACTTCGTCACTGACGGTTTGCACATTCAAGGAGTAGGTATGCTTTCTATTCCTGTACAGATGAGTTTTTTCTGCAGGTGGAAGCAATTTTACTTGCATACAATCTATTGCACCAAGAACATGTGGGAATTGAGCAATTTGATAAAATCCTTGCTTTGCATGTCTGTGATCCTGTGCAGAATTTGGAAACCACATGCATTGTGGCATTATTTTCATTATAGCTTCCAAGACATGTAGCAGCAATGAAGACAGTGCACTCTGAGACACACCAGCCACTGTAGCACAAGTAGTTTGGAACAACCAGAGGCAAGAAGGTGTAGTACTGCCATTACCTTCTCATGCCCTGGTATGGCATGTGTCCTTCCAGATATGGGCTCAAGGTATGGTCCAATTTGATGTAACAGGAAGATGATCGTTCCCTGGTGAACCTGAATTTCTTTACTATTTCTTCTTCATGCAAGTCAAACAAAGAAATTACCTGCCTGTAGATTTTTTCTTTCCTCTGTTGCTGTCCTTTTCACAGCTCGAGAAAATGTTGATGGTGTCTTGCTATGACTGCGTGGCTGTTTGCACACAATGAAGTGCTATGGTGCATGTTCCAGAGAATAGCCCTACTTTTTGTCACTCCTTTCAAATACCCTATTTTTTTCATGCACTTCACTTTCATGGAGCATTGCGTCACTGTGTACCTTTCATAAATACATGTAGTGTCACTTTGGAGGCCTTTTTGCGTGGGTTCCGTCCTACCACGTCAACATTAGATACATATTTTTATTTTGGCGCACCACAATCATTAAAATTCCATGCAAATACTGGTATCTGCCTAAAAGTAAATATGTGCTAGCGTTTGCATTGCATTTCATCAGGCGAGCGCCAGCACTATACTTTGGTATACTTTGCCCCTCAGTTTTACTTTGCTGTGGTGTAAACCCTTAGCAAATCCGGCTCAAAGTTTCTTATGCATGTCTTAGTACACTAGGGGAAAGATTTACTAAACTTTTGCGCTGTGTTTGTGTTACAAATGTATCGCAAACCGTCACAAAATGTTTTTTTTATAATTTACTTTCTAGCGTAAAAATTACTTTGCACTGGAAATTGCCTAAAATTAATGCAAAGTAGCGCAAAGCACTCCTTTGCATTACTTAGCATCAAGGGGGCGTTCCCATGCAACCACCAGTGCTTTTTGATGCAGAATCCTTTCTACCAAAAATCTGAGACAGAGTTTTGTGTCAAAAATTAACAGCATTTGAAAGCAGGCATTAAAAGGAGAAATGTTTTCATTTCTTCTTTCTTTTCTGACTTTGCATGGTGCTGCACTGTACAGCACACATACAAACTAGGAAATGTTTTAAAACTTGTCTGGGCATAGTATTTTGTATTAGAAGGCAACCCTTCCAGTAGAAAACCTATGCTAGACTCACGCACACACCCTTGCAATATGGCGCAATGTGTGTGCGTGGTACATGCCAGCAAAATTCTGCACCGGCGCTCTCTTGCTCCCTCCCTGTCACGCAACGCATCACAGCATTTTTGCCTGCTGCGCTGCGTTCCATGATATGTTGGTAAATCTTGCCTCAGGGCAATATTTTAGTCAAGCTAGCAAGGGATTAAAAGTAAAACCTCCTTAATACTTTTTCATTTAAAAAAGTCGTGATAGGTAATGCAGACACTCGCTATTTAGGGGCCGATTCCGATTCGGGCCGGAAATCTCTCCGACCGAGCCGGACCCGGAGAGATTTCCGACCGAATCGAACCCTAGCAGCCCGACCGAATGAGTACGATGCGCACGTATGCTATCGGACTCGGTCGGTCGGACTCCCATTGAAGTCAATGGGAGCCTGTCGTACAACTCGTACGCGGGCTCCCATTGACTCAATGGAGTGCGAGGCGAACAAGGGCGCCCCCTACAGCGCGTACGCGGTGAAGCGACTCGCGCCATACACGCACAGGTAGGGGGGACCCATGGGTCCCCCCTGTGTGCGACTCGCGCGGCTAAGCGTACAGGGGGGTCCAACACGGACCCCCAAAGTGCGGCTCCGACTGCTTCTTCGAGCCGGACGGCGCGAGTCGGTCGGACTGCTCGCGGCGCGCATCATACTTGCCCGGCCGGGGAACGTCTCCATTGCACGGTGCGAGGCGCATCCGTGCGAGTCGGTCGGTGCGGTTGGGACGGGCGTACGAGTCGGTCAGCGAATTCGCACGCGCTCGCATCGTACTCGTTCGCCCGGACGCACGTACGAATCGGTCGGGAAAAAGGGCTCCGAATCGGATCCGGTTCAGCCGAATCCGATTCGGTGCCCTACCGGCCGAGATCGGAATCGACCCCTTAATGTTTACGCGTAAATTCCCGTAACATATTTTAATGCCAAATGCACTATTGGTAAACTGCGTTATCACTGTAACCAACCGGCTGAATGCAGTATATTTCAGTCAGTGCATGGAGGCCATTTATCACGAATATGATGGGTGTTGGGTTTTAATTGTTTTTACGTTTGCTTTCTTTACAGATGAAAGTACATTGTGTGACCTGCGTAGGCTCTCTGTGCGCCTCGCCTGAAGGGGTACACCCTAGTCTGCTGTACATACTGTGAGCAGCTGCTAGTGGTTTTTCACTTGTGGCAAATAGACATCGATCAGAGCGCCTTCTTTGACGGAAGCTTTGATAAGGCATTAATGTTACAACAGTACAGCTTGCTCGGAGTGCAGCTCCTGGAAACAATCCCGCACGGGGCTGTGACAGAGACTCCATTACTTGTTCTGCTATGATATCTTATTAATGTAACAACTCTCTTCAAAGCCAATTCAACTGAGTTCATGTAGATCTTTTGCCACAGTGCACACAATGGAAACTTTTCTGCAAGAGTCTTCTTAGCAACTGTGTAGAGAGAAGGAAATATAATTATGTTTAGTTTGTGTTTCAGTTAATGATACAGAGAATGCTAGTGTGTAAAAGGCATTCAGATCTTTTTATTTTTCGGTAAAATAAAGAAACCTTGGTATTTTTCAGTAGACAACGTAAGAATTCTTTATTCGTCCCTTTAATTTTTTTAAATCTTATTTACTCATCGCATTTTCGCATATAAGGAAGTCACTGCTCAAACATTTGACATAAGCTGTCAATCATTGGTCAGACTGTGAGAGGGAGGGACCAGGTGATAGCATCCAAATCTAAGTATACTTAATTAACTCAGAATCAAAGTTGAAACTAGCATTGAGAAAGCAGTGTGTCTCAGCAGTGAAAATTATTGGCTTTGCAATTGATTTTTTTGGGGTTAGATAGCCCGCGGCAAAGGTGCACAATCTTAAAATAAACCAAATCCATTAATACATGTTTAAAAAAAAGTCAAAAATAATTTTACAAAACAATGGTGTTTGGATGAGTTAAGAGGTCACAGGGTGATTGATGGCCAAGAGGAATGGGGAAGCATCAGAGACAATAGTCTTTAGTGGCCACAGTAGAGCAATGTCTTATGTCAATAGTGGAAGGATACATCCAGTGCTTAATTTGTAAAATGAAAATGAGTGCCATTGCCCTCATCATGGGGCCACTGCAGCTTGCTCCATCCATTGCCCCTGCCAGCTCTGTAAATGGCAGTGCCAGCACAACTGCTAACTACAAGTGTGACAATTCAGATTATTTCAGCCCCCCCCCCCCAAAAGCTGCATGAATTACTTGGATGTTAAATATTGGTTATTTTTAATGCATTTTATTGTAATAATGAACCGTTGTTGTGCTTATCTTTAAATTTAACAGACAACACCACCATGTGGTAGACTGTCATAAGTGCTAGTGTTGACAATTAAGTGCTGGTGCCAAGCACCGGAAATCACAGGCTCAAATTAAGCACTGGATACATCCTCCAATCAGGGCACTATAGGACCAGAAGGATCCAAGGTGGAACAGTCTCATGAACAGGGAGAAAAGCCATCAAATCAGGAGCAGGGAAGTCAGAAACGTAATCAAGGTATCCAAGCATGAGCACTCTAAGTATATATAAATTATAGGTTACAATAGTTCATAAAACAACCACTTTACAATTGGACTTTAACCCCTTGCGTGCTGCGCACATTTTCGCGCTATGCGGGCGAATTAAGTAGTGGGCGGGATTCGGACGGCCCCCGGCCGTCCTCCGCACACGCCCACCGTGACGTATGACGGCCGGGGGCCGTCCGAAGCATGCAAGGGATTAAAGAATCCTGCACCTTTTTATCATACAAGATTTCCAAATTAAAAACGTCCATTTTTGGATCTCATTTGCGAGTCAGTTTAGCTTCAGTACAGGTTGCATCTGTAAAATTTGTGATGGTGTGATTTCAAATGAACCATAGTACTGTGCCTGAATGTCCATTTATTTTCCAGTAATATTCATTACACTCAGTCCTTCTGTTCCTCATCAGAGTCCTAATCAATCAGGGTGACCCACAGTGGCGGCTCGCTGAGGGAGTGCTGCGGGGTGGTGGGGCAGGGCAGGGGAGGGGCAGGGTGGGGGTAGTAGTCTCGGACATACGATGGACAGAACTCAGAGGGAGTTCTGTCCGTCGTAAGTCCGAGTCCACTACACCCCACCCTGCCCCTCCCCCGCCCCGTCTCACCGCCCTGCAGCACTCCCTCGGCGAGCCGCTACTGGTGACCCTCCTTCGGAAGTTGTTGCAATATATTTCTAAGCCTAGCTCTTCCTCCCTCTAGCCAGGAGAAGAAGAAGGTGAGCCTCCCATAGGAAGAAATGAAACATTAACAAACAGAAATTACTAGATAAAATCAACCATAAAAACAGGGTCTGGGTGGAAAGCAGGAATGTGATGAGGAACAGTTTGATTCAGTGTAATTAACATACTGCAGTAAGTAATTTGGAGGCATCACTGCTTAGACCATGTTCTTTGTCACAATCCTTTGAATGAACGTAACATACCCAGAAACAGACACTTTGTATCGGGTGTCAGTCTCTCACATGAAGTCTTTTTTTCCTCACCTTTCTGGCTGGTGTCTTGTGTTGGAGCTTCTACAGGGTCTCAGTCTTTTTGGAGGGTGCGGGTAGGGATGCTTGAACGTTTCTCACTTTTGTGCCATTTTTTTAGGTTTTTAACCCATATCTAAGAACGACGTTACAATATGGTGTCACTGCTTGTAGACTGTGGTTTAGTCCTTTGTCTATGTTGCCCACGTTTGCACTGTATATGCAGAGCACCAACACGTTTAAACTTTATACTAATAAGATCCTGTGTGGCCAAAATGTGTTGAGGAATTTGTCAATACACCTATGTGCACAGCACAACCTGAGTGTGTGTTGCTCTCTTTATTGGAGCTTGAGAATTGGATCCTTAACAGCCGCTCCACGGATCAACGCGCCACCTCCACAAGGTCATCAAGGTCAGGAACACATTCGCGAAATGGTGGATAATTGACTTCAATGCACACCTGCCGAAGAAACACACACGGAGCTGTCTCAAAGAGACCTTCCCCACATACCAAGACACTTGAATATGTTCTCACTGCTCAGGGCAAAGGACAATGAACCCACAGAGTATGATATCATGGCAGTATCATAGAGACTGGAGCTGGCACAAGCAGAAATCACGTAGAGGGGAAAGTGTCTTTTGGTCTGAGGACATATTAGATGCTGCACCACTGGGTTTCAGTAATAGCACATGTGGGGTCACATGGTCTGTTCTCTGGTTAGAAGAGTGTAAGCGGTGACAGCAAACACCCACAAGCCACCCTGACTGTATCATCAATTGAAAGGATTGAGAGAAGGAGGAACTCATACATTATGGGCGGTTGACTGTGTTTAGAAATTTACTAGACCTATTTGCCATTTTTCTCAAACATGGCCACTGAGAGGGAGAGCCGAAGGATGCAGGCAGCAAGAGCACTATTTTCAGGATAACACAGAGGGCCACTACAAACAATACCAAAAGTGGGGGTGCGTCTAAGGAAACTAAAGTGATGGATCTATTGAGAAAACTAGAACAATTGTTTAAAACGGAACTTTCTAAATGGTGGGAGGCCACTTCACAATTACTTAGACAATAAGAAAATCCCAAGGGGCCTTCGGATGTATACTATGCCCTCATTTTACAATTCAGATCCTGGGAGGTTGCAAGAACGGATGGACAATTCAACCCAATGTTCTCAAACCATGTTGAAAATGTTGATAAAGTATGTACATTCTGATCACGAACAAATCTTGAAAGATATTGAACAAATAATGGATTGCTTCAAGAGGAGCATTTAGTGTGAAAAAGAAACCATTGACTCATTGATAAGCGATATAAATGATAGATTAGAAAAATTAGAAGAGTTATGATTATGCAAAGAAAATTCCTGAGGGATGTTCAAGACTTGAGAGGGGATGAATAATAACATTTAACAGGAAATATGGTTACCTATACAGAAAGGAGGAACAGGAGGGAAGCAATCAGACTCAAACCAGTACTATGAGAGTTGAAAAAGAGCCGAAACTCACGGAAGAAAGTGATGCCTTGGAACTTCCGGAAAGTAGTCTCTCTAAAAGAGAGGCAATTATAAAACCAACTTTTTTAGATTATTACCACCTTCTCGGAAAGGGACAAATAAAAATAACTCCCCCAACAAGAGGAAGAGGATGTGGAAGCAAAGGAGGAGGAAGCAAAGGAAAAGAAAGAGGAACCAATGTAGAAAGTGGAAGGGGGAAATCACAACAACCCGTGTGGGATCAAACAAGAGGGGCAAGCCACGCAAACAATGGTGGAAAAGGGTAATAAAACTATTATTAATTTATCTACCAAAGCCCTCACTTCTGAGGAGGAAGAGGTTCTGAAGCTGGGTTTGTCGTTTTGCCCTACCGTGAAATTTGATTACGTACAAACAAGAACACATCTTTTCAAACTAGTATGTAAATTGAAATTGAAAAAAACACTTTCTATCTAACTTTAGAACTACAAATGAAAGTGAGAACAGAGCATTACCAGATAATTGCAAACTGAAGATAAGCAATGCTGACATGTTTATAGCATTACATGAATTGGAAATGGTACTGGAATAGATAAAAGTAACAGAAAACTTTCTGGAATCAACATTCATGCTACATTTGACATATGACATTATAGATGCATTTCATGAGAATACAATAAGAGAATTGAAAAGGCTCAGGAGAATGAAGTATAAGTGAAAAGATAATCGAACATGGTCACAAATGAATAGTGATAAAAGGATTGTTGGAAGAAAGAGTATAATAATCTGCCCAGCTGATAAGGGAGGGAATGCCATGATACTCCCAGTTGACATATGCAAAAAAGAAGCTATGGGATAGCTTGCTACACAAGAATGTTAAGAAGTGATTCCAAAAGAGCAATATAACTCGGTGACAGAGACATTCTGGGAGAACGTTTCTAATTGGAAGGAACGAGGCTTACTAGAAGAAGAGGAATATGAATATCTGAAATGTGACTTTACACGTATCTCAGTTCTTTACCTCTTACCTAAAGTACACAAAGACACCAATGATCTGCCCGGCAGACTGAGTGTATCATCGATTGGGAGCCTCCTTGAGAACAGCTCTAAATTTGTAGGCCATTTTATCAGACACTTTTTGACAGGTTTACCATTTTATGTAAGGGACATGAAAGATTTCTTAACGTAAATAATCAATATAACATGGAAAGATTGCACCTTCTCCTGTTACTTGATGTAACACTTTCATACACCAGTATCAGACAGTAGGATGATTTGAGAGCAATGAAATATTTTCTCTGAGCAAGACCAATTTGGTTTTTGTCACACACATGTTGTTGGAGATTGCAAGATACTATTTAGAAAATAATGTTTTCACGTTTAATAACACTTGTTTTAGACAGAAACTCAACAGCGATGGGCACATATTTCACCCCAAGCTATGCCGGGCTCAAGATGGGCTGATGGGAGGAACAAGTGTCCATTGTTGAGGAAACACAGGAAGTGTTTGATCAAGTGGTATTGTGGCTTCGCTAAATAGATCTCTTCACTATTTCGCAAGGAACACAGGATATGGCAGAGAGATTTGTTAAGAGGCTTAACAACAGCAAATATAATTTAATGCTAACATCAGAAATTAGCAAAGAAAAAAAAAATCACTGTTCTGTATGTCCATATAGAGATATGTGATGATTGCCTCTAGACTCCAGGAAACCCATAGCAGGGAACAGTATTCTTCATACCCTTAATGACCATCAGGAACCTTTGAAATGGTGTATCCCTTAAGAGAAACTCTTGCGGGCACATAGGAATTGCAGCACAGAGGAAGCCTTCTCCAAAAAAAGGAAAATACGATTTGAAGATTCAGAGAGAGAGGCTGCCCTCAATGGGCTTTTGATAAAATGGTTAGAAGGGTCAGAGAGGTATGATGGAGTCACATTTAAGCATTTGCTAATTCTTACATATAATATTCTTAATTTTCTTAGATGCCTCATTAGATGTAGTAATGAATCTGATTCCATCATCAGTTTTTGTTTTAGTTCTAGCAGTATCACTGAACAGTATATGTTGGAAATGGCCCTTTTTGAAGGGTTATCCCCAAACTTTTTGCTTCTTCCTTCTATTTTTTCCTGACTTGTTGTTGTTGGCTTTAGGACTCTGGGCACTTTACCACTGCTAATCAGTGCTAGAGTGCATATGCTCTCTGTGTAAATTGTTATTATGATTGGTTATCCATGATTGGCATATCTGATTTACTGATAAGCCCCTAGTAAAGTGCACGAGTGTTCCAGGGCGTGTAAATCTAAAAATGCTACTAGTGGGCCTGCAACACTGATTGTGCCACCCACATGAGTAGCTCTGAAAAGGTAACTCAGGCCTGTCACCGCAGTGCCTGTGCGCAGTTTGTGAACTGCCATGTCAACCTGGCAAGTGCACCCACTTGCCATGCCCTAACCTTCCCTTTTCTTACATGTTAGTCACACCTAAGGTAGGCCCAAGGTACCCCTGTGGGTAGGGTGCAGTGTATGTGAAAGGTAGGACATGCCCTGATGTATGTGGCATGTCCTAATAGTGAAATACTGCCAACTTCGTTTTTCGCTATTGCAAGGCTATCTGTTCCCATAGGATAGAATGAGGAGTTTGCTTATAACATCTTATAAACATAACTACCCATGGGAACAAGGTAGGAAAATAAAGTTTAGTATGCCTGAACTCAGAATCTAAAGATGCATCTTTTAGGAAAGGTGATTTTTACATTCTGTGATTGAAAATACCACTTTTTAGAAAGTAGGTATTTTCTTGCTTAGCCATCCTGTGTGCCTCTGCTGGGTTGTATATTGACTGTCTGGCTTTGGAGTGACAGGGGCTAGGGAAGTGCAATGGCTCCAGAGAGTCTGGATGAGTCAGGCTGAATAGGCCTGGTCTGCATTTGGAGTGGTGGGAGCAGTAGCACCTGCGCCTGAATAGGGCAGTACCTGCCTTCCACAATGATGGCTCTGGCCCCCTGTGGTGTGTCTGGGGCCAGGGCTTACACTTACACTGGGGAGTGTTGTGCACCGTAAGGAGATTTAAGTGCCCCCCAGAACTGGTTTGGACTGGGATCAGAGCCCTGGGCCAGGAGAGAACAAAGAAATTTACTGTATAAAAAGAGGGGCCCAGACCCCAGACTTTTAGATCATCCCTGGAATTCAATAGAACCCTTTGCCAAGGAGAAGAGCTGCAGAGACTGAGGAGAAGTACTGCCCCCTTGCTGTGTGCTGTGTGGAGTTGGCCTGCAGTTTCTGTTGCTGTAGTTGCTGTGTGGGGTTGGCCTGCAGTTGCTGTTTCTGCCAAGGAAAGGAGAAGGACTTTGCTGTGTGCTGTGTCCCCTGCTTGAAGGAGATCTCCAAGGGCCTGTGTGTGCTGGCCTTCTGTTCTGAAGTCTCAGGGACACAAAGACTTCACCCCCAGCTCCCCTGAACTCTGTTGCTGTGATTTCTGACCTGCCAAGAGGTGCCTGTGCTAGTTTTGGACCTCTGGAGGTTGTTGCTGCTGTTTGGGAGCTGGATAGAGAGAAGGAACTTGAAGAACTACAAAAACGACGCATCGCTCCTCTTGCGGCTGTTTTTCTGACGCATCTCCACAGCAAGAAAAGAATTTCCACGCATCGCTGTACTGCTGCGAAAACCCACGCAGCGCCGGCTGCCGCTGCAAGAATCAATGCATCGAGGGATCGCGGCTGAAGAAAACCGACGCAGCGCCGCCGCCACATCGATTACTTACGCATCCCGGATTTCCACGCATTGCACCTGTGCGGCAAATTTTCCCGACGCATCACCTGCGAACCGGAACCGTCACGAAGAATCGACGCATCACTCCCCATACAGACTGGATTCAACACAACTCATCCTCTGCGTGCCGCAGAACTGTCGCATCGCCTCCCCAAGGTCTCAGGAGTGTCGCATTTCTTTCTTTTCCGACTCTGCGGCTGTTTGGCTTTTGGAACTTTGACGCATCTACAGGTACTTTGGTGAAAAGTCACGCATCCATAGTTTTCTATGGTACAAGTTCTTGAAACCTTTCGAAAGTAATATTTTTAACTGTGTATGTTGGATTTTTGTTGTTTTGGTCTTGTTTAGTTTAGATAAAGATACTTTATTTTTCTAAACTGGTGTGGTTTCCTTTTGTGGTGTTTTCACTGTGTTACTTTGTGTGTTGGTACAAATACTTTCCACATTGCCTTTGGAATAAGCCTGTCTGCTCGTGCCAAGCTACCAAGCGGATGAGCAGGGGGTTATCTAAAGTGTGTATCCCCCTTACCCTGACTAGAAGCAAGGGTCCCTGTTTGGACAAAGGTACCTATGTCTGCCAACTAGAGACACCCATTTCTAACAGTATATAATTCCTCATAATGGCAGGCCTGAGACGTGTTTAAAAGGGCCACTTAAGTGGGTGACACAAAAACTGCTGCAGACCAACTAGTAGGTTTTAATTTACATGCCCTGGGTATATGGTATACCACTTTATTAGGGACGTATATGTAAATTAAATATTCCAATCAGGTGTAGGCCAATTTCACCATGTTTTAGGGAAAGAACACAAGTGGTTTAGCACTGGTTAGCAGTAGTAAGGTGGAGAGAGTCCTAAAGCCAGCAAAACGTAGCCAGCAAAAACAGGAAGATTGAAGGCAAAACATTTGGGGGTGACCCTGCAGAGAGGGCAAAGTCCAACACACATATATGCTTAAGATTTGATAATGAGTCATTAGAAGTGGTAACTTGCAGCAGTGGCATCTTTGCAGGAGATACCACCCCACATGGTTACACATTGTATTAAGTTCAGGAAGACATCCTGCATAAACAAATGTTTTTCCAAACACATTTTGTAACTTCTGTGCACATAAAATGCCCAAAATTAGGGAACTGCATGTGGGAATGGGCCTCATAATTGTGGAACCAACATGTTTTACGCCATGCCAGCCATGAAAGGTGAAATTGGGCAATACAGAAATGGTAATTCTGGACCCAGTATTCCTGTGTCCCTTTACCATGCACCACAGTATGGACCCATTGTATGTGTATCTAAGCATATTCTTTGTGAATACCATTTATTTGGAAATTCACATACTCAGTAGTAGGCTGATTTCTACATGTGGATACATTTCCAAACCTAGATTTATCTATAAGAGTTAGCCCTGCATCTTTTTGTTACCATTCCTCTGCTAATTATTATGTACTGTTAGATTATTCTGTGCAGCACCTTTGGTACATGGCTTTCAAATACGTAACTGCGTTCAGATGTATTCTGTGCATCACTCTGACATCATCTGACATATTAGTCAAAGTAGTAATAAAATGAGATACATTGTTATCATTCCTCAGGGGTACATGACACTAGGAAATTGGGTTACTGTTTGAGGGAGGTGAAACCCTACTCAAGCAGCAACCACAATTCTTCTCAGGGTGAAACACAAGCAAACCCCAAATTAACCTGAGCTTAACCCTCTGCAGCTTGGCACAAAAGCAGTCAGACTTCACTTAGAGGCTATATGTAAAGTATTTATGCAGCACACAAACAACAATAAAGTGAAAATGTAACACAAGAAAAATCCCACTCCAATTTTGTTTATTTATACCAAAATGAGAAAAAAACAATTAGTAGAACCGGAAATCTGCAATTTTAAAGATTTCAGGTAAGTATAGTGCACTCTCAGCTATCTGGTTGTATGAGACTGGGTGAAAGTCACAAGTTCAGTCTGACCGCGATGGAGCGCAGTCTGGATACAGGGACCAGGTTATTCCCACTGAAAAAGTTACCTTCTAGAGTCCAGTGTAAAGAGTTTCATTCACAGTGGAGGAGGCCGTGAGGAGCAGGCACAGTGTCATGGATGGTCGTCGAAGTAGCACAAAGAGCTGGCCGGGTGTCATGGATGGTCATCGCTGTAGTATTAAGACGCTGTTAGGCGTTACTGGAGATTCGCGTTTGCGGTCACTGCAGGCTGTCAATGCTGTAGCACGAATTGCAGATCTTGCATGGCCGGTCATCACTGGTGGTCGCTGTAGCATGAAGAGTCTGGTTCACCGAAGCTTTGTGTTGATGGTTGGTGTGGGTGGCAAGATCTTGGCATGAACAGGCTTGTTCGTGGTTATAAAGAGCCAAAGCTTTATGATTTCTCTTTTTCTTTGAGGAGAAGCTCAGCTGGTGCCACATCAAGGGTCCAGGACCTAGGGACACCTCTTGGGGATCAGGAACTCACTCTAGGAGAGGCCACCAGGGCTCAGGCAGGACTAGTTTTAGGTCCAGGCAGTATGTGGGCTGGACTGATGCAGAGAGGCATCTGGAGCTTGTTATGTCCCTGCAGCTTTAGCAAGAGGTCAGTCAGCTGACCCTTGGAGTCATTTCAGCCTGGGATGAAGGGTGCAGGTCCAGTCTTTCTTCTTAGCAAGCAGGGCAGCCCTCAAGCAGCAGAGCAGCAGGGTGCCCTTCTTCTGTAGTATCCACAGGTCCAGGAGTGTACTGAAGCGTTGGGTCTGAGGGTCCAATACTTATACCTGGTGCCTACTTTGAAGTTGGAAAAGCTTCTAGAGTTCTCCTCCTAAAGAGGTGTCTGGAATATCTTGCATCCCTGCCCTAGGCCCAGTTTGTCTGGGTGCAAAAAAGACTAGCGTGAAACCCTTTGTAATTGTGCTGAGGCAGAGTCTTAGTGATGTGCAAGTATGGTAGGTGACAGCTCCTCCCCCTCATCTTAACCGAGATGGCCCATCCCTACAGCAGCCATTGCCCCTTTGTCTCACTGTCTGGGAGTAATACACAAAGACCAACTGCCAGCTACACCTAGTTATGTGACCTAGAATACAGGCTGCAGGCACCAAATATTTAGGACAAGAAAATGCCAGTTTTCTAAAAGTGCCATTTTCAGAACTGTGACTTGTGATATATTGGTTGGGTCATTGTTCTGGATATGATATTATCTGACATATGATATAACACATCCAAGTTAGTGGTGGTATGCCATCCCTCGTATTAATGGTTGTTGCAAATGTTATTCTTATTTGCTGGTATAGTTGTTTCATTGTTGGAGTTCACAGTGGCTATCACAATAAAACGCCATTTGACCGTTAGAATGGGTGCTAACAAGAGACTGTTTAAACATCAAGCTGAAAGCTTTCTGTATTCAAAGTACATTTTTTAACTGTCAGCTCAGTGTCCCTTGAAAAAAAGGCAATAAACAAAATTGGTAACTTACAATACCTATTATAAACAACTTATGACCCAATTATAAGTTTAGTGGTGTGGGTAAGATGCCACTCTGCCCAATATTAACGAGCCGGTGTTTCCTCATGTGCATTTTCTGAGTGTGGGAACACTTTATCTGAATTTACTGGCTAGAAAATCAGTCTGATAATATGACATGATGCTTAGACTGAAAGCACAGCCTGGTATTGGCCCCTGTCACTCGCCTGATCCCTTCCCAAGGCATGAGGAGCACAGAAGCCTCCCCCTGCCAGCCCACATCCTCTACTGTGCCCTGATGCCTTACCCACCACCATCCTTCCACCACTCACCTGCACCACACTCAGAGCAGTTGGTAAATGGAAGCCTAGTTGTTCTCAGAATGGTCACACAGCATGGAGATTTGGACCAAGTAAATCTGCCTTTGCATGTCTTTCCCCATTCCGGAGGCAAATACCCATGATAGTCGGATTTATGTGCGGGGATACCAGCTGGAAATGTTATTTCTGGCTACATGGTACACCCAGCGATACAAAAGGGGATGATGGACGGAACGTTTGAGCCAATCAAACACTCACCCCCAGTCAACTGATCTGGGTTTAATCCATCATCATTCTTTAGCTCACTCCACCACCCCAGTTCAGACATGGCCATATGCAAATCAGTCTGACCCTGTGCCTCATGGGAACAGTACAGCCCGAACTGCCAAGCCATGTCTTCCCTGGACCGGAAACAAGCATCCTAGGACCGGTTTCTGGCATTCCAGCCGTCATCAGCCAGGCTTGCTTGAATCCAGTGGCAAAGTGAGCAAGGGACCCACGTCTGGGCATACCCCCGCCAACTTAGGGCGAACAAAGCGATACAAAAGGGATGATGGACGGAACGCTTGAGCCAATCAAACACTCACCCCAGTCAACTGATCTGGGTTTAATCCATCATCATTCTTTAGCTCACTCCACCACCCCAGTTCAGACATGGCCATATGCAAATCAGTCTGACCCTGTGCCTCATGGGAACAGTACAGCCCGAACTGCCAAGCCATGTCTTCCCTGGACCGGAAACAAGCATCCTAGGACCGGTTTCTGGCATTCCAGCCGTCATCAGCCAGGCTTGCTTGAATCCAGTGGCAAAGTGAGCAAGGGACCCACGTCTGGGCATACCCCGCCAACTTAGGGCGAACAAAGCGATACAAAGGGGATGATGGACCGGAACGTTTGAGCCAATCAAACACTCACCCCCAGTCAACTGATCTGGGTTTAATCCATCATCATTCTTTAGCTCACTCCACCACCCCAGTTCAGACATGGCCATATGCAAATCAGTCTGACCCTGTGCCTCATGGGAACAGTACAGCCCGAACTGCCAAGCCATGTCTTCCTGGACCGGAAACAAGCATCCTAGGACCGGTTTCTGGCATTCCAGCCGTCATCAGCCAGGCTTGCTTGAATCCAGTGGCAAAGTGAGCAAGGGACCCACGTCTGGGCATACCGCCAACTTAGGGCGAACAAAGCGATACAAAGGGGATGATGGACCGGAACGTTTGAGCCAATCAAACACTCAACCCCAGTCAACTGATCTGGGTTTAATCCATCATCATTCTTTAGCTCACTCCACCACCCCAGTTCAGACATGGCCATATGCAAATCAGTCTGACCCTGTGCCTCATGGGAACAGTACAGCCCGAACTGCCAAGCCATGTCTTCCCTGGACCGGAAACAAGCATCCTAGGACCGGCTGGAATGCCAGAAACCGGTCCTAGAATGATGATGGATTAAACCCAGATCAGTTGACTGGGGGTGAGTGTTTGATTGGCTCAAACGTTCCGTCCATCATCCCCTTTGTATCGCTTTGTTCGCCCTAAGTTGGCGGGGGTATGCCCAGACGTGGGTCCCTTGCTCACTTTGCCACTGGATTCAAGCAAGCCTGGCTGATGACGGCTGGAATGCCAGAAACCGGTCCTAGGATGCTTGTTTCCGGTCCAGGGAAGACATGGCTTGGCAGTTCGGGCTGGACTGTTCCCATGAGGCACAGGGTCAGACTGATTTGCATATGGCCATGTCTGAACTGGGGTGGTGGAGTGAGCTAAAGAATGATGATGGATTAAACCCAGATCAGTTGACTGGGGGTGAGTGTTTGATTGGCTCAAACGTTCCGTCCATCATCCCCTTTTGTATTACATGGTACACCCAGACAGAAATCCAGCCACCTTGTAATCAGGGCTTGTTAGAAATTGGGTTGTAGGTTGACTGGGGTATGAACCCTAGTCAAGCAGCAATCACATTCCTAGTCAGGGTAAGAAGCAGGCAAACCTTAAATTAACCTAGGCTCACCCTCTCGCAGCTCAGCACAGAGCAGTCAGGCTTAACGTAGAAGTAATGTATAAAGTATCTGTGCAACACTTCATAGAGCAAAGAAGTAAAAACACCACACAAAAAGATTCCACACCAGGTTAGAAACATATCTCTTAATTTAATAAATTAAACGAGTCCAAAACGACAAACATCTAATAAGTACAACTTAAGATATGAATTTTTAAAGAATAAACTGTAGAATGGTATTTTGAAGAAATAAGCGCTTACTTGGGATAACTGGTCACACTGGACAGGGACAAAGTCAAGAGTTCATTGCGACCAAGATGGAGCACAGGCCGGATACAGGGACTCATTGAGGCCCGCTAAAAAAAGTACCTTAATCCTGGTTGCGTCGATGAAGGTGTGGGGTGCAGCTGAACAATGCGTCGGTGTTCCCCACGCAGTACGGGTGATGCGTCGATTTCCTCCACGCAGCAGTGGCCATGGGTCAGTTCCAAAGGTGATGCACCTGTTCTGAGATGTGATGGTTCCAAAGATGATGCACCGGGTTTCTCTACATAGTAGAGGTGATGCTTCGCTCTTCTCCACGCAGTGGTGGTAATGCATTGGTTCCGAAGCAGTTTCGAGTGCGATGTGTCGATTCTGCTCTCGCAGCAGAGGGTGCGTCGGTTCCGTTAGAGCAAACACCCGAGGCCCACATCCAAGTGTCCAGGACTGGGGTGGCACCACTTGGCAGGGCAGACTCTCAGGTCTAACAGGGCTTACTCTTACCTTAGCATTGATACCAGATCTGGCACACATCTGGTCATACTGACTAACTTACTGGGAAACTCATTACGAGTCATCCAGAATGGTATCACTAAAGGGGATATCGCTAGTGCAAGTGTGAAGAGCCCAGTTTCCCATACCCTTTGATAATGAGTGCAATTTTTTTTTTGTAAATGATCTTTATTGATTTTCAACAAAATGATACCAATAGCATCTGTATGACGACAAAAATCAAACTTTGGCATTACAATGACAGTAACTTGAATGGCTTAGGAGGGCTGTTGAGAGAATCCAAAACAGTGAAGATTGCACACTTTGTGAACTAAGTCGCCTCACATTTCCACGGCAAGGTGCAGTTGCAAACAGTTACATGAGGTATAGGGACAAAATATTGTCAGTATTACACAAATCAATTCCATCATTTAACCATATGTGAGTAGCAAAGTGAAATAAAGAGAAAAAGGAACTAAAAGTCGATCCTTACATATAGGTTCGAGTCTGAATGTACATGTCGGTGAAGCGTGTCATTGGGCATCACATGTGTGGCTAAACGGGAATGTTGACCCATCCGGTGGGGAGTGAGACAGGAGGAGAGCGGGGGGAGGGGGAGCCGGGGGGCAGGGGAAAGGGCAGAGGTGCAACGCGTCCAACAGCTAGGAATTTGTAGGAGTGTGGTTCTAGAAAATCTAATGGCCTAACAGTATTATTCGGGGCTAGGAGGGAGGACGCGCTGCGGCCAGCTTGGTCTCCACTAGTGTCAGGTAGTCCTGCCATTGAATGGGGTTCGGTCGCGGGGGCACTGACGCGTGTGCTGCATTCGCTAGTTGATTCATGTGTTCTGACACCAGTGCCCTGCGAAGGTCAAGCAGCCACGAGTATATATTGGGGCCTAACTGTGCCTTCCATGTCATGGCTATTTTGTGTTTGGCGAGGCCCAAAGCTAGATCCAGGAACTTATTTAGGCCCTTAAGGGAGGCACTGCGTTTCATAACGCCCAGCAGGAAATGGGTAGGTTGAGCCACCACCTGGGTGTCTGCTGCATCCGTGAGTATAGTGGCTATGTCAGTCCAGTTTAATTGAATGCTTGTGCATGTCCACACCATGTGTGTAAATGTGGCCCCCGGGTCCCGACACCGTTGGCATATATCAACGGTGGTTGGGTACATGCACGCCAGCCTATGAGGTGTGAGGTACGTGTGATGCAAATAGTTAAATTGGGTGTACTTCAACCTGGCATTGGTCGAAATCGTTTTTGGGTGGCTGATGCACTGCACCAATTGTTTATCTGTAATGGTGGTGGCCAGCTCGGTATCCCAGTGCACGCGTAGTGCTATCAATGAGGGTGCGTCGTGCAATCTAAAAGAGGTGTAGATGGCCGCTATGGCATGTCTGCCATGTCCATGCAGCAATTGCGTTTGCAAGAGATGCGATGTGGGGGGTTCAGTGCAAACATTATTCCATGTCTGTAGGAAGTGGCGTGTAAGTAGTGCATGTAACATGAATGAACCCTGCGGTACCTCGTTGATGGACACTAGTTCCTCAAATGTTTGTAGCTGTGAGTCTGCATACATGTCGCCCCATGTATCCAATCCCCTCACCTTCCAGGGCCCAAGCTCCATGCGGCCGTGGCAGACAAACGTGCCTGGCAGGACCTCTAATGCAGGCCAGGGGCATATGGAGTGGTCCGACCTTTGGGCAGCACGTATCTGGACCAGTTACATCTGGCCATCGTCATTAGGATGTTGCCACGATGTTTCTGCGTCATAGTATTAGTGCCCGACAACCACTCCAGTAGTACCGGGTGGTCCCAGGATATGGCTGCTGTAACCAGTTTGGTGAAATTGCTCTTGGCCAGCCATCTCATTAGCCATTGCAGCTGTGCTGCGGCATAGTAACGTTCATAATTTGGTGAGCCTCGGCTGCCATCCGACAGTGGCAAATATAATTTATGGAGAGCCACCCTGGCCCTGGAATTCCCCCATATCAGGGAGACTAAAAAAGATTCCAGATCTTTAAAGAGTTTCCATGGCAGGCGGTAAGGGAGTGCGGAGAAGAAGTACAAGAGACGTGGGAGGACCAGCATCTTGGAAATGGCCACCCGCCCCATAGGAGACAAAGGGAGACCCAGCCAAAACGGGAGAGCTGATCGGGCTCTGGTGATAGCATGCCCCAAGTTGCCGTCTATAGTGTCTGTCCCTGAGTGGTAAACCCGGACCCCCAAGTATTTAAAGGTGTCAAACGCCCATTCCAGTGGCGTATGCAGTGCGGTAAGTCTCTGGTCAGGTGACATGGGTGTCATCGGGAACACCACTGACTTAGACCAGTTGACTCGCAGTCCTGAGACACGTGCATGCTCGTTCAGTAGGTCCATTATCTGCTGCAGTACATCAGTCCGACCGCGCAGGAAGGACAGTGTGTCATCCGCATACAGCGACACTATGTGCCACCGGCGGTCTACATGTAGGCCCCACTCCATTACCCATTGACGTAACCTGCATGCCAATGGCTCCATAGCCAGGGCAAAGAGTATCGGTGATGGGGCCTCCCTGACGTGTGCCTCGCGCTATCATAAAAAGTGGGGAGAAAGGGCGACCCGTCGTTACCCTGGCCTGTGGTTTTTGATACAGCAACCATATCCATCATAAGAAGTTGGGGCCGATGCCAAACCCAGATAACACTGCTAACAAATAGCGCCAGCTCAGTGTATCGAATGCCTTTTCGATGTCCAGGGATGCTATCCAAGGCATCTCTGATTTTCCTTTCGCCCATTCCATAAATGCAAATAATCGACGTAAACTCAGGCTGGTGTTTCTCCCTGGTATGAAACCATTTTGGTCCTCGTGGACCAGCACAGGGACAGCCGCGACCAATCTATTAGCCAGTAATTTCTCAAGAATCTTATAGTCAACATTCAACATCGACAAAGGGAGGTATGAGGTCATTTGGAGGGGGTCCCGACCCGGTTTTGGTAGGATCACTAGCATCACCTCTCTCAGGGTGAGCGGGAGTTCACCCTTCTCAAAGGCCTCAGTGTGCATACAACCCAACCGAGGGGTTAGCTGTTCGGAGTAGGTGGAGTAAAACTCCGATGGCCAGCCATCTGTTCCCGGCGTCTTACCTGTTGCTAACTGTCCGATGGCCTCCGCAATCTCGTCTACCGTGATGGGGTCTTCTAGTGAATCGTAATGCGCTTGCGTAATCTGCGGGGGTTGAATCTCCGCCAGGAACCTCTGTATAGAGGCAGGGTCGTCGATGGCTGGGGCCGCATATAGCGTAGTATAGTATTCATAAAAGGACTGATTAATTGCTTCTTGAGTATTTACAATATTCCCAGCGGAAGTGTGTATAGCAGTGATGGGGGGGTTGGGTAGTGTCGGACTTTAGGAGCCACGCTAGCAAATTGCCCGCTTTATCTCCCTCCTTATGTCTGCGTGCTAAGAATGTCTTATAGTCCAACGCGCAGAGATAGTCAAGTGCGTACTTGTATGCTAGGCGGGCCTGGGCCAGTGAGGGGCCAATCTGGGGGTCAGTGGGTATGAGCTGTTCGCACCTCCGTATTTCCAGCTCATGGGTTTGGAGCTCGTCCGTCATCGATTTTCGGGTGCCATACGTGGTTTTAATGGCATGTCCCCGAAGGACAGCCTTAAAGGCTTCCCATTCCACCCCAACAAATGAAGAAGTACCAGCATTCGTCAAGAAGTACGAGTCGATGGAACGTAAAAGGGTGGCGCGATATGATGAATCAGCGAGCGCCGCAGGTGGTAATCGCCAGGTCGAGATCTCAGGCCGTCTCGCACTCCAGGATAAGCTTAATTGTAATGGGCTATGATCTGAGAGCGTGCGCGTCAAGTAGTCTGCCTGTAGTATGCTGTGCAGGGTGTTATCCGAGCAGTATATGTCTGAAAAGTTTCACCACTCCGTCCATCATCTCCTTGTGTTTGCTTTGTTCACCCTAAGTTGGCAGGGTATGCCCAGACGTGGGTCCCTTGCTCACTTTGCCACTGGATTCAAGCTAGCCTGGCTGATGAGGGCTGTGAGCCCGAAACCGGTCCCAGGATGCTTGTTTCCGGTCCAGGGAAGACATGGCTTGGCAGTTCGGGTTGGACTATTCCCATGAGGCACAGGGTCAAGACTGATTTGCATATAGCTGTGTCTGAACTGGGGTGGCGAAGTGAGCTAACGAACGATTATGGATTCAACCCAGATCTGTGACTGGGGGTGAGTGTCTGAAAAGTTTCAGCACTCCGTCCATCATCTCCTTGTGTTTGCTACGAAGAAGATGTCAGACATAGGTCGCGCCTCATGATTACAGTCCCTCTCGTGGTCCATCCTGCCACCCCCCATACCCCACCCCCATAAATGATGCAATATGTACACAACCAGCCCACACTTCCTGCAATGCTCAGACTAATAGAGAGATCGACACAAACAATAAGATTCCCCAACATCCCACCCCAGGCCGACTTGCCAACGGGCAATTGGCCATCCGCACTGAAATGCAATTCGTAGGAGCAGAAAAATGACAGAAAACAGATAGAAAAAATGGAGGTGCTATATCGCTACTTATCACTCGCTGGAGGGGGCGCAGCAGGGCTGGGTATTATTGCCGGTGTGCCACCTCCCATGACTCGATCTGGCAACGTGCTTGCTTGCTTGTAAGGTACAGTTCTTGTAGTGTGAGCCCTGGTGAGTTTCTGAAATGTTCAGCCTAGTGCGTCTGCGGTCAGCGGGGTGAGGGCCGGTCCATCCCCTGACAGTGCCTAATGCTGTGAGGTGGTAAGAAGTAATGTTTGATCCATTGCCGTGTCAGAGTCCAGTCTGTGGGAGGATGTGAGGCTGCCTATGTGTTCTGCTGTTTTATGGCCTGTTCACGTTCCTGAGCCAACTGGGCTTTTGTTGGTCGGCGTAGTCTTCCTTTGCCGCAGTGAGGGTCTGCCGACATTGTGGGCGGCACGTGTGCTAGTCCATGCTGATCGATCCAGGCCCAGGCCTCCTCAGGTGTGGCACAGAATACGGTGCTGTCCTTATGGTGAATGCGTAGGCGAGCTGGGTATTGCAGTGAGTACTGAATGTCATGTTCTCTCAGGCACTTTTTAACTTCCAGGTAGGAGGAACGACGGCGTTGTACCAATAAGGTATAGTCCGGGTATATATGGACAGTGGAGTTGTCAACTTGCCATGGGCCCCGAACTCGAGTGACTTGCAGTATGTGGTCCCTGTTGCAGTAATTAAACAGTCTCGCCATCACCGGTCTGGGGAAGCCACATGGACGTGGGGGGCCCCCCGGCACCCTGTGTGCCTGCTCTATCGAGAAAAACTTTGAGATCTTGCCTTGCACAATTTCTTTAGAGAACCATCCCTCCAGATAGAGTTTCATATTGCGGCCCTCTGCTTGCTCGGGGAGTCCCACTATACGCACACTGTTCCAGCGTGAGCGTTCCTCTTGGTCCTCCATGCGGGCTCTCAGGTAGTCCACCTCTTGCTGGAGGGATTGCAACTGGGTTGTTGTCGCATTCACTGTAGGGCGCAGTGACACCACTGTAGATTCGGACTCCTCAACCCTGCCTTTCAGCTTCTTATGTTCTTCCCTGAGGTACCCCATGTCTATACTCATCGAGTCGATCTTCAGGCCTAGGGTGGTTTTGATGTTGAGTATCGCCGCCATCAGTTCATCGAATCTATGCGATTGGTCATTGCGGTCCCCAAGGGTTGAGGGCCCCGGGTGCTCCACACCCTTCGCACCTGGAAGAACAGGTTTTGTGTCTGGATGTTGTGTCTGAGGCTTCTCTGTTCTGGGCTTACCCATCGCGGCGATGTCCGGGTGCAGGGGCAGGGTAAAGATTGCTGACAGTATATGAGGGTTTCCGGGCGGAAGTCAATGCGGCGAGTTTATAGACCCCTGGTGTTGCGCATGAAGTCACCTGGTCTCAAGGAGAGAAGTATAGTAATGCCCCGTTGCAGGGTCCCCCAGCGTATCAAGCGGCCTCCGCTTGCCGTTCGCAGTGGAGACCCAGATGGTGTGTCACTGGGCCCAGTCGCTCAAGGAGCTACTTGCTGAATGGCCTCCGTCATACCTGCAGAGGCCGCTGTAGCATCAAGGTCCATTATTCGGTGGAAAGACCAGGGCACAAAGCACTGTCGATGTGTGGCCTGTGTGTGCCAACGTGGGAATAGCGCGCCACAGTTAATTTGTGTGGAGATGTGCGTACGAGGCGCTGTGGTGAGCAAGACTGTGGGGTGCTCTAGCTCTCTCCAGCAGGTTTTGCGAAATGTCTCTGGGGCCTCAGGGCGCCCCGTTTTCCGTGACCTCAGAGGGTTGCCGGACTGCCTCGCTTTCCAATGTTGATGATTTTAGGCCTAGAGCCGTGGGGCTCTATGCGCTGGCAGGAACTCTAATGGGGGCAACTGTGGGACCCCTGCCCCTACCATGGGGGGGTCCGAGTGCGCTCCTGTCCTGCGCTGCGTCGGTGCTTCCCCAGCTCCCAGGTGGGCGTATGCGATCGCTCTGTTAATGGCAGGCGCAGAGTCTGAGCTGCGTGTTCTTGCGGATCGGCAGGATCCCAAAGTCTTAGGCCGCACTGCGCAGATTAGGGGTGTAGGGTCCACCGGGCCGATGGAACTGGGTTAGGGCCTTTATGCCACCCCCGCCTCCACTACGGGGGGGTCTGATTTCGTTCCAGTCGCTCGCCACGCCGGAGCCTCATCCACTCCAAGGCGGTGTGTTGTGGTCGCAGGCCGTGCGGCCCAGTTTACCTTCGGGGCCTCGGTGATCCGGGACGGCTCTCGCGGCGACGCAGCGCACCACGGCAGCAGGATCGTAGGCAGTGCAGCTTGGGTCCTCAGCAGTGCAGAGTCGAGGCCGAGAGCTATCGTAGTCCCCGGTCTCTGCCGAGATAATGGGTGCAATTTTACAGCACTCTGTAGTCTGAGAACAGGAAACCCAGGCTCAGTTTCTCTGATGTTAGATTGGTCCAAGGCAAAATTGCAGCAAGGAATGTGCCCATTTGAAAGTCCTAGTCCTCGAGAAATCCCTACAACATCACAGGAGGGTGGAGCATGGAGTGCTGCTCTAGCCAGGCCAGTCTCCCCTTGCCCTGAACAAGTCCCCACCCTACACTCACATCCCCACAACCCACATTGGATTCCAGATTCACTTTACCACCTGCTCATAGGCAATATTATATTGGATTGGAAAAGGGAAAGTTTTGCAGCCGGTTATGAGGATCCGCAAACAGTTTTTGATCCAGTAAAACCATGTGCACATATCATTCCCATTCCGGGTCGAAAGATTTGGGATAACAGGACTTTGTTGTTGAAATGGAAATTCCATCCACCCGTCCAGCCGTAGATGTGGAGAAGACAGGATGAAGACGTCACATGATCATTGTAATGAGCACGTCCCATCTGGATCTAACTGCGACTTACAGCAGGCTTCCACAAAAGACAATCCAGGCTGTTACTATAAAGCCACAAAAATAAAGCGAGAGAGTGCACACAAGTTTATCCCTCTTTTCTTCTTCCTGTAATTTTGTTTTAAATCAATATGCGTGCAAGCCCGGTCCGTGGTCTGCCCTGATCCACGCATTTGTTTGAACACTACAGAAGATGGGGCATAATCATACCCCAATCCGGACGCACAGCAATTCTCCATGCAGAATACAAATGCCACAAGTTAATCCAGTTTCACGAGTATTTATTTCAATTTTATCCAAAGTTTCTCATTGTTCCATGTTTTTCCTCTAGCCACATGAGAGGCGTCTTACGTTAACTCTGTATCCTAAATGCTGCAGAAATGCCAATCCAGGCCTTATTCTGTGGCACGGAGTGTACATAAGTAATCCTCATCTGTTGATCTTTGTAACCCAATGCATTTTGGGCCTTTGCCTGGCCCTTCGTCAGGGGTATTCTACAAATTGAAACATTATTATTAGACTGCGTGTTAAAACTGCTTTCAAATATTAATTACTGCACATCAAGTTGAAAATACATGCCTAAAAAAAAACGCTCACCCCCATAATTCACGTCTTCCCGCTAACAATGTAGCCAATCGCTACCACTAAGTAGATACCCAAGTCCCCCTCTCCCAAACTACCTAACTTTTATTCTTTTACACTTCCGCCTGTTAAACCATTGTTAATCTGTTCCCATAAACATGCGAAAAAACGGCCCTTCTCCCATCTAGCTGTTACCCAGCCATAAAGCGTTATCTGCACAAACCCGTACCTTCATGATCAGTTGTTATAAACGTCTTCCCGAGATGTTGGCAACCATCCAAATGCTACTTTCTCTCCCCGCTCTGTTTTTTAAAACCACCTGTGGCGTGTCCCCGCCCTTCAATGTTACCCTTTAACAATTAACTCCCGTCAACTCTTTAACCTGAAAATCTAGTGAGCACTACATCTGCAGTTTCTTTCCTTCCGCTATGACATTTACTCAAATCATATTCCTTACATTTCACACCTCGCCCTTTGTTCTTCCCATAGTTTCACCCCTTTTTTTTTTACCATGATGAGGGTCCTTACTTATCGTATCCCCTTTCAATCTACTAGAAACCTTTCCCTACTGCCCCAACCTGAAGTACTACGAATCCCATAAAGCACTATGGCGCTATGTGCACTCCCTCAAAAGTTAAACTCATAACCTTCCTAGGTATCAAACTTCAGTTCCCCACCCACCCACAGATGTCAATTACGACGTCAATTATACAGTGTACCACATTCCGTGTTGCAAACAGTCAGCTGTTGATAACAATATTCAATGAAAATTAATGTTGCGCATGTAAACGCGGGTACTGTAAAAACATGCATAAAACATAAATCAAACCACAATCCTCTAACATATGCTAAACCAATTTGTACTTAAGATTCACTTCAAAGGAAAAAAGTTCTTGCGATTGTCTCTCATGTGACAACTTCCAATTTCTTGAATTATTTTATGTAGTCGATGGGTGCAACTCGTCTAGAGGGCAGTCAATGATACATCCACAAAAATAAAGCGACAGAGTGCACACCAGTTTATCCCTCTTTTCTTCTTCCTGTAATTTTGTTTTAAATCAATATGCGTGCAAGCCCGGTCCGTGGATAAAATTGAAATAAATACTCGTGAAACTGGATTAACTTGTGGCATTTGTATTATGCATGGAGAATTGCTGTGCGTCCGGATTGTTACTATAAAGCCTCATTACTTCCGTTCCTTCCTTCCTACAGCACAGAAGACGGTGCTCACTATCGATTCCCGTGGCATGAATGAATATGTTATTCCTCCCGTTTAAATACAAGCACTACTTTGATTATGGGTGAAACATGTAGTCATAGAATGCATTTTTGGGGTTCTTGTTATTCAGTTAAAGTAAATGATTTTAACCTTGTTATTGTCATTTGTTATTTACATGCTTCACTCTCAGTTTTGATTTTCTAGATTGTGTTTGTGTATTGAAAACTAGCACAAAGTCGAGAAAGCAAACTTCGGTGAGATTTTTGCTACTTTAAACTATCTCCTAGAATGAAACTTCCCTGAATTCATTCTAATTACGGGTAGTTTTCCATAACCACTTATTCTAATTGCAAGTAGAGTAATCCTTGAAAATAAACGCTATTACAGAGAAAAGAGAATCTAAACAGGCAGACATTTATGAAATAGATTTGATTGTTGTTTCAATAACTTCATAATGAGGAGCGAAATCCGCGAACGACCCGTGGAGAGTGAAATAACTGTGTTCTGACTGAAAGGGCGAGCCATGGGTGAGCTACACTAATGGTATAATTAAACTGCATGGTTTCTGTTCTGACCTGTTGCTACATCATCAATTTACTTCTTGTTTGGAGGCGAGGACATTCAAATTACCTTCCCTTGATCTCAGCAAGAGCATGTTATCATGCGCAGCCGAGTTTTAAAATAGAGGTCCTTCAAGGCGCTGAAGTAGTAGCTTACAGTAACAGAACTCCTTCAAGCCAGAAGTCAGAGAGTGTTCTTATTCAAGGAGCTAACAGTGGATCAACACTCTTCAGGCTGTACTGTTTAAAGTGAATGCGCAGATTTATCCCACTAAATATTCAAATATACTAGGGTGCGTTTTTTCCCCTTTTATATGTAGAATTATATTCATGTTTCTATATTAAAGTGCGAAAAAAATCCTGTGAAAATTGCTAACACTATATAAAAAAAACGTAATAGGATCACCATATGCAGCCCCAGCATGACTGGCATGGTTAGATCAAGCTCACTCCATCTCCTGGTTCGAGGGCCATTAATCAACAGAGGGACAGAACCGGAACCATTAATGACCTGCTGTATGAAATATATCCTTATATGAGGAGAATGTGCAAATAGTGGAGTTAATTAGGTTAGGTTGGTGGCCTACAGGTATGGCAGAGACCCTTGCCTTCGCCAGACAGAGGAGGACCACACGCGGCATTTGGAGGTCCTCACCAGCTTGGTGGCAATTGGTTCAGCGAATGTGCTCCCAGTGACATAGCATGAGCAATTCCATCAGCACTGGAATGCTGGCAGACCAACATCTACTGACGGCTGGTGTTCGTAGTTTTTATGTGTCTCGTAATCCTCTAAACTTGCGCTTTGCTTTTGAAATGCATAAAAGCAATGGTCCTGTAGCCCAGGAAGATTTCTTCATGCAAGAGGGACTATTGATAAAGGCAGGCAACATTTGTGTCAGAAATCTTGCCTTAAATAAGGTGGATAGTCCAATACATTGACTTGGAGGCCTTGTGGCAAATGGGCTGTCGGGTCATAGGTTTCCAATGGAATAGTCAGCGCAGGCTCTGGCATCACAAATTTGGTATTTCCAACCCCTCTGAATGAGGTGAGTATGCCTCAGTTTTTCTGAGGTAAGACCCCAGCCAATTTATGCCTGGTCTTACATTTCACTAAATCCAAAATGGCCCAGTAAGTTTCAGATCATGTACTTGAAATCTTTGTCACAAAAGCAGCGCAGCGTGATAAGATTCAGGGCCGGAGTTACAAACATTTGCACTGGGTTTGTATCACAAAAGTGACGCAAACCTGTACAAAAAGTTTTTTGCTGGACTTACTTTCCCGCACAAAACTTGTTTTGTTTAGAAAATTTGCCTAAAAGTAACCCAAAGGAGCGAAAAGCGCTGCTTTGCACTACACACAGGGCGTTACATGGGCGTTTCCGTGCTACCAGCCATATTTTTTGATGCAAAGCCCTTTCTAATATCAACAGTAGACAGGGTTTTGCTTAAAAAAATAACGTCACTTTGAAGCAGCCATTAAAAGGAGAAATACTCTTACTTCTCCTTTCTTTTCTGACTTTGCATGTGTGCTGCATCGTACAGAACGCATTCATATTAGGAAAGGTTTTACAGTTTGTCTAGGCGTAGAATGTTGTACTGGAAGGGTGCCCTTCAGTACAAAACCTATGCTAGACTCAACCAGACAGCCTTGCACTGTGGTGTAATGGTATGTGCATGGCGCTCGGCAGGGAGAGGGAAGGAGAGTGTCATATCTCTGTAGATATGGCCTTTCCTCCTCTCTCCCTGTCGCGCAGCACAGCAACTTTGGGTGCTGTTCTGCGTTGTGTGACAGGATCATAAATCTGGCCCTCAGACTCTTATTTCCTCAAGCAACTCAGCTAGAGATTGGAAATTGTGTCGGAAATATTGTGGGGGCATCTGTGTTTGCATGCAGCAATCCATCCGCAGTTTCTGCTTCCTTCCAGGTAAAGTGCAATGCCCACACCTTTTACAGCAACAAGGGTGTAGATGTCTGTTACAATCATTATGCATATTTCAGCACCTAACAAATGACTGTGCATTTTTTTTACAGCTTTGCTTAAACTTTTTCATGGTATAAGATCCTAACAACAGAATGACTGGCAGTCCTCAAACACAACTGTAGAGATGTAATAAAATTACACATAATCATTTTTTCAGTCGCTCAATTGACATATGTATGGAATGGCTATCAAACTTGTCAAGCCATATAGCTTTTTACAGCTGTGAGACTTTCCATTTCATAGATGCTCCAAATTTCGGTGCACCAAGTAACATCTTGCGGGGATCTTGGCCCTCTGCTATTGTGCTATTACCTAGCTGGCCACTAAAAACAGTTGGGAAATCAATTTACCAGTGATGGATGTAAGAGACAATGCAGTATCACTACAATTCCTAATGAAACTACTAACATATTTTTGCAATGCCCCTTAGGATGGGTTAAGACTTTATCCCAGAAGAGCAGAAGTATGGCATTTTTCGAAGGCTCCACGAATGTATTTTCACTAGTGTAGTTGAGTTGGGGACATTTTAACCCATCCTGCACTTGCTTTTATGGATGGCTTCCAATTTGAGGTGGTAATGTGGTGCAAATACCAGAACTTACTGGGCTAGATGGGAAGGAGCTGACACTTGCACCTGAATAGGACTGTGCCTGTCCTCAGACAAAGAGCTGCACACACCCCTGTAGTGAGTCTGGAGCCAGGTCAGGATGGGCAGGGACCTTGTGGACTTAAAAGGCCTCTCTTAGGCCTCTCTTTGAAGCCTCCTCAACTTTAAAGGCACAACTGGGTATAAGTACTGGACCTCTGACACCACCAACTCAGTACACTCTGGGCCTGAGGACACTGCCAGTAAGAAGGACTGCTGTGCTGCTGAAAGGACTGACACTCTGCTGGGCTCTGCTGGATTTGCTGGACTACTGGTCTGCTGAATCTGTCCTGCTGCCCCTTGCCTTGTGAAGCGAAGGACTGGACCTGAATCTCTTCATTCCCAGAATCAAGTGACTCTAAGAACTTGCTGGCTTGCCTCCTGTTCTGAAGTCTCAGGGACATCAAAGACTTTATTCAACCCTGCTGCTGCCTCTGGACTCTGCCGCCTGTGAGTACTGCCCTGCCAAGTAGTACCAATCCAGTCCTGGACCCTTGGAAGTAGGTTATCTGCTGCTTCTGCAAAAATCCATGCATCGCCTGTTTTGCACCGGTCGGATTCAAAGCATTTGCCTTCCGCGCAGACGCATCACCTCTTCGAGGACTCCACAACATTGACAGCAGGGCTCGACGATGAAGCATTGCCTTCATCGCCTGGAGGTTGAAGACAACGCGCGACCTGACTGCACAACTCGGAACCAAAGCATCTTTGGAAAGACGACGATGCATCACCTCCTCCTTGACGCTTTTCTCAGTGAAGGTGCTTTTCCAGAAGGGCCTCTATGGCTTCTGTATCCAACCCACGCTCCATCACAGTTGGCTTGACTTTTCAGGTTTGACCTGGTCCAGCGCAACCAGCTAGCCCCGGTTGGCGCTTTATGACTCTAAGCACTATATTTCAAGAGAGTCTTCAAAAATTCAAAACTCTGGTTTTATATATTGGATGTTTATCGTTTTGGTCTTGTTTAGTTCAATAAATTAAGCTCTATTTTTCTAACTAAGCATGGATTATTTTTGTGTTGTGTTTTCACTGTTTTACTGTAATAAGTGTTGCACAAACACTACACATTGCCTCTTAAGCCTGATTGCTCTGTGCCAAGCTACCAGAGGGTTTGCACAGGTTAATTTAGGGTGGGTATCTGACTTACCATGACAGGGATTGTGGTCACTACATGGACAGGGTGCATACCTCTGCCAACTAGAGACCCAAATTCTAAAACAAGCGTACGCAAAGTAGTAAAAAGTCCACTGACCCATCTGGCGGAGCAGAATTTATCGCCCACTCCTACAGCAAACCAAGAAGACATTGATGCCTCTGCTTTTTAACTTGACTCAAGGTAGAACCTTTGAACACTAAATATCCACCTTTAAAAGAAAGTCCATCCTGGACATGGCACACATGATCTATTCTACCAAGGCCTCCTTTAATTACCACATTCGAGTCCTCTGCAAATACTGTATTTTCCTTACAGGTTGTACAGCACACAAACAATTATAGTAGACCGGGATGGGTTTACTGTTACTCGCAATGCATTTTTGTGTGCTGAGGGCAAAAGAGACAGTACAGGTCTTAACCTTTCAGGATGGTGAAAGCAACTCCCATTGATAGACCCATTCTGAACACTCAAGTACGAGTCTTCATCAATGTAGAAGCTTAAGCTCTCAACATTGTGAGAGACCAGTAGAAAATGCACGATGAGCATGTGGTTATGGACGAATGACAGATTGCAGCATAGTATCCTTCAGTACCTAAGAGAGTAATTTTATGCTGTCATACTTGAAGATCGATTCCAAAATATAGCTTGACTAAATATTGTGGTCAAATTACCATCACTGCAAAAATATTGCAGAAGATAATATTGAATGGTAGTATATATTATTTTATGTCAAATTATCGATGTTTAAAATATAGTAATAAAAAAATATTGTATGTTTGTTTTTTAAATGTAAATACATGTATAGGACTTAGACCTTTCTGCAGATTCATATCCAAACTTTTTGCCTTCACCTTCATGTTTTCTGAACCCATTTTTCTGAGCTTTTAGGACTCTGCACACTTTACCACTGCTAACATGCTTGCACAATCTCTTTTAAACATTGTGACATTGGCTTACACCCAATTGGTTCTTTTAGTTTACTTGTAAGTCTCTAGTAAATTAGTACTACATGTACCCAGGGCCTGTTAATTAAATGCTACTTGTAAGAAAATGCCTCTTTTTGTGTGGTCAACCCCAAGCTTTTGGACTGATGCTGCTGTTTTTTAGAGTTTAAAGAGCTTTATTGAAGCAAATAAGAAACATTGGCATGATATACAGCAATGCAAAAAAGAAGAAAATAGCCAAAAGATAACAATTCAAATATATAGTATAATGGAGAGAAAAACCCAAGATACCAGCCAATGAAATAAAATATTCCAATAGAAAAGGCAATACAGAAAAAATTGTGCCTGGAAGCAATTAGCTTTTACAATTTTCAGGAAAGAAAGGGGAAAAAAGCAGGAATAGGGAGAAAGAAAGAAAAAGAAAGAAAGAAAGAGGGATAGAGGGAAGGGAAAGGATAAGATTACATCCAAATCTAGTAACATATTTAAAAATTACTTCAATAAAACACTCTACTGGCTGCACAAAGATAAAAACTTCGAAAAGAAAGAACAAAATACAACGAAAAAATACTCATGGTGGTTGATACACGAAGGAGCTGTCCCTGCTACGAATTGCAGACGAGGATAAGTAAGCGGTGAGCGGAGACCAAAAAGCTTCCTTTCGAATAAGTTGTTGAGAAGTATTAACGGAAGCTCTATCTAGTCTGTGATGATAGCAGACAAGATTCCACCAGGCAGCGAAAGAAACTTTAGTGGCGTCTTTCCAATTCGAAGTAATCACCTGAAAAGCAATAGCAATTAACAAATCCACAAAAATGCCCACCTTTCGAGATCCAAACCAGTTTGTAGAGTTACTTCCCAAAAATATAGAATATATGTTGAAAGGAAATTTAACAGAACAAATGGAGGAGATTGACTCACACACCCTAATCCAAAAACGGGCGATACTGGGGCAGAGAAAAAAGGAATGCATTAGTGAGCCAGGGATATTGTGGCAGGACCAGCAATTCAGGGATAATGCAGAATTAAACTTGGAAATGGATAATGGAGTTAAAAATAACCTTTGGTAGAAATAATAAAGAGTCTGTGTGGTGCTAGCAGTACATGAGGTGCGGTGTATGCGTGTCCAAATAGAGTTCCATGTATGAACAGATAAGATACGCTGTAAATCAGATTCCCACAAGAGCTCTACTTTACTCTTAGGGCGATTGGGAGAAGAAAAGTGAAGGTATTTGTAAATGTGAGAAGCCCGAATAGATGAAGAAGTGGGTAAAGGTTCTAACAAAATACCCAGAGAAGGGGGGGGAGATCCAGAAAGAAGGGAAAGCCAGTCCATCAAAAGCAATCTCAAAGAGTCATACTTGAGTAGCGAGGAAACTGGTAGATCAAATTTAGATTGAACCTCCCGTGGGGAGAGAGGGATGGAATCCTGTGTTAAATGCCTAACCAGGAGGATCCCCTTAGCGGCCCATTGCTTCCAAAAAATGGTACGGTTAGCCAACTTTATAAATTTATTATGCCACAGAGGTGAATCCCCAAAAATTTGTAACGGACTGTGAGATTTGCACCTAACAAGGGAAAAGGTGGAAATGAATTTTGAAACCGTCGTAAAATGAAAAGAACGAGGAGGATGAGTGAAATTAGCTAATTGAGAAAAAGGATAAGGGGAAATCAAAGATTCCTCCAGTCTATGCCAAACAGGGGTGGAATTACCTTCTGAGGAGGATAAATATGGTAACACTTGATGAATTAGAAAAGAGGAATGATATTGTCGGAAATTGGGAAAATGGACACCTCCCTGAGCCTTAGGAGCAGATAAAAGAGCTAAAGAAATGCGGGGTTTCCGACCGTTCCAAAGAAATTTGCCTAAGATCCCATTAAGGGTCCTGAAGAACTTCTGTGGAAGTTTCACTGGTAAAATGGACAAGTAAAAGTTAATGACGGGGAGCAGCATCATTTTAATTGTGTCCAATCTACTCCACCATGACAGGAAAAGAGGGGACCATCTGACTATCATGTTGTTCACTTTTGAGAGAACCTCCTCTAAATTAAACTGAACCGTTTTTGCAATGAAAGAAGAGTATTTGATCCCCAAGCAAGTGATATTGTTAGTATTCCACTTGAAATCAATACCATCGAACATGCTCCATAAACAATATTTATTTAAGGGAAGCACTTCCGATTTGGAGAAGTTTAATTTGTAACCAGACATGGTAGCGTAGGAAGAAAGAAGATCCACAAAAGCGGGCACGGAAGTAGAAGGATCTGAAACATATAACATAATGTCATCTGCATATGCAGTAAATTTGATTTCAATCGCCTTGTGTTTAAAGCCACGAAAAGAGGAAGAGTGCTGTTAAGAGTGAAGGAAGGGCTCAAGAGAGAGGACGAACAGTAGAGGAGAGAGGGGACATCCCTGACGCGTTCCCCTGCGCAAAGGGAAGTAAGAGGATTGAAACCCATTGACAAAGACTGAAGTAGTTGGAGAAGAGTATAGCAGATTAATTAGAGATAAAATAGGGGGGCCAAAACCATGCCATTTAAGGACACGTATCATAAAGAGCCAATGAACCCGATCAAAGGCTTTCTCCGCATCAAGGGTTATGGCGGCAATAGGAGAGGAGCTCTTAGAAGCTAGATGAATAATGTTTAGGAAGGTTCTGGAGTTGTCTGCAATGGTCCTTCCTTTAACAAACCCCGTCTGCTCCAAACCAATCAGTTCTGGGAGAACCTGATTAATGCGAAGAGCTAATACCTTAGCAAAAATTTTGCAATCAAGGTTAATCAATGATATGGGGCGATAATTAGCACACTTTGAGGAATTCTTATCTTTTTTTGGAATTAGACAAATCATAGCCTCGAGAAAGGAACCTCGAGCCTCACTATGGGAGACAAAATATTGAAAAAGAAAAAGAAGATGGGGCAGAAGGGTATGAGCAAAACATGAATAGAATTCAGCAGTGAAGCCGTCTGGGCCAGGGGCCTTATCTTTGGGTAACATGGATAAGGCTGATTTAATCTCTGATAAGGATATGTCTTTGTCTAAAATAGAACAATCAGGGAGAGGAGAAAGGCGAGGGGGTAATGAATCAAAGAAAGAGTCCAAGTCCGCATCCGATGGAGAAGATTCAGGAGTATACAGAGTCTTATAGAAGTCCGTAAAACAGTTCAAAATCTCCTCATCCTTAAAATGAGGAACGCTACGGTCATCAATAATTTTAACTACTCTAGATCTTTGGGATTTAATCTTCAAGTAATTAGCCAGCAATTTACCGGCACGATTACGACCACCATAAAATTTGGAATTAATTTTTAGCAATGTTCCAGAGGCCTCTTCCGTGGATTTCCTATTAAAATCAAGTTTTGCTTGTATTAAAGTTCTAAGAGTGTCAGCATTATTAGAGGAGGAAAAATAGGCATGTTCCAACTTTTTAATGGAAGATAGCATAGCAATAGAATCCTTACGGTATTGTTTCTTTTTACCCGCTACATAGTCAATAACAAAGCCTCTGGCAGTTGCTTTGAAGGCATCCCAAAGTGTATGAAAGGGCATATCCGGGCTAGCATTAAGGAGAAAAAATTCCGACATAAATTCCTTAAATCTTGAAAGAAAAGAGGGATCTTTAAGAAGGTAATTATTAAATCGCCAACGACGAGATTTAGAGGGTAAGGACGGAAGATCTAAATTAATTAAAACAGGAGCGTGATCCGAAATAAGGATGGAACCAATCTCAGCATGCAGTAGATTTGGAAGTAGATGTGGGCTCAAAAAAATATAATCAATTCTAGAAGTAGAATTATGTGTAGGGGAATAAAAGGTAAATTCCAGGATATCGGGATTGTAAATTCTCCAGGCATCAACCAAGCCCCTCGAAAGGATAGTATTGGCAAAAGTTTTTTGCATTTTATCAGGAAAGTACCTGGAAGAGGATTTCCTATCTAAAAAAGGGTCAATAACCTGATTACAGTCGCCACCAACTATGAGATTAGAGTTGGAACATGAGTGGAGAGTGTGAGACATGGAGTGCCAGAATTGTGAATCAATGCCTGTGGGGCCATAGATGTTAAGCAGAGAAAAATGAGATCCATTGATAAGGGTATGAAGGAGAAGCCAGCGTCCATCTTCATCCCTTTCCTCCCCCTCCACAGTAAGGGTCAAGGATTTGTGAAAAAGTATTACTACTCCATTTTTCCTGTCTTTCGATGGGGAGCTATAAACCTGACCCACCCATTGTTTTTTAAGAGAATTAACATCATTTTCTTTAAGATGAGTTTCTTGCAACATAGCAATTTAAAATTTTAGTTTGGAGAGATGAGTAAGTACTCGCTGCTTCTTAACAGGGTTACGTAATCCTTTTACATTCCATGAAATGATTCGGATATTATCCGTCATTGCAGAGAGGAAAAGGCATTAGTAGGTACCATGAGCCTAACAATGTTCAGTAAAATTATGCAGTCAATAAGCCAACAACCAGTAACATTATGATTAATGCATTGCAGTAAACAAAAGTAAGCATGAAAAATAGTACAAAAAAGAAGAAAAGTCAAGAATACAAAGGGGAAGAAAGAAATATAAAACAGAAGAGATAGAAACGAAGTTAAAGAAGAAAAACCAGAAGATAAGAAAGAGAAGAGGAACAAAGAAAAAGAAAAAAACAGGAGAGAAAAGAAAAACAGTAAGAAAAAGTAGACTTCAGTAAAAAAAAAACGGAATAAATATCCAGATTAAGAAAAATAACATAGGGAAGCGGGAAGCTGCAGAAAGAGAAAGAAGGCAAAGTCGACAAAACACCGACAACCGAGACCGATGAAAGCAATAAATAAAGATAAATAAATATAAAGATAGAAGGAAGGGAGTGAAATATATAAGAACAGATCCAGGGAGACCGTCTGCATACCTAAAAAATAAAAGAGGATGACAACAACAACCAGAAAAATCAGTGAAATAGGTAGCACTTACCAAACATTTGGGGTAACCATAAATCCAGGGGTCAGAACAAGAGGGCAGGGGGTAGGAGCACATCCGGGGAATGGATCGATACAATAATATAAACAGCTACAAAAAAGAAAAAGGAAGACAAGAACGATTACTATATGGAGTGACCAATGAAAGGGTTAACAAGTCATAATAATCAAACAAGAACCACAACTACAGAACATAGACAACAACATCGTAGAAGATGGAAGTCTTCAGAACGTTAGAATAAAAACATTAATGTCAAAGAGCAGAACACAAACAAATAGGACAATGCAAATCAAGACCCTCCAAAGTCCATCTCGTCTCCTTTGTGGCGAGAAATAAATTGTCTTAAATCCTCAGGACGATCGAAGGAATAGGACCTCTCTTTGTAGGTAACTTTGAAGAAGCAGGGATGCACTAGACCGTATCTGGCATTCATGGATCGAAGAGCCGGGCGAAGAGAAAGAAATTCCTTGCGGCGGGCTGCAGTGGCGCGGGCCACATCCTGAGACAAAAAAATCTTTTGGCCAGACCATAACATCTGCTTTCTTGATTTTGCCACTGAGAGGACCATTAAAAGTTCCGTATATTCCAAGAACAAAACAATTATCCCTCTGGGACGCTGTGCTGACGGTACAGGAGATGAACCTGAAGTTTTAGGGCCGATACTATGTGCACGCTGTAAATTGAGAGTTGTACCATCTTTGAGACCAACAATCTTGGGAATGTGGATTTTTAGGAAAGCAAGCATATCAGACCCCTCTTCTCCTTCAGGAATACCATAAATTCGAAGATTATTGCGTCTATTACGGTTTTCTAAGTCTTCTGTTTGCGTCTTGAGAAGAGCAATCTCTTTAGACATAGCCGCAACTTGAGGTACCAAATCCTGGGCATCACTGATCCTTTGTTCCACAACAGACATTCTTGAGTCCAGGTTAGACCATTTCTCATCTAACCTCTGAAGGGTGGCATTGGTATCAATGACAAAGGGCTTAATCAACTTTATCTCTTCCATGAGGTCCTCCATTGTTATGGGTAATGGCGACTTGGTGGGAGAGTTAGGTTCCTTCTTGTGACGCTTAGAAGGAGCAACTGGATTAGGCTCCTTACGAGAGGAAGACATACCTGCTGAGGTGGTTCTCTGACCAAGAGAAGAAGAAGGCTCCATAAAGATGAAAGTGTTGAGAACTTAATAATTGCAAAAAATGTGCAGCGTAGAAAAACAAATTCTGAATCTTACAGAGCGGTCTATCTTTTGTGCCTTGCCTCAACAAAGCTGGAATGAAACAATTGACTTTGTCGACACTGTGGCGAGGAAACAAACCAACGGAGACCAAGCGGACCTAATAGCGGCCACCCTGCACTGAGAGAGATCAGATTGCTAATAGTTAAGGCACTCAGAACCTGAAGGGCTCAGCCCAGCCCTCCCATGCGGAAGGGAGCGCAATGTATAAAGCAGAACAAAACCTGTGAAACACTACACAGGTACACACCAGCTGGCTCCAATTGGATAGGTGCTACCGGCTGCGAGTGGTAATCCCAGTCACAAGAAGGTGTCTCACATGAGGGAGCAAGTGCCTTACATGTACGCAGTAGGAACAAACAATTTTAAGGGCATTGCATATAAATGAGAGCTCGCCGTCAAGAGGTAAAAGTTTGAAGTGAATAGCTTCAAAAAGGGGGGTATAACCAACCCGTTTTCGATGAAACATTGCGTAATAGCGGTCTTAATTAGCTGGAGGTTAGCGGAAAACATGGCTGTTAGTGCAAGATACCAAGCGCCACATATTAGCATGAGGAGTAGTATTTCTTGACAGAAAACTGTGCAGAAAGCAGGCATTAAGGGAGAGATTAACAGAAAATCCAGTTTAGTCATGAAGTCATAGCCACATATATAGCAGGTACCTCACTTTTGTTATTATAAAGCGCTGGACATCTTTAGATGAGACACACCATCCCTTTAAGCTGGCTGACTATGGAAAAGGAACCGTTAATCCAGTTCAGGCGCTGTGAGGGACACAAGATGGCGGTCGCGGTAAAAAAAAAAAAAACAATGCGCACCGCGTAATGCGGCCAAATCTGAGGAAAAATTAGGGTGGGAAGCGACACTTGAAAGGTTACTGTTCTCCTTACATGCTTTTCAGGGAACACGGCATACCTACATAACCCAGCCTGAAGTGCCGAAGTAGAGCCGCGCTGCACACAAAATGGCAGTCGCGGTCCACACAAGGAGCGCGCCGCACAGCAAAGTCCAGTTCTGGCAATATAGCGGCTCACCGCGGCATGGAGAAAGGTGTCTTGAAGGCAGCAACCATTCCGACGGCGAAATCTTCAAAGGAAAGTCCCCGCAGAGCTGATCTACTAGCCGCCCTTCCTTCTTTCCGCGATCTCGGTCAGGAGCGAGGTCAACCCGCCGCCATCTCCGTTGGTGCTCAAGCCACGCCCCCATGCTGCTGTTTTTTTATACTCTGAGAGTGCACTGAGGCCTGCTAACCAGACCTCAATGCCAGTGCCCTGACTCTAAAGTGTATGTAGAATTGGCTGTACCCAATTGGAAATGGCTAACTTAACTACAGGCCCCTAGTATATGGTACCCAAGTACTTTGGGCATGTAAGGGGTACCTCAGGTATTGCAGCACTGGTTATGGCACCCTGGAGGTCCCCCAAGTAAAAAGCAAGTCTCCCAGTGTGCCAATGTAGGCTAGTAGAGCAGTTGTGTACTGCTGGCCTGACTTTGCCATTGAAAGCAGTGGCAAAGCCTCCACTTTCCCTGTATCGTGTAAGAGATCCCTTTGGCAGGCATATTGGGTTATAAGGGATGGTTGAACATATGACACCAACAGGATATGTAGTTTACATGTTCTGGCAGTAAAAATGTGAGACTGCCATTTTTACTATGGAAAGGCTTGGTCACCTGGTTGGTGAGTGAAGGGTTATATGCTGACCCCTCAGCCATGCTAACTCCTGAACGGTGTGAACAAAGAGGATGAGCTTTTGACTCAGGAAGGATAGGCCTCTGACCATGACACCGGGTGACTGGTAGTCCAATGGTGACTATACTTCTGCCAGCCTGGAGAGGACTTCGTGGGACATTGACCATGTGACCAGGACTGTCTCACCCAGCTCAGTGACAAAGGACTAGTTGAAGCAAGACCCCCATCGACCACATCGCATCCACAACATCCTTGGAGAATCTTCAGCATCCTTCATCCCTTGCATCAGGACCACTATGTAGGAATCCCTTGCAATGCAGATAAAGTGCCTGGAACTGCTTGAGGACTGCTTCTTTTACAAAGGTAACTGTTTCTGAGGCCCCCTGACTAGCTCCCTGCTGGAGTTGGCAGTCCCAAGTAACTCTATTGGACTGCATTGACCCTTTCCCAAATTTTATTTGAACATTTTTATAATGTGTACATTTTTTTTAATTTGCCATGCTTGCTCGCGGTTGAGTGAAATGTTTTGATTTATTATTTCTTGCAAATTCCATATTTTTGGATCCCTCTGGTGGATCTTTTTCATTGTGGTCTCTAAATTCTCATAACTGTACAGTATATTTAAAAAAATTGGTGTTGGATTTCTTGAATGTGGTGCCAGATTCGTCCTCAATTGTTTTGGTGCTGTTTAAATGCTTTACACTTGTTCCTGTCTGTAAGCCCTGCTGCTCAGTGCCACATCTACCCAGGCGTTGAGCTGAGGGTTTGATATATGCAACCTACTGGACCTAAAGGGGGTTAGTAAGTATATTACATGGTAAGGTCGCACAACCACACTATATAATAGACCCCATTTCCTCATACAACTATCGGGCCTGTAGCACTCATTGTGCCACCCACTTAAGTCTCTTTTTAAAACATGTCTTAGGTCTGGCATTGCAGCCTGTATGTGCAGTATAAACTACAATTTCGTCCTGGCATGATAACCCCTTTGCCAAGCTGTAGCCTTCCTTTTTTTAATAATTAAATCAATTTTTATTGGCAGAGCACTTGATGAAGAGCAATACAGAGCAAGCCGCCTACAACCCAAATGGGCCAGCCGCGCAAAAGTTACCAATAGAAAAAGTACAGACAGCAATGTAGATGCGAAATACTAAAGGTTAAGTACACAGCAAGCCACCTACAACCCATCCAGGGCCGGCCGCGTCATCAGGGGAACAAGGGGAATTAATCCGTAGTCCAAATGTTTTCAAAGACAGGTAAAATCTTTAAAGCATATATCATGTCTACACAATATGCCCTCATCGAAGGTGAGCTGCTGAGTCGTTTAACTTGCCATTTTCCAAAACTGAAAACAACAAATACTATCCCAAAAGGCAAACAAAAATCTAAAACCTCCCCCTCCGACCCCTCCCAAACGAGCCAATAACCCAGAGGCAATGCCCACAGAGACAGAAGTAGGGCTATGAGGAACATGATATGGTACCACTGACTTCCTCCTTATCTTGGGAATCCGGGATCAGTCTTAAAATGCGTAAGTATTTGGGGCAAGTCAATTCCTGAAACTCACCGGAGAGGATAGATATAAAGGGGGCCCAGATCTTAGAGTACTCTGACTTGTCTCCCAAGGTTGCCATTGATAATCTTTCCATGCCAAGTAAAGCCCAAAGCTGGTGGAGCCCCTGCAGATGGTCAGGGATTCTATCAGAGTTCCAGCAAGACAATAGAACTCGATGGGCAGCTTTTAGAGCTAAGGCCATCTGCCTTCCCTTGATTGAGCGTAGTGGAAATGTTAATGCGTTAGGTAGACCAAGCAATGTATAAGCAGGGAATCTAGAGATGGCAGTGTCAAAAGCCCGATCAACCTTATCCAAAATCCGCTCCCAGTATCTAGTGAGCTTTGGGCAATGCCATAGAAGATGGAGTAAAGTGCCAGGGTTGCCGCAGCCTCACCAACACAAGCCATCACACTGAGGGTTCCATTTCTGTATGAGGGAGGGTGTGTAATACCAGTAGGAAATGATTTTATATGACATCTCAGTATGTCCCGTGGAGTGTGCTGTGTGGTGGGTTCTATAAAAAATGTCATTCCATTCCTTGTCTGACAGTGCTCGACCCAACTTCTCCTCCCACCTCTTCTGGCCGGCAGATCTACCCTTGTGCGGGGCCATCGATAAGTATGAGTAGATTTCGGAGATAAGTTTCTTATCGTCTTTTTTGAGGAACAACCATTTTTCAAACAGGGACAAAGATCTGCTAGCATGAAGACGGAGGGACGTGCCAAACAACCAGTGCAACATTTGCAAATGGAGGAAGTGGTCTATTTCAGACAGCCCATAGTCTACCATGAGTTGAGTGAATGGAATTGGACCATTGTGATCGAGAAGGCATCCCAACCGTTTACATCCCCTTTCACCCAGCGTTTGTCGGCCCCTTTAGCCATGCCCGGAGGAAAAGCTGGGTTCAAGAACAAGGGGGTCAGGGTTCGAGGGGAACGTGGTGAGGCCAGCGGAGATAGCCACCTTATCCCAAACCTGGAATGTTGGTCGCATCACGGGGGCGGAGTAGAGCCTCCATGCTCTGTGGGATCTAGGTAACCACATTTCTCTACAGATATGTCGACCCGCAACCGTCTGGTCCATAAAGACCCAGTGCTTCTCCGTAAGCGGGTGGTTCCATTCCACCAAGTAGCGCAGCATCGCCGCCTGATAGTAGCACGTCATCTTGGGTACTGCGAGGCCACCATCCCGTTTCGGGCATTGCAAAAGTTGCTTTTGCAGCCTGGGTTTCACAGACCCCCATACAAAGCGATCGACATCCCGTTGTAGCTTAAGCAGTAGGCCCGGAGGCGGTTGTAGTGGGAGAGTCTGGAAGATGTATAGGGCTCTGGGAAGGATATTCATCTTTACCCCGGCAAGTCTGCCAAAACATGACAACGGGAGCCGTTGCCAGTGTGTCAGGTCTTTGTGTATGAGTGCGAGTAGCCTGGTATAATTGGCTTCTGCAGTCTTCGCCAGACTCCTATTGAACACCAAGCCAAGATAAGATAGTTCATCTGTGACCCAGTCAACGTCATAATGAGTGCGCAACGAACCTTCTGTGTGTGGAGAGGAGGTCAAATTCAATATTTGTGATTTTTGCATATTGACCCGGAATCCCTGGATCTGCCCAAATGTGTGGAGATCTGCCACAATAGCCGATAAAGAGGTCATAGGGTAAGTAATAGAAAAGATAACATCGTTCGGCATAGAGACTAATGAGGTGCTGGTCTGCCCCAAAAGGAATGCCCCTGGAGTTGGGATTGTCACGGAGTCTTTGTGCAAAGGGCTCCATATAGAGGGCAAAGAGAAATGGTGAGAGAGGGCAACCCTGCGGGTACCCCGACCGATGGGAAAACCATTAGAAGTGACCCCGTTCACTCTAACCGACGTGCTAGGGGAGCTGTAAATGCTCGCAACCCATTTGCGATAGCGAGAGCCCACGCCAAATCGCTCAAGAGTTGTGAAAAAGTAGGGCCAGTGCGCCTGTCGAAGGCCTTCTCTGCATCCACCGCCAGCAGCAAGGCCTCCTCACAGGGACGCTGCACTTTATCGATCAGGTGGCAAAGGCGTTTGGTATTATCTCCACACTGTCGGCCAGGGATAAACCCTGCCTGGTCTGGATCTACAAGATCGGGCATGAGGGGGTTAAGGCGTTGAGCTAATATGCTAGCAAACAATTTTGTGTCAATATTCAACAGTGAAATCAGTCAGTATGAGCTGCAAAGCTTGGGGTCTTTGCCAGGCTTTGGAATCACTGTGATCGAGGCTTGAAGCATTGTGTCAGTGAGAGTGTCTGAGTCGGCAAAGGAATTAAATAAGTGTGTGAGTATCGGAGCTAATTCCGAACAGGTCTTGTAGAAAGCAGCACTGAACCCATCTGGGCCGGGTGCCTTCAGGGTGCTTCAGGCGAGCAATCGCCAAATTCACTTCCTCAATGCGTAAAGGCTCATCAAGAACAGCAGCTTCATTATCCGGAATGGGAGTGACCGTGGCGGCGTTTAAATAGGCGCATCGGTCCGACAAAATCAAGGAGTCGGCGGTATAAAGCTCAGAGTAGGAAGCCAGGAAAGGGTCCGCAATGCAGACATCCTCTGAGACATCCACCCCATGGGCATCTCGGACCACCTTCACTGCTAGTGCGTGTTGCTTACTACGCAGGCAGTGCGCCAGCATACGTCCCCCTTTATTCGTCCCTACAAAATATTTATTCTTCAGGTGGACCACAGCATGTTCCGCCCTATCGAGGTCAAGGCGTTGAAGGTGATGTCGTTCCCGTTCAAGTTGTCTCCATATCCGAGGGGCACCGGAACGCTTATGGATAGCCTCCAGTTTCCCCACCCTTAGCTCAAGTTCCTCCCTCTTAGCCTTTCTCATTTTATTCCCATGAGCAGCCTTAGCGATAAAAGCACCCCGAGCCACTAGTTTGAGAGCCTCCCAGACTGAGGACAGGGCAGTGGAACCATCATCCTTAGATGCTAGATAGTCCTGTATCATCTTCTGGAGTGCGGTCACTGTTGCTGGGGACATCAGCATAGATTCACGGAGATGCTAGGAAGGGGCTGTAGTGCGAGCAGGAGAAGTGTGTATAGTCAGAGTAATGTGTGCGTGATCCGACAGCGAACGGGCCTCAATGGTGGAGGTCCGAACACAACCCCAGGCGGCGGGGGAGACTAGGAAGTGGTCCAGTCTAGCATAAGTTTTATGGGCCGTGGAGTAGAAGGTAAAGTCTTGTTCCCCCGGGTGCAAGGCACGCCACACATCCCTTATCCCACACTCCTCCAGCCATTCCTGACTCCCAACTGACAGAGCTCCCGTACCACCTACCCGCAAGCCAGAGCAATCTAGCTCCGTGTCCATCACTACATTTAAGTCCACACCCACGACCACTGCCGCATCTGGGGAGTGGAGTACTTTGGCTAGGGCTTCCAGCAGGAATGCCTCCTGTTGCTCATTGGGAGAATACATTTAGGCCAGTGTGAAGTGGAATGAGTCCATCCGCACCCCGAGGGCCAACAGGCGGTTCTTGATTTCAGCCACAGGGCCCAGGACTGTACTGGTAAAACGCTTGGAGAATAAGATAGCAACTACTCCCTTCTTGCCCTTCCCTGCCGACCAGTATTGCTGTGAAAACCTTCTAGTGTGCATTCTATGCGTGTCTTTTGAGACTAAATGAGTCTTCTGGAGCAGGCAGACATCCCCCCTAGATTGCTCCAACAGGGAAAGTACAGCTTTCCGCTTAGTGGGATTATTAAGGCCTCGAACGTTGAGGCTAATTATCTTAGTCTCCTTGGGCATAGTGATAGTGGCAAGTCGTGGAAGGTGAGGTTTGTGCAATACAGATCACCAGTAAAATAATAGAAAGGTGTGGAATATACGCCATACTGCCATGGGAGGGCATAAATGAAGGGTGTATCCAGATTGGGTCGTCAGAGGCGGACCCAAAACAACCCCAACATTACAACAAACCAAATAACACAATTGAGAAACAGGAAGTAATCAAAGTCCATCCCCAAAGGGGGGCCAGAATAATTGGGGGGAACCAAGAAGGCAAGAGACATTCACCAAGGTTGCAATCATCCGCCACCACCCCCGCCAGTACCAACTCCGCATCCCACTCCGGTCATCCAGAAATACCTCAGCTGGGAGGGTCCGAAACTTCTTCCTGAGCACCAGAGAGTGACTGGATCACCGCAGACCTCTCCTTATCAATTGTAGCTGGATCTGGGCGCAATCGTTCAAGTCTATCTCCGGCTCTCGAGCCTCGTCGGCAGCCCTGGGAGACCCCACCCCCTGCGGCAGCGCTCTGCTAAACCAGATCATTGAGGTCCAACTGAAGGAGTTTGCAAGTCTCCTCCAAGGAGCGAAGCTAGTGAAGCCTGCCTTCATAACAGAATATTAAGCGAAAGGGGTGGTCCCAGGAGTAGGCTATTCCGGAGGAGTGCAGGTGGTTAGTCACCGGGCAGAAATCCTTCCGTTTCTGCAAGGTGCTAGCTGCCAGGTCCTGAAAAAGCTGCGGAGAGTGATCTCTGAACTGCAGTGGTTGATTGGAGCGGGCCGCTTTAAGAATAGCTTCTTTCACCTTGAAGTCTTGCACACAGACCTGGATGTCCGCGGGCGGTCGATTAGCCTGACGGGGAGGGCCCACACGATGACAGCGGTCCACTTTGGTTATATTCTCCGCAGGGGTGCCCAAGACAGAGTTAAACAGAGCTTGTATATAATCCTCTAAGTTCGCTCCTTCTACGTCAGTAGGAACAGCAAAGATACGAATATTGTTCCGCCTTGACCTATTCTCCAAGTCCTCTGTATGAGATTGGAGGTCAAGTTGTTGGTCCTGCAATTTAATAACCTCCTGTTGGAGCGCAGTGATTTCCTCATCCCTGGTCACCGTGCCCTCCTCTAGGGCCGCGACCCTCTCGCCAACAGCATCGACATCCCGGCGTACCTCTCTTAGATCGGACTGCAGGTCAGTCTTTACCGACAATATATCTGCCCGGAGCGAGGCGAATAGGGACTCCAGGAAGTCGCGGGTCACTGCACCCTCAGCACCGTCTCCCGTGCTCGCCTGCCCAGAGCCGTGCGAGTCTCCTGCATTTTTCAGAAGCAAATCACGTATGGAGCGTTCCTTTATTGTCACGGCAGTCGTCATGGCTCCAACCAAGAGGCCTCCTCTGGGACTGCAGTGTACGGGACCAAGAGTGCAGAGTACAGAAATGTCCGCCAACCCGTGTGGGCGGTGTGCTATTAAGACTAAGGCAAATCGCTCAGGGCCCCCATAGGACGAAGTAAATGTCGAGAGCCCGTGACCTTATGCAGGCCCGACTCCCCCAGGTTGCTGCGCCAACGATTCTCCCTCCTCGTGTAGCGCTGGAACTATACGTAATCCCAGGCAGGGATCTACAGTGAATTCTGCGGGACGATAGTATCAAATGACATCCGGCAATGCTCCACCGCGATATAGGCCAATACTTGAGAGGGCAGGTGGCAGCGGGGCCTTATTCTGAAGCCGCCATGTCCACAGGTTATCGTAGCAGGCCCGGGGGCACCACTGGGTGCTCCAGAAGCTACCACCAGTTTTGGTGCAGGTCCAGCTCCTTTGCCCTCCACCAACTATACGCCCACAGGCAAGATGAGGTGTGTCACACACAGGGCTGCGTTCGAGGACAAGCAAGCATCACAATCCCAAGGGGGCGCCCTGAGATGATCTGGGCTGCAGTACATAGGCTCGTGAGGCAGCCTGCCCCCAAATAGCTACAGACCCACAGGGGGTGTACCACCCACCACCGAAGGCTGCACACGCCAAAGTTGTTGATCAGGCCCAAGGCTCACTCGGAGGTAGGGCGTCCCGCTGAGGAAATATGGGGCCAAGCGCACTATAAAGCCCACCACAGCCTACAGCACTCTGCGCACCTCCGTGACCATACCTTAGGCAGCCCCACTCCAAGGGGTGGTCGGCCGTCGCTGTCCCAGGGGGGCAGCTGCGGAAGGCTGCGACGCGCACATAGTCGACCCTTGAACACCCGGTCCGCTACAGATGGGGGCAAATGCTCCGCCCCTCCGTCATTTCTTCACCAGGCTCCGCGCTGCAAGCAGGAGAACACTCCGGTGTCTCCAAAGCAAGCTCGGCGGTTGTCTTGCAGCAAACTTTGGTCGTACACGGCCTGGGCCCAAGCCACGCCCGCCAACCTCCAGGCCATGTTGCTCATCGTCGCAGGCCCCGGGGGCTCAGGGGCTGAATCAACAGGGCTGCACTGGGAGTCCTCGTCACTGGGGCAACACCGGCTCAGGCGCGGCACCCCACGGGCCCACAGGAGCTTCCGTCCACACCGCAAGGTCCACAGGCCGCTCCCGGGAGACCCAGGCTCGATTCTCTGCGGTCCAGGGGGAAGGACAGGCTGCCCTCATGTGCAAAACCGCTACGTTGCCAGTGCTACCCAGCAAGAGGGATCCTCCTGTGCCAACCATGGGGGGATGTGGGTGCTGTTAAGATGCGTTAGGCCTGGCGGGGACGGAGCTCGGGCAAGACGCATCCGTTCACTCCGCCATCTTGGCCACACCCCTCCTTTTCTTTATACATATAAGTCAACCCTAGGGTAGTTCCTAGACAGCCCATAGGGCAGGGTCCAGTGCATTTAAAAAGTTGAACATGCACTTTTAACTTTTGCATGTCCTGTTAGTGAAAAACTCAAAATTAGTTTTTCACTATTGTAAGCCTTATCTCTTCAATAGGATAACAATGGGTTACCTTAATAAATTTATTAAGTGCTAGCATTCAATTGGGAGCAAGTAGAAATATTGAGTTTGGTGTCTAAAGAATTGTAATTTAAAACCTTCTTTAATGGTAACGTTGGATTTTAAGTCACAATTCTGAAAATGATACTTTTAGAAATTTGGCATTTTCTTCTCGTAACCATTTGGTACCTGCAGCCTGTATCCTGATTCCTGTGACTAGGTGTAACAGGCAGTTGGTCTTTGTCTATTGCTCTCAGGCAGTGAAACAGAGGCTAATAGGTGTTGGCAGGATGGGTCATCTCTGGTTTGATGAGTGGGAGGAGCTGTCACCTACCATACTTGCACATCACAATGGCTCTGCCTGAGCACACTCACAAAGGGTTTTCTATTGTGTCCCCAGACAAGCTGGGGCCAGGACAGGGAGACATGAAATTCCAAGCACCTTTTGGGGGTGGAAACCTCTAGAATCTTCTCCTACTTCAAGGCTGGCTCTAAGTATAAATATTGGGCCCTCAGGGCTCTTCAGTACACCTCTGGACCTGTGGAAGACTTAGAATGACAGTTGTGCTGTTCTATAAGAAGGACTGCTACTCTTCTGCCCTGCTGCCTGATTAAGAAGGATTGGACCTGCATCTTGAACCCAGGACCACTAGAGTGATTCCAAGGGCTAGTTGGCTGAACTCCTGATCAGAGCCTCAAGGACAGAAAATGATCCAACCACCTTGAACCCAGCTCTTGGACTCTGTCTTCTGTGAGTCCTGCCCCGCAAGTTGTGGCACCCCAGTCCTGGATCCTTGGAAGTGGGTCTGATGGTGCTCTGCCAGCCCAGCTGTGTTCCTGTGGGCAGACCCGATGCAGCACTATGCATTTCCTCAAAGCTCCGCTTTGGAATACCTCCTGGTCAATGCATTCCCTACACAGGACCTCGCATTGGAGCCCCGCAGCTTCCTCGGAACCACTGCTGCACAACATATCCTTGGCTCAGGACCTTACAATGCTCAGCAACCTGAATGTGAAGGTACTTAGCTTAGGGGCTAACCTGGTGTCTGTATCCGGCCTGTGCTCCATCTAGTTGCCCTGAACCTGTGATTATGTTCCGATCCTGCACAACCAGATAAGAACACTTGGCGCTTTGTGCTTTTAAATTGGACTACCTACAATATATGAATCTCCCCCAGTGTTTGTGGGATTGGGGTAAGAATAGTAGATCAGACCCTCTATAATATATGCACTTTTCTGAATGTGTGTTGGTTTCTTCCTGAAATAGTAAATATGACCTCCTCTAGTATATGAGCTTTTCCTCTATGCTTATGGCTTTGGAGATAGAGTAGTACATTAAAGCTTCAATAATATGTGTGTTTTCCCATATGTTTGTGGGGTTGGAATAAGATTAGTAAATCTGACCCTCTCTAATGACTATTGTAGTTTTTCCAAGATTTGTGTGATTGGATTACCAATAGTAATTCTTATCTAAAACAACATGTGCACTATCCATATTATTTGTTGGATTGAAGTTAGAACAGTAAATCTGACCTCTGGAAAATATGCATTTTTCATAGCATGTATGGGGCTATCATTAGGCTAATAACTCAGCACCTTACAATGTATGCTCTAACCTATGGGGTTGGATTTAGAATAGTAAAGTTTATTTCTAACTGTACATGCACTTTCCCCAATGTTTGTGGGACAGGGGTTAGAACATGTAAATCTGACCCCCTGGAAAATATGCATTTTCAGAAATATGTACGGGATTGGGTTTATAATAGTAAGCCAAACCCACTAAATATATGAGCTTTTGACAGTGATATTTTTGAAACAGCTGTCACAAATGCACTTTGTAATTCTTTTGAAAACTGAGGTAGGTCAGTCACAGAGTTCTTGTTTTCTGACCATGTGATAAACATTTGCATGTTATCACTTATGATTGTAAGTCCCTGAAAACATTAAACTGAGGGGCAAGACACGCATTCAATTAAACAGGTGACAGTGGTAAATCCTGTAGTATAACACAATACAACACAACATTGATGGGCTTCATGAAAAAGAAAGGGACCAATGAAAATTCCTTTGGGTGAGTTTGCAAGACTGACTTAAACAATCTGAACATGTGGCGATCAGCTTGAGCCACAGAACAGAGTCTCCTCAACAAGACCGGGGGGGCGCAGTATTTTCGCAGATAGGACAGGCATGAGCAATGAGCAGCCAATACCTTCATCAGTGTACCTCCGCCCTTCATTCCAGAAATGAATAAAAATCACTTTCTGTTCTGTGACTGGGCCTAAAACCTACCTGCTAGGGTGGAAGGCATCTAAATGCTTCTGTTGAGAAACAACACTTTTTCAATGCACATTAGTGAGGAGCAGCAAGTTGACGAAGCATGTATAATTAACCAAGGAGTTAGGAACCAGGTAAGAGTTCTTTAGTAAATGGAGCGCTAGACATTTGGAGTTGGCTGTGATAAACTCTTGGTAAATAGAAATGTTGAGTAGGTGATTGATGATAGGAAGGATGATTGGCACGAACTGCTTAAGAAGCCATGCTCAGGCAGTGACAATAGGTGAAGGCATGGGTTACAGTGAGCTCAGAATTTGACTTTCTTGGGAGAGGTGATCTCACGTGAAAATGAAGAGGAAGAATCACAAGAGAAGCCAGGTAAAGAGGAGACTGCTTGAATATCATATCAGCCATTGCTTTATTTTATCAATCTTTTTGAGAAAGAAAGAGATAAGATGCGCACAAAGTTAGAGAGTTGGCTGGATTCTCAGGTAACAGTGTATGGGATTTAGCAGAAATACTTTCAGAGTATTTAATAAAGGATGTGTTTATTGTCTCTGAATAACTAGATACGCCTCTTGTTAGCTGCTGAAAGTCACTTCACAAGTGCTTGGATTTAATACAGGGGCTAATGGTCTGGAAGCAGCTTCCAGACTATGACCTTTGCAATAACAGGGGGCTTTAACCAATTGATTGGGAAAAGTGCAGCTTAACTGAAGAGGCAGTGAAAACCCAAATTAATTAGCTAGAATAAAGATAAGGAGGAAAGATACTATGTGACCATTTGATGACTTAATCTTTCTGAAATACCATTATCGTCTTCTTCGCTATATACATGAATAATATTTATATTTCATGAAGATTCGGATGCTCAAATACAGAGCTGGACAGGGAATCAAAAGCAGCCCTGGCAAAAATGTTCAAACCAGCCTTGCCCTCTTCTTCCTCACTCATCTCATCTCACTCTTCTTCTTTCTCTCTCCTCTCTATCTCCCCTGAAACCCCAGTATTAGTAAAGCGCTTTTTTTGACAATGCCCAGACAAACCTGGAGTTTTGAGAGACGGCGCATACTTTTTCTGAGTTTCACTCCAGCGGACTGAGCCCATCTTTGGTGGGTGCATGAGGTATGAACGTTACTGAGGCTGGCCTACTGGTGCAACGTTGTCCCGTGACGGTTCTCTACATGGTGGGTCAAGCTATCAGGACGCCACCAGCATCTCCATCTTGCCTCTCCTTCCAGCCTTTCTCTTAGTGTCAATCTGTTTGGGATAACTTAAACTCCAAAATCCAAGATGGTCACCATAACATTGTGTTCAATGGTGTAAGAAATCGGATATTTAGTTGAAGAGAGTGTGAGCCATCCTTAAGCAACAACCACAAACCCTGTCAGGGTGAACCACAAAAAAATCACTAAATTAACCTGCGCTTAACCCTCTGATAGCTTGGCACAAAAGCAGTCAGGCTTAACTTAGAGGCAATGTGTAAGGTATGTATGCAGCATACAAACAGTAATAATTTGAAAACACAGCACAAGAAAAATTCCACACCAGTTTAGAAAAATAGAGAAACATTTAATAAATGATTTAACACCAAAACAACACAAATCCAATTAATAGAAACAGAGTTATGAATTTTTAAGTTTTTAGTAAAAACTAGTACCTTAAAGATCAAAGTACCAACTGCTGTAACCTAGTGGCTAGGCCTGGGAGGGGTTTGTGGAGTTACGTATAGCGGAACTTCGAGAAGTGACAAAAAAACTCTGTCATGCTATGCGGAGTTCCACAAGTGGCGGAGTGCGTTTGGTCATGCTGTTTGCGTTGATTTTCAGTGCTGGCTATTTATTCCGCGCTGTAAAATCAACACTAATGGCACTATGCGCAGCGCAAGAGGGCGCTGCTTCTTTTCTTACCGCTTGAGTATATTTTCTACCCGAGTGGCAGCTTTCTCAATGCGAACGGAAGGTTTCTCAAGGTGAGTGGTTGTGACTATATGCGACCACACGCGTTGAGAAATGTGATCGCACGCGTAGAGAATTCTCGCCGGGCGATGGATTTTCCTTGCTCACACTCACCAATTTCACATTGACGAGCGCAAGCAAAGAAAAAGCTTTTCAGAACTCCACGAGTTCCGCGGAGCGCAGAAAACTCTGCAAACTCTACGAACGGAGCAAAGTTCACCGCTCAGGCCTACTACTGGTGCGAGACTGGGACAAAGTCAAAAGTCATGGCCGACCGAGATGAAGTGCAGTTCGGATACATAAAGTGAATTGAGCCCCGTCTTGGCTTACTTTTGTACTTAGTAGAAATTTTGAATAAAAATGTCTGAGAAGTTAAAGTTCAGTTGGGCAAGGCAGCCAGTGATGTCCAAGGAGGAGGCGTCATCATCAGGGAGTCAGTGGACGAAGTTGCAGTGAAGATTTCTATGTTTGAACTTTGTCACTTTTCTGAAGGTTGAAAATCTCTAGCAGGACGAGGCTGCAGCCTATAGCCAATGGAGGCTCCACAAGGCCGGGTAGCCCTCCTGTGAGGAGCTGATGAACAGGATTTATTGTTGGAGCTACTGTGAAGTCAGGCCAACCTGTGATGCACCTCGGGTGGATCAGCGAGCAGCTAGGTCCCGGTCTGCTGTTGGTTCCGAGAACACTTTTGGTTGGACTCACTTCAGGCATGATCCAGGTGCAGGGTTCAAGTTGTGTGAGCTTTTTGTGCCCCTGCAGCTCATGTCAGGAGGCCAGCCAACTAGCCCTTGGAGTCACTCTGGTATTCCTGGGTTCAAGAAGCAGGGCAGTCCTTAAGCAGCAGGGCAGTCCTCTGAGGGTTCATGGCAGGCTTCAAGCCACATGACAGTCCCCTGGTCGAAGCAGGCAATCCTCTGAAGTACAAAGGAGGCCTCAAGCAGCAGGGCAATCCTTTGAAGTATAAAGAAGGGCTTCTGAGTGTCCTCCACAGTTTGAGGAGTGAACTGAAGAGTGGGTCTGAGGGTCCTATTTTTATAGCTGGTGCTCGCTTCGAAGTGGAAGAAACTTCTGGAGTTTTCCCCCCACAGTTGGTTATGGAATTTACTTCTTCCCTGTCCAGGTTTTAAGAGGTCTAGGGTGAGAAAAGACTGGTGTGAACTTCTTTGTGAGTGTGCTGAGGCAGCTCCTTTGAAATGTAAGTGGGGCAGGAAACAGCTCCGCGCTCCCATCATTGTAGGATGGCCCATCCTGCAAACACCTATGTGATATCTCAAATGTATTTCAGGTTATGTTTACCAATGCTTGTTTATGTTGTACTGTGTGTGTGTGTGTGTGTTTACTTAAGAAGGAGAGAACCCAGTGTATGCCATGATTCCAAAGCTGCTGTCAAACAGATCATCTATGTCAGTTGCCACTAGATCTTGTATTGGATGTACATAGATTAGGTGCTCTTAATAAAGAACCTATCTAGAAAGTCTTCTACTGTGTGGATTTGACATTATTACGCTAGCAATGAGGATGGGATGCAAACCCATGCAGTGGGACCATTGCATGTCAGAGGAGGTGCTAACTATTTATTGGTGCTGATTGATCAATTCTCTAGGTGGGCAGAGATAGGGATAGTTAGCAGCATTGATACAGGGAAGGTAGTTCAGTTTATGAGTGAAATATTCAGCAGTGAAGGCCTTCCCAATTGTGTCTTGACAGACAGTCACCAGCCTTAGACTATTGGCATCTACCTGTAACTTTAGCTCCACTTTAGAGGAAAGAATTAGGGGCCAGTACATGCTGAGGTGCCGTAGTGACAATAGTCAAAAGCAAAAAGAACAAATGATGGGCAGAAAGCTGAACATTGAAAACATTCACACCCAGTCACAAAGATCTTGGTTAATCCATCATTCTTCTCCTCACCACGCCACCCCAGTTTGGACCCAGCCATATGCAAATCAGTCTTGACTCTGCACCTCATGGGAACAGTACAGCTCAAACTGCCAAGCCAGGTCTTTCCTGGACCGGAAACAAGCATCCAGCGACCTGTTTCGGGGTATCACCCCTCATCAGCTAGGCTAGCTTGAATCCAGTGGCACAGTAAGCATGGGACAAACCCAAATTTTCAAAGGTTGGCTCTTCATGTGAATTAATAAATTCAACTCCCTAGTTAGGGATGTCGACGCATTTCGACACTCTTGAGTAAAGTGTCTCCCCAGGACATCGAACTGGGGATGACTGCGAAATAATGAAACATTGAAAAAGGGAATTAGCATTCTGAGGATCATGTGAGGAATATTGATCTTAATGTCACCCATCCAAATCATTTTTACCTTTGCCTGTAGAGCAATAGCAGTTTAGAATTTTAACATTTTTCAATCAGTGCGTGGCTTAGTAAAATCATTTTTGCTGTGATGGACCTAAAATGAAAGAAGAAGGCAGAAATTGGAAAATGGCCTCATAAAAGAATTTTGCATTACACAGTTACACTCAATGATTTGGTTTTGGAGATGCCTTTCTACACAGGCTGCAAGCCTGTTGTCAGCATGACTCAAACGACCAGGGTGAGACATACCTCTTTTCGAGCTGGAGCACTTTTGTCAGTCTCTTCCGAAATGGTTTCCAGAGTGTTTCAGCAAATGCTGGTGTCTTAGCATGCCTAGCTGGCAATGTATCATTTTAATAGGATGGTGGGCTCGAGGCATGTGACTCATTTCCTTCTACCTTACCCGATGCTGTAATTCAACCCAGAAGTGCCTTCATTGCACATGCGGTGAGCTCCTTCTGGGGCAATGGAACTTGTAGTTTTGTCCATATGGTCTACAACATCATAACGACATATGCATCTCAGGCGGGATGTCAACATTTTCTACAATATTTGTTCTTTGTCATATCATCTTGTATTTGCAACAGAGAAAGGAAAATAAAAGTTCTGATATTGGGATTTTCTTTTAACTCAAATACACCCCGACTTGATGTCATAGGTTATGAAGTTCAGACATTTCATTAAGGCCAACGATCACTGTATTAAATTGCTAAATTAAATTTTAGTTAGACTTTGTTCCAAGTCGCCTCCTTTGGGATCAGATTGAATGACTGATAAAACAGTCATTCATTCTCTGAATGACTGTGGTCTTGAAAATGATTGACTAGTGGGGCTGACAAAATCTTTCAATAAATCCTGGATTTATGCTGTATTATTAGTTGGTGGATTTCTTGATTGATTTTACCTACTTACAGTTTTTGACATGGGCATACAATACCATAGACAACGTTCTTTTTTTGCAAAGCTGCTCGCTAATTGAAAAAGACATAAAACTCTATTCTGCTCTTGCTCTGAAATCAAAGGTAAAAGTGATCGGATGGGTGATATTAAGAACAATATTCCCCACATAATCACCAGAATGCCAATACCTATTTTTAATGTTTCATTATTTCACAGCCTTCCCCAGTTCTATGTCCTGATGAGACCCTTTAATGAAGTGGGTTGAATTGCGTCACCATCCCTAACTAGGGATTTGAATTATTTAATTCACATGAGGATCCAACCCTTGAAAATTAGGACCGCTTCATATTTGAAGGTCTTGTTTCAACCCCTGTTTTTTTGGAAAGTAACGGAGTATGGACAGGACAAATAAGATGCTCACTTAATCAATCTGATCATATAATGAAATTCTTGATTGTGTGAAAATTAGTAGCTTCAAATTGATTCTGGCAATATATTGTCTTTATTGTATAACTTTCTAAAAGTGACATTTTCAGGACTGTGATGTAAAATCTTGTTGGAAAGTGGTTTATTGGTAGTGATACGTAAGGATTTACCACTAGTAATAAGGCCACAAACACAATAAAAAGGTTCACTCAAGGTCTTAATATATTGTTCCCTTTCTCAACCCTTGGGAGTTGACAACGAGCAGGCAGGTGTAACTTAGGAGACAGGTGTGTAAAGCATTTAAAAACACCAATACATTAAATAGGTGGGAAAATACACATAATAAAAATCCCAAACCAATTTATAGCAATAGGTTATATTTTCATGAACAAATAGACAGCAAAATTACAAAATTACAAAAAACCAATGTACGGAAACAGAGATGTGAAATTTTCAAAATTAAAAGTAAAACAACACTTAGAAGCAAATAGCGCTCAGAGGGTTAAAAAAAAGTTTGTGCTGGACTGGGACAAAGTCAAGAGTTCTTTACTCCTACTTCCAGAAGTGTTTCTTGATGTAGGAAAGTGGTCTACAACAAGGGTTCAGATGGTGTGGTTTGCCTCTTGGTGTCTGGGACTACAACAATGAACCTATGGAGCTTTTGAAATAGTTGATCCAGACTTCTGGATCTTCTTCCAGAAGGTCTCCTTGAGGGTTCAAAGTGTCCATAACACCAATCCAAGGGTCTAGAATCTCTGAATTGGTCCTTGGGGTGTTGGGACTACAATTCCCACAATGCACCTGGCCAAATCCTTAAAAGTCCACTGGACACACTCCAGAATGGGAACTACTTGGTGGAGATGATGCAGGTAGGCTCTGTTACCTGTAGCTTGCAGAGAGGCCACTTCTTAATCCTTCTTGAAGCAAGGCAAAGTCATTGAGCTGTAGTCCCAGAATGTGCAGCAGGTGCAGTCCTTCAGACTGCAGACCTTAGGGGTGCAGATCAGGTTTCCAGCAGGGCAGTCCTTCTTCTCATTGTAGTTTCAGGCAGCAGATCTGAATTTTTTGGCAACTTTTCCTCAAGTATGCTGTGTTCCTGGACGTCAAGCAGGGGGGCACCCCTGATCAATGGGATGTAGGGCGCCACCCAGATGTAAGACCACTTCCTCCAAAGTGTGCCATATTTTTGTCCCAGAAAGCACTATTCTTTCAAAATCAAACATGGAGAAATTCTCTCCCTAATGGTTAGATCAGGCTAAGCCAACCCATTGGCGTGGCTAAGAATCCCTAACACTCCCCTTCCACCCTCTCCCTAATCGATTTACAGGGGCTCCTGTGTGGCTGAGATTGCAGGATGTGGGGGTGAGACTGTGCAGTCCTAAAGTGTCATTCTGCCTTTGAAGACCAGTTTTCCCACCCTTGCCTCAACCTGCCTTTTGCTTCTGCAGCTGCAGTTCTCCACCCACAGGACATCCTTTGTCCCTCTAGCAGGCCACTTCACACCTCATTAAAACACCTTGGCTCAGCCTGGCAGAGGCTTGTCTATCAGGAGTGGGCCGCTGAAAGGCTGGATTTTGGATTACGGAAAAGAAAGTTTAATAACTTTTTTCTGTGATAGTTATTATAAATCTAACAGTGGCAAGTTGTTGGATATATCATAACTATCATTTTAAGTCCTTGAATGACATTTTCACCTCGCTCCTGTCAATATTTATACTTACATAAAATATTCCAATGTTACGCTATGGAGCTAATTATCTACAATGGGGAAAAACTAATTTGGCAGTTTTTCCCTCACCAGGGCTTATCAATCATCTTTTATAATGTCCCTGCTTATAGTTACATGGCACCCTACCACTGGAGCACCTAAGGGAGACATATATAAAAATAAGGTAGATTACTACTTTGGAAGTACCTTTAATTCCAAAATCGAATGTTCATATAATTTAAATGTAAAGACAGTCTGCAAAGCAAGGCTGCCTTTAAATTGACAGAGGCAACACAGGAGTGCACACTGCAGTGCAAGGAATCTACTGGGCCTTTAAACCTCCCTGCCCTATTAAATACTAGTGACTTATGGGTAGTTTAAATCCCGCTTGCCTTACTATAAACTAGTGACTTACAGGGGTCTGCCAGTACCAATTGTAACTATACCTAATTGCCATGTGCTTTTAATCAGAGCACAGGCCCTGGGTCTAGTTAGCAGAGCCCAGGGGACAATCAGAGTAATAAAATCAACACCTAGGGGCCGATTCCGATCTCGGCCGGTAGGGCTCCGAATCGGATTCGGCTTAACCGGATCCGATTCGGAGCCCTATTTCCCGACCGATTCGTACGCGCGTCCGGGCGAGCGAGTACGATGCGAATTCGCCGACCGACTCGTCCGGGCGTCCCGACCGCTCCGACCGACTCGTTCCCGGGTCTAACCGCACCGACCGACTCGCTCGGACTCGACTCGCACCGCGCAATGGAGACGTTCCCGGCCGGGTAAGTACGATGCGCGCGCAGCGAGCAGTCCGACCGACACGCGCCCGTCCGGCTCGAGAAGAGCAGTCGGAGCCGTACTTTGGGGGTCCGTGTCGGACCCCCCTGTACGCGTAGCCGCGCGAGTCGCACACAGGGGGGACCCATGGTTTCCCCCTACATGTGCATGTACGGCGCGAGTCGCCTCGCCGCGTACACGCTGTAGGGGGCGCTCTTGTCCGCCTCGCACTCATTGAGTCAATGGGAGCCCGCGTACGCATTGTACGACAGGCTCCCATTGACTTCAATGGGAGTCCGACCGAATCGAGTCCGATAGCATACGTGCGCATCGTACTCGTTCGGTCGGGCTGCACGGGTCCGATTCGGTCGAAAATCTCTCCGGGTCCGGCTCGGTCGGTGAGATTTCCGGCCCGAATCGGAATCGGCCCCTTTGTCTAAGGACTTGCATTATAACTTACTAAAGGATCAGAAAATATCTATGTAGTATTTAGGTATATATGCAGACTTCATGAAAGTTGAGGCAGAAATCATATATCTGTTTCATACCTCATAAAGACATAACTGCACGTACTCCGTTAATACTTCAACTTTTCAAATTAATTAGTGCAATTTGTCTTTTATTAAGACACTTAATGGATTTCTGGAAGCTAATCGATTGAAGAAGAACAGGCTGTGATGTTAATTTGAATGCCACCCTCCCTGATTAATTATACAGTTGAAACGCAGTACACATTAAATAATTATTTCTATTTTTGTTCCTCTCAGTGAATGCCCCTGCATAGTTTGGGCTGCGGAAACAGCAGGATCCTCACGCTCCTTTACATGCACCATATGTTTTCATTCTTTAGCTTCATTGGTATGAAAAGGCTCGGAAATCTTCATCTTGCAGAATTAATGTAGCACCATGTTGGAAAATAGAAAGATGTTTCTGAACATGACCCATACTTTGAGGAAATTAAAGGTACAGATTGCCCTTGTGAGCCCAGTGGAGTTTGGAAGCTTTATAAATAATATAAATAGACAATATTTCAAACAAATACATGTGGGCACTCTTGTCAATTGGCCCTCTTCCCAAAGGTAAAGTTGATCCTAAACATATGTTTACAACTGACTACCATTGTTACACTTGCCAGGAATTCACAGAGGGATTCCTTCTAGGCCTAAACCATTCACAAGGGCAGAGATGTCCACCACGAGGGCGGAGATCTCTACAGTCATTAATGCCACTCAGGATGTTCAAGTTGGCATTCCAAGATATTGTTTGCCTTAGACGTTTAGGAATGTCCACAAACTTACATCTGTGGGCTTTATGAGACTCTGATTCAACTCATTCCCATCCTGGAAATTGTCAGATCATACCCAGAGTTGATGAGGGAGTAGATGAACAGTTTCGTCCACAAGGAGCATTTAATGGACAGGAAAGTGAAAATATTTTCCACACAGAAAAATAATTGTTCATTTACAAAGTGGACTCTGTTCCATCTATGCGTAGTTATCTACTATGGTGAACGCGCATGTTGGGAATATGAGTCAGCTGGAAAAGTCACCTCACTTTTACAGTATACCTAAAAATTAGTGCCTAGAGCAGCTTTCCAGGCATAATTCAAGGCATGTTAACAAATAGCAAAAAGTAGAAAGCACATTCAGATGGAGGCAGATATCCTTGGCCCAAACTTGTCCTCCTTTATGATTAGTCATGTGAAGCACACCTGCTGCTCAATGCAGCAACAATGAGCTGAAATGAACATGTTAATGTTTTCTCCTAAAGAATGTCATACTCTCTGATTTACTGAGTGTAAGCCCCACCTCAACCCAAGTCTAAAACCTGCCTCCCCCACCAGCCAGATCCTGCCACAACTGCATGTGGATTATCATCTCAACTTTAGGGGCAACCAGGTCATGATGTGAGAGAGGCAGACCGACGGCAGAGTCAGGACCACTCTTCCGAAGGTGTGCAAGGGAATCTTTAGGAGTAACTCAGGGTGTCTCCTTTATGCCACTTACCCTATTCCAACTCTCTGCCCAGAGCATTCAAGCAGATCTCAGTGCTGTACAGTACTCCATGTTTTTAAACAGCTGCAAGTGTCCCACCATGTAAGGTCTGTGATGGTGGCATACTGTTAGACAAATCTGTTTAGAGGAACAGACAGATCATTTGGGAACAGAAAACTAAGGGGCATATTATCAAGGGCTTTATCGCCGCTTTAGCGGCACTTTTTGCCGCTAAAGCGGCGATAATTTTATCGCCCTATCAGCAAGCTGTCGCTAACAGGCATTAGCGACAGCTTTCAGGCGTTAGCGGCAGCTTTCAGGCGTTAGCGGCCGGTTATACCATCGCCTTGCATGCCAGCGATAATTATCGCTAATGACATGCAAGGTAGGCGTTCCCCACTAAAAGCGACTGAAAACAGTCGCTAACACAACTAACCCCTATTAACAAGGCAGGCGAAGCGATAAAATAAATTGCACTAAGCGTGTTTATCGCTAGATTTTAACACCTGCTACTGAGGATGACTTACCTGTTTAAAGTATAGGAGGTGGATTGTCAGGCTGAATCCATCCTTGCGTTAATGCGAGAATATCGCTGCTTTTCCAGCGATATTCTCACATTTTACCGCTATCGCTGGAAATTTTATCGCTATGGAGATAAACCTTGTTAATAGGGTGTTATCTCAGCGATATTTTCCAGCGATAGGCGGCGTTAAAAAAATTCGCGCTAGGCGCGGTTAGCGATAAATATCGCTATTCCTTGATAATATGCCCCCAAATGCCATTGAAATTGTACTCAACACAAGGGCAGACAATGTTCATTTTAAACTATGATTGCTCGTCACTGTTTTCAGCAGCTCAGAAGATTAAGAGCAGGGGACCTAGTTTTGTCCATGAAATTGTCAGCCAAATGGAACTGCCACTGAAGATGCTGGTTAATGGTCCAGCTCACAATGGCTGCCAAGGATTTCGAAAAGGCATATATTTTTTGCTAATACCTTTGGTGCTGTTTGACAAATTTGCACAAAAGTGTGCTCATATTTAGCACATTCAGGTAACTTACAGTATGTTGTGCTTCATGCATACGGTCTGTGGAAGGAAAAGTGAAGGTGTGTAAAAAAGATATATATATTTTTAGGTACCATGCAAACTGTTGTTTTCTGCTACAGCAAAAACCTGCAGAGAATTACTAAAACATAAAAAAAAAATATATAAAGTGCTCTGCTAATGATTCGCTTCCTGGCACGCGTTGTCTGGGCTTCACCAGCAAACGTGCGTTTTTAAACTTTTTCGGAAAGTGGTGTGATTTTTTATTTGTTTAATTTTCAGAGGTAAATTGCTCTCCATAGAACAGGGCCAAGGACTCTTAAGTGTAGTGACGGAGCCACCCGGCCCGCACTATACTTTGTTGCTGCTAGCATGCACCCGGAGGGCGGGCACGCCCAACGGTATAAATAAAGGGGCGCATGACCGCTCGTGGTCTTGGCCCATAATGTATAAGTGTGTGTGTCTGCGTTACTGGTGTCACATCCTTGAGGCCTACCTTTAATCCAGACATAGCGACACTGCGACACGCAGATCTCTACATTAAGGAGTGACGCCTTGCCCTATCCTTCCTGAAATATGGAAGACTAGGGGTGGATGCAGAGCATAATGCTCCTGAAGGGATGTATACATCATTATCATATTCGGAAGAGGGTTTGTGCCAAGGCCATAGACTGCTTTAAGTATCAAACAGATCTCTTCGAAAGTTTATGTCTCTGAATGAAAAAGAGCGTAGAACTTGCAATGCTTCTAAAACTTGACCTCAACTGTCGTTTAATTTAACCAGCTTGACTTTTGAGTTCTTTATTCTCTGCAGACTACTGAATTCTTCAGGCATCAAGCCAGAAACCGAGAACAGCACTCAACCTCACTGTTTAGAGTTGTGCTGTCTAAAAAGCATGGACTAACTTGGAGAAATTCGAAGTTAAATGTATGCGCTTAAGGCACTGTGGGGCATATTTTCAAAGAAATGACGCAGCGCTGCAAGCAATTCAGCAGCGCTGCGTCATTTAAAAAATACAGCGATGTGCCGAATTCACAAGAATACGGCGCACCCGTGTTTTCCCTTGGTTCCGCGCTACAAAAGGTGCCTAGTGCCAACGCAGACATCCTTGCACCATGGTGCAAGAGTTTCTGCACTGTAGAGATGATTGTTTATGTGCAGGAAGAGATACCTTCCTGCACATAAACAATCATTAAAGGTGATTTGCTCCTTCTATGTGTGCTGCAGAATGCAGCACACATAGAAAGAGCAACAAATGAGGAGAAATAAAAGTATTTTGCCTCCTTGCACTACTCTAACACCTGCTTTTCAATCCTTGTAAATCTGGAGCAGCGTCAAAAAGCAATGGGTGTTGCGGTGTAACACCCACAGCAACACCCATTGCATGCCCCTTTGACACAGAAAACAGCATTAAAGGATACAATATTTACAATGCAGCTTTAAGCCACACAAAGTGGCTTAGCGCTGCATTGTAAATATGGAGCAGGGCATTGCGCCACTGGTGCGTCGAAAAAGGTGACGCTCTGGTGGTGCAATTCCCTTGTAAATATTCCCCTGTAAATGTAAAAAACATGTGCTTGGCGCTGGACTTGAGCCAATACATTTGTTCAATGGTTAACCCCCTTGACTCCTAATAAGTAAGCCCTAACAAAACATGAGTAATTTCCTTTGAGGAAAATACACAAAATGCCCCAAAAATTTGAACTGATTTATTATTAGGCGAAACGCTATTGTGGCAACTCGCTTCTAATATGAAAGCCAGGAACATTTTGTTCTAAAAGAATAATACAAAATTGCACATGGGGAAAATAGCAGCCCTTGCATTTGGTTTGTTTGTTTTGTTCCCATGCTCTTATGATAGGATTTTGACCTAAATAAAATTTCATTTATGCAACATGGCATAATGGCATAATCTCAGGCATTAAGCACAACAATCATAATACAAAATGCCAGAAATTACGGAAGATTATGCTGGAATAAAGGGCATTTTACCCGGTTTATTAATAAGATAAATCGTGTGTACCTATGAGTTGTGTATGATGCAAAGCAAACAACAATAATTAGAAAAGACGACAAGCAGTAATTTATTTTTTGCACACCTTGCTATAATTTGGTTTTAACTCTGTAACTTCCGCCTATGTGAACTCACCCTTTTTTTTTTTTACAGTAAAAGAGTATTGAGTGTTGCTAGATTGAAATAGAAACTCAGGGCCAGTGTGGGTCCTAGGCAGTCTACCACCTAAATGATTTTTGCAGATTGCAGTATGAGTGTTTTTTTTCAGTTCATACACTGTGTTCAGGGCCAGCTTTAGCACTGGTGGTGCCCCATGTGACAATCTTTTTTGTCGCCACCCCATGACCTCCTTCTCCATGAATTCCCTCACTACCACCCTCCAACAGTGCCCCTGATTGCTCCATATCCCTCTCTGACATACATTCCATTTTTAATAGCGCCATATAGTTCACTTACACTCTGTTCAGTGAGCTACATGGCAAACGTCTTTGCAGCAGGTACATTAACCCTCTTTGCTACTTTAAAAATCTGCCACTAGACAAAACTTTAATCTCTCTCCACCAGGAACATTAATCACTGGAGTTATCTTGACATTTTTATTGTTGTCTGAAAACTGCTGGATACACAAGGAATTTTGCAGCAAGTGCTTTTAAACCCATAAATAATTTCAAACACAGTGCCCAGCAGCCCAAGCCCAGTGCCAGGTGCAACTGCACCAGTCGCACTGCCCTAAAGATGGCCCTGACTATTATTTGTTCAGATATCACATAGAAACTCTGTTGCCAGCATTAACACCAAGGTATTGGAATTGCCTATCTTTTCTAAAATATTTATATTTTTTTCAATGTTGAAACATTTGCTTTTCTTTTTCTAGAATTATAAAGAAGTCTATGGAAAATGCATAGGGATTTTCCAATTTGGGACCCTCCTTTTTTCTTGGCCCCCACTTGACGGATCACCGAAAATCTTGCTATGCACAAGCTAAGCAAAAAAGAGCACTTTTTTAACGTTTTATGGAGAATCACCAAACGGTGCTAAAGTTATTAGCAACGCAAAAAAGCACTTTCTATGGAAATGCTGACCTACCTATAACTACCCAGTTGTGACCACCACTGGGTAACACACACACACACACATAAATATAATGTAATTACCAATGTATTGAAACAAGAAAACCGTTTTAAAGATTGTTTGTTGATTATTTATTTTAATGAGATAAATCTGTGAAACATCCCATCCAACAAAGTATTGCAAGTGAAGGCTTTCAGATATATCTAATAGGTACTAATGTGCATGTACAAGCAGCAACTATTAACAACCCTCCATAGTTTTTGAAAATATGTTTGTCCTAAATTGAGGAGAATGGCATTTACCATTAGAGCAATGCTAAAAATGACACTGTGACTTGATGTATTTGTAAGTGAATTCCACACACATTATATACTATTCAACAATGTTTAATTTCTCTGAATTTTCTCACAACTGCTTTAAAGAAATATGTGCACCTTATAAAACTGCAATCTGTACACAATTTGTTCATAGCACTACATGACAACTCTTCTATTTGAACATGTTCTTAGAAATATGCAGGTGAAAAAATAACAGTAATTTGTTCTTACATATTTTTTCAAACAGACCTTTGATTTAATCTACAATCTGTTTGAAATGTATGTCTGCAACTCACACTACATGTCTGCAGGCTTTACCTTGCTTACCTGAAGTAAAGTTTAGATTAAAAACGTTATTTGTATTTAAATTGTGTACTATTTAACTCTTATTGCAGTTTATCACACTTGCCTTAAGGACTACATTATTACTAGTTCATACATGCACACATCTACATGTGTTCAATTTATGGTTTTATGATTCTGGGCTATTTACTGCTCCCTTTCTTATCTAAAATGATGTACTGGTTTAAAGAGTAATTAGAACAGCACTACATTGAATGAAGGCATCATGTAATATGTGAGGTCATAATAGTGTGTTGTAGCACAAAATGTGTTGGGCCTCATGAACTATTTAATTTAATTTATTTTCTCCTAACTCTAATTAACCTCAGCTACTATATCAAATCTTCTTAGGTTCTCCGATGGCTCTTGTTCTGTGCTGAACAATTATCATGTGAGTACCTGGAATAAGATAATTGTTATCATTCAATCCTGGGTATGAACTTCCAAGAAATCCCACCTCTAGGTTAGTTAACTACCAAATCAAGTTTGTATTTTTTTATTTACATTCAAATGTTTAGAACAGGACCTAGGCATAAAATAGATCAGATTTAATAAACAAATTCTGCAAGATCCAAATATGAAGGAAAACCAATCTTCCTCAGCTGAGGGAGATTTATCCTAAGGAAATGAGGGAAATCAGTTGACCCTCTTATCATCCCTATTAGGCAAGTTCAGAAGGTTTCAAATGACCAGTTCCAGTTCATAGACAGAATCGTCTTCCTCTGTCTGCACTGCAGCGTCATGCCACAGCTGCTCTGACGTGAACCCTTTCAGCCGAAAAGGTTCCACTATGTTAGCATACTAGCCGGCAGGAAATCACAGTATTTCGTCACACTTCGCGTATGTTTCTGGAGGTCCCAATTGGTAGTCTCAGTACTGCAAGATGGATATAGGGGAGACGCCCCTTAGTTCAAAATGTAGGCAAATATGTGCCATCAATTCCAGGTTTACACCCCTTGACATCACCAAATTTGTCTGACCACTCTGTCCCATTTGTTGCTCATGATAGGATGAGATGATGTAGTAGGGAAAAGTATTCATATCCGGAAGAATTAAGTAATCCATTACTCCATTTCCTTAGAACCACTGTAGTTTAGTCATTCAATTATTTGTTGCATTTAGAAAGTAGGCAATTTCATGCACTCATCCCTTGTCTGTCCATTCTCAAGCATTGCTTTAGGAAGTAACACTTTTGTTGCAAGTCTAGTCAAGCAAGCTACAGTCATCAAAGAAGCAATTGAGTGTTAGAACACAAGTGGTAACTTTACGAAATGTTCCCATAGGCTTTTTGACTGGTCAGTTCATAAGTTAATACTAGCAAAGGAAACTAAGTATGAGGCCTTCATGAAATACAGCTCATGCACGCTGAAATTGTGCTAAAATATGAATCTCGCATTACATAGAATTGTGTATTAATTTCTTCAAATAAGCATATTGATATCACTCCACTATGAATTGCATAACGTTTTTAGCATTTCACTATCATTTCACATATAATTTTGTAAATCTCTTTTTCACTTTAGAGGTTATTACAGCATACAAGGTTTAAAGACATCAATGATAAACTTTACTAAAGAAAGCAAATCATAACATAACCCCGTGTAACACCTATTTTTCTTGTCAATGTCAGGGCTCACGTTTATACACTCTAGAATTACTATCCATTTTCTAAAACATGAAGCATTTTACTCTCACATAGAAATTTCCGGTGTTATCATTTATTTAGCCCGTTTACCTAAGCATAAGTACACATGCCATTTAAAGTATCAGTTTTCACATCAACTTATTAACTGTTATATGTTATCAGAATACCATTTCTAACATTCTGCATGCTTTTACGATGCAGTAGCTAAATCAGAACTTCATTTTTGTGATTCTGAAACGTGAAACCTAATTCACAGTTGATCATTATCATGGAAAAAGTGTCACAAACCATTTCTGTGTAAAATTGTCATAAATGATATGCGGTAATATCTCTGCTCTATCAATTCACCCTTTGATGGTGAATCGAGCCATCACACTAGAATCTTTATCTGATTTCACATTATAAGGCGGATGTCTTCATAAGTTTTTTCCTAGATTGCTCCAGAGCTTTCAATTCATCATAGTATCCACATTGTCTTTCTTCTAGTTCAATTTCTGCTTTCTTTCTCTTTATTCCTCTGGTCTCTCTCTCAGTTTTCATATGCTTATAATATTTGATAATTAATATTATTAATAAGCAAAAAGCAATATGGTATGGATGTTAATATTTTTCCTACTAAACTACCTCTGAAATTTGCAAACCATTTTCCCACAGTGGTAAATCCTTTACCAATAGATTCCCATGCTCCATCAGCTTTTAAGTCAGTCAAATCTTTTCCCAATTTAGTAATATTCCTGATATATCCCCACAAATATTTGCTTTTGTCAGGGATATAAGTACAGCACTGTTGAACTTTTAGCATTCGACAGACTCCGCCTTCTTTTGCAAGTAGGACGTCTAACACAAGTCTATTTTGTAACATCATAGATCTGATAGCAACCATTTCAGTATCTATGACAAGGAAACCTCCTGCTGTATCAGTTGATAAACGGTCAACTACAATAGAAAGTTTTCAAATTTTGTGAGAATATAGAATCACCCCAACTGATGGTATTATTGCACCAAAAATATCCCCAATTATCTCAGCAGCACTTATTCCCCTTCTCAACCTGGTGTGTTTAAATTTGTTGGTTCCACTAGCTTGTCCCACATGATACATTTTTGGAAATACTATCCACATATAGCAGCACCTGTACCAATGTTTTGGTAGCCTATAATAGGCATTTTTCCCACAGATATAGTATACCCCTGGAAAGACTGGATCAGATCCTCCAAGATATAAACCCCATCCTCCCACAATTTGGAAGGTTTGTTCAGATTCACTGGAACCAACAAACCTATTGTTAAATTCAGTTCTGCGTCTCAATATGCATAGCTTTCCTTTGTGTTGCCAATCCAGAGCCATAGCAGAGTGTTCATCACCCTATTTAATTTCACCCTTCCGGTGTGCCCAAGGTGGAATTTTTGATTGTGTTTCAGCCTTTTTCTTTATTTTGCCACGACTATCTTCAACTGAATTAATAAAGTCCTTTTCTAAATTCTGTAAAAAGCAGGTTAGATTATGTCTTTGCGCATACACTGTATCTATACTTTGTGTTGGTTGGAAAAATCTACTCATTATTTCAGCAGTTCGCGAATTTGGTACAATGCTCATATTTTTCTTAATTGATACCTCTGAAAAGATCAAATCATAGTTTGAATAATAATATTGAAATTGCCCTTTGCAATAGAAAAAACTAGTTAGTACACTACAAGGGATGCCATAAGTAAGAGGTAAGTGATGGTAAGTCACCCCCTCTGATACCGAGGTAGGTAGTTGCATGCACACATAACAATCTCTAGCATCCATAGTGTCAACATATTTGTATAGGAGTTTAGAAAAGACATTTAAAGAAAAGTCATTTTTAGATTGATCATGATGTAAAGTCTTATCAGTTAAGTCATTAGTTACAATTCCATCATTCTTTTCTTCCAATGGGTTAGTAACAAGGGGAGGGTTAATGTCATGCTTTACATAGACATGATGAGGAAGCTTCAAAACGATAAGTAACAACACAATAATTATAGTAAAAGCAGCTAAGAAGCAAGCACATATGTGTTTAGGTTGTAACAATACCGTGTTTGGATCTCCCATCTCTCTAGAACGGGAACTCATGATTTTCGGTAAAAGTTTGAGAACGCTTAATAACGTAGGATTTTGCAGCTTATATTTTCTGCTGAGCTCTTAAATGAGAATGTTCTTTGTTTCTCCCACTGTTATGGTTCACAGGTTTCAAGTTTTGGCATAATCTGGTGTATTTTGTCTCTTCAATTATTCATAGGCCATTTCTTTTGCTTTTCCTGCTTTGAAGAATATCCTTTATTGCAATAGTCTCTCAAGGTGATTTTTGCGAGTTTAAATCCTCGAAGCCAAAAGATATGCTCTCTCCCAGTCCCTAGCTGCTGCTAAATATGTCCATTCAGGTGCAGAATACCTTTGATTTGGTACTTTTGCTCTTTTCGATTTTCTCACAGTTGGTCCGTCATCATCTGTATCACTCTGTTCAGATAGGTTTGAAACTTCGATTACAGTTGGGGGTACTTTGCCTTCTGCCAAAATGTGTCGCAATTTTGCATTTCTTCTGGGGCAACGGTCTGTACTTAGCACTTGCTTTTCACTTGCACTGTTCACAACAGATGGATCAACTCTTTGCCTAGTCAGGTCCCTTTCCACATGGCCCTCATTGCCTACAGGGACTGACTCTCTCGGACCCTCATTTGAACCAGTGTTTTGAGACCCAGTAGCTGGCGCCCCCTGTATTCTATGACTGACCCGAGCTGGATGTCTCACTGTAACCACTGGCACATCCACTACAGGTACCGTATTTCAAGGGGATATGGGACTCGGCGAGTGTGGGCAGCATGTACCCAATTAGGCAGACCAACACATTTGACAGCAGTTGTGGTAACAAGCATCACTTAATATGGCCCACACCAATGAGGCTCCAAACACGATTTGCGCACATTTTTCTTCACCAGGACACAGTCAGCGGGACAAAGGTCATAGCACTGCTCCTGCTGTGGTAAAGTGACCTGCCGTAACCCAGAACAGACCACATCAGCCAATCCTTTACAGTAATCGAGTACCAAATCATCAGTTATATTTACTAGCTGATTGGCTGGGACTGTAGGCTGTCTGATAGACCTCCCCGTTATGATTTCATGTGGGGACAGTCCAGTTCTTCTGTCTGGGGAACTTCTCAAACTCATCAACACCAAGGGCAAAGCATCAGGCCATTTCAGAGATGTGGGTGCACACACCTTTGCCAGATGGGACTTTAGAGTTCCATTAACCTGCTCAACCACTCCAGACGCCTCTGGTCGATATGCACAGTGTAACTTCTGCTCAATTTGTAATGCTGCACAAAGCATTCACATCAGCTCATTGTTAAAATGAGTCCCTCTATTCGATTCCAAAGAAGTCGGAAATCCAAAATTGTATAAGCTCTCTAAGGAGAAATTTAGCTACAGTTAAACTGTCATTACGCCTAATCGGATACGCTTCTACCCAACGTGAGAACAAACACACATTCACTAGAACATATTTCAGTCGATTGCAAGGGGGCATCTATATAAAATTGAGCTGCATTCTATTAAAGGGTCCTCCAGATCTTCCTACATGACTCATGGGGGCTAATGTTTTCTTTTCCACATTTTGTTGTTGACATATTACACACCTCAGCAACAGCTCAGAATCAGGGATTAAACCATGTTTGCCGAAAAAGACACATCATAGCATCTCTACCAACATGTGCTGGACCGTGGTAGTTTCTTGCCATTGGTGACAATAAACTATCAGGTAAGACTGGTCTTCCATCTGTGTATACCCACACCTCATCTTCTTGCCTTTGTGTGCAACCTGCTTTGATCCATCCCTGTCTTTCTGTTTCTTACACTTCATCTTGTAATGCTTTTATTTCCTCCCATGTTTCTACAACTGAAAACATCAGCCTGCATTCTGTGACATCAGGTTGTTCTTTTAATGGGTCCCCATTGAAGATGTAAGAATTTAGAGCGCAATAGCACACTGTCTCATCCACATATCTCTTGCCGACTGTCGCATAATCATTTCCCTGTCGATGAGCTGGACATTTTACCTCCACAATTTGGGCGGTTAATTGTATAGAGAGCGCTAGATTTTTCACGCTCTCTTCGTTTTGGATGGGTGAACCCAAATAGGTCATGAACCCAAGCTGAGACCACAAATGCCCAAAATCATGGATGACCCCAAAACCATATTGGCTGTCTGTGAAAATGTTAACTCTCAATTGCTCAGTAATGCTGCAAGCCGTAGTTAGCGCAATCAATTCAGCTACCTGGGCTGAATGCACTCTTTGCAACCACAAAGCTTCCACAACTCCCACAAACATACAAATTGCATAAGCAGCTCTCAAGTTTCCACCTGCATCTCTCAAACAAGACCCATCCACTAACACATGATCTGACTCAGGTAATGGAACATCCAAAATGTCCGGGCTGGGCTTGGTACACAACTCATTCACATCCAAGCAGTCATGATCTGCCTCATCAATCACAACTTCATTTTCTGGTAAGGGCATCAATTTAGCCAGATTCAAGTTTGTACATTGCACCAATGACACATTCTCAGCACCCAGTATCACCTGTTCGTATTTAGTTAGCTGGCTACTTTTGAGATGTTGCGTTCAAGTACGAGTAAGCAAAATCTCAACAGAATGTGGTACATGTACTTTCAGTGGGTGACCCATCACAATGCTCTCACACTGTTCCAAACTCACACATGTGGCAGCAACTGTCTTTAGACATCCAGGTAATGCTGCAGCTACAGGATCAAACGTAGCTGAGAAATAAGCAACAGGTCTGCGAGCAGTTCCGTGCATTTTCATTAGAACTGACAATGCACAAACTTTGCGCTCACTGCTGATCATAGTAAGGCTTTTGTAAAGTCGGGCATTCTCAATGCTGGAGCTCGACATAAACTCTCTCGCAGTTCATTAAAAGAGTGCATGCATTCATCATTCCAAGGAACTGGATCTGACACATCCTTGTGTGTAAGCCTCTGAAGTGGTTTGACTTTCAATGAGAAATTTGAAATCCAATGGCGACAATATTCAACCATTCCCAGAAACATGCGAACTTCTTTTTGTGTGCTTGGCGGATTCATCTGCAGAATGGCAGTGATCCAGTCCTGTGACACCTTTCTGTCTCCCTTTTCGATGTGATGTCCTAGGTAAAGGACCTCTCTTTTGCAAAACTGTAATTTTGTTGGTGACACTTTATGCCCACTCACTGCCAGATGATTCAGTTATGCAATGGTGTCACATATACAAGCCTCCTGAGTACCTGACGCTACCAACAAGTCGTCAATGTACTGTACCAAAACAGAGTGATTTGGCATTTCCAATGATTCCAAGTTATTTTTCAATATTTAATTGAAAATAAAAGGACTCTCCTAATACCCTTGTGGAACTCAGCACCAAGCCAAGACACGGTTTCCGAACTGGAAAGCAAAACAATATTGGCTATCCAGGTGTAAGGGAATGGAAAAAAAAGCCTGACACAAATCAATGACAGAAAACCACTCAGCTTCACATGGAATCTGATATAGTATTACGGCTGGATTTGGCTTGATAGGACAACTTGGTTTCACAATCTGATTAACTTTGTGCAAATCCTGCACAATCCAATACTTTCCATTTGGTTTCTGAATTCCCATAATAGGTGAATTACATGGACCCCCCAAAACCTCCCTCAATATACCTTGTTCAATCAATGATTCAATCAGAGGTGTTATACCTATGATGGTCTCAGGGCTCAGATTATATGGTGGAATTCGAGGAAATTCTGCATTTGGTTTAAAAGTGATTTATATTGGAGCCACTCCTTTGATCAGCCTAATATCCTTTCCCATGAAATCCCAAACTTCAGGTAACACAGTGTTTCTCAATTCTAAGGGTAAATCATCACTTGTTAATAAAGGAAATAACCCTTTGATCTCAGTCTTTTGTTTTGTCATTTTGAATACAATATCTTCATCATTGGTATGAAACTCTATTTCTTTCGGAGTACGATAGATAGAACAATTTAATTTGCACAACATTTCTCGACCCAAAAGAATCACTGGACTGGAATCACATATCACAAATTTGTACAGATCTTCAAATGATCCAGTTTGTACCTAAACAGGCTCAGTTACAGGGGTTGACATTAATTGATTAGAAACTCCACTGACTTGGATTCTTTCTCTCGAGAGGGGTAGGTTGGGAACTTCCGCTGTTCTCACAGTGGAGCGGGTAGCACCAGAATCAACAAGAAATGAAATAGGTGTTCCATTTACCTTGCCTTCCACAGAAGGACCACTCTGGTCTACCTCTAAAGATGCGCCAAGCACGCATTCCTCCTCCCCTCTCAAGCACCGTAATTGAGACAAATCAGAATCACTGTCATCAATCTGTATCAAATGTTGTTGGGTTACCTTCGGGTTTGTGTCAGTTTGATCATTGGTGTGGAATCCCATGTTCACGTTATATTTTTTAACCTTACAATTCATGTGCGTCATAGGAGCTTGAGGCATAGTCAAATTTAAATGATTCTGCCTTTGAGTCTGCTGATTCTGCATCATAACACCTGCTTGGACCTTTATAGGTTTACCCTGCATTACCTGCCCATTCACCTGATTCAGTGGATTAAACCTACACTTGCGCTTCCTATGCCTGCACGTGCTGCAAATATGACATAGGTTAGTCTTTTTCAACATTTCTATTGAAGTCCCTCCTCCTCAGCCTTGAGTTGTCGTATTTTGTTGCTGACCTCATGCTTCTCCTCGCATACCAGCATTCGTTTGACCATTTCCTTGTACCAAAACAGAACATTCGGTACCAACTCCCACATAACCTTTCTTGGCTGCCTTTATCTGAGCCAACATCAACCTTTCCTTCAATCTCTTATGCTCGCAATCCAGTTAATCTCTGCAATACTTCTCATACCGAAGAATCTCATCTATAGGCTTGCTTTGCCAACAAATCAAATGCTGCTGAATCCTTGCACTTATCTTGAGTCTTAGTCCATGCACAAACCGATATACAAAATGTCCCATATCTTTCCCTGACACCTTTTCTATTCCACTATGCTGTTTAAATGCTTGTAGACGTCTCTGATAATATGCGTGTACTGTCTCCTTCAATTCTTGTGCTGTCGTTAATCTTTACCCAATCTGCTTCCTTTGGGGAAATGTTTCCCTTTAAATAAGTAATCACCTGGTTGTATTTTTTCATTACTTCAGGTGATGGTGCACCGGTTTTCGAATCACTCGCAGACTCTGTTTCTGACCAATCTACTGCAATCTTACATTCAGTCCATAGATCAATAGGGACCACAATGTCAAATAAAGTATCTAAATCCTTCAACGAAACCTTTCAAACCTTTGCAAATCTCTCAACTTGTCTATATCATTCAAATATTTTTTCTCTCAATTTTGGGAACTCGTTTGTGAAGGACAATATATCTGGTCTAGTCCATGGAACATGAACATACCCTCCTCCTTGCACTTCCCTCATTGGAAATATTTTCGTTTCAAATACATTGCCTTAATGGCCCTGATAATTCTTGGCCCAAGACCTTTTAGCTCTAGTAGCCCCCATAGGTACTTCCAGGCCAACTGATCGAATGCTTTTTCAGCATCAAGGAGGATCATGGCCATCCGCCCCCCCGTTGCGGCCTGGATGTCGAATAATGTTATAGCCCGCCTAATGTGATCAGTCGTCCCTTTCCCGGGGACAAACCCGTGCTGCCAGGGCGAGACCAGGTGGTCAATAACCCTCCCCAATCTGGTAGCCAATACTTTGGAGTATAATTTTGTGTCCGAGTTGATCAGTGATATGGGCCTATAGGAGGATGGATTATCTGATGGTTTGCCTTTCTTAGGGAAGATGATGATGTCTGTCTCCTTCCAGGATTCAGGTACTTGCCCATTATGTTGTATCCCTAAAAACAGATCCAGTAGTAAGGGAGCATTCACTGTTTGTATTTGCTTATAAATTTCTAGGGGAATACTATCTGGGCCAGCGGCCTTCCCTGATGGTAACTCATGTAGCGCTGTTAATACCTCCTCGAGTGAGAGGTCTCTCTCTAGCTCCTCCTTCGCCTGGCTATCCAGTAGGGGCCCCAGTTCAGTTTCTGTTATTTTAAGTGTAGCTTCCTGTGTTGCCCCTTCGCCTTCTCTATAAAGAAGCTGATAGTGCTCCTGAAATACCCCGAGAATGTCATTAATCTCTGTATATGTTTTACCATCTTTCCTTGTGGCGGAAATGTGATTCTTAACATTGTTCTGCCTGGTGCGTAGCGTTAGCAGTTTCCCAACTTGTTCTCCGGTCTCGTATACTTTGCTTTGTTGCGTCTGATATACTTCGGCCGACTTCTGCGTGAGCCAGCTGTTTAATTCGGCTTTAAGGGAAATGATTCGTAGTTGGAGATCTGCTGCTGCTTGTCCCTGATTTATTAAGGTTATATGATCTTCTTCTGCCCTGGCCAATTCGGTTAGTAACCGTTCATTCTCTAGCCGGCGCTCTTTCCTTTTACGTGCTACAAGGCTAATTGTCTCGCCCCTTAGGGTAGCTTTGAAAGTATCCCAAACTATATTACGGCTAGCACTATATCTATTAATATCTAGGAACTCCTGAGCCCAATTCTTGATATGTTCTATATAAAGCTTATTAACCAGGAGCCCCTTGTCAAATGTCCACTTATTGCATGTTTTATTGGGTGTGTCAGCATCTATATCCAATATTAGCGGATTGTGATCCGAGATCACTTTCAGGAGCTTTTTAATCCCCACTTTTTTAGCAAGGCTTATTGAAGTGAGAAAATAATCGAGTCTAGTATACTTTTAAGGGGACAAGAATAATAAGTGTGCCCTGGGTTACTGGGGTTTTTGCTCCCCCAGATGTCAATCAAGCCGTGGCTACTAATAAGGGATGTCAGTGCTCTATGTACTCTGGGCTTCCACCCTAAATATCTTTGATTTCTACCCAGTTCGGCTGATATATTAACCGCTTAACCGCGGCGGCAATTCCGCCGCGGTGCGGCGGTTTAGCGGAGTGGGCGGGGCCGCGTCGGCCAACGGACGTTCGCAGCACTACAGAGGTAGTGCTCGCGACGGCCGTTGGCCGACGGGCGCACGCAACGGGTTAAGATCGCCACAAATAATTAGAGGACAAAGCCAGGTTGCCAGTTCTATCTTGAGATCCTCAAAGATCTCAGGATCATCTTGGTTTGAGCCGTATATTGCGCATTTGGTATAGCCTATCTCAAGCTCGACCACTGCCCATCGCCCAAATGCATCCGCTGCTTTACGCTTAGCTTCCCCCATAGCAACCTTTGCGAAAATCACAACTCCTCGAATATTGGAGGTCTGGGATGTACAGGCCAGCATATTATACCCTCCCATACTCATCAGATTCCTTTTTCCCCAGGGAATATGCGTTTCTTGTACACACACGATATCCAAAGTATTCAATTTAACAAACTCAGCCATTCTTTGCCTTTTATTCCAATCATTTAAACCACCCACATTTATTGTACATATATTTATTCTACCCATTTATACTTGTTTTTTGGACCAGCCTGATATACCTTCATTGCCTCTATTACCTTAATCCATTCACAACATAATGATTCTTCAGTAGCCTTCAGTTCATCTCTGGGTATATATTGCTTTAAATTCCCCCCTTCCCACCACCTCCCCCCCACCCTTGCCCTTCCCCCCTTCTCCCTGATTCCTCCCCTCACCCACCTTCCCTTCCACGCCACCACCCTTGTGAAGCGCTCAGACCTAGGTCTGGGCGTAAAATGAGCACAGCACACTTGACCAGGGGCTGTATATTTAAGACAATTTTCATATACTACCCTGTGAAATTTTCTACAAAAGACTAGTGCAATATATGCATTAGTACTTCTATTTATGTTTCACTCATTTTATATATATATCATTTTATACATACATATTTGTATCTTCACCTTTTTTTTTGTTTAACTTCCCACCCGTATTAGTGATCCTATACTTTTATAGTTTAATCTTATAAACTCCTGAAAGGAGATAGTCTAAGCCTATCAATCATGCCGCCAATCGAAGTTCTGCGTCTCTTTCATTTTGATTTATCCCGGCCATCCAGAAATTCTTTTGCCTTGATTTCGGAGGAGAAGAATCGCGTCCGTCCCCCCAAATCACTTTCAGCTGTGCTTGATTCCGGTCCAGGGAAGACATGGCTTGGCATGTCGGTCTGGACTGTTCCCATGAGGCACAGGGTCAAGACTGATTTGCATATGGCTATGTCTGAACTGGGGTGGCGTGGTGAAGCAAAATAACGATGGATTAAACCCAGATCTGTGACTGGGGGTGAATGTTTGCCAATGTGCAGCATTCCGTCCATCATCTTGTGTGTTTTGCATTTCGCCCTAAGTGGGAAGGGTATGCCCAGACGTGGGTCCCGTGCTCACTACGCCACTGGAGTCAAGCTATCCTGGCTGATGAAGGCTGATAGCCTGAAACCGGTCCTAGGATGCTTGATTCCGGTCCAGGAAGACATGGCTTGGCAGTTCGGTCTGGACTGTTCCCATGAGGCACAGGGTCAAGACTGATTTGCATATGGCTATGTCTGAACTGGGGTGGCGTGGTGAAGCAAAATAACGATGGATTAAACCCAGATCTGTGACTGGGGGTGAATGTTTGCCAATGTGCAGCATTCCGTCCATCATCTTGTGTGTTTTGCATTTCGCCCTAAGTGGGAAGGGTATGCCCAGACGTGGGTCCCGTGCTCACTACGCCACTGGAGTCAAGCTATCCTGGCTGATGAAGGTTGATAGCCTGAAACCGGTCCTAGGATGCTTGATTCCGGTCCAGGGAAGACATGGCTTGGCAGTTCGGTCTGGACTGTTCCCATGAGGCACAGGGTCAAGACTGATTTGCATATGGCTATGTCTGAACTGGGGTGGCGTGGTGAAGCAAAATAACAATGGATTAAACCCAGATCTGTGACTGGGGGTGAATGTTTGCCAATGTGCAGCATTCCGTCCATCATCTTGTGTGTTTTGCATTTCGCCCTAAGTGGGAAGGGTATGCCCAGACGTGGGTCCCGTGCTCACTACGCCACTGGAGTCAAGCTATCCTGGCTGATGAAGGCTGATAGCCTGAAACCGGTCCTAGGATGCTTGATTCCGGTCCAGGGAAGACATGGCTTGGCAGTTCGGTCTGGACTGTTCCCATGAGGCACAGGGTCAAGACTGATTTGCATATGGCTATGTCTGAACTGGGGTGGCGTGGTGAAGCAAAATAATGATGGATTAAACCCAGATCTGTGACTGGGGGTGAATGTTTGCCAATGTGCAGCATTCCGTCCATCATCTTGTGTGTTTTGCATTTTGCCCTAAGTGGGAAGGGTATGCCCAGACGTGGGTCCCGTGCTCACTACGCCACTGGAGTCAAGCTATCCTGGCTGATGAAGGCTGATAGCCTGAAACCGGTCCTACGATGCTTGATTCCGGTCCAGGGAAGACATGGCTTGGCAGTTCGGTCTGGACTGTTCCCATGAGGCACAGGGTCAAGACTGATTTGCATATGGCTATGTCTGAACTGGGGTGGCGTGGTGAAGCAAAATAACAATGGATTAAACCCAGATCTGTGACTGGGGGTGAATGTTTGCCAATGTGCAGCATTCCGTCCATCATCTTGTGTGTTTTGCATTTCGCCCTAAGTGGGAAGGGTATGCCCAGACGTGGGTCCCGTGCTCACTACGCCACTGGAGTCAAGCTATCCTGGCTGATGAAGGCTGATAGCCTGAAACCGGTCCTAGGATGCTTGATTCCGGTCCAGGGAAGACATGGCTTGGCAGTTCGGTCTGGACTGTTCCCATGAGGCACAGGGTCAAGACTGATTTGCATATGGCTATGTCTGAACTGGGGTGGCGTGGTGAAGCAAAATAATGATGGATTAAACCCAGATCTGTGACTGGGGGTGAATGTTTGCCAATGTGCAGCATTCCGTCCATCATCTTGTGTGTTTTGCATTTTGCCCTAAGTGGGAAGGGTATGCCCAGACGTGGGTCCCGTGCTCACTACGCCACTGGAGTCAAGCTATCCTGGCTGATGAAGGCTGATAGCCTGAAACCGGTCCTACGATGCTTGATTCCGGTCCAGGAAGACATGGCTTGGCAGTTCGGTCTGGACTGTTCCCATGAGGCACAGGGTCAAGACTGATTTGCATATGGCTATGTCTGAACTGGGGTGGCGTGGTGAAGCAAAATAACGATGGATTAAACCCAGATCTGTGACTGGGGATGAATGTTTGCCAATGTGCAGCATTCCGTCCATCATCTTGTGTGTTTTGCATTTCGCCCTAAGTGGGAAGGGTATGCCCAGACGTGGGTCCCGTGCTCACTACGCCACTGGAGTCAAGCTACCCTGGCTGATGAAGGCTGATAGCCTGAAACCGGACCTAGGATGCTTGATTCCGGTCCAGGGAAGACATGGCTTGGCAGTTCGGTCTGGACTGTTCCCATGAGGCACAGGGTCAAGACTGATTTGCATATGGCTATGTCTGAACTAGGGGGCGTGGTGAAGCAAAATAACGATGGATTAAACCCAGATCTGTGACTGGGGGTGAATGTTTGCCAATGTGCAGCATTCCGTCCATCATCTTGTGTGTTTTGCATTTCGCCCTAAGTGGGAAGGGTATGCCCAGACGTGGGTCCCGTGCTCACTACGCCACTGGAGTCAAGCTATCCTGGCTGATGAAGGCTGATAGCCTGAAACCGGTCCTAGGATGCTTGATTCCGGTCCAGGGAAGACATGGCTTGGCAGTTCGGTCTGGACTGTTCCCATGAGGCACAGGGTCAAGACTGATTTGCATATGGCTATGTCTGACCTGGGGGTGGCGTGGTGAAGCAAAATAACGATGGATTAAACCCAGATCTGTGACTGGGGGTGAATGTTTGCCAATGTGCAGTATTCCGTCCATCATCTTGTGTGTTTTGCATTTCACCCTAAGTGGGAAGGGTATGCCCAGACGTGGGTCCCGTGCTCACTACGCCACTGGAGTCAAGCTATCCTGGATGATGAAGGCTGATAGCCTGAAACTGGTCCTAGGATGCTTGATTCCGGTCCAGGGAAGACATGGCTTGGCAGTTCGGTCTGGACTGTTCCCATGAGGCACAGGGTCAAGACTGATTTGCATATGGCTATGTCTGAACTGGGGTGGCGTGGTGAAGCAAAATAACGATGGATTAAACCCAGATCTGTGACTGGGGGTGAATGTTTGCCAATGTGCAGCATTCCGTCCATCATCTTGTGTGTTTTACATTTCGCCCTAAGTGGGAAGGGTATGCCCAGACGTGGGTCCCGTGCTCACTACGCCACTGGAGTCAAGCTATCCTGGCTGATGAAGGCTGATAGCCTGAAACCGGTCCTAGGATGCTTGATTCCGGTCCAGGAAGACATGGCTTGGCAGTTCGGTCTGGACTGTTCCCATGAGGCACAGGGTCAAGACTGATTTGCATATGGCTATGTCTGAACTGGGGTGGCGTGGTGAAGCAAAATAACGATGGATTAAACCCAGATCTGTGACTGGGGGTGAATGTTTGCCAATGTGCAGCATTCCGTCCATCATCTTGTGTGTTTTGCATTTCGCCCTAAGTGGGAAGGGTATGCCCAGACGTGGGTCCCGTGCTCACTACGCCACTGGAGTCAAGCTATCCTGGCTGATGAAGGCTGATAGCCTGAAACCGGTCCTAGGATGCTTGATTCCGGTCCAGGGAAGACATGGCTTGGCAGTTCGGTCTGGACTGTTCCCATGAGGCACAGGGTCAAGACTGATTTTCATATGGCTATGACTGAACTGGGGTGGCGTGGTGAAGCAAAATAACGATGGATTAAACCCAGATCTGTGACTGGGGGTGAATGTTTGCCAATGTGCAGCATTCCGTCCATCATCTTGTGTGTTTTGCATTTCGCCCTAAGTGGGAAGGGTATGCCCAGACGTGGGTCCCGTGCTCACTACGCCACTGGAGTCAAGCTATCCTGGCTGATGAAGGCTGATAGCCTGAAACCGGTCCTAGGATGCTTGATTCCGGTCCAGGGAAGACATGGCTTGGCAGTTCGGTCTGGACTGTTCCCATGAGGCACAGGGTCAAGACTGATTTGCATATGGCTATGTCTGAACTGGGGTGGCGTGGTGAAGCAAAATAACGATGGATTAAACCCAGATCTGTGACTGGGGGTGAATGTTTGCCAATGTGCAGCATTCCGTCCATCATCTTGTGTGTTTTGCATTTCGCCCTAAGTGGAAAGGGTATGCCCAGACGTGGGTCGCGTGCTCACTACACCACTGGAGTCAAGCTATCCTGGCTGATGAAGGCTGATAGCCTGAAACCGGTCCTAGGATGCTTGATTCCGGTCCAGGGAAGACATGGCTTGGCAGTTCGGTCTGGACTGTTCCCATGAGGCACAGGGTCAAGACTGATTTGCATATGGCTATGTCTGAACTGGGGTGGCGTGGTGAAGCAAAATAACAATGGATTAAACCCAGATCTGTGACTGGGGGTGAATGTTTGCCAATGTGCAGCATTCCGTCCATCATCTTGTGTGTTTTGGATTGATCAGATAAGCTTGTGCATTTTTGTCCTGGAAGGTCTTGATCAACTGTCTCAGCCTCCACCGTCTTTCCACCGTGGCGTGGCAAAAATCAGGGCACACAAAAAAAGACACCCCCCCACTGGTCCTTTTTGATTCGGGCCTGGCTTTTTCTGATACCGCTTGGCTAAGCTAATGGCCCGGGGCCTTGCATCCTCTTTTATTGGGTATCTTGGCTTGAAGGGGGTTCGATGAGCCCGCTGTATCTCGTGTGGCCAGTTCCAATCAGACAGTTCGGGCAGAGCGACTTTTTAGCATCTCCACTATGTGAGTATCGGACCCCTCCATACCTTCAGGGACCCCAAGCACCCGCAGATTATTTCTCCTCTGTCGATTTTCGTGGTCCACCAGCTTCCACTTAATGTCCTTTAGCTGGGCTTCATGTGCCTCAGTCTGTATTTGTGTTGCTGTAAGATCCGTCTCTGCTGTGACAATCCTAGTCTCGAGGCCTGACATTCGTTCCCCGATGGTGTTGCATGACTTGGTCAGTTTCCTGACCACCCCCTGCATCTTACGCAGAGCAGACTGGGCCTTCCGGCTATCCTGGCGTGTCTCTTCTCGATGCATCAAAATCGCCTGATAGATAGCCTCTAGAGTTGGGGGTCCGGGTTGGCTAGGGCTGTGGTCTCCCCTGGCGGGGTGCCTGCCAGTTGGGTCACAGATGTATAGTCCCACTTGAGGTCTTCGCCACCCAAACGTTGCGCAGCAGATTTTCTCCTTACTTTCCGAGCAGTTAAGGCTTGAGCTTCATCGCTTTCTTCTGGGTCAGTCTCAATGTTGCTAAGTTCGGAGGAGGAACTAAGGCCGTCCTCGGACCATTCAGCCCCCTCTGAGACTGAGAAAAAGCAGTCCCTGAGTTCTCTCTGGAGATCTCCTTTGTGTCCTTTATCGGTCTCCTCCTCCCCTTGTTGACAATCCAATAGCGCTATCCCCAGAGGATGATCCATACCTTTCTTATTTTCCTTGCTATTGGCAATGCTACTTAATTGTGGGGATTTCTTACATACAGTTTTCTTCTGGTCCAGGGGTATTACAACGTCATCCTTAAGCAGAAATCCGGCACTCCCTCCCGCTCCACCTGTCCCAGTAGCATCCCCTCCTGCTGTTATCCTGGCAGGGGCTATGGTCTCACATGCCACCCCCCCAGGCTGCAACAAATCGCTCAGGGTCAGTGTTGTTGTCAGCCCGGTTACAACTGATGGGGAAATCATCAGATAGCATTTTTATATCAAGGGGGACAAGACAGGGTTGCCCCAGCTCCCCTATTCTATTTGCCTTATATATAAACCCTCTGATAGAATTTTTTTTAGGAAGCCAGGTTATTAAACCAATTATCTCTAAAGGCTTCGAAACCAAGGTCCTGGTTTATGCAGACGATATAGCTATTCTAACCACCGACCCGGCCGACGCAATTAGGGAGGCCACGGCTATTGCTAAAGACGCTGATAGTATGTACGGATAACATAATTTTTAATGATCCTCGGTGTGTAGAGAATGCTATCTATCTGGGGGTTTATATTAGCCCAACAGTTGACACAATAGTTAAGACTAACTTCAACCCTCTGATAGAGGCAATTTCTGCAGACCTTAAGAGGATAAATGGATTGCATCTACCTGTTTTGCTCGATTCCGCTCACGATAGATGTAGAAATTTTAAAAAGGCTGGAAGCCGTGTTTTCAAATTTTACTTGGCAATATGGAAAAGTCAGACGCTCTCTAAAGTATCTGACACTCCCGCAGGCACAGGGTGGGCTTGCATTTCCTAATATCATATTTTATCACTGGGCGAGTCTTCTACATCAGATGTCGATTTTATTTTACTCGGCTATAAGTGAAGAGATAGAGGAGGTAAGAAATAGCAGGACTCCAACAATATATGAACTTATTGTAGGTAAGGAAGCTCTAGGGCTGCTATTACGCCAGGCGAAGTCAAGCTATTACAGGAAGGTGCGATATAAGGTCATGCGTAGTGCCTGGGAAGTATGGACCAAGGTGCGTAAAGCTATGATAATCCCAAAAATTAACTACTACACCCCATTGTGGCGATCGCATGTTTTTCCGCACCCCTTTTATGATACCATGGGAAGGCACTGGGAACAATTAGGCTTAACAACAATAGGATATTTATATGAGTCAGGCCAGCTATGCCCCTTCGATGCCCTACAACAGGAGTATGGGATTCCGACCAGACAATATTTTAAATATGTACAAATTCGAGAATTTTTGGCCAGTCAAAGACCAGTAGTATTTCCGGGGGGAAAAATACCGCTACTGGAGTTAATTGCACGGAGGGGTAATAGGATTAAGAATATCTATGGTATATTGCTAGGAAGCATCCAGGACGATCTGGAGGAGACCGAACCTAAGTGGGCTGGGAAATTGAATGATCCTGATGTGGATGTGTACATGGCTTTGCTATTAGCTGGTAAAACCTTTCGCTCAACAAACCTTAAGGCACAACATTATAAGACCCTATTCAACCTGTATTTCACCCCTGCCAAACTCTTTAGCTGGGGCAAGAGAGCTGACGATAGCTGCCCAAGATGTGGGGAAGGGCCAGCAACGATAGTGCACATGTTTTACGATTGTGTTAGGCTACTCCCGTTAAAAAATTAGATGGTAAGCTTCTGGGAGGGGCTGCTAGGACGCAGGGTTAACCTATCCCCTACCATGATGCTTATGGGCTACGATAGCCGCATCGGTTTGGACACCACAGAGAAATATTTTGTATTTATTTGTACAGCTGTCTTTAGGATACTGATAGCAGCAAGATGGAAGGATGCTGATACCCCACATTTCAAATGTGGCAAGCACGCCTCCTGGGGATTTATAACCAAGAGACTGCATTGTATGCGTGGAGGGACAGGGAGACTAGGAAACTTGGGTGGGCAATTTAGTCACCCATTGCAAGGTGGAGAAAGAACTTGGGATGCCCGGATAGGAGAAGAAGTGGAGGAATATGGGATGTGTCATGAACTATGATTTACCAAGGGAACATATGTACTCATGAACTGATACTACTCAGCATTACTTATTTGATTGTTTTTACCCAGTGTATGTTTTTCTACTGTATTTATAATGTTTATGATATCTATGATGAGTTACTTTTTAAGCCTGATTTCAATATTTATAAGAGCCTCTGTGTGTATATACTCTCTATTAGTTAATGTTCTGCCTTACTTTGTATATAATAATGAATCGTTGTATAGTAACTGATTTTATGGGAATATAAAATAAGTAAAAAAAAAAAAAAGGAAATATTTTCGTTTCTGTATTTTCAGTTTGCCCTTCAAACATTGTATACATTGGCATAGTTGCCTTATTGATTTCCTTCTTTTTAGCCATCTGCCTTCCCATCTTTCTAACTCTCCCCATTTCCTAAGTGTTGACAGTAACTCTTTAATCTGTAATTTTTTTCCTGATGGTTTTAAACTCTTGAGGTCCTTGTCATTGACATTCAATCGATACATGTTTTGCAATGTTTTTGATTTCTGGATGTCCACCCCATATTTCTGAGCAATCTCAGCCAATTTCTCATGAGTGTTTCTAGCTCTCCTGGTGATATCCTTACATACGAATAATAATTCATCATCTCCATAACTAACAATCCTTGCAGGACTAATGGTTCCCAAAATCATTTCTTCTAATTCTACCTTAAGTTTAGCTACATCAAATGGATTTTCACTTGAATTTCTCATACTGGTAGTTCCCTGTACTTCCACACTCTTTTCAAAGGTAGAAGGAGCTATGTCCTTAATCCAATCATCGAGTTCATGTGGGATAGGCCCTATTGTCCGATTTAATGCACTCTCTTGTGATCCTCCACTGGTTCCCTCCACTCGTGGGTGACACAGATTTCAGAACCTTGTTTTCCCATTTGTAAAGTCTTCCCTGCCATAGCCTGGGGCCCTCTATAAGGAGTTTCTGTTATTTCCTCTGCAGTGTCAGATAATGGGGTCGTCTTACTTGATTATGGGATTCAGTAGTCCGAATGGTGACTGCACTAATTCCAGAATAATTTCCTTGTTGTGAAGTATTTACATTTGAGAATATCAAATTGGAATCTACTTGATCTCTACTCAATTCCTGTGAAACAGTATTTGCTCCCCCCAATCCAGTGGGAACAGTTAAAGCATGTATTTGCTGTCCTCCCATACCTGATTGATATAAAGGTACCACAGGCCCTTTGGTTACTAGAACTGAAAGAGCATTAGAAGCATTCGGTATTATGGGATTATTAAATCCTGCTCCTCTTGAAGTTTGCTCTTCAATTAGAAAAGGGTTTACAGGATTTAAGCTGTTTGGCATTGTGGGTGCATCTGGTTGAATTCGTACAAAGGGATTCAACCCTGTCTGTGACTGTTCTTCATTATATGGTGGAGGTCGATTCATTAATAATTCACTCAAAAATTCATCATCGATCTCATCACCACTCTCATCAGTTAACATGAGAGCTTGAGAGTTCTCAAGATGTTTCTTTTCTTTGCATTTTTCTCCCTCATTCTTCTCTACAACTAATATGGGCTACATCCGTGCTCCCTCTGCAATATCACTTCTCCACATCTTCCATTGAGCATCCCACTTAGCCTCTACATATTTATTTAAAGTGTTCTTATACCTTCCCTGACATTTTTCGTTCTCTTTCTGATGAGCCACATGTTCCCATTCTCCAAGAGCTTCGAATTGCATTGGTCTTGGTGGTGGCTTAACATCATTCATCTGTCTCCTCCAATTTTCGAGAATTTGTACATTAAAGGTAGCATATTGAGGAAATGCTAAAGGTCCATCTTTCTCAGTATACTTCATCCTGTTTTCTAACCAAGTACATGTATGATTTCCTTTCTCTAAAGTCATATACAAAGCAGGAGTACCTTCAGGTGCTACCGGTCTCCTTCTCTAGTTGGTACAGGCACATCTCCATGTATCAATGTTTTCAAACTCTTTACAATTTTCATGATTCAGAATAAAATATGTTTGTGCTTTACAATTATTTCACTCGTATGTCAGAAGAAATACACTTCCTTATTATCGTTCTACCTCCCAATCACTGCGCTGCTTTCTCTGACACTGTCTACCAATCCCAGTGTACCTTTACACCAATCGTCCTATCACAGCGCGACACTTTTATGATGACAAGCCAACTCCTCGCAGCAACTGACTCCTCCTTTACAACTCAGATTTTTCAACTCCGATCCTAAAACCCACTAAACACAAATGAATTCTTGTCTGCTCCATTAAAATAAATAATAGATCTCCATACAACCAGAACTTATTCATTCAATCCTAAGCAAAATCTCGACCAGCACGACTTTACCAAAAAAATCCTTATGATTAATCTCCCTGCACTTGAGATGATTCCCAATGATTTAAATTCTTTCACACTCTCACAAATTTCCCTTCTCTGGTGATACTGCCGATGACTTCTCACATACAGCACCTTTGAAACAACAGACAAACTTACTCAGCATATGTCACACTGAGACCACCCTTAGGTGTATATCCTGCGATCTTAGGCCACTTTGGACCTGATAACAACTTCAATACAACAATACCCTAATCTACACCAAACACTAAAACATTTCTCTACCAATTCTCATTAGTAACAGATTTAAACAACAATATCACACAACCCTATTGATACTCACTCCACTTGTCTCGTCATCTTCAGAACTGGCACTCGGTCATATGTCACTGAACTTTGGGCTTAGAAAACCTATAGCGACCTTGATATGTATACCCCTTATATCCCAGTTTTGTCAGACAGTAAACCATCCGACATGCTACCAGAAAAACTGGTGTAGCGCATAAGGTGTTGGGCCTCATGAACTATTTTATTTCATTTATTTTCTCCTAACTCTAATTAACCTCAGCTACCATTTCAAATCCTCTTAGGTCCTCCAATGGATCCTGTTCTGTGCTGAAAGGGACGGAATACTTAGTGGATGAACAATTATCATATGAGGACCTGGAATAAGATAATTGTTATCATTCAATCCTGGGTATGAACTCCCAAAAGATCCCACCTCTATGTTAGTTAACCACCAAATCAAATCAATCTTTAGCCACAAACAAATTAATGAGACAGAATCAGCAGAGTAATTTATCTTTAGTTTGTATTTTCTATTTAGATTCAAATGATTAGAACACGACTTAGGCAGAAAATAGATCAGATTTAATAAACAAATTCTGCAAGATCCAAATATGAAGGAAAACTAAGCTTCCTAGGCCGAGGGAGATTTAGCCTAACGAAAATAAATTAGTAGGGAAATCAGTTGACCCTCTTACCAACTCTATTAGGTAAGTTCATTAAGTTCCAAATGACCAGCTCCAGTTCATAGACAGAATCGTCTGCCTCTGTCTGCACTGCTGCGTCAATGCCAAAGCTGCTCTGACGTGAACCCTTTCAGCCGAAAAGGTTCCACTACATTAGCATATCAGCCGGCAGCAAATCGCAGTTTTTCGTCTCAGTTCGCATATGTTTCTAGAGGTCCCAATCGTTAGTCTCTGTACCTCAAGATGGGTAGAGGGAAGACACCCCTTAGTTCAAAATTTAGGCAATTATATTCCATCGATTCCAGGTTTACAACCCTTGACATCATCAAATTTGTCAGACCACTCTGTCCCATTTGTTGCTCACGATAGGATGAGATGATGTAGAAGGTAAAAGTTTACAGATCCAGAAGAATCAAGTAATCTATTACTCCATTTCCTTAGAACCACTGTAGTTTAGTCATTTGATTATTTGTTGCATTACAAAGTAGGCGATTTCATGCTCTCATCTCTTGTCTGTCCATTCTCAAGCGTTGTTCTAGGAAGTAACACTTTTGTTGCAAGTCTAGTCAAGCAAGCTACAATCGTCAAAGAAGCGATTGAGTGTTAAAACACAAGTGGTAACTTTACGAAAGGTTCCCATTGGCTTTTGAATTCTCAGTTCATAAGTTCATACGAAAAAAGGAAGCAAAGTTTGAGGCCTTCATGAAATACAGCTTGTGCTTGCTGAAATTGTGCTAAAATATGAATCTCATATTACATAGAATTGTGCATTAATTTCTTCAAATAAGCATTTTAATATCACTCCATTATGAGTTGCAATTAGTTCATGTAAGTATAGGGTACCCATAAATTTTTTTTTCACTATCATTCCACAAATAATTTTGTAAAGGGGAAGAAACCGCACTGCACTGCCTCCTCTCCTGGCGTTACTGGGCCCGGAGGATCCCATCGCCCAGGCATGTATTTTTTTTTTTACAAAAACCTTCTGAGGTTCTGGGACTGTGGGATCCCCGTGGCACAGCAAGTGAACCGGCCCTGAGGAATAGGGCCCCTAGGGCCTTTAAAGGCTTGGGGAGGGGGCTGCACAGCCCCCCCTCCCCTTAAAAATAGTTTGGATCTGGGGTCCCCTGGTCCTAAAATGGTTTGAGGAGGGGGGCCATGAGGCAATGCGGTCTCCCTACCCTTAAAGAATGCAACTGCCATTTTTTTTTTCTGCAATCCTGCAAGAGTTCTGCAGGATCGCAGCAGAAATTGCCATTTTTTGGTCCAAATTTGGCCCGTGGGAGTCCCTTGGACCAAATGGTCCAGATACACAAATATTTTTAAACCTTAAATTCTCAAAAACTACTGAACGGATTGGCACCAACTCACAAATGCACAATCTGCAGACCAAGATCTAGCTTCCTGCCAAACTTGGTGTAATTACGTTGACCAGTATTGTGGTAGCGCTTCACAAAGATGTCTATGGAAAATGCGTTGGGATGTTCCAATTTGGGACCCTCCTTTTTTCTTTGCCCCCGCTTGACGGATCACCCCAGAATTTGCTATTCACACGCTAAGCAAAAAGTACCACTTTTTTGGAACGTTTTGTGGAGATTCACCAAATGGTGCTAAAGTTATTAGCACCGCAATAAAAGCATTTCCAATGGAAATGCTGACCTACCTATAACTACCCAGTGGTGACTGCTGCTGGGTAATACACACACACACACACATAAATATAATGTAATTAACAATTTATTGAATCAAGAATATCATTTTAAAGATTGTTTGGTGATTATTTATTTTAATGAGATAAATCTGTTAAACATCCCATCCAACAAATTATTGCAAGTGAAGGCATTCGGATATATCTAATAGGTACTAATGTGCATGCACAAGCAGCGTCTATTCACAACCCTCCATAGTTTTTGAAAACATGTCATGTTTGTCCTAAATTCCTAAATTGAGGAAAATGGCATTTCCCATTAGTGCAATGCTTAAAATTACACTTCGACTTGATGTATTTATAAGTGAATTCTACACACATTATATAGTATTCAACAATGTTTATTTTCTCAGAATCTTCTCTAAACTGCTTTAAAGAAATATGTGCACCTTATAAAACCGCAATCTGTACACAATTTGTTCATAGCACTACATGACAACTCTTCCATTTGAACATGTTCACAGAAACGTGCAGGTGAAAAAATAAGTGTAACTTTTTTTACATATTTTTTCAAACATAACTTTGATTTAATCTACAACCTGTTTGAAATGTATGTCTGCAACTCACACTAAATGTCTGCAGTCTTTGCCTTGCATACCTGAAGTAAAGTTTAGATTAAAAACTTTACTTGTATTTAAATTGTGTACCATTTAACTCTTAGCACAGTTTATCACACTTGCCTTAAGGACTACATTATTACTATTTCATACATGCACACATCTACATGAGTTCAATTTATGGTTTTATGTTTCTGGGCAATTTACTGCTCACTTTCTTATCTAAAATGATGTACTGATTTAAAGAGTAATTGGAACAGCACTATGTTGAATGAAGGCATCATGTAATACGCGAGGTCATAATAGTGTGTTGTAGCGCAAAACGTGTTGGGCCTCATAAACAATTTAATTTAATTTATTTTCTCCTAACTCTAATTAACCTCAGCTACCATATCAAATCTTCTTAGGTCCTCTGATGGATCATGTTCTGTGCTGAAAGGGACGAGAATTTGGGATGAACAATCATATGAGGACTTGGAGTAAGATAATTGTTATCATTAAATCCTGGCTATGACTCCCAAGAAATTCCACCTCTAGTTTAGTTAACCACCAAATCAAATTAAACCTTAGCCACAAACAAATTAATGAGACAGAATCGGCACAGAAATGTATCTTTGGTTTGTATTTTCTATTTAGATTCAAATGAATAAAACTGGACCGAGGCATAAAATAGATCAGATTTAATAAACAAATTCTGCAAGATCCAAATAAGAAGGAAAACACATCTTCCTCAGCTGAGGGAGATTTATCCTAAGGAAATCAGGGAAATCATTTGACCCTTTTACCAACCCTATTAGGCAAGTTCAGTAAGTTCCAAATGAGCAGTTCCAGTTCATAGACAGAATCTTCTGCCTCTGTCCGCACTGCAGCGTCATGCCACAGCTGCTCTGAAGTGAACTCTTTCAGCTGAAATAGTTCCACTACGTTAGCATACCAGCCGTCAGCACATCGCAGTATTTCATCACAGTTTGCGTATGTTTCTGGAGGTCCCAATCGTTTGTCTCTGCACCGCAAGATGGGTATAGGGGAGACGCCCCTTAGTTCAAAATGTAGGCAATTATTTTCTATCAATTCCAGGTTTATACCCCTTGACATCACCAAATTTGTCAGACCACTCTGTTCCATTGGTTGCTCACGATAGGAAGACATGATGTAGTAGGTAAAAGTATACCGATCCGGAAGAATTAAGTAATCAATTACTCCATTTCCTTAGAACCACTGTATCTTAGTTATTTAATTATTTGTTGTATTTAGAATGTAGGCGATCTCATGCTCTGATCCCTTGTCTAGCCATTCTCAAGAGTTGCTCTAGGAAGTAACACTTTAAGTTGCAAGTGTAGTCAAGCAAACTACAATTGTCAAAGAAGTGATTGACTATTAGAACACAAGTGGTAACTTCACGAAAGGTTCCCATAGGGTTTTAGACTGCTCAGTTCATAGGTTCATACTAGCAAAGGAAGCAAGGTTTGAGGCCTTCATGAAATTCAGCTCATTCACGCTAAAAATAGTGCTAAAATATGAATCTCCTATTACATAGAATTGTGCATTCATTTCTTCAAATAAGCATGATAAAATCACTCCATTTTGAGTTGCAATTAGTTAATGTAATTATAGGGTACCCATAAAAATGTTTACATTTCAATATCATTTCACATGTAATTTTGTAAATATCTTTTGCACTTTAGAAGTTATTACTGCATACAAGGTTTAAAGACACATAAATAATAAACTTTACAAAAGAAAGCAAATCATAACATAACCTCGTGTAACACCTATTTTTCTTGTCAATGTCAGTGCTCACGTTTATATACTCTAGTATTACTATCCATTTTCTAACACATGTAACATTTTACTCTCACATAAAAATTTCCGGTGTTATCGTTTATTTATCACGTTTACCTAAGCATAAGTACACATGCCATTTAACATATGTTTGCACATCTGCATATTAACTGTTATGTGTTATCAGAAAACCATTTCTAACATCCTGCATGCTTTTACGATGCAGTAACTAAATCAGAACTTCATTTGTGTGTTTCTGAAACGTGAAGCCTAATTCACAGTTTGTCTTTATCATGGAAAAAGTGTGGCGAATCCAGGAAACTATTTAAAAATGTTCTGTTTACTAAAATGGGATTATTTTTTTAAGTTTGAGCCTAGAGGTCTTCTCACAGGCACAAGCAAAGAAGATGTGCATTAGCTTTTTTATGAGTACTCTGCAGGTTTAGGTGTGACAAACAAACACATCTGAGTGGCAGTTGAGTGTGTTGGTGTTCTCTGCACTCTGTTCTGCTTTTTCTTCATTTTCAACTTTGTTTGGCATTCACTTAAAAAAGGGAAGAAATGGCATCTAGGGAAGATCATAGAGAAGAAGAGCAGCAGGAAGTACAAGAGCAGCCTAGAGGTTCTTCACAAGCTATTATTTGGGCCTTGCTTCAATCCCTCCAGGAGAGAAGAAAGTTTCTGCAAGGCTGCTTACTTGTAACCTGTGCCAGTGCAAATTCTCCAGAGGGACGAGTTAAACATACCTATTTGAAACCTAAGAAGAGGTTGTGGTGCAGTGGGCAGAGCTGCCAACTCGAGTGCTGGGGATCCGGATTCGAGTCTCGGCATTGGCGCAACATCCTGTGATTCTGTGAAAATCACTTAATCTCCTCGCACCCATGGACTGCGCCTGGATACCCTCACAGCTGATGATCAGTGCTATATATAAATTTAGGGATTGTCCAACTCCCCCACATGGGGTGAGCACACCAAGGGTGTAGTCACCCTAAGGTCAGTAGCCCATTGGCTACTGACCTCGAGACCCCTAAAACACCCCCTAAATACAGTATTTAGGGGACTGCCCTGAACCAAGAAGGCAGATTCTTGCAACCTACGAAGAAGAAGGACGAAAGAAGACGCCCAGCAGAGGAGACTGCAAAGAAGAACTGACTTGGCCCCAGCCCTACCGGCCCATCTGTAGTTTCCAGATATCCGGCGCCAAAAGTTGCCTTGTCTTGCAGCCAGTGGCCTCCAGAACCCCTGGGAGGACTGACTGCCTTCCACAAAGACCGGATCTCCTGTGAACAGCAGCTCTGTTCAAAAGAATCACCAAAGCAAGACTCGGAGCATGCTGAAGACAGAGAAACCTGACACCTGGAACCACCACTGCACCCGTCGCCTACTACCCGAGTTAGAGTGGCCTAACAGTCCCATCTAGGTCCCCCAGCGCTCCAGAGTCCGAGTCTACTGTGGGTTGGCCCCTCCAGAATTTCCCAACATCGCCTGCAGCCTCTGCACGGAGACCCCCCCAACCGCGAGTGGCCCAGTAAGGTGAAATCTGACCTCAAAAGGCACCCTTGCATACAGCTGCCCTGCACCCTGGAGAAGGGGGCCCGAGGTGCACCTACTTCCCCGAGCCCACCAACTTAACTGCCTAATTGTTGGTTCCTCCCAGAAGACTTCCTTGACCGAGCCTGAAGCCAAAATCCAAAACCGGCAACTCCCCTTGAAAACAACAGGGCACCCGACGCCAAAACAGCACTCTGCACCGAGCCGCCCCTGAGCCGCTGTGGGTGCACCTTGTGTGCTAAATCGGATTCCCGTTTGCCCTGAGTCCAGGTTGCCCTGAGTCCAGGTTGCTCCCACAACCTTGTGGCCTGCTCGTGGGCAGCCACCAACTGGAGGCCCCCTACCCCCCATTGGATAACATTGGGCCTCTGCACTCTGCACCCGGCCACCCTAGTGCTGCTAAGGTTGCTTTGAGAGTGCATCCTTGACCCTGGGGGAAGCCTGATTCTAACCCCAGAAAACCAACTCCCAAACCCAAGTACATACCTGTAAGCCTATAACACTGTTTTCTCCCATAGGACTGCATTGACTGCTCTTATGTGTAAAATCTTTTAAGTGTGGAGTTGGTTTGTATGAAACCCTAAGAAACTGCAAATGTATAAAAACTGATTTACTTACCTTTTCTCTAGGAAATGTCCCAGTGTGTTCTCTAGGCATATCACACTGAGTATAAAAAGTAACTTAAAAAGTAATCTGTAAAGTAATGTACAAAGTAATCACAATAGTAACTGAAAAGTAATTTTGACTGTTGACTTACCTGTAAACAAACCAATTGCATTTTACTGCATTTTAACTGTATTCAACTGCATTATTCTTGCAAAGTATTACACTTACCTGTACCAGGCCTGGCTTGGTTCTAGAAAATAAAATACAACTAACTAATATGTGTATACCAACAAATTGGTCTGAGTTCAGTCTTTGAGTGTGTGACATCATTTCTTGCCTGATTGTGTACAACAAATGCTTAACACTACCATCTGATAAAGCCTTACTGCTCGCCCACACTACCACACATTGAGAGTAAGGTATTATCTACTTTTACCTCTGCCTACCTTTGGGGTTCCACTGGACTCTGTGTACACTATACCTTACTTTGGTATATTATATACAGAGCCAGCCTCCTGCAAACTTTGGCTGCTCCCAAATCAGTATGTACAAAATAATTTTTCTTTTTCATTTATTTCCATCCAGGTTTTGACATGCTGGTATCAAGATAATTTTTAGTTGAACCCCTAAAAAAGTTGAAAATTACAGAAAAGAAATGGAAAAATAGGAGAAAAAAGTTTTTTATTAGAACCCCCTTTCTAAATTAAAAGTAATTGAAAACTATATTGTTTGTCATGTGTATCTCTTTATGTTACTATGCCCTTATAGCCTGCTATATCAGGCTAATTTGGTCATTAAAGTCCTATTTTTGATGGTCAAAGCTAAACACAAAGGCCTATGTTAAGGGAGTAACAGTTATTGACTATAATTGCCTTCTACAGCATACTATAAACCTATAAGAATATTCTGCTATATGATGACAAAATGTCCTTGTATAGCCTTATAGCCCACTGCAGCAGGCTATAGTGGACATTACAGGCTCACTCTAGGGTTATAACTAGAGAGCTAGCCTTCAGTATCCAGTACAGCTTACTACGATGAACTACAAGAAAATTAGATTATTCGGCCCAATGAGGGTGAAATGTCGTAATTATAAGACAAACGCCTTCTAGGAGACAGAGGGATTTGATACCGCGCATGAGTACAGAGTGCTTATTTTACATGTCTTGTTGTTAATGGTCAACAATTATAACTGCGCACAAAGCCACATATGGTAAATGTTGAAGCTACGCAGCAACAGTTGTAAAAGGACGCTAAAGTGAGACCCTGATTCTCAGTGGGCTTGCCCAAAGTGATTTTCTTTTTTCAGCCAAGCAGGGGTGACTCAGGAACTAAACAAAATTCACCCACCCCTCCTTCCGATAGTAAATCCCATTACAACACTTTGCATCAGGTTTGTGTTAAAAAGTAACACAAACCCAATGCAGTGTTTATAAATCTAGACCTCTAAAGGTGTAAGAACTTTCTTCTTTGTGATCACAGATCCGTATATACCTTTATAGATTACATTAACATGCTCTGCTGGCCATTAGAGGCCTACTCTACTGTTATAGGTTAAACCTAAAAGGCAAAAATGGGGGCTTGGGTATCCAGAGGGAGTGGGCTGTCTGTGAGGGGTTGTGAGCAGGACGAAGATTGGGTACAGCAGGGGCTTACCCACCTATGTGTGGCTGGTTGCCAACTCGCGGTGTGCTATCCATGAAGGGTACAGAACACAGAGAAGGCCGTGCATTGTAGGGGGTCCAGTCACCTAAGGGAGTGTCTGGAGGGATTGAACTATCTATGAGGGGTGGTGCAGAGGGCAAACACCATGCACAGCAGGGGCTTCCACACCCATGTCTGGGTGGCTGACAACAGGAGGTTCGGTGTCCACAAAGGGATTGGCACAAGGAAAAGGCTATGTGTAAAGGGTATTTGTCCATCTAAGGCGGCTCAGGTGCCTGGAGGGAGTGGGCTGTCCATCAGCGATTGTGCAAAGGGTGACGACTGAGCAGAAGAGGAGCTTGCCCACCTGTCTGTAGTTGGTTGCCCACGAGGCATTGGGTATCTGCAAAGAGTTTGGCACAGGGCAAAGGTATTGCATATTGGGGGATTGGCCACCTAAGTGTGCTTGTGTGTCTGGACAGAGTGGGCTGTCTGTGAGTGGTTCTTGACAGGGCACTTGCCAACTCATGTGCAGGTTATTGCCCACAGGGGGTTGGCTCACCACAAAGGATTTGGCACAGGGCATAGACTCTGCGAAATGTAGTTTTGCCCACCTAAAGGCAGAGGTGTGTGGCAGGAGTGGGCTGTTCGCTAGGGGTTTTGTACAGAGCATACTCTATGCTCAGCAGGGTCTTGCCCACCTACGTGCAGTTGGTTGTCCACAAGGAGTTGCCTGTCCACAAAGGGTTCGGCATAGGTTGTGTGTACTTTGGGTTTGTCCACATAAGGCAGATTGAGAGTGTGGAGAAAATGTGCTGTCCGTAAGGGTTTTTTCACAAGATCAACTCAGTGCGAGGTAGTAAATTGCACATCTGTAAGATGTTGGTTGCACACGGTTTGACTCAGGGTGTGCATATTGGGGTATGCCTGTTTTGAACAGGGCAAACTCTGTGTACAGCGGGGCTTACACACCCGTTTGCAGTTGGTTGCCAACAAGGATTGTCTGTTTGCAAAGGGTTCTGCATAGAGAGTAGGCCGTCCTTACTTAGGGTTTGCCCACCTAAGGGCTCAAGTGTGTAGAGGGTGTGATCTGTCTATGAAGGTTTTTGCATAGAGTGAAGACCTTGTGCATCAGGGGCTTGTCCACCCACGTACGGTTGGTTGAACACAAGGGGTTGCCTGTCGACCAAGAGTTAGGCACAGAGCAAAGCCCATCCATTGTAAGTGTTTCTATTTTATTTTAATTTTTTTAAGGACCTCAGGAGCACCATGGGATTGCCAGCAAATGTTAACCCTCCCAGTACAGGGAGGTCATTGAAGCCTCAATCTCCCACGGTATTCCAGTGGTACCATGCTAGGGTCTGTGCTGGGTCCTGCAGAAGTACTGTAACACCTGCAACACAAAAAATAATAATTTTGGCCTTTGGGCTTTCCCAGATGTCCCAGGGGTTAGGATGCCCTTACCTCACTATATCTTATTAACATTTTAAATTCAGGACTTGGGGAGTGACACAACATCTCTGTTTGAGCTGCAGTCAGCCAATCAGATCACTCTCTCCCATGGAACTGGTCCCACAACACCGAGGGTACTGACAAGAATAAAAAGTCTCTGGACCAATCAGGATGCTCTGTTTCTTAAATTTGTAGTACTGCAGTATTCCTGCAGGACCAACCATCCAGTTATCACTATATTTTGCCCCTTAATATTTCGAAAACAGATTTACACCAAAACACAAAACAACTTTGTGAGAAATGATCTACGTTTCTGCCAAATTCGGTGTAATTTCCTTCAGCTGTTTTTCCTGCCTTGCTTCCCAAACTTCCTATGGGAAATTGCATAAGAAAAAGAAATTCGGAACCCCCCTCCCCTTTTTCTCTGCACCTGCTTGGCGAATCAGCCTGAAACTTTCCAGGAAAGAACTGAGGTAGATTAACTTTCTTTTGGAAAGTTACATGAAGATTCCTCAAATGGCACCAAAGTTATTAGTGAAAAAAAAAGTTCTTCCTACTAAAAGACTCACTTAACTACTCAGTGTTGACTGGTATTGTTTAATTATATCTATCTATCTATCTATATATATATTCACTGAAAAAACCATAGGTTTCAGGGACGTTATAGTTACAAATTAGCATTTAAAAAACCTTTGAAATTCACTGAAAAAACCATAGGTTTTAGGGACAGTTATAGTTAGTTGGACATTGCACTCGTACAAAACCCGTGAAATTCCCCCGTTATAGTTAGTCCAGCTAACTATAACTCGCGCCCCCGCAATGCACTGCTGATGACGTCACATATTACATCACTCATGACATGGTCAGTGACATCACTGATGACATCACTGATGACATCTCAAATGACATCACTGATTACGTCATCCAGTGACTGTGTGTTTCTGTAAAGTTTAAATATTTTTAATATATATAGGAAAAGACGTATTGAAGAATGAGTGGGTGTGTAAGTGTCTGTAAGGATGATTTAGTAGGTGCGTGACTGACTGTATAAGTGAGTGATTTAACGTATCTTACTGAATGCATGGGTTAGTGACTAAACTGGGTGAATGTCTGTATCCGTCTGTCTGTTGCTGTGTAAGTGGCTGCATGTGTTTGTGAATAGCTACATGAGTGTCTATATGAGTTATTGAATGCTTGTGTGAGTATCTGTATGGGTGCCTGAGTGTTTGTGTGGGAGGGGTGTGTGCAACTCTGTGCATAGATGTGTGAGTGGGTGATTCACTGGGTGGATGGTTTCAAGAGTGCATCTGTGATAGACTGTATGGGTGGGTAAGTGTGTGTAAGAGTGTGTTAGTGAGTGAATGTATGTCCCAGTGGTACATGTGTGAGTAACTACATATGTGAAAGGCAGTATATATGTGTGTTGGAGTATATAAATAGCTATAAGCGAGAGTGAGTGATTGTGATAGTGGCTGTATGGATGAGTGTGTGCTTGTATCAGTGATTGTATAAGAGCGTAAGAATGTGCTAGTATTTGTATGAGTAAGTGAGCTGGTGTGTGTATAACTGTATAGGTGAGTAAATGGTAGTGTGTTTAATTATTTGCATGACTGACTAGGTGTGTGAGTACCTCTATGGATGAGTGGCGCTGTTTGAGTGTCTATATAGGAGTATGAGTGCATATGATAGTCCTGTACTGAGTGACCGTAAGTATGAGTGACTGTACGGGTGAGTGAGTGGATGTGTGCGTAGACCTAAGAATCAGTGAGTGGGTATGTAGTTATTGGTGTTGGAGTGTCTATGGTTTTGCGAATGGCAGTCTGTAATTTAGAGTGGGTGTATCAAAGGTTATATTAGGGTGTGAGAAGATGCATGAAATTATCACATGGATGATGTCATCAGTGATGTCATCAGTGATGTCATTTGAGATGTCATCAGTGATGTCATCAGTGATGTCACTGACCATGTCATGAGTGATGTAATATGTGACGTCATCAGCAGTGCATTGCGGGGCGCGAGTTATAGTTAGCTGGACTAACTATAACGGGGAATTTCACGGGTTTTGTACGAGTGCAATGTCCAACTAACTATAACTGTCCCTAAAACCTATGGTTTTTTCAGTGAATTTCAAAGGTTTTTTAAATGCTAATTTGTAACTATAACGTCCCTGAAACCTATGGTTTTTTCAGTGAATTTCAAAGGTTTTTTAAATGCTAATTTGTAACTATAACATGTCTGAAACCTACGGTTTTTTCAGTGAATTTCAAAGGTTTTGTAAATGACAATTTTTAAATGTATTAATTGTTATATAAATTTTTTTCATACTGATTTACTACATTTATAGAAACAATTTTTTTTTACATATTTTATTTTTTAAATTACATTGTAATTACATTATACATTACATTACAAAAAATACTTTCTCAGAATGAATTACTTTAGTTTAAATACTTTGCACATAGGCAATAGACTTTTAAGTACAGTAGTTACAGTTGTTGCAATGGGCAACACATTTTCAAACACAATGCAACATTCAGCTCAATGTGAATTTCTAGTTAAATGCAATTAGTTACTTTATGGATTACTTTTCTAACCACAGGACTGGATCCTAGATTCAGTCCTGGGACATCTCCTGTAAACAGTTGAGTAAAAGCGTTTTGGTTACAGTCGTGATTTTTAAGGAATATTATTGTACTTTAAAAGTTGACACTTAGAAACTTTTTCACATAGAATCACCAATGTTATCCTATGGGAGGAAATTCACTTAGCAGGTAAGTAGTGTTATCGTGACTTTTTCTCACTCAGTGTTGGATCCTGGATCCAGCACTGGTGCATCTCCTGTAAACAGTTGAAAGAATGCGTTTAAGTCATACAGGCGATTTTTAGGAATATTTGTAGTTTGTGAAAATCGACACAAACTTTTCTGCTGAAAACCAGACAATGGATTCCTATGGAAGAAAATATAAGTTACTGGTAAGTACGGTTAAAATTACTTTTCAGGGTCAGTGCTGGGCTAAAAGATGCAGCACTGGGTTCTCTCCTGATAACAGGTGAGTAAATTGGAATTCGTACTTTGGTTGATGTTAGAGGAATATTATAAAGTTCCAAAACTCCACACTTAGAAGAATTTCCAAGTGAAACCAGTCAATGTTAGCCTATGAAGGAAATTCAAGTTACCGGTAAGTACGGTTAAAATTACTTTTCAGGACCAGTACTGGGCTGAAAGATGCAGCACTGAGGTCTCTCCTGATAACAGGTGAGTAAATCAGAATTTGGATTTCGGCTGATTTTAGAGGAATATTTGTATGTTTCAAAAATCAACACTTAGAAACTTTTTCAGCAAAAAGCAGGCAATGATATCCTATGGAAGGAAATTCAAGTTACTGGTAAGTACGGTTAAAATTACTTTTGAGGATCAGTACTGGGCTGAAAGATGCAGCACTGAGGTCTCTCCTGATAACAGGTGAGTAAATCGGAATTCGTATTTCGGCTGATTTTAGAGGAATATTTTAAAGTTCCAAAACTCCACACTTAGAAGAATTTCCAAGTGAAACCAGTCAATGTTAGCCTATGGAAGGAAATTCAAGTTACTGGTAAGTACGGTTAAAATTACTTTTCAGGACCAGTACTGGGCTGAAAGATACAGCACTGAGGTCTCTCCTTATAACAGGTGAGTAAATCGGAATTCGTATTTCAGCTGATTTTAGAGGAATATTTGTATGTTTCAAAAATCAACACTTAGAAACTTTTTCAGCAAAAGCAGGCAATGATATCCTATGGAAGGAAATTCAAGTTACTGGTAAGTACGGTTAAAATTACTTTTCAGGACCAGTACTGGGCTCAAAGATGCAGCACTGAGGTCTCTCCTTATAACAGGTGAGTAAATCGAATTCGTATTTCGGATGATTTTAGAAGAATATTTGCACAATGGTGAAGGGAGGGGGCGGGGCCTGAGGTGACATCTGTGCAAACGCGCCCCGTGGCGCGCTTTAAGTTGGGGGATTAAGTCCCCTTGAATCCTGAGGGTCCCTAGGGGCCAACTAGCCCACCAGGAACCTCCAATATGCGCCAGGGGCTGCGTTGCAGAGACGTGTAGAGAGGCCACGCCCCTTTTACACCTCTCTGCAACGCAGCTCTGTGGCGCTTTCTGGATGTACCTGTTGGGCTAGTTGGCCCCAGGGACCCTCAGGATTGAAGGGGATTTAATTCCCCATCTTAAAACGCGCCACGGGGCCTGTTTGCACACATGTCACCTGAAGCCCCGCCCCTCCCTTCACCACTGTGCAAACGCGCCCCGTGGCGCGTTTTAAGTTGGGGAATTAAGTCCCCTTGAATCCTGAGGGTCCCTGGAGTCCAACTAACCCACCATGTACCTCCAAAAGCGCCACAGAGCTGCGTTGCAGAGAGGTGTAAAAGGGGCGTGGCCTCTGTACACCTCTCTGCAAGGCAGCCCCTGACGCATACTGGAGGTTCCTGGTGGGCTAGTTGGCCCCCAGGGACCCCCAGTATTCAAGGGAGTCATTCCCCTCTGCAAACGCGCCAGGGGCGCGTTTGCAGAGTGGTGAAGGAAGGGCGGGGCCTGCGGGCCCGATCGTTTTTTTTTTTTTTTTGTCCCCTGAAGGGGGCTGTGTAGCCCCCTTCCTTTTTCCAGTTTTTATGCCCTGGGGACCCCATCCCCCAGGGCCTTTCCCCTTTTTTTAAATTAAATATTATTAAAAAAACGGGAAGGGGGCCGCGTGGCCCCCTTCCCTGGGCCTGTATTGGCCCCGGGGACCCCATCCCCGGGGCATGGCCTCGATTTTTTGTTTTTCTTTGGAGGGGGCTGCGTGGCCCCCTCCTCAAGCCATTTAAGGCCCCGGGGACCCCATCCCCGGGGCCGGCCTTTCCTTTTTTAAATTTTTTTTTTTTATTATTTGGGGAGGGGGCCGCGTGGCCCCCTCCCGAGCCACTACTTGCCCCGGGGACCCCATCCCCCGGGGCTGGCCCTCTACGTTGGGGACTGTGGGGGTCCCCAATCCCCCACAGTCCCGCCGGCTCCCGTGTCCTACGGGAGCCGGCATGCTTTACACATGGGGAGCTGCTAAGATGCAGCTCCCCATGTGGAAAAGCAATCAGCTTGGATATTGGAAGAGAGAGCAGGTTTCCCTGCTCTCTCTTCCAATATCCAAAGCAAGTTTGCAATGACAGGACGGGAGCCGCGAGGCTCCAGTCCTGCCATAGCAAACTACAGTGTCCCGGGGGTAGGCACCCCGGGACACTGCAGGAGCCGGCCCTGGGGGTGGCGGTCCCCAGGGCCATCAAGGGCTCCAGGAGGGGGCCGCGCGGCCCCCTCCCATTCAGTTCACAGCCCCGGGAGGTGGTGGTCCCCGGGGCTCTGGGGGTCCGTAACGGACCCCCATATTTAAATGTTTAGTGCCCCGGGGAGGTGGCGGTCCCGGGCGTGTGGGGGGCTGGAGCCCCCCCACACAGGGTTTTCAATTATAAAAAAAAAGCCCCGGGAAGGTGGTGGTCCCCGGGGCTGCGGGAGGGCTCAGAGCCCTCCCGCACCATCTCTAAAAAGCCCCGGGGGTGGCGGTCCCCGGGGCTTGGGAGGCCCTTTGAGGCCCCACACATTAAATTATCCCCCACCATGCCCCCGGGACTTGGGCCACCCGGGGGCAAAATACTATCGAGCGCGTGAGACCGCGCTTCGATTTTTTTTTTTTGGGCAGGATTCGCGCACCCTGAGCGCATCCTGCCGATTTTTAAAAACATTTTTTTTTTTTTTGCCCAGGGGGTCCTTGTGGGACCCCCTGAGCAAACCTAGGGGGTCAGGGTGTTTCTACCCTGCCCCCTTTGTGCACTTTGCGCACTTGTTTCTGTCCCTCGGTTCTACCGAGGGACAAAATGGCTGCCAACATTTCCTGAATCGGAATGTTGACAGCCAGCTGACAGCCAATTAACATGCAGCTCGTGATCGGGAGGGTACGCGGACCCTACTCGGCCATAGATATCACTATCTTTTTACTTTTGATTTTCTCAGCAACTACTGAACGGATTTACACCATTTAACAAAAGGGTTCTTTCTGAACCAAGAACTACCTCTTTGCCAAATTTGGTGTAATTCCGTTCAGCAGTTCAGGCTGTAGCCGTGTCTAAAGTTTCCTATGGAAAATTGCATGGGGAAAACGCGTTTTGGGACCCCCTTTTTCTCAGCCCCCGCTTGACGAATCCCCGAGACTTTCAGGGTAGGAGCGGACCGGAGCGGGCCATAAAGTTTGAAAATTTTGCGAAGATACGTCAACCGGCAAGAGAGTTATTTCAAATAGAATGTCACGGATTTCCTATGGATAATAGGTTGTAACTATAACTATCTACTGGCGACCGCCAGTAGATAATATATATATATATATATATATATTACATCCAGCGTCTCCCAATTGAGACAAATCCGCTCGCACTCACAAAATCGAAGCAAATACAGCTTAATAGTTTATAAAGCTGTGATTTATTCAGCATTCCAGCATTCCAGAAATCCTCTACGCGTTTCGATCTTAACAAAGATCTTGTTCACGAGGTTAGTAAATCAACATATGCCGCATTTTTTCTTTTTTAAAACAAACTATTCATGACAAATTATGATATCACTTCCTGCAGTGTGTTGCTAGGCATTCTGGTTACTGTAGTTCTCTATACTCAACCACTATTTACAATCAAAATTACTTTACCCAAAACTAGTGAGAAGATAAGAATAAATATAAAACTAAAAATAAAACTAAAACAAAAATACAAAATGACAATCTACATGTAAACTCATTAGTTCTTAAGTCTAATCCAAATATCCATTTCTAAGTAGTCCATGCAAAAATTACGAATGTATCATCATACTTATCAATTTATTTACACCGCTTATTTTATAACTGTGTGTTTTAGTGATGACCGTCTTTTTAAAAACCTGTTCTACGTATTGAATTACCGCACATGCTTGTTTTAATTTCAACACGTGACTATTCTCAACCGGTCATTTTCTAATATAATCACTATTCCTCCTATATTACCACCACTCATTGCCCTCCAGTGGGTAATAAGTCTTTTCCTACCCTCCAGTGGGAGCGGACTATGATTTTATCACTATTTCTTCATTATTATTTAAAGGTCACATTGATAAATTTATTATTACTACTAGACTTCTCTAAGTTATATATTTTAGTCATACATTCAAGTACATTTAAAGTGTCAGCCAATTATAAACAGTTTATGCATCAGTGCAAATTCAATACTGAGTGATAAGAAAAACCAAACCAATAAAGATTAAAAATTAAACTAGTTAACAACTAGTTTATCCCTCCACCAATTGGAAAGAAAGGATTCATAAAAAGGGGTGCTAAAAATTGAGAGAGACAAATAATCTTCAAGTCCGAAATTGTTCAAATCCAAAAATGTTTTTCAGCTGTTCTATTTACAAGTGTGAGTATAATTCCTCATCTTGATTCAGTCCATTAGGAGTCAGAGTGCGGAAATTGAGAATATGTCTTGATTCTTTCTGTCTTAGAATCTTTTCTCTGTCTCGCCCTCTTATATGATTAGCTACTGATTCCACCGCATAGAAAATCAGTTCTTTCCAGTTGCCCCCATGTTCTTTTTCCATATGCTTGGCAACTGCGTTGCTCCTGTCATTATTAATTGTAGCTCGCACATGCTCGAGAATACGTTTTTTCAGTTCACATTTAATGCTGGCCACATATTTTAATGAGCAAGGACATTCAATAATGTAGATCACATATTGGCTTTTACAATTAATGAGCTGTGGCGATTTACCGACTCCAGCGCCATGTATCTCGGAGCCACATGGTTGACGAGGGGTTCGCCAAAGGAATCATCCTTGCAGCGGGACAGTGTGCTTTAATGTGTGGCAACAGGTATGGGAGGATCATTGATCTAATTAACTGCGAGGGTGCCCATATGGTGGCACAATCTACAAACATCGGAACTGTCATTCAGACTTTCAATTAAAACTCCCGCAGTGCATGAAAGGAAAAAACTCCCGCAATAAGAACAGAGGGCAACACCATTGGGATGTGATCAACCAATCCCCTTCCTCCTTCCATACACTGCTGCCAATGGGAATCCATCTAGCATTTAAAAAGACTCTGGGAAAGGCACTGTCTTTTATATGCTGTTTGTTTGAGCGAGCTAGAAGAAGGCAAACGCCGAAACGCGTCCTCGCAGAATAAAGCAACTTGGATGTAACCCCGCGAGTGCAGCATGTTTCTTTAGGGGACAGGAGCTTTCATTTTCAAATGGACCCACCTCCATTCTGCATGCACCTGTCACAAAGAGTGCAGTACGCCCTAAGGTGGACATTGGAGCATAATTTATTACACGGGCTGTGCACCGCCATTGAAGCATCTTGGGTACTGGCGTGGACATAGTCGCCAGTCATACAGACTGTTGGAGATACGGCGATTTACCAACTCCAGCGCCATGTATCTCGGAGCCACATGGTTGACGAGGGGTTCGCCAAAGGAATCATCCTTGCAGCGGGACAGTGTGCTTTAATGTGTGGCAACAGGTATGGGAGGATCATTGATCTAATTAACTGCGAGGGTGCCCATATGGTGGCACAATCTACAAACATCGGAACTGTCATACAGACTTTCAATTAAAACTCCCGCAGTGCATGAAAGGAAAAAACTCCCGCAATAAGAACAGAGGTCAACACCGTTGGGATGTGATCAACCAATCCCCTTCCTCCTTGCATACACTGCTGCCAATGGGAATCCATCTAGCACTTAAAAAGACTCTTGGAAAGGCACTGTCTTTTATATGCTGTTTGTTTGAGCGAGCTAGAAGAAGGCAAACGGCGAAACGCGTCCTCGCAGAATAAAGCAACTTGGATGTAACCCCTCGAGTGCAGCATGTTTCTTTAGGGGACAGGAGCTTTCATTTTCAAATGGACCCACCTCCATTCTGCATGCACCCATCACAAAGAGTGCAGTATGCCCTAAGGTGGACATTGGAGCAGAATTTATTACACGGGGCTGTGCACCGCCATTGAAGCATCTTGAGTACTGGCGTCGACATAGTTGCCAGTCATACAGACTATTGGGGATACGGCGATTTACCGACTCCAGCGCCATGTATCTCGGAGCCACATGGTTGACGAGGGGTTCGCCAAATGAATCATCCTTGCAGCGGGACAGTGTGCTTTAATGTGTGGCAACAGGTATGGGAGGATCATTGATCTAATTAACTGCGAGGGTGCCCATATGGTGGCACAATCTACAAACATCGGAACTGTCATTCAGACTTTCAATTAAAACTCCTGCAGTGCATGAAAGGAAAAAACTCCCGCAACAAGAACAGAGGGCAACACCATTGGGATGTGATAAACCAATCCCCTTCCTCCTTCCATACACTGCTGCCATAGGGAATCCATCTAGCATTTAAAAAGACTCTTGGAAAGGCACTGTCTTTTATATGCTGTTTGTTTGAGCGAGCTAGAAGAAGGCAAACGCCGAAACGTGTCCTCGCAGAATAAAGCAACTTGGATGTAACCCCGCGAGTGCAGCATGTTTCTTTAGGGGACTGGAGCTTTCATTTTCAAATGGACCCACCTCCATTCTGCATGCACCCGTCACAAAGAGTGCAGTATGCACTAAGGTGGACATTGGAGCATAATTTAGTACACGGGCAGTGCACCGCCATTGAAGCATCTTGGGTACTGGCGTGGACATAGTCGCCAGTCATACAGACTGTTGGGGATACAGCGATTTACCGACTCCAGCGCCATGTATCTCGGAGCCACATGGTTGACGAGGGGTTCGCCAAAGGAATCATCCTTGCAGCGGGACAGTGTGCTTTAATGTGTGGCAACAGGTATGGGAGGATCATTGATCTAATTAACTGTGAGGGTGCCCATATGGTGGCACAATCTACAAACATCGGAACTGTCATTCAGACTTTCAATTAAAACTCCTGCAGTGCATGAAAGGAAAAAACTCCCGCAATAAGAACAGAGGGCAACACCATTGGGATGTGATCAACCAATCCCCTTCCTCCTTCCATACACTGCTGCCAATGGGAATCCATCTAGCATTTAAAAAGACTCTTGGAAAGGCACTGTCTTTTATATGCTGTTTGTTTGAGCGAGCTAGAAGAAGGCAAACGCCGAAACCCGTCCTCGCAGAATAAAGCAACTTGGATGTAACCCCGCGAGTGCAGCATGTTTCTTTAGGGGACAGCAGCTTTCATTTTCAAATGGACCCACCTCCATTCTGCATGCACCCATCACAAAGAGTGCAGTACACCCTAAGGTGGACATTGGAGCAGAATTTATTACACGGGGCTGTGCACCGCCATTGAAGCATCTTGGGTACTGGCGTCGACATAGTCGCCAGTCATACAGACTGTTGGGGATACGGCGATTTACCGACTCCAGCGCCATGTATCTCGGAGCCACATGACTGACGAGGGGTTCGCCAAAGGAATCATCCTTGCAGCGTGACAGTGTGCTTTAATGTGTGGCAACAGGTATGGGAGGATCATTGATCTAATTAACTGCGAGGGTGCCCATATGGTGGCACAATCTACAAACATCGGAACTGTCATTCAGACTTTCAATTAAAACTCCTGCAGTGCATGAAAGGAAAAAACTCCGCAATAAGAACAGAGGGCAACACCATTGGGATGTGATCAACCAATCCCCTTCCTCCTTCCATACACTGCTGCCAATGGGAATCCATCTAGCATTTAAAAAGACTCTTGGAAAGGCACTGTCTTTTATATGCTGTTTGTTTGAGCGAGCTAGAAGAAGGCAAACGCCGAAACGCGTCCTCGCAGAATAAAGCAACTTGGATGTAACCCCGCGAGTGCAGCATGTTTCTTTAGGGGACAGGAGCTTTCATTTTCAAATGGACCCACCTCCATTCCGCATGCACCCGTTACAAAGAGTGCAGTACGCCCTAAGGTGGACATTGGAGCATAATTTATTACACGGGCTGTGCACCGCCATTGAAGCATCTTGGGTACTGGCGTGGACATAGTCGCCAGTCATACAGACTGTTGGGGATACGGCGATTTACCGACTCCAGCGCCATGTATCTCGGAGCCACATGGTTGTCGAGGGGTTCGCCAAAGGAATCATCCTTGCAGCGGGACAGTGTGCTTTAATGTGTGGCAACAGGTATGGGAGGATCATTGATCTAATTAACTGCGAGGGTGCCCATATGGTGGCACAATCTACAAACATCGGAACTGTCATTCAGACTTTCAATTAAAACTCCCGCAGTGCATGAAAGGAAAAAACTCCCGCAATAAGAACAGAGGGCAACACCATTGGGATGTGATCAACCATTCCCCTTCCTCCTTCCATACACTGCTGCCAATGGGAATCCATCTAGCATTTAAAAAGACTCTTGGAAAGGCACTGTCTTTTATATGCTGTTTGTTTGAGCGAGCTAGAAGAAGGCAAACGCCGAAACGCATCCTCGCAGAATAAAGCAACGTGGATGTAACCCCGCGAGTGCAGCATGTTTCTTTAGGGGACAGAAGCTTTCATTTTCAAATGGACCCAACTCCATTCTGCATGCACCCATCACAAAGAGTGCAGTACGCCCTAAGGTGGACATTGGAGCAGAATTTATTACACGGGGCTGTGCACCGCCATTGAAGCATCTTGGGTACTGGCGTCGACATAGTCGCCAGTCATACAGACTGTTGGGGATACGGCGATTTACCGACTCCAGCCCCATGTATCTCGGAGCCACATGGTTGACGAGGGGTCCGCCAAAGGAATCATCCTTGCAGCGGGACAGTGTGCTTTAATGTGTGGCAACAGGTATGGGAGGATCATTGATCTAATTAACTGCGAGGGTGCCCATATGGTGGCACAATCTACAAACATCGGAACTGTCATTCAGACTTTCAATTAAAACTCCCGCAGTGCATGAAAGGAAAAAACTCCCGCAATAAGAACAGAGGGCAACACCATTGGGATGTGATCAACCAATCCCCTTCCTCCTTCCATACACTGCTGCCAATGGGAATCCATCTAGCATTTAAAAAGACTCTGGGAAAGGCACTGTCTTTTATATGCTGTTTGTTTGAGCGAGCTAGAAGAAGGCAAACGCCGAAACGCGTCCTCGCAGAATAAAGCAACTTGGATGTAACCCCGCGAGTGCAGCATGTTTCTTTAGGGGACAGGAGCTTTCATTTTCAAATGGACCCACCTCCATTCTGCATGCACCTGTCACAAAGAGTGCAGTACGCCCTAAGGTGGACATTGGAGCATAATTTATTACACGGGCTGTGCACCGCCATTGAAGCATCTTGGGTACTGGCGTGGACATAGTCGCCAGTCATACAGACTGTTGGGGATACGGCGATTTACCGACTACAGCGCCATGTATCTCGGAGCCACATGACTGACGAGGGGTTCGCCAAAGGAATCATCCTTGCAGCGGGACAGTGTGCTTTAATGTGTGGCAACAGGTATGGGAGGATCATTGATCTAATTAACTGCGAGGGTGCCCATATGGTGGCACAATCTACAAACATCGGAACTGTCATTCAGACTTTCAATTAAAACTCCCGCAGTGCATGAAAGGAAAAAACTCCCGCAATAAGAACAGAGGGCAACACCATTGGGATGTGATCAACCAATCCCTTCCTCCTTCCATACACTGCTGCCAATGGGAATCCATCTAGCATTTAAAAAGACTCTTGGAAAGGCACTGTCTTTTATATGCTGTTTGTTTGAGCGAGCTAGAAGAAGGCAAACGCCGAAACGCGTCCTCGCAGAATAAAGCAACTTGGATGTAACCCCGCGAGTGCAGCATGTTTCTTTAGGGGACAGGAGCTTTCATTTTCAAATGGACCCACCTCCATTCTGCATGCACCCATCACAAAGAGTGCAGTACGCCCTAAGGTGGACATTGGAGCATAATTTATTACACAGGCTGTGCACCGCCATTGAAGCATCTTGGGTACTGGCGTGGACATAGTCGCCAGTCATACAGACTGTTGGGGATACGGCGATTTACCGACTCCAGCGCCATGTATCTCGGAGCCACATGGTTGACGAGGGGTTCGCCAAAGGAATCATCCTTGCAGCGGGACAGTGTGCCTTAATGTGTGGCAACAGGTATGGGAGGATCATTGATCTAATTAACTGCGAGGGTGCCCATATGGTGGCACAATCTACAAACATCGAAACTGTCATTCAGACTTTCAATTAAAACTCCCGCAGTGCATGAAAGGAAAAAACTCCCGCAACAAGAACAGAGGGCAACACCATTGGGATGTGATCAACCAATCCCCTTCCTCCTTCCATACACTGCTGCCAATGGAAATCCATCTAGCATTTAAAAAGACTCTTGGAAAGGCACTGTCTTTTATATGCTGTTTGTTTGAGCGAGCTAGAAGAAGGCAAACACCGAAACGCGTCCTCGCAGAATAAAGCAACTTGGATGTAACCCCGCGAGTGCAGCATGTTTCTTTAGGGGACAGGAGCTTTCATTTTCAAATGGACCCACCTCCATTCTGCATGCACCCGTCACAAAGAGTGCAGTACGCCCTAAGGTGGACATTGGAGCATAATTTATTACACAGGCTGTGCACCGCCATTGAAGCATCTTGGGTACTGGCGTGGACATAGTCGCCAGTCATACAGACTGTTGGGGATACGGCGATTTACCGACTCCAGCGCCATGTATCTCGGAGCCACATGGTTGAAGAGGGGTTCGCCAAAGGAATCATCCTTGCAGCAGGACAGTGTGCCTTAATGTGTGGCAACAGGTATGGGATGATCATTGATCTAATTAACTGCGAGGGTGCCCATATGGTGGCACAATCTACAAACATCGGAACTGTCATTCAGACTTTCAATTAAAACTCCCGCAGTGCATGAAAGGAAAAAACTCCCGCAACAAGAACAGAGGGCAACACCATTGGGATGTGATCAACCAATCCCCTTCCTCCTTCCATACACTGCTGCCAATGGGAATCCATCTAGCATTTAAAAAGACTCTTGGAAAGGCACTGTCTTTTATATGCTGTTTGTTTGAGCGAGCTAGAATAAGGCAAACACCGAAACGCGTCCTCGCAGAATAAAGCAACTTGGATGTAACCCCGCGAGTGCAGCATGTTTCTTTAGGGGACAGGAGCTTTCATTTTCAAATGGACCCACCTCCATTCTGCATGCACCCGTCACAAAGAGTGCAGTACGCCCTAAGGTGGACATTGGAGCAGAATATATATATATATATATATATAATGATTATTAACACACTGTGACCATGATTGTACAATAAATTAAGTGAACAAGAGATAAATAAGCCCATCCAGGGCACAATTCTAGGTGGCGTAAGTGGAGGTTCCTCTAATACTCTCTTTCAATGTGGAGGTAATATCATGAAACTAACCCTATTAAATGCTATTAGTTGTTTCTACACATTTACAATGGAGAAAATTCACAAAAATATTTAAAATGATTATAATCATCTAGGAAACATACACAGATACATTGGAGACTAGTACGTTGTAAATATTTTGTAAATATATTTTGATCTATAATGAAATGATACATTACGATTTATGAGAAATTGTAGACAAGAAAAAGGTAAATTATGTTTATATGATTTCACACGAGAAATGTAATGTGATACAATATGAAATGTGTATTTTCCAAAATGTGTTAATATGGCCGCCATGTAAAGGAATGGTCTGTCTTTTATTTTACCGGCAAATGACACCAACCAATTGGAATGGCAAGTACAGGTTAAATATTACATGAACGCCGGTTTACCCGACATTGACAAAGGTTTATATCTGAAACCTGTTTGTCGAAGTGTTAATGGCTTATTAAAATAATATTGCGATGATTTCCCACAAGTTTGCGATTTCTTTTATAGTTAAATGAAGATAACGTGAATTTCTGTCTTCACGAATCGTGGTGCCCGCCGTGTCAAGCGGTGCGGCAGTGGAACAAGGCGGAGTTGGTGAAATGCATATATATTTTTTATATATATATGTATATATATATATATATATATATATATATATATGTATGTATATATACATATATGTGTGTACAAAGACCATCCTGACGTGCACCATCATCACGGTGTGCAGAGGAGCATGTTTGTAAAGGTCAGCAGCCACCTGAGGTGCCGAAGATGTGAGGAGTTTGAGAAGTGTGGGGAAGCTTGCAGAGTCCGAGGGACTTGTGCTTGCAACCAAGGAGAACTGTGCTAGCTTGCGCTAGAGAGCGTGTGGTGTTCGAGGGATGTTGGTGGAACCTGAACCTAGAGATGAGACTGTCTGCGACCTCCAGATCAGGAGGACGACAGTGCCTGAAATCGCGGCCTCTGTCCGAGGTTATAGGCTCTCTTTCTCTAGACCCATGCCACAGGGTACTTTAGGTGGAGAACATCGTGACGAAGCCTGAGGGGTTTTGTGTGCCTTGTGGGCACCTGTAGCTGATAGTCGGGGGCTATGTCAGTTCACACCTCCACCCGAAGGGAGACCTTTCTCCAGACTTGGAAGTGTGCCAGCTTCCTGGGTCACAACAATTTGTCTACGGGGGGATCACGATTTCACACTCGTGCAGGTGCCATCCAATCCAGATGGCCGAAATGAAGTAACTGTTTCTTTCCGTTTTTGGTGGTACCGAGTGTCTAGTCAATGTGGCATCTTCAGGGGCAACGTGTATCATTGGCTGGTGTAGTTGAAGGACTGCGGGGCTAGGATACGAGGTGTAGTTAAAGACCTGTTACTGTTTGACCTTTCTGCGAATGGGAAAGTTTGACAATTGCATATAACTGTGAAGTGTATATACAATGTGTTTCTCATTCTGATTTCAGTGTGTGTGTGTGTAATACAAAGACAAGTGTTTTATACATATGGTGTGAAGTCTTTTTGTGGTGTAATAAACATACTAGAACCTTTTTACAGCACTCTCTTGAGTAAAACAAAAGACCATTAAGTCATCAATATAATAGCAACGTGAGTGTAATTGTTCGCAATATGCCCAATTCAAAACAGAGATCCAAAGTTAGAGTTCTCTCTTCTCATGACGGAAATAAGGGTAAGAGTCCAAATTGTTCATTATTTCCACTGTTGATTTATTGTTTGTTTAGTCCAGCAACCATCAGCCGACACGTGTTTCGTCTTAATCACAAGACTTTTTCAAGGCAGTTCGACAATATCGTGTCCAGGCATCCCTGGCCTTTAAATACAGCTATCCGACATCCCAATTCCACATCCAAAAGTCAGTAGGAATTAAAAGAACGAGTCGTTTTTACCAATGAAATGTACATGCAATAATATGTCCTCAAAGCGTGGTGTTCAGTCCATACACCTACGGATAATAGTTCACGGCACAGGGTGGAGTCCTTGATAAGCCTCCTTACAGACCGGAGCTTGGCAGACGTAACGCGACGCAGCTCTCTGTTTTCGGCACTGTATGTTTATTGTATTAGCACGTTACTTTTCTAATCTGCAATGAGCACCTTCTGGTAGTGAGGTGGCTGAACCTACATAGCACCCCAATTTGATTAGATATATTCACACAGTACTGGTTGGAAAACAATACAGCAACCTTTGATGTGCGGTAAACTTCCCTTTGGGGAACCACTACTACCATTTTGTGAAGTGATTACATCTTTTTGTGGTGTACGCATGTGTGTTGCGAGGGTGATGTTATGCCAATACTTTATACTTGGGCCCTGGGGATAAGCCTGACTGCTCGGTGCCAAGCTACCTAAGGCCAAGCACAGATTATCAGACACAACTATGATACTTATCCTATCTAGAGTGGTGGATTCTGACTGGCTTCGATGCATCCCTACCAGCCAGAAACCTCTGGGTCTAAAAATTACTACCTCTCTTAGTGACTCTATGGCACACTATGTGTTTCTCAGGGGTTGCATGGATTGCTTACTGGCTGTGTTAGTCAATATTGGGATATACAACTGTGTGTGCCCAACTGCCTCCAGTAGGCCTAGATATATATGATGTATTTCTATGTCTGAGTGAATGGTTAGGTGCTATCGTGATTGTGTGGCTGGGTGTATTGGTGTCTCTTTCCTTTTCTAGATAGGTATGTGAGTTGTAATGTGACTTTGAGACTGGATGTGTAACTGGACATACAGGTCTGTAAGTGCAAATGTCAGTCAGTGAAACTTGAAAGTACATGTCTTATGTTTTAAGGACATAGCTCACTGCCTATGGCCTACCTTAGGGAGTGAGTTATATGTAACAAAAGAGGAGTTTAAAGCTTGGCAAGCACTCTTAAGGCCAATTTGTCCTACCGGTAAAACGTAACACACAGGTCTTCCAGAAACAGGCCTAAGACATGTTTGAAAGCCAACTTGTCTACATGGGTGACTTGTTAGTGTTAGTGCCTCAGTAGAGATCTCCATGAATGCCTGAGTCCCTATTTGAGAGTGTCTTTGGATATTTAAGGAAGTATATTGCTATATAACTACCTCTCTTAATGACTCTCTGAATGTCTTTCTAAGGGGCGGCATGGAGTTCTTACTGGCTGTGTTAGTGAGTATCGTGGTATGCAACTGTGTGTGCACAACTGCCTCCAGTAGACCTAGATACTTATGATGTATCTCTTTATCGGAGTGAATCATTAGGTGCTATTGTGATTGTGTAACTGGGTGTATTAGTGGTTCTTCCTTTTTGTAGATAGGTAGGTGAGTACATTGTGACTGTGAGACTGGATGTATAACTGGACATACAGGTCTATAAGTGCAGAAGTGAGTTTTTGAAAGTATATGTTGTGAGAAAGTGCCCTTTTTGTCATGGTCATCCCCACGTTTTACTCTAGATGCTGTCTTTATAGATCTGGGAGTGCACTTGGACCTGCTAACCATGCTCCAGTGCCAATGTTTTTTCACTTAAACTGTAACCGTTGAATTAGTACACCCAATTGGCAACCACTTTTCACTCCTTGTAAGTCCCTAGTTGATGGTACCAGTGGTACCCAGAGCAAAGGGGATAAGAGAGGTCACCAGGGCTGCAGCACTTTTTTGTGCCAGCCCGTGTGACCCAAGTAAAAGTGTGTCTGGAGGTCTGCCATTTCAGCCCTGCACGAGCAGCCTGTCTGCTCGAGAGTGACTCTGCACACACCATGTGCTGCAGAGCTACACCACTGCCTTACTGTAAAAAAGTCACTCATAACGTTAACCTCCTAAACCCAGGAGGTAGATTGCATTATATTAAAGGTGTGGATATATATGAAAAATACATAAGTACCCCTACTGTAACCCTGTAAAGCAAGGTTTTACGCTAAGTGACCGTCGGTCCATAGAGTAACATGGGCTGCCTACTGAGAAAACTCAAGATAGCCAGCTTCATTGTGGAACGACTGAATTGTGCCATGCTTGGTATCAAACACTGTGCTTTTTCACTCCATCATGATTCTCGTGGGTGAGATGTCATGCACAGGGGCGCCACCCTGTGTGGGTACACCCCTAGGGTACAAAGGTCCAATGCATTGGTAGGCTTCCCTGAGCTGCTTCCCACCAAGACAAGAATCAGCACTCCTGGTGGGATGTGCTAGCACTTCCCCAGGACAGAGACTAAGGCCTGGGCAGGAAGGAGGTCACACCTCCTCCCTCCCAGGATGGCTAGTGCTTACAGTCATAAAGGCAGTGAGCCTCAAAGACTTTCATCACCCTTGAGGACAAAGCCCTTTCCATGCCTGCAGCTCAGGCAGGCAAGAAAGTTTGTTATTCAGGAGGCGTACACCTCCAAAAGGCTAGCCACACCTTTAGGGTGGGCTAGAAGGTCTGTACAGCTCAGCCGAGGAAGGGTTCTGCCATTTTGAATGACCCTAAAATGGACTATACCGAGTAGCACAGTGACGTACACCCACAGGATGTTGTCACTACAACAGTGTGTTAACCATATGGACCAGTAGCCCATTGGCCACTGTCCCTCACATCCATTAACGCCCCCTAAACTAGGATTTTAGGGGTTCCCCTGGCACCAGAACTTCAGTTCTAACTTGGAATCCAAGAAGAGGCACAGAGAAGATTCCGTCAGCGAAAATAGGTCTTTGGACTCTGCTGCAGTGCAAAGAGGGCACACGTAAGTGCCCTGGAGAGAGCATATACTCGAGCTGAGTGGCAAAGCATGTCTGTGGTGAAAGCTCATTGCTCCCAGCAAGTGGGACTCCAGTGGGCACCAGAAATCCAAACCAGATTCCCCTGACTGGTGAAACCAGTCAATTGAAACCTGCAGAAGAATCGACATGCTGTGTCAAAAGAATTGTGACCCGCTGGGCCTGTCAAGAGTGAGCCCAAAGAGAAGAGGTATCCTGCAAGCCCGGATTGGTAGCTAAGCTCACTCCAAGTTTTGGGCCTCTAGTCCACTCCTGCCAACCTCCAGCTGCTGAAGTACCTGAGGACTCCATTTGCTGTATAGGCTTGGTGATCACCAGTCGGGTGTTTGACCCCTTGAGTGACATCTCTAGCCAGAGCACAACTCACAGCAGCCGGCATCAGCAACGACCCCGCTGCAGTGTTCCTGCATTCTGAAATTGGAGTCGTCAAGTGCGTTGTAAAGCAACTTTGGCACGACCTGCCCCTGCGATTCACACTTGCCAGCTACCTATGCACCCGGTGCCACGGAGCAAAGTAGAAACAATTCAGCTGTTGCACCCGGGGCCTGGTGCATCAAAGGCCTCTACTTCTCTAGGTTAGAGTGTAACTCCATCTCCAACTGTGGTATTGCCAACTACTGATTTTTTACAGCACCCCCGGATTCCATCAGAACCAAGGACAGCCAAATAACCTCTGCACCCGGACACCCTGGGCAAGGTAACAAAGTAACGACTGTTAAGTCTTGTTCTGGGGAGCTGCAGAACCTTAACCACAGAGGGGTTCACTTGAACTCAAACTCACCCTGCAATTATCATTTTGCAAAGTGTGTTGTCTCCCATCGACTTCAATGGTGAACATTTGACAGCTTTCATTGCATTTATTGTTTAATACTTTGAAAATCTATATCTTCGAGTATATGGAACGTATCAAGTTTGGTTGGTGCCTATATTTATATAAAAATACAATCTATTTTAATAAGTTGGTGTAAGGATTTCCTTTGAGTCGTGCCATTTACTTATTGTCAATGTTGGTGCATGAAATACTTTACACATGTTCCTCTAAGTAAGCCTGACTGCTCTCTGCCACTCTACCAGGGTTGAGCTAAGGATTGCTGAGAGAGAATCCGAGGTCCACTTTTGTGTATTGTGTTAGTATTACATGATAAAGCCCACCAGCCATATCACATAATACTTCCACCTTGCAACATATGTTTTATGTTTTAAGCACATAACTTACTGCCTATGGCCTACCTTCTGCCTAATTAAGGGGTGAGTTATATGCAACAGAAGAGGAGTTTAAGGCTTGGCAAGTACTCTTAAATGTCAATTTGGCCTACTGGTATAACTGCACACATATGTTCTACAGAAGCAGACCGGACACAAGTTCTGCAGAAGCAGGCTGAGACATGTTTGAAAGATAACTTGTCTACATGAGTGACTTGTTAGTTTTAGTGCCTCAGTAGATATCTGAATTAGTGTCTGAGTTCCTATTTGGGTGTGTCTTTGGATATTTAAAGATTCATGTTCCTATTTAACTACCTCTCTTAGTGACTCTATGACTCTTTAAATGTGTATCTAAAGGGGCTGCATGGGTTGCTTATTGGCTGTGTTAGTGAGTATTGGGCTATGCAACTGTGTGAGCGCAACTGCCTCCAGTTGGCCTAGATACATAAGAGGTGTTTCTCTATGACAGTTAATGTTGAGGTGCCTCTTTGAATTTCTGACTGGATGTCTGAGTGACTGTATCCTTTTGTAGAAAGGTAACTGAATTCCAGTGTGACTCTGAGACTTGTGGTATAACTACACATATGGCTTTATAAGTGCACATGTGAGTCACTGAAACTTCAAAATATGGGGCATATTACAAAGTCAGTAGGACTGCCACTGACAGGCCATCGGTGGCGGTCTGACTGACCGTCAGCCCTTTGGTCCGACCGCCGAATTACAATCCAGGCGGTTGGAACACATGAGGTGGGGGGGAGACCGCCGCCTCCGACAGGATCAGTGATTCCATCGGGCGGCGGTTGAAATTGCAATTCCGAGGCAGGCACCACCTTCGGGATTACGATATCCCTTTCCGATTGCCTTTTCATGTCAGAAAGACCGCCAGCAGAAGACTGTCGGAAATGGATTTTGGGGCCCCAAACAGGGCCCCCTTCCATTGTGGGCCTCTGCAAAGGAGCCCAGGGGGCACATGTAGTGCCCCCATGCACCTCCATGCACTGTGTGCCATGCACCACATGGTGCATGGCACACAGTGCATGGATGTGCAGGAAGTGTTCCTTTATACAGCGGGTTGTGCTGCTGCCTTTTTCCTGGGATGCAGATAAGCTGCCAAATAAAGGAGCACTTTCAGACCACCAGCCCAGAGGTCACATCCTAATGTGGAGGTCAGACCACTGACTGCTTGTCGGGTGGTCTCCTGACTGCCGCGATAGCGGTTGGCGGTCCGACCGACCGCTATCCAAAAAAAGCCCCTTGATGTCTTATGTTTTAAGCACATACATCACTGTCTATGGTCTATCTACGGTCCACCTTAGTGGTGACTTATATATAGTAGAAAAGGACTTTTAGACTTGGGAACATATTTCAAATGCGAAGTTAGGCTAGTACTAAAACGGCACACACAGGCTGTCTAATACCAGGTACAAGACATGTTAAAGGACAGACAGTGGTTCTAGAGTAGCATGTCTTACACATGTTTGCATTCCTTCTCCTCTATGTTACACGATAAAACATAGAATCTGTGTACTAGTGTATAATTTACAGATCCCTCCATAGCTACAGCAATGAACTGCAGCATTACAAATAAATCAAATTTAGCAATTGTAAATATGGCAATGAAACTATATGTAGGACTTAAAAATATTCACTTAGTCACTAACTAAGCTTTCAGGCACTTAATTCAACTACATGACTGATTACATAACTATATTTTTTACTGTCGGCTTTATAATGCAAACACCTATATGTCACACTATTTACATGTACATATTACTTACTATTCAAATGATAGACTAGTATGCTAAGCACTTCACTTCATAATTAATCAATACTTTCAGCCCCTTTTAAGGTATGTTACAGGACATGTAACTCAATATATTTATTTAACTATAGATGGTCAATCTGCCTATTATTAACAGACCTATAAATTCGCTTTCTGAATCTTCAAATTTTAACATAATTGCACTTCAATTTTCTTATCACAGAAAGTTATAACTACCACTCTCTGTCAGAAAGAACCAGTAATGGCAATTTTTCCCATGATACAGATGTGGTTAGCAAATCAAAACGTTCCCTTCAATTTCTCCTGTTGTTGCTCCAGTTTCTATTGTTTTTTTTTTTAACCCTTTATTACTCTCCTGATAAGAAGCCCAATCTGATAGTGTCTGTGGATGGATTTGCGACCCCGTCGTGTCACTCAGCACGGGTCCCCCGCATTTAACTTTGCGACAGAATCACCACTCCATATGGGAGTCTGTTAAAGCATTTACAATCATAGTGCTATAATTTTTCAAATACAATTCAAATCCAATTGTACTACTAAAGTATAAAATTGGTATTTCTCAATACCTGCTATCTCTAAGCTACTATTTTGTGCAGATTCAAAGTAATTGTAATTGCATTTATATAGCGCTTACTACCCCTGACCAGGCATTGAAGCGCTTTTTCGGCGACTAGCACGCTACTCCGAACCCATAAAGAATTAGTGGTGAATTAGTGTAGTGAAAATATGAAAGTAATTTAAGCGGTGGATATGTTAGTCAGTTATTTGGACTGAGAAGGATAGTTGAGGGATAGAAGAGGGAAAATGGTTTGCATTTATATAGCGCTTGCTACCCTTGATGGAGTGTTGAAGCACTTTCTTGGCGAGTAGCATGCTACTTCGGAACCCATAAAGGAGTAGTGGTGAATTAGTATGGTGAAAATATGAAAGTAATTTGAGTGGTGGATGTGTTAGTCAGTTATTTGGATTGAGAAAGGATAGTGGAGGGATAGAGAAGGGAAAAAGGTTTGCATTTATATAGCACTTGCTACCCCTGATGGGATGTTAAAGGGCTTTTTTGGCGAGTAGCACGCTACTCTGGAACCCATACAGTGTTAGAGGTGAATTAGTATAGTGAAATATGAAAGTAATTTGAGTGGTGGATATGTTAGTCAGGTATTTGGATTGAGAAGGATAGTAAAGGGGTAAAAGAGGTAAAAAGGTTTACATTTATATAGCGCTTGCTACCGCTGATGAGGTGTTGAAGTGCTTTTTTGGTGAGTAGCCGCTACTCCAGAACCCATAAAGGATTAGTGTTGAATTAGTATAGTGAAATATGAAATTAATTTGAGTGGTGGACATGTTAGTCTGTTATTTGGATTAAAAAGGATAGTGGAGGGATAGAAGGAAAGGATTTAGAGTCCTTTTGTATTTAGAACACTTTCCCCACACTGCTTTACCTCAGTTTTCATAGCAACCTGATTTCAAACACTGCTGTACTTGTAAGTCAAACGTTTGCAGTACTTTCTAACAGGAGCATGCCAGCTTCAAGTTCAACTGCAACAGGTTCTGTTGGATGCTTGAAAATTGAACATATCCACAATAATGTAACTTCTCTTAAATTTATTCAGAGCCAATCACAGATCTACTACCGTTACCTATGAAATCACTACCTATTTTTAGCTATGAAACTATGTATACCACCCAATCAAATACGCCCTTTTCTTAAACCAGGTCCACTCCTCCATTTTAATTGTCTTTCATTCTGCTAACTGTCACATTCAGTTTCAGTCATCTCAAGTGTGATACTGCTCCTTCCTTCAATATGGTTAGAGTTTGGATTGTAGGTCACAGCTATGTCTTTTGGGCCAGAGGGTTTGCTAGAAAGGGTGGCCTTGACAGGGACTTGGGTTTGCCTAATGTGGTCATTACTTGGATTGGCCAGAGAGGATCAAAGTGGCAACAATTGCTTGCTTTGCATTGAGAGCATTGCAGATTGCCATCATCCTAGCCTCTTAATTGTCCTCTGTGGTGGCAATGACCTAGGCACACTTACTGGAGTAGGATTGGAAATCGCAATAAAGGAGACCTTTGGCCAATTAATGACACTTTTCCCTCGTACTGCATTGCTGTACTCTAACATTTGCCAAAGGCAGAAATGGAAATGGTCAGACAAATTCTGTCCGCAAATAGACAAAGCCATAAAACATGTTAATAAAGCTGTTTCTGCATTCCTTAGAGACCACAACATGGGCTTCGTCTACAACAACAACTTGCGCTTTGACATGGAGCATATATATTAAAGTGATGTGGTACATTTCTGTGGGAAAGGCAACAGGATATTCCTTGACAACTTGAAAGACTGCATCCTCTTTTATGTGTAGTAATCATCTACACACAAACCCAAAGGCTTTTCTAAGAGCCACTCTATTACAAAACACAAAATAATTTTCATTTTAAATCCTTTTTTTTTTAAATTTCAGTCGCAACTCTGTTGCGGATCCGCAAGTCAAAAGCACAAATTCAATGCGCAACACAGCATTTGAGATTTATAACTCTCAGTTTGACTCGAAGCATGTCAAAATGGCTCTGTGAGTAGCTTAGTGAATATCGAAGTGTGTGTGTAAGTGGGTGTATAGATCTGTAAGTGGGTCTGTGAATACGAACATCACATTCTGAGTGGGTGCATCAGTCTCCGAGTGGGTTTGTGAGTGGGTGCATGAGAAAATGAGTGGGTCTGCGAGTGGACATGTGAGTGTCTGAGTCGGTCTGTGAGTGGGTGTGTGAGTGTCTGACAGGATCTGTGAATAGGTGCATGACTGTTTGAGTGGGTCTGCTACTGGGAGCGTTAGTGTCTGAGTGGAACTGTGAGTGGGGGAGTGAGTGTCTGACTGGGTCTGTGAGTGGGTGTGTGAATCTCTGAATGGGTCTGTGAGGGAGTGCCTGAGTGAGTCTATGATTGGGTACATGAATGCCTGAGTAGGTCTGTGAGTCTCTGAGTGGGTCTGTGAGTGAGTGTCTGAGTGAGACTGAATGGGTACATGAATGCCTGAGTAGGTCTATGTGTGGGTGCATAAGTGTATAAGTGGATCTATGAATGGGTGCAGGATTCTCTAAGTGGATCTATGAGTGGGTGCATGAGTCTCTGAGTGGGTCTGTCAGTGGGTACGCGTGTCTTAGTGGGTCTCTGAGTGGTACATGACTGTCTAAGTGGGTCTGCGAGTGGGTGCATGAATGTCTGAATAGATCTGTGAGTGGGTGCTTGAATATCTGAGTGGGTCTGTGAGTGGGTGCAGGAGTGTCTGAGTGGGTCTGCGAGTGGGTGCATGAGTCCCTGAGTAGGACTGTGAGTACGTGCATGAGTCTCTGAATGGGTCTGTGAGTGGGTGAATGAGTCTGAGTGGGTCTGTGAGTGGGTGCATAAGTTTCTCATTGGGTCTGTGAGTGGGTGCATGAGTATCTGAATGGGTCTGTGAGTGCATGCAAGAGTGTCTCAATGGGTCTGTGAGTGGATGCATGAGTGTCTGAGTGGGTCTCTGACTGGGTGTGAGAGTGTCTCAGTAGGTCTGTCAGTCTGTGTGACAGCGTCTGAATTGATGTGTGACTGGGTGCATGAGTGGGTCTGTGAGTGGGTGCATCAGTGTCTGAGTGGGTCTGTGAGTGTTTGCATGAGTCTCTGAGTGGCTGCGTATTCTCTGAGTAGGTGTGTGAGTGGGTGGGTGGATGAGTGTCTGAGTGGGTCTCTGAGTGATTACATGAGTGTTTCAGTGGGTATGTGAGTGGGTGCATGAGTCTCTGATTGGGTCTGTGAGTGGGTGTGTGAGTCTCAGAGTGGGTCTGAGAGTGGGTGCATGAGTCTCTGAGTGGGTGCATGTGTCTCTGAGTGAGTCTATGAGTGAGTGCGTCAGTGGATCTGTTAGTGGGTGCATGAGTGTCTGAGTAGGTCTTTGAGTGGGTGCATGAGTGTCCAAGTGGGTCTGTTACTCAGTGCATAAGTCTCCGACTGGGTCTGTAAGCCGGCAACTCAGTGTCTGAGTGGGTCTATGAGAGGGTGCATGAATATCTGAGTGGGTACGTGAGTGTCTGAGTGGGTCTGTGAATATGAGTGTGAGTGTCTGACTGAGTCTGTGAGTGGGTGCATGAGTGTTTGAGTGGGTCTGTGAGTCAGTTCATGAGCTTCTGAGTCAATGAGTGTGAGAAACTGGGTGTCTGTTGCAATACCCTCCACTTCTTGGCTAGTTGTGATGCAACTTTGACTGTGGTATACTGGGTCCCTATCAGCCAGGCTTCCAATACCAGTGTTCTTTCCCTACAAATGTACCAAATTGGCACCACTTCTGCAATCCATATAAGTTCCTAGTAAATGGTCTCCTGGTACCTAGGGCATTGGGACTGAAGAAGGTCCACTAGGGCTGCAGCACAAATTGTGCCACCCTAGGGACCCCTCACCAAGGCCATTCAAACTGCCTTTGCAGGCTGCGTGTCTTGCTGCAGAGAAAACTGAAGAGTCAACATGGCACACATCCATATGTGCCATGCCCCCATGCATTACATGAGGTATAGGTAAGTCAGCTCTACTGCAGGCCTTACAGCCATAAGGCAGGGTGCACTATATCCCATGTGTGGACATATCTGCATGAGCAGATATGACACTACAATATCAAGTCTATTCTTGGATATTGTAAGTGCACAGGGAAGCCACAGAGAGCGCATGGGCTGGATACTTGTCATTACGAGTTCCTAGCTCCATAATAGCTTCACTGTACCCTAAGATATTTGGTACCAAACAGCTCATCTTAATAAATCCTCAGTGATGCCAGTGTTGGATTTATTAATAAATGCACACAGGAGACCATTTAGAGAGTCCCCTAAAATCCTACCAAGCACTGGTGTGGTCTCTGACCACTCTTAGCCAGCCTGCCACCACCAGACATGTTTTTGACCTCATGTGGTGAGAGTCAGTGTTCTCAGAGGACAGCAAAAAAGCCTGCTCTGGGTAGAGGTGCTTCACACCTCCCCCAGGACAGGATGGCTTTCCGAGGTGGTAAGCTTTAAAGGCAATGCCACCTTTGAAATTTGACCCAGGCAGCTCTAGCTAGTGGAGAATGCCAACCCTTCTTCCCTGCTCCACATTTGGTGGGAGGACAGGCAGGAAAATGTGTTAAATTAGGAGGTGTGCCCACATGCAGCCAGCATCACGCTTAAGTTGGGGCAGGTTATGTGTGCACAACTTTTCCAATTTCTCTATCTTGGGATGGCAGGAATTAACCTATCAGGGCTAGGGAAGTGCCCCATCCCACAGGAAGTGGCCACTTAGAAGGTGTAGACACCCTAAAGGTAGGTAGCCCATTGGCTACTACCTGTCACCCCTACATTTAGTATTTAGATGGCATCCCTGGACCTTGCAACTTAGATTCAACTGACTTAAGAAAAGCAATGGACAAAGAAGAGCTGCTGACCCAAGAACTGAAGACATGCTGCAGAAAATTGGCGCGAAAACCCTGCCGGCTGGTTCCAGGACAATCATGGCCTGCTGTCTCGTCCTGCAAATGTGAAGCATCCAGGAACCCTGGAGCACCTCCAACCTTTGACAAATCACAGAGAACCTCCCTTGGAGTAGAGTAGCCAGCAGGCACCGATCCGTGAAGTGTAAAAAAAAACAAAAAGTCTTGTAAATTTTTTTTTCAAATCTTGTAAAATTTTATTGTTTAGTTACTTAAAACCTTGACAATTTTCCTTACTGTTTGTAGCAGCTATGCTAAAAAGAATCAAGCAAATTTTTAAATCATTCAACTGTCAAATATCACGCCAAGATACGTGAAGTGTGGTTTACAGATCTGCTGCTCCCCGGCGACTTCGATGTAGCACCCCAGCAAGAAGAGGTACATCAGCTCTGAAGGGTGAGATCTGTCCCACCACCAAGTAGAAGGATACCAGAATCTACTGGAGCCGTGCCGTACCAATACCTGGGGTACCAGACCATCTACATTGAAGAACAAGAAGAAAGAGTCCAATCCAGACTTCAACAACACAGGATGCAGATGCCTGTTATAGGACTTTAAGACCCCTGAGACCCACTCCTTGAGTGGCCCAGCTGTCCTGTAATCACCTCTGCAACCTGCGTGCCCCTGAACTCAAGGACCATCTCCATGCATGACGCTTGGCTGCCTTATCTGCTCTGCACCCAGCCCGCCCTGCCTGCGTAAAAACAAACCAGCTGTGCTCCTGTGTTCCTGAGCCCTTGTGACCTACTGCTTCAAATGCAACCCCTCGAACTTACCTTTAAGTACTCATGTGCAGTGTGTTTTCAGGTGGCCCCCTTCTTTGGAGTGCGCCTGCTACCAATGACCTCAGCCCCCTGATCCCAGCCGAATCCGGGGTGCTCCAGAACGTCTGCTGCTGGAACTTTGGACTTGGCCCTGCTATTTACCTAAATCCAGAAGATAAACTTCAAGAACCTCGTGTGTGATTTTCTATGCTTTTTCCCATTTGCCCCCATTGATTTTTTATTGTGCGTAATTGCGCACAACATAAGTTTCTTCTGCAAACTTTAGAAATTCATAACTTAAAAAGTACATACCTTAAAATTAAGGGGCATATTAGCAAGACCCACGTTAAAATTATCGGCGTTTTAGCGGCAGGAAACTGCCGCTAAAACGGCGATAATGGGCTTGCTAATATGCGTTATGGAATTCCAATAGAAGCCCAGGTTAGATGTCCTGCACATCTAACCTGGGCTTCTATTGGAATTCTATAACGCATATTAGCAAGCCCATTATCGCCGTTTTAGCGGCAGTTTCCTGCCGCTAAAACGCCGATAATTTTAAAGTGGGTCTTGCTAATATGCCCCCAGGTTCTTAGTCTGAACAATTATAGAAAAATCGATGTTGTTTTTAAAATTGGTCTCAGAAATAATCTTGAGTATGTGTCTCATTTATTGACTCTGTGAGTACAACAAATGCTTAGCACTACCCTCTGATAAGCGTAACTACACTACCACAAAAGAGCATTAGTATTATCTACTCTTACCTCTGTGTACCTGTAAGGGATCCACTGGACTCTCTGCATAGTGCACTTCATTTTAGCTCAGTATATAGAGAGCCAGCATCCTACATTGGTGGATCAGCGGTGGGGTCTACGACTTTGCATTTGCTGATACCACTCTTTCAATAAGTGACCACTTGAGTAAATCTACAAATTGTCTTTAGCCTAGTTGTAATTTTTCAATTTGTCAAAATTTTCCACATTTCTAAAATTAACTGCTAGGGCCTTGGCTAATTCCCTGAAACTAAGTGGTTAGAAATGTACAAGTCTTTTAACTGTAGTTAGGACAAAGTATTTTTGTTTAGGTTTTATTTCTTTTCAAAAAGGTCCCAACTTTAGTAACAATAATGAGTACTACAGAGAACCAGACTAAGGAGCTCAACCTGACCCCCTATATGGACTTAACGTATGCCATGTTAATGGCTCTCTGTAAAGGATATGGCATCAAAACTGGCTCTCATGATACCATAGAGAAGCTTAGGAGGCCTTTGGCAGCATTGGAGAGAGATAACCCTAATATAGTAGCTGCATCCTATGAGGAGTAGAATACTGATGACCTGCCTGAGGAGGTGATAGAAACCCCCCAGTCAGAAGCAGAGGATGAGCCTTCAGAGGAGGTTGAACTTAGAAGCTCAACTCCTGGACATACAAATACAAAGAAAAGAGATGGTCCTAGCACCCATCTCTGGTGACAGCAATTTTGTAACTAGGGAGAGAGAAGATTCTTTTGATTTCAAACCCCCCAAAGGGATTGTCCCTAAGTATTCAGATGGTGATGACATCACCAAATGGTTTACTGCTTTTGAGAGAACCTGCATAGCTAGGAAATAAGCTAAAAAAAAATTGAGCTTCTCTCTTGTGGGAACTATTCTTCTGTAAATGCAGGGATAGACTCCTGACATTGAATGAAAATGATACTGATTTTTATGATCTCATGAAGGGTACCCTGACTGAGGGCTTTGCACTCACCACTGAAAAATACAGAATTAGATTCAGGGAGACTCGGAAAACCTGGAGTCAGTCCTGGGTTGAATTTGTTAACTTTTCAGTGAAAACATTAGGTGGTTGGTTACAAGGTAACAATGTGCGTGATTATGATGGACTTTACAATTTGATCATGAAAGAACATCTGTATAGTAATTGTGTGCATGAAAAGTTGCATCAATACCTAGTAGGCCTGGGCCAGTTTCGCCCCAAGAGTTGGGGAAGGAGGCTGATCATTGGGTAAGAGCCAGAAGATCCAAAACTAGACATGGTGGGTGTGACCAAAATAAAGAGGCCAAAAAGCCCCCTTAGAAAAGAAACCGGATCACTCTGAAAAAGATAAAAGTAAGGAGTCCTCTGTAGGCCCCCCAAACCTGTCCAGGAGGGTGGGCCCGAGGCATCTCACAAAATAAAGGTGGGTACCAGGGTGGAACTGTTACCCCAAGAAGACTTGGTGCCTTAACTGCAACAAGGCAGGGGACCAAGCCAGGGACCCTTGTCTTAAAAACAAACCCACTAGTACACCTTCAGGGGTTTTGTAGTGTAGCTTTTGAGGGTAACTCCTCTAAACACTCCCACCACCTACTGGAGAATGGAAATTCAGTCACTGCTCTGAGAGATACCTGTGCCAGTCACACTGACCATGACAGGCTGGTTATCTACAACCAGTATATCCCAGGCAAGACAAAAAGAGTAAGGGTCATCCCAGGGGAAGCCATTGCTAGGCTTGCCACTGTAGTGCCCCTAGTTTGAGAAGTGTGGTAGTCAGTGAATACATCCCCTTCACTCTCTCCTGGGAAATGGCCACCCAGAGGTTGGTCTGAGCTAAGAATAGGTGCTGCTTCTGTGCCTGTCCTCACCCAAGGATTCTAGGGGGGCTGAACTTGCAGCTAGTGCAGGTAAGCCCCACAAGAAAAAGAGAACGAGAAAGCGTAGGAAAGGTGGGCAACTGTTAGTCAGAGTTCCAGTAAGCCAGGAAGGTTCTACCCAAGTAGGTGAGAACTCCAAAATTGGCACTAGTGCTTCCCCATCTGCCCCACAAAAAGTCCTGACTAGTCAGGCAACTGTTCAGCTTGATTTGGTGGCTCCTCAGCTGATAAAACCAAGGGTGGAAGAAGGGTGTTCACTACAGGAGGTAGTAGCCCTCCACTTTAAATCAGCAGACAGGCAACCTGAACCCCAAGAAACCTGTAAATTGGTTAATTCACCTGACAGTAAAGAGTTAAAGATGTGGTCCTGGGCACTGACAGCTGTTAGTGGCCTCTGCTGGGTGTTAGCCTTTATGGCTGCACTGTCCTTGGCATGGTGGCCTGACCCCATGTCAAAATAGTAAGCTAGGTCCCCTGATCCTGTTGGTCATGGTAGGGTTACTCAAGCTGTGGGTAACCTCCATAGGTAAGTTGGGGGTTGCCCTGGCTAAGTTAGAATTAGCAGAGTAGGACACCTCTGATCCCAAACTGAAAAGACTGGGCAAGGTCACTAAAGAGTTAGACAAAGGGCATTTTAAATTAGGCCTGGAAACTGACCTGGACAGGAGGATAAAAGGCAGAGCAGGCCCTGCAACAATCCAACATCTTCCCCTACTCTTCCTCACCTGACAGACTAGGAATACTCTCCTGGGTTTGGCTGAGTCTCCTGGCCTGTGGGCTGGGGGGTCTTGTGTGAAAAACTGGGTGTTTGTTGCAGTACCCTCCAGTCTTTGCCTGGTTTTGATGTAAGTTTGACTGAGGTGTACTGGGTCCCTGCCAACCAGGCTCCCAGTACCAGGGTTCTTTCCCTAAAACAGCTCCACGATTGGCACAACTTCAGAAACCCCTATAAGTCCCTAGTAAATTGCACAACTAGTAGGTAGGGCATTGGGACAGAAGAGGGTCCACTAGGGCTGCAGCACGAGTTGTGCGAACTCTAGGGACCACCCACCAAGACCATGCAAACTACCATTTCAGGATACAAGTCTGGGTGCAGACAAAGGTGAAGGGAAGACATGACACACATCCTTGTGTGCCATGCCCACAGACACTGCATCTGTCTCCAACCTGAGTGTGAAGACACCAGGAAGTACTGGAGTTGTGCCATACCAATCCCTGGGATACTGGACCACCTTCAACCAAAACCAACTGAAAGAGTCCACTTCGGACTACAACTGCCCAGGAAGCAAGCCCCCTTTGAGGTATGTCCCTGAGATCCACTTCGTTAGTTGCCCAGCTGTCCCTAGCTCATCCCTGTAACCTGCTTGCCCCTGTCTGCGAGGACTATCTTGACGCACAGAACCCGGCTGAACAACCTGCTCTGCACCCAGCCCGCCTCCCTGGGTATCGATGAACCAGCTGTGCTCTCAAGTTCCTGTGGCCCTTGTGACCTAAGCCCCTGTTTGGGAGCTCGCTAACGTGCCTACAAGTCTGCCTGTGCAGCCTGTTTTTAGGTGGCACCCCCTTCTTTGTAGTGCACCAGCTACCAACGCCTTCAGCAACCTGCTACTGGCCAAATCCGGGACTCTACCGACAATCCGCTGGTTTAACATTGGACCTGGACCTGCTGCTACACTAACCCTTGAAGGTGAACCCCTAGAACCAACTGCACAATTTTCTCTGCATTTTTTAATTTTATCCCATAGTAATGCATTGTGCATAATTGCGCACAACTGTGGACTATTTTTTTAACTTTAACAATTTATAAGAATTTAAGCACTAAACTGTGAATGATGTTCTTGGTTTGAAAAATTATATCAAAATATGTGCTATTTTTGGAAATTGGTCTCGGATTCATTCTTGAGTGTGTGTCTCATTTATTGCCTCTGTGAGCACAACAAATGCTTAGCACTGTCCTCTGATAAGCCTAACTTCTTGCCCACACTACCACAAATAGAGTGTTAGTATCATCTACTTTTGCCTCTTTATACCAATCTGGGATCCACTGGACTGTCTGCACAGTTTACTTTTTTTTAGTGCAATATATAGAAAGGCAGTTTCCTACAGCAACTTTCTTTTCAGGTTGCGACCAGTCAATAATAGCATTCCTCCAGGCACGTGGATCCGCGATGGTCCGCAACGCGACGCTCTGTGTAGGGGTCGCGAAGGATCTGCTTCACTAGATATACAAATTTGGATTTCTTTTAATATCTCAAAAACTACTGAATGGATTTACACCAAATAACAAAAAGGGTTCTTTCTGGACCAAGAGCTACCTTTCTGCCAATTTTGGTATAATTACGTTCAGAGGTTCGGGCTGTAGTCTGTACCAAAGACAGCCAAGTCACCTCTGCATCCGAACTCACTGGCCAGGGTTATGAAGTAACAACTGTTGGAACTTGATCTAGGAACCCACATGACCTTATACACAAGAGGGTGCATTTGAACTCACCCTGCAAGTGACCGAGTCTCACCTGTGTTTTCCCCAATTCATTTCAATGGGACCAGTTTGAAAGATTTACTACATTTATTTTTGAACACTTCAAAAATCCACAACTCCGGTTGGTGACACCTAGACTCCGGTCCAGGTCAGCACTCTCCCCTAGCAGCTCCGCCGTTTCACCGCTCCGCCTGGTCCCAGAGCACCTCAGAGCAGAGCAGCAGCGCCTGCAGCCTCCTCCTGCAGCCCGCCCCTTCGCCAGCCCGTTCCCTCCCTTGCCTCCTGCCCCCCCTGTCCTCCCGATCCGCCTGGTGACTGTTGTCTGTTGTGATTGTGATTTTGCTCTGTATAATTGTACTGTACTGTTGGTGGGTGTACATGTAATTTTGCTTTTTTTCCCTTCCTGCCTTCCTTCGCGTCTTCGCCTGACTCTCCTGCCATTTTTCCCGGCGCCGCAGCCCGCGGCCCCTCCCCTCCTCTGGTTCCCGCCCCCTCCCCTACAAATGGCGACCGCTGCGGGGAGCGCGGGTGACACCTAGACTCCGGTCCAGGTCAGCACTCTCCCCTAGCAGCTCTGCCGTTTCACCGCTCCGTCTGGTCCCAGAGCACCTCAGAGCAGAGCAGCAGCGCCTGCAGCCTCCTCCTGCAGCCCGCCCCTTTGCCGGCCCGTTCCCTCCCTCGCCTCCCACCCCCCCTGTCCTCCCGATCCACCTGGTGACTGTTGTCTGTTGTGATTGTGATTTTACTCTGTATAATTGTACTGTACTGTTGGTGGGTGTACATGTAATTTTGCTTATTTTCACTCCCTGCCTTCCTTCGCATCTTCGCCTGATTCTCCCACTGTTTTTCCCGCCGCCGCAGCCCCGCGGCCCCTCCCCTCCTCTGGTTCCCGCCCCCCTCCCCTACAAATGGCGTGAAGGCGTGCCAAAGGCAAGCCCGTCTGCGCCCGTCCGCGCCTGGACGGCGACCATCACAAGACCCGACACCGCTATGACGCAAACACCCTCCACGCACTCAACGCCGGCCGAACTTCCACCTGCTTCCAGGCCACCCCGAAGCTCACCCACGGACCCTTCACCTGCCAAAACTGCAGCTACACCAGCCAGCGCACACCTGCACGTCCTGCCCATCCCAACACTGCAGGCCACAACTATCTCAGCTGCATACTACTCAACACACGCTCAGTCCACAAGCACGCCGTCGAACTCTGGGACTTGCTCGACTCCTCCGCCCCGGACGTCGCCTTCCTGACAGAGACCTGGATGAACACCTCCTCAGCGCCTGACATAGCCATAGCCATCCCGGACGGCTACAAGATCACACGCAGGGACCGAAACAACAACAAACCTGGAGGAGGAATCGCCATCGTCCACAGGAAGACGCCCCCAGCATGGCCGAACACCTACACTTCCAGATCCACGTCGATCACAACACCACCCTCAGAGGAACCCTTGTCTACAGACCCCCGGGACCCCGACCACAGTTCAGCGAATCCATCGCCGACCTCATCAGCACGCACGCCCTCGCCTCCACAGACTACATCCTCCTCGGAGACCTGAAATTCCACCTCGAGAACGCCAGCGACAGCAACTCCACTACGCTGATCGACAACCTTGCCAATCTCGGACTCAAACAACTCGTCCCGACACCCACCCACACCGCCGGACACACGCTCGACCCCATCTTCTCCGCCAGCGACCACGTCACCTTCAGCCACACCACCGAACCTCACTGGACCGACCACCACTGCATCCATTTCTCCTTCAAGAAACACACCGCTCACAACCAACCGCAACGTATCCCACACCGCAACTGGAAAAAAGTCAACGAAGACCAGCTCATCACCACACTCGCCCGAGACCCTCCACCAGAGCCCTCTGAGACCGACGCAGCAGCCCACAACTTCAGACAATGGATTGACAACTGCGCCAACACCCTCGCCCCGATCAGGAAACCCTCCAACAGGCGCACCGACACGAGAGCCACCTGGTTCAACGCCGACCTCCAGAACTCCAAGCGCACCTGCAGAAGACTCGAGAAGCAGTGGCGCAATGACCAGACACCAGACAACAGCGCAGCCCTCAGGAATGCCAGACACAAACACCACCAACTCATCCGAGCCGCCAAAAGAACCTCCTTCAAGGAACGCATCGACAACACACACAACAGCAAAGAGCTCTTCAACATCGTGAAAGAACTCGCCACCCCTAGCTCCAGCTCCAATGACGTATCGCCGTCACAAGAACTCTGCGACTCCCTGGCCACCTTCTTCCACCGCAAGATTGCAGACATCCACAACAGCTTCGACTCCCAGACGCCGGCGACAGACGCCAACACCCCCGACTCAACACCCACCAAACACACCGACCTTCTGCTCTCCTGGCACAACATCAACGACGAAGACACCATCAAAATCATGTATACCATCCACTCCGGCTCACCCTCCGACCCCTGCCCCCACCACATCTTCAACAAGGCAAGCTCCATCATCGCACCCCAACTCCGAAAGATCATCAACAGCTCCTTCGAGACCGCCACCTTCCCAGAGAGCTGGAAACACGCCGATATCAACGCCCTACTCAAGAAACCCAAGGCGGACCCAAAGGACCTCAAGAACTTCCGACCCATCTCCCTGCTCCCATTCCCGGCGAAAGTCATTGAGAAGATCGCCAACAGACAACTGACCCACTTCCTGGAGGAGAACAACGTTCTGGACTCCTCCCAATCCGGCTTCCGCAGCAATCACAGCACCGAAACCGCCCTCATCACCGCCACTGACGACATCAGGACCATACTGGACAAAGGCGAAACCGCGGCCCTGATCCTCCTGGACCTCTCGGCCGCCTCCCACACCATCTGCCACCACACCCTGCGCACACGTCTCCATGACGCAGGGATCCGAGGCAAAACCCTGGACTGGATCACCTCCTTCCTCACCAGCAGAACCCAGCGAGTCCGCCTCCCCCCTTTCCGTTCCGAAGCCACCACGGTCATCTGCGGCGTACCCCAAGGATCATCCCTCAGCCCGACCCTTTTCAACATCTACATGGCACCGCTCGCCAACATCGTCCGAGCACACCACCTCAACATCGTCTCGTACACCGACGACACCCAGCTGATCCTCTCTCTCACCAAGGACCCGGCCACCGCCAAATCCAACCTCCACGAGGGAATGAAGACCGTCGCAGATTGGATGAAGACTAGCTGACTGAAACTGAACTCAGACAAGACGGAGGTCCTCATCCTTGGCTCCACTCCCTCCGCATGGGATGACTCCTGGTGGCCGGCCACGCTGGGAGCTGCTCCGACACCCACCAACCACGCACGCAAACTGGGGTTCATCCTGGACTCAACGCTCTCTATGACCCAGCAAGTCAACACTGTTTCCTTCTCCTGCTTCAACACCCTCTGCATGCTCCGCAAGATCTACAGTTGGATTCCCACCGAAACCAGAAAAATGGTCACCCAAGCACTCGTCAGCAGCAGGCTGGACTACGGCAATGCCCTCTACACAGGAACATCGGCTACACTCCAGAAGAGACTCCAACGCATACAAAACGCCTCCGCACGCCTCATCCTCGGACTCCCTCGCCACAGCCACATCACCACCCACCTGAGAGACCTGCATTGGCTCCCGGTCAACAAGAGGATCACCTTCAAGCTCCTCACTCACGCTCACAAAGCACTCCACAACACCAGACCAGCATACCTCAACGAACGACTGTCCTTCTACACCCCGAACCGCCAGCTTCGCTCCACCGACCTCGCCCTCGCCACCGTCCCACGCATCCGCCGAATGACCACCGGCGGCAGATCATTCTCCCACCTCGCCGCCAAGACATGGAACACCCTCCCAGCCCACCTGCAGCTGACCCAGGACCTGCTGACCTTCAGGAGACTTCTCAAGACCTGGCTGTTCGACCAGTAGCTGCCCCCCCCCTCAGTGCCTTGAGACCCTTACGGGTGAGTAGCACGCTCTACAAATGATTGATTGATTGATTGATTGTCTGAAACAAAGTTTGTTTTGGCATCTATATTTATATAAAAATAAGCTCTATTTTTATGAATTGGTTTCGGATTTCTTTTGAGTTGTCTCAATTACTTATGCACCATATTGGTACTGTAAAATGCTTTTTCCACCAAAAGGAGTAGGGAGCAATAAAAAATGTCTGTGTCTCGTGGTGGCACGTGCTGTGTGTCTTAATACTGCCCTCACTCACACAATTGTGTGACATGCTTCATCAAATGGCTGCTACAAAACACCCTGGTGCAGCCAACGCCTGGGGTGGAGCAATAGGGTGGGGGAAGACAATACAACATAAAAGAAATACAATAGTTATAAAGTGACTGGGAACGCCGGAAGTGAAAGTGCAGTGTGGTGTAGGTTAAAACTAGCTCGGAGGTGTCTCTGTGCCTATAACTTTATTCCTGGACTCTCCGGCCAGGATTAAAAACATGAAGGATGGTGGTGGTTGGGAGATATAATGTGCTCCTTACACCCCTCCTTACTGGCAGGTAGTCGACATGTTTCGGCCGTTTCTCTGTGCCCCTCGATTGAGGTCACGCCGGCCTTCTTCAGGACTCTGCCGGTTCCAGTGTAACTGTATAACCCTCTCACCTCAGGTTGAGATAAGACGGTGTCAGAACCCCTAGTTCTGACCCCTAGTATCCGAGGGAATTCCTCAAAGATAACCGTGGATTTTACTAAAAGGAATGAGGGGACAAAAAACATAACAGAGAGAGAAATTTAGAAGGAATAATCTCCCTTGTGTTTCTACATCTATATGCATAGGTATACATATACATAGAAGTATGACCTGTTGGATTGCTCATTCCACCACAGATCTGGGTACATCACCCTAAAAAAACTCCTATTAGTCGGAGTAAAACAAGTAACTTTGAAACAACCATTCATACTTGTTGCCTACAAAGTAGGTGTAGATACCAGCTTTGCGTGCACCGTACAAGATATACGCACATTCCAACAACTGCAACAGAAGGAACTCGGGGTGACCTTACTCACCGAGTTTCACCCTAAGTCATGTTAGAAATGGCGGTAGGCAAGGAGAGACCCCCTATAGTCACACTCTATGGGAGGAGAGAGCACAAGGAAAAAAAGAGACATTTGTCATGGTTACTGGTCATAAAGTATCATGATATAATAGAATAGTACAGCAGGATCCCTTGGTTCTGGATCGTGCATCCCTCATATGTGATAAGGTGTCATGATATAATAGAGTAGTAAAACCGGACTAATAGGAGTTTTTTTAGGGTGATGTTCCCAGATCTGTGGTGGAATGAGCAATCCAACAGGTCATACTTCTATGTATATGTATACCTATGCCTATAGATGTAGAAACACGAGGGAGATTATTCCTTCTAAATTTCTCTCTCTGTTATGTCTTTTGTCCCCTCGTTCCTTTTAGTAAAATCCACGGTTATCGTTGAGGAATTCCCTGGGATACAGAACTAGGGGTTCTGACACCGTCTTATCTCAACCTGAGGTGAGAGGGTTATACAGTTACACTGGGACCGGCAGAGTCCTGAAGAAGGCCGGCGTGAACCCAATCGAGGGGCACAGAGAATCGGCCGAAACATGTCGACTACCTAGCAGTAAGGAGGGGTGTAAGGAGCACATTATATCTCCCAACCACCACCATCCTTCACGTTTTTAATCCTGGCCGGAGAGTCCAGGAATAAAGTTATAGGCACGAAGACACCTCCGAGCTAGTTTTAACCTACACCACACTGCACTTTCATTTCCGGCGTTCCCAGTCACTTTATAACTATTCTATTTCTTTTATGTTGTATTGTCTTCCCCCACCCTATTGCTCCACCCCAGGCGTTGGCTGCGCCAGGGTGTTTTGTAGCAGCCCTATGATGAAGCATGTCACACAATTGTGTGAGTGAGGGCAGTATTAAGACACACAGCACGTGCCACCACGAGACACAGACATTTTTTATTGCTCCCTACTCCTTTTGGTGGAAAAAGTATTGATTGGGGGTTCGGAGTAGGTGAGTCCGTTACCCTCACCCCTCCCTTTCTGTTTATACTACTGTAAAATGCTTTTCACATGTTCCTCCAGTAATGCCTGACTGCTCTTTGCCGCACTACTAGGACTGAGCTAAGGATTATTGTTGTTGAATCTAAGGATCATCTCTGTGTATTGTGAGAATATTGTATGATAAGGGCTTCCAGCCATATCACCTAATTATCCACCTTGCAACAGGCGCCGCAGCCCACCTTACTCATAAAACTTGAGCATCAACGTTAAATGCACCTCAGCATCTTTCAACATCAGTGACAAGCCTCAAAATAGTTTCATATTTGAGATTGCTTTAAAATTCCATACTGCCTGGTGACTACTGGCCTTGGTAATGCTTTTGAGGCTTTCACTGATTTCCACTCATGGTGTTTCCATACACAATTTACACACTAATCATTGGTTTTAATTAGCTTTGTAAAATTAATAAGCTATGTATCAAGTTGAGTTTGAAACTCTCATTTTAAGTTATATATGAAAAGGCAGTCAAAGCCACCCTTAGTATATCAAGTACGACTTACGCCAATGTTGTGCAATCAGAATCAAGCACGAAATGCTTTCAAAATGCAAAGGGTAGCCATTTTAAAAGGACTTGTAATAATTCTCCCTTTGAAATTTCTAAAAGGATTGGAGCTCCAAATCATAATGACCCATTGCAGATTTGCCTTGAAGTTGAGGAGCCATTCAGACTTTCAGCTTTGTACTCCTTTGATCCTATCCTTTCTTCTTTTAAAAACCAGCATCCTCTTTAAAATATGTCTTATCAACAGGGGGTCTAAAGGTTGCCTCCATTTCCTGCTGATTTCCAGACAAGATCTGCGGGCTTGAGCTTTTAAAAAGTTTGAACGATAAGAAATCTACTGAAATAGTTACAAGAAATATTTTACACTTGTTACTAAAACTTTTTAGTTTAACAGAATTGGTCATATAACCTTTTACATCTGTTTCTAAATGTAGCAGAGTTGCTATTTCCTCAGGAGAGTATAATACATTGATAAAACTAGCTTTTCAGACCCGATGATCTTATCTGTTCAGGAGTGACAAAAAGAGATAAAATTACGGTAACAAACTGTAAGGTGCCCTCTGCTCTTCTTAAATAAATGCTTTAACTCAAGTACACACCTGCCGCATACTTTATACCATCCAGTCTATCCATTCCCTTAGACACATGTAGTACAGATCTCCAGCAGTCACAGACACACGTGTTGATGTGGAGCAACAGTCCCAAAAGCCTATATGAAGTCAAAAACACTAATTATTATAAAGGATTGGCAAGGCCAATAGGTCTTCCTTCACTGTGCTCGAGCATGCAAATACCTGCCTGCACAAATGTTGTTTAGCACATTAAAGCCTGACCTGTGTCTTTGTTAATATTTTGGAAACTCTAGCAAAAGGGATTGCTTTCTATATAAAATGCATATAGGACATGTTTCATTGTTTGCAATTTGATATTATTTACCTCTCCCCCAATCGATTAAAACAAAGACTGTTTGAGAGCCTCTCTGGTTGTCTCTAATATGTATTGGTCCTTCTGGAGATGTGGCCTTCATAAATGGTCACTCCAGTCCAGATCAGCCCACACCCCGAGTGTGAAATAAGATACATAACCACCTCATTTCTTCTGCTTAAGCCAGCCTCTTTCTAACGCACCTCATGATTCATAAACATGTCCCTCTTCCATTTTGTGACCTGAAAATGATAGCTCATGGACCTCCTGCTTCTTTGATGGCATTAACAACTCTGCTCATCCGCAATATATGTGCATCTGTGGGTCACTGAAAATGCACGGCCTTTGATATCTTGCTGAGACTCAGCAGAACGAAATGTTCTGATCAGCCTCTTGGTCATGTTCTACAAACTCTCATCACCCTCCCCAGATCATACTGGGCCGATTCACAAAAGCATTTATGAGTACTAGAAATACTCTTTTAATACTCACATGCCTCTGCGACCAAGCCCGAAATGACCAAATCCCTAGAATTAAAAGTGTAAAGAGGGCATATTACTTCCTATTTGTACTAACTGCAAATGAATATAACGAGAATATTGCTATTTTATTGTTTTGGGGCAGATTTAAAAAAGGCATGGAAGGATACGTAAATAGGCACCACGTGAGTACCCTTTTACTTCCTCTTTTACGTGATCTTATATGCTTCTAAAAGGGCCGCATTGTGTCTCATTTTCCATTTCCTCTAAATACTCTGAGAAGGAGCCACTGTACAGCATTGGGGCACTGTTCATATGCACTGCATGCTGAGGCCATAACTATCTCATCACACTATTCATATTACTGGCACCCCAATAACATCCAACAATCATTGACGTAAATCGCCGATGTGTGGTATCAAGGCACTGGCACCACTGCACCAGCTGCACTAAAAATAGCTGCTTCCCTGAGATCAATAATACTCGGTAATCAATTGCATATGCTTAATTGAGCATTATATTTGTCTGTAAATCACTCATACATTTGAATATTATGTTCCATACCTTTCTAGATACTAAATAAATAGCAGAACGATGACTTTACACTTTTTTTTTATATCATGTTTAATATATTTTTGGCACAAAAGGATAATGTAACATATTTACCTATTGACACAATAAATCCATTTCTCTTGTTCTCCTTCTTAAGGAGCAGTCGTGGAACGAAACTTGAGGGAGCCCCTACATAGTGCATGGAGTGCCCCCCCAACCTTTGGACCCTGTCAGGAGCTCTCAGCCCCGCCCATGCATAGTGTTGGAGGGGGCCCCCTGGAGCTCCGGGACGCCACCATTCACAGCACTGTCTTTTAGACTACAGTGAGACTTTACTCTTCCATGGGTGTTGTGGGCTGGCCAGTGCTTAATTTGAGCCAGTGGTTTCCGGTGCTCAGCACCGGCACTGAATCATAACACCGGGGCACTTTTCATGAGCACCAGTTAAGAACACATTCATTTATGGTAGGCACAGGGAGAGTAAGTGTTTTGCCTAGAATCACAGGATGTTGAGCCGATGCCGAGATTCGAACCTGGTTCCCCAGCTCCGAAGTCAGCAGCTCTGGCCATTATGCCACATTCTCTCCCCACTTTCATGGTTAGTAGGAAATGGGATGGTGCAAGCTGCCTCCTGACGAGAGCCCCGGCACTTATTATTTTATTATTTTACAAATTATCCACTGGGGCTGAGCCTTTGGTGTGTAGAGAGCCAGGCGAATCCAAGGCAGTGGCAGCATGATTTCCGAGAACTGTATATACTAAACCGGACTGGCAGTTGTTCGTCATGAGCTCACCATGAGTGGAGCTGCTTTATGATTGGATAACTGCATCGTCAGCCATCCAATTATAACACAATTTCATCTCCATCATCAACCCATGGTTTTTGATGGAAAACCCTATCTACTTACAATAGTAGACAGGATTTTGCACCAAAACAAACACGTCACTTTGAAGCATGTGTTAAAATATAGAAAAGCATTTGTTTCTCCTGACTCTTCACACTTCACATGTGTGCTCCCACTGAACAGCACACATCCAAAGTGGAAAATGTTTCAAGTTAGTCTAAGCATAGTATTTTGCATTGGTAGGGCACCTTTCCAGTAAAAATCCTATTGTAGACACAATGAAGAGACATTGCACTATGGTGCAAAGGTGTGCGCATGTCGCTAGGCAGCCTGACTATTCACCAGTGCTAGAGAAAGAGCAGTATAGTGCCATATCTTAGTAGAAACGGTGCTTTCCTGCTCTCTCCCTCACGCACAAAACAGCACCGCAACTTTGGTTGCTGTGCTGCATTGTGTGGCACCATTGTAAATCTGGGCAATGGTTTGTTTTGCATGGGCAAGTTTCTTCAACAGCAGGTGCAGGTCTAGGCTTAAGGGAACTCCCCTGCCTGTGCCTTGCACTGAGCGATATTAGCAGTGGCGGCTCACCAAGGGAGTGGTGCGGGCGGTGGGGCGGGGGAGGGGCAGGGTGGGGGGGTAGTGGACCCGGACTTACGCCAGACAGAACTCCCTCTGAGTTCTGTCCGTCGTATGTCCGAGATCACAACCCCCCCACCCTGCCCCTCCCTCGCCCCACCCCACCGCCCCGCACCACTCCCTTGGCGAGCCGCCACTGGATATTAGAGAGAGGAGCAACATTGTTCATGGATTTGATTTGCACAATAACAGACAGTGGCTCACATCTTCCCACAATGTCCCAAATCATTCCTAAATGTCCCAGGCAGCCAAACACCACTTCTGTGGTGCAGTGAGTGATGGAAGGCACTCAACAATGCAAATACAAGTAATCCCTGTTCTTTATAATATTTTTCGATGCATCCTATTAATATGAGCACTAGAACAAGAAGAAGAAGGATATATAAAGTGCTCAGCTACTTAGAGAGTGTCCTGGTGCTAATCAGACTAAATGAACCATCATTGCAAAAACCAGCCTACTGAAATGCTGAGAGGTATAGCTACGTCTCCAGATTTCACCTAAACAGTGCTTGTCTTTCATGGCTTTTAAATAAGAGGGGAGAGCATTCCAGGCCTGGCAGTGAGATAGAAAAAAGAAGTTCCTCCCCATCTTTTCCTTTTAATTCGAGGAATCGTGACTAAAAGGGTACCAGAGGGGCGATGGGTTCTCTGCAGGATGATATAGAGTAATCCTCTTGACCAGATAGACAGGGCTCTTCTGGTAGAACGCTCTATGAGCCAAAAGAAGGCCTTTAAACCAAATTCTGTCCTTAATGGGCATCCAATGAAGCTCCTTAAGATGATGGTGGATATGAGCCCCTCTGTGAACCTTCAGCAGGAGCCGAGCAGCAGCATTATGAACCAGATGAAGTCTCTTCAGCTGGTGTGCTGGAAGGCCCCAGTAAAGAGCATTGGCATAATCAAGCAGAGAGGTAATGAGAGCATGAATTACTGTTTTCTGGGTCTCCAACGCGAGCCTACGTGAAGCGGCAAAAAAATCCCGCAAAGCTACGCAGAGTTATGTGAGCATGCGAAGTTGCTTGTTCCGCATGCTCGCGTATGCTCGCGAGATGTTTTTGATGTTTGGCAACGCAGATTGGGTGTTCAGGAGGAAACATCACGCGAACTTCACCACGCGGTCGCCAATGGGCGTGGGCATCTTGTTTTCCTAGTCTTTGCATGGTTCTGGGGCCTGTTTTTCATCCCTCTCTAATCTTTCAATCCTTTGTTTTTTACATTGTTTTTCTGATCTTTTTTATTTATTATCTATCCCTCTCTCTCCCTAAGTGTATATTTTGCGTTTTATTTCTACTTTTACTGTGTTTTTTGACTTTTTTCTACTTTTTTATATTACTTGCTTTTTTACTTTACTACTTCTTCTCCTGACTTTATTTTTTACTCCTACATTTTCTTTTCCACCCCCCACCCACCCAGAACCATGGCTAAGGCTACCTCTAGTAGTAAGGGGAAGGGGAAGGCCCGCTGCACCCAAGAGCCACCTTCCTTGCAGCAGACGGCGCCCGGAAGGGGTGCAACCCCGGGCCCTTTTCACCGAGGTGGAGGTGGCCGCCCTTGTTTTTTTTGTACAGTGCCACCTCTCTTTAACCTTGGCAGCAGGCGGCAGGCCCGGCTCCGGCTACGCTACCCAGGAGCGTCACTGCCGGTGGGCGAGGGTGCACCGAGCAGTGATTCGCTGCTCTGGGGTCCGGCGCACTCATAACCAGCTGACTCACCGGTGGTCAGACATCTTGGTCCGGGAGCAGGACCTGCTGGACCTGCTAGGAGTTGAGGTCGTGGGGCTTGGTGAGTAGCAAATTATAGTAGTATTGTGTGTTCTGTGTTATTGTTATTGCGAATATTATTTTTTTCCCAAATAGCAAGAATGCTGCTGCTTACATGCAGGTAAGTTACGTTTAAAAATCTTGTGTGATTGTTATTCTTCTAGACACTAGACAGGTGCTCGGCGCCACTAATCTTACTTGTTTGCAACTTTGCGCTCACTTGGGCTGATTATGTAAGAGAGTTTAGAGAACTTAAGTCAGGTAATGCTAGAGAGACTCCAGTCCTTTCCTTTGTCCTCCTGTCACTAAGATAGTGGTGGATTGATAGGTAGTTTAGTTACTTAGTATTAGTTGGTAATTTTTTAGTGGTCCGCGTGATGCATCCTCCGTCACGTCACGTGCTGACTCCAGTCCTTAGTAGAACTTTTTGTAGTTTATTAGTGAGTGAGTAATATAGCAACTAAGTCATCAGTACATCAGCAGCAACCAACCAACAATTTGGTGTATGCAAATTTATGCATGCGTCCATTTATGCATTTTTGAGGGCTAAAATAAATGGAAATGCAGACTTAGTGAACAATTGCTCGTCAAAGGGGGTTGATTCATTGATGATTTCGAATGAGATTGAAACTTAGAAGAAGCAAATATATTTTTGGCAATTCATTTACAATGTCTTTGGAATAGGTGGGCTAGGTCAGGTGGTACTTAGGTTTAGGATTCTGGAATCAGAATAGATTACTCAATTAATAAATAATAACTAGACGGTCTGCAATACTACTAGTCGATCAGATTAGATAGATCAATTTTATTGCAATTCTTGTTTCCAAAAATGTTGTTAGTGCGTTTTTAAAAATATTTTATTTGATTCACACCAATCATCAATGTTTGTCTCTTTCTTTATTATATCTTACATGATCAGCACCCAGTGGCAAGAAGACGACGGGGTCTGAGGCGGGAGCTGGAGATGCCTCCCAGGGCCAGGACTGCTCCTCTTCCGAGGGCTCTGCTACTGGCCCCAGTAAGTCCTCCTGTTGTTGATATTAATAATTATATTTCCCTAACTTTTACTGCACCTTATTTTTTCTGAATTATTATTTCCGTTTCCTAATTCTATTTTTTACCAAATCTTCTTCTATCTATCTGTTTCTAAATTCTTGTTATCCCTGCCTCTAACTGCCTCTGACTCTGTACTACTACTATTAGTCTGTCTGTAGCTTGCCCAGTTGGCCACTCTTTATTTTTAAAAAGTTTTAAAACTCAGATTCACCAATAGCTCTAGCCACTGAGTCCAGTCCTTTGGGTTGTCCTCCTCTTAATCTTGAGAGGCTTTTCGACAATTGCCACCAACAAAATGTCCAACCAAATATTTTACTATTTTTGATAGGATAGGACATACTACTACTGTCTACTCTACTCCCCGATTTGTACTAGTGATGTATGTGGTGTATGTATGTATTGTATTAACTATTTTCAATCTTGCAGTGAAAAAGAATAAATTGGGGGAGGCGTATATGGCATCTAAAAATGTGTAATGTTTTTTCTAGGCGTACCGACCACCAGTGCCGGGGCCAGCGGCGGGGCAGGCGACACCAGCCAGGAGGGAGCAGCGGATGCGGCAGCTGCTGCAGGGGTGGGTGAGCCAGCAGCAGTGGCGGGTGGTGGTAAGTTATACTTATATTCCTTACTTATTGACAATAGTTACACACTTGCTGCAAGGGTGTACACTGTACTGTTGAGAGAGACTAATTTGTTGTGAACAACGGTTGAAGAAGAAGACACCCTTTACTTAGCATTAGCAATAGCATTTGCGGCGGGAGTTGAGTAACCAATGGCCTCTTCTATCTGACTTCAATTCAGCTGGGAAAGTTTTATGGAGAAGACTAAGAGACAGACGACCTTGATGGATGGGTTGAATGAAAAGGGATGGAAGGAGGAAGGACGGGCGAGATGTAATATATGACTGGCAGAGAAGGATGCGTGGGATGCATAGGTGGCTGATAGGATCTCGGATGCATGGGTGGTTGAAGGATGGGTGGAAGGTGAAAGAAAAGATGCCTGCCTGGGTGGGTGGGTGAAACTGTATGGGTGATAGGAAGAATCCTCCAGGGGGTTTCATGGGTCAAACTCAAAGGCAAGCAAGGAAGGACGCATGGGTGGTGGTTTAAAAAAACAAAAACAAATGTATGTTGTTGGTGAAACTAAGGTTTGTTGAGAGATTAAGAAGAATGATAGACATGTTTACTTTGAATGGATGGATGCCTGGATGGTATTCAATCATCATAGCATAGGTGGAGACTGTCACTGGATGAAGAGTCTTTGAAGAGAATGTAAAAGAAAAATAAACTGCGCCAGAGTAGCAAAGCCAAGGAGAATAGAAGATTTGAATTAAAAAAAATATAATGCTAGAAGAGCAATGCAATGATTGATAAATGGAAAAATTGCTGGGAAGAGAAACAACAGGACTGTTTTTTTGCAAGGTTTTTGATTCAAGGTTGTATTTTCAGAATACTCCTTGACTCACAGTAGTTTGCAAGCACAGCATATATACTGTGTATGTATGTTATCAAGCGCCTCCCTCCGACTCCGAGGCCCACTCCATACCTATGTCATTTATTTTCGACTGTGTCAGCCTGCCATGGGTGGCCTATCGGCTGCATGGTTACACAATCAATCAAAAGTACCTTATGTCATCCCATATATAATCAATGATCATTTGGATCAGATATCATCTGCCTTGTTGTAGTAGTCAGGGTGAAAGTGAAATTGAGCAGTTGCCATTGATGTAACAGAGTATGGCCATAATAGAAAAATAAGGTAATTGTGTAGTTGTAGACTACAGCTTCCCCATCTGCAGACAGTAGTAAATAAAAATAACGTGAGTCTGCGACACGAGTATGTTTGTCTAGGGTGCAAGCTGACTGAGCTGGCATGCCTACCACAAGGTTAATTTAGCTAAACAAGAGAGAGAAGAAGAAAACTTGTCTACTCCATAGTGCCTAGTAGTAGTAATGCCTGAAACTCCCACAAATGTTAGAGGCCGAGGAAGTGGGAGGATACCACAAATGTTATGTACTGTGCTTGCTAGTGCTACTGTGCCACTATGTGTAGAATTAATTTTGTGTTACTGTTTTGCTAAGAGTATTGGCTACAATTGTCTTTTTTCTTTCTTGATATAGCTACTCCTTCCCAACCAAAAGCACAACCAAACAGGAAGGAGTTGGCAGCCATGGCCCGGCGCCGGAAGCTGGAGGCCATCTGCAAAGAATATCGGCGGCTGGTGGTTCTGGCAGAGGAGGAGGCGGCAGCAGCTGCAGCCTCCTCCAATGCCCCGGGCCCAAACCAGGCTCCCCCAGTGGAACGACACTGTGCTCTGGCAGCCGCCCGCCGCGCTTCATTGAACACTGCTGCCCCCCCTGTTGATACAACTGTAAAGCATTCAAGCACCGCATGCTCCTCCGGGTGGCGTGCCTAGAGGAGCGGATAAAGGTCCTGGAGGGTAACAAGCGAGCCCGCTGCTGGAACTCCGTCGCCTTACCCCTTTTTTAATCTTTTTTTTGGTGGGTGGGAATTGGGCATTGGGGAAAAGTTGGGGTTTATATTTATTATTTATTATGGTCAATGGAGCGGACATTGGACTCTTTCTTTATCTTTGGACATTGATTGTGGTTAGGGAGAGGGTGGGTCAGGTGTTGTGGGATTTTTACATTAGTTTATTTTGTTAGGGGAATAAATTATTTATACTTAAAGTTTACATATGATGTAAATGTTTTGTGGGGGGTTACTCTTTTACTTCACACGGTTTACTTTGCTGCTGCAGGGTCACAGCCAGTTTTTGATTTAAATAATCTGCTGATAGTGTAACACATGAATAGATAGATGCAGTAACCTCACTTGTGAGTGACTTGTGCTACTAGTACTGTCAGTCTCTCCTCCTAGTCTATGCAGTCTGCAACTGGACTCGGAAGTGTGCGGGTGTGTGAATTAATGAATTAATTTCCATATTAATAATTATGCCTCCCCAAACTTCTCTTACCTGTGATTGATGTTTATTTAAACTTAGGCAAAGCGATGGCTGCATGGTGATGATGGTTTGGTTTCCCAAGATGCCATGGTGGTGGTGGTAGTAGTAGTAGACATAGGCAGTAGCATTTGCAAAAAAGAAAATGAGACAGTCAGTCACCTGAGGGAGACTCGGGAAGGAGTAGTAAAAGTACAGTACACAAGAAGACTGCCAAACAAGAAACCATGATGATGATAAGCAATGCTAAAGTAAAATAAAACATAATGGTGGCGGGGATAGCCTAGTACAAGAAACAAACTGTAGTTGACTTGACCTATGAAGTGGACAAGCGTAACCTTCAGTGCTGTAAGGATGATGAATCAATGCCGGCAATTAATTATGATGAATTATGTTCCTCTGGAAAAAAAATTGACTTGCAAATACTGAGCATGGGTTTGCAAGCAGAAGAAGATCCTCGCCCTGCCTTGACTTAGTGTTGCTTTCACCACATCCGCCCCAGCAAGTGTGTGATCAATTATTGGTGTAAATTAATTTAATTTAGTCAAACCTCAATATAAATCACACAGCCCGGAGGAAGAGGGTTAGGGTTTGATGAATGGTTGGGAAGGGGTATTTGAGGGAAAGGTTTGAAAAGACAAACACTACACATGGACAACAGCACACAATCTTGGCAGACGGCCATCATAAATCTGTGAAGGGAGAAAAAGGAAATGCATGCATGATGATGACTTGATGGTTAATGATGAGTAGTACTAGACTAGTAGTACAGGGCAGCAGCATATTATTAATTATTATTATTATGCAATTGCCTTTCCTGTCTGCCCCCAGAGAGACCCAAATTACATACATTTTAGGTTCTGTTGTTCTGGGCTTCCTTTTAAAGCTAGCAAAGACAATTAAAAAATTGCTGTAGGGGTCAAATATATAAGCAAACATAATAAACAACAACACACACAGTCGTAAAATGATTGAAGAGAAAAAATTAATCAAATGGAATAAAAGAAGACGATACTATAAGTTACTATGTTATGGTCAAATTGGGAGTTGCATCTCAGCATTCCTCTTGGTCCTTCCTTCCATGGACGCTCAGTCTGTCAATCTTGGGTGCCACTGCCTGCCTGGCGGATGCGGATTGGTAAGGTAAGTGTGAGTTGTTTTTCCCAGTATAGCACAGGGTAAAGGCCGGCCTGTAAGTGTAGATGGAAAAACAAAAGGGATATTGAAAAATCAAGGAGAAAAGTAAAGTTAAAATGCATAAATTAAGGAGGAGTGCAACAAGAACACTTTCAGAGGCGGCATGGCTAAATCATGCCTACTCTGTTTCCAGCATTAACCTACAACAACAACAGGACAGAGGCAGGCCTGCGGTACCCACCCAACCTCCACTTAGCTTAGATTTTGAGCCAGACAGCACTGAGCAGTGCACACATATACAGCATCATATCATTTTCCAAATTAAGGAACTAAATAAATGCACCGCTGTCAGTCATACCACTACACTCACCTCCACCACTACACAGACATGTAGGTCTGGTGTGGTTGTTGTTGACTTGTTTACCTTTTAGGCCACTTCATGAAATGCCCCGAGTTATTCCATCTATCATCTCCGATCCTACTGACTGACTGCGAGTATAATATGGTCACCATGGTGTCCAACTCTGTAGTGTACCGAGTGAGTCCAGATTCCAGAATCAAAAATGCAATGGATCGGCCTGCAGTAGTACAATTTTGTTATTAAGCAACAAGAAGGGAAACATTGACTTGAGTCACTTTTTTGTGTGTTGATTATACTAGTAGACTTCATGCACAACAACAACACAAACACCAATCACTCAGAGTCAGCGTCCAATGCATGCCATCATTTACCTGTTCTTAAGGGGCAGTCCCTCTTGGCTCGGAAAGGAGGATAGCTATAATTACTAGTCAGGTTCTTTGGATGGACTCGAGTCTCGACCAGGCAGGCACCCATTTCTTGTACTATTCTCCATTCAATGTCTGGCTTGAGGGAAATGGATTTAGGGCAAGTCAAGAGGGGACTGGAGCAGGACTCGGAGGAGTGGACTTACTCCTTCACAGACTGCACACAGTTGCAACTCCAATCCGGCAATAAAAGAGTAAGACGGCGGTAATGGATTTGTTGTGATTCGAACCAAAAAGACACACACAAATAATAAAAGTAAATAAGCAAGAAAGAAAGTAACAAGTCGAAAGCCTAGTTGTCAGGGAAGTAGAGCTCATCCTCAAACTCTGGTGGTTCACCCAGAAGTAGGTCATCTAACATACTTCCATGACCTAAGTCGCCGTCATCATCTTCCTGCTGCGCTACTTCAGGTATGGTGTAATCCGGTGGTATAAAGTGCTGATTCATTTTGATCATGGTTAACCTCTCCAGGTTTTTGGGCGAGAGACTGGTCCTTCTCACTGTCAGAACGGCAGCAGCAGCACTGAAAACACGTCCAGAAGAGACACTTGCGACAGGGCAAGCCAGATAGTTGATCGCCAGCCTGCTGAGCACTGGCCATTGGCGCCTTTTCCCATACCAATACACCAATGGGTTTTGATCAATGTAGACCTCTGTTGGGTCATCCAGATAGGCCTGGAACATCTGCTCAATGCTCAGGGGTGCTCCGCTTTGCTCGGCCTCTTTTGCCTTTGCCTCAGCACTGGACCTAACAAGCCCTTGCTGTAGAAACCATTCCTGTGCAGATTTTGGTAGGGCTGATGCTCCTGTTCTTGTTGTTGTTGATGTTCTTGGTGTTGTTGGTGGTTTTGACTGCTGTGAGCCAACCGCACTGCCCTCACGCTCTAAAGTTGAATTTGACGCCGGCTGCCCTGCATTACTTGTTGTGGGTGGGAGTAGCGGGCCTCTAATTCCCAGCCATTCTTTTTCTAAGCGACTGGCTTCTGCAGCTATCCAAGTTTTGTACTTGGCAACATTCACTTCTGAAAAAGGAATCAGTGTGCTAGTGTTCAGTACTGCTTTGTACCGTGGATCCAGAATTGTGGCAGAAATTTAATGGTTGGGTGACACAATGCCTCTTTGCACCCTTGTATTTTCAGATAAGCAAAGGGTTAAGCTCTCCACCAACTCATATGCTTCTTTTTTTTCCTCCACACCTGCGTACATTGCATACACCCCTTTCAGCTGTTCCTGTAGCATGTGCAACAATGGGATAGCTTGACCCATAGTACACTCCTCTTTGTTGACAACATGTGTGAAGAGCTCGAAAGGAAGGAGCATCTCTGTCAGGCATTTAACTAGGCCCCATTGGTCCATCTCAATGGTCATACCTTTCACAGTAGCATCTCCTCTTTGCATGACATATTCATTGATTGGTCTGTACTGCTCAAACAGACGTTCAGGCATGTAATAAGTTGAATTCCAACGTGTTGGCACCTCCTGGATGAGTGCTCTAACTGGCACTCTATACTCATGTTGAATGATCCTCAGCTGCTTCCGGGCTTTAAAAGAATGGCTGAAATGTGTGCAGATTCTTCTGCAGGTGGTCAGTAAGTTGCTGACTCGGTCTTCTTTTTTCAGAAAGTCTTGTACAATGATGTTAATGCAGTGCGCCAAACACAGGGCCCTGAAATAGCTACCATCGTACATGGCCCTAACTATATTACAGCCATTGTCCGTGGCAACAAAACCAATGGTAAGCCCTCTTGGGCGCAGCCATTCAAAGACCTTGCTGTCAAAGTCTTCCAAAATGTTTGCAGCAGTATGAGATTTCTCCATGGTGAAAATGGCTACAGTTGCATGTTTCTGAGTAGCATTAAAAACCTCAGCAATGTCAACAACACCTGCTGCAGATATATTTTCTAATCCTGAGCATAATACTTCGCTACGCTCACGGAGCATGCAAAGTTTGTGCTACTACGCAAATTGCATGTAGCAGAGTGAAAAACTGTGCTAATTGACGTAGCGTAGCAGCAGTACAATAAACACCTACAAATGCTTGGATAAAGCAATTTTCTATGCTAAAAAGCATATAACCAATTCACAAAAGTGAACTTTGACAACAAAATATCAAGCAATGGAGAGGTGATGATTTTGGGGTCCCCCTAACCTAGGGGAGGACCAAGCAGATCCCTTGAACACAAAAAGCATATCATGTGAACGATTCAGTGGTGGTCCCTTCCTCCTAGGACCACCCCAAGCACAGTTATGGGCAAAAATACAATCCCAACCAAAGGCCCTGCAAAGCATTATGGGACGAGATTAGCAGTGGGCAGTGAATATTATAGTGTCCAATATCAAAATAATTCTACAAAGAGCTGCAGTTCAACTAGTCGTTACTAGATGTCCCTCACGAGTCAAATGCAAAAGCATTGAAATTATTAATACATCAAGCTGCAGTTCCACTAGTCGTTACTAGATGTCCCTCACGAGTCAAATGCAAAAGCATTGAAACCCTTTCATGAAGCTTTTGCATTTGACTCATGAGGGACATCTAGTAACGACTAGTGGAACTGCAGCTCTTTGTAGAATTATTTTGATATTGGATACTATAATATTCACTGCCCACTGCTAATCTCGTCCCATAATGCTTTGCAGGGCCTTTGGTTGGGATTGTATTTTTGCCAATAACTGTGCTTGGGGTGGTCCTAAGAAGATGGGACCACCACCGAATCGTTCAAAAGATGTGCTTTTTGTTTTCAAGGCATCTGCTTGGTTCTCTCCCTAGGTTAGGGAGGATCCCAAAATCATCACCTCTCTCACTGCTTGTTAATTTATGTTTTCACTTTTGTGAAATAACTATATGCATTTTTAGCATATAAAGACAGAGATATTTATTTTAACTTGCACTGTGTAAGATGCCTTTGGCAATTATTGTACAGTGCTGTCAAGCACACAGCTACGCACTATGCAATTTGCATAGCTACGTGTAGTTCAAAATGTACTTTGCGTAGCTACATGTAGTGCTACTACGCAAACTACGCCCAGGGTTAATCTTTTCTCTAACCCTCACAAAAGAGATCCAGTGTGCAGTGATGCACATGTAATCAGTGGCTTGGCAACTGGTCCACATGTCTGTTGTCAGGTGGATAGTGTGAATAGCACTCTGCTGCAAAGCTTGTCCAAGCAATTCTAGCACGTCGTGATGTAGTGCTGGAACAGCAACTCTGGCGAAATAGGACCGGCTGGGAACCTTCTATTTTGGGCAGATGGCTGTCACAAATTCAAGAAAACCCACCCCTTCCACAAAAGAAAAAGGGAGGAGGTCCAGCGCTAACATTTTAGCCAGCTTCGCATTGTACAAACGTGCCGTTGGGTGGTTGCGTACGTACTGCCCCTCCGACCTAAACATGCTGAGAATGGTAGCCTGGATTTTTTTCTTTTCTGGTGCCACTGATGCAGGTGACGTATTGACGCCAGATGTTGTTAAGCTCAACGCACGTTTTTTCGTTGCAGTACTCTCTTGCATGGGACCCCTTGGTGTCTCAGCCTGACTCTTACTCTTGTGCCACTGAGATGTTGCTGATGAGGATGTGGGCAGTACCACTGCACTGCTTGGGACAGAGCTACTTTGTGTACCAGAGAAAATGTCTCCCTCTTGTTCACCTTCCACCGCGATCATATCTTCTTCTACTTCTTCTTCAACCCCACCAACAGCAATGGGAGCAGTTTTACTTTTTTGGCCACTAAGGTGCGCCTCCCACTGGATCAAGTGGTGTTTTTTCAGATGGGTGGTTTGGCCTCCGGTACCATAGTTTGTACCAAGCTTACCCTGACTAACACCTTGTCCACAAATGGAGCATATAGCAATGTTCAACTCCTTCATGCTAACCGAAAAGAAGTCCCAAACTGGGAAGGTCAAATTTCTGGTACTGCTGCTGGTGCCACTTGCAATGCCGGATGAACTGGTAGGTGGGCGTGAAGTTTGACTCGCTGCAGTACCTACTACTGAGGTGGTACTTGTGGTGGATGTACGTGGCTGCCGGCGAAATATGGACGCTGGAGGTGGTGTTTGTGGTATGATCTGTGTTGGTGGTATCCGTGCCACATCCCTCACAGCAATTTGGGATGGGGTAATGTCGGTCTCCACTGGGACGGGAGTAATGTCCATGATGACTGCCTCGTCATCATCATCCCCCTCTTCTACATCTACCTCCATAACTCTAAGGCTTTCTGGAACCTTTCTTTTCCCTAGCCTTGTCTCGTGGCATGTCTCACTCTCAGACTTAGGTGGTGGGATCCAAGTGGCGTCTAGATCATCAGAAGGGGGGCTTTCAGAAGAAGTTGATGGACTAACCCTCCTTTTCCTTGCTGGGGATTTTGAAGACAATGGATCTTCTGAAAGAGTGGCTTGCTCTTCTTCTTCCTCTGCAGGAAGCTCGATCTCCTGAACAGCCCCTACTTCAGGAAGAACAACTACTATTGGGGGTGGTTGCGGCTGTTGTTGCCCACTTATCTCAGTTCCCTGCATTGATTGGGTACTCCTTTGCGAAAACGATAAGTCAATTTCAACATCACTGCTCGTCAGCATTGTCGTTATTAGACTGGCTGCCTCTGCGACAGACATGGGCTTGGGCCTAGGTTGGTGGGGTGGGTCCACTGATGCGGGGGTGTTGCTCCCAGCTTGCTCCCCGGACACCGCTGCTGCAGGCGCAATTTTTGGTTTCCCAAAAAAGGTCTTGGGTGACATACCAGTCTTGGTAAATGGCAGTGCCTTCTTCTCACGGGCAATTTTCTTGGTACTGGACCAGGTACCTTTCTTTGGGGCTATCTTGAAGATGTCAGCAGCACGCAGTGGCTCATGTTGAAGAGATGTCTGTGGTTACACGTCACGTGATGTCGTGCACAGCAGGACTTCTGTCTGGCAGTACAATGGGTAATGTTGCCTCCTCCTCTTTTGTACACCTAAAAGCAAAGAAGCAAGAAGAACATCAGTGAAACGTGGCATTCATTGTTGTGGTTCAATTGCTACTAGTAGACACAAACAAATATAATATATTTAACTTAGTGTGTGGTTGGTTATACTTGTTAGTGTTATTAATATTATTAAATTTATTACCTCAGTTATTAAAAAAACATAACAATACAGTGTAGCCATTTGTGAGACTTTGACAACAACAAGGGCTTTCATGGTTGGTGTACTGTAGTGTACAGTACACTCAGGAAGGATAGGAAAGAAGAAGAACAAAAATACAAATGTAACGGACCCGGTTTGGCATTGTGCATCACGTGGGATGCAGCATTAAGGGAGCTGCAGCTGACAATGGATGGAATCAATAAGCCAAGAGGAACAAAGGAAAGACATGCAGGCCTATAGCAAAAGCACACTAACTACCACCAAAAAATGGCCACCAGCGACATGGTCACTCACAACAACCACAAGCAGGAGGACTGGAAAACAATGAACTCAAGCAAGCCCAAATGGACACAGACTTTACAAAATGGCCCCTGGCCACACGGGGAGGCTCAGCCAAGGCAAATGCTGGCCTACTATTATAAATACTCTCACACACTGGCCAGACAAAGGAAGGAGGCATGCTAAACAACACAGCTTTAATGCAACAATGCCAAAAACGAATATCCAAAGGGCAAAAAAAGGTTTGCAAGTAAAACCACACACATCCAACAAAGGCCTTTATTTAACACACTTAAAAAAGAGAAAACCCCCCAAAAAACACATTTTGCATTTCAATCCAATGCCATCCATGCCCTAAATGATGTTTAAATTCAACAGACACCACAGAAACAGTTGTTTCATGCACCCACGAGTAGCTCTGGGCCTATTGGTTGGAAAACCCATTGGCAGAATAGGCCACATAGTGAATAAATCAATTCAAATCAATAATATTGCAAATTTATTAGAAAATGTAGTGAACTGTGCTACATTTTTTGCTGGATAAAAGAAAACATTGCATGCAAACCAACAACCAGCAAGAAGACATGTACACCACAAAGAAGGCTTGCAGGCCTAATGCAGAAGCACACTGGTTGCCCCTTCACAAAATGGCCGCCAGCCACATGGCCAGGCAGGCCACAACAACAAGAAAGGGAAGACAGACAATGCAGGCCTATGGCAAAAGCACACTGGATGCCTTCACAAAATGGCTGCCAGTCACATGGCCAGGCAGGCCACAACAAGAAGCAATAAGCCAAGAGGAACAAAGGAAAGAAGACATGCAGGTCTATGGCAAAAGCACTACCACCACCACAAAATGGCCACCAGCCACATGGTCACTCACAACAACAACAAGCTGGAGGCCTGGAAAACAATGAACTCAAGCAGGCCTATATGGACACAGACTTTACAAAATGGCCCCTGGCCATACGGGGAGGCTCAGTCAAGGCAAATGCTGGCCCACTATTACAAACACACTCACACACTGGCCAGACAAAGGAGGCATGCTAAAAAACACAGCTTTAATGCAACAATGCCAAAAACGAAAATACAAAGGGCTAAAAAAGGTTTGCAAGTTACAACCACACACATCCAACAAAGGCATTTATTTAACACACATAAAAAAAGTGAAAACCCCCAAAAAACACATTTTGCATTTCAATCCAATGCCATCCATGCCCTAAATAATGTTTAAATTCAACAGACACCACAGAAACAGTTGTTTCATGCCCCCATGAGTAGCTCTGGGCCTATTGGTTAGAAAACCCATTGGCAGAATAGGCCACATAGTGAATAAATCAATTCAAATCAATGATATTGCAAATTTATTAGAAAATGTAGTGAACTGTGCTACATTTTTTGCTCTATAAAAGAAAACACTGCATGCAAAACAACAACCAGCAAGAAGGCATGTCAACCACAAAGAAGGCTTGCGGGCCTAATGCAGAAGCACACCGGCTGCCCCTTCACAAAATGGCCGCCAGCCACATGGCCAGGCAGGCCACAACAAAAAGAAAGGGAAGACAGACAATGCAGGCCTATGGCAAAAGCACACTGGATGCCTTCACAAAATGGCTGCCAGCCACATGGCCAGGCAGGCCACAACAAGAAGCAATAAGGCAAGAGGAACAAAGGAAAGAAGACATGCAGGTCTATGGCAAAAGCACTACCACCACCACAAAATGGCCACCAGCCACATGGCCACTCACAACAACAACAAGCTGGAGGCCTGGAAAACAATGAAGTCAGCAGGCCTATATGGACACAGACTTTACAAAATGGCCCCTGGCCATACGGGGAGGCTCAGCCAAGGCAAATGCTGGCCCACTATTACAAACACACTCACACAAGTGAGACAAAGGAGGCATGCTAAAAAACACAGCTTTAATGCAACAATGCCAAAAACGAAAATACAAAGGGCTAAAAAATGTTTGCAAGTTACAACCACACACATCCAACAAAGGCATTTATATAACACACATAAAAAAGTGAAATACCCAAAAAAACACATTTTGCACTTCAATCCAATGCCATCTATGCCCTCAATAATGTTTAAATTCAACAGTCATCACAGAAACAGTTGTTTCATGCACCCATGAGTAGCTCTGGGCCTACTGGCTGAAAGGCCTAGTGGCAGACTACTGGGCTAGTGAGTTAAATAAATATTGCAAATTGATTTCAAAAGTTGGAGAAAATGTAGTGAACTTTGCATCATGTTTCCTTTATAAAAGAAAACTAGAAGAACAATTACATACAAAGAAACAACTAGGCCCCTACTGAAACTACAGGCCACCGACCACAATACATTTTAAATAAACGATGACAAGTACAAAAAAATGTAGGTGCAATGCCCCAATCAAACAAACACCAATTTTCCAACTTACTTGTGAAATCTCAAATCCAAAAGTCCTCAAATCCAATGATATATGATGCAGCAGACACAAAGAGTGATCCTTCCAGCTCCAAATCCAAATGAAAAGTGAACAGGAGATGGACAAAGCACTGGGAGGAGCCTGCTGGACAGGAACAAGAAGTTGGAGACTCTGGGGCACTTCCTTCTTCTTCAAAAAAAGAAAAAGGACTCCTTGCACAAAAAAGTACAGCCAAATGTCAATCTGAGGAGTTTTTTAAATCCAAAATCATCATTTCGAGAAGGTTTTGATGCTGCTCGAGAGAGATTCTTCTCCAAATTACAAATTCTGCGTGTTCGGGATCGCTATCTTCACAAAAGTTCCGCCGGAAGTCCGATGGCGAGCCCGAATGACGTGTTCGCGATCGCACACTCTTGCGAGACCGTGCGGCCGGCTACCAAATCTCGTGGCGCTCGTGAACGGATGGGAAATCTCATCGGCAAACGCAGGCATCCCAGTAAGTCACTCCTGCGCGTGCGAAAACGCATTTCGAGCACGTGAACGCAAAAAAACTCCGCTCCGTTGCGGGGCACGGAGTTTCGGTAACTCCGCATCCTACGCGGAACGCGGAGTTGCCAAAAATCCACAAACTCCTTTAGCGGAGCGGATTTTACACCCAGGGTTAATCATGATTGGCACAGCAATGTGTTCTAGAACATGAAGGAATTTGTTATTTTCAAATGTCATGTTATTTGTACTCGGCATTGCTCTTCCCAGTCAGTCACTGCATCTTTCCAGTAGATGTATACGTCTCCAGAAGGCAGCATTACTGAGTCCCAGGATATTACATTCATGTCTGAAGAATGTAATAGAATCATGTAATATCAACAATGCTTTCAATTTGTACAATAAAGTGTTAATGATATATATAGGACTAGACCACTTTTTGCAGGATCACCCCCATTTCTGTGGACTGATGCTGCTGGGTTTTGATTCAATGCACTGGGACTCTGCTAACCAGGCCCCAGTGCATGTGGCCAGAACCCTAAAACATGTCAAATTTGTTAATACTCCTAATTGTCATATGTAACTTGCCTATAATTCCTTAGTATACAGTGTACATAGGGCATGTAAGTTAAATGTCACTAGTGAAATACAGCACCCATTGTGCTACCCACTGCAGTGAGAGCGCAAACATGCCGGCAGGCCTACCATTGTAACCTGTCTCTGTAGTTTTAAAACTTCAAATTTAACCTGTCAAAATAACTTCTTTTGTTGGGCCTAAACTCTACTTTTAATTCTCAGTAAGTCATCTCTAAGTATGCCTTAATGCCCATAAGGCAGGGTGCATAGTATTTAAAAGTAGGATATGTAAAGGTTTAATGTTAAACATGCCTTTGTAGCAAAAAGCTCCAAAAAGCTATTTTCACTGCAGCAGGGTTATCTGTTCAGGACGGAAGGATTGGGAGACAACATTAAATTCAATAATGCTATCTCTGCCAAGAAAACACCTATAAAGTTATTGTTGGGCTTTTTAAAATATTAGACACATTCACTGGTAATGTTGAATTTGTAATAAAATTTGGAAAGTCAATTTATGAAATTGCTGTTTTCCTTCTTAAATCCTCTAGAAGGCCATTTACATGAGCTTCCAACTGTCACCCAAGAGCTGGATAGGCCCATTGATAAAGTGTGAACATGTTTGCAGAGCTGAGACAAAGGCCTTGGGTGTGGGGAGGTGTTCTGTGCCTCTTTCAGGATGACCATCTGGGCTGTGCCCGGAACTTAAATAACTTCAAAGAGGGCTACCCTGTCGCAGGCAAATTTTAGCTGACACCTGGGCAGGGCTCTCTTTTGTCCACCTAGTCAGACAGGTACCAACCCCAGTGGAAGAGGAGCTGTCCCCAGAAATGGTTTGAAGTGACCACAAAGGAGGGATTTGTCAGTTACCTAGTCACATCTCTAGGGTGGGTACAGGAGCTCTGCTTAGGAGAAGAAAGGTTCTGACATGTTGGATGTGGCTCCCCTGGACACCCTCTTCAGAACACTACTGGACCTGTGGGAGACAGAAGAATGACTGCACCTGCTGTTGGGACCTGTTAGGAGACCTGAAAGACTTGACCTGGCCCCACTAGTACTCAGAAGAAGAAGTGGGCTCCGGGAATCAGTTGGCTGACCTCCTGTTCAGCTACAGTGAAACAAAGTTGCAAGTAGCCAACTTTTCTGGAGGAGCCATGCTGAGTAGTTTTAACTGGACCTGCCTGGACTCTGCTGATGGCTTCTGCTGGAGTGAATTCTGACCCCCCCCCCTGTACTCTTCCTGCCTGAAACCTCAAATTTGGGGCTCAGAATGTTTTTGCTATCTAATTGCCTGGAGAACCATCAAGGGATCGGGTCCACCCTGTCAGCCAATCCACCGAGGGTGCATCTCCGGTGGGCCTGATATCAATGCAGCTCCCACCACATTGTTCTCCGAAGCAGCAAATCTGTTTCTAGCAGACTAATGCGACTGGTATCCGACGATCCTGAACCCTTCTCAGCTACAGACTGCTGTCTTGCCTCACTGAGAAAATCTGACTTCCAGAAACAAATCTAAGTCCAGAGGTAGAAAGCTTCACTGGACCTGATGTCGACAATCCGATTGATGTTGACAGCATCCTGGGAGCAAATTCTGGCCTTTTCCCACTCAGAGCTTTTCCTGCCTTCATCGAAGCCTTCACCAAGATCTCATCCTTCATCAACCCATCTTCCGATCCAGCCTGCAACTTTCCCCGCTGAAGACTCTTGCTTCTGTGAAATTTTCTAAGTTTGAAGGAAACTTTACCACGGGGACAGGTTCAAGCCATATATCTCATCCATGCTTCACCATGCTCAGCCTTAAACCTTACACTCTAGCACAACAACTTGCTGCAGTTAGCGATTTTCACTTTCTGGTAATCCTTTTTTTTATCTTTAAAAATACATATATCTTGTTCTCCTTATTGTTTTCTTAATGTTGGTGTCATTTTGTTCATTAGATTAATCCCTATTTTCTATAAATTGGAGTGGGATTTTTATTGTTTTATGTTTTCTACTTTTAACTGTTTTGGTACTTCTAAATGCTTCCTTGAATTATGCCTGCCTGATCTATGTCATAGCTCTCAGGGGCTTGAGGTCAGGTTTAAATTGCTGAAACCTTTACTGGATCTAACAATAATAGTGGCATTATTACTTGGGGTGGACTACAATCCCTCCCAAATAATAATCCACTTTCTCACACCTGCACAAGGGAACAGCCTTTTAGTTTCTTGGGTCCTGTAGATGATTGAAAGGACACATGGGACAGAAACTTAGAAGATGTTCCTTTTGACCACATATTAGGCTTGGCTTGGCACTTTCTCATCCCCAGACATTTTGCCTTCTTCCTCTTTTTTGCTAAATTCCTTTTTGTTGGCCTTAAGGACTATGTGTGCTTTGCCACTGCTAACCAGTGCTAACGTGTTGGTACTCTCTTCTTAAAACATGCTAGAATTGGCTTGTACCCAATTGACATATTTACTTTACTTGTAAATCCCTACTAAAATGCAGCTATCTTTGCCAAGGGCCTGTAAATTATGTTCTACTAGTTTTAACTGTTTTGGTACTTCTAAATGCTTCCTTGAATTATGCCTGCCTGATCTATGTCATAGCTCTCAGGGGCTTGAGGTCAGGTTTAAATTGCTAAAACCTTTACTGGATCTAACAATAATAGTGGCATTATTACTTGGGGTGGACTACAATCCCTCCCAAATAATAATCCACTTTCTCACACCTGCACAAGGGAACAGCCTTTTAGTTTCTTGGGTCCTGTAGATGATGGAAAGGACACATGGGACAGAAACTTAGAAGATGTTCCTTTTGACCACATATTAGGCTTGGCTTGGCACTTTCTCATCCCCAGACATTTTGCCTTCCTCCTCTTTTTTGCTAAATTCCTTTTTGTTGGCCTTAAGGACTCTGTGTGCTTTGCCACTGCTAACCAGTGCTAACGTGTTGGTACTCTCTCCTTAAAACATGCTAGAATTGGCTTGTACCCAATTGACATATTTACTTTACTTGTAAATCCCTACTAAAATGCAGCTATCTTTGCCAAGGGCCTGTAAATTATGTTCTACTAGTGAGCCTACAGAACTGATTGTGCCAGCCACTTAGGTAGCACTTTCAGCATGCCTCACACCTTCCATTGCAGTCTGTGTGTGCAGCTTTAAACTGCCATTTCGACCTGGCAAAATAAACCCTTTGCCGGGCCCAAACCTTCTTTTTGAATACATATAAGCACCCTTAGGGTAGGCCTTGGACAGCCCAGAGGGCAGGGTGCTATGCATTTAACAATCAGGACATGTACTCTTAAGTTGTAGATGTCCTGATAGTGAAATGCTCTTACATTAGATTTTCATTACTGCAAAACCTACTTCATCAATAGGATAACATTGGAGTTAACTTATTATTTTTACAAGTGCAATTTCCAAAATGGGTGCAGGTACCAGTTCATGGTTGGTGTCTCCGGAATTGTAATTTCAAATCCTAACTTATGGTGAAGTTGTATTTTAAATAACAATTTTGAAAACGCCACTTTTAAAAAGTTGTCATTTTCTTGCTTTAGCCATTTGGTGCCTGCAGCCTGTCTCTGGGTTACACGACCGGGTGTAGCTGACAGCTGGGCTTTGTCTATTCCTCCTAAACACCCTCACACAATTGGGAGCTTAGGTGTGCCTGGATGGGCCATCACTGGTAGGATGGGAAGAATGAGCAAGTCCCAGCCTCACTTACACTTGAATAGGCTGAGTCCTTCCTCCACACAAAGGGTTGCATATCCCCTGCATTTAGTCTAGAGCCAAGGCCAGAAAGGAAGGGGGCCTGTACACTTCAAAGACCTGCATCTAACAGCTTTTCCCCAATTCAAAGGCACAACTGGTTACAAACTCTGGACCTCAGACACCAACTCTTCAGAATACTTCTGGAGCTGTGGATACTCTGCGACTTCTGTGCTGCTGAAAGGGCTGCTACTCTGCTGGACTGCTGCTCTAAGTTATGGTGCCCTGCTGTGCTGACCTGCAGCCCACTGCCATCTTGCCTGGTTGAGAAGAACTGGACCTGCATCTCTTGAACACAGAACCCCAGAGTGAATCCAAGGCCTATTTGGCTGGCCTCCTGATCTGAAGACTCAGGGACACAACAGGCTTCCAACAACCTTGTACCTTCACCTGGACTCTGCCATCTGTGAGTCTACCCTGCCAAGTGGTGCTACCCCAGTTCTGGACCCTTGGAAGTGGGCTTGAGGTGCTCCGCAAACCTCTCTGGATCTAACAAGACTGACACATATCCTCTGCTGTGCAGTGCAACCCCGAGCAACCAATACATTGCTGCTGCTGAGTGGAAAGGAATTATCATAAAGACCTGCATCGCATCGCAGCCCATCGTAGCATCGAAACTGCTTCTGTGCAATGCATCCTGGGCATCCCTTGTTGACGGCAACTTCAACAATGATGCTATACTCCGCATCACATTTTTCTCACATTTCTGGGGGGAGCGGAGGAATTGCTGTGCCGGTACAAATGTCCTACCACCCAGCATTCCCCTTGGTCTCCTGAGTAAAATGATACCTCCCTTGTGTGGCTGTTTAATGCAGAATTGGCTAAAAACGTATTTCTTTTAAAATGTAGCGCTTAGAATTCGCTGTAATTTACCCTTAATCCCTATGTTTTTGGCCCTTCCCAATCACAGGCCCTTGGCCCACCCACACAAGTGAGATATCGTTTTTATCGGTAGACTTTGGGAAGTCTACCGATAAATGCCCGGTAGGTGGAAGTTTGTGGCTCCCTGCAGATTCCAGAACAGTCCGTCACAGAAATGTGAGGAAAATGTGTTTTTTTTTTACAAAGTTTGAGGTTTGCAAGTGATTCTGGGTAACATACCCTGGTGAGAGCCACACAAGTCACCCTATCCTGGATTTCCCTGGGTGTCTAGTATTAAAAAATGTATAGGTTTGCTAGGTTTCCCTAGGTGCCGGCTGAGCTAGGGTTCAAAATCCACAGCTAGGACATTGCAAAAAAATGGTCAGTTTTCACTGGAAAAATGTGATGTGTCCACGTTGCATTTTGGACCATTTCCTGTCGCGAGCACTAGGCCTACCCACAAAAGTGAGGTACCATTTTTATCGGGAGACTTGGGGAAAAGCTGGGTGTGTGGAAGTTTGTGGATTCCAGAACTTTCCATCATAGAAATGTGAGGCAAATTAATTTTTTTAACAAAGTTTGAGGTTTGCGATGGATTCTGGGTAACAGAACCTGGTGAGAGCCATGAAAGTCACCCCGTCATGGGTTCCCCTGGGTGCCTAGTTTTTAAAAATGTATAGGTTTGCTAGGTTTCCCTAGACTGCGTTTGAGCTAGGGTCCAAACTCCACAGCTAGGCACATTGCAAAAAAGGGTCAGATTTCACTGGAAAAATGTGACATGTCCACGTTGAATTTTGTGCTATTTCATGTCGTGGGCACTAGGCCTACCCACACAAGTGAGGTACCATTTTGATCGGGAGTCCTAGGGGAACACACAATAGTAGAACAAGTGTTATTACCAAATGACTTTCTATGCGTTTCTGCCTTCCAAAAGTAAGACAGTGTGTAAAAAAGAAGTCATTTTGAAAAATGCTCTCTAATTCACTTGCTAATATGGGTACCCACAAATTGATGTGAAAATAACCACTGCTTATAAACTTCATATTTAATTCCCATTTTAGAAATACATAGGTTTCCTTGATACCTATTTCTCACTCTTTATATTTTACTAAATTAATTGCAGTGTAACCAGATTCACAATGAAAAACCATGGCAAAGTTCTACTCAGTTATTGGCTCTGGGTACCTCGGGTTCTTGGTAAACCTAGAAGTTCTATATATTCCCGCAACCAGAAGGGTCCAGCAAACATAATGGTATATTGTTTAAAAAATCTGCCATACTTAAAAGAAGTTACACGTGAAAAGGTAGGCACAAATGACTGGCTTTTTTAAACTCAATTTCAATATTTTTTTATTTCAACTGTTACTCTCTGTAGGAAAACCTTGAAGGATCTACACATATGAGCCTTCCCGGATCCATTATTGGTTTTATACCCATTTATACAACTAACTGGAAGCAGGTTGAAAGTAGAAAAATAAAAGAATTAGGCTGTGACCCACTAAAATTCCAAAACTGCATAGAAAAGTTTAGTTTTCTTACCAAAGTCTGTCTGTTCTTGAAAGCTGGGAAGATGGTTATTTTAGCATCACAAACCCTTTGTTGATACCATTTGCAGGTATAAAACAAGACACTTTCTTCTGCAGTACTTTTCTCCCCAAAACCCCCAAATTTTGCTGTATTTTTGCTAATTTCTTGGTCCACTCCAAGGGAATCCACAAACCCAGGGTACATTTGAAATCTGCAGGATGTTGCAAGAAAAGGACACAATTTTGGTATGGATACCTTATGTGGACAAAAAGGTACAGGATCCTAAGCGCAAACTACCCCAAATAGCCAAACAAAAGGCTTAGCACAGTGGGGGAAAGGCGTAGCAGCCAAGGTGTTATGAACTATTTTTGCCTAAACCTTTAAAATTGCATATCTCTGGTTCTACTAATGACATTTTTGTTGTTAAATAATTTACTAAAATTTACGTCATTTTTCAAATTTGGTGAGGAATTTTTCTTGTGTTGTTCAGTTTATTACTGTTCATGTGCTGCATAAATACTTTACACATTGCCTCTATGTTAGCACCAAGCTACCAGAGGGCTAAGCACAGGTTCATTAAGTCACTTTTGTGTGGCTCACCCTGGCAAGGATTGTGGCTGTTGCTTGAATTGGGTTTCACCCCCACTTAACCAACAACCCAATTTCTCACACAAAAGAACACATCACACATAAAAAACGTGCATGTACTATAATTCAAGAGATGATTTTTCCCATTCTTACACTAGCGCACAATGTGCTGCCTCGGGCCAACACAAGCACCCTGGCACTGTGTGCCTGCGTTGTAGGGAAGATTGTTTTTATGGAGCATGGAACACCTTCCTGCACAAAAACAATCCTCTAAGGCATTTTTCTCTTTCTATGTGTGCGACAGAATGCATTGAATTCATGGAAATCCAGAATTCATTGAAAGAGGAAAAATTAGGAGAAATACAAATATTTCTCCTCGTTACGCCTCCCCTGGGAAGCAAAAGCATTTTGAGGCATTCCCAGGTCTAAAACTCATTGTAAATCTGGGAATGTGGCAAAATCCATGGATGGATGCTTGGGAACACCCACACTCCACCCATGGAACGTCTTCCCAGTGCAGAGTAATGCAAGGCAGTGACTTGCGATGCGTTGCGTTACTTTTAATTTAACAACCACTGCTGGGCCAAGCAAGGTAGCCTTGCATTGCATAGGAAATCTGACTTTAGTGTTGTTTTTCCGATGTGTTTCCTTGCGTGAATCAAGGGCAATGCAATACAATGATAAATCTGCCCCATAGTGTCTAGAGAGATATAACGTAGCGCATTCAAAAAGTTGTTCCTTTGCTTTTGTATTTGCTGTTTAGGGGAAAAGAGACAGGGGCATATTAGCAAGACCGGCGATAAAATTATCGCCGTAATAGCGGCAGGAAACTGCCGCTAAAACGGCGATAATGGGCTTGCTAATATGCGTTATAGAATTCCAATAGAAGCCAAGGTTAGATGTGCAGGACATCTAACCTGGGCTTCTATTGGAATTCTATAACGCATATTAGCAAGCCCATTATCGCCGTTTTAGCGGCAGTTTCCTGCCGCTAAAACGGCGATAATTTTATCGCCGGTCTTGCTAATATGCCCCTAAAATCGGTAGAATCCTGTTTTATGAGAGTAAATCACCTAAATTGTGCTCTAATGTTCTTTTCATAAGGATAACTGAGCATTTTCCTGATTTTACATTATACGAGTTGTTGCCACCTTTATCACTGCATTTACCCTTTTGTGATTGTGATAGAGCGAAATGTTCTTGTGAATTGTAGGGGTGCATCATAATCACTGATAGGCCGCACCCACATGTATTCAGACATATATTCGTTTATATTCATTGTATACTCATGTATGTTTAGCAAAGAATGAATAGTTCACTGAGACGAAGTGAACTCAGCAGTATAATGGTGTTAGGATAATGATGTAATGTAATGCTTTTTGAATTGTGTGAATATAATGCATAGAGGAATTAGTTCGTGTATGTAATGTAATTGCAGTAGTTTAAACGTGCACCATATTAAAGTTGCACATGTAATTCATTGTTTGCATAATGAATCGTAATGAATATGCTTATAGGGAAAAGTAAGATGTGTGTTTAAAAGTTATATGTAAGGGCCTGACTACATATATGCTTAAGGAAGGCCTGGTATATTCTTATGTTAGCTTATAATGTAGGCCGAAAAGGGTTTCTCTTGGAAAGGCTCTCTGGGCACAAACGGTAGATTTAATTAGCACAGTAGAAGGTTTCTGATGAACGTATCTTTTGTTGCAGGTGCAAGGACACATGTCTCGTTAGTAAAGACTAACTCTTTGTTTTCAAAAGTTAGAAAGATGGGAGGCATGGTACGGGAGTGCAATGGAATTTAGGGATGATACTTTCAGCGGAGAAGGCGCCTGGGACTCAAGGTCAACGAAACCGTCCAGGATGAAGTCACCGTTTCAATGGAAAAGCACAAGAAAGAAGACCTGGCCAAGAGGGCGTAAACAAGGCGTGTACCTTTGTAATATGGTTTTGTATTAGGGATAGTGCCCTGAGGGAGGAGGCCAGAGAAGCGGTAGGGGAGACCTGAGAGAAGGACAGAGCTGAGCTTAGGTATATGGTGATTGCACTTCTTAGGAAGCCTTCACAGCTGACACCTTTTATTCTTTCTTGCCTGGGAAAATCGTTATGCAGGGATGTCACTTAGCGTTAGTGTAGGGACAGCAATTGATTTTAAGCTTGTTTAGGTCCATGAAGAGCAACTTAGAAATAGGAGCAATCATAGTTTGGTTGGTCCTCCTAGAACTTTCTATTCTTCTTATCCTGAGTCGGATGAGATTCCTGCGTAGAGTATATTTTGTATTAGTGCCCATTTATTTCTTTAACCTCGTGTTGAGGTGCTTGCACGTTCAGTTATTTTTGGCGATAATAAATTCTCAAACTTGAATTCGGAGTCAGTGGTCCTTTCAGACAAAATGAATGCTGTTATATAACCAGATGAGATTCTCTCCTTTACACTATTCAACAGGTAAAAAGATCTTGGCGACCAGAAGGTTCTTATAGATAATTAGATAAGAATCGGCGTTATCAGTTGGTAGCAGAGTAGGATGGTTACCTTTGATGGTAAGGGGAGATCTAGAGCAAGATAAGAGATTAGGTTGCCCCATAGAGCCCGTGTGACGCAGATCCAGAGAACCACGAGAGACGGATGTCGGAGGTTATGGAAAACTGACGGAGAGTGACGGTGCGGCGGAAGTAGCAGTTCGTAGTAGAGTGAGTATGAAAAGAGTGATGTTTGATAGATTGCGGTGTTATAAAGTTGTGTGATGTCTTGCGGAGTTGGAACGAAAGTTGTGTGATTGAGAAACGGACCGTGAGCGCGCGCGGGACCGGGAGATTTATTGTGGTGTAGAATACACCCAGAGTTGAGAACGTTGACCAGAGTTGTGGGGGTCACGAGACGTCATTGACAGACCCACAGAAGATAGGGACACATGTGTGAGTGTGTGAATAACCAACGCAGGTCGTAGGTTATTGTGTGCAGAACATTGAGTGATTGAATCCTATCGAGTGTATTAGAGGCGATTGTCCGGTCGTTCGTGGACAGACGGTTGCCAGATTGAGGTCAACAAGCTCAAGAGGCTGATTGGTCATTGGTAAGACTGACGGTCAGAGAGGTAATTGTTCGGTAGGACGGACATTATTTCAGAGTATAATTGGGACGAATGCGAGTGAGAACGAGTGAATTAAAAAGGAGGGGAACGGCTGCGAGCGGAGGAAACGTGACGTCAGACTAGTGCCGCGCTGCGATAGGCCGGTTGGTGTGAACCGCGCTGGGATTGGTGGATTGAAATCAGGAAGTAAAAGCGGACATTTTGAGTGCAAATACAAAGTTGATTCATCATGAAATGTTTTAAAGCTTTAAGGGAACTTTGTAGAGGTGATAGACATGTGGTTGTTCGGGAGGGAGAGGAAGCTCCTCCTGAGGACACACCAGCACATTATATGGCAAAGAATGTAGGATTGCATACCATAATTTGGCTTGAGAATTGGCATAAAATGACAGAAGCAGAAGGAGAATTGTCGTTCCCTCGATATGGTACTTTCAGGTTAGAGGTGCTGTACCAGCTCAAGAGTGTAATGGCTTCAATACGACCACTACCTAGACCGACACAGTTTGAGGCACTACATGCGTGGATAAGAGCAGCGTATGATAGAAAGAAGGAAAGGTGTCAAGAAAGGGTGAAGAAATCGGTCAGGGCATTCCAAGATGCAAGGTGGGATGCATTGGAGAAAAAGTGGAGAGCGGATACGATCGACGGAGATAAGTTATACCCACTGCTGATACAAAATGGAAAGATTACAAGAATCGATGAGGACGACAGTGATTTAGATGACAGTCTGTTGGATAGGATGTTGGCGGAGAGGCCACCACCATTTAATCCAGATTCAGAAGAGGGAAAGACAACCCCAGCAGTGGCAATAGTTGATGAGAGCCAGAACCAGACTAGCATGAGAGTAGTGGGAAGAATTTCCACAGGAACGGAGGGGCTACGGCGTCTATGATAACACAGCCTCCTGCGGGGAACACAAGATTACCGGACTCCTTGACAGTACCGGTTACCATTGGCCCTATAGTACCGGTATATGACCCAGACCGAGTGAGAGAAGGGAGCTCCGTGCCGATGAGAAGGGAAGAAGGAAACAGTGAGAGTGGGAATGGGTTTGGAGTAAGGGTGGTTCATTTCCCAAGACCAATGGAGTCGAGTACGCCGTTACCGGCTACAGCAGACTCTTCCTTCAGGAGAGAAGAGGAGGGACCAGAAAGACCGAGGTCTTTACGGGAATCTAAGTCAGCTTTGAGGGAGTGGACACCAACAGTAACGAACCAAGAGGATAGGATGCAAAGAGATAGGGCACAAAATGTCTCGGAAGACAGACCAGGTTCCAGGAATATGGAAGGGAATAGGTCACAAGGACAGAATAGTGATTGTGATGAGCGGGACGGCTCAGGTTGTCGAGACGTACTGAGGAGTGCAGTACAGGCAAGGTTGCTAGACGTAGTGAGGCTGAAAGCAGAGGTAGACGAAATGATCAGTGGGAGTCTGCCTTTAGAAAGGATAGAAATTTATGGATCAGATGAGCTGCTGTTTGTAGCAAAAGATGTGACTCGAAAAGCTAGAATGGCACATGATAGATTGAGGGATTTGGCCAAAAGATATGAGGTGGACCTGAATAAAACTAAAGCGTTACAGGGACCACATAGATTGCATTACAGTGATCAGGAGTTGGAGGAGAAAAGAATCACAGGGTTGAAGACGCACACCAGAGACCTGATCATAGGAATGAGAATATGGATTTTGTTGGACAAATGGGAAGAAAGGTGGTCCAAAAAGAAACCAGTAAAAAGAGCAGAAGGGGAAACGCCGCCGCCAGGAGGGGGGCGACGGGAGTTGGAAATTTTCCTTTACGGGAAGTACAGAATGGAGGGTACGTGCATGTGCCGTGGAATAGAGGTGATTTGACTGCATTTACAAATGATTTTCCTCGGCTGAGGGAAAAACCGGTGGAGTGGTACAAGCAGGTTGAGCGGTTTGTGAAGATTTCAAAAGTATTGTGGATTGATTTGAACACTTTGTTTGACATAGTGGTACCAGGAGATTTGTGGACAGCATGTAAAGTCGCTATTGAGTGGCCGACTTCGGAACCGAAAAGAGAGGCGGTTACAAATGGTCCATCACCGGATGTCATGAAAAAATATGAGCAGGTGATTACATGGTTGAGGTCGAAGATTTCACCTCAGGATATAGATTGGGTTAAGATAGATCGGACGGTACAGGAACCCAAGGAAACGGTGCATGAGTATTACGAAAGACTTCTGCAAGTTTTTAAACAGTATAGTGGGTTGGATGTTTTGGACCCTAAGGATATGGGACAGTTTGTCTCAAAGTTTGTAACAGGTCTGAGAGGGGAAATCAGCCTCATGATACAGCACCATTTGATCTGCTGGCAGAACAAGCCACTAGATGAAATTTTGCGGTACGCGAGGTACTGTAGTGATGAGGTGGATTCAAAACATCGAAAGCTAAAAGACAAATTGATGCTTGTCCAGATGCAGACAGCACAGAATCAGCCTAGTGGAGGGACCTTGGGGAGAAAGCAAGGAAATTTCCAGGGAAACCAGAATGGGCAGGTACAGGGAAAGGGAAAACCAGTAGACCCCAAGACAGGAGTGGACGTGGCTACACTAAAGAAGACCACTGCGTGTCATCTTTGTCGCCAGGTCGGACATTGGAAACGCGAGTGTCCTTTGAACCCAGCTAATCAGGTACAGGAAGAGGAAGAGGGGGCTCAGGCACCCGCGCAAGAGGTGGTTAACACAATAACGAGACCTAGAACGATGAAAGGGGGGTTTACAATTCTCAAGCTCAGATTCCCCAAGCTCCAAGGTTTTCACAAGGAACACGAACATATCAACAGATGCCCCTGTTCGAACGATATGCTGAGGATAGCTTAGACCCTTTATCCTGACGGTGCCTGAGAGGGGAGGAAGACTGCACACTTGGAGCGGTCTTGGAGGTAGACCAGAGAGGACCTTTTGTAGAGGCAGAGATTGAGGGCAATCCTGCAACACTTTTGGTTGATACTGGAGCTACCCGGTCTACTGTAAGATCTGCAGTAGTCCCTAACCTACCCCTCTCGGGACAATCGATCCAGGTTGTTGGAGTAGCGAACAAGAAGATGAGCAGCCCATTGACAGAACCGATCTTAGTAAAGATAGGTACTTTCCAAACTAGACATCAGTTTGTAGTATGTGACACGAGTCCAGTTTGTCTTTTGGGAAGAGATCTGTTGTGCAAGTTGAACTGCACGATTTACTGTACACCACGGGGAGTGGAGGTCCAGACTAGAGATGATGATGCTGACTTTAAGATTGCCAATCAGCTTCTGTGTATAGATCTGTACCCAATGGTGACTGTGGAAGAACTTCCACATGATCTGAGAGATGCAGTGTCGCCCGTGGTGTGGGATTTCGCAGGAGACGAAATAGGTTTAATCAGAGGGGTTGAACCAGTGCGGATTGAGGTGAAACTGAATGTTGATTTCCCCAGAACACCTCAATACAATTTATCGATAGAAACGATTGCAGGAATAAAACCTGTGATCGAGACTTTCATTGAGAAGGGTATTTTGAAGGAGATCAGAGGTAGTCCCTGTAATTCGCCCATAATGGGACTACAGAAACCGAGCGGGAAATACAGGATCGTGCAAGACCTGCGAAAGGTCAACATGATAGTTGTCCCTTGTTGTCCAGTGGTACCGAATCCTTCAGTAATACTGTTCCAGATCCCATGTGAAGCCGAGTGGTTTACGGTTATCGATTTGTGTCAAGCCTTCTTTTCGATACCGCTCCACGAGGAAAGCCAATTTCTTTTTGCGTTCAGGCTAGAGAATCGCGTGTTAACATGGTGTCGTATCCCTCAAGGGTATACGGAAAGTCCATCGATCTTTAACCAGATCCTGAAGAAGAACCTTGAGAGTCTTGTGTTGCCGCAGAACTCAGTTCTCGTGCAGTACATAGATGACTTGCTCATTGCCTCAGAAACAGAAGATGCTTGCAGAATAGACACAGTAGCCTTGTTGAACCACTTAGCAGAGAATGGACATAAGGTGTCCCCGAACAAGCTGCAGTACTGTTTGAATGAGGTACAGTACTTGGGACACAGATTAGAAAAAGGCAAGAGGAAGGTGTCACCAGATCGAATTGAGGCAATAATGAGCATGGCGGTACCCACTACACAGAGGGAAGTTAGGATGTTTCTGGGAATGGTTGGCTATTGTCGACAGTGGATTCCTAGTTTCTCCTTGAGAGCAAAGCCTCTGCAGAGGCTTACGCACAAGGATGTGAGTGATCCGGTACCATGGGACGAGGAGTGCTTGGTGTCATTCCTGAAGCTGAGAGATGATTTGTGCAGGGCTCCCGCACTGGGAATGCCTGATTACAACAAGGCCTTTTCATTGTTTTGTTGCGAGAGAGGAGGATGTGCATTAGCAGTGTTAGCTCAGAACCATGGAGGTGTCCGTAGACCAGTTGCCTATTTTTCAGCTACTTTAGATCCAGTAGCTTCTGCGTTGCCCGGATGTCTAAGATCCGTTGCTGCAACAGGTGTCAGCATTGAAAGATGTGAAAGCATTGTAATGGGACATCCATTGACTGTACATGTGCCACATTCGGTTGAGTTATTAATGACCAGGACCAAGACCCAGCATCTAACAAACAATAGGTTAACGAGGTACGAGCAAGTCATACTTGCCGCAGAGAATGTGACTCTGAAAAGGTGCTCCATCTTGAACCCTGCGACATTGATGCCTATACCGAACACAGATGATGAAGATTGTGAGGACCATGATTGTCTCGATGTGACCGAACTTTGCACCAAACCGAGACCTGACATTGTCGATGAGCCATTGGCTGACCCAGATGAAATTTTCTTTGTCGATGGTTCATGCTTAAGAGACAGTGTGGGGCAATTAAGAGCAGCGTTTGCTGTATGTACCATTTCAGGAGTGGTCGACGCTGCTTGCCTAGAAGGAGTACGCTCCGCGCAGGTAGCTGAGATCATTGCCTTGACCCGTGCCTGTTTGGCCGCTGATCGAATTCGAATCACGATTTACACAGACAGCCAATACGGCTTTGGCGTGGTGCATGACTTCGGGCAGTTATGGTCTCAGAGGGGATTTTTGACATCATCTGGCTCACCCATTCGTAATGGAGAATATGTAAGACAATTGTTAGAAGCATTACAGCATCCGAAAGAAATCGCTGTTGTAAAGTGTTCAGCCCATGGGAAGGGGAGGACTTTGTATCCTTGGGTAATAACTACGCAGATGAGGTAGCCCGCTTCTGCGCAGAACAAGGATGCATATACACAGGCAGGGAGATAGAAGAGAGCCAAGAGGGAACCGATCTCAGCATAATGTTGACCATGGCAGACACTTGGGAAGAGCTTAAGAGATTGCAAGATGAAGTCTCAACCAAGGAAAGAGAGGGCTGGATCAAAGCTGGGTGCGAGAGAGGAGAAGTGGATGTGTGGGTATCCAACGATGGGAGAGCTGTGTTGCCGGAAGAATTGTTAAGTCCGATGGCTAGATTGATACATGGACAGGCACACCTGGGTAGAGACGCAATGATGAGGGTGTTCAGACAGACGTGGTATAACCCACGGTTCCGAGCAATGGCTGAGACGGTATGTCAGAGGTGTGTTACATGTCAACAGATGAATGCTGGAAAGAAAACTGTAGTTACACTGAGTCATATTGGAAGGTCAGGAGGGCCCTTCAATAGACTACAGCTGGATTTCGTGGAGATGCCTAGGTGCAATGGCTTGAGATACATTCTAGTGATAGTATGTATATTCTCACGGTGGGTGGAGGCTTACCCCACACGCAGGTGTGACACTCTGACAGTGGCTAAATTATTGTTGAGGGAGCTTATCCCTAGATTCGGGATCCCGACCTCTTTGGAATCAGATAGAGGTGGGCACTTCCATAGCGAAATCATGAAGTTACTTTGTGCAGCATTGAACATTGACCAGAGACTCCACTGTAGCTACAGACCAGAGGCTTCTGGGATGGTGGAACAAGTTAATGGAACTTTGAAAGCCCGGATGGCAAAAATGTGTTCTTCAACATCCCTGAAATGGCCCGACGCCTTGCCACTGGTGCTCATGAGCATGCGAAGTGTCCCAGACAGAAGGACCGGGTTGTCCCCCCATGAAATAATAATGGGGAGGGCAATGAGACTGCCAGCAGTACCAGCTACAGCCTTGATAAGCATCACTGATGATTTGATTCTCGATTATTGTAAAGGACTCTCTGATGTGGTCCGTTCTGTATCCCAGCAGGTGCAAGCAGCTGTGGTTCCAGCCTCGAGTGATCTGTGCCACGACTTGTGTCCCGGTGACTGGGTGCTCGTCCGGAAGCACGTGAGGAAGAGTTGTTTGGATGCCCGTTGGCGTGGCCCGTATCAGGTGATACTTATCACGAACACAGCAGTAAAGTGTGGAGGATTGCCGAACTGGGTGCATGCTTCCCATACCCGCAGAGTTCCAGCACCCTTGGAAGAAACAGCTCCTCTCGCAAATGAAAATCCAGCTGATGTGGCAGGGCCACATGAGAGGACAAGTCAAGCTGTAAGGGTCGCTGACACAGCTGGTGGTGCACTAGAGCAAGCTGAAGGGGGTTCCCACAGTTCAGGCACCGAAGAAAGAGAAGGTGCAGTGGGCGGAGAAGAGTCAAATGCAGCAGAAAGAGGAAATAGTGCACTGGGTATAGAAGGGGAAGGCAGACGAAAGAACAGAAGTGCTGAAGGTTGGCCTGAAAGACAGAGGCGACTGAACCTGAGGTTAGCACCTGAGAGAGACCTTGCTCCAGTGTCCGAAGTATCTGAAACCGAAGCAAGCGACGAAGACCAAGCACAAGACAGTCGGCGAAGGTCTAAGAGAACAAGAGTGCCTTGTCGCAGATACTCTACCCCTGAGTGGACTTACACTGTGTTTGATGCAGGGGGTGGTGAATACAGGGAGACTGAAGTCAGTGGAAGTGTTCAGTCGGAGCCCGAACCTGGTGGTGAAGGTGGTGCTGCGGATGCCAGGGTTCGAGATAGACGGAACACTGACACTCACGATTCCGAATCCCCCACTTCTGAGTGAAGTCCGAAAATTGCTTTTGCATCGGGTCGAGTTCCCGCCTTTCGGAGCTGAGCCGTTTTCACACGAAGTGCTGCTTTTGCGTCTTGAACTTTTGTATCACGTTCTGGTTGTGCTTAATGAGGATCTCATTATGGATCAGTAATGAACTGTAAATAAAAGTCTAAAAGAAGAAGATAACCTAGGTCCGAGTGGAAGAAGAATAAACTTAGGGACTTTCCACAAGAAGAGGAACGAAAACTAGGGAAGTCTTTTTCTGGACTGTGTAAATAAGTTGTGATCGGAAAGGGAAAGCCCGGAGATTTCATGGTTGCTCGAGCTGGTTAAGCAAGTCATAAATAAAGGACAGAGACTTTTCTGAGTTCTTTGCGATAACCAAGACTTTTTGAGAACTTTCGAAATCATGGAGCCAGGAAATCCCAATCGAAGAGCAAAATGGATTATAGGCATTCTTATAAGTAGTGTGATAATTTCTATAATCATAGTAGTTGTAGTCTCATATACTGGTTCGCATGAGCCAGAAGTAGAGGCAGTGACAGGGACACCCACACCTATCACACCTAGTCAGAAGGGGGTAGACAGGGCAGCTGATAGAGCTATGATTTTAGAAGAAAGTCGTAGATTACATGTAGATTTGTCTAAGGGTGATTTTAAGCTTAATGCGTATGCTAAGTTGTTGTATGAGTATGTTGACGTGATGGATGCGAAAGATTGTTATGTGTGTATGCAGTTGCCTACTTCGGTGGATGAGGGTATTAGGTATCATCATCTTCCACTGACTTATGGTATTTCATGTAGTCTTTTGCTTAGTTTGTTTTATGAGAGAGATCAGTTCGAGTATTTCTTTTCCAACTTCGACGCAGTGCTTCCTGAAGTCCCAGCTTACAAGCATTTGAATAAGTATGATTATTACAAAACCGAGGACAGACTGAGGAAGTACTTCATACCGAGTTTGGAATTGGATACAGCATTCGCACACAGACACAATCTGACTTGCTTGATGTCGGATGTAGAGAGAAAGTTTGTAGATCAGGTTGAAGATAGGTATAGAAAGCTGACTGAATCCCGAGATTTAGGGCATCACAGGACAGATTGGACAGAGGAGGAACGGTTGCATAAGACCAAGGGAAGCTATGGTCCTATAGCGTTGGATAAGGAGCAGAGGGGTAAGTTGTGTATAAGGCGTTATCAGACTTACTACGAAAAGGTTCCAGTGGGACAGAGTACTTGTGATCACGTTTTCACCATGGCAGATGAGGCAAAAGATTTTCTCCAAGGTCCTGTACAAGTGATACCTACGGTGTATTACGTATGTGGAAAGAATGCTTATGTGAGGTTGCCTGCAAATTGGTATGGAACATGTTATTTGTCAATAATATTTCCAAAGATTTACCATACAGAAGACTTAAATCTTCTGGAGGGTGGAGAGCATTCAAGAACGAGAAGAGCTGCAAGTGCAGGAATCGTTGTGGGGGATATCTTTGGAGCTATGATACCTAGTCTAGGAGTAGTCTTGAATGATGTGAAGATCCGGAGGTTAGCGACGGTGGTGGATGAATTTTCGATGAACACAGCAAAATCGTTGGTGTTGGTGGAAGGAGAGATGTTGTCGATAAGGGGAATGGTTTTGCAGAATCGCCTTGCTTTGGATGTCCTATTGGCAAAAGAGGGCGGAGTCTGTAAAATGCTGAAGGTTCAGGAGTGCTGCACTTATATACCAGACCGTAGCAAGGATCTGGAGAAATATATAAGTAACATCACTATGATCCACACAAAGATAGCGGATTTGACCGAAGAAGGGGCCTGGGAAAAGGTCGGAAAGGGTTTTGGTCAAGTGGGAGGTTGGTTTGCAAACCTAGGAAAGGGATTCCTTGGGTACTTCCTGAGACCACTCCTTATCTTGGTGGTTTGTGTGGCTGGCTTGTGGATTATGATCAAGGCCTACAAGTGGTATCGAGCAGGCAGAGTCAAGAGAGCTTTGAGGGAAAATGACATGAGATTGGCAAGATTGCAGGACAATCAGTACCAAAGGCTCAAGAGCATGGAGAACTTCAGATCAGGGAAGATGGGAACAAGTTCTGTTTAGGTCGGTTCCTTCTCCGAGGGAGTAGAATGGGATGTGATGACAAGAGTCATCAAAGGGGGAACTGATAGAGCGAAATGTTCTTGTGAATTGTAGGGGTGCATCATAATCACTGATAGGCCGCACCCACATGTATTCAGACATATATTCGTTTATATTCATTGTATACTCATGTATGTTTAGCAAAGAATGAATAGTTCACTGAGACGAAGTGAACTCAGCAGTATAATGGTGTTAGGATAATGATGTAATGTAATGCTTTTTGAATTGTGTGAATATAATGCATAGAGGAATTAGTTCGTGTATGTAATGTAATTGCAGTAGTTTAAACGTGCACCATATTAAAGTTGCACATGTAATTCATTGTTTGCATAATGAATCGTAATGAATATGCTTATAGGGAAAAGTAAGATGTGTGTTTAAAAGTTATATGTAAGGGCCTGACTACATATATGCTTAAGGAAGGCCTGGTATATTCTTATGTTAGCTTATAATGTAGGCCGAAAAGGGTTTCTCTTGGAAAGGCTCTCTGGGCACAAACGGTAGATTTAATTAGCACAGTAGAAGGTTTCTGTTGAACGTATCTTTTGTTGCAGGTGCAAGGACACATGTCTCGTTAGTAAAGACTAACTCTTTGTTTTCAAAAGTTAGAAAGATGGGAGGCATGGTACGGGGAGTGCAATGGAATTTAGGGATGATACTTTCAGCGGAGAAGGCGCCTGGGACTCAAGGTCAACGAAACCGTCCAGGATGAAGTCACCGTTTCAATGGAAAAGCACAAGAAAGAAGACCTGGCCAAGAGGGCGTAAACAAGGCGTGTACCTTTGTAATATGGTTTTGTATTAGGGATAGTGCCCTGAGGGAGGAGGCCAGAGAAGCGGTAGGGGAGACCTGAGAGAAGGACAGAGCTGAGCTTAGGTATATGGTGATTGCACTTCTTAGGAAGCCTTCACAGCTGACACCTTTTATTCTTTCTTGCCTGGGAAAATCGTTATGCAGGGATGTCACTTAGCGTTAGTGTAGGGACAGCAATTGATTTTAAGCTTGTTTAGGTCCATGAAGAGCAACTTAGAAATAGGAGCAATCATAGTTTGGTTGGTCCTCCTAGAACTTTCTATTCTTCTTATCCTGAGTCGGATGAGATTCCTGCGTAGAGTATATTTTGTATTAGTGCCCATTTATTTCTTTAACCTCGTGTTGAGGTGCTTGCACGTTCAGTTATTTTTGGCGATAATAAATTCTCAAACTTGAATTCGGAGTCAGTGGTCCTTTCAGACAAAATGAATGCTGTTATATAACCAGATGAGATTCTCTCCTTTACACTATTCAACAGGTAAAAAGATCTTGGCGACCAGAAGGTTCTTATAGATAATTAGATAAGAATCGGCGTTATCAGTTGCCAGTAATAATCACATAGTGAACAGCTGCATTTACATCAGTGTTGTAAATCCTGTTTACCGGCCTCAAAAGGCTGCGAGAGGGCTGAAATATCAGTAAAAAGGCGCCACGAGAATCAAAGAAATGTGCCACCCTTTCATTATTACCACACAGCTACTACAGCTGCTCATTGAAGTCAAGCACCAGGAAATCAAAGCAGGTGGGCAGATTGAGAAAATTACAGAGATTTGCAGGCATGGGCTGAAATGGAGTAGGACGCAGTCACTGTTCCTTTCTGAGAAATGGAGGGCATGGAAACTGAAGGCCGTATTGTATGCTAAACTACAATAAGACTGGCTTTAGTGAAAAGCTCTCCCATTCTGCCCTGTATTGAGGGTACACTGCAGGGCTGAACCGCTGGGTCTTAATTGGAAGTACGGCTTTCTTGAAAAATAATCTAGCCTTGCTTTAGGAAATAATGCTCACTGATATGTGAGTGAATAGATGATAAAAGCAACTTTTTAGATTTTACCGATGTTGCCATGTGTATTTGTTTGTGCACTTGAACATTTCTAACAAATGACAAATGTTGCAGAACACACAACAGGATAGGAAGGCAACACACCCAGCAACTACAGTGGAAAAGTGATGTGCTCAGACATTGTAGGGTGGTGGCTTGTGGATCTTACTGTCTGGATGAGGGAGCTTGTCCGAGTAGGTTAGATGTTTAAGATAGGTATTGATTCACGGATGAAGACATAAGACATTCTGATGAAACTGTACTAGAAGTGTGATTGAATACAAATACATGGAGGGGCACCTGGGTCTTTGGGTGGGTCGGATGGAGAAGAATCAGGGTGGAAAATGACTTGAAAAACCAGGTCAGGATTTCAAAGAGGTCTTTACTTTGTAATGCAAGCAAGACTTTCTGGTGCTTCATGATACATATGGGGATGAATCTTTGTAAGGTTGAAAAGTGTGAGAGTGGCAAACTTAAGGGCTTCTTTGTTCAGGAGCTGAAAAGTGTGAGAGGGAAAGTTGAAAGGGTGTTTTACGCCAAATGACTGAAAGAGAGTGATCTTGTATATAGCGTTGGTGCTGACACTTCATGGTGAGAAATATAATAGTGTTGAGGAAATTTACCAGGTAAGGGTGCTGTGGCCAGAATCTTTCAAAAAGCGTAGGGTTATGAATCTCTGCCTCTCATCTTTTCTGTAGAAAGAGCCTCAAACATTTATTTTACTATTTAGCACTCAGTGTGGGAGGGTCAGAGTAGTGGCAGCACAATGGGGAATACTTACTACTAAAGGGGGGGGTGTTAAGAGAGGATTCAGGAGGAGCCAAGGGAGAGCCAGAGAGGGTGTTTAGTGATGAAGGTGTGCCCACCCACACCCATTCCTATTCACAACCTGCACGTCTAAAGTTACTACAGCCAAAGAGGACCAAAGAAACGTATTCCAGCTCAGAGCAGGAGTAGGTCTGGCACCACACATGGCCAACCACTGGTACTGTAACACCTTACCATAGAAAATACTACAGGTAGGGACTTAAAATAATGCCCAACAAATTACATTGAATTAAATTATTTAAATTAGTTCCAAAAACTATTAGTTACTGTTAATCTTAGAAACCTTATAAAAGAAATAAAGCATATGTTTTATTGTATTTTACATTATTTTAACACCCTTTTTAAATTTAAAAATGAATGTAACATGGGTTTTTATTGAAATACTGAAATGTAAATAAATTGCTTTTATTTAATACTACACATCACATTTAATAATTATTAAAACTTGATGTGTTTTTATTTAAACTTCAGAAAAATTCTTTAAATTTAATTTAATATATATTCAAATAATGGAATTTTATATTTCATTTAGTTGTTAATGATGTAACTTTTATATTTTATTCTACATTTAAAGTAAATATATAATGTTCAATTACATTAATGTTTAACAAAAAGATATTTTTCATTAACTTTTTCAAGTTTAATAAACTTTTTCACTTTTCCCTCTCCTTTACCGTATGGAGTTCTCTGCCACCAAGGTGGAGATCTGTGGTAAAATACAGGAAAACAAAATGATTGTACTATGGAATATTGACCATAGGAATATTATGTAATAAAAAAATATATATATATTATATATATATATGTATGTATATATATATATTATATATATATATATATATATATATATATATATATATATATATAGGTTTAGAAAATCTCCACTTACTTACCTTTTAATATTTTGCATCAATATTGTGGCAAGGATATTTTGACCGATAGAAATTCTCATCTTGATATTTCTGGAGCACATCAACAGAACAAAAATAAAAAATGATTCAGAACTTTATATTAAATTTGAATTAAACATTTAATTATTTTGATTACCTCAAATTAAATTTAAATTATTTTTCAGAACTTTAAATGAAAAAACATCTTACCTAAATTAAAAATAATTTCTATATCTCACTTTAAATAATTGTTAATGCATAATAAACATGTTATTTTTTCACATCAGTTGTAAATTAATTTTTTAATTTAAACTTCCGAAAAATAATAATTACATAAAATATTTTGATCAGTTTTTTTGAGCCAAAATATACTTTTTATTTTTCCCCATACTTTACCAAAGGAAGACTTCACAGTTGAGAGGAAGCTCATTATGTCAAAGTAAAGGGAAAATTAAAACAGTTCATTAAACCTTATTATAAATTAGTATGAATGTTTTTATGTAAAGATTTAATGTAAATTATATTTATATATGTATTTTAAATGTGGAACAAAGCATGACAATGAAGTGGAAGTAGTAACTTAGGGCCTGATTACGATGCCGGTCGGACTCTCATCTGACCGGCACTGTGGCGGACGCAGGACTGCCTGAGTAGAAGTCGGCAGTCCCGTTGCCCGCATTTCGATGCAACCGCCTTCAAGATGATCACAATGTGTATATTTTGCTTGAGGCGTGTGCTGCGAGCTGCAATACAAAATGTACACATCTGAAAGATTCCTGCACTATGTGACAGGTACATGGTGCAGGGATGTTTAGTGGGCACCATAGGTGCCTCCAGGCCACATAGCGGAGGAACAGGGGCCCTGCTAGAGGCCCCAAAGTCACTTTCTGCCTGCCTTTTCATGGTGGGTGAACCGCCATGAAAGGGCAGGCGGAAAGGGACATCCTAATCCCTACGGTGGTAGCTGAGCAGGCACCGCCCTCTTTGCAGGGAATAAGAGTCCGACCACCGCCCTGGTGGGATCCTTGATCCTGTCGGACACAGCGGACTTTCCCCCGACAGCCTAGCTCCAACCACCTGTATCCTAATGCGACGGTCAGACCAACGGGCTGGATGGTGGTGGGATTGCCACCATCAGGCCGTTGGTGGCGGTCCCACCACCATCGTAATCAGGCCTGTAACTTTGAAAAAAATCTGAAAGTAGTTTATAGATTTTCAAATAAAGAAACACAATTTTACTGAAGGTTAAATTAAAAAACAAATTCCAATCTAAAATAAAACAAGTTATTAATTTCCTTTTGTATTATTAATGATTAAAAGTGATGTAAAGAATTCATGAAAAGTAATTTTATTATATTTGAAAGAAATTAATGTTACATCATATTTTTAAATTAAAACAGGTTAGGAAAATATTTTAAAATAAAACATTTTCTATGTCAAACTATTCTAAATAATTTGATTTAATTTATCAATATTTCCTATAGGACTTCAGTTTAAGTCCCCACCGCAATTGTTACTTTACACTTATGAATTTATCTCCACACCGTGTTTCAGGGGTTGGATAAATGTAAGTATGCACTTTTGAGTAACTCTACACTCATTGGTAGTGAATAGCATGAAGTAGTAAAGTGACTCAAAAGTGTAAAATTAAACTTACACTTGTAGTTTTACTGACGTATAAGGTTACCTTTGTGAACAAGCTCCAAATGAAGTACTTGCAGGTGGTGTTCAATTAAGCCTGAATTTCTTTCTCCAAACATACTGAAATAGGCACAAATCGGCATCCCCTTGCAAATGCGCTCCCTGCTCCTATATTGCGCAAAACTGGTAAAGAAGACAACATTTTGAAATAGTGAGGCATATTTACAAGAATTGCATCTAAGCAGTTTTTAAGCTGCTTAACGGCATTTTTTTTACAGCTGACTATCGCTGAAATCCATCGCCATGTTAGCGACGTATTTACAATACGTCGTTACGTGGAGTTAGAATCAGCTAGCGGTGGCGAAAATTGCAGTTAACTCTAGCGTCATGGCTATAGAAATCTTGACACTAGAGTGAAAATAGTGACGGTCAGCCAACTAGCGGCAAAAAAATTCACGTTAGTCAGCGCAACATCACTTTTCAGCCTCTAGAGGCGAAAGAGCCCACAAATACACCTCTAAGGAGTTTAAAGAAAATAAAAACACCGGAATGGAGAATGGAGCAGCCAGGACCAAGTTCAGCACAGGTCAACAACCCCCCAAACACCCCAACAGCCAGGATGACCAGCCAGAGTCCCAGGGGAAGAGGAAATGCAGAATCAGGGCCTCATTAATGAAAAGTGGCACATCGCTAGGGAAAAATAGCAATGCAACACTTTTCATTGCGCCATCCTTGCAACACCATGGCGGCCGATGCCTGGAAGCGCAGACAGTCTCCGGGGCTGGAGGCCTCGCTGGGCCTGCGTCTGAGAACCAGAGTGGGAGGCACCGTTGCTATGGAGTTACTGCGGCCTGACGGTGGAAGCGGGCCATGTCAGGCCCAAGCCTGTGGCCCGCGGCTGTAGACATTGAGACAACGGCAATCATCCTTAACTGGTGGCGAAGTCAGGCAGGCCTCATGGAGACACATTGCTGACCTGTGTTAGAAGACCCCCGGGTGCCCCTTGGAGCTGTGATCAGTAGAGGCTCTCCTGCGCACCAATGTGTTGAAGTCTGCATTGCATAACACGCACTACCACTATGCCGTGGTGCACGAAGGAGATTGCCGATGGTGGGCCGCGCCTCTCTGCATCACAGGCCGGAGGAGGTGGCGTTGCCTGGACACTGTGGAGGGTGAGGCCCATGAGCTGCGCCGAATTTGTGTGGCGCGAGCGCCGTGACTTGGTGCCTAAGAGGGCCCTGTTGCATCACCTGCATCGAGAGGTTCCCCAACGGACTCGGAGACGACTGCTGTACCCAGGCTTGTGAAATCTGGCCTGGTGTGGATCCTACTGGCTGAGCCACAGATTCAGAGAGAGTGTGGAGGGTTGAGCCCTGGTGTCGATATCCAGGTGAGGAGAATGTGGGAGGGGGAGTGGAGGATGCCCAGGGGTCGTTTCGGGCCCAGGCCTAGCGCCTGTGGGTGGTGCAGATCGTGCCATGAGCAATCCCTGCACTGCAGCAGACAGACATCACCATGGACACCGCACAAGACTGGTGGGGGACTCCACTAACTGGCTCAAGTCGCTGATATCAGCCATTTGTGGCAGTGGGTGCCAGGGCCACAGGGATCGGTTCGGCATTAGGCCCTTGGGCGCATAGCTTGATCTGCCGTTACTCACTGGGGCACTGGGGAACACGGAATCTAGTCACCACTGTTAGATCGGAGGAGGCGACTGAGTTGTGCTGCCTTTCCTCGTACCCTGTTGGTGCGCTTTTGGGTGTACGGGGGACTATTCCTTAGTGGTCTTGCTCCTTCCACAGCACAGTGCCATCTGGTAGCTGCCGGTTCCTCTGACCCGGAGGTCAGGAGTTCGAGGCCCTCCTCCACCTGCAGGCTCCTGCCTGCACCTCATCCCTGGTGGTCCAGTGGTAGAGTTTTACTGCTCTGCTGCTTGACTGCCCTCCTGTTACTCTTTTCTGCTGTTTCTGTCCCTCTTTCTGCTCTTCTCCGTTGCTTTTCTGCCTCTGCCTTTGGCTTTGTATTTTTTTTATTTGCTTTGTTTGGCTTTGTTTTTTCTGTGTTTGTTTCAGTTCTTTTTTCCCTGTCCTCTCCCTTGTTGCTGCTGCGATCCTCCATGCCCGCCCCCCCTCCAGTGTCCTTTCCTGCTCCTGCATTTCCTGCCTCCTAGCTGTCCAGCACCCCAGCACTACTTAATGGCAGCTGCTGTGAGGCCGGGCACAGGGGACGCGCCGCTGGCACGACAAAGGCAAGCCAAAGGCAAGCCCATCTGGGTCAATTTGAGCATCGACTGCACCCGGCACCCAGGACCCTGCCTCTCAGACACTCCACCACTACAACACCAGCACCCTCCTCGCCCTCAACCCTGGACACCACGCCGCCTGCCATTTAGCATCACTGAAGAATACCCTTGGACCCTTCGCCTGCCAAAACTGCAACCGCACCTTCTGCCATTCCAACACACCAGATCCTCTCACTGCCCAGCCGACCAACAGTGCACCCGACCGGCTCAACAGTATACTCCTCAGTGTGCGGTCCCTCCACAGACATGCCACAGAAATCTGAGACCTCCTCGATGCCACCTCTCTAGATATCGCCTTCTTCACGGAAACCTGGACCAACCTCTGCTCTGGAACGGACATCTCCATCACGACGGCTACAAAATCACCCGCAAGGACAACCCCGACCGCCCAGGAAGAGGCATTGCTATTGTTCCCAAAAGCAAACTCCCACTGACCACGCACTCTAATGACCCAACGGCAACCATGGAACACCTCCACTACCAGATCTGGAACAACCCCAACACCACCCTCCGTGGCACCCTCGTCAACAAGCCCCCAGCCCCTGACACCCCTTCACGGATGCCATTGTAGACCTCATCACACCTCAGGCTCTCACATCCACTGACTAAATCCATCTCAGAGACCTCAAATTCCACCTGGACAACCCCAGGGACCAGAACCCCACCTTCCCCCCCGGAGTACCTCACCAATATTGGACTCAAGTAGCTAGTCACTGCACCGACCCACATAGCCGAACACACGCTCGACCCCGTCTTCTCTGCCAGCGGAAACTTCAACTACAGCCATACCACCGAACTCTCCTGGACTGACCATCATTGCGTACATCTCACCATCACCACGCCCACTCGTACACCACCACCATCATCGCTAAGGGTGTGCGGAAAACTCCGCTCTGCTGGCGGAGTTTGCAGAGTTTTGCTACTCCGCATTCCAAGCGGAATGTGAAGATTGGAAAAAACTCTGTCAACCAATGCGAAGAAGAGTTTTCCAAACACTCTTAATGATAAGTTCATTGTTTCATAAACCAGGAAAGCATGCATCATAAGTTTATGGAGTAAATGCCTCATGTGCATTGCTCTCTGTATTTGAAGAGCTAATTTACTATTTCTGGTCCTCTATGGTAGTGACGCAGCTTAGCTGTCCTATGGGAATGCTGCTGTGGCTACACTTCCGTCTGGCTCAGTGATAAAGGAACCAATTGGGGCTGCACTTCCGTTTCGTTTGGCGTGGTGATAAAGGATCCTGTTGGGGTTAGAACTGACCCCTATGTAAGCAGACCAGCGGCGGAGAGGAGTGCAGACATCTAACATAGGTAAGAAAGAACTCAGGAGTGGTATACGCCGCTGAAGGTCGTAGACGACAACTGGGGCTGAGAGATGTCTAGTTCGGTGGCTCTTAAGTGTTTACTTTACTTAGTGGAGGTTTTTGTGCTGGTGTACAATTATCCAACAATATTAGACCTGCCATAAAACCCCAAAGGGGAGCACATCCACTGCATTCATCATTTCACCTGCAAATGGGAGGAATTTCTATTATCAGCCAACAGGTCTAGTTTCCCCAGCCCTGCTGGCCTTTCATATGAGAATGTCACTGGGAGGGACGAAAGGCAGATGGATGGAGAGAAGAGGTCGCTGGGAGAGGGAACAGAAAGGCAGGTGCTCTGCTTAGTCTGGGTGCACAATTGTACATTAAGGGGATTCGGGGGTACAGTGGGTCAGTCTGGGACAGAGTCATTCACATGGCAGCAGACTGGGGTGACTGATGTAGATTGGGAGAAAACAGGTAGACCGAATGTACACTTGGGCAGACTGATGCAGTGTGGGCTAAGGTTGTGCAGACTACAGCAGTTAGAGCCAGACTGATAAGGATTGGGGCAGAAGAACAGAGCAAACTCGTGTATCCTGGGGAAAACTGGGAAATACGGATGCAGTGTGGGATAGAGTTCGACAGACCAGGGCTGTCCAAGACAAAGTGATGCAAACCAAGGTAACTCGAGCAGCCCTTTCAAAGGCAGCTGGCTATCAGGAAATAACTTCATTTCTTTACACCCTTTGCCACATCTGGCTAAACAGAGCTAGTGCCAAATTTGAGCCGTTAGTTGCCGGTGGGGGCCATTCATTAATAATAAGTGGATTGAAGCAGCCACCGCGAGTGGAGACAAAGGTTGTGAACTCCTGCTACTCCGGAAGTGCGTATGGTTAGTGCTAATATTTACTTCTGTGTTCTGAAGGCTTCGTTTGCAGGCACAGCAATTAGCAGTAAATTAAATTGCTATTCAGCAATAATTATATATTGAAACTACGTTTATGCTTTAAATGCTGTATTAAATTAAATGGGGAAATCAAATGTATGAAACAGCTACTGCATTTTGAATAATATGTTTGCTTAAAGGAGTTTAACACAGTGTCTAAATTTGGAAGGGCTGGTGGAAAGGTGCCTGAATTGTATCCAGGAGTGCAGTGCTTCTCAGATGTTTCTACCACTGCTTGCTGAGGTGTTCACTGTTATCTCGAGGTGTTACTGTTTACTCCGCCAGCTTGCGGAACTCCGTGGTATCTCACGGAGTTTTTTGGTAACTCTGTGGAATTCCACAGAGTAAAACTCTGCAAGCTCTGCCCAGGCTTACTCATCGCACCCCCATCGCAGCTGGATCAAGGCTCCTGAAGAACTTCATGGCCCATGGACGCTAACACCGCAGCACGCAAACTCCACCGATGGATCTCCAACTGCGCCGACACCCTGGCACCCCTCAAGAAAAGACCAGGCAAACAACACTCCAAGAAGGCCAGCTGGTTCACTCCCACCCTCCACGAGTCAAGACGCACCTGCAGACGTCTCGAGAAGAGATAGAGGCACAACAAAACGTCGAGGGCGACGATGCGCTATTTCACTCAGAGACAGGATCCCAACACTTCCCCTGAATGCTCCCCCAGCGGCAATGGCTCCACTGCGACGTGGCCATCTGGTGTGGAGTCTGGCGGATGACCAAATTTAAGGTTGACTGGTTGTGCGTCTCTCATTCTTCCATGGTTCCAGACGGCTCTGGAGAGTATCTGGCTTTCTGCGGTTCCCGGTCTCCAGCATCCTGTTGCTAACGTTCCTGTTTACCGAGGTCAACACTTAGAGGGGATCAGGTCCAGTCGTCACCCAAAAGGAACGGAGCAGTTGTTCAGGTGTGTGACGCATGACAGGGGTGGTGGTGGTGGTCTCCTTGGTGCTCCTAGTTGCAATGGCAAGAGGTCCATGGTGTCGTTGACTTTGCCAAGGATGAATTGTAGAAGTTCTTCTATTGTCCAAGGGCCTCATTTATGAAGCCCTAGCAGCACTTTTGCACCGCTGGAATGTCACTTTTTAAAATTTCTGGTGGTGCAATGTGCCACAGCATGTTTACAAGGCCACGTAAAGCCACTTCATTGCCTTGTATATATGTGCCCCTTTCACGCATGAAACAACGTGAATGGGGCGTTCCAAGGGTGTTGCTGTGGGCGTTCTGAACGCAAAACCCATATAGTCCGAAGCATTCCCTGATGTACGAGCAACCAGAAACTTGGGAAAGTATCAGAATCTAACACCACCGCAAGGGTGGCATTTGGAAGGTGCGGCGAGGATGAATGTTTTCCTTTCTCCTTTTTTTTCATTTTTCTATGTGTGTAGCATTCTGCAGCACACATAGAAAGAGGAAATCACCTTGATTGATTGATTTTGTGCAGGAAGATGTACCTTCCTGTACAACATAAATCAGCTCTGCTACGCAGGCTCCCTTGTACCATGGTGCAAGGGTGCCTGCTTTGGCGCATGGTAGCCATTGTGCGCCATCATAAGGGAAAAAGACAGGAATGCGCACTATCTTATTGATAGGGCACATTCCTGCCCTTTGTTTGGTCGCAGGGCAGTGCAGCAAGATTCCTTGCAGTGCTGTCCAGCAGCAAAACCTCTTAAATGAGGCCCCAAGTGTGTTTGCACCATTTTTAAGACCAGGTATTTTCTGATGTTAATAATATGCCTCTAATTGAACTTAGCTGCAATTTTTTTTCTTTAGCGACATAGAAGGAAATCCTTGTAAATATCGCTTGTGTTTTGTGGGAGTTTTTACGCGGGAACGCCGACCTTGCATCTCATTTTCGGCAAATCATGCTAACAGAAGTGTTGCTAGGAAAAATTCATGTTAACGCTAGACAAATGCCGCTAACTGGAGTTAGCAGCATTTTGTAAATATGGCGATTAAAAAAAAGCCGCCGTAACGTCAAAAAATTGCAGCTATGGTGGTGTTAAGTCCTTGTAAATATTCCCCAATGTTTGTAACTCTGAACGCAAACACCACCCACATTTACACCAGCGTTTTCTAGGTCTAGATTTGAGTGGAGGTTGCATGATGCATTGCTGGGCCACTCCAGAGACCTGCTGGAGTGTGGGGTTGCCAAGTGACCCAGGAATCCCTTGCACAGGGGAACAGAGACCATGTAGTACCCCTCATTATGTCCAGCTAAGGCATTTCCAAGGAGAAAAGATTGGAAGGCTGGGAAAGTGGCCCTCTCGTAACTTTTGCGTACCAGGGCGAGCACTTTGACTAAACAGACCAATATTCTCATACCCCCGTGATGACTCCTTGTGCTCTGCACACTTACTTTGCCAACTAGTCAGCTAACTGCATGATGGCTCGATAAGATTCCTTGCTGGCAGAATGCTCACTCCCTGCTAACAAAAAATGCACTTGATGAAGCAGGGTTTCGCAAAAAGAAACCTGCTCGAATTAACTCCCCCATAATACTTACTAACAGTGTGCAGTGAAAACTAACACGCAAATCACATGAGCTACATGGGAAACCGCTTTGCGCATGCGTGCACTAATGTGAACTGATGCATGAAAGAACTAGGCCGCATTTTACATTGCGTTTCAAAAGAAACTAAATTAATGCACGTTTAGGCCGCATTTCGCATCTTGCATCTTGCTTTAAAACGATAAAAAATAATGCCGCTTTGCATGAAGCTTATGCTAAGAATATATTTAACAGGGAATAGTGTAAAGGTGGGTGGTAAACAGTGAAAGGTGCATTTCCATGTAATTAATGAATGTATGTGTTTATTTTGTCATAGTGAGCCGAATGGGCCTGTATTTTCTTAAATTGACCGGATAGATGAGGGGCTGAAAAATGAGCAAAAATGACCTGACAAGACAGACAGAAGTGCTGAGTGCTGCGGATGATGAATAAAAGTTCAAGGTTGATCAGCTCAGAGAACATTGTTTGCCTGCCAAAAGATGAGGCTGACTGTGGGACTCAAGACTTCTTCCACAGACGTGGCTGAGAAATTTGTGTGAAAATAATTAAATGTAGCAAGAATAAAATTGAATGGACTGGTCAACAAATATGTAATGGGAAAGGATGTAGAACAATGAGCATGAAGAATTTTGAATGAAATCACGGTGGTGTGATACACCACCTCCCCAAGCATCCAATGAGCAGTCGAATTCTGTGTAATGTTTCAATTAATGTGGGTTGGACATGTAGGTTTTAGGGTATAACTGGGGTGCTTTTGGGGATGTGGTTTGAGCAGCAGCGGTAGGAGATTGAGAGGGGAAATGCGTTGCAGTCTGTCGGTTTGCAGAGAGGCCTAGCTGTTCCTGTCCTTGTCCTGTCCTGTTCCTGAAATCTTTGTTTCCTGACTCTATTTCAGGAGACCACCACTACTCCCTTGGCCAGGGGGTGGTATTTCATTGACCTTTGGGTTTGTATTATCTTCTGACTCGTTATTTGCATAGTTATTTTGCAAATATAATTTAGTCTCTGAAACTTGTGTCTCTTCATCTATCCACTCCTTCATATGCATATCGTACATGGATGATGAGTATGACACTGTTTGCAATTTGTTAATTGATTTTTCTCTCCTTTTGTAGGATTCATTGTTTGCATTGCAACCCGTATGCGATGAGCATTTATCAATTACATTTATCTGAGATAAACTTTATTAATTTTACCGAGAGTCTGTGATTATTTAGCTAGTTAGATAGTTAGTTAAGTTCTATTATTACCATCAACTACTCAACTAATTGGTCCGTCGACCGAGAGGAAAGAGAGTTTATATGTAGGTCTAGTTATGTATTTAGAAATGGTAAACGTTAATCTGTGAAGGAAATAATTTTTCACGACATTTAAGCTTGACCTCCAGCGCAACAGGGATTTATGAGTTGGGTGAATGTGTATGGGCCACTTGTATGAAATATTGATGAGTATCGATCCCTGATAAAGTGTAGCGCTGGATCACACTCCTTGGTGAGACCTGTAACTTCGACAGAGAGGGAAGTCGAATCTGTAGTAACTTGTCTTTTCCTTGCTTTTTCCCTGCTCAAGCAAATTGTAGTTGGCTGGGGGCGCTTCTGCTCTTCGTGAAACCTGCTTCAAATTGGTGCTTGTGCCGGACACAAGACATTCACATCAAAAGACGATCCGTGAGATTCCTGTGTTTGCTCTACGAATCATGCAACTGATCCATGTACATGCTAAGAAAAGTCACTAATATGAAATAAAATTGCTTCTTCTCCACGTTCCTTGACTCTACTGATCTTAGGGGAACATATTGGTAAGGTTAACAATGTTCATGGTAAAGTTTTCCCAGACAAACTCTTATGTTACAATCCTGGGTAACCAATTTTCACAGGGCAAAAGAAAAGCATGACAATTGCACCCTTTATATGTCTGACAGTTCTAATAAACTTCAAATAAAAAAAAGCTTTGGCAAAGCCAATAGTTCTTCCCTAATGCGTTTTTTTGGCTATTACATTAGTCTTTTCTTGCCTTTTAATAATTTTGAAAACGTACAAGAAAAACTCAAACTGCTGAAAATTAAACAAACACCTATCTTCAATCATCATTCAATATTTTCAATCTTCATAAACATCTTGGGTTATTTTTCGAATTGCTCACAGGAAACTCTGAACCAAATTTAAAAAGCCTACTGCACATGGTCTGGCTTAAAAATAACACAGAATACGGCTAGTTGCAGTTGTGTAAAGGCTGTCTCAGGAAGTATTAGAATTTAAAGGAAAATGCTGGCCTTTACTAGGAACTTGAACAAATGATCCAGTCATTTGCTGTCTGCAGCAGCACAGGGAGCAGGTTTCTCGGCCTCAGGTAAGAAGAAGGATCTTCCAGTCACTCTTCTGTCACAAACCAAGACTGAGTATAGCAGCCTACCCCTCCCCCAGTGCCATTATGTGCTATGGCATGGGCTTTGTGCAACATGTTGAAAGCAGGAGATATAAAAAAAATAGAGTCTGCTCTTCAGTGAAACCTGGCAATAAAAATATCTATAGCTATGCTTTTATGGATGAGCTGAGAGGGGTATGGAATGACACAAAGGGTGCAGGTGACTAGGTATTCGAGCAGAAAGCAGCACATGGGGCAAAGAAACACATGCACTCCAGTGGGGTGCTCAAAGAAAAAGAAAAAAGTAGTTCCCTGATGTTATATGTAGAATGATACAAGGCAACCAATCAAAAGGAGGGTAAAGAAACTATGCTCCTCTAGAGGGGCAGCCACAAGAAGAAGAAGGAAAGTCATCAAATAAGAACCAATCAAATGAGATGGAGTAGAAATTCAACAAATGATGGTAAATAACCTCACTCAAATCCTACTTTAAGTGTAGGTATTGTACAAAAGGTCTTCAACAAAAGACAGCTAAAAGTTGTCTACAGGTGAGGCTTTAAAATAGTGAATCTTCTTAAGTAATGATGCTATGACTGAAATGGAATAAATGTGAACAGTCAATTAATTGAATACATGTTTTTCCATGATATTCTCTTTGAGTGTATAAATGACAGAGCACATTTGTATGTTTCACAATTGGGTGCAGGTCTACTGTGCAGCTAAATTCCTGATTGCTCTATTGGATTCTAATAATCCATGTGGGACTTCCTTTAATGTTTGAATGTATTGAACATAACTATTCTCGGCATCCAGAACTGTCCTGGAACTAGGTGCCCCAGATGATGAACCTGTGTCATAAAGACAAACCAGACTGACAATCCTGATCCACAAAAATGTACCGGCCCAAGACACCCACTATGTTCTCACAGCGGGCTTGATATACACTCCTAAACTAGCTAAAACTGCTTTGCATGTGTCTATATAGAGATACTGACTTGAAAGAAATATGCTATTAACACTCTCCTCTCCCAATCTGCAGAAAAGGCTTTAAAATAACTCTTTATGAGAGCCCTGCACTATGCATGTACCACTTTACATGGTGCAAAAGTGACGCAGGGCTCTCATAAATGCCCCCCTAATTTCTCATGTCTCCTCATTATGCCAACCTCGGGTAGGCATCCCATTTTGGAGCAAACCCAGGTTTATAGACTTTAGTAAATCTGGGTTTGTGTCAAAATACATGGGTAGATGCACAGGATCACCCATGTACCATGTAACGCCTTAAGACACAAAGTCACACAAAGCCAAACAAATTGGGCTTTGCATGGCTTTGTAAATCCTGAAATACATTTTGCATCGTTTCTGCACCAAAAAAGTGGCTCAGCCACAGTGCTTAATTTGAGGCAATGATTTCCGGTGCTTGGCACCGGCATTTAATTATCAACACCGGTGCTTGTGACAGTCTGCCACAAGGTAGCGCTGTCTGGTTATTTTAGAGATGACCACAAAAACAGGCAATTCTTAACTCGATATACATAAAAAAATTATTACTGCCTGTGCCCACGCCATTCTTTTTTTTTTTTTCCTTCTATTTATACATTTTTATTTTTATTTTCTCAGCAAGTAATACAGATACAATCTCAGCAAGTGTACATAAATACATAAATAGCAGCATATGAATTTAACATGTTAATGAATATAATTAATGTACAAAGATACGAAAAGCAGCACTGATTCATCATACAGTCCAGGTTATAGTCAGACTCTGAGGTTTTAACAGTAAGTACTTATTGGAACGCATCCAACCATGTCATTAAGGCTCCCCATATCTTCCTCCCCTTCTTTTTAGTCTGAATGCCCTTGCGAGTATACAGAGCCATTTCAAAATGATATACATGTAAAAAGCGCCCCTTCCATTGCTGAAAGGTCGGAGGTAAGCTATCTAGCCATGATGAGGATATACACAGTCTAAAAACAATCATTGCAATAAAAAGCATTTCCAACCCAGGTCCCGAGACTGTCTTGTCCACACCTAATAGCATTAGTTGCGGAGACGGAGTGATTTTGCTTTTCAATACCTCCCCCAGAAAGCCCACGATTTCCAATTCTAGCAGTCTTAAACAGGGGCAGGAGTAAAATATATGAACCAGATCCGCCTCCAACGCCTGGCATCTAGGGCACCTTGTCCCCGCCATGCCACCCCATTTCGCAATCTTTGCTGGAGTTACATAAAGATCAAACAACGTCTTATAATGTTGTGACTGCAGATTCGAAGCAAACACCATTGTGCCCCCTAGCTGCAGTGATTCCAAAAAGCCGGAGTCGGCAAGCTCAAATCTTTCCTGCCATTTCCCACACTGTTTCTCCAGATCTTCAGGGACCAATTCCATCAAACAGCCATATATCTGAGAAATGGAAGGGGCGGTCTTCTTTACCATCATTTCCAGCAAAGGGATTTGATCGAAGCCAGCTATTCCCCCAACCTTTTTATTAAAAAAATCCCTGATCTGCAGGTACTTAAAAAAATCTCGTGGCCCAACATTAAATTTCCTGCAAATCACATCGAAGGGTGCCAGCAAATTCCCAGCAAGGAGATCTCCAAGCCTGCCAATCCCGTGACTGCCCCATCTATTAAAACAGCTATCATGAAATATACAGGGCAGTTGTTCATTCTGGATCAGGGGAGTATATCTGCTGTACCTGCCTACCCCAATCTTCTTCCGAACCATCGCCCAGTTCCTATATGCAGCATACAGAGTCTTAAAACGGGTTCGCTTAAAGTAGCTAGGTTCAAAAAACGTCATTAAACATCCATGAGCAGCATTACCAATTAATAACTCATAGATGGATGGTACATAATTACCAGCGCCGTGCTCCATTGCCTGAGTGCTAAACAATACCTTATAACATTGCATAGCAGCAGCAAGGTAGTATAGTCTGAAGTTCGGGAGTGCCCATCCACCCCTCTCTCTGGGTAAACACATAAAGACATTGGCTCTTCTGGTTTTCCCATATGCCCATATAAAACTTGCTACTAATCTATCAATTTTCCTAACCACTCATTGTTGAATTCCAATGGAACAGCTCGAAACACATATAGCAGTTTAGGGAGAAAAACCATCTTAACTAAATTGCATCTTCCCATTATAGATAATCTCAAATTGTCCCACCGTTCAAAATCCTGTTTGGCTTTCTCCAAAATAGGGATCACATTTAAATCAATTATACGCCCCACCTTAGGGGTAATGCATATACCTAAGTAAAAATTATTACTGCCTGTGCCCACGCCATTCTTATAGCTTGGGAGCCTGAAATAGTCAAGTCAAGTCAAGTCAATAAACTTTATTCCGTTTCAGCATATAAAACCATAAAAGGTATCACTACATAAAATTCATAAAAAGGTAACACATATCATCACACAATAGGTTAAAATCCACAACAGTCTATAATAATCCAAAGCCGGAGGTACAAAATTAAATACATATTCCCTTGACCCTAAATTAAAAATGTATATAATTAAGGAATGGGTCCCAAGGCCTTGTCTAATATAAATATATTGTCAGAGTAAAAATAAACCCTGACCATTACTAACGTTTAATCAAGGCAGGCCCTGGCTTTCACCACAGATTTCAGGAAACTAAGAACAAAAAGAATACATTCTTCATGCAACAGTTGTAAATATATAAGAGCTGGGTGTGCCTGCTTAAAATTCATCTTCTTTAAAATGGGAGCAATAAAAGTTTTCCTAGGAGCCTCATAAAATTTACAAAATAAAATAAAGTGTAGCAAATCCTGTGGAGACTCACCATTGCAGCCACAGGGTGCTAACAACTGACCTCTTCTACTCCCCCTTGGGATGGCCAGCAAAAAATGAAACAAAATCCAGGCGAAACCTGGTCAATAAAAAACATTCATAAGTACTAAAAGACCCCAGGGGATATGGCTCGGATGATAGAGTCGTTTTCAACATTAAAAATTTACGGACACTAGGTTTCCTCAATTCCTGGTCTTCCATCTCTAGTTTCCTTAGACTGCTAAAAGACTCCGTTATCAACCCCAAATCCTTTTTTGGTTACCGATTCGGGATTGATGTACAGTTCAGTTCAGCTTTCAAAGCTGCTCTTGATATAACTGAGCCAAGGTATGTGGAGGGCATGGTCCAGGGTCATACACTCTTTCAATATCAGTTGACTCAATGATGATCCTTCGCTCAACCAAGTTCTTCAACCAGAATGTTAGAGGGCGGAGGGTCAATATGTCACTTAGGTAAGGCACCCCCAATTCTTCATGTACCACTATATTACAGCGCTTCAGGAATACATTCTCAGCTACTTGTAGATCATCTAGGGTAGCATGCCCCCATATTTCGCTACCATAAGAGACCGTTGCGACACTCTTAGCCTGATAAATCTTTAAAAGCGCTGCGATCGGTCTCTTGCCTAGTTTCGAAGCGAAGTTAAAAAAAGCTGCATTCACCCGCACCAGGTCTCCCCTCTTTCTTTGCTTTAGTGGTCCCCATTTCATATGCTCGTCCATTATGACCCCTAAATACGAGAAAACATCAGTGCGAGGAACCTGAGCACATCCTACCCTAAATTGAAAGGACTTTTTTGGGCGAGGACCCACCTGCATAACATAGGATTTAGAATCATTTATAGTTAGGTCCCGATCCGACATAAAGGAGGAGAAAGCATCAAGCAGAGTTTGTAGCCCCCTAGCGGTCCTAGATATAAGGACCGCGTCATCCGCATAGAGTAGGACAAGCAGGCCACGTTGACCTACCTGCAGATAGTCTACCCCTGTCATCAATAGGGCTTTATCCAAATCGTCAATGTAAAGGTTAAACAAAAAGGGGGCTAGGATACACCCCTGGTGTACTCCTCTCCTTATGTCGAAGTTACGTGAGACTCTTAAGTCCTGCGAGAATCTAACATGGGCCTTAGTTGCACGGTGCAGGTCTTCTAAAAAATAAACAATATTGCCGCCTACCCCAATATCTAACATGGACTGCCAAAGCTTGGCCCTATTCATGCGATCAAACGCGGAAGACAGATCCATGAAATAGTCAGAATCTTCACATTTGTAGTTGCGTGATGGTTAATACTTGTGTTTTTATTGTTATTGGCAGCATGGCAGGGGCAATGTGTAGTGCAAGCTACAGTGGCCTCCTGACGAGAGCCCCGGTGCTTATGTTTTTTTTTTTACAAATTAAGCACTGCTCACCAATGACGCAAAAGTTAGTAAATCTGTCCGTTGATTCGGAGGAACAAACGTCTCCAATTCGAAGAGTACCGATTTAGTGGGATTGTAGATGAAATCACAATCCTTGAACAACAAAAAAATCTAGGCACTGTAAAGAACGGAAATCGAGAGCATAACAGACTGGGGTTAATAACTGTCAGAGTACACTTCATTACATAGTAAATTACAGAGTGATTCACAAATGTACCAGTAGATGGCGCAAATTGATTAAAAGTTAAATAGAGGGCCTTTTTTAGAATCTGAAACATAGTTATTACATAAATGAATATGGTTTACTTAAGGAAAATTAACATTTAATACATTTCTTTTACGAATTTTCAAGATGCAGCAAAAAAGATGCTGGGGTTTTCATACCTACCTCTGAAACGCGAAGTCTGTAACATAGAACTCGCAAGAATCGCAAGTCAACAGCATTCATGTTGTGTTTCCACGAACAGTTTCGCTAATAGCGTACCCCGCAGTATTCAGTGAACTGAAATCGTGTAAATCTAGGTCAGTTTGTGTAACCTTTAATAATGTTTTCCTGTCTCAAATTAACTGCAGATCCACCACAATAGAAAAGTACACGTGTCTGCCACCGCTGCGTGGCTCAGCATGTACTTTGAGGACAAACAGCTGATGTGTTTGCACTTCACGTCTTACTTTCTGAAATGACATCTGCACTTTTCATCGTTACATTACCCATAGGGGTAAAACATCTATTTATGTGGAATTACCACACTAGGTAATGCATTAACAGAAAACCGTGTCGATCGCTTCCAATTTCCAGTTCACCAGTAATATCTGTGCCACGGTTTATAAATGAGGAACCGAGTCTAAAATGCACATTATGGTTATTTGAAAATGATTCAAAAGTTAGTTACTTTAAAGAAAAGGCTTGGCACCACTACTGAGTAACTGAACTAAAAAGTAAGCATGCGCAGTAAAGATTACGGACGTTCTTTTTACACCTAGAATAATAGCTACCTGTGACGCTAACAATCATAAAATAACCTGAATGAGATGTTGCCATTCAGAAAATGATTATCTATTGCTTCAGCACACCCACTCACGTGGAGATGGTTTGTAATGTGCAAATGACTAGTCCAATACCATTACCATACAGCCCTAACATTGACCAATGAAGATAAATCAACTGTTTACTGAGCTGTGGCAGGAAAGAATGGTGACAATGAAATAGGGAAACTGGTGGCAATGGTTCAACAATAGGAAGTGGTGGAAAATAAATGGCACCAAAGAATGGTGGTAGTGGGGTGGCAGGAGAGATTGGTGACCATGGCATGGTAACACTTAATGATGTTATGTTATGTAAGACTTGCTAAGCGCTACTTTCACCTGAGGATCTCATGGCTCTATCAGAGCCTGTGCAGAAGGAGGACATTTAACAAGCAAACAACACGTTTTGAGCTTCTTCCTAAAAGCAATGTGAGCATGAGTCTGTCTTAGCTGCAGACAATCCTTAATTTGAACCAGTGGTTGCTGGTGGGGGCCACCGGCACTCAGTTTTGGGGACCAGCACTTATTTTTGTGCATCAGACATTTACCGAAAGCAAGAGAGGGAACAACAAACAAACTGGAAAGATTGAGGAAAAGAAAGACAGGACCACCTTCAGGATGCGAGAAAGCAGGAACCTGCAAGAGTGAGATAAAGGGGCAGGCAGTGTCTGGTAGTGGATTAAAGAGGCACGAAGTCGATTCAAGACTACGCAGTTTTAGTGTTCGGTGACCTGACATTTCATTGTACCAGCCGCGGGCTTCTGAGCGGACCTTTGGGCACCGACACTCAGGGGCATATTTATGAGCCCCTTGCGCCGCCGAAGCATCACTTTTTGTGATGCGCCGGCGGAGCAAACCTTGAAATCATATCTATGAGACCACGCAAAGCCAGTTTACGTGGCTTTGAATGGCCTCATAGAGGTGGAGTTAGGCAACGCAGCGCAAACCGCTGCATTGCCTTACTCTGCGCTCGGAAGGCGTTCCATGGGTGTTGCAGTGGGTGTTTCCAGGCAACACCCATGGATCTTGATGCTTTCCCAGATTTACAAGCGCATGGAAACCTGGGGAAGCGGCAAAACCTTACACCTCCCTAGGCGAGGCGTAACGGCTAGACTGCTGACTTTGGAGCTGGGAAACCAAGGTTCGAGCCTCGGGGTCGACTCCACATCCTGTGATTCTGGGCAAATCACTTAATCTCCCCGTGCCTACCAAAAAAATGAATATGTCCTTGTGTAACGTAACTGGTGCTCATGTAAAGCGCTACAATACCTTCTGGTCGAGTTCGCGCTATATAAATCTGCAAAAAAACAAACAAAAAAAAACCAACTTTATTTCTCCTTGTTTATTCCTCTTTCCATGGGCAGCACACAGAGAAAGAGGAAAATGCCTCTCAGGATTGTTTTTGTGCAGGAAGGTGCCCCTTCCTGCACAAAAACAATCTTGTTGATAACATAGGCACCCATGAACCATGGTGCAAGGGTGTCTGTGTTGGCGCTAGTCTGCTGAAATGGTGCCAGTGCTGAGAGAAAAGACAGGAAGGCACCATATTAGATAAATACGGTGCATTCCTGCCTTTTTACTTTGACGTAGGGCAGCGTAGCAAGGTGACTTGCTGTGCTGCCCTACGTCAAAACCGCATAAATTAGGCCCTCATTCTTTTTTTAAAAACTAAGCACTGGCTGCAGAGGCAGCTGATCTCAGAATTTCGGTGCCAGAATCGAAAAGGTCCTACCACCTTTAAGTGTTTTCTTAAATCCAGGAATCCGGTGCAGAAAGGCCGAGTATGATCTCAAGGCTTTACCAGGGAAGTAAGGGATCAAACGTACTTTAAAAAGTCTGGAGCATTGCTAAATAAACATGTGTGGACAAGGCAGAGGGATTTAAATAGCGCTTTGTTGTGGATGGGAAGCCAGTGTGACTTAGATAAGAGAAGTTAGGCTTTTGAAAAATGGACAACTTGTAGGATGTAGCAGACAGATTGATGTTTTACTATTTGTAAGTGTTTCATTACATATTTAGGAATATCCAAATAAAGGGCATGACAATACTCAAGTATGACCCCAATGGTGACTGAAACGCCCAGTCTTCTGGCACTTTCTGGTACTAAACCGATGGGTTTAATCTTTTGTAACAAGAAGAAGCACGAAGAAACCGTCACCGAAACTTGTGACTTCATCTGGAGGCTGGCATAAAATTTTATGCCAAGGCTTTTTACCCAGGGTCAGACTGGCCTATATGGCAATAAGGCAGGCCTGGATGGGCTGGTCTGATAGATCAGTGTGTGGGACGGTTTTTAGGACGAGCCTGAGCCAGCGCGCAAGCGCTGCTCTGGGGATGATCTGTGGTCTCAGGACAGGAGAGAAGCCCCGCCCACTCCCCCGCCCTTATTTGTCATTAGCTTGTGTCTTTGTCCTTCGTAAATTCTGGCCTCTGATTCCTTAATAGGCTTGTTAGTCCCTCCTTAGTACGGCCATGTCGTCATTTGTAACCTCCCATGGCTACTGGCTCTTTATTTGGTTGTTACACGTAGGTGTACTATTTTATTTATTGAGCATTGCAGCTTGCTCCTCATTGCCGTCCCGCCCCGCCCCCTCTCTAGACAGGTTCTCTCCGAAGCCACCGAGATGGGAGATTCAAACTTGTGCCGTCCCGTGCCCCTGCGCCACCTGGGCACCATGTTGCCCGGACACTTGCTGCCGGAGAAAGTGCGGTGGTGGGCTGCTGCAGGCTCTCGTGTCCTTTGAGGCGGCCGGTGGGGCTTGGCAGCTCTCGCCGCCTCTCATTGCAGTGGTAGTCGGTGTCTCTGTGCAGAGCTGAGAATGGAGTATGGAGCCTGGGCTGCCTGCTTTTCGGAGCAGTAGCGGACTCCATGGACTGGGGGTGTGTTCAGCAGCCATGTCCGGGGAGCTGACTCGGCATGTTTTCTCTCACTTGCTCCGGTCAGAGGTAAGCTTTCCGGGATTCCTGCGTTACTTCTGCAAACAAGATGTGTCACTGTGTTATTCTAACATAGAGATCCAGATATTAAGGATTTCATGCTTTTACTGGGGGAACTGGAAATAATAACGGTTTCCACAGAGATCGGTTTAATTGTGTGTGAGTGTTCGCGAGGTGGTCGGGGTGGGTGGTGCTGGGTGGCTGCCTCTTCCGCTCGTGCCATCTGAAGGAGAATGGCAGTGTCTCAAGTTTGTGTACATCTGGCAGCCAAATGTTGTCAGCGTCTGTCCGACACCTTTGCGTGTCTGTATAAACACAGCAGGTGTGTGTGTGTGTTGAGGGGATATGTTTTTTTTATGGATGTGTTCGGGCGTGCTATACATATCTGCCGTCCTTCCGCCCACTCTGTTAGAGGCAGGTGGACTGTCGTGTCGGCCTCAGGAGAGCCCAGCTGGCCCCTCCACGGAAGTCTCACACCTACAGGTCGATGCTCCGGCTGTACAGCCCACTGGCCCCCATATTTGGAAAAGGCGGTGAGATGCACTTCTTTTCTCTTCAGGACTACCGCGAAAACCTTGGCGGCCGAGAGAGAAAAGCAGAAAAATGGCTCCCACACTCTGAGAAAACACTTCAGGGTGTCTAGGTCATTAGTTATTTATTTTACAGATACAGACTCCTGCTCTGGCACTTTGTGCTTGTAAACAAAAAAGTTTGATGAGTGGCTACATGAACATGGTGGTGGCTCAAGAAACATCTAATGTCTTCAGAAGTGCCGCCGGCGAAGTAGTCTGTGAGAGAGAAATCTGCACCAGGTGTGTGTGTGGGGGAAGGGGCGGGGGTGTCTCTAAATATGGCTGCAGCAGAAGCAAGGATTGTGGGGTGGCAAGTCGCCCCCCCCAAACATTGAATCAGGCCCTCAGTTTCCAACACATTTGATTGTAGGGATGAGAAGGCATCCCTGACCTCAGGTCTATTAAATACTTATATTTATCCCTGGGGATAAAATGAGGTGTACTATTCCCATGCCCATTCAGTGCTTAGGGATGAAAAGTCACATTTACATCAATGAACAATCAGCGCTTGATCTCCCCCTGATGAGTCACTCCTCGAGGTCAGAGGTCAGGGACCTAAAATCTGCCAGTCTGTGCTGTTCATGACCTTTCCTTTCCCTCTCTGAAGACATCACTTCCGGAGGCGAGGCAGCATTCGTTCTTTGGCCCCTCTTTGGCAGATCCCCAAGCCTCTCTCCGCGGGATCACTTCTTAGGGTGAAAGGGCCCTCCACTGCCACCCTCTTTCATTCCATTGACTTTCATGAAAGGATGGCTTCTGGTTGTAAGATGGCATGCAGTCAGGGCTTTAAGTGGGATGAAAAAACCGGGGGTATCTCAAAGGGGCGTGGCCGATGTAATTAAGGGCATGGCTTAAAAACACGTAAGCTAAAAATCTGTGCACTGCTTAGCATAGTGTGCCGCCCAACTTGTATTTTGCTGTTTCTGTCATTACATCCAGATATATATTACAACAAGTAACATCATACCTACAACAAGCCATGACTATTGGCTTTGTCAATGGTTGTTAGTTGCATAAGATAAATAAGCAGCAACTATGGCTTGTATATAATATTGAAAAAGCTTCCACTTAAAGCCCTGGTGACACCACGACGATGTTGCTGCTCCTGTGTTTCAAAAAGAGAAGGGAAATCCAGAGAGAAAATGACTCTGACTGACTGACTGACTGACTGAGTATTTGTAAAGCGCACTATTGCCGAGGCATCTTGACGCTGAGGTATGTGCAAAACCGGAACAGCTAGTAGATTTAGAGTTGGGTAAAAAGCCATGTTTTAATATCTTTCCTGAAAAGCGTCCTGCTGGACTGAAGTCGTAGTTGTACTGGCAGGGAATTCCATAACTTCGCTGCTTGAATTGAGAAGCGTTTTCCTCCCCACCTTACTCTTTTTATCTTGGGGAGGTGTACCAGTCCAGTATCAGTAGATCTTAGGCAGCGTGATGGAGAGTAGCGAGGAAATAAAGATTGTAAATCCTTTGCCCCTCCTCCATATAGGGCTTTATGCACTAAGCAAAGAGCCTTAAAATCCACCCTCCGTCTTACTGGAAGCCAGTGAAGTTGCTTTATGCTAGCGGATGTAGGATGGTGTTTGGGTAAGTTAAGCAAAACTCGCCCTGCCGCATTTTGGAGTGACTGAAGTTTAGAGAACTGACTTACGCCTGCTCCCAGGTAAAGAGCATTGCAATAGTCTACTCTCGATAGAACTAAAGCTCCAACCACCGTTTTCCTCAAAGAGGATTTCCCTTCCCCTACAACGCTTACCTGGCATGACGTCATGCTGTAGCTTCTCCACTAGTGAGAAGTGAGCAGTGTGAGCACGCGCACATCGATGTGCCTGCTGTCACTGCAGTCTGGAAAAACACGGACCTACTCTGCCAGGGCACAAAACAGAGCCTGCTAGGGACCCGTTTCGAGGCCTCCTTTAAACATGCATTTGCAATGCAATAGGTCTCGCATTTATGCAAGTTTGAGCTATTGGCATTGTAAATGACAATGCCTTTTATTTATGTTTTACACCAGTGGGTTACAAGATCGCTAGAGCAGACCGCCCAGAAGGGAGGGGGGGGAGGGGCTATTTTCTACAAAGATAAGTGGGAGTTGCGGAGGGGAGACGTCACCTACTGGGGGGCTGTGAAGCCCTTGATTTCAACATTCGCTTCTCGGACCACTACACGCTGGGGGGCTCACTGATCTACAGGCCCCCTGGTCCAGTGGGACCGTTTCTACAGGCCTGTGGTGAGGCCATTGCGCCCAGGGCGCTGAGATTTTCCCACTATGTTGTTCTTGGGGATCTTAATATCCATCTTGACCAGGTAGAGGCTAAGGATACGTTCAATTTTTTGGATATCTTACATCTGGCCCAATTGGACCAGCAGGTTAGTCTCCCTACCCATCAGGCTGGCCACATCTTGGACCCTATTTGTACCAATTTCCCCATTTTGATGAGGGACCCGTGTCCGGTCTCTTGGTCTGATCACTTCCTGACCTACTTCTCTTGGGAAGTGCGCAATGTCGAGCCCGTAGCGCGTTCATCCCGCAAACCGGCTTTCAGCAAAATTGCCCCTGGTGCTCTCATCCAAGCTCTGGAGACCTCTAGGCCCTTCCTCTCGGGCGACCTAGAGAACCGACTAGATGGTTTTAACAGCTAGATATCTAAGGCAGTTGATACTCTCGCCCCGCAGCACTCAGCTAGACTGTCTAGGGATTCTCCCTCTAAACCTTGGTACAGTCCAGAACTAAAAGAATTAAAACGCGAATGTAAGATTCTAGAGCGAGCTTGGCGCCGCATTAACTACTGCCTCGCAGCCAAGCTGAAGCTCAGAACCAAGCAAAAAGTTTATTATGAAGCCATAGCTCTGGCTAAAAGGGATTTCTACGCTAACCATATCGACTCTGCAAAAAACAACGCTAAGGAAATATTTGCGATTGTTCAGAGCTTTACGTCACCTTCAGCCCAAGCTAGTGCGTCTCCATCGTCAGCCGCTTGGTGCGAGACTCTTTCTACTTTTTGTATGGACAAAATCCGCACAATCCAGGTGGCCTTTTTACCAGGTGACAGTGAGATCGAGGCATCGACATCGCCTCCACCGGTGGGCGCCAAAAATCTTCTAGACGCTTTTAGGCCGGTGGACTTAGCGGACTCGCTTAAAATTCTGAAAAGTTTAAAGTCTGGCTCTCCTTCTGATCCCTGTCCTGCTAGATTGGTAGCAGCAGCAGCTGAGACGATTAATTCAGAGGTGAACAGCCTTATTAATTTGTCCCTCCATTTAGCCAGTGTTCCAGCGCCCTGGAAACAGGCCAAGATTTTGCCACTTATAAAAAAGTCGTCATTAGACCCTTGCAGTCCAGGGAACTACAGGCCAATCTCCCTATTACCTGGCTTGGCCAAGGTGTGTGAGAAGGTTGTCACCAAACAACTTACGGAGTTCGTCGAGAGTGAGGGACTGTTGCATCCCACACAGTCAGGGTTTCGTGCCGCTCACAGCACTGAATCGGTGCTGGTGGAGGTCGTGGAGGCCATCCGGGAGTGTTTGGACGCCGGCGGGAGGGCAGCACTGATTTTGCTTGACCTCTCGGCGGCGTTCGACACAGTCCCACACTCTCTTCTCCTCTCATGTCTTGCCAGGATAGGTGTGTCGGGCACTGCCTCGAACTGGCTTAGGTCCTTTCTAGAGGGTCGGGCCCAGCAGATTTGGATGCCTCCGTCCTCCTCTACTCTACAGTCTGTGACTACGGGAGTTCCTCAGGGGTCCTCCCTAAGCCCCCTCCTATCTAACATATATGTGACACCCTTGGTCAATCTGGCCGAGAGCCTGGGAGCTAAGGTGATGGCCTACGCCGATGACACCCAGTTGCTCTTTACTTGGGACAATGACGACAATTCTGTCTCCTTGGCTCATCACTGTCTCTCCTCCATTTTTAAATGGTTAGCAGCTGCACAATTAAAATATAACGAGGAGAAGTCAGAGATTCTCCTGTTTGGAAAATTCCCTCCCAATTTCCGGGAAGCTCTCTGGCCACCTGAGTTCCCCCTGCCCACCTCTGTAGGGAAGCAGGCCAAGAACTTGGGGGTATGGTTTGACGAGAGTCTCTCCTTTTCATTTCACATCAAGAAGTTGGCCGGCAATTGTTTTGGTCTCCTCAAGACTTTAAGAAAGTTCTTTCCTCTCCTGCCCCAAGCAGCAAGAGAAACGGTCACCTGTGCTCTCATCCTGTCACAGCTAGATTATGCCAATGCGCTCTACATTGGCATTCCTGGCTACCTGATAAAAAAGTTGCAGGTGGTTCAGAATACGGCAGCTAGACTTCTTCTGGGCATCTCTGCCAGACATAGCGTGCGTCATCACCTGCGTTCCCTTCATTGGCTTCCCGTCGCTGAACGGGTGAAGTTTAAATCACTGGTCCTAGCCCATCGCGCTCTGCATGGCTTGGGACCTTCCTATCTACAGAAGCGATTCACCTTCTCTGTGCCATCGAGACAGTTACGTTCGGCATCCCACCGACTCGCTCTGGTTCCTCGATTTAGGTACCAGAGGCTTGGTGGTAGTTCTTTGGCACGGAGGGCTGCGGCTGCCTGGAACGCACTTCCCCTGGCTTTACGCAATATCGCAGACCCGACAGCATTCAAGAAAAAACTGAAAACTCACCTTTTCGCTTGCTAGGCTCCTTGCTCCCCTTAAGAGATCGCGCTGGGACACTCGTGAGTAGCCGTGCGCGTTAAAAATCCAAATAACATGACAATAACATAACATGTTTTAGTTTTTAAAACATAAATAAAAGGCATTGTCATTTACAATGCAAATAGCTCAAACTTCCGTAAATGCGAGACCTATTGCATTCCAAATGCTTGTTTAGCAGTTGTGGGCTGGTTTTATGGCCAGGTAGGCTGTTTATTACTGTTGGTTTCTCTAATATTGCCACTTTTTCAGCTGTCTGCTTCGCTAATGGTGGCCACTTATATTTTGTTTCCCGGGCCTATTTTTTGTCCCAGTCCGACCCTGTTTTTACCCTATGAAGTTAAAATGTCCGGCAAAGGGGTGGCATGCCATGCTCATAAATTATTACCTTACATGAGCACCTTAGTTTTATCCATTTTGATCTTAAACCCATTACAAACCATCCACGTCTTTATGTTCTGCAAACGTTGGAAGTAGATGAGCCCTCTGTTCCAGACGTTTTGAAGATAAGTTGCATAGCCTCCACATAAGATCATAAATCATGCAATAGATAGAACCGACACTTCAGGTAAACCTATTGTTATTATAGAAGGCGAGGACACAAATTGGTTGACCATTATTCTTTATGGCCAATTCTTCAGGAATGAAGTAAATCAATACAATGCTTCCGCGCCAATGTAGGTCACCACAAAAGATGCTCAAGATTCACTGTATCAAAATCTGCCGATAAATCCAATAAGGTTAGAACAGAGAAGGCATTGTCATCGGTTGCTCTCAAAAGATCATTCTGTACTGCTATTAAGTCGGATTCAGTACTTCTATGGGGTCGAAAACATTATTTGGAATTATGAAGGTTGTTACAATTCGAAATAGCTCTAAAGTTGAGCTCCTACAATACTCTGATCAGTTTTGCTACAGCCTCCCGCAGAGTGATTGGACGACTAGCCAAAACATAAAGGTTCATATTAGGTGTTTTTCAGTGGGGGTTTAATAATGCCTTGTTTCTGCTGATCCGGAAAAATCCCGGATGAGAAGAAAAACCAGAAATATCAAAAGAATATGGTAAATTATTGGCACCTTTTTATGCAGAATTTCAATCGAAGGGGACATGGGGGCATATTAGCAAGGAATAGCGATATTTATCGCTAACCGCGCTTAGCGCGACTTTGGTTAACGCCGCCTATCGCTGGAAAATATCGCTGAGATAACACCCTATTAACAAGGTTTATCTCCATAGCGATAAAATTTCCAGCGATAGCGGCAAAATGTGAGAATATCGCTGGAAAAGCAGCGATATTCTCGCATTATCGCTAAGGTGGATTCAGCATTAGAATCCACCTCCTATACTTTAAACAGGTAAGTCGTCCTCACTAGCAGGAGATAAAATCTAGCGATAAACGCGCTTAGCGCAAATTATTTTATCGCTTCGCCTGCCTTGCTAATAGGGGGTAGTGGAGTTAGCGACTGTTTCCAGTCGCTTTTAGTAGGGAACGCCTTCCTTGCATGTCATTAGCGATAATTATCGCTGACATGCAAGGCGATGTGAATCCCGGCCGCTAACGCCTAAAAGCTGTCGCTAACGCCAGTTAGAGACAGCTTGCTAATAGGGCGATATAAATATGGCCCCTTAGCGGCAAAAAGTGCCGCTAAAGCGGCGATAAAGCCCTTGCTAATATGCCCCCTAGTGTTTAACCAGATTTACTTTTCAGAGAGGGCGCAGAAAATCCAAAACATTTGGATTTACAAATGTGCGATAGTAGATTGATTGAAAAACTCCAGCTGTGCCTGGCATATTATTTGCAATATTCTTCCTGATTGTTTGGATTTTCTCAATGAAAAAGTCTGCAAGTTGATCACAGAAAGGCTGGGAAATCAATTCAGCTGGCAGAGTTATTTCCATACAGTTGATTTAATTAATAATTCAAAAATGCTTTTGACTTGATTTCAGCTGACCAAATGCATTGCAGTATAGCAATTTATGGGTATCAGTTGTAGCTTTTTAATATAATGCTAACCTACCTTCGTATTCTGCTCTTGAGTCTATATCCTAGTGAGAGAGCCATTTGCCTTTCTTGCTTCAAACATCAGGTTCTCAGAGAACCACTGGGCCATTTTCTTACATTGATTGTTGTTGGGAACCTACACAGGGGCAAGCCTATCAGCAATTTGATTTGCCCATTATTGATAATGAGCATATACGACTTGAGCTGATGGGAGGGTTCACAAATGTATCCATCAGAGATTGATGGCTCACTGTATTCCAGTGTCTGTAGGAGTCCATTTCCTAGACGTGGGCATCTAGGGACAGATTATGCATCTCGGGGTCAAAGGACCGCCAGACTCATGGTGGCACGATGGTGGTGGTCCAGCCACTGTCGCACCGGTGGTTCGACCGCACAATTACGTGTTGGGCGGTCGGACCGCTCTGGGACCGCCACTGCCGCCAGGGAACCACTATTCTCTGGAGGTGGCGCAGCAGTCCAAAGGCCGCAATATGCTTGGTGGGACCGCCTTGGTCCCACCAAGCATATTACGAGTTTCCACTATGCCAGGGTCTTCATGGTGGTTCCAACTCCATGAAAACCCTGGCGGAGAGGAAACAAAGGTTTGCCTGGGGCTTGATGGACAGTAGAAAAATGACTATACATCCGCCTATCCTGAGTGTGTGGTCGGACATATAGCCATTTCTCTGATAGAACTGACTCCATCGGGCCGTCAGCGAGTTTTGGCTATGGCCAGGAAAGATTAGTCACTGCCATAGCCAAACCTATTGCCTGCCAACATTTAAATTGGGCGGGCAGACCATTATGTTGGTAGGAAGGATACTCTGTCGCCATTACAACAGAGTATCCTTAGCGCCAATATATAAATCAGGCCCAGAGTGCCTTCTACGCAAATGGTGAGACTTCTATCCTGCTATGTATGTTTGTATGCATGTATGTATATATGTATGCATGTTTGTATGTGTGTGTTATTTGAATATTGCAAACATAGACAAAGGCAGCATAGCACCACACAAGATCAAAACCAAGCATAAAGGCAAATGATAGGAGATGTTATGATTCGTAATGTACCCAAATATAGGCCTGGGTGGTCACCTAACCTTTCACCTACATTTACCGTGCCATTGAACTACATAACGAGTTTGGTACTGAACTTTTACCTAGTTAGGTGTTGCATAAATGCTGTGTGCTTTTCTCCAAAAACTAGCCTCATTAATTATGCATGCGGATTCTCAGAAACACAGCAGGATTACCATCTACTGCATCTTCTGCATAATAACTATGTATAAGGGTCATCCCTTTCGTCATCCTCGGCCGACATGACACAGCAAGGTAGAATCCCTGAGGACACCTTTTGGGCATATAAACACCATATCTTTGCTGGGGCAGGCAGAGGAGAAAGACTTCCATGCTGACATACTGCACGCAGTGGTCGCGGAGTGTCTATCTTGAGACCAAGACGGGGTCCTCCATTCTCTAACACCAGGTAATGGGGTTGGATTTATCGTAGGGGGATTCTTGTCTTTACACATATATACATGCTAGGTACATTTAGGCACATCTAGTTAGGGTCTACATCGTAGGAGTACGCGTTATTACTGTCATGTATTTATATGCCTGCATCTATTCATTGTTTTAGCACTATGGTATAAATCTTCCATCCATTTACTCTGTTGGTGCTAATAATCATTTATATCTGTTTCTGTCTTATGGTTGTTTCAGCACACATATTTTACACTAGAATGATGCTGGTTCAATAAATGCTTATTGAAAACGTCCCCACTGTTTATTCTGTGTATCTCTCTGAGACAAAGTGAGCGCGAGTGACTGAGCGAAAAGTACTGTACTATTTCCACGATCCCTGACGGGACAGGGTTGTCATGTTTGATAGTTGCCAGAAACTATTCTCTCCTTGGTAAGAGGAGTTTACAGTGGCACTGCGAGCTAGCTGGTATACAGGCGAATGTACCCAATGGGGGTGTCTGGAATCAGTCTGGACACCAATCCCACAGTTTATGTTGTCTAAACAAGCAGATCCTATATAGAGTTATAGGAACTACATAACAGAGAGATAGCCGGCTTGTCAACTGTTAATGCATTGTGATGCGGTATTCTTTAAAGAGGTGCATCCAGCTTTTTCCAAATAAGAGAAACACTGGGGAGTTCTTGAAGGATACAGGGATGTTGTTCCAAATCCTGGGTGCATAGACAGAAAAGGCCTTCTGCCTTCTTTTTTACACTGCTTAGTCTGCAGACTGATGGTGTCCTGGTGGTGGACACCTTACATGCAAAAGAGACCACAATTAAAGACTTATTAATATTTGTTCGTCTATATTTGCGAGGTTGTCTAGGATGTGCAGTCAAGTGCCCACATTGAAACATACAAAATTATGAATTGTTTTAGGAGATAATTTGGTGTTTGGCACACTGGGAGCCCTGCTATAAATTGTAGGACTCTGTTCTACCAAACTCACAGTCCCTATGCCTCATCTATAGTAGGGTAGCTGATAGGTTTCTGATGGTAGACTTCAGCTGACTCTAACATAGGTCCCAGCAGTTCATTGAGCTACAGGGCTACTAGATCTAAAATGTTCACCCTATTTAGGAGAGATGAATGAATAATGGTCCCACATAGGCATCATGACTGACAAGTTCATCACCTCCTGTGGGTCTCAGTGTACTTGAAGCCAGTACAGCAATAGAAAAGAGACAAAGAAGAGCAAAACCAAGGGAACAAGCCTTCTCCACGTGTGTGCTCAAGACCTGTGGTGGCATTCCCGTGTCCATACGGACTGCCCACACAATGCTCTAATTTAGGAGAAAGTTGAGAACATAGGACCATATTTATGGCAAAGTGACACAGCGCAATCCAGCAAGTCACCTTGCTGCACTGTGTTGTGCCACAGTGAAAGGACAGGAATGTGCCATATTTAATGGAATACAGTGCATTCCTGTCCTTTCCCTTGTGCTGTTTTGGCTGCTTAGCATCACTGCAGGCACCCATGCACCATGGTGAAAGGGTGTCTGTGTTGCATGTAGAATTGTTTTGTGCAGGAAGGGGCACCTTCTTGCACAAAAAACAGACCTGGGAGGCATATTCCTCTTTCAATGAGTGCTGCAGTTTGACCTAACTTGATGCAGCATAACGCAGGACCTAATTTGCAGAACCACACAGGTCCTCATCGGAACTGACACAGCGTGACACAACTAGATGCAGGATCTTGCATCACAGCCCTAGCATCTCCTCATCGGAACTGATGCAAAGCAATGCAACCCGACTCAGGAACTCGCATCGCAGCTCTTGCAGCTCCTCATCAGAACTGATGCAAAGCGACGCATCCCTACACATCAAGGACATAAGGTACAATTCTAACTGAGACTAACCTTGTCGCTGTATCTGGACTGCGCTCCATTGCGGTCAGCCTGAACATGTGACTTTGTCCCGGGTCCGGCATGACCAGATAACCACAGTTGGTTCTTTGTGCTTTTAGACACCATGGGCCTCATTACGATGTCGGGTGGACATCGCCGTGGTCTCGGGACCGACCGAACTCCGGTTGGCGGTCACGACACCGATATTACAATGCGATTCCCATTTCTCTATGAGAGATTGTGCTGCGACCGTAGCACAGGCTCCCATAGAGAAATGGGAGTTTCTGTTAATCCCTGCATTGCGTGGCAGGCCCCTCATGGAGCCTGCCACACAGTGCAGGGATTAACAGGGGGTCACCATAGGTGCCCCCTCGGGCCCCAACCGGAGGCCGCAGGGAGAGGGGGCCCTGCTTGGAGCCCCCAAAGTCACTTTCCGACAGGCTTTCCATGTCGGAAAGCCTGGCATGGAAAGCCTGTCGGAAACCAACATCGTAATCTCAACGGCGGAAATGCTGTCCTATAGGGATTACGTGCCGGTTCCAACTGGCCGACGGGCTCCTTGAGCCCATCGGAATCCAGCCGGAATGACCGGCTAGTTTCACTTTCGATCGCCTACATTGAAATTAGGCAGTTGAAAGTGAAACCTACTATGTGAGTCAGAAAGACTCCGACCTGTGGTCGTAGGCTTTCCAACTCACATCGTAATAAGGGCCTAAATGTACCTTAACTCTTTGAACTTGCATGTCTCCAGGTCTACTGATTGGATTTCTGCCATTTTGGTGTCAAACATTTTTTTAAATTTTACTCTGGTTTTCTAAGTTAGTGTGGGACTTTTTTGTGTGATGTTTCCACTTTATTACTGTTTGGTTATTGTATAAATACTTTCACATTGCCTCTAAATTAAGCCTGACTGTTTTTTTGCCAAGCTGCCAGCGGGTTAAGCAAAGGTTAATCTAGTGACTCTTTGTGGTTCACCCTGACAAGGATTGTGGCTGCTGCTTGAGAGGGGCGCATAACCCCTCAACCAGAAACCCATTTTCTGACAGGACTCAATATCGTTCAGATGTGCTACAGTTTAACAACATTGCACTTCTCTTAGAAGGGCATCAGTTCACCATGCCCTCTCTATTGCATTGTAGGGGGTACTGTGGTCAGTAGTTGCTGTTATCTATATGTGGTGTTCAAAATTGTGACTGACAGCAGATCAAGAACACACATGTTTTCAAATTCCCCCAAAAAGATTAGTAAAAATGAATAGCCAGACAAGAAGATAGTTGATTGTTCACAGCTAAGCACTAAAATTAAACTCTAAGGGGCATATTCACAAGGAGCTATCGCCGAATTAACAGCACTTTATCGCAGCCAAAGTCGTGATAAATTTACCCCCCCATTCACAAGCCGGTGTTAACAGCCCACAGCACCAGTTTACCCGCGATAGCAGCCGCAAAAAACATCGCCACAGAGGACCCTCGCAAATATCGCTAATGAGATGCAGAGCAGGCGTTCCCGTGACTAAAGCCGAGACAACAGCACACCTCAACATTCACAACGACCAGCCACATCCGCGATAAAAACACAAAACAGGCGATAAGGCGCGTTAGCACCAGGAAATCTACACCTGCTCTGACCTGGTGTAAACTCGGACGGCAGCCAGCACCACAAAAGGGAGCACAGCCCAGGGCCACATCCGAAGGGCAACAGATGCCATGGAGCTACCCATCATGCGGCCCGGACACCCAAGAGGGCCACAACACCCACCGCCACCACCCCAGGACCACCACTCCCTGGCACCCCCCCGACCAAAGACATGCCACATCAGCCACACCTAAACATGTACAAAACATTCCGCTTGATGCCGCACAATCACAACTGGTGACATGGATGTGTCGTCACAGAAATGACCAGCACACATTCACTTTCGAAGCAACAAATGAAACTTTATTAAAATGAACAACGAAATGAAATGAAGACACATGGCCGCTCCCCTCCGGACAATACCTAGGTCACAGCCTGTAAGACAAAAAACATGATGAGAAGGTGTGTCCTGCGCACATCAGAGGACAGAGAGAGAGCGAAGGAGAGAGAGAGGAAGAGAGGGAGAGAGAGAGAGAGAGAAAAGAGGAGAGAGAGAGAGGAAGAGAGGGAGGGAGAGAGAGAGGAAGAGAGGGAGAGAGAGAGAAGAGGAGAGAGAGGAAGAGAGGGAGGGAGAGAGAGAGGGAGAGAGGGGGAGAGAGAGAGAGAGAGAGAAGAGGAGAGAGAGAGGAAGAGAGGGAGGGAGAGAGAGAGAGAAGAGGAGAGAGAGAGGAAGAGAGAGAGAGAGAGAGAGAGAGAGTGCCGCCCCTGCGCACCCAGGCCACACTGCTCACCTGCTGCCACCGGTGTGTCTCCAACCACGTGCCAGTATGTATGGCAGTTCACCAGGCCACACATCTGATTCAGAGCCGTCAGCTGAAACAGAGCCCAGATACATGACTGGCACAGTACACACACTTGCACAAGACAACATCGCCTGCCCGCCCATGCACACCAAGGCAGAGGCACCCCAACCTCTCCCGCCGCCCATCGGAGCATGCCCGCCCATGCACACCCAGGCCTCAATGCTTACCTTCCGCCACCGGCACGTAGACAGGAGGTCCCACCACGTGCCGCTGTAAGCCACAAGCCCGGGGCCCGCGGACATGGCACCCTCCACATCATGCAGCCCCGCTCCGCAGGCCACCAGGTCTCACATTTGGTGCTGGGTCTTGATTACTCCATGGCAGAGGACATACCAGTGCACCTGGCACCATCGCAGGCTGCACACCCACTCAGCCCAATGGGTGCCACCAACTCTGGCATCCCGGAAGCGATGCCACGGGGCGGTAGGCCTGCGCTGCCCACTGGCTCTGGCCTACACTGCGGTCCAGCAGGGCACACAAAACCTGAGCTGTCCGGACCGCCGGGACGGGGCATCATCACAGGCTGCACACCCGCTCAGCAGCTCAAGGTGCCACTGACTCAGTGTACCCAAAGTCACCGTCCCATGGCGGGGTGCCTGTGCCGTCCGCAAGGCCTCTGGTGCCACTAACCCTGTGCAATCCCAGTCTGAGCCATGTGGTGGTAGGCCCGTGCCGTACTCACAGGCCTCGGATGCCACTAACCCTGTGCAACCCCAGTCTGCGCCACATGGTGGTAGGCCCGTGCCGTACTCAAGGCCTCGGATGCCACTAACCCTGTGCGCAGCAACTCATGGGCCCTATATGAGTGCGAACCATGGGGCGTCCATCATCCAGTCACCACCGGAAGAGGGGAATGTGACGTCGTCGGACCCTTATGTTGGCAGAGTCACTTGGCCTGTGACGCCTGTGCCGGATGGGTGTGGTGTGTGTGAAAACCGGCCCTCAGGGAGTGGCTGTGACATGCTGACGACTAGACCAGTGACCTGCACACCACCAGCGAGTACGGCTGCGACGGGTATCAATGAGGGCTCCCCCTTGGGGCGTAAGCGGAGTGGACTGGCCTGCCGCACGCCCGACCAGCGCAGGGCTTGCAACAATGACTCGTGGGCTCTGGGCGTGGTCCAGTCCATGTCCGGACAAGGAAGTGACTGATGCATGTGTCCCTGCTGCAGTGTTCACGGAACCCACTACACAAGATGCAATGTCGCACCCCCTTACTGGCATCCCACAGGATGAACATCAATGACGCAAGGGAAGGCACTGTCCCCACATTCATCCACACAGGAATGACGTAAGACATTACACAGCAGTGCGTCACTGGATGTTTATTTGCACATCCAGTGAAGTCATGCAGCTGGAGCGGTACAGGGCAATGCCGAGCTCACCACACAATATGGGCCCGTGGAGGGCCAGCCAGTGTCCATCTCGGGATGACCTGTACTGCGAAAGAGGAAGGGTACAGTCCGCAGTCTGTCCGCCGTGTCATTGGTCGTCAAACAGCATGTGGCAGTCCATGTCGCTGTCCAAGGTGAGTGCCTCGGAGTGTATCGGGGGTCAGTGGTAGGTCTTGAGGCCATGTGCAGCACCAAGCAGAAACAGGCAAGGTGTCGGTAATGGATGCTAGTGCCTGGTCCTCCTGACCACAGTCCCATCCACGTCCTCGCCCCCGGGTGTGTGCCCTGCCCCACCTGTGGGTGTTGCAGTGCCGGCTGCGGCACTGTGTGCCACTGACTCATCAGGGGCCGGAGGAGGATTGTCGGCTGCACTGTGTGGCAGTGACATATCAGGTGCCGGAGTGGATACGCCTGCCGCACTGGGAGGCACTGACACACCAGAGAGCGGAGATGTGGATGGTGTGGGGGCAGCAGCATTCATCATCGCCACACCTTGTGGCAGCAATGCCATGATGAGGACATGCAGGGCACGGTAGATCCCAGCTACATTTCGCTGATATGCAGTGGCAGCTGCCATCCTTTCCGCCTCCATCCGCACCATGTCCTCCATGAGCCTCCGCATGTGTGCCAGCTCAAGGCTGGCATCACTGGGGCTACTGTAAGCGGACATGTATTCTTCCCTCCGCATCATGACTCCAGAGATGTCAGTCAGGGCTCGCTGGAGACCATGGGGCGGACATAGACACCCAAGGATGGCATCCAGTTTGTTGGCCATGAGCTCGAACCCCACCCTCACCTGCTCGGCCGTCTCCCTCTGGCCCTCCAGCACACGGCATTGGAAGGCCATTTGTTGTTCCTGGGGGTCTTGGGAGGGTGCCGGGGCTGTTGGTGCCTCATGCTGGGTGGTTTGGCTGATGGGTGGGGTCTCATGGATGTAGCTGGGCTGCCCTGATCCTGGAGGTGAGTTGCGGAGGTGGTCAATGAGGTCTTGGATGGTTTGGATGTCGATGCTGGTGTTGTCCTCCTCCTCGTCATCAGTGAAGAGTGGCTGAAACTGCTCTGCAGGAGGTGTTGAAGACGCCCCTGCAATGTGAAGGGGAGATGTTGTATTACAATGTCTCCACATGTATGTAGCCGCATGGTACAGGTTAACATTCAGACAGCATGGCATTGTACATTGTGACAGTCTGTGGGTCTGGGCGAGGACCCAGAGTGATTGTGGGTGTGCACTGTGCCCTGCTTGCTTGTGCATGTGTGCCATTGTGGCCATCTCCCCCCGTCCCCCAGTACCTGGTGGTCACTCACCCTGTTGCGGTTGTGTTGTGTCCTGTCGAGCAGTGTCCGGTCCCCCGACTCCGGCCACAGTCTCCACACTGATGACTGTCGACACCAGCTCCTCCATGTCATCCAGCTCCAGCTGTGGCGCTGGGCCCCCACCTCTGGTCTGCGTTGCTGCCTTCAGGTTGGCGGAGAGTTTATCCTTGGTCTTCCGCTTGATGTCATTCCATCGCCTCTTGACCTCGTCCATTGTCCGCTTGTGCTTTCCGACGGCATTCACCTTGTCGACGATGTCCCGCCATATTCCATTTTTGGTGCCCAATGACACGTTGGAGGTGACGAAGAGTTGTTGATGGTGGTCCATCACCTCTGTGACTATGATCCTGTTCGCCTGCGGACTGAACTTGGTCTTCCTGGTCTTCTTGTCCTTGCCCTTCCCTGTCCCCGAGGTCCCAGGCTGGTCATCTGGGGTGCTTGTGGGGTTGCGCTGGTCCTCTGCGCCTGCTCCGGCTGCCTCCATGGTGCTTGTGTGTTGGTCAGTTTGTGTGTGGGAGTTTTATTCCACTTTTATGGAGGTTTCTGACGCCTGCCAGGTGTGTGTTGCAGGCCTGGCACTGCTTGTCGCTGGTTTCCTCATCGCGCTTTGGCCCATCGCGTGTTTTTTGGTGTTGTGGTTTGTGTTTTTATCTCCATCGTGGTGGTTGTATCGCGGACTTTGTCCGCGGTTTTGGCAGGCTATCGCATGGTACCGCCTTGTTGTGAATTCCACGTTGACACAGGGTTATTTTCCCGTGATAGGCTGCGTTATTGAAAGTTGCGTTATGCTACTCTTGCGGTAGTTATCACACGTTCTTGTGAATATACCCCTAATTGTATTGTATTCGTATTTGATTGCTCGTTCCTTCCCTTTGTGTGTTCCAAAGTGCTTTTTTGGTCATCGAGGAAGTAGCTACTATGTTTGTTCATTTTATATCGCTTCATACCCATGACAAGGGGATGAAGAGCTTCTATTTACAGTGTCTTCATGGGCACCCTTTAAGTCTATGGTTGAAATGATGTTAGTTTTAGTTTCACCGATGAGAAAATAGATGTACCGAGTACATGGTGCATCAAACTTTGCTGCACATAAGCATGGATGTTGCAAATAGGGTGATAGTAGATTTTGCCACATAGGCAGCTGTATACCATTTTCAGGGTAAAATGTGCCGTACGTAGAAATGGCCTATGGTGAGCATCAGTGAGGTCTACAAGTTATATACCATATGGAGTCCACTCTATAGCAGTCTTGAAGCCTTTGATTATGAGGAGGCCACAGAGTAGCAACAGAAGTGCCTCACCCACCACAGAAACTGCTGAAAACAACTAAGTGAGCACTACATGGAGCCTACCCAGAAGCACTGATGTGTCAACACATTGGACGCAGTTGTACTACTGAGTATTGAGACCAACAATATTGCAATGTAAGAAAATTGAGTTGATAATATCAAGGGACGAACTATTGAAAGGTAAGTGTATATAGGGAGTATATATTTACTATTCCTCACTCCACATCTATGTACCTTGAAGATATATGTGTTGTGTAGGTACACATATGTGGAAAACAGCAAATGTATGGAGGAAGCACACCATAAGTGTTCCTATTGTTATGTAATAGGACGTGCTGGTGGAATTCAATTATGCAAACTACGGGTGATGGTAACATTCCAAATAGGTTATTCTTATTGGATGAGGAAATCGTCATCTTATGGTACAATTATAAATATTGTTGCTGGAATGGGCGGCACACAGCTTTAGGTGGTTTGGACTTCGAGATTTCCTAATGTTTGAGTGAAAGTTAAAAGAAAGAAATGAAGAGCTAAACACAACCTAGCTACACATATGTTTGGAAAAGGTCCACAGCATGGGATTATTATGAATCCAATATTTTGTCCTCAATATTCTGTCCCACTGATACTTGGAGTTAGATATTCAGTGTGCAAACCACTGGAGCCACTTCTAAGCCTCCAGAAAGTACTGAGTGTGGTCCAATTGATTAGTAAAAACCCACGCTAGATATAAGATTTAATTATCAAGTGTACAGACTTAGGTTTGCATCAGTTGCAACATATTTTAGAGAATAGTCAGTTATATAGCTTTTCTGAATTCTAGGTGAATGGTGATTATCATTATTTTCTGGGGTATGATGCTCCATATTTTACATGCTTGCACAGAATATGTGCTTCCGCCTATGAGGGCAATGAGCAGGCTAGGAACCTTTCTTGATTATGATTCCTAATTTGGGTGCAGAATATAAGGGGCCGATTAACCCCTTCCCTGTGGGGGTAATTCCCCCATGGGTGCGGGGGGGGGGTGAGCGCGGCGCCGCGGTGCTCGTGACGAGACCAGCTCGTCATGAGTCACAGTGGAGCTGTGCTCATGACGAGCTGGTCTCGTCACAACCCTGCCCACTCATTAATTCTCCCGCACAGGCGGGGAATTAATCCCGCGTGGGTGGCGGGCAGCCGTTATGACGAGACCAGCTCGTCATGAGCACAGCTCCACTGTGACTCATGACGAGCTGGTCTCGTCATGAGCATCAAAGCGGTTAACAGTTTGTTGGATGGAGTATAGGCAGTGTGGGTGGGGGAGTACATTACGTCCATCACCCCTCCTTTACTTTGCACACCAAATTTGGGGTTCACTGACAGCCTTGCAGAAAACTCTGTTGGTTTGTATGAGCCCCATTCAAGGTGATAAATTCAAAGCCATTCCAGTCAGTGCAACAGTAGGGAAAGCGTTGGACTCAGGAGGGGTAAAATTTACTATTCCCATACCAGTCGGTGCGAGTAGAGAGAGAGTAGTTCACTTAAAAAAATAACATATTTTACCAACATAATTTTTAAATAAAAAAATAATGTCTAATATTTAAACAAAAATTAAACAAATCACATAGTTTTTGTAATTTGCAATAATTATTATCAATTAAAACAAATAATATTAATTTATTTAAAATACCACACTATATTCTCCCAATGATAACAGCCAACAATTAAAATATAATTGAAATAAAAAGCATAACACAATTAACATATTACGTAATAAATTACACACTTTTTAATAAATGAATAAATCATTTTAAATATATTATTACTTAAATAACTTCCTACCCCATACATCTACAAACTAGACAACAAACACCTAAAATATAACTCAACAAATATGATAATTCCAGTTTACATAATTATCAATGAAATAATTAATAACAAATTGATAATTATCAATAAATTATTTCTTAAATAATTTTCCCACCCTGTGCTTCTGTAACCCTAAAAACTCAACAACCCACACCTAAAATATATCTTAAAAATTACAATAATTACACAATATACATAATTAATTATCGATTAAGCAATTAATAATTACCTAATCATTAATTAATTAAATTTAACTAACTTCCCACCCTTTAGCCCTACAAACCCAATAACCCGCACCTGAAATACAACTTAAAAAATATCTTAATTACACAATTTACATAATTACTTATCAATTGACTATTTATTATTTATTAACATTAGTTATTTATTATTTATAATTAATTACCTTCCCATCCTTTACCCCTACAAACCCCACAACGTGCACCGGAAATATAAATTAAAAACTAAATGAATTACACAATTTCGTAATTGATTATCAATCAAAGAATTAAAAATAATTATAATAATTATTAATTATAATTAATTTACTTCTCACCCTGTCCCCATGCAAACCCCATAATCCAAACCTCAAATATGACTTAAAATAAATTAATTACACAATTTACATAAATTATCAAATAAATAAGTGGTATTCATTTTAAATTCATTATTAATTAATTATAATTAGTTTGCTTTCCACCCTGTACCCATACAATTCCCAAAACCCGCTACAACACTAAAAATTGCAATTAACAGTAAAATTAAATTTAAAAACCACAAAAAATGTACCAACTATATTTAAAACATTAACAATACAAACAATTTACAACATATGTCATTAAAACATACTATAATATATAAAGACAATTAAAAAATGATATTCTTTACAATTATATTTTTGAAAACAATATTAACAACCAAGGGCCTGATTGCGAGTGCGGCGGCCTTTTGACCACCACACTCGTGGGTGCGCAGCAGTGGCGGTCTGCCGGATTACGACTTTCACAGTCATACCGGTGGCAGACCTCCGCCTGCGCCAGGGAACCGCCGTTCCCTTGCGCTGGTGCGGCAGAGGGCCAATACAATATTCAAAGCAGGACTGGCGCAGTCCCGCCGAGCATATTTTGAGTTACTCCACCGCCAGCCTTTTCATGGTGGTGACGCCAGCGTTTTCATGGTGGTGAGCCCGCCATGAAAAGGCTTGTGGTGGTTATACAAAGGGGGCCCTACCGGACACCCTTGCCCCCGCCGCCGTTGGAATGCATTCAGGGTGGCACAACATGTGTCCCCCTGTCTGCTTGCATCTCAAGTTCCAGCACGGCATGGACTTCACAGTCCTTGCCGAGCTGGAACATTTTTGCCGTTCCCATTGCGGTGATTTTTTCTGGTACCACCGTGGAAACAGCAAAAAGACCTTCCGCCTGCACCAGTTACACTCATAATCAGGCGGGCGGTCTTTGCATGGCTTTGGCGCAGCCGTGCCAGCGGAGAGCTGGTGCAACTGTGCCAAATTCGTAATCAGGCCCATAGATATTTTTGTAAATGATATTAACAGCATAGATATTTTTGTAAATGATATTTACAACATAGATATTTTTAACATTGATATCACCCACCTTATAAAATTGATACTCTTGTCAATAATATTCCTGTATCAAGATATTTGTGTGTCATGATATTAAAAATTCGACATTTGTGTGCCTCAATATTTTAAACTCAATCTGTTCTCCTAATCCCACGCAAACCCCAAACTTTGAAAAGTTTTTACTTTTCCAAAAAGAAACTCCCATACCAGGAATTTTTTGGGGGAAAGTAAAAACTAATGGCCCCAACATCATGAGTGTTTTCACGCACTGTATGGGGGTCGTTTTTTATTTTTATTATCCCTGGCGGAAGTGGACAGTCAAAAAAGAAGCATTGATAAAGGCATTAGGTCTCACCTTTATGATTAATAATAAGCTGTTTTTGTTTTAAGTTGTAGCTTAATGAGTAGTTGTACAATATAAGTAACAGAAAGTCTGTTAAAGTGTTATGACTTGTTTATGTACAAAAAAGGCAATATATTCTGCAGGTAAGTAATAGCAACATTTTGAAAAAATGAAATGAAAGAGGGAAATAATAGAATTAATTGATGTAATGATGCACTACTGATTACACAGCTCACTGCACCAGCAATCAGACACTACAATAAACTTTCCACTGGTGCAGTGCAGTTTAGCCTGTTAATGCAAATATATTTTTCAATGGTGTGCTGATCAATAGGTCGATGAAAAATCAGACTGCAGTGATAAAAAGATACGGAATCAGGCCCCTGGAAAGCACCACTGGAAGTTCACGCTCACTGCAGCAGTAAAGTATGCAGAGGGTGTAGAGCTCCCTGAACGTGGGGAACAGGACTGACTGTGCAGAAATCCCAGAGTGGCGTAAGGCATCATTTCCAATGGGACGAAGAAATGGGCGTGAAGACAGGATGTTTAAGTGCCTCTTTCACCCCCAGCATCCCGCCCACTCCTCTTCCCCATCAAGAATTGGCACAGAACTTCACGCACTGAAAAGGAATTTTTGGAAACACCAAACTCACAATCACGAATACATTTGCCCCAAAGCATGTCGGATTTCCCTGCCAGCCCTAGACTGTGTGAGGGAAGCCAGGGAAAACAAATCGAAAGAGCTCTGAAGAAAGGGAGAAAAAAAAACAAGCCTGCACTAAAGGGTCACCGGGAGGCAAAAACAGAAAACCAACAAGCTCACTACCAAGCAGCTATTTGTAATAGGCCGTAGAAAACAAACAATGTACAGGGGTCAGAGGCAATTTAGAAAAAGTTCCAGAAAATAAGCAGAAACCCAGAGCCAGCTAGACAAAGGCACACAGAGGAGAAAAAAACGCTTTGATGCTGCCTGACGCAAAAAAGAAATGGCAAATGAGTAGGGTAAACACACGAACCAAGAGCACAACAACTATATCAAGAAGGGGAGGGGAGGGTGTTTCCTGACAGCTAGGTCACTGTGCATTCCCCTGAATCTATTTTCAGCCTAAGTCCGGCCATAAAGGTGCTTGGTAAACTCTCTCCGCCCACCAGTCAGAGCCAGGCCCCCACCTCTGAGCCAGCCAGCCTACCTCTTGGCAGCACCCGGTCCTTTCTGGTGAGCCACCCTTGTCAGAGCCCTGTGAGGGGAGCACCAGTGCTGAGTGCACGTACAGCAAAAGTCTCACTTTCAGGATCTGACTGTGACATGACAGAGTAAGTCTGCCCACATGTGAGGAAATCTAAAGCCAGTGGGCGGGTAAGAGCCGGGTGTAGAAAGGGGTGGGCCCAGCATAGCGGCAGTAACATTGCAGGACTTGAGAGTTCAGGAAGTACATCTGTAGACATGCCAACTTTAAAGAGTCAAACTCCTTAAACGAATTAAAGACGGCGGATCGGATGGAAACAACTTTTGAACAGAAATGCCAGCACTTTAAAAATAAAAAGAAGTACAGTGCAAGTGCTGTACAGGCAAAACCTTACAAACAATAGATGCACAACAGCGGGTAAAAACAGTACTTGGGCACCGGGAATCTGATAAGAGAAGCACAGGAACAAGCATTGGTAAATGCAGGAAACAATATGCCACAGCCAATAGAAATGGGGAAAAATTAAGTGGCAAGCACAGGAACCTATGAAAAGCAAGGAAAGCAATGAGGCGGGATATAAGCCTCTTTTAAGATTTATATTAAATACAATAGATTTCAGAAGCGCAAGTGCTGTGCAGGCGAAATGTAAAAAAGCAATCAGACTACCCACTTTAAATTAAATTTACCACTAACACAATATAGGGCTCACAATAGGTCTTAGAGAATGATTCCCATGCTCAAGCTTTTGGTAGCTTGGCTGCGAGCAGGCAGGCTTAACTTCAAAGACGTGTATGTAAAGAATTTAAAAACACAAATTCAGTAAATAATTAAGACACAACACACAGTAAAAATCCAACACCAATTTATAAAAATAGGAAATATTTGTATATTTAAAATGACACCAAAACAAAACGAAAATAATCTACTGTAAGGAACCAGAGATATGGATTTTTAAAGATTAAAGACTTTCTAGTGCTTAGAAACCAATAGTGCCACTTTTGGACATTTGGTTGCCTCTGACAGGGACAAATTCACAATTAGAAACTTTTCTGGAGGATTTCTCACCAGACGTCATGCAGCCTCCTCCAGCAGGCTGAATTCAGTGAGAGTTCAAAGGATTGCCTTTCTGTGGGGATCCGGTCACCCTCTGGAGCTTTTTCACAAAAGTTCACCAAACTTTCTCAAACTTCTGAAACTTCTTCCTGAAGTTCCTCTTGGGGGTCCACAGTGTCCAAAACACAATCCAAGGGTCTGGAATCTCCAAAATGGTCCTTGAAAGGTTGGGACCACAAGTCCCACAATGCACCTGGACAACACCCTTAAAAGTCCACTGGATACACTCCAGGCAGTGGACTCTTGGTGGAGTTGATGCAGGTGAGCTGTATTAACCTGTAGCTTGCAGTGAGCCCACTCTTTATTCCTCTTGAAGCAAGGTAGGCCACAGGGCTGTAGTTTAGTTCTGGATTGTGCAGCAGGTGCAGTCTTCAGAGTGCAGGGCCTGGTTGATGCAAATCAAACTTCTCAGCATGGATCCTTCTTCTTTCTTGAGTTTCAAGCAGCAGATCTGAGAGGCCCTGCACCTTTCAGATACGTATCCAGTGTTCTCTGGGGTCAAGCAGGAGGTCACTCCTGTCCAATGAGGTGCAGGGCAACACCACAGAGCACGACCACTTCCTCCAAAGTGTGGCACAATAGTCAGAAAACACTATTTCTTCAAAGTTCAATATATCAGAATTTTCAGCAGGGAGAGAAGAGCTTCCTAGACACAGCTCCAGGATGGCTAATCTCCATAGTCTCTCCCCCTTGCATCTGCTCATTCCTTCCTTAATCCTAGCATCTGGCCGGGTTTAAAGACGAGAGGTGTAAATGAAACTGGTGTCTTCTGCCTGTCATCTCCTTCCATTAAAGCATAGTATTTACTACCTCTCCCCCTGCTTTGGTATTCCTAAGTAGCAGAACCCTTCCCTCCCAAATGAGCTGGCTAACCCCAATAGCTATTTGTCACTTCATCAAAGGAGCCTGACTGATCCACTTAACTCTGACCATTCAAGGCAGACCACTGGAAGGCTGAATTTTGTCTTACAGACAAGAAAGTCTTATATATTAATTAATAATGTCTTGACATGTTAACCTATGTGGCAGGGGATTTGCAATGGGCAAAATGACTTGGGCCTTTTTTCCAACACCAGGGCTTATAAAACATTGTTTATAGTCCTTATAAACAATCTACATCTACATCTACAGGACCCCACACCCCTGGGATAACTAGGGGAGATTTTAAGGGTTCTGAATATGTGAAAATATTGCATATCCTCACTCCAAAGTGCTCCTAGCACATAAATCAATTTTGGGAAGCCCTTTATTACAATGTGGGTAGTAAAATGTGCAATTTCACTAAACCCAAGGCATATAAAAGTCATCTTATTAGGGTCCAACTAATAACTACCTGACCTCCCCCCCTGCCCCTCCCCACCACTGGGACACCTAGGGGAGATACTGGGGGTACTTAATATGCCAAAACATTGTATCTTATTAATTTGTAAATGCCTGTTGGAAAGTGGGTTATTGGTAGGGGCAAATGTAGGTCTGCCACTGGCAATAAGGCCACTAACACATGGTAGGACCCAGCATAGGTCTCAGAAATATCATCCTATGCTCAACCCTTGGTAGCTTGGCTGCGAGCAGGCAGGCTTAACTTCAAAGACAGGTATGTAAAGCATTTAAAAACACCAATTCAGTAAATAACTAAGACACAACTCATAATAAAAATCCAACACCAATTTATAAAAATAGGAAATATTTTTATCTTTAAAATGACACCAGAACGACAAAAATCCAATGTAGGGAACCGGAGATATGAATTTTCAAAGTTTAAATAAAATATAGCACTTAGAAGCATATAGCACCATATTGGGACATAGGCTCGCGATAGACCGGGCCAAAGTCAAAGTTTCAGGCCAACCGCGATGGAGCCCTGAGCGGCTACCACCCTCGGAAGGTACCGGTTAAAGTTTTTACCTTCACACTTAGAAACTTTTCTGGAGCTTTTTCTCGCGAGGCCCCTCGAAGCTCCCAGCCAGTCTGGATCCGGTGAGGGTTCGCCGGCTTGACTTGTGACGAGGTCCCGGTAAACTTCCCTGGAGCAGACTTAGAAAATTTCTCAAGATCGCTTCAGCGGGGCAATCCAGAAATCCAGGCCGACACGCGAGTGAAGACAGGCGGCTTGGCTCTCGCGGTTGCTCCCGGTCGGCTTTTCTACGAGCGGACTTAGAAGCTTTTCTGGAGCTTTTTCTCGCGGGGTCTCTCGATGCTCCTCATGTAGCCGGATCCGGTGAGGGTTCGCCGGCTTCAGATTTTCTCTAGTCACGGTCAATCTCTGGAAGTCGATGCGATGGAGCTTTTAGCGGGACGAACCTGGTGGGCTTGGCCGGCTCGCGGTTGAAGGCAGGCGGCTTGGCTGACCAGGATGAGTCGGTCCCCCTATGGAGCTTTTTTCAAAGTTCCTCCAAAGTTCCCCAAACTTCTTGAACTTCTTCCTGAAGTTCCTCAAAGGGTCCCAAAGTGTCTCAAACTTACTCCAAGGGTCTGGAAGCTCCAAGATGGTCCTTGAAAGTTGAGGACTTCAATTCCCACAATGCACTGGACGTCACCCTTACAAATCCACTGGTAGCTCCCCGGGTTGATGATTCTTGGTGGTGAGGGTCCAGATGAGCTCTGTTAACCTGTAGCTTGCAGGGAGTCCACTCTTGTCTTCTTTTACTCAGCACAGTTAGTCCACAAAGCTGTAGTTTCAGGTGGTGCAGTCTCCAGAGGTCAGGCCTTAGGAGTCTTTGCACAGCAGAACTTTTCAGCAGGGCCAGTCTTGCTTTCTTCAGTTTCAAGCAGCAGATCTGAGGGGCTGGGCCTCTCTCAGATACTTATTCCACAGTCTCTGGGTCATCCAGGAGGTCAAGCTTCACCAATAGGAGTAGGGTAACTTCCCACTTGAGTGACTCCTTCCTGCAGAGTGTGGCATTATTCTATCCCAGAGTGCAACAAAGCTTCCAAATCCATAATGGCTGAATTTCCAGCAAGGAGGTAAGAGCTGGCCAAACACTCCCACTGAGTTGGCTAATTAACCTAGCCTCTCCTCCCTACATCTGCACATATCTTCCTTAATCCTGCCATCTGGCTGAGGTGGGGGTTCAAAGTTGTAAATGACACTGCTCTGGGCTCTGCCCCTTTGAAGCTCATTGTTTACGACCCCTCCCCTGGCCTGGCATTCTTGCAGAACAGCTCACTGCCCTCCCAGTCCATCTGGCTGGCCCCAGGGGATCTTTATCACCTCTTCAGGCAGGCTGGCTAATCCCCTTAACTCTGACCAATCAGGGCAGAGCACTGGAAAGCTGGATTTGGAACTAAAACTAAGAAAGTGTTATAACTTCTTGTCTGTTCACTTTGGGAAAAATTCAATAACATCATATTGTAGGATTTATCAATACCATTCTAGTGAGTCTTTGAATGGAATCTTTATCCCTCTCCTATCAGAAGTTATTGTTTAATAACTTTCCCCCATGTTAACCTATGGGGCATGGGGTTTGCAATGGGAAAAATGACATGGGCCACTTTTCCAGCACCAGGACTTACAAAAACATATTTTATAAGTACTTGGCTTATTTTCACAGGACCCCCCCCATAGGTCACCTAGGGAGACCCTAGGGGTGCTGAATCTGTAAAAATATTGCAGATCCTCCATGCCCAGTGCCCCCAGCATCAAAGTCGAATTTGGGCAGCACTTTACACAATGGGGAGAGTGAAATGTGAATTTCACTTAACCCAGGGCATATATAAACTCATTTTTATAAGGGTCTACCTTATAGATACCTGACCCCCCACCCCTGGGATACCTAGGGGAGACCCTGGGGGTCATTATTATGCCAAAACATTTTAGGTTGACCAGTTTTAAGTGCCCCAAACCCCAAAGTCGAGTTTGGCCACAATGTACATGTTTAAGAGCAATCCTGGCGCACAGAGCTGCTTTTAAACTGACCACAGGCTTCAGCAGTACACACATGCAAGTGCAAAAAGGCTGCTGGCCTCTAAACTGCCATGCCCCAGGATACTGGGGACTTCTAGGTAGTTTCATTCCCCTGCCCTATTATATACTAGGGGCTTATGGGGTAGGTCATGCCAATTACAGGGGTACCCCACCATCCCATAGTGTACCCTAGTGTATGTTGGGTGTCTTAACTGTATTCTAATGTGTTCCTTTCAGCTTGGCACTGGCCCTGGGCCTAGTTAGACAGAACCCAGGGTCAGTCAGAGTCAGTTACCACCAGTTCCAGTCAGCAAAAAGTTGGGGGGTGCCCAGGGCACAGGATGACTTTACAACAATGCCCCAAACAGCAAAGTTGATTTTGGGCACAATTTGCATTTTAAAAGCAGTCCTGTAACACAGGGCTGCTTTTAAACTGACCTCAGGCTTCAGCAGTGCACACATGTAAGTACAGAAAGGGCTGCTGGCCTCTAAACTGCCATGCCCTATTGTATACTAGGGACGAAAAGGTAGTTTCAATCCCCCTGCTCTATTAGGTACTAGGGCCTTATAGGGATGGCCAATCCTAGGGGTGCCGTAACCCATAGTGTACCCTAATGTATGTAGGTGTTTTCACTGTATTCTAAGTGTGTCTTCAGCATAGCACTGGCCCTGGGCCTGGTTAGAAAGAGCCCAGGGTCATTCCGAGTCAGATCCACCAATATCAGTCAGCAAAAAAAGTTTGGGGTGCCCAGGGCACAGGATGAGTTTGCAACAGCAGGAAATTGGCAAAGTCATAATTTGGGCTGTGTCAGTGTGGCAGGACTTATCCATTTTAGTGTTGTTACCTGAATTCATTTTTCATTTTTGTTTGTTGGTGTTGTTCATCATTGATTTTTATAATAATGCATTTTCTTTTTACCCTTTTCCTTGGCTAATTATACTGTGGGTTTTGTCAAAGAATTATTCAATTTAGTAGAATTCATTATCGACTCAGCCATTCTTTTGGAATATGTGATTATGATACGCGTTCATGCTGATTTCCGGAGGAGTTGCTAGTGGGCTAATATGGAGGGGTGTAGGACTGCTGCCTGTGGTGGCAGCCGCCTCACTCACTATTGGGGGTGAGGGTTTGAACTGATGAGATGGGTTAGAGAAGCGTGGCAGACTGAAAAAAATCTGGATGCCAAAGTTCTCAGATCAGCCCTTAGTTGACTAGGGAAAAAAATTAACCGAACACCGGTTTAGTTTGGGCCATGGCAGATCCTCAATTCAAATAAAGTTCATCATAGTAAATGCCATTGGCTTCAATAATCAGTAGAAATGAGGCACACTGTTGGCTTAGTTGAAGGTTCACAATCCTTCAATTACATTTTTTCATGAGACTAATTTGAAAGGGAATGAGTATGACTTTAGATGCAGGTAGCTAAGGAGTCTTAATTTTTCTGCAGCCTCATCTGTACATTGGGCGTGGCAATAGTGTTTCACCAAATATTTAAGGACAAACCTTTATCGGCCACCGTAGATCAAGATGATAGCTTATTGACAAGTTTCAGCTAGGCAGAGAATTCTTTAAACTCATTTGCTATTATGGTTCTGTGATAATAAACCTGCTTCATTCTATAAATTAGCCTGGTGTCAGTCTCATTTAGTTGACATTATTATGGGGGGGGGTTTCCATTTTTTCAGAATGTCAGTTTGGATAAGTGTAATTTTGGATGAATGAAAAACCTCTCACTTCACAAGGTTTTACAACTTTTAGCTCTGAATTCGGTTTCATTGACCCACGGAGTCATGATAATTCACATGCTAGTGAATGCACTTCATTCTGGCCAACATCGATCTGAGTCACGCAGGACTACTTCTTAATTATCATTTACCACCTAGAAATCTGCACGTTTGAAGTATAGCCTTCTGAGGCAGGAGTGGTTGAGGGAGGTCTCTAATGGACCTTAGCTGTTGTGATGTGTGAAAACACCAGGCAGGGAGTCAGTTGAGCCCGAGCCCCTGTGCTCCCCAACTGCTCTCCTGTTTTTACAACAAATAGAGCCTATTCTACTACTTTAGCTCAAGTATCAATATTACTGCAAATGGGTCATTAATCATTTACCTGTTTGCTTCTCTAATCATCTAGCTGCAGTGACTGAATTACAACCTCTGATTGTAAGCTCTTTTTGGAAATTTGAAAAGCAATTGTTAAAATAATGTTGATTTTTTTTAGAATATGTGTACATTTATAGCAGTGCCCTGTCAGGGGAGCTGTGTTTTATCCGACCACGCGTTTATCTGAGGAACGTTTAAAGTACTTCTTTTCAGCTAATACCTTGGCCTTCACATCCTTATTAAATATGAAATTTCAGACTGAATTAGTATCAGCTGAAGGTAATTTTCTTTTAACGCAATCCTCGGCATCTTGAGATGCGTCGGACGTGGCTTGCAAGCTTTGTGAGATTTCTATATTCACAGAAGCTGATTCATTATTTTACTATATAGAGGGACTATGAAGAGAGTGAGAGAACCAATTAACTACAGACTCAAAGAGCGAGGGAAAGACTGGCCAGTAATCTGATACACCGTATCTGTGATCCTCCAATTAGATCTGACATTTTATGTTCTGCAAAGAATAAAGGGGCATATCATCAACAACCGGCGATAATCATCGCTAAGCGCACTTAGCGCTAGGATAATTATCGCCGGCTATCGCTTGTTTTTATCACGGAGATAGCGCGCTATCAGCGACGCTTATCTCCAGAGCGATAAAAATAACCGAGTTAGCTGCCAAATGTGCAATTATCGCTGGGATTCCAGCGATAATCGCACAACGTTTGCGCTACGTTGTTGATAGGGCAGGGCATACTTAACCATGATATCCACCTTCCATTGGATATCATGGCTAAGTCAAACTAAAAGCAGGTGTAAGGAAAGTAGCGATAACCGCGGTTAGCGCTACTTTCTTATCGCTATGCTTGTTAGCGTGCCCATTGATAATTGGAGAAATGTCGGTTAGCGACATTTCTCCAGTTATTTTGGGGAAGGAACGCCCACTTTGCATCTCATTACAGATGCAAAGGGAGGCGTAGGGAAAAAGGGTGCTAACATGCGATTATGCATGTTAGCACCCTCTTGTTAATAGGGCGAAAACATTATCTCCACTTTTCTGGCTTTTAAAGCCAAAAAAGCGGAGATAAGGCCCTTGATGATATGCCTCTTAGAGGCATATTTACAAGGGCTTTATCTCCGCATTTTTGGCTTTTAAAGCCAAAAAAGCGGAGATAAAACTATCGCCCTATTAACAAGAGGGTGCTAACATGCATTAGCGCATGTTAGCACCCTTTTACCAGATGCCTCGCTTTGCATCTCTAATGAGATGCAAAGTGGGCGTCACTGGGCAGTACAACCTTGTAAATATCACTGATGTGCACATCGCGATATTTACAAGGCTGCCAACGCATTTTAGCAGACGTTAGTTTTGGGCGAAAACCGCTGTTTTCGCCCAAAACTAACGTCTGCTAAAATGCAGACTTAGGCATACCTAATATGGGGTGGATTGTGCTGATACGACCACAGGGTCGTATCAGCAGCGTTATCGCCGCTTTGCAGGAACATCGCTGGAAAACCAGCGATGTTCCCTGCAAAACAGCGATTTCCCCGCTATCGCCGGTAATTATATCGCCCTGGGGAAATGCGTTGTAAATAACGCACTAACAGGGCGATATAATCCAGCGATAGACTGCGATAAATAGAAAAGCGCTAAGCGTGCTTTGCGTTTATTTATCGCCGTCCTTGTAAATATGCCCCCAAGTGAAATATTCTACACTTATTATCTGCTTTATTTGTTTGGGAGTCCAGTCGGGATAGTGAAACTGACTGAACAGGACAACAATAAGAAGTGGCTTAACCTTTATGGATCTTCAACTATAATATGTCTTCATCTACTGGTGCTTCTTGGTTTGACGATTATAACATTAAAATCGTGATTAAAGAGCAGGTATTGCAGATATCCCATGTTTTAAGCTTAGTCCTCGAACTCCTAGATGAGTTCACTTCAAGAATCTAATCTGACTTGAAAAACAACGCACAGCTTTTTTCTTTATTTTAAAATCCCAGCTTGTAACACAGAGTCATTATTCCTTGATTGTTTTACTGTGTGTCCGTCCTTAGACATTCCCTGATTTAGTAGCGGGATCTCTTTGACTGTGAGTCAAGCCTGTAACTTGTTTAATTCTGATTCTTTGAAAGAGCTGTCAAATTTTCCTATTCAAAATGGAGATGATCGCAATGGCTAGTATTTTCATATATGCAATTCTGTGGACCACTTTGTGCTCTTTCAGGATTCAATATAGCCTGCAAGAGGGATCTGGCTTGCCACCTACATGGGCCTGCATGGAAGATTTATTTTTATTTTTTAATATATTTTTTAAGTCCTCATACCTTCTCCAATCTCAAAATAAGCACCTTGCGCGTTGTGATGACCCTGGTGCCTAGTGGATTGGACTGACTTCTTCAAGCAACAAAAAAAACATTGTTTATTGGGCCCCCTCTTGTGCGGCTTGCTTCCTAAGCCCGATGCTATGAGAAGATGTAATCATCGGACCAGTGATTTTACCCAGTACTCAATAGGTCCCATACCATGCCCCCAGCGGTTCTCCTAGATTCTCTCCTATCCACCTTCTCAAAGAAGGCCACTGAACTCCTCCACTCCTGCCACGAGGGGACGGAGCTTTCAGTACATAATTTACAAATTTCCCTTCTTGCTATGAGGATTAGGTAGTGTAGTGTGGTTCCTATTTCCCTAATAGGCTCTGCGCATTGGAATAATATAACCTATAGGTTTGACATAGGACTAAGGTCGGTATGTCCCTATCGATTATATTAAACTTAATTACCTGTGCCAGCTAGCTCAGAGGCCACTAGAAACTTCTTGAAGACAAGAAGGGAATAGTTTCTGGCAACCACATAACATAAAACCCTGATCCCTCAGGATCGTGGAAACAATATACTACTTTTCATTCAGTCACTTATCTCAGAGAAGTACATAGAAGAAACAGTTGGGTGTGTTTACAATAAAATTTATTGCACAGTTGTTGTTCTAGTACTGGTTATATGTGCTGCGACAACTGTTGGACAGTAGCAGAGAAATATGGCCAGCAGTGCAGTTAAATAAAAATGCATGGTACAGTTTTACCATTGTGCAATAGTAATGAACACATACATGAAATGCAGAATGCATTAAGATAAAGCCTATACCCCTATGATGCCTAATTAGATGTACCTAAGTGTACCTAGCATGTGTGTAGGTCTTAGAGAGCCAAGAATCCCCCTAGGATTTAGTCTAACCCCATTACCTTAGTGGGACTTCATCCTGGTGTTGAGCTGGACACCCCAGGATGGGTGGATGGACCTCTGCCAGCTGGAGCTGTGGCATGATGCAAGTTGCAGCGTCTCACGTCAGAGTGTCGGCATGGAAAGTCTGGGTCCTCTCTAGTTTGCTTGGGCAAAGGGAGGTATATTTATACTTGATAGATGCCTTGGAATGTTAGCATTGACGTACAGTCGGTCAGAGGAAGACGTCAGGAATGAACCCTTGGGAAATAGTGGTTCATGCATATTTAATGAGTCCTTGGAGAAATCAATAATCCTGTGCTAGGGAATTCCCAAGAGCGAAGGGTCTTTGTCTAAGAACTCGTTGTGACATAGGTTAGTCACTTTTTGGACATGGATATGACGTATTTAGAATGGACCGTCTTCTGCACCCAGAGCACACGTCAGATAAGGGACAGACTCTGTTGCTCGTTATTTGTAAAGGGAGGGCCAATGTAGGGGAAAGGTCCTGCCTGTCTCTGTGGCACGAAGGATTTGAGCCTCTGAAACAGCGCACCTATGTTAGGGCCTCAATCCAGCACATAACAGTAGAACATCAAATGCCTTTGTTTTACATTAAGACATGAGCCCTTTAGGTCTTGCAGCTTTATCCCAAACATAATTAAATCCGTGCTTACCTCCACTTTGGTACCAATCATGTCAGAAATGGTCTTACCAACAGCAAGCCAAAACACTTCAAGCTCTGGACAGGTGGCAAACATATGCATGTCGTCCGCATCAGCTCTTCCACAGCGTTTGCATTTGGTGTCGCCATTTCTCTTACATTTTGTCAATTTTTTGGGGGTCCAATATATTCTGTGGAGAGTGAAAAAGTGGTTCTTCCTTAATGCAGCGGATGTAACTGTCATATAAAGCGTAGATAAAGATACTTGCCATAATTCTTCCAGCTCAGCATCCGGCAAGTATCCTTCCCATGGCGAAAAGGGAGCTCTCATCCTTTCTGTGGCCGCCATAAGTAGATGTGAGTACCATAATGCCACTTCCTTCTTCCTAGCCTGTGGGTTTTGAAAGTCCGTTTCCATTTGGTTGGGGCTTTTACTTACCCAGTCTTGATTTTTCATCCATGATTTTATTTGGAATATTTTAAATCTAGAGATTCTCCCTTCGGTCCTGTGATTCCAATACTCCCAACTCAAGTTGTGATCTGCGTCTAACAGGTGCCCCCATCTACTTATACCACTCCGTCTCAAGGGGTCTGCGAGAAAATCTAGCATAAATTCTGGAGTGTATCTATACAAAGAGAGGGGGGGGGGACCAGGAGCCAGTTAAGGTCCAGTGCCCGTGCTCCTAACGTAACCGTATTAATCAAAAATTCTGGAGTGCCAGGGGAGTCCCATATATATGACCACATGCTGTAATATGGGATACCTACAACTTATCTAACTTTGTACCAAATCTTAGCCGCCGCTTTAAGGCATTTTAGTCTGACCTTCTTGAAGTACTTTGGGACCCCAAATTTGTACAGGAAGACTTCCGCAGATAGCTCGTAAAGCATTGCTCTATACATTCCACCAACTAAAGTCTCATCTGGGCAGGATAATAACATTCTATTATTTTTGAGTTGAAAGACCCAACAGTATAATTGTAAGTCGGGAAGCCCTAACCCCCCTCCGCCTGCCTTCCTCCTCAACTTCTTCCAAGAAAGACGCACGCCCTTATTGGCCCAAATAAAAAACATTATTTTCCCTTGTAAAGCCAATATGCCTTTTTTCTCGAAGCTTAAGGGGATGTTATCAAACAGGAAGGTGATTTTAGGCAGGAGGGACATTTTAACCAAGTTTATTCGCTCGTAAATAGACAGTGGAAGATTCTGCCACCTTTTTAACAGTTTCCCTGCTTCCTGGCTTATCTTCTCAAAGTTTACGGTAGTCAGTTTCCCTAGGTCCCTAGTTATTTAAATTCCCAAGTAGCTCATGTCCGTAGCACTTCTTATTTCCCCTTCATTTTGGTTCCACCCCATTACTTCCGTCTTTTCCTCATTAACTTTATAGCCTGAAAGGGCACCAAATTCTCTTGCCTCAGCCATAAGTTGAGGTAACGCTGAGTGCACATCTAAGGTAAAGAGCATTAAATCATCCGCGTATAACACGATTTTCCTTGAGAAAGTTTCAAACTTAAATGGTTTTATGCCCTCGCTCAGCCTCAGACTTTGAGCAAACGGCTCAACATAAAGATCAAAAAGTATGGGCGAAAGAGGGAAACCTTGCCTTGTCCCTCTTTCTATCTTCACAGAGGGAGATAGGCCGTCATTCACTAGAATGCGAGCAGTTGGGCTGTTGTAAATCTTCTATAACGTGCCTATCATTACTTAACCCATACCAAAATGATCCATTGCTGCCATGAGTTAGCTCCAATTGACCCGGTCGAATGCCTTTGCAGCATCTACAGTCACAACCGCAAGGGGGAGACCCTTTGTTGTAGCTAGGTCTATGGTACCAATCAAGGCATAACATAACATAACAGGTGTATTTGTAAAGCGCACGATTACCCGTAGGTGTCCTGGCGCTGAATAACAGATGTTTATTGTTACCCATCTCAATGGTACTCATTTTATCGACCTCAGATGGATGAAAGGCTGAGTGGACCCGCCGGGATTTGAACCTGTGACCATGAGGTCGAACACAGGCCCCTGCAGTGACTGCTTTAGTCCACTGAGCCACCAGACCATGATTCAACTCCCTCAAATTCCTCCCGGGTATAAAACCCTTTTGATCTTCATGTATTAGGTGCCCAACTACCTTGTTAATACGTTCTGCCAGTATGCTGGTAAAGATTTTATAATCGGTATTGAGTAAGGAAATGGGGCGGAATGATTGACATTGGAGGGTGCTTTTACCTGGCTTCGGGATACGTGTTATAACTGCTTCATTCCATGACTCCGGTATAGGCATGCCTTCTACCAGAATAGAGTTGAACAGTTTGATCCAAACTGGAACAATCCCATCAATAATTACAGAATAAACTTTACCAGGGATTGTATTGGGGCCTGCCACCTTGCCTTTCTTTATTTTCTTGACAGCGGTAAGTATCTCGCTACCCATTATCTACTGAGAGAGATAACCCTGCTGTTCTAAAGTTAATTTAGGGAGCAGCTTCTTCAGGAGCCAGGCATCTATCTCTGCTCTATTTATTACGAGATCTTCTGTATATAGATCCTGAAAAAACTCCCTGAAGACCTCCCTTATTCTGCTGCAATCTTCGGTAGTATGCCCGAAATCGTCCACTTCAATCCTTCTGACGTAGTTTCGATTCGTCTCTAACCTTGCCTTCCATGCCAACAATTTCCCACAGCACTCCCCCTGCACTATATCCCTAGCTCTACTTACTTCCCATTGTTTTCGCACCTTATCTCCCATCTTAACCCTAAATTTCACCTGTAATTCCTCCACTGCTGAGACTGTCACCTTCCTATCTTCGTCACTTAAGCCGTCCCTCTTCAGTATATTTTCTATCTCGCTTATCCTTTCCTCCAGACTGGAAAATTCCTTTCTCTCCTCCCTTGCCCACTTCACTGATATACTTTTAAGCTCCCCCCTTAACCAAGCTTTATATGCGTCCCACACTGCATTCAGGGGCGCCGATAAAAGGTTAATAGAGAAAAACTCCTCCGAACCTTGTGTCGATTTTGAGACCACCCCCTCCTGTAGCAGAATCCTTCTATTGATTGTCCATCTCCTGGGCCCCCGTGAATCTTGCAATTCCAATTTGAGAAGAATTGCCGCATGGTTTGAAAGGTGGATAGGGAGGTGCTCTATTTCTACCACTTTCTCCACTTCGTTCCTGTCCATAAAGTTATAATCCAGCCTTGAATAATGGCTGGTTTTTTACTGTTGAAAGTGTAATCCTTACTATTCCCTTTAATTCTGCAGAAAACTTCGCACAAATTATAGTTTTCCAGCATGTCCACCAGATATGCCCTCATGTTCGGGGAGTTGATTTGTAGTCGTGTGGAGGATCTATCCAGAGTGTTGTCCAAAAGGATGTTAAAATCCCCCCCTAAAACTATAGGTGCCTTAAAATCAGCCAGAGTTGAAAACATTTTTACCAGGTTCGAATAATCGTCAATGTTTGGACCGTAGTAGCTCGCCATCGTCAATAACTTCTGGCTTATTTTAACTTCTGCCATGATCCAACGCCCCCCCCCCTCATCTGCCTTGTGGCGAACCAACTCAACTCCTGATTTTGCTCTGACTAATAACGCTACCCCCTTAGTGCAATGTGCCTGGTCTGTGACTACGATACTTTCCACCCACTTTTGTTTAAAAAGGAGATCTTCACAGTCCTGCCTCCTAAGATGTGTCTCTTGCAGTAGGATTAACTGAGCTTTTTGTTGCTTTAGGTAGTGCAAAATAGCCTGTCCTAACCCTCATTCCATTCACATTCCAACACAAAATTTCAAAAACCGCTAACCCTTCACCCTTTGTGCTCATCCTTTATTCTTAAAAAGATTTTACTTTTAAATATTTGCTGCATTTTGTTGTATTTTCTTTCTTTTTCATTTTCGCTTAAGAGGCAATTACGTCTGAGCGGTGCTATTCTGCTATACCAACTTGAGGACCAAGAATATTTATTTTTATTTTTTCCCTCTGCTCCCCACCCTTAGTGCTCCCCCGGGAACCTTCCCCCTCCTGCAACTAGGTCTACCCATGGCCCATTTGAGTTAACCCCGAGGTAATAAACCAAAACTATTTTTCCTGGGTCTCCCCCTCTTTCATCTGAATTAAGAAATTGTCCAAGTCCGCCGGCTCTGAAAAGTTATGCATTTTATTCTGCCACATCACTCTCAGCGTTGCAGGGAATTTTAGCTGGACATTCGCACCAAGCGCTTTCAGTTCCCCCATTCTGTTTCCCAACTCCCATTGCCTGTGTGCCGTCTCTTTCGAGATATCTGATCGGATCTTAAAAGTAACCCCCATTGCTTGTAATGTTTTCTCCCTCAGGGCCAGATTTAGAAGGCGCTCTTTTACAGTGTTTGATAGAAAGTTCACCAGAATTTTCCGAGGGCTCTTCTGTCCTGGGTGCAGGTTAAAGGGGTCCCTGTGTACACGCTGTATATCCACCTGTAGGTTAGCAAGCCGCTCCTCTTGCGGGAACGTGCTTCTCAACAGGTCTATCACAAAATGTTTAATATCTGTACCTTCTGCGCCCTCCGCAACTCCCAAAATTCTGATATTATTTCTCCTTGCGTTATTCTCTAACCTTTCCATCCTATCGGCAAACATCTTCTCTCTCCAGTTTCAGGCGTGCTACTTCTTGAGTGTTTTCTTGCATTGCTGTCTGCAGACTTAAAACATTGCTTTCTAGTTCTTGAGTGCGCTGCGCTAAACTTTCGAGTTTTACTTCCAGATTTAAACAACTTGCCTGAATCTGCTTTTGATTTGATTCGGAAATTGAGAAGCGCTCTTTAGTCTCTCTTACTAAGTGGCCTAACATGCCCTGCAGGGTGTCTGTCTTCTCCGGCTCCTTCTCGGCTGAAGCCTCCAATGAAGTCTCAGTGGATGCAACACTTCCTTCTTTGGTCCTTACATCTCCCGTGCCCTGCTCCAGATCGGCCACCTCCAGGGCCGAAAACTTATTTTTCGTGGGAACTGCAAAGTATGTTGATGTCTTGCCCTTTCCAGCTTCCCCTGCCTCCATATTAGCTATCTCAGCCCCACTCAGCAAGCTCAGTTGGTTCCTAATAATGGGGTTACTGCTACACTTTGCACTACTCCTACCTCCCCTTCCCCCTCTTTTCTCAACTCCAGTCTGGCCTTAAAGTACGCTTTTAATGAGGTGGTAATTTTTTGTGACTTGCAATTCGGCTGATTCTGCTTCTCCAGTCTAGCTGAGATCCCAGTAATGATATTAGCTGGAGTGGGCCTGTTTACCACCTTTCTATTTAGATTGGTTTTGTGAGGCTTGTGGGTTTTTATGTGCTTAATGGGCAGACTTGCTGTGGGGTTAGAGGCTTTCTTGAACTCTGGGGTTATTAAATTGACTGCCCATAACGTTTTTTGCGACCTCAGAGAGTATCTATTTCTCCCCCCCCCCTGAGGGTTACCTGCTTGAGCTTGTCTCCCTTGCACCCCAAGTTCGCTCTGCGCCCTGCCTGCTTCTGCCCGCTGCAGGCAGTCTGAGGGCAAGTTAATGGAATGCACTTACCCTCAGGACCCGCGGGAGCAACATCCATCCATGCGTTTCTCCCTCCAACTACTGCGGTACGCCGTAACTGCCTCGACCAGTCCTTCCCTCCTCCGCCTGCGATTGTGCTGACTCTACCCGCGATGTTGCCAAGCGCGACTCCTCGTCTCGGAAGAGCGCTCCAGGCGACGCGAAACCTCCTGAGCCGAGCTGCAGCAATGCAGCACCGTGGAGCCTCTTGCTGTATCATCCGCCGTACACCAGCGGGTTTCAGGCCCGTATTCTGTGGATAAAAGATCAAGCCGAGGTAGGAGACCCGATCCATGTTTTCGCCTACATAACCTCGGTGGCCGCTCCCGACCGGCCTCAGCCGACCGCCATTCTCCCTAGCTCCTCCTCCTGCATCGCCCCCCTGCAAGGAAGATTATAGTTTGCCAGTCCCGGCTCCTGGAGGGAGTTCCGCCGGGCGGTGACGTGCGGCGGGGGAGGGGCAGGGTGGGGGGTAGTAAAAACCGGAATCCGTCCGAATCCAGGTAAGTTAGCAAATAAATAAATAAAACGAATTTCATAGCGCATGCTGCATCGCCAAATGCGATGCAGCGCGCGCTACGAAATTCGTTTTATTTATTTATTTGCTAACGATGCAGCGCGCGCTACGAAATTCGTTTTATTTATTTATTTGCTAACTTACCTGTGTTCAGCCGGATTCCGGTTTTTACTACCCCCCACCCTGCCCCTCCCCCGCCGCACGTCACCGCCCGGCGAAACTCCCTCCAGGAGCCGCGACTGTAGTTTGCCTAATTAGTATACCTGAAGAAAACATAAGAATGACTGCTCAGTGCTTAATTTGAGCCGGTGCTTGCAGTTGGGGCACACTAGCACTCATTTTTGGGAACCATGACTTATTTTTTAACATCAGACTTTGACCCAGAATAAGAGAAAGAAAAGCAGAAAATGGGGAAAGAAGGGAAGGAGAAAGATGGAGAGACAATGACAAAAAGGGAAAAACAGCAATAAACGAACGCCAAGAGTGAGAAAAAGGGGGTGGAGAGTATTTGGTGAAGGAAAAAGAGGCATGAAGTGGAATCAAGATTAGACAGCTTGGGTTTTTGGCATCTCTGACATTCTGTCGCACTGGCGATGACCTTCTGATAAACCTCCCCAGCACTTATTCTTTTACAAATTAAGCACCGTGACAACTCTACTTTGGGCAGGTGGAAGGAGGCCTGTGGAATAAATTTCACTTTGCTGAATGGCATAACATCCGTTTTTTAACATCCACTTGCATTTTTTGATGGCAATTTGCACAGCATGCAATTGTTCTGCATGTGGAAGATTTATTGTGTACCTGCTTATTTTCATTATGTCGATATTCACTCTCCATTCTGCTTCTCTTTGTTGCTCCGATCAGCAAATAGGAGATTGAATGCTCATGTTCGGGTCATGTAGGCTTATCTCCTGTTAATGCAAGGTAATTGGATATCTTCATTCATTCATTTTGCCAGCTCCTTCTTACTTTAACCCTCCGACTGCCTTACCTGGGCTATCAGCCACAACAGAGACTACACCTGGAAGGCACTGCCACATTTTTGTTTATAGCTTTGTTTACGGGTCGATCGATTATGGCAGCTAATTGGAAATCTGACAATCCCCTGAATGTTTGGTCACTGAGCAACACATTGGAAAGAATTAGCAATCCAGAATATTGCTTTCATTCTAGAAGGTATTTATTTGAAAAGCTTTATATTTATATGATGAATTTGAATTTTTTATGTATTAATTGTATTTGATGATTTTGCTTTGCTTTTTTATATACACCAGAATATTAGGCTATATTAGGTTAATTTAATTAAATGTTAATAGATATTTGAACATAACTTATGAGTCACTTTTGTAGTTAATGCCTCACAATTTATGTTCTATATGATAAATATGGTATAATTACTGCACTTTGTATGGCCAATAAAACAATATAAAAGAAGAAAGAAAACAAAAAGTGCCCTAAATTTCCGTGTTGTTTATTGTTTGGAGCAGTAGTTATTGATGCACCCTGTCAAAGCATTCTCAGAGGTCACTGTGGAGAAGCGCAGCGACTCCACTGAGCACAGGGACTCCTTTGATTTGAAGGGTGTTCTGAGATCATCCCAGATTACAACTAACATTGATTCAGTGCGTCTTCTTTGCCTGTCAGAGAGGAGGTACTCCTGCTAGATCTGTCTAAATACTGAATATTGATTTTGATTCAGTTTACCTAGAAATAATCCATTTTGGTACATGTCAGTAATTTGTCAGTCTGCATGATCAAGCTATTGTTTCTTCAGGATTGGTTTGATGTAGGGTGCTCTGAACTCAACAGAGAATTCTCCTATTGAAACAGATACTATAAGTGCTCTGGCTCGTATGACTGCAGAGTATACTTGGAGAATGTTTCTGAGTATATTCGCGGGACAGGATTATCCAGGTGATCAAGTGGTGCTGATACTTTTTATTAGACCAGTGGTTTCTTTTATGAAAAGATAGTTAAGTGAGTGGAGATGTGATTGTTTACTAATCTTGACAGAACTGTGCCAGATTCGCAGTGTGTTGTGGTCATTGATTGCCTTTGTTCGAAAGTGCATCTCAAGACTAATAAAATGTTTGTCAGGTATTCTCCTATAGAATTGAAGAATTCCTCGGTGTGAATTATGGTGCAGTCTGTGGTTTCATAATTCTACAATACTTTTGAAGAGTTCCTTGTTTGAATAAGAAGCACCTTAGATGCTTTTGAGACTTGTGAGATTTTTTAACTTTTTTGATGCAGCCTTGTACAGCCATGTCACCGAGCTCACCTGGACAGACCACTCCATCATCCACTTCATCATCTCGGGACCCCCCACACCGCCCCCCAAGCCACACATCACAGCGCACCACAGTTGGAACAAAGTCTCAGAGAGCCAATGGACCAACGCCCTCAACACCGTCCGCCCACACACAGCAACCAATCTAGAACAGCCTGTCAAGAACTTCTCCGCCTGGATCACCAACTGCGCCGACAAAGTCACCTCTGTTAAAGCCACCAAACTCAAGAGGTCCTCCAGACAATCCAGTTGGTACATCACAGAACTATGAAACGCAACTGCATGCAACTCGAAAGTAAGAAGCCCACACTGAGTCACATTCAAGACATCCCTCAACAAATATCACCAACTTTTGCAGGAGATGAAAATGAGGGCCCTTGCCAACCACATCACAGTAAGCTCCAACCACAGCAAATAACTCTTCTTTCACTTCCGCTTCCGTTTCCGAGCGGCTGAGCAGCGGCTGGTGCGGCGACCGAGCTGAGCCGAGGACCCGCAGTGCAGGGCCGAGGGCGAGCCGAGGACCCGCAGAGTGGCAGGATTTGGCCTCTCTTGGCCCCGGGACTGTGGAGGACTCGTGGGCCCGTGGGGTCGCAGAGTCACTTCATTTGACGGACCTGGTCTCCATCTAAGTGCCCAGCTTGCGGCCCGCATCTGCAGCTGATCTTCCAGCTCAACCTCCGTAGCGCAGTCCAGCCCAACCCAGCCGCAGGACTTCCGCAGGACCCGTGGGGGTGTCGTCCTTCACCGGTTCCGACCAGCTGGTAAGCGGCAAGTGGTGAAGCTGAGAGGAGTGGGTCAAGTCCCGGCTTCTGGCTCCCGCCTTTCAAGTTGATAGGGAGCGGTGAGGGGTCGGGGGTTAGCAGGCAGGGGTGGCAGACGAGTGCAGCAGTTGTAGCCAGCTGCTGCAAAGTGTGAGCCAGTAGGAGACCCACCGAGGCAGCCTGGCTAGTGCCGGGTGCAGCTTGTGAGTGTTCCTCGGTAGGCCCCGCTCACCATTGCCCCCCTCGGCAACTTCCTCTCACTGGGGACTTGTGTGGCACCACTGTACCACTGTGGTTTGTGCTCTAGCGCCCCCTGAAGCGCTCATTGAACCTGTTCCTCTTTGCCTGGTCAGCCAGGGTGGGCTGACCCGGACCTCCTGGTTTTGTCTTTCCCCTTGTCTCTCCCCCTGCCTTCCTCCTGCGGCATCTCCATTGACAGAGGGGTGGCTCACTGGGAGTTCAGCGGAAGAGCTGGGTACCCAACTTTAGCTGGAAAGAGCTGGGGAAGTTGGTGACCCCTAGGAGCGAGGTAACTCTTGTGAAGGTGTTATTGTAAGTTGAGTTGTGAGGATACATCAAGGGCATTTAACCAACAAAAGGAATGAGATCGGGAAGAACTCGGAAAGCCTTTACAACCCCAAAGCAAAAAAAGTCAAGGGTTAGAACATTGGGGCTCAAGGACGGCACGATGGCCTCCCCCAAACAGTCAATGGCCACGCCCATATCACAATCGTCGTCTTCTCCTTCACAAGTTCCTGTGCTCACTGACTTGCTGGCCTACTTTAAAAAAACACCAGGAGGGGTTAGGGGCTCAACCCCTACCTCCGGGCAAGAAGTTTCGAAGGGAAATCCATGGCAGGTGACAACCAAGACAACAGTTCACCCATGTCCAAAGTATGGAACTGTAATATTGGAGGTCGGTTCTACCGGCAGTACAGTGGGGGAAAGTTCAAGATCTCCCCAAGGTCAATCTAAGGGTGTACACTCAGAGCTTCAATCCCTGCCACCAGTGTCTCAGGTTTGTAACCAATCACATTCCCCGCTAATCCAGTCCCAGAGTAAAGTACGTGTGCCCTCTTATCAACGTCTTATTGCAACAAAAAGAACAAGAACAAAAAGAACAACATCATGTGGAGTCGCATTATTACCCAAGCTCTTACCCTTCTGTAAAACCAAAACCATCTTCACCAAGTAATGATACTCCCAGCCCCCCTGCTGCTCAGTGGGTAAGATCACCAACGGGAGATATTATTCCACTCTTTCCTCAAATTCAAAGTAAGATGGGTATAGATTCAACTCTCCCACAGCAAAAGGCTAGTACTGATGTAAAAGATTAATCTCTTTTGGAGCTTTCCTTTTTTCTTACGGATACAGCTCAAGCAGTCAACCAGAAATCAGAACCAAGCTTAGAAGACTCTAATCCCTTTTCAATGTCAGTAGTATGGCCACAATTGCTGCAAACACTCGAATCGACAGTAGCAGCGCTAAACTACCACTCAGACAAACTAGACATTCAAGTGAACCTCCTGAACACCTTAGCCCTATTCACAGCAGGAATTGACAGCAAGCTTGAAGAATTGGATAACTTAATAATAAGGGCCCAATCAGCTTCAAACTTGGTCCAGTCGGTCTGCAGCTGTTCACCTATTATAGATAGTCTATCAGCCCTCCCAACATTTCTTAAAAACGTTCTGGACGAAGTTAAGCATCTTTCAAGAGGGCCAGGTATGAAAAAGGAGAACATCGAGTCCATGGATCAGGAATATTCTAAGCACATGGATTTAGCAACAGACGCAATAAGTACCAATTATCTGGCTCGTGCGGAGCTCCGCGTGGTAGGAAGCCGCACGTCTATCGATAATGTAGTATCAATCATAACCCCCAAGGCTGTAGCCTCAACACTTCTCGACAAGATCCTTGAAACCAAGCTACAAAGCTCGCAGGCTAGGAGCGATCAAGATTTGCTAGATGATCCTAAGCTGGTTCCAAAGCCATCTATGCCGGATATACAGTCCGCCAGCATTAATGCACAGTCATCCGGCCCGCTCAGCAAGAAAGAAAAGAAAAGGCAATGTAATCAAAGAAACAAATTAGCCTCAAACAACAGAGCTGACTCTTTTAAATGGTATCCCTTGTTTACAGCATCAAATACCGAAGTAGTTCCAAGGCCCAGCCCAGGAAGGACAGGGCAGTTGCAATCTCCAATAAGATGCCCCTTTGAAAGATCTAAAACTACCAACAAGGTTCCAACAATGATTTGGAGAGGTCCGGAACTCACCACATGCAAGTTCTAACTACTGCCAATGAAAACATCTGGACACAAGAGGAGTGCACCCCTCAAGGCGCACAACACGTTTATATCATGAATCCTACGTCAAGTGGCCCTGAGATTGCGGACGCACTTTATTTGCCTTAATCTACTCTTTCCTTGAGCCAGCAGAGTCAGAAACCAAAACTCCGCAATGAGGCAAATGCTGATGCAACGGCAGGACCCCCCAATGGAACTGATAAATTAAGTGGTCACCAGCAAGCAGAAATAAAAACGGTAATTGAAATACCTTCTGCTCCACTCTCCTCTACTCATCATCGGTCTTGAAGCCCTCACACTAATAAAGGAGCCAATCAACTAAAGGTATCCTTTACAAATTTGCAATGGCCACCAGGAGACCTCCATCTTGATCAGTCTGATTCCCAAACAAACCACACGCCCAGCCCTGGATCTTTAACTGGATCGCGAGCAAAAAAATCTGATTTAAACTGGCCACACAAACTGCAGCAGAAATCCGATTGTGATTCTATAAACACCAAGATACTATTAATTCCTGAGTACCGCTCAAAAGGCCAGCATGATGTTCTCAATAGGAGTAACATCATCAAACTATTAAAAACAACTTCAGAGTTCGATGCATTGGTATCCAGTGACATCGAGTTTATTGAATTTCTCCCTCCTAGAGGCTCACAGGTCTCAGAGGTATCACTCGTAACATTTAAATCTATTACTTGGGTTCGTGCCCTTTTAGCCAGCGCAGAACCATTTCGATCATGGGGTATTAAAATCCGGCCATACCTCAAACCAGGTTATCCAGCTGTGCTGGCAAACTCACCAATTAAGCTGCCGAGAGTGAGCCGAATTCTGGTTGAAGATAGAAAAAGGCTGTATTCAATTTTAAGAAATGCACAAGGCCAGACAGACATTAAAGCAACCCCTCGGTCCACGAGCGTCAGTGCAAACATCGAGCAGGATTGGGGTTGGCTCTCAGCAACCTTGTCTAACAAAAGCTTAGAGTGACCTGAAGATCGGTTAGCAAGTCTGCAACCCCGAAACAAAATTGCAAAAAACAAAGAGCATCAATCACATGCTCTAAATTCAGAACACTTGCAGTCGCTCCCACCAACACTCTTGTGTTCCTGGAATATCAGTGGACTCCGAAATAAAATAACTACACCAGAAATATGTAACATTATTTCTGGTCACAATTTTCTTGCCTTCCAGGAAACATGGGCCACCCAAAACTACCCCTTGAATGGATACTTGGAACATTGGAAGCCTGCTGTAAGAGACCAGAAATTTGGTCGGCCGAAGGGGGGGTCTGTCAATTTATACATCATGTAGCCTAAAAGGCCCTATAGAACCACTACATTTTCAGGAGAATTGGCTCCTTGGAATTAAAATTAACTCATGGAGACAGCAGCGGCCTCTTCTACTTCTTAATGCCTATATTAATCCTAATGCCCGTACAAAAAGGTCTCAGTTGAATTGCCTATCTACTGTCCTGTGTGACCTGGCAGGGGACTTTCTGTCTTCAGATTGCCTCCTTAAAGGGGACTTTAACACCAATCTCTTTCAAGGGTCAACGGAGGACTCAGAAAGTTTGCTTCCTCTCTCCCTACCAGCATTGAAGGTACAGGTAAAACCCATATCTCAAAAACGTTGTAGCCTCGGGGAACATTGGGTTTTACAACTTTATACTGCGGGTTTCATTGTTCTGAATGGGAGATTTCCTCAGGATATCCCCCCAAACTGGTCGTGGACAAACGGCAGAAAGTGCTCATATCTTGACTATACAATTTGCAATTTAGAATTGCTTCCATACATAGAAAACTATAGCATTATAGAACGCTCGGAAAGCGATCATCGCCCGCAAGTCATCACCATCACTCCGAACTTAGCATACCATGACCTAGCTTCGACTACACACACAGGAGTTTATTCTGAGAATTTAAAAAGCTTAAGATGGAATGAAGAGGCTAGTATAAAGATCATGGAAGAGTGTGAACAACTTACTATTCATCTTAATCTGTGGTCCTCTGATCCAATAGAAGACTGGGCTAATTTCTGTACTCAGCTTTTAAATCAATTCCAACATCCGAGGCAGCAATTTGTGGGAAGTAGTAGCAAGGAGGCCTTTTTCTCACTTGATACAATGGCGCTAAAGAAAACCAGAAACACTGCTCTTAGGGTGGTAAAGAGTCACCCTGAATCTGAAGTCTTACTGTCTAACTATAAAATCGCACAAACTAATTATAGATGGGCATGTTGAATTGAAAAACAACAGCATCTTCAACACCTCTGGTGCATGCTTCACTTTGCAAGTAAAAGTCGGAACTCTAGAAACTTCTGGGCACTAGTTAATAGACAAACTAATGGAAATCTTTGCCTAGGCTCCGCAAACATCTCAGAGCAGGAATGGGTAATATTTTTGGCAGGCCACTTCCAGGCGGAGGAGATTAAGTCTTGCAGATTGACCAACATGTATAGGAAGTGGCCGGTTAATCTGCAAAGAACACAGAAACATCCAAGTCAAGATCTTTCCATTTCATCTACAAAGCTGGGGAAAATATTAACTAAAGCTAGATCGGACGGAGCACCGGGGCCAAACGGCCTACCACAGGCCTTGTTCAAAAAGAACATTCCTTTCTGGAGTAAGCAGTTAGTTAACCTGTTTGAATACAGCATACGAAGCTCAACCATACCCGACTCTTGGCGCGGTGCAATAATTCAGCCGATACATAAGACCGGCTCCAGATCAGCCCCATGCAACTATAGGCTGATTGCTCTAACGGATACTGAGGCTAAGTTTTTTTCCAATTTGCTGCTTGAAGATCTGAAAAACTGGGCCAATTCAAAGGACCTGATACCAAAAAATCAAACGGGCTTTGTGGCTAACTCCGGCACACTGACTAATTTTCTAGCCTTATCAATCCTCATTGATAAAGCAAACACTTCTTCTACTGCGCTCTTTTGCTGCTTTGTGGATTTCAAAGCTGCTTTCGGTCACGTGCCAAGGGAGGCTCTATGGGCTAAACTAACGAAATGGGGAATTCCGTCCAATTTACTGAATCCAATCATCCAGCTCCATACTAATACCTGGATTCAAGTGACGATAGGCTCTGGTTCACACCTATCTAGAAAAATACCGACGTCCAGGGGGGTAAAACAGGGATGTGTGTTAGCCCCCTCGCTTTTTAACCCCTTCGATGCTCATGACGGAATGGTTCCGTCATGAGCATCGGTGCCCCTGTGCTCATGACGGAACCATTCCGTCATGAGGCCAGAGGCACGAAATCCTCTGCTGCAGACAGCAGAGGGATTTCCTTTCTCCCCACAGCCTCGGGAGCTGGGGAAGAGCTTCCCCAGCTCCCGAGGCCCCCTCCCTTTCAGTGAAATGAAGATCAGCGCACACGTCGCGCTGACTTCATTTCACTGAAAACGAAACTAAAATGAGCCTTTAGGCTCATTTCAGTTTCACTTTCTACGTGCTCAGGGGCTATCTCAGCCCCTGCGCACGTAAAAGACGGGAGAGGTATCATTGGAAAGGAGAATCTCCCCTTTCCAATGGTACCCCTCTCAGTGGATCCCTGCTTGGGATCGCCCCAGGAGGGCGATCCCCAAGAAGGGATCCACCCACTAAGGCACCAGGGAGGGGAGCGGCCCCTTGGGCAAGGGCTTTTGCTCCCCCAAAAAATTGCCAAATGTTCAGTCTTTCTGCCCCCTGGGAGGCAGATGGGAGCAATGAGCCCCAATCTGCCCCGAGGGGCAGAAAGTCCACTAAACACCAGGGATTTTTTTGGACGCATTTTTTTAGGGTGGGGGCTGCCTGAAATGGGCACGCTAATGCCCCCACCCCCGTCACCATTACAGCCTTTCTGCCCCCCTGGGGGGCAGATGGGAGCTGCAGCCCCCAATCTGCCCCCCCCCGGTGGGGCAGAAAGCCCACTAAACGCCAGGGATTTTTTTTGTGTAATTTCTTTTAGGGTGGGGCTGCCCAAAGCGGGCACGCCAATGCCCCCACCCCCGTCACCATTACAGCCTTTCTGCCCCCCGGTGGGCAGAAAGCCCACTAAACACCAGGGATTTTTTGTGCCATTTTATTTAGGGTGGGGGCTGCCCAAAATGGGCATGCCAATGCCCCACCCCCCGTCACCATTACAACCTTTCTGCCCCCCCTGGGAGGCAGATGGGGGCAGTAGCCCCCAATCTGCCCCCCTGGGGGGGCAGAAAGCCCACAAAACGGCAGGGATTTTTTTTTTTGCAATTTTTTTTAGGGTGGGGGCTGCCCAAAATGGGCACGCCAATGCCCGCACGCCCTTGCCACCATAACAGTCTTTCTGCCCCCCCTGGGGGGCAGATGGGGGCAGCAGCCCCCAATCTGCCCCCGGGGCGGCAGAAAGCCCACTTGACGCATTTGTTTTTAGGGTCGGGGCTGCCCGAAGTGGGCACGCCAATGCCCACATCCCCGCCACCATTACAGCCTTTCTGCTCCCCGTGGTCTCCCGATAAAAATGGTACCTCACACGCGTGGGTGGGGCAAGTACCCGCGACAGGCAAGGGCCCAAAACCTAGTGAGGCGACATCAAAATTACCTATCACAAACCAACCTGGTTTCAAGGGGGGTCCCATGAGTTTTTGGCCCCGGGTTCGGTGGCCAGCTAGGGAAACCTACCAAACCCACACATTTCTGAAAACTAGGGGCCTGATTCACAGAACTAACTTACGTCAAAAACGTAAAGTTAGTACTTTTTGGTATTCACAGAATACACTTACTCATTTTGGTATTCACAGAATGAACTTACTCATTTCGGTATTCACAGAAGTTAGTAGTCCTAACTTTAGGACTCCTAAATGCCTTCTGTGAATACCGAAAGTATGGTGGATACGTTGGTGGATCCACGCAAGCCATACCTCCCTGGAATCCCCCGGGTGTCTACTTTTCAGAAATGTGTGGGTTTGCTAGGTTTCCCTAGGTGGCCGCCGAGCCCCGGGCCAAAAGTCATGGGACCCCCTTGCAAAACCAGGTCGTCTTCTGATAGGCAATTTTGATGTCGCCTCAATACGTTTTGGGCCCTTGCCTGTCGCGCGTACTTGGGCCTCCCACCCGAGTGAGGCACCATTTTTATCGGGAGACCTGGGGAACGCTGGGTGGTAGGAAATTTGTGTCAGCCCGGTGATGCCACAACTTTCCCACACAAAAATGTGTGAAAAAAGTGATTTTTTCAGCAAAATTTCAGGTTTGCAGGGGATTCTTGGTAAGAAAACGTTGGTGGATACACGCAAGCCATACCTCCCTGGAATCCCCCGGGTGTCTACTTTTCAGAAATGTGTGGGTTTGCTAGGTTTCCCTAGGTGGCCGCCAAGCCCCGGGCCAAAAGTCATGGGACCCCCTTGCAAAACCAGGTCGTCTTCTGATAGGCAATTTTGATGTCGCCTCAATACATTTTGGGCCCTTGCCTGTCGTGCGTACTTGGGCCTCCCACCCGAGTGAGGCACCATTTTTATCGGGAGACCTGGGGGAACGCTGGGTGGTAGGAAATTTGTGTCAGCCCGGTGATGCCACAACTTTCCCACACAAAAATGTGTGAAAAAAGTGATTTTTTCAGCAAAATTTCAGGTTTCTGGGGGATTTTGGGTAAGAAAACATTGGGGGATCCACGCAAGCGATACCTCCCTGGAATCTCCCATGTGTCTACTTTTCAGAAATGTGTGGGTTTGGTAGGTTTCCCTAGGTGCCGGCAGAGCTAGGGTTCAAAAACTACAGCTAGGCACTTTGCCAAAAAAGGGCCATTTTTCACAGTGAAATTGGGGTGTGTCCACGTTGCGTTTTGCGTCGTTTCCTGTCGCGGGCACTAGGCCTACCCACACAAGTGAGGTGCCATTTTTCTCAGAAGACTTTGGGGAACGCGGGGTGGGTGGAATTTTGTGGATCTATGCAGATTCCAGAACTTTCCACCACAGAAAAGCGAGGAAAATGTGTTTGTTTTACACTTTTTTCGGTTTGCAAGGGATTCTGGGTAACAGAACCAGGTGAGAGCCAGTCAAGTCACCCCATCCTGGATTCCCCTGGGTGTCTAGTTTTCAAAAATGTATAGGTTTGCTAGGTTTCCCTAGGTGCCGGCAGAGCTAGGGTTCAAAAACTACAGCTGAGCACTTTGCAAAAAAAGGGTAATTTTTCACTGTGAAAATGTGGTGTGTCCACGTTGTGTTTTGCGCTGTTTCCTGTTGCGGGCACTAGGCGTGCCCACACAAGTGAGGTACCATTTTTCTCGTAAGACTTTGGGGAATGCGGGGTGGGTGGAATTTTGTTGATCCACGCAGATTCCAGAACTTTCCACCACAGAAAAATGAGGAAAATGTGTTTTTTTTTACAATTGTTTAGGTTTGCAAGGGATTCTGGGTAACAGAACCTGGTGAGAGCCAGTCAAGTCACCCCATCCTGGATTCCCCTGGGTGTCTAGATTTAAAAATGTATAGGTGTGCTAGGTTTCCCTAGGTGCCGGCAGAGCTAGGGTTAAAAAACTACAGCTAAGCACTTTTCAAAAAAAGGGTCATTTTTCACTGTGAAAATGTGGTGTGTCCACGTTGTGTTTTGCGCTGTTTCCTGTCGCGGGCACTAGGCCTACCCACACAAGTGAGGTACCATTTTTCTTGGAAGACTTTGGGGAATGCGGGGTGGGTGGAATTTTGTGGATCCACGCAGATTCCAGAACTTTCCACCACAGAAAAGTGAGGAAAATGTGGTTTTTTTGACAATTGTTTAGGTTTGCTAGGGATTCTGGGTAACAGAACCTAGTGAGAGCCAGTCAAGTCACCCCATCCTGGATTCCCCTGGGTGTCTAGATTTAAAAAATGTATAGGTTTGCTAGGTTTCCCTAGGTGCCGGCAGAGCTAGGGTTCAAAAACTACAGCTAGGCACTTTGCAAAAAAAGGGTCATTTTTCACTGTGAAAATGTGGTGTGTCCACGTTGCGTTTTTCGCTGTTTCCTGTTGCGGGCACTAGGCCTACCCACACAAGTGAGGTACCGTTTTTCTCGAAAGACTTTGGGGAACGCGGGGTGGGTGGAAGTTTGTGGATCCACGCAGAATCCAGAACTTTTCACCACAGAAAAGTGAGGAAAATGTGTTTTTCTGGACAATTGTTTAGGTTTGCAAGGGATTCTGGGTAACAGAACCTGGTGAGAGCCAGTCAAGTCACCCCATCCTGTATTCCCCTGGGTGTCTAGTTTTCAAAAATGTATAAGTTTGCTAGGTTTCCCTAGGTGCCGGCAGAGCTAGGGTTCAAAAACTACAGCTAGGCATTTTGCAAAAAAGGGGTAATTTTTCACTGTGAAAATGTGGTGTGGCCACGTTGCGTTTTGGGCCGTTTCCTGTCGCGGGCACTAGGCCTACCCACACAAGTGAGGTACCGTTTTTCTCGAAAGACTTTGGGGAACGCGGGGTGGGTGGAATTTTGTGGATCCATGCAGATTCCAGAACTTTCCACTACAGAAAAGTGAGGAAAGTTTGTTTTTTTTGACAATATTTTAGGTTTGCAAGGGATTCTGGGTAACAGAACCAGGTGAGATCCAGTCAAGTCACCCCATCCTGGATTCCCCTGGGTGTCTAGTTTTCAAAAATGTATAGGTTTGCTAGGTTTCCCTAGGTGCCGGCAGAGCTAGGGTTCAAAAACTACAGCTAGGCACTTTGCAAAAAAAGGGTCATTTTTCACTGTGAAAATGTGGTGTGTCCACGTTGCGTTTTGGGCCGTTTCCTGTCGCAGGCACTAGGCCTACCCACACAAGTGAGGTACCATTTTTATCGGGAGACTTAGGGTAACACAAAATTGTAGAGCAACTGTTATTATCTATTGACTTTTGATGCATTTCTGCCTTCCAAATGAAAGACAATGTGTAAAAAGAAGTCATTTTGAAAAATGTCCTATAATTCTCATGCTAGTATGGGTACTCCCAATTTCGGAAATGTGCAAATATCTACTATTTCTAAACTCTATATTTTGTTCCCATTTCAGAAATACATAGGTGTCTTTCATACCGATTTTTCCATGTATAAATTTTCCCAGAATAATTGCTATATACCCGGTACATAATAAAAAACCATTGCAAGACGCTGCTCAGTTATTGGCTCTGGGTTCGTCGGGTTCTTGGTGAACCTACAAGTCCTATATATCGCCACAACCAGAAAGGTCCAGCGGATGTAACGGTATATTGCTTTCAAATAGCTGTCATAATTAGAAGAAGTTACAGGTGAAAACGTTGACACAATTGGCTGATTTTTTCAACTAATTTTCAATTTTTCCTATATTTAACTGTTTGTTTCTATAAAGAAAACTTGAAGGATCTACACAAATGACCCCTTGCTGAATTCAGAATTTTGTCTACTTTTCAGAAATGTATGGCTTTCCAGGATCCATTATTGCTTTCATACCCATTTCTACCATTAACTGGAAGGAGGTTGAAAGCACAAAAAATAGCAAAAATAGACTATGTCCCAGAAAAATGCCAAAACTGTGTAAAATTTTTTGGTTTTCTGACAAAAGTCTGCTTGTCCCTGAAAGCTGGGAAGATGGTGATTTCAGCACCACAACCCCTTTTTGATGCCATTTGCAGGGAAAAACCAGACGCTTTCATCTGTAGCCCTTTTTCGCATTTTTCCCCAAAAAACCAAAATTTAGCTGTATTTTGGCTAATTTCTGGGTCCCCTCCAGGGGAATCCACAAACCCTGGGTACCTTTAGAATCCCCATGATGTTGGAAAAAAGGACGCAAATTTGGCGTGGATACGTTATGTGGTCAAAAAGTTACAGGGGCCTAAGCGCGAACTACCCCAAATAGCCAAAAAAAGGCTTAGCACAGGAGGGGAAAAGGCCTAGCAGCGAAGGGGTTAACCTGTTTCTATCTGATCTTTCAGCAGAGTTAGATGCAATAAATAGCCACGCTCCAAAGATCGGTGGTACGCAGATCAGCAATCTCCTATATGCCAATGATCTCGCTCTCTTCAGTCTTACGAGAGTCGGATTACAGCGCCTGCTGAATACACTATATAGGTACTCCACCATGAACAACTTAGAGGTTAATCTAAAGAAAACTCAAGTAGTTATATTTGGCAGGAAATGTGATCGAGGTGGCGGCTGGTCGTACAACAACCTTCAAATTTCGATGGGCAAAACATATAAATATCTGGGGTTCTACATCGATTCAAGAGGCTCTTTATTAAAACATTGTAGTCAAATTGCCATGAAAACCGTGGCACTAAAAAAGTTACTGAACCTTGCTTAGCGTCAATGCTGGAGGTAATGCGGGCCAAGATAGGTCCTACCTTGTCGTGCGGTTATGAGATCTCTTTGGGCAAGCTTAGTATTACACTCAACCAACATGTGACTAAAATCTACAAAAAGGTGCTGCGGTTACCAAAAACCTCATCCGCTGCCCATATTCGCCTGGAGTTTGGTCTTGTAAATTATTCTTTACAAAGTGTGGGGGCCTTTCTTAACCTGTGCCACAAGTTGAGGCAGACTAGCACTGGCTCACTTGAGTCCTCGTTATGGACTGACATCAGCATCAGTAACCCCGGTGGGTCACACAATCGATTATTTAATGAATGCCTGCTAAAATTATCAGCAAGTGAACTGTGGGCTCTCAACCCAAGTAAAAAAGCCTTTAAAGTAAGCACCAAGAAGCGAATTCAAATGTGTTCCAGTTTGTCCGACAGAGAGATTTTTTTTTTCACAACATGTTTTTATTGTTGACATCCAGAATAACACAAGTGCCCCATATGGCACCCGATGCAAATAGATATGGTAGCAAATATATGTATCAACATTTTCAGTAATAATGCAGGATGCAGTCCACAGTGAATACAATGCAAGAAAACCAGAAAATAAGAGAAATAAAGAAAAAGAAAAAGCAATCAACTGTGCCAACTGTGCCACTTTGTCTCCCCTTGACGAATATATTAATACTAAATGAAGAGAGAGATTCTGCCAGTGATAAGCAAAGCTATTACATGTTCTACAAATACATCGACTAATCACCATCATGCTATGGGCTCCCCACCATCCGGTATGGGGGGAGAAGGTTCCAGATATAGTCCCCTATAGTCAGCCCACCGCTTCCAAATTTTGTAGTGTTTGCGGGGGCAACCCCTGGCTTCGAAAACCGGAAGTTCGAGGCCCATACACAAATCCAGACCCCTCTTCCACACCACAAGCGATGGCGCGGATTCATTCTTCCAGGCCCAGGCGATATCTCTCTCGGCCAGTGTTAGACCGAGAAAGAGGAAATGGCACTTATACCTATTACCCCCTATGTCCTCTGTAATATGTAGCATAGCTAGGCGTGGTGAGGAAGTAAGGACCCATCCCAGAACCTCAGACAGGCATGTGAACACTCCCTTCCAGAATTTTGATAGTGCTGGGCATGCCCATACGGTGTGTAGGAATGTGCCCTCCATAGATCTGCAGCGCAAACAGTGCGGGGATGTGATAAGTCCGGCACGCCAGAGCCTGTATCTGGTGTAATAGGCTCTGTGCAAGTATTTAAACTGGATGAGGCGCAGGCGAGCCGCAATTGCTGCACTGCGTGGGGACTCCAGCCTCCACCCAGTCATCTTCATCTAAGGGACCTAGATCTTGCTGCCATGTCTCCCTGGTTTTATGGAGTGTGGAGGGGGTATTATTGATAAGTGTGCAATATATTTTGGTGATTTTGTGATCCCCTAGGTCACCCATGAAAACCTTCGCCTCGATGGGGTTAAATTCAGGAATTTCTGTTAGGTGAGATATGTATGGGGTAAATGCATGTCTGAACTGAAGATAGCAATAAAATTGTGAGCGGGGCATATCGTAGTCTGCCTGGATGTCCAGAAAGGACTTGAGCGTACATCCACGTACAACTGCCCCCACCGTATCTATCCCAATGGCCTCCCAGCCCCGGAAGCCGGACAAGTGTAATAACTGTGGAAGTTGCCCATTGTTCCACAGTGGAGTTTCTTTAGTGAGTCTTCCCCACCAACCCATCTGACGGAGCGCTGCCCTCCAGATCTGAAAGATCGTGGCAGTGGCAGGTGGTAGCTCACGACGCAGTGCTACTGAATAGAGAACCTTGTGGAGAGCATTGTCTCCCAGGAGCCAACGCTCCACCGCATATGCCGGGTCCCGACGGTCTCCATACCACCAGTCGTTGAGAACCAGTAAATGGGAGGCCATATAATATGCCTGGACATCTGGGGTGGCTACCCCGCCGGAATAGGTAGACTGGAAACAAGTCCGCAGAGCCCCCGCGACGCGACGCCCCCCCACATAAACCGGGCGAGGATAGCATTCATTTGGCGGAACCATGTGGGCTTTATCAGGTAGGGATGATTCTGTAACTGATAAAGGAGATGAGGAAGAGAAATCATTTTAAAAATAGCGGACCTACCGAAAAGAGAGAGAGGTAGGTGGGACCACACACACGTCTGATCACTCACCTGTGTCCATAAGGGGGCGAGGTTTTTGGTCCATGCCTGGGTCTGGGATGAAGAGAGATGGACACCAAAATATTTAAAGCCGTCTGGAGCTATGACCACTTCACGTGACCAGTCACCCAGCCGATCTCCACCCCGCAGTGGCCATAGAAAGGATTTCCCCCGATTCATATATAGGCCAGAGGTCTCACCAAAGATCTGCATAATGCGGAGAAGACGTGGGCCGGTCCGGTCGAGATCGGTGAGGAAGAACAGTACATCGTCCGCATATAGTGCTATACGGTTGGAGATGCCAGGCGCCCATTCAAAGCCGCGCAATTGCCCGTCTATCCATACCCAAGCCGCTAGCGGCTCCATAGCTAGAGCAAAAAGATAAGGGGAGAGCGGGCAGCCCTGGCGCGTTCTCCGACCAACAGTAAAGCGGTTGGAAATTGAGTCAGCCACACGGACTGATGCAGTTATATCTGTGTATAGTAGGCGAATAAGGCCCAGCAGCCGGGGGCCGATGTTCATGCGAGCCAGTAAGGCAAAGAGGTACGTCCAGCTAAGAGAATCAAAGGCCTTATTCATATCCCCCAGTAGGAGCGCAGCAGGAGTGCCAAGCCTATCGACTGCGGCGATAGCATTGTTGGCACGTCGAATATTGTGCCGTGTGGCGCAATTAGGCATAAATCCTGCCTGATCTGGATGAATGAACTCCGTGATATACGGGACGAGACAGTTGGCTATCACCTTGGCCAAAAGCTTGGCTTCCACGTTAAGTAAGGAGATTGGGTGATAGGACGAGAAGTGCTCCGGCGGTCGGCCTGGCTTCAAAAAGACAACGATCTCAGCATGCCGCCAGTGTGGCGGAAGGCTGCCATGGTCACAGGAAGCCTCCAGGGTGGCTAAATAGGGTTTTAAGAGTTGCGGGTGGTATTTTTGAAAGAACTCACAGGGATAGCCGTTCGGACCTGGGGCCCTACCCACTCGCATATCCAGCAGTGCAGGCAGAAGTTCATCTACTGACAAGGGAGCGTCCAGCGCGTCTCTCGCCGTGTCTGACAGAGCGCGAGGAGGAAAGTCATCTATGAACTTCTGTGTGAGGTCAGCAGACAATACCTCCCGGGGGGCATAGAGGTCTGTGAAGAATGAGGCAAAGCTATTGGAGATGGCGATCGGGTCTGTGAGTGTATTCCCAACAGGTCCACATATACTCGGGAGCCGCTGGGGCCGCAGTGTCTGCTGACACAGGCGGTGCAGTAAAGCACTGGACTTGTCTCCCCACTGGTAGATCCGACTTCGAGTGGCAAGCCAATAAAGATGGGCCTCATCGAGAAGCTCGCTAGCGTACGTCTGCTGCATTGTCAACAGTTGTCTACGTGCAGCCTGTCCCGCTGCGTCTCTGCTAACGCGCTCTAAATCAAGGAGTTGGGCCTCAATTCTGAGCAGCTTATCGCGCCGCTGCCTGCGTAGGGCAGTACAGACAGCAATATCTGCTCCCCGAAGAGTAGGTTACATAGCCTCCCGCAAGGTGACCGGCGAGTCCACTGATCCCGTATTCAGTAATAGGTAGTCTGCTAAAGATGTACACATATGCGTCCTATATTGCTTGTCCCTAAGTAGCCATGGTGACAGCCTCCACCGAAACCCAGACCTTCTGGGGTCCAGGGAAAGGAAGATAGACACCGGGGAATGGTCAGAAAGCCCCCTGGGAAGGATGGTAGCCTCGGTCAGTCTATGAGTGTGTGTCGCTGTGAGGAAAATGTAGTCTAGCCGGGAGAAGGAATCATGCGGCCTAGAGGAATAGGTGTAAGCATGTGTGTCAGGATATAATGTCTTCCATATGTCGACCCAACCCAAGCCCTGAACCAAGGGGAATAGTTTGGAGTCCGGGGCCTCTGCAATACGGGCCATGGCACGCCATCTATCATGTAGCGGGGACATAACATCGTTCCAGTCTCCTCCAATTGCAGTCAACACTGATGGAAGGTCAGACCAAAGCGTCGTCAGTTTTTCTACCAGGGACCACGAGAGAGGAGCAGGGGCATAGACACTGCCTAAGACGATGGACTCCCCATAGAGCGTCCCATAAATCACAATAAATCTACCCTGCGGGTCTAGCCATGTGCGGCTATGAACAAATGGGACGCTGCGATGTATTAGAATCGCTACTCCCTGGGAGCCCCTAGTAAAGCCAGCATGGTAGGTGTGCGCGAATCCGAAGCGTCCCAAGCAAGGTGCCTTAGTGCCCACTAAATGGGTCTCTTGCAGGAAAAGGACACTCGCCTTGTGGCGCGTTGCCTGGCGCAGCACAGCCCCCGTTTAATTTTGTCCAGCAGACCATTAACATTCCAGCTAAGGATTCGGAGCTCTCTACTCTGGACTCGGGCTAGATCCTGCGACATAGACGATAGTGACATGTATTAAGGCATCTGAGACGGTAGCTAACATTGGCAATCTCAAGGTAAATAAAAGGAAAGACTCCGTGGCAATAACAAAGAACATCAATCATGTCAGGATTCTCTGTTCAATTCCTCGGGGTCATGCTGATGCTCAAAGGGGGCCCACCTCTGAACCACCCCAAGTCTGGAATAGCGTTATACACTCAGACTACTGGGTTAATTGAGCGGGGGAAGGAAAGGGTAGGAACTGCGTGGAGGGAGATCTGTGAGGGTAACAAGAAAACAACGTAAGTCTTCTTTGGTCTGCTTTCCCTTACCCCCTCCCGTCAATTATCACCTTTATACTACAACCCCTACCTGAAACAAAGAAAAGTGAAACGATGACATCAGAAGAGAGCAGAGGGTGATGACATATTGCAGAACACCTTTCTAAATGAAAACATAAAACGAAAGAGAGCGCGTTATAAAGAAAGGTTTCTATTCTCCTCTAAGCCCTCACTGCATTCTATTTTTTCTTACGGGAGTGAAAACACACATACCAAGATCATGTGTCTCGTATTCTGTGATGCCAAGATGTGACCCCTCTATCCGATCTCTCTTCTGAAGGGACTAAAAATATAAAGAAAGAACAACCAAAATCACACAAATCAGAGGGTGTACTTTGGACCCTGGACAAACAAAGCTTGACTTCTTAAACCATTAGAGTGGAGCGCCCAGGAGTGTTAGCAGTCACACGATCCTAGCATCTCACCAGCAAGTGTAGGCTTCAAAGAAGAAATGTCAAACAATAAGCAAACACGGCCTGATATTAGCCCCTGCAATGTCTCGGAGCGTCTTTAACAAACAATGTCCACAAATCAGGGCTTTCCATAAGTAGACAGTATATGGAAATGTCAATGCCTGGAATATCGCGGGTGCTTATTTTCCCTGCATGAAACCGGAATGTAATTCTCGGTTTCTCCAACAGGGTACGAGCATCCCAAGCGCCTCGTCAGGCACCTAAACTCCCCTGCAAGAGACCGCAGTGAAACAGCGTGTCTCATTCAACAGAGGAGTCCGTGGAGCTCCGTTCAGATTTACAAAGGCAGCTCGGAAATGTGTGCGCTAGCACTCTTACCGCCTGGCTTGGCCTGTAGGTTCGTAGAAAGAATCCCAAATAGGCATCCCGGGTAGAGAATAATCGGCGGCGCTTTCAGGCTTCCGCCGTATTTATTCTTTTTTCCGGCGAGGCGTCCGAGTCACGTGATGCGCGAATCGCATTGCATGCCGGTAGGTGTAGTTTTGTGACGCGGGTGTCGCACACGGTCCGCGCAAGGGGGGGCAGGCAGTGTACCGGCGTTCGTGATCCTGACAAATCAAAACAAACCCCCCCTCCCCTCCCCCACCCACCCCACCCAATACCTCAAAAATAGTAGAAGTATCTGTCGCGGTGAGCAGCGTACTGCTACCCCAATGGTGGTACAGCACGGTCTCAGACCAACGGTTCCCCAAAAAGCAGACCTCAAGAAACATAAAGTTCTCAGATACTGAGAGGAAAGGGAGGAGGAGATAGCTTCACGTAGGCCCATATATAATACCATCAGCATCTGTCCAGTTCGCACCATGATGTGTTCCGCGGCCCTCAATCTCCATCAGGTGTCGGCGAGGAGTTGGGAGGCCCCCATCACCCCGGGAACTGGATGCACCCTGAGACTTCGAGCGACACCTCGAGCGAGACCTCCTGCTTGTTTTTCCTTTAGTCTTGGGCAGCTGTTGTGTGATCTCTCCAGAGGATGATTCCGATTCAAAGCGTGGCGGGGTGTGCGGCCTAAGCCTCCGTCGCTCATCCGTCCAGGCAAACACCTCCTTGGGAGTGTCGAAGAAAAGAGTACGGGACTCATAGATAACTCGCAGCCGGGCAATGCAATGCATATTGGAGCTTGAGGTCCCGCAGACGGGCCTTAGCCGCCATGAATGACTGCCGGCTCTGCTGCACCAGTCTGGTATAGTCCGGAAAAATGAGAATATGATGGGAGTCGTGCTGGAGTTTGCCCGCCAACCCGGCCTGTGTGAGGACCGCATCACGGTCATGGTAGTTGAGGAATCTAGCTATGATGGGTCAAGGCCTGGCCCCCAGTGGAGGCTTTTGCATCAGGGCATGATGCACTTGTTCAATAAGAAAGCATGGAGATAGAGATGACTGAGGGATCCAACTCTGTATCCATATGACAAGGAATCGTTCTACATTATTGTCCTCGCACCCCTCCGGAAAGCCCACAAATCCAAGGTTGTTCCTCCGGGCCCGGCCCTCGGCTTCCTGCGCCCTGAGAGCAAGCCCCTTAGTGATGAATTCCAGAGAGGATACCCTCTTCTGCAGCGAGACAACCGTGTCTTCCATGGTTGAAATCCGGGTTTCGGCCTCTGTTATCCTGTCGACCGCCTTGCGAAGGTCCTGACGGATCAACATCACATCCGACCCCACCGCCCCAATCTTAGCCTCAAGCGCCTCTCGGGAATGCGTGATTGCCGCCATCAATGCGGCGTTATCGGGACCAACAGAGCCCTGACCCACTGGGTCCGTCGACTGCGCCCAAGCTGCGGCATAGCGATCGAGCGTACTTTGTTTGGCGCTGTGTAATTTGTCGCGAGTCATGTTGAGTGTCAATGAGTACGTTGTCACAAGTCCGTGAAGGTAAGTAGGAGTCGAGAAATAGTGCACCTGGACCTTAGCGCAACAATCCCACCAGTGTAAGCCTCCGGGGGAGTTGAAGATGGAAAGGGGGGGCTCCCCCACTGCAGGCAAGGAGTTCAATACAGGCAGAAAAGACAGGCGGAGAGTCAACCCGCACACAAGCCGTACCGGAACCTAGCCCGGCTGCTTCCGCACACAGGCGACTCCCCACCCCCCTTATGGGCACCTCTACCTAGTTGCACTACCCCCATGTAGCGCAGGGCAGTGACAAGGAGCAATCCGCAGGGGTCCCAACGGGGGTGCGATGATCTCCAGTGTGCTCCAGCATCGATCTACACACGTGGCCCACCCGGCGCAGACGGGGGCGATCCCTCTCCAGATGTCCACAAGGCAACAGTCATGCGCGGGGGCCCAACACAGGCCAATGGTTCACCCCTTCACCTTCGCAGAGCCAATGCACCACGGGGGGGCTCAGGGTCCCAGATGGCGGCAGAGTACGCAGGGAGGGGCCTCAGAGGCAACACCAGTAGTGCCAGGAATCCCACAGCCGATCGAGCGGGGTAGGGCAGGGGCACAGCAAGGTCACGCCAGCCGCAGAGTAGGCAGGGGGAGCCCGCAAAGTAGACCCAGGGACCCCAGTAATAGCAGGGCCAGAAATCCCTGCGCAGGTGCACAGTTCTGTCCAGATGTAGGCTAACACCCCCAAGACAAAGCCAGAACAGCAGAGGGGGGGGCCCCTGGGCACTAACCTGGGAATGCGTCCACAGCGAGGAGTTCAGCTACGCGGGCTCAATCTGAGGCGATCCGCGGCAGCCAGGCCCAGCAGCAGCAAGCGTCCCGCCCACCCGTGATGGCGCCCGCCGGCGGCATGCCAGCGTGGCCATGCGACCACGACCGGCCGCGGCACGGGCACCGCAGGGGACCACCTGCAGCCAGGGGAGAGCGGGTATGGGCCTCCGCCAACTCCCAGGTCACCAATTAGGCAATGCGGTTATATTCTGCAGCTTGGAGCATCTGTTCGCGGGTCCCCGGCTCCAGCCGACACGCCGCACGTGGCTCGCCGGCCGACGCAGGTGCCGCGTCTGGCCCCCCCGCGAGATCAGCGGGGTGATATGCTCAGATCCACAGCAGGCGTCCCGCGGAATCCCCAATCGCCTGGCGGCGAGCAGCGCAGACAATCCAAGCGCCTGGGGCCGGAGGAGGCGGGGCGCAATGCGGCCCAGGCCCGATCGGCCGAGACCCGATCAGCAAGCCCCGGTCCGGGAACAACCCCTCAGGCCAGCTCCCTCGTGGGCAACTCCGCCACCAGGCATCTTCGTAGCACACAGGGCGCGGGCAGGCACAGTGTAGGCAGGACTGCACAGAGACAGACACCGATGGGCAGGATAATGGAAGGATATATTGGCGGCCCCACGGAGCTCGTCTAGAGCGCGTCCGCCATGTTGGACCGCTCGGCCACGCCACCCGACAGAGAGATTTTAGGTAAACAAAAGCACGCATGGGCAGTAATTAAATCTTATCAGTTGGCCCCACCTTTGCCTCACCTTGCTTGCACATACTGTATACATTTAAAACAGAGATTTTTGACGCTTAGGCTGGGTGAGTGGCATTTTTTAAAACATATTCCTACCTGGCGGCGTACCTCAGGCGAGGTGGTGTGTAGGGGCTGTGAACAATAAGAGGAATCTCTGGTGCATGTGTTATGCCTCTGCCCAGCACTGTTGGACTTGCGTAGATCAAAACTGAGGCCTGAGTGGAACAAACTTGGAGTCCGGACCTGAAAGCAAGGTATCATTGCGGCCTTGAATCCAGAGAACACGGCTCTAAACATTAGCTTTACGATCTTTATCCATCAGGCATATCGCAAGTTTAAGCAATCCACTAGTATCAATAGAATAACTGGAAATAAAGGTAACCGCCATAGGTGGTCACAACAATCGGTTCTCCAAAAAAAAAAAAAAAAGTAGCTGCTGCTTCAATTTGTAAAGTTAGCACCCTCCAATTAATGTTCATTACAAGGAAACAGGCTACAAAGATCCAATAGTTAACCGCAGGCTGATCTCTGCTACTGACTAGCACCATTCTATGTGCATCAATGATTTGTTCTGTAGAGTGCCATCTGGAATCCACTGCGGTGGCAACATGCTGTTCATTTTTTATTTGCTTAGAGGTTTTCTTACCACTTTGCAGTTATCCAACTTTCTGGTCTTGACGGGCTGTGAACATTTACATACTTTAGAATAACTTTGCTCCAGTTCTTATAATATGGCTACCTCACTTTAGAAGGGCCCTTTCACCAAGTGTATATTTTAATATATAAATGTTATACTTTTTGCCTGGTATAGGAGCAAAGTAGCTTAAATTGTTCAATTGCTGTTTCTTGATTACTGTAATAACCTTACATATCAAACAATAGGCCATCAGTGGCTGCCTTCACTGAGCTCCATCTTAATTATAATAGCACTCTTAATAGGATGTCTTTTTTAAACTTCTACCGTATGCTAGGTGTTGGAGATCATGTTCTGCTTATTTGCACAAGGGTCCTATTACTTTTTAATTTCAATCTGCACTTGCACAGTGATTGTTATCCTTTTAAAAGGTTGTAAGACGCAGGTCATAGTTCTTGTTTTTTTCTTATGTTTTATTTGTAAGGTTAGTCTAGAAAACTCATATAAGAGAGAGTCCCTGTATTGAGTAAGAGTATTTGTACAAGGATTGTCCTTTTAGGTTGATTACTCTCTACTCTCAGACAATTATGGCTAACTGCGACTAGTAATTCGAATTTTATGTAAAGTTTTAACCATGCAGCCATGTATAATTTTAAGTATAACTATTTTTTGTTGTTTTGTTATGTATTGTATGCTGCTTTTAAGATCATGGAAATCGAATAAAGCTTCAACTCTTCAACATCGTCAGAGAGTTCTCCACCCCCTCAGCCACTAAATATATCATCACCCCGTCCTGGGAACTTTACAGTGCCCTGGCTGACTTCTTCCATGACAAGATCTCCACCATCTACAGAAACTTCCAACCCGCAACCCATCACCACCAACATCCTCAGCATTCTTGCTCCTACAAATAATAAACATGACCACCTGCTCACCAACTGAGACCAGCTCACCACACAAGTCACCACAGCCATCATGAACTCTGTCCACTCAGGAGCACAATCAGATCCCTGTCCCCACCACATCTTGAACCGTGGGAGCAAGACGATCAACAACAAACTCACCTCCATCTTCAATGCATCAATCATCTTCCCTGAAGAATGGAAACATGCAGAAATAAAACCCCTACTGAAGAAACCATCTGCCGACCCCAGCAAACTCAAGAACTACCGCCCCATCTCCTGGCTGCACTTTCCCACCAAAGTCCTCAAGAAGGCCATCAACTGCCAACTCACACAACACTTGGAGATCAACAATCTTCTGGACACCTCTCAATCCAGATTCCGCATCAAACACAGCACTGAAACTGCCCTAATCACAGCCACAGATGACATCAGATCCCTCCTCAACCAGGGAATATCGGCAGCCCTGATCCACCTTGACCTCTCAGCAGGTTTTGACACAGTATCTCACCACACCCTCATCATAAGGCTTCACCACATTGGCATCTAAGGAGACACCCTCAAATGGATTGCCTCCTTCCTCATTGGAAGAACCCAGAGAACCTGCCTACCTCTCTTCATGTCAGAACCCAAGAACACCATCAGCGACATCCCTCAAGGCTCGCCCCTCAGCCCTACTCTGTTCAACACCTACATGACGCCCCAGCGAACGTCGTCAGAACACATGGACTTAACATCATATCCTACGCCAATGACACCCAGCTCATCCTATCACTATCAGAGGAGCCTTCCCCTATGCTGACTAACTTCCACAAGTGCGTGATGAGCGTCGCTGATGGTATGAAAGACAACTGCTTCAAGCTCAACACAGACAACACAGAAGTGCAGATTTTCGGGAACACCTCCCCATGGAGCAACGCCTGGTGGCCTCCCGAACTAGAACCCTCACCCACTCCGACCAACCACGCCTGCAACCTTAGCATCATCTTGGAAAGCAAGCTCACCATGAAAAGACAGATCAACACAGTCTAATCCATCTGTTTCCTCACCTTTCGCAAGCTCCGTAAGATCTTCAAGTGAGTCTTAATTGATGCCACACAGACCGTCACCAAGACCTTGTCACCAGCCGATCGGACTACGGCATAGCACAGTACATAGGAATCGCTTCGCACTTCCTCAAGCGACTACAGCCATACAGAATTCAGCAGCCAGACTCATCCTAGACCTCTCTAAGAGGACCCACATCACACCCCACCTCAAGAAGCTCCATTGGCTCCCCATTGAGAAGAGATGTCAGTTCAAGATGTTGACCCACACTTTCAATGCCCTACACAACCAAGGACCAGCATACATCAACCACCGCCTGAACTTCCACCTACCCTCCAGACACCTGTGCTCTGCTGCCTCCCTCTTCTTCGCTCACACCCCCCACACCCACCACAGCAAGAGAGGAGAACATTCCTTCTCCTACCTCACAGCAAAGGCCTGGAACGAACTCCCACTTCTCCTCCGGACCTCTTTTCTTCTCTGCTGGAATTCAGGAAAGGACTCAAGACCTGGCTATTGAACTGAACCCTCCCCTGCAGCAGTGTCCTCAGTACCTGGACACCCTCACGATTCTTGCTATATAGATTATGTATTTTCACTTAACCTCTTTTTTCCTCCTTCTGGTTACGTTTTGCTCCACTGTCTTTCAAGGCTTATTATTATCCTTTTTCCTTGTTTTTTTCCAGTCTTTTAGAATAGTTGCCTTCTTTCCAAAGCTCAGAGAGGAGTCACTTTTCTAAAACTCTTTGTGAGACAACTGCGGAATTGCTCAATGGATATCAATAGGTTTAGTGGACATGTCACTGAGAGGTAACACAAGAACGACTAGAAGCCAAAGCTCATTAATGGCTGGTTAAAGGATATTAATTTAGGTGCTGATGGTGATAGTGGTGCATTTGTGATATTAAGCATTAATTTGATGATGTGTTAGTCACTGCAGGTGATGTAATAATTTGCTTTGACTGAGACCCAAATATACATTTTGAGGCAAATACAGTGTTGAGTGTATTCTTCCCTACTTAATAGTACAGCAACTGTCCCCACATGCTCCCGCTCATTTTATAAATTCTGCAACCGTCCTCACAGCTCAGCCCAATTCACTCTGCAGATACCCAGGGGTGTAAGAGACACTAAATTTCTGGGGGGACAGGGATAACCTTGTAGACTTTCCAGTGACCCTATACAAATCGCCTGTAGAGTGAGACCGTACGCACATTAAACGAATACAATCACATACTTTTGAAGTGAAATACTGTGAAAGACAGGCATGTAGTCACCGTCTGCAAGCATGCTTTATTGGTATTTACATTTACAAAGTAATTAGACCAAATGTGAAAAGTCATGTATATTTTTATAGTGTTACTCATAGTTCACTCACACTCAGTACTGTGATTTGCTTTGTACACGCTCTTTGCAACAGGCACATTAACCCTCCGCACTACTTTACAATGAGCTAAAACATCCACTAGACAAAATTCCGAACTCTCACTAGTAGGAACAGTAATCACCAGAGTTATCTTGACATTTTTATTGTTGCCTGAAATCTGCCTGATGCACAAGGAAGTTCATGTGCTTTTAAATCAAAAATTATTTTTAAACACGGTGCCCCCCACCAAAGTCAATGCCAGGTGGAGCTGCACCGCTCGCACCACCCTAAAGCTAGTCCTGCTCCCTGCAATGGGGCAGGACAAGCATTTCCAGAAATAGGGTCAGAGCTAACATTATAGCCATTATATGAGGAAAAAGATCTATGTAAGTGGTGGGGTATGATACTTCCCACCAAATTCCAGCAAGAAAAACATTTTAACATATTTCTTGTAGATTTATGGGAGAGTAGACTTCTCCCCTGAGAATTATTTGAAATTTTTAGGCTCAAATTTCCAAAATGCTGCAAACCCTTATATTTAGAGTTGTATATAGCGCGAACTAGACCCGAAACATCGGGTATCAGAGTGCTTTACATGAGCACCAGTTTCGTTACAGAAGGACACATTCATTTTTGTTAGGCATGGGGAGATTAAGTGATTTGCCCAGAATCACAGAATGTTGAGTGGCATTGCCAAGACTCGAACCCGGTTCCCCAGCTTCGAGGTCTACCGCTCTAGCCATAAGGCTACATCCTCTCCCCTTCGTTCATGAAATATTCCAGTACTTTTATGGTGCACCATGGGAAGCCTGGCCTTTCCTAGAGGTAGATCTCTTTTTTTTCAACTATCTTAAGTCAGAAATCACTTCCACTATACCAAGGTCATCATTTTTTCAAGGGTGAGCTCCTTCTGCCAACGGGTACATTCAATATGACAGTGCCAGAAATTTATCATGGATACTTCAGCCACAGTCATGGGTACCTCTAAAAATTCCCTCCGTTTTACAAGGGTCAGTATTTTGCCATTGACACCCCCTATACAATGAGTACAGGAAATCTTATGACACGAGTTACCTCAAATATCAGTTCTAACATTTTGCTATGGATCCACCCCATTTACTAAGAATTACCTGCATCATGTCAGGGCCTTCGGTTGGATGTGGTGGCGCGTGTTCTGTGTCCCTGCTGCTGGGTATGACTGGATTAGCGGCTTTCTCAATTAGGCAGTTCGAGTCCCCACAGCCAATGATGGTGTCTTCATAGAAGCATGTCAGGGCCTGCAGTTTGCCATAGGTAACACCTCCCATCTATATGCTGTTAGTGCCTTTGTCCATAAGGCAAGAATAACCTCCAGTATGCCAGACCACACCACACTTGAATGCATAACAAACATACACTCACACACACACACACATTCTCACACACACACACATTCTCACTATATTTCTTGCCCTCTTTTGTACATTTGTACTGTCACACTCACACTTCCATTAGTCAATTTGCTTTTTGTGTTAGAAAAGCTTGCCCTGTTGCTTCTGCTATTCCTGCCTTGCCTTTTAGTCAGACTTAATAAAAACATATTTTCTATACGCTTTTCAAAAATAATAATATATTGCCATGTCAGTTTGTTACAAGTATTTTGTGAATGAAAAGTGCACTTCCTTAAAATAGCTGTACAGGGCCTATATTTGGTGTCACATGTGGATCAAGCAGTTACAGTATTGGAAATGAACTAATCCGTGTTCTAATATGTAATATCACAGCATCCAACTGACCTTATGAAATGCTTGACTTCTTTGGCAAACATGGATTTCATCAAGTAATACTTTGCATTTTTGGGTTTTTCAGACCCAACTTGTAATGTAAAAAAAATCGAAAAACTATGTGTCCCAGAATAAAGCATTATGGTGAATTGAAAGCCAGGAATGGCTGAAGGTGCCACAATCCTCAATCCAGCACCATACCCTAAAGCCTCAACCTTAGTTTCCCTCCTTGTGCCATCCCACATTCTCAGTCCACTCTCCCCTCTTGCACCAGCCCCGTTGTTGAAGATGGAATTAAGTAGGCATCTTGTACCAACAAAGAGCAGGTATTCTGTGGGTGATTTTGTAGAAATATGTATAGATTCATGAGAGTTGTGTAATTTTTATATGTGCAGAGTAAGAGGTGTGCTCATGAAAGTGCTGGGTGATGGTGAAGAGTGAATGCAGCATGAGTGGTGCAAGTGTAGGGTGAAAAATATGCTGATGTGATTGTCAGGTGAGCTGCATGATTGTAATCTGAGAGGAGGGCCCATGTGAGTGAGAGAAGTGAGTTCAAGTAGTGTAAATGCAGGGTGAGTGGTGTGCCTGTTTGTGGTGCACAATGAATGGCGAGAGTGAAGGGTCATCTGTGAGAGTGACTTGTGAGTGCATGGTGAGGGGAGTTAGTGCAGAGTGAGTGGTGTGCCCCTATGAGTTCCCGCAGACTATTGTCCCTGTGTGTAGGCAGGATGAACAGAGTGCATGTATAAATGCAGGCTGAGAGGTTTGTCTGTGTGAGTACAGGGTGAGAGAAGGAAGTGCAGGGTGAGTGGTGTGACTCCAGGGTAAGTGCTGAGCTTGTTTGTGTGGTCTGAGTGCAGAGTGAGTGCATTGCCCTTGTGAGTTAAGATGTGTGTGAAGATGTGAGTGAAGGGTGAGAAGTGTGTGAGTGACAGGAGTGCCTATGTGAGTGCACAGTGAGCAATGTGACAGTGTGAGAGTAGTGTTAGTGATGTGACAAGTTTGGGTGTGGGTGATAGTGCAGAGTGGGAGGAATGAATGCATGGTGAGAAATGTTCTTGTTTGAGTGAGATAGCAAAGTGAGCACTGAGAGTGGCAGGTGAGTAAATTGTCACATGAGTGCAGGGTGAGTGGTGTGCTTGTCTAAGTGCACAGTGAAAAGCGTGAGTGAATGGTGAGGGGTGTGAGTGCAGTGTGATCACTGTGAGTGCAGGGTGAGCGGTGTGCTGATGTGAGAGCAGGGTAAGAGGAGGATGAATAGTGAGAGTGTAGGGTAACAGCGTGAGTGCAGTGTGATCGCTGTGAGTGTAGGGTGAGCGATGAAAGTAACGTGAGTGGAGTGTCATGTGCGTGAAGGGTGAGCGGTGTGCTCGTGTGAATGCAGAGTAGGAGGAGGGTGAATAGCATGAGTGCATGGTGAGCAGTGTGATCGCTGTGAGTGCATGGTGAGCGTGAAAGTGGAGGGTGAGTGATGAGAATGAGGAGTGAGTTGTCTGAATGCAGGATGTATACCCAGACACCCGGAGTAACTCAGAATTGTACTGACGGCTGACATAGGGCTTCCAATATGTTAAACTGTTACTATTATGGCATCAATCAGGGATGGAGGGTGGAGGAAATAAATAATGTGCTGATCCTTCAACAAACTTTCAGTCTCCTGATTAGGGTTGCCAGCTGATCAGATTTCTACAGGCACCACCAGTATTTTGATGTCCCAGCCATTACAAAAATAAGCAAAATCACCTAAAGCCGGTATTTTTAGCACTTATCTGTGCGTACTTCAAACAGAAAATACAAATAGAAAGCACTTTTAAATGTGTTCTAGGGCTGCATTAATGGCTCATGACTAATAATTACAGTTTCGGTTTCATTAAACAAAAGGAAACAAAGACTGAAAAGTCATGTTACAAATGAATACATATCATTTTATTTAGAGGCCGGTATTTTTCTTTTGGAAAGGTGGCATCCCTACTCGTGAGATACCTTTTCACTAAATGCATTCTCCCACTGTGGCAGGACAAATAAAATACAAATGTGAGGAATAGGCAGAGTGCGAACCCAGGGGATACTGGAACCAGTAAACAAAACAAACAAATCCTCCTTAACCAGTTCCAAAGGGATTTAAATGGTCTTTTAAAGACCTGTGAAAAACTTGGGTGTGGCAGAGATAAGACTCCAGAAACGGCCCAGCAGCTCAAGCTGCAACACCCCAGACTGAGACACACAAGGGGGGAGGGGGGAAAGGAGGGTGGGCTAAAGCCCTTTTAGCCCTATGGGTGATGCACTCTTGATCACAGGTAGCTGGAGGCAGGTCACAGGTCAAGTTCAGGCCATTATACCTAGCACTTTCTGCGATAATGGCCCTGCGAATCACAGAACGGAGAGGGGAAATTCTTTTGTCCTCTCGTCCCCCTACCCTTATCCTCCATGCCCCCCACTCCAAAATCTGGGGAGGATATATCCCCCGCATCCCCCACACTTCCTAAGCCCATGACTGCAGTTACATTTTAAAAGCTCCTGTCAGTAGATTGTACATTAAAAAATAGACGCACTGAAATTGAAACGGGCTATTATAGATCATGTCCATTAGTTCCATGTTTACATTCCGTATATTTTGGGAGTGCCGGTGTCCCGGTCCCGAGACCGAGTACTGATCTTCTGTGACGTGCATCCGGTTTGGACATGGCTGCCTTCCTCATGTGTATCTCTATTAAAGTATTTCACGGGGCTCTTAAGACCGTGGTTGCAGTGCTGCCATATTTCTCTGCTCCTTTGTTTTCCACCGAGAGTGCACCGCTCGAGCCAGGGATAGGCTGGCCTGAAGGGCAGTCAGGCAGTGCCCAGGTAACTGGTCCCACAGATCAGTGTTTGCACCGGATTTTTAGCAGTTTGTGGGCCCGTATTATGGTTTGCTGGGCCGGTTTTTATTGTTGATTTCCATGATAATAAAACAAACATTGCCTGCAGCAAGTGCAAATTTACGCATTCATCCAAACCTTGCAAAACACTTATACAGCATGTCTTTAGGAGTTCCTAACTGCCTCAATTTGTAAATGTGGGTCACTAATTCACTAGTAGAGGCCACATTTATTTTGGTGCCCAGGACTATTTTCTGTCCCATTCCAATCTGGACTGAAGCATCTGCAGGTTTATGGTGTAAAATGTTACCGTGCTTAGGTTGTTGAGGACCAGAGGTCTACTGAATGCAAGGTCACCCTATGTGTGGGGTGAGCAGGAGTTTGAGCTCTGGGCACACAACACTTCTTGGCTGAGTGCATGTTGAAAGACACTCATTTACTCTGGTGTCCTGGATGTTCCTACTTTCTGGTGACCAGCCGACTTATAAAGCGAATATGGGTACGAAATGAGCCATTTCTGCTAGCACACAACATACCGTTTCATTGGGCATCTTTGCTATTCTCTATATATTAGATATCCTTGTTTATCAGCAGTGTTTGCAGGATATAATTTGAGTGAGAGTACAATGGTGTTCAGTATGTAATCCAGTTGATTACTCCAGTAGTTTGCTCCTGAGGGCTGGTACATGTTGCTAGTAGATGATTGGATAGGCGCTAAATTGTCCAGGGTACTTCCCTATAGGGCACTTTTCCTCATGGTGTTTTGTTTTGTCTAGTGTATCGATGGTTGGTTTCCATTATAGGTGATGTGCATGTCTGCAGGTTCCTTGGCAATTCTTAACCTATACATCTTTGAATGGGTGCTTACCTTGCACGGGTAAGGGTAGGTGTAAATTGTAGGGTCTGTGTGATTAGAATTAGCATATTTTCCTTTGCAGAAATTATGCGAAATGTCCAAAAATTACAGAAATTATGCAAAATCCCAGCTTTATCTTCTTGCATTGTTTTTTAGAACAAAATGTGTGCTTGCATTTGTTTTTGGCATGCGAACACATTTCACACAAGAAAAAAGCTAAATTGCTCCTGACATCAGCAACAGTAGCTCACTTTAGGTTCATTCGCTCTCTTCCTGTGCTCCTGCCATGTGATTTTTACCCAAACGAAGTTTCAGTTATGCGACGTGGCATAATCTCAGGCCTTTTTGTTTAACAATCATAATGGAAAATGCCAGAAGTCACGTGAGATTATGCTTGCAGAAATAAAATTCCACCCTAGCCTAATTGAGATTCTAACTATTCTGATTTATGTTTTATGTTTTGTAGTTTATATGACTCTTTCGTGGTATTTCTGCTATGTGGCACTGTAGTGTTTAGATTGTCAGATTACATTATTGCTTTTGTCTTTTAGTTTCTTTCTGTGAATGGGTAGGTGGGGCGTGTCCTGGATTATCATGGTGTTTGGGAAGCAAGTGTCTATGACGGAATAAAAGTAATTGCCCACCTAAGTTATATTAGTGTCAGTTAGGACAGAGTCAAATAGTGTGGCGAAGGGCCTATGTGGCTTTAGGATTATTCTAAATAAACTCCTTTGGAATTGTTCCTGGCTCTGGCATCTCACACGTGAAACGTGCAGCCTGGTCAGTTCACTAGCCAACAATTAAGGCTAGGATGTGAGCAGGGGCTAAACTGCTCTGAAGAGTGTTGACCCAGGGGGTACTGAACCCAGTGAATAAAACAAACAAAGCCTCCCTAACCATTTCCAAAGGGATGTAAATGGTCTTTTAAAGACCTGTGAAAAACTCGCCCAGCCGAGACCACAGCAGCTCAAGCTGCAGCACCCCGGGCTGAGACGGGGGGGGGCAGCAGGGTCCTATGGGTGTTGCACGCATGATCACAGGTAACTGGAGGCAGGTCATAGGACAAGTTCAGGGCCATTATATGTAGCGCTTTCGCGCTAATGGCCCTGCGAATCACACAAGGGAGAGGGGAAATTCTTTTGTCCCCTCGTCCCCCCACCCTTGTCCCCCGTGTCCCCCACTTCAAAATCTGGGGGGGATATATTACCCGCATCCCCCACACTTCCTACGCCCATGCAGATACCCTACTGGCCTCCTCATTCTCCACTCATCTCATTCCTCAAACGCTTAATTATGGCCACATCCTTTACAACATTTTTCTCTAAAAGAGGAAAGTCTACTCATGCTATGATTCTCTCCCAAATATGCCTAAAGGATGATGATCTGGGAGGTCACAAGGGGACTTCAGTGGCCATGGTACACAGCTGTTCCCATCATTCATTTTCATCAATGATGAATGAATTTATAAAACGTCTGATACTCTGCAACAAAGTGCCTTGTTGCTGTTTCTTGCAACTTAGTGCAAAGAATGGAAGACAGAAAGACTATTCTAAGAAGGCAGTAAAGAGTCAGGTTTGGATGTCTTACAATAGTAAATGTGGTTTTCAGTCTAAGGAAGAGAGATAGGGAGGAAGTGCATGCTTTTGCAGGTAGGTTTGAGAACAATTGGATAGCTAGTTATGCATGGTTTGACCAATGGACTATCTGACGAAATCTATGAAAAATGAAGTTGGGACTATTATTGAAAACTGAGTGGTGGTAGATACACACAGACATATAGCCAGCACAATTGGTTATAGACAGCAGATGGAGCTAGAGTAGATATGAGAAAATATGCATGTGCTTGCTGAGTCTCATGATGAGGCAGTCATAAGATTTCAGAGTCAGTGGAATTAAGGACAGTGGTCCATCATGACGATGTTTCTGTACCCGAGGATGAACAGTGCTATTATTTCCGAGAAGACCATATAAATTTGTGAAAGGAGTTTGGCTTGTAAGCAGATGTTTTACAAAACAGACCAGAGAGAGTCTGATGTTACTCAGAAGCTGCTCTGCTGAGACAAAATGTTGACTAAGTGACCTGTTATAGTTGGAGAATATTTGATGACGGCTGACAACTCACCTCAGACATTGAGAAGATGGTCACTAGCAGGTAATCACCTCCTGATACAAAGAACCACATTTGCTAATGATGCACCCCAAATTCTTTGCATTGTGAACTTTTCAATTTTCTCCTTGACAGGGCATTGGGGACTTTCCAGTATGCCTAACATCCCATATCCTTGTATTGAAATGGCTTCCTATTTCCCTTCGGTAAACTCTTTATTTTTTAACATACCTAGGGCCAGATGTACAAATGTTTTTTGAGGTCACTAATGGCCCTATTTGCAGAATTGGGCTGTTTGCGACCACATTTTTTAACGTGCAAAGGCCCAATTTGCATTTCGATAACCTGTTACTGAATCCCAAATTGGGTATGCGATTTGATTTTAGGAAGCGTCGTGTTTAGGGCGTACCTTCCTTATATCGAATTGCAATGGTATGTGTGAATGTTTTGTGACCAAAATGCAGTCACAAAACATTTGCATTTGACCATATACTTCAAGTAGTTGGTAACCCATTTGCAAATGGGAAGGGGTCCCCAAGGTATGCCTCCCCCTTTGTGAATGTTTGTAACAACCTTTTTCGGAACAGGCAGTGGTCCCACGGACCACTGGCTACTCTTAAGAAAAATGAAAAGAAAACTTTCCATTTTTCTTTTTGAAACACATCCCGTTTTCCTTTAAGAGAAGCAGTCTGTATTTAAAAAAAGACAAAAAATTGCTTTATTGAAAAGTAATCACAGATATGGGTGGTCTGCTGACCTCAGTAGGCCTCCATCCCTGTCATTTTTGCGATTCCCAATGGGTCGCAAATCGAGATTGACCTCATGAATATTAATGAGGTAGGTCTATTTGCGACCCACTGAGATTTGCAAATTTGTCAAAGAAACATTTGTACATTGGTTTTTGTGATTACCGAATAGCAAGTCGCAAAAAATTGCTATTTGGTCATCACAAACCATTCCCTATATACATCTAGCCCCTAGAGCCCAGATTCTATGCCCCATATTGTGTGCAATTAACCTTAGATCTTTCAGGTTAAGTCTCCGATTTTTACAGCACCTGGATTCACAGTTTATTTGTCATGCATTTTTCAACTTTTTTCGGCAAGCATTGGGGATTTGGAGAGACATAAATCTTTTGGCTCTGCAATTTTCTTCGTCTTATTACATATGCCTTTTAGCATTAAGTTTTATAAAGTTTTCAAGACGAGTACTTATTTAATGCAATGGTTTGCTGTTTATGAATTGCTTTTAATATCTTTCATCAATATGTTATGCATTTATTCAACTGCTGCACACATGTCTAGCACTTTAAGCACTTTATGTAAATCTTTTGCATTTTTTAAATGTGTGTTTTATTATTGTGTCTGTCTTTTTATTGCTACATAGCCGAATAAAAGTATTTTGACTGAAAGCCTGACTGAATTTAAGAGTTTTTCAAAACCAGCACATGTAAAATTTTAAAGTACATGTCAAACTTTTCAAAAGCTTTGCATCCTGCCCTATTGGCTACCCTAGTGGTGATTTATATATTGTAAAAAGGAAGGTTTAAACTTAGCAAAGGGTTTATTTTGCCAGGTCAAAATGGCAGTTTAAAAAAAGGGCTACTTAAGTGGGTGACACAATAAGTGCTGCAGGCCCGCTAGTAGCATTTAATTCAGAGACACTGGGTACATGAGGTACCACTTTACTAGGTACTTACAAGTAAATAAATGTGGCAATTTGGTGTAAGCCAATTTTACCATGTTCAGAGAGAGCACATGCACTTTAACACTGGTTAGCAATGTCCTACAAGCCACCAAAAACGGATTCAGAAAAGAAATGGGGTAAAGGAAAAAAGTTTGGGATGACCCTGCAGAAAGGACCAAGTCCAACACCCTTCCCCCCTGCATTCTGGTAAATCATCATTCATGCACTTTTCTTTGTGGGCCAAGCAATGATGTAGGGTTTGTTGGTCAATAGATTACCAAAAGCCTTTTGTTCCAAAGTCATCCTTGTGCCGTGGGCACCATTTCTTTGCTGACTAGTACTAGTGGAAAGTGACTCTGACTGTCCCTGGGCTCTGCCTAACCAGGCCCAGGGCCAGTGCTATGCTGAAAATACAGTTATAATACAGTGAAAACACCTACATACACTAGGGTACAGTATGGGTTAGGGTACCCCTATGATTGTCATGACCTCCCCTATAAGATCCTAGTACATAGTAGGGCAGGGGGATCAAAACTAATTTAAGTCCCTAGTATATGATAGGGCATGGTAGTTTAGAGGCCAGCAGCCCTTTCTGCACTTGCATGTGTGCACTGCTGAGGCCTGAGGTCAGTTTAAAAGCAGCCCTGTGTTGCAGGACTGCTTTTAAAATGAAAACTGTGCCCAAACTCAACTTTTTTTAAATGGTATTTTATATATGGCTTAAGAATTGATAAAGTAAAATGTTTTGGCATATTAGGTACCCCCAGGGTCTTCCCTAGGTGTCTGGGGGGGTCAGGTAGTTATAAGTAGGACCCTTATAAAATAGGATTTATATGCCTTGGGTTTTGTGAAATTGCAGATTTCACTTCCTACATTGTAGTAAAGTGCTTCTCAAAATCGACTTTTGTGCCAGGGGCACTTGGAGTGTAGATCTACAATATTTGTACATATTCGGAACCCCTAAGGTCTCCCCTAGGTGTTCCAGGGGTGAGGGGTCCTGTATAGATAGGCACAGTCCTTATAAAAGGTGTTTTATAAGCTCTGGTGTTGGAGAAATTGTTTTCCCCATTGTAGATCCCCAGCCACATAGGTCAACATGGCAAGAAGTTATTCATTAATAATTTCTGCCAGGAGAATCAGAAAAATATAATACAAGGACTTATTAGAATGGGATTGATAAATCCAACAATAAGGTATTGTTGAATTTATCATAAAAAGGTACGAACAAGAAGTTATAAGACTTTCTTGTCTGTAAGCCGAAATTCAGGCTTCCGTTGACCTGACCTGATTGGTCAGAGTTAAGTAGATTAGCCAGGCTGCTTTGATGAGGTGATAAGTAGACCTTGGGGTTAAAGAGCCATTCTGGGAGGAGAGGGTTCTGCTACATAGGAATGCCAGGGCAAGGGGGATGGGTCGTAGACAATAATCTTCAATAGAAGGAGACAGGAAGGAGAAACCAGTTACATTCACACCCCTACTCTGTGAACCCAGCCAGATGGCAGGCTCAAGGAAGGAATGTGCAGATGCCAGGGGGAAGGAAAATATGGAGATGAGCCATCCTGGAGGTTGGGGTAGCCAGCTCTTGCCTGTCTGCTGCGACTTCAGCCATATTGAATTTTGGAGAAATAGTGCTTTCTGGGAGACCATTGTGGCACACTTTGGAGGAAATAGTCATGCTCTGGGGTGTTGTCCTGCACCTCATTAAACAGGAGTGCCCTCCTGTGTTATCCCAGAGAACACTGAATAAGTATCTAAGAGGAGCAGTGCCTCTCAACTCTGCTGCTTGAAACTGAGAGAAGAAGCAGGATTGCCAAGCTGAAAACAGGATTTTCATCACCAGGCCCTGAATTCTGACTGACTGCGTCTGCTGCATTATCTGGAACTACAGCCCTTTGGATGTACCTTGTTTCAAAAGGAAAAAAGAGTGAGCTCCCTGCAAGCTACAGGTTAACAGAGCTCACAGGCATCAACTCCACCATGTCCCCTGCCTGGAGTGTATCCAGTGGACTTTTAAGGGTTTTGTCCAGGTGCACTGTGGGAATTGTGGTCCCAACCTTTCAAGGATCATCTTGGAGATTCCAGACCCTTGGATTGCGTTTTGGACACATTGGACCCTCAAGAGGAACTTTAGGAAGAAGTTCCAGAAGTTTGGGAATTTTGGTGAACTTTTATGAAAAAGCTCCAGAGGATGACCGGACTCTCACAGAAAGGCAATCCAACGAACCCTCACTGAATCCTGCCTGCTGGAGGAGGCTACAAGAATCTGCTGAGAAGCCCTTCAGGAAAGTTTGTAAGTGTGAAGGTACAATCTTGACCGGGGCCTCCCGCTTAGGGGCCGATTCTGATGCGGGTTGGAAAAGCTTCCCGACCGAATCGGTTGGGAAATGGTGTCCGACCCACTCGGATCGGGAAAGTCCGACCGGCGGAGTAGGATGCATCCGGATGCTTCCAGATACGATTTGGTTGAACTCCCATTGACTTCAATGGGAACATTTGTTCCTAACCGCATCAGAATTGGGCCCTTGGTCGGGAAGACACGTTCCCGATCCGATTTGGAAGGAGCAAATGCCGTTAGGAGGCCTTCCTAACCGCATCAGAATCAGGCCCTCGGTCGGGAAGCTTTTCCAACCCGCATCAGAATCGGGCCCTAAGTGTATCTGACCAGGGCTCTATTGTGGTCGGCCTCAAACTTTGACTTTGACCCAGTCAGAGGAGACCAAATGTCCAGAAGTGGCACTATTGGGCAGGCAGTGGTCCCTGGGACCACTGCCTGCCTGCCTTTAAAAAATATTTTCGCATGCATTTGCAAAGGGACCCCTTCCCATATGCGACTGCATTACCACCTACTTGAAGTAGGTGGTAAATTGCAACTGTTTTGCGACTGAAATTGAGGTCGCAGAACAGTCATACATAGGGCTCAGACTCGCAGTTAGGAAGGGACGCCCTTGAAACGCCCCTTCCTAATTGCGAGTCGCAAATGTTGTTCAGCGAGTCGCAAATAAATTGCGACTCGCTAAATAGCATTTGTACATGGCCCTGTAGGGTTTTTGCATGCGCAAACGGATCGCAGACCCGTTTGCACATGCAAAAACGGGTCGTACATCTGGCCCTTAGTGACTGTTGACTGTGGCATCTGGCATTCTGCACATGGATGTTGAGGTGGCTATCTTGATAAGACTCCACATAGAATAGAGAAACCTAACAACTTCAATTCGGAATGACTTCATGTTTGTCTTCACAGAACTATTTGTCTTACACAAATTATTCACAAACAGTCTGAGATTACTCGATAGAGAGATGGAAAGGCAAAACCTTAGGATATCAATTTAAAAAAAAATGTTGTGTGCACCTCATACCAGCTCAAAAACAACAGCATATCTTGCCTTGGTGGATGGAATACGGAATAAGAACTGGGAATTCATCCGGTCATGAGTAGGTTAAGGTTAAAGTCAATGGGGCATATTTACGTTCCCTGGCGCATCCCTGCAAATCAGCAGGGATGCGCCAGGAAAATGCGTCACGCAAGTTACCCTTGCGCCACCTCCGATGCGCCGCATTTACAATGCGGCGCATCGTGGCGCAAGGATAAGCAGATGCGTGACGCATCTGACGGCGAAAGGTTGGCGCAGTGCTGAAGTTGTGTCGCAAGAGCGACGCAACTCCAGCACTGTGCCAACCTTCCCTATCCCTAACATGGTGCGTCAATCCTTACGCCTGCTTTAAGCAGGCGTAAGAATTTGACGCACTAGCGTCGGAAAAGTGACTGCGTGAAATCTCGTAGATTTCACTGCGTCACTTTTCCGAGGCGTCCCTGCGCCGGAACGCCCCCCCTGCGCAGGAACGCCCACATGAAACCTGACAAAGGTTTCATGTGGCGCAGGGGTTTACAAAGTGACGCATCTCCCTAGATGCGTCACGTTGTAAATATTGCGCAACGCGGCGCATGGTTTGCGTCGCCGCTGCGTCACATGCGTGACGCAACGGCGGCGCAACAGTGGCGCAAGGGGCTTGTAAATATGCCCCAATGTTTTTACAAATGGTGTACTTAAATATTCATGCTGTCAGGGGCACACATGACGTGACCTGTATCGCATGCTCCACCACGAACTGAATATTAATCGGACAAACACATTACTAAATCATAAAGGACGTTGCGAAAAAAAGACCATTATTAAGAACTCATATTTCAAAATCATTTTGACAAAACTTCGAATTTTTCACGCCCGTAAAAAGAAGTCGTGCATTGTCTGTGCAATGTGGTAATTTATCAACAGTAGAAAAAAAAATCCTAATTCAAAATTCAAAAGTGTAAATGATCAAATAAATCTAAAATAAGACAATTAACAAATGGGACATTTAAAGATAGAAGTGATGCGGCAAACAGCAGTAAATGCAGAAATATCACATTTCAACAAAGCAAGATACATTAGCATAAATGACTAATAATGCACAGGTGCAATCGATATCACCATTAAACACTTTAGTCTAATATTGCTCTAAACTTGTTACTGCTGCCACATATTCCTGCCCAATATGTTTCTTCTGTTATTTTGGCTACAGAACCCCTGTGCTTTATACTATATTGATGCTTAGTGTCGGCCCGCCTGCTTGAAATGACAGGAACATTTATTCAAAGGGTAGGAGTCATAAAGAGGAGCTAGCAGTCTTCGTGCAGATTGCTCATGACCATTTCTCGAAAAACTACCTTCATAGCAATACTTTTTTGGCTATTAGGAGAGTACTTTCCGCTCTCACCTTTACATTATTGATCGTTTCTCGAGGGTGTCCCTGCAATGGAAACGTTAATGGTAATCATTTAATTTCTATCTACAGACAAATGAAACAACTTCTGAAGGGAGATGGCCATCCAGAGGCTGGGATGAAATCAGTATAACCTCTTTCAATTTTGTAAAGAGTACGGGGCAGATTTACAAGAAAGTGACGCATCTGTAGAGATGCATCACTTTCCCTGCGCCTCCCTGAGAAACCCTTGCGCCACCATGGATGCGCCGTATTTACAATACGGCGCACCATGGTGCAAGGATTGACAGATGAGTCAGAAATTCTGACGCATCTGTTGGGGCAAAAGTCACGCATTGCTGGAGTCGTGTTGCAAGCACGACGCAACTCCAGCAATGCATTTTGAGGCCTATTCCCACTACACTGCTTCACTCCTTACGCCTGCTTCAAGCAGGCGTAAGGTTTTGATGCAGTGGCGTCCTAGAAGTGATGCAGTGAAATCTTGTAGATTTCACTGCGTCACTTTTAAGAGGCTTTACTGCGTCGGAACGCCCACCCTGCATACATTATACCTGACACAGGTATAGTGTGACGCAGGGCTTTACAAAGTGGCGCATCTCCCTAGATGCGTCACGTTGTAAATTTGCAGCATTTTTTACACCGCCGCTGCGTCACAAAAGTGATGCAACAGTGGCGCAAAAGTGTTGCAAGGGGCTTGTAAATCTGCCCCTAATTTTTTTAGAGCTGCATGTAACACTTAGCATCTGAGTCCCTGTTTATTACATAATGCAGACATAATCTGGCAAAACCATGGGAGTAGTTTCTCAAAATAAATGTGAGAATATGCTAATGTAAAACAAGGCGATGGTACTTAAAGGTTGATGTTGAATTGGTTTGAAGCATTAATAGGCCTCCAGTGAGTGCAAAGATATTCTGGTCCTAGTATGGAACATCCACTCCGATACTTTGGTGCCCACTATTCATAACCTTGCATTGGCAGTTCTCTTGAACCAAGCGAATGCCTATGCACTGCTCTCAGCACAAGATAGAGCATGATAAATGTCAATACGCAGAACTAGATTCATCAAGTGAAGTCAGTCAAATGGCTCTTTGGAGGTAGTGGCAGTGAAGTTAAACTTTTGTATTTATTTGTCCCGATGCACTGCAGCACATGATATAAAAAAGCCAGATTCTGAATCAGATCAAGAATAGGGTAAGCACTTGATCTTCAAGATGGCCAATTTATTATCAGCCCTGACAGGATTTAAAGGAAAAGCTTGAGATAAGATTATCAGATGATGGAACTAGATAAATGTCTTCCTGGTGAGCAAAATAAAATTAATGACCAAAATACCCAATGCAAAAATAGAGACATGCAAAAATATAGAAAGTTTGAAAATATACAACCAAAATGTTGAGTACAATAACACACAAATTTAAAATTAACTTTAGAATTAACCACAAAATGTACATCAAGAGTACTAAAATATAAATAATATATAATATATTATGAGGAAATATATGTTTAATTAACAAAATTACATTTTAGTAATTACTAAAATTAAAAAACATATTTTAAATATACTTTTTTATGCATAGATAAAAGAAATGAATAAATGTGTTTTTTAGAAATAATTAAAAAAAATAATGTATACTTTTAAAAACTAAATGTAAAAAAAATACATAAATTGAAAAACAAATGTAATGTTTAAAACATGTATTCTCTAAAAATAGAAAAAACTGTAATATAGGAATTTTTTAACCTAAAAAAATGTAATGTATTTTTAACTAATCAGCGTGGCTTGGCGCGTTAAGATGGCGGTCGCACTCTAGGAGTGCTCCGAACCCCTTCGTCATCCGCACTATTATCCATTGCCATCAGCACCTCTTTTTCCCCCTACCGTGCCACCTTTGTATTTACCCCGGTTGGCGCTGCCTGGCGGAGCAACAGGAGCCGCTTCACCCGGCCAGCAAAGAGACAACCTCGCTATGGCCTCCGGCGCGCCCGCTTCCAAGATGGCGACATCGGCTCCCTGAGGCTTGGTGCCCTGCTTGCTCCCGGCGCCGAGGCCCGTCCCGCCTACCACAGAGAGCCTGAACTACACCCTCGGGATGCCTGGGGGCATTCCGTCACCGCCGAATCCAGGAGCGGAGGTGTCGCGCACTGCGCCTTGAGGTCCGGGTCCCCCCTCCCCGCCTGTCTGGTTCTCGGACGGGGCTGGCTTGTCCTGGGGGACTACGGGCGGTGGCTGGCGGCCGGGGTGTGCGGTTGCGGGAGGATCGGCTGCCTGATCGGGCGGTGGGACCCCTGGGTCGGGGCCCCCCTTCCCCTCCTGCCCCCCTCATGGCCCTGTTGAGCCTGAGCTTGGCCCCCGGCGGAGACCTGGCTGGCCTGTAAGAGGACATCGTCTGGCCGCCTTCCGTGGGCCGGGGCACGGCCGCTGACATCCGGGGCCCTGCGGCGATCATCCCGTGAGGCCGGCTAGGGGCCTAAGGCGACCACTGGTGCTTGGTCAGGCATCTGGCTGCGCACTCTGAGGGCGGCCTCCTGCCGAGATTGTGACTTGTGGGCTCCTACTCTTCGTCGGGACCACTGAGCTCCCTACGGCCCGCTGCTTGTGTCCCCGTGGTGTGAGGCCTGAGCCTGACTGCAGCGTCTGGACCCGGAGTGGCAGCGACTGGCCTCCCGCCTTCGGACCATCCCGGGACCTCTACACTATGTTCGGCGGACCAGAGCAGAGGTGGGTGTTGGCTTGCCTGCGCGGGGGGCCCCTTGGTGCCATCCACATGGCCCCCCACTCGCACCTTCTAATCCACAGATCTGTCCCCGGGGCGTGCGGCCTGGACCTGCAGTCCCATCTACCACTGCGACTGGAAGAGCCCTTTGCCGTCGCCGAGGCGGTGCTGGCCGGGGCCTGGGGAGTCTAGCCACCTGGGTCTACACTTCTGGCCTTGCGACCCGGCTGGGGCAGCGCATCTGGGGCTGTGACCCACCTACTGGAGGACTGGATCCGGCCGCATCTATCGAGCGGCGTAGGGTCCTGGGTGTGGGCCCTCTCCACCACTCCCTCTTCTCTGCACCGGCCCGGAGACACCCTGATAAGACACTGGGGGCCTCTGTCGCCGGGGCCTGCATTGTTTGCTTTGAGTCTCCAGCTCCTGTGGCGCTTCCACCGCGCCGGGCCACCAACGGGGAGGGCAGTACCGGCTGCACCCATCGAGCGGCGTGGGGCCCGGGGCGCGGACCCCCTCTGCCACTCCCCCCTCCTTCCTCTACCCCTGTGGTGTTCTCTCCGGGCTGGGCTGGGCGGGACGTCATCATTCTCAGATCGGCCGTCATCTCGGGAGGCCGGGGCTGAATGTCCGGATCTGCTTGAACCTGCGCTCCAATACTGATGGGCCTATACGGGGGTGAATGCAGTGCCCGGGTCTGAGTATAGACGACTCGGGTGCTGAGCCTCTCCCACAGGGGTCCATCTCCCCCACGAGCCTGGGCCCTCCCTGTTGATCAGACATCTGTGGCCATATGCATGCGGCCGAGATGGGTAGGGACCGTGCCCCTAAGACATCCGCTCCACAAACTCAAACTAAAATGGACCAATACACCACGCAGACCAAAATCCAGCGGACAGGACGCTTGGGGGCTCCTCCATCCCTGGGAATGACCTTTCGACCATCCTACAGGCTATCGGCACCTCCCAGGCCTCGGTGGAGAGCAAGATTGGCGAGGTCCGGGTGGATATGGCCCTTATACGTCAGGACCTTTGTAACGCCACAGCCTGAATCTCGGAGGCGGAGTCCCGTCTCTCCACGGTCGAGGACGAGCTTGGGCAGCTGAAGACCCAGGTGGCCCACCTGCAGACTCGCACATCGGAGCTGCACCGTCGAGCGGAGGATGCCGAAAACCGCTTGCGATGAAATAATCTGCGCCTGGTGGGGTTTCCGGAGGGGGACGAGCAGGGCCACGCGGACACCTTCGTGGAGACATGGCTGAAACCCTGGATGCCCAAAGATGCCCTCTCGGCTTGGTTTGCGATTGAGCGTGCCCACCGTTCCTTGGCGCCTAAACCTCCTCCCGGTGCCCCACACCATCCCATCATCGTGAGGATCCTCAACTTCCGGGACAGAGATGCCGTCCTCAGCGCGGCCCGGGCCCAGGGCCCCCTGAAGTTCCAAAACAACACCATCATGCTCTTCCCAGACTACACGAGGGAGATGCAGGCCCAGCGCCGCTCTTACGCTGATGTCAAACAAAAACTCAGCAATCTGGGACTGCGATATGGTCTCCTCTTCCCGGCCCGCCTCCGAGTTGTCTTTCAGGGCAAGGCAATCTATTTGACACCCCGCAGGCCGCCTGGACCTGGCTCACTGAGGAGCGGCCCCTGCGGGTTCAGCCTGCTTCCCTCCCGCCCTGTCTGACCCTCAGCAAAAAAGCCTACCTCCTCCAAGCAACAACGGAGACGCACCCGGTCCCGCAGGGGGGGGGTCGGCGGGGAGAGGCATCACAGTCACCGGGCCTCAGGATCCGGTTTTTGGACACCGGCGGGGCCCCCCTGGCTCTCAATGACCGGAGCCGTGCCAGCTCCATGGATGACCTAAGCCACGATCCAGACCCATCCGGGGCCTTGCGACCCACCTTGTCGGACTCGGACCTTTCTAGAAGCCCTGCGCTCCAGGGCCTCAGTGGGGAAGCGGGAATCTGATTTGCGAAATCCCATCGGGCCAGTATTGGGGTAGAACTCCCATGAACATTTTGAGACAGGCTGATGATCTCACTACATCCGTCACTATGGAGGGGTCCACCATTGCCACGAACTGCCCTGCTAAGTGTTTTAGCTTGGCTGCCTTTTACTGTTAACTTATCTTTTTTTTTTTCCATGGCGACAGATGCTTCATTTTTGGAAGTATAGGGTGGGGGGAGGTGGGAGGGGTTTGGGAGGGGGGACCGTTGTCCTCAGGGTTGTTCTTGACCTGGCTCCATTTGAGCCTTTGTCTTATGTCGTTTACAGCACCTTGACACCTATACATTACACTGCCACCGAAAGACAGCGCACCACATTGCACGTGTCACACCTCTCCGCCCTGGCTGCAGAGCACTGCTCCCCCTGGGATCCGGGCCCTTTCGGTCCGCTCCGCCCATGCACCACCTGCAATCCAGACGTCCGCCAGCAGTAGGCTCCTCCACGTTCTGTCCTGGAACGTGAACGGATTGCTGGACCGCATCAAACGTACAACGGTCCTTAAATACGCCCAGCGCCACGTGCCCGACGGTCTCCTACTTCAGGAGACACACCTTCTGGGAACCCATTGCCCCTTCCTAGCGCGGTATGGGTTTGATAGGGTGTGGCACTCCGGCTTCACACGGGGCTCCCGGGGGGTGGCCATATTAGTCCGGAGGGGCCTTCCCTTCACACCTGAACATGTAGCGACTGACACACAGGGCCGCTATGTGACCGCGTCTGGTATGCTCGAAGGGCATACCCTGAACCTAGTTTCAACCTATGTCCCACCCACGACACTCCCTTCCACTCTCCATCACCTCACAGCCATAGTCTCCGCCTTGCCCCTGGGTCAGACGATAATTGGGGGCAACTTCAACGCAGTTATGCAGCCGTCAATGGACGCGACCGGAGCGCCATTCCCGGTGCGACTAGCTCACGCCAAGAAGTTGTCGAATTGGTCCACGGCTCTTGGTCTGTGCGACGCCTGGAGGGTTTGGAACCCCTGGGAGAAACAATACACCCACACCTCGGCTGCCCACCACACTCACTCTTGCATCGACTTGCTCCTTCTACCTGCCACCGACTGTCAAAACATCTCCAATATTTCGATTCTCCCCCGGGGGATCTCGGACCACTCCATATCACTACAATTAGGGGGCGCCACTGACGGGACGCGGACGGTCTGGCGACTGAACGCATTGTTTTTACAGGACAAAGAGGTCAAGGATGAGATAGCGGTGGAGTTGTGTCACTATTTTCGTACTAATCGGGTAACGGTCCCCTCCCCGGGTACACTCTGGGAGGCCGGTAAGGCCACCATCCGTGGCATGGCCAGGGGCCTGGTACACGCGAAGCATGCAGCTCAGACTGTTTGCCTGACTCAGCTTGAGGCACAGGCCACGCAGTGGAACTGACCCTCTCGGATACGGCCAAAGCCCAACCTGCTAGGCAGCTGGCAGCAATTCGAGACGAAATCTGACAGATTTCCCTCGACTCTGCCAAGATGCTGTGGCACTCCTCTGTGGCCCGTATTTACGGCTGGGGAGACAAAAACGGAAAGTTGCTGCACAACGTGGTTTCTTACCACAGGGCCAACAGAATCATCCCTGAAATCCGGGACGCCGCTGGAATCCACCACCACACCTCTAGGGCCATTGCACAGGCCTTTGCGGGTTACTATGCTCAGCAGTATTCCGCTCGCCCCCCTGGGGCTACCCTGGTGGATCTGCTGGGACATGCGGCTGTCCAGCTCCCCTGCCTCACCCAAGCAGAGACGACGGATCTGGATCTTCCCTTTACCTTGGAGGAGATACAGGGGGCCATCTCTTTGCTGAACCCAGGGAAGATGCCTGGGCCGGACGGCTTCCCGCAGGAGTACTACACAGCCTACAGAGACTTGTTGGTGCCCCAACTAGTGGAACTCTTCCAACATGTCGCCGAGGTGGGCTCCTTTCCTCCTGAGACCGACGTGGCCACTGTCGTTCTAATTCCGAAGACCCAACCACCCTCTGCCTCTTGTGCGGACTACCGTCCGATTTCTTTAATTAACACCAAAATGAAGATCTTCGCCACAGCCCTGGCCCAGCGTCTCCATCCCCTCTTGCACAAGCTGGTCCACCCGGATCAGTGCGGCTTCATGCCAGCACGCGGTACCAGACACTGCATACGGCGCCTCCACCTCGCTTTGACCCACCGCCACCGTCTAACACCGTATCTTGCCCTCTTTCTTATAGATTTCGAGAAGGCCTTTGATACGGTGGACTGGAAGTACTTGGAGGACGTCCTTGTGATGATGGGTTTCGGCCCCCGCTTCCGACGCCTCGTCCGTGTTCTGTATTCCAGTCCCAAAACCAGGGTCCTTATCAACGGTGCCATCTCAGAGGAGTTTCCAATCCGGAGAGGTACGTGTCAGGGGTGCCCCCTCTCACCCCTCTTATTCACGCTGGCGATGGAGCCTCTGGCCTGCCTCATACGAAGTGACTCCCAAATCCGGGGCTGGTCCTGGGATTCCCACCATGTGGACAAAATTGCCCTCTACGCGGACAATGTCCTGCTCTTCTTGGCAGACCCAGAATGCTCTGGTCCCCGCTGCCTGGAGGTGCTCCGGGCCTTCGAGAACATCTCGGGCCTGCGACTCAACCCGGCTAAGTCTACCCTGATCCCCCTCTATCTTTCAAGGGCTTGCTTTGACTGGCAGTCGAGTATCCCCATCAGGAGACAATCGTTCAAGTACCTTGGGATTTGGGTGGCTCTGCTCCCAGAGCTGGAATGGGCGCTTAATATTACCCCCCTGGTCACGAAAGCCAAAAACTACCTCAAACGATGACATACCCTACCACTTAACCCCCTTGGAAGAGGGGCTCCTTTTAAAATGATGATCCTCCCCCGCTTCCTATACATCATTCAGAATACCACCTTTCACTTCCCGGGGGGCTGGTTCTGAGAGTTTGACGGAGTGATCACAAGGTTTCTGTGGGGGGGTGGGAGGCCACGTATCTTCCTGGCCCGCTGCAGGATCCCGCCCTTTGATGGAGGCATGGGTATGACGAATCTCCATCTCTATTACCTGGCTACCAGACTCCTCGTCATCCATGACTGGTTCACTGGGGGGTGGTCCGAACCGGCCTATCGGACTGAACTAAGAGACATGGACTTCCCGCAAATTCAAGCCTACTTATACGGGACTCCCATACCACAGACGATGCCACCAATCACCAGAGCGGTCCTGGTGGCCTTGCGCTCCGCCCTGCGACACACGCGCTGGGACAAACGACTCACTCAACACACACATCTCTGGCAGGGCACGTGGTTGCGAGAGGCGTCGACCCTCACAGGCTTCCGACAGTGGGACCACGTCGGGATTTCTCTCCTTGGAGATGTTTGGGATCAGGGCCTTCCCCGATCTACAGCAGCGCCACACCCTTCACACTCCCAATTCAACAAGTATTTGCAGCTCTGCCACGCCCTCACTGTACATATCCCAGCAGGTACATCACGACCTGAGTTTAGCCCATTGGAGGCACAAGTCATGATGGGCAATCTGGGTAGAGGAGGGGTGTCACGGATATACCGCTCCCTGGTGAACAATGGCCCAACCTCTTTAGACTCGCTCCGGGCCCGCTGGGAGGGTTGGCTGGGCCCCCTAGAGGACGCGGATTGGCGCGATGCCCTTCTGGCTCCCAAAACCCTTACGACCTCCTCCAAACGCCGCCTCATTCAACTCTATTATCTTCACACAGCCTATCTTACTCCTGTGTGCCTACACAGGGCGGGGCTGCTCCCCTCCCCGGACTGCACACGCTGCGGCCGGGCTCCGGCTGACCTTTACCATATGGTCTGGCTGTGCCCAGGCCTTTCCCCATTCTGGTCCGGGGTGGAATCTGAGCTCACACAGACCTTGGGTTGGCAGGTTCCCTACGATCCCTTACGTCTTCTCCTAGGTGTGTTCGATGGCTTGGGCGGCTCTAGAGCGGACAAGCACTTTCTGGGTACGGCGGTCGCTGTGGCCAAGCGAGATATTGCGGCGGCCTGGGCTCAGGCCAACCCCCCTACCCTGCGAAAGTGGCGCCGGGGCGTGGACTGGTGCGCGGCCCAGGAGGAACCCCTCTTTGAGGCACGTGGCTGTCCAGCAAAGTTCCACAGGGTTTGGGGCAAATGGTTGAACCTACTGTTTTAAACTATTTGCACTGGCTCTCCCATTTAACGGTGTACTGCTTTCCAGCTTGGGTGGCCTGCCTGAATACTCCTACCATAGCTGTGGGGTTTTTACTGTCTGGTAGGGGTGGAAATGGCTTTACCGTGTAAGATGTGTGCTGTCATTTTGTTTGTTTTTCCTTCAAAATGATGATAAAATTGATGATCAAAAAAAATAATTTATGAAATATCAAACATTCCTAACATCATTTCATGAATATCTTAAACATTAAACAATTATTTAAAAAGTCAAAATTCAAATGTATGTTAATTCCAACCTTAACATTTTTATAATTGTGTGTGTGTGCTCATATATATGTATATGTATATTCACTGTAAAACAAAGGATAAAGTAACGTTATAGTTAGGTGAAAATTTCAGTGAACACCTAACATATTAAACTAAAAACAACAATTCAATTTGTCATTTATAGTTATCTCAAGTAACCATAACTCTTGCCCTACAGTAACTATAACTCACACCCCCACCATGCACAGTGCAGTCATCTAGGATGTCAGTTCAGTTGTCATCAGCAATGCTATCAATGATGTCACTGAACATGTAATAAGTGTTGTAAAATGTGAGTCATAAGCAGTGCATGGCGAAGGCATGAGTTATATTTGCTTCAGACCATGAGTGAATGTTTTCTTTAGTTTAAACCATTGCGTTGTGACTGAAATTTTCACCTATTACGTTACTTTAGCCTTTGCTTTTTTGCAGTGGATTTCTTTTTTTTTTTAAACTTAAAGTAATATTTTATCGTACATAAAGCCAACTTCACGCCTTCAGCCATTTATGGCGTGGGATTGACTGCAGGTGTTGGCACAGCCAGGCCTGGCAATCCCAGCGGGCAGCCAACCCCGATGTACACATCCTTTGGCCATGTGCAGAGTGGGATTGTCCACAAGGCCTGGCTAGGACCTGCACTCAACCCCCTGCAAACACCTTACCCCCACTGTGTGCAGCCTGCCGCCAGGACCTGCGCCCAACTCCCTACAACCACCCTACCTTCGGCACATGGCCTTCTGGTAGGCGCAGCGTGCAGCTGGTCTTGCAGATGCTGGCCGCACTCAGACAGACTTACTGACTTTGTCAAAGGGTCACAACAAAAAAATATACAAAGTGGGCTTATTGGCTTTAATAAGGAATGAACATATCAATATATACAAAGCAGATCTATCATCATTGTCCAAAAAACATTGTCCAAAAATCACTAATATTTTTTATCAAATGTATATGTTAGTAATTCGCACAATGCAATGTTTAATAACAGTGATCATTATAAAATAATTATAAAAATATTTAACAGAGTTTAAATTACAAAAATAAAATCAAAATCTCTGTGAGTTTTTCTTTTAACATAGTTTTTATGATTGCATTTTGTGGGCTGAAAATTTTTTCAAGAAAGACTCAGAGACTTAAAAAAAATATATAATAAACATGTGTTCGAGTCTTTCTTATTACTTTTTTAACTCCATAAAATGCATTCATAAAAGCAACCAGAAGAGGGTCTTGTACTCCAGCTGAAGAGCATTGAGCTTCAGATAAGAGTGTTTTGAAGAATATGTTTTGTTCTCCTTGGGGAAATTGATTAAATAACCCAGGACACTTACTATATTTTTTTGTATGTTGTTGGGAGGAGGGCTGCTGCACTTCCTGCGGCCCCACATAATATTAAAAAATGCTTGATGGTGCCTCAGTCACTTTTGTGGTTAACACCAAGAAAAAAAACACACAACAAAACTTTTTTGAGGGGCTGCAGAAAGAGCCCCAGTGACCCCCCCCCCCCCGGAACCAGCTGGCGTCCCTGGCAGGAGCTGGCCCTTTTAAAAAATATTCTGGTGGGTGCCCAGTGCCCATCCAGAGCACCCACACTGCTGGTTCTGTTGGAGGTTGGGGCAGTCCCAAGGCCCCCAGCCGGTTCCCTGAACAGCACCATACTGGGTGCTGCAGGAATCCAGCATGTTTCCTTTGGTCACACACGCGCAGGAACACCATTTGTTACTGCTCCCACCAGGAGGAGGCAAAGATGAGTTTACTGCCTGGGAGAGTGTGTTCTGCCTGGGAGACTGTTGTTCCCTGCACTCTCCTGGACAGGGAACAACAGTCTCCCGGGGTGGGCTCCTCAGGACATTGCACAGTATCAGACCCCGTGGGATGGGGTCCCCAGGGTGGATAATGGCACGGGGAAGTGGCATGCAGCCCTCTCCCCTTTTAAAGTAAATTCACCCTGAAGGATGGGGTCCCCCGGGCCTGTAGAGGCTCATGGAGGGGTCCTCACGTCTATGTCATGAAATATGTCATTTCAGATGTCATGAGTGATCTCATTAATTAAGTCATAGAATCTGTCATGAGTGATGTCATATTGAGGTCATAAGCAGTGCATAGCTGGGACATAAGTGATAGTTTGTGCTGCTAACTATAACTGCTGAATTTCTGTTTTTCTTGTGCAAAACATTAATGTTGTCATTGACAAATTTGCCTAACTATAATTGTACCTTAACCTTTGTTTTTTTCAGTGAATTTCTACGTTTAAAAAAAAACGAAAACAGATCTTTTATCACACCTTAATATAAAGTTACTTTAGCCTTTGGCTTTTTCAGTGAATTTCTAGTAAATACATCATTATTATTTTTTAATACTTGTTTATTGCTTTATGCATGACAACATATACATTAACACACTTGTTACAACATCCCTTGAACAACCCAGTCACCCCGAAATCCAGACAATACACAGTTGCAGAATCAATGGTCAACTTGGCATCACCCGCCATCACTGCCTTACCATTCCTCCCATAGTTTTGAGTCCCTTGTATGTAAAAACTTCTTGACCTGCAGGCCTCTACCCTCTCTGCCTGTATCAAAGGCATACACCTGTCCTTGCCACTCTCAAGCCACTCCCGCATCCCAACTGCCCCCGATTTGATCAAATTTCCTCTGGCACTCATTCCATAAGTTTGTAATGTTCAAAATAAGCCTGGGCGTAAAACTCCACTCCGCCAGCGGAGTTTGCAGACTTTTTTTTTTGTGTTGGTGCACCCAAAATGTATTTTATTATTCGCGCGCGCAGGTGCCTGGAATCGCCGACGAGATTTCCGAGCTGTTCGTGAGCGCCACAAGATTTGCTAGGCGGCCGCATGGTCCCGCGAGAGTTTGCGGCCGCCAACATGTCATTCGAGCACGCCAGTAGGGTTTTGTGAAGAACGTGATCCCGAACGCGCAGGATCTACCACGACTGCAATTTGGAGAAGGTTGTCTCCCCAAGCCGCATGAAAACCTTCTCAAAATGACGATTTGGAGTAAAAAAAACTCCTCAAATTGACATTTGGCTACACTTTTTTGTGCAAGGAGTCCTTTTTCTTTTTTTACTTTTATTTTTCAAGAGGAAGGAAGTGCCCCAGAGTCTTCAACTTCCTGTTCCTGTCCAGCAGGCTCCTCCCAGTGCTTTGTCCATCTCCTGGTCACTCTTCATTTGGATTTAGAGCTGGAAGGATCACTCTTTCTGTCTGCTGCATAATATATCATTGGATTTGAGGACTTTGAATTTGAGATTTCACAAGTAAGTTGGAAAACTGTAGTTGTTTGTTTGATTGAGGCCATGCACCTAGATTTATTTGTACTTTTCATTGATTTTTTAAAATTTATTGTGGTGGGTGGCCTGTAGTTTCACTGGGGGCCTAGTTGTTTCTTTGTAAGTAATTTTCTTCTTTTATAAAAGAAACATGTTGCACAGTTCGCTACATGTCCTCCATGTTTTGAAATCAATTTGCAATATTTATTTAATTCACTTTGCAGCTCAGTAGTCTGCCAATAGGCCTTTCAGCCAGTAGGCCTAGAGCTACTCATGGGTGCATGAAACAACTGTTTCTGTGGTGTCTGTTGACTTTAAACATCATTTAGGGCATGGATGGCATTGGATTGAAATACAAAATGTGTTTTTGTGTGGTATTTCACTTTTTTTCATGTGTTAATGCCTCTGTTGGATGTGTGTGGTTGTAACTTGCAAACCTTTTTAGCCCTGTGGATTTTCGTTTTTGGCATTGTTGCATTAAAGATGTGTTGTTTAGCATGCCTCCTTTGTCAGGCCAGTGTGTGAGTGTGTTTGTAATAGTAGGCCAGCATTTGCCTTGGCTCCCCATGTGGCCCGGGACCGTTTTGTAAAGTCTGTGTCCATAGGCTTGCTTGTGTCCATTGTTTTCCAGGCCTCTTGCTTGTTGTTGTGACCATGCGGCTAGTGGCCCTTTTGTGGAGGAAGTCAGTGTGCTTTTTGCTTAGCCCTGCATGTCTTCCCTTTGTTCCTCTTGGCTTATTGCTTCTTGTTGTTGTGGCCTGGCAAAGTGGTTGGCAGCCATTGTGTGAAGGTAGCCAGTGTGCTTTTGCCATAGGCCTGCATTGTCTTTCCTTTGTAGGCTTATTGCTTCTTGTTGTGGCCTGGCCATGTGGTTGGCGGCCATTTTGTGAAGGCAGCCAGTGTGTTTTTGCCATAGGCCTGCATTGTCTTCCCTTTGTAGGCTTATTGCTTCTTGTTGTGGCCTGGCCATGTGGCTGGTGGCCATTTTGTGAAGGTAGCCAGTGTGCTTCTGCCATAGGCCTGCATGCCTTCTTTGTTGTAGCCATGTCTTCTTGCTGGTTGTTGTTTTGCATGCAATTTTTTCTTCTTTTATTCACCAAAAATGTGGCACAGTTCACTACATTTTCTCCATGTTTTTAATAAATTTGCAATATTGATTTGAATTGATTCACTATGTGGCCTAGTCTGCCAATGGGTTTTCCAGCCAATAGGCCCATAGCTACTCATGGGTGCATGTTACAACTGTTTCTGTGGTGTCTGTTGAATTTAAACATCATTTTGGCCATGGATGGCATTGACTTAAAATACAAAATGTGTTTTTTGTGGTATTTAACTTTTATTTCATGTGTGTTAAATTAAATGCCTTTGTTGGATGTGTGTGGTTGTAACTTGCAAACCTCTTTAGCCCTGTGGATTTTCATTTTTGGCATTGTTGCATTAAAGATGTGTTGTTTAGCATGCTCCCTTTGTCTGGCCAGTGTGTGAGTGTGTTTGCATTGCAATAGTAGGCATGCAGTTCATTTGCCTTGGTTCCTCATGTGGCGGGGGCCATTTTGTAAAGTCGGTGCCCTTAGGCCTGCTTGTGTTCATTGTTTTCCAGGCCTCCTGCTTCTTGTTGTTGTGACCATCTGGCTAGCGGCCACTTTGTGAAGGCAGTCAGTGTGCATTTGCCATAGGCCGGCATGTCTTCCCTTTGTTCCCCTTGGCTTATTGCTTCTTTTTGTGGCCTGGCCATGTGGCTGGCGGCCATTTTGTGAAGCAAGCCAGTGTGCTTTTGACATAGGACTGCATGTCTTCTCTTTGTTCTCAAATGCCTTCTTCTTGCTTCTTGTTGTTGTTAATGATGACCATGTGGCACTGGCTGGCAGCCATTTTGTGCATTGAGCCAGTGTGCCCGTTTGCCATATGCTTGCATGGATGGTTGATCAATGAGATAATAGCAGCTTAATAAATTAATAATTTGACACTTGAGGGTAATTTTAATTGTTTACCTATTTATAATTATTTAGTTATTTTACATTTTTTCTTTGTTTTTGTTTTTGTTTATTTTAATTTCTTTTTCATTTTAATTTTTCCAATGTAACTGGTTTTTTTTGGGTTTTTTAAATGCATTTTTTTCAGTTTCAAAGTAACATGGTTTGGCATCAATGAACCATTAACCTCATGTCTGCTATATGACGTGCGCAACAGTATTCATTGTCTAGGGCAGTGGTTCCCAAACTTTTGACTCCTGAGGACCCCTATTGAGTCACTACTGGAAGCCGAGGACCCCCAAGCAATTCGTACGATTTAAATTTCAAACAAAACAGTAATTCGAAAAAAATAAACACACGTGTGCACACCAAACAGATACCCAAATTACTAAAGCTTTTAGTATTTTATATTGAAAAAAATTTGCAAAATCAAAACTTTTTAATAGGAAGGTTGGTGCTGCATCTCGGCGACTAACTTTTCAATATTTGACTTTATTTTTAGAGTATGAGGCTCCTGCTCCTGACGAGGCCGGACTGGAACCCAAAGCAGCCCTGGCAAATATTGTCAGGCCAGTCCCTGTACGGTGCACACCAAGTGCAGTGAGTGAGCCTGGCCACTACAAAGCGGACTTTGGGGGGCTCTCCCACTAAGAAAATTTGGGGAAAAATGGTGCATTCTACAACACATTTGTAATTATATATTGAATTGTATTCACTTTCGAAGCATAGTAAATGATGACCTTACTATGCACCAATACAACAATCTTTTTGGGGCAGTTCCATGAATCCCTCAATATCATCCTCCAACAGTGCCTCTCTTCTTCCCACAGCACCTCTGTCACATGTATTTCATTTGATTTATAGCATCTCTCATACTAGTGTAGGGTGTCAGAGCACTTTACATCACACACATACAGAAACAATGGGGGATATTTACAAAAAGTTGCGCAAAGCAGTGCAGCCCCCGCGAGGCTGCGCTGCGCGACAGAGAGGAGCAGGGGAGCACCATATTTCCAAAGCTACGGTTCTCTCCTCCCCTTTCTCTGGCGCCGGTGCTGATTTCAGTAGCCCGCGCCATGCACACACCTTAGCGCTGTAGCGCTAAGGTGTGTGCATGAAGTGTAACATAGGTTTTGTACAGGAAGGATACCCTTCCTGTACAAAATACTATGCTAGACACGAGGGAAAGCTTTTCCCACTTTATAGGCGTGCTGCACAGTGCAGCACGCATGCATGCCGGAAAAGGAGGGAGAAATGAAAGAATTTCTCCTTCCTTGTGCCTAGTTGAAAGAGCGCAGTGTTCTCACGCTAAACCCAATCTACTTTTTAGTAAATTGGGTTTAGCGTGAGAAACTACTGGGTGGTTGCATGGGTACAAGTTTAGTGCTGGAAAGTAAATTACAAAAAAAGATTTTTGCGTTGTTTTATGTCACTTTTGTGACGCAAACATGGCGCAAAAGCTTAGTAAATCTCCCCAATGAATCATACGTGTGTAAATCAGTGTATAGAAAATGTTACATAGGGCAAAGGGGACTTCAAGGTGTAGGATTCACATGTCATCCATACTGGTAAGCATTTTTTAAGAGTGCTTGATTTGGAGAAGCACAAAATCTGGTTTCAGAATGTAACACAGTGGTTAGCATTGACTTTAATTATAACAATTTAATTCTACCCAAACATACCTTTTTGGCAGCATCAGGATAATGAAAGACTGGGAAAAAAGATGGCATACTAACTTGTACCATGCAGTTTGTATGCAGCTCTTTGACGGCAGTTCATAGCTGACGGTGCTAGATTATGATTGTAACTTATGAACTGCACAGTAACAAAATAATCTCTGTGACAAAAGCAGTAACCCAGCTATGGATATAAAATACTGTTTTATTAAAAATGCATGGTACACGTTCTTTGGAGCAGGCATATTAACCCTCTGCGCTACCTACCATCTCTCTCCAGCAGGTACATTAATCATTCGAGTTATCTTGACACTTTTATTGTTGTTGTAAAACTGCAGATTATAGAAGGAACTTTGCATTGCTTTTAAGACAGCTGCCTGAGGACGCCCTGGGAATGTGTCAGGGACCCCTGGGGGTCTGCGGACCCCAGTTTGGGAACCACTGGTCTAGAGATTTTTCCATTGTCATTTGTCAGCTGCAGCTCCCTGAGTGCTGCATTCCACGTGATGCACAATGCCAAACCGTTACATTTGTATTTTTGCTCTTCTTCTTTCCTATCCTTCCTGAGTGCACTGTCTACACCATGAAAGCCCTTGTTGTTGTCAAAGTCTCACAAATGGTTACACTGTATTGTTAATTTTTTTTAATAACTGAGGTAACACTAAAATGTGTGACCACATTAAATTATATTATATTTGTTTGTACTAGTAATTGAACTACAACAATGTCACGTTTCACTGATGTTCTTCTTGCTTCTTTGCTTTTAGGTGCACAAGAGGAGGAGACATCACCCATTGTACTGTCAGACAGAAGGGCTGCGCCCTGCACACGACGTCACTTGACGTGTGAGAACAGACATTTCTTCAACTTGTGAATCTAAGACAAGTGCCGCTGCGTGCTAACTGACAGCTTCAAGATGGTTCCACAGAAAGGTACCAGTACCAAGAAAGTCAAAGGTGCCAGTGAGAAGAAGAAGGCACTGCCACTTACCACCACTGGTATGTCGCCCCAAGACCTTTTTTGGAAAACCAAACATTGCGCCTGCAGCAGCGGTGTCCGGGGAGCAAGCTGGGAGCACCACCCCTGCATCAGCGGACCCACCCCACCAAGTTAGGCCCAAGCCCATGTCTGTCTCAGAGGCAGCCAGTCTAATCATGGCAATGACGACGAGGGGTGACGTTGAAATTGACTTATCATTATTAGGCCTGGGCGGTAAATTCCGTTCCGCTCGCGGAATTTGCGGAATTTGGGTAATTTTGCGTTCCGCGGAGAACGCGAAATTGCCAAAAGTTCCACGATCCGCGGCTTCGCGGAATTTTTGGGTTGTTCGCGCTTTCAAAATGCGTGTTCGCAAGATATTTCTCCCCGAGCACGCAGACAGCAATTGCGAACAGGAAAAAAGCTTCGCGAACGGACGGAACAAGCAATTCCGCGTGTTCGCGGAACTTTTGCGTGCTTGCGGAGATTTTTTACCATTACGCAAATTCCGCCCACCCCTATAATATCACAAAGTAGTAACCAATCAGTGCAGGAAACTCAGATAAGTGGGCAACTACAGCCGCAACCACCACCAATAGTAGTAGTTCATCCTGAAGTAGGGGCAGTTCAGGAGATCGAGCTTCCTGCTGAGAAAGAAGAGCAAGACACTCTTTCAGAAGATCCATTGTTTTCCAGATCCCCAGCAAGGAAAAGGAGGGTTTGTCCATCAACTTCTTCTCCAAGCCCCCCTTTTGATGATCTAGCCACCACTTGGATCCTGCCTCAGTCTGAGAGTGAGACACGCCAAGCCCATGAGACAAGGCTAGGGAAAGGAAGGTTCCAGAAAGCCTTAGAGTTATTGAGGTAGATGTAGAAGAGGAGGATGATGACGAGCCAGTCATCATGGACTTTAGCCCCGCCCCTGTAGAGACCAACATTACCCCATCCCAAATTCCTGTGAGGGATGTGGTACGGATACCACCAACACAGATACCACCAACACCACTGCCAGCTGCCATATTTACAAAGTCCTGGCAGTGACCTATATCCACCACAACCACCTCAGTAGAAGTAGATGCTGCAGAGAGTCAAACGTCACGCCCACCTACCAGTTCATCCGGCATTGCAAGTGGCACCAGCAGCATCAGAAAGTTGACCTCCCCAGTTTGGGACTTCTTTTCAGTTAGCAGGAAGGAGGTGAACATTGCTATATGCTCCATTTGTGGAGCAAGTGTTAGTCTGGATTAGCTTGGTACAAACTATGGTACCGGAGGCCAACCAATCCATCTGAGAAAATACCACTTGATCGAGTGGGAGGTGCACCTTAGCGGCCAAAAATCTGCAAGTGTTGTTGGTGGAGGGGTAAAGATCCTATCACTATGGAAGGTGAAGAAGAGGGACACATTTTCTCCAGTACACTAAGCAGCCCTGTCCCCAGCAGTGTAGTGGTATCACCCACATCTTCATCAGTAACATCGCAATGGCACAAGAGTCAGGTCAAGACACCAAGAGGTCCAAGGCAAGAGAGTACAGTGACTGCCACATAGAAAAAATGCACATTGAGCCTAACAATATCTGGTCTGAATAAGTCACCTGCATCAGTGGCACCAGAAAAGAAAAAAATCCAGGCTACCATTCTCGGCAAGTTTAGGCCGGAGGGGCAGTACGAACGCAACCCCCCAACAGCACATTTGCACAACGAGAAGCTGGCTAAAATGTTAGCGCTGGACCTCTCCCCTTTTTCTTTTGTGGAAGGGGTGGGTTTTCTTGAATTTGTGGCAGCCATCTGCCCGAAATGGAAGGTTGCCAGCCGGTACTATTTCGCCAGAGTTGCTGTTCCAGCGCTACATCACGACGTGCTGGAATTACTTGAACAAGCTTTGCAGTAGAGTGATGTTCACACTATCCACCTGACGACAGACATGTGGACCAGTTGCCAAGCCACTGATTACATGTGCATCACTGCACACTGGATCTCTTTTGTGGGGGCTAGAGAAAGGATATCTGCAGGTGTTGACACTGCTGACATTTTTAATGGCACTCAGAAGCATGCTACAGTAGCCATGTACGCCATGGAGAAATCCCATACTGCTGCAAACATTTTCGAAGACTTTAACACTAAGGTCTTTGAATGGCTGCAACCAAGAGAGTCATTGTTCAAGACTTTCTGAAAAAAGAAGACTGAGTCAGCAACTTACTGACCAGCTGCAGAAGAATCTGCACACATTTCAGCCATTCTTTTAAAGCCTGGAAGCAGCTGAGGATCATTCAACGTGATAATAGAATGCCAGTTAAAGCACTCATTCAGGAGGTGCCAACATGTTGGAACTCGACTTATTAAATGCTTGAACGCCTGTTTGAGCAGTATAAACCAATCAATAGATATGTCACACAAAGAGGGGATGCAACTGTGAAAGGCATGATCATTGAGATGGAGCAATAGGGTCTAGTTAAATGCCTGACTGAGATGCTGCTTCCTTTCGAGGTGTTCACACGTGAAGTCAGCAAGGAGGACTGTACCATGGGCCAAGCTAGCCCATTGTTGCACATGCTACAGGAACAGCTAAGGAGGTGTCTGCAATGTACGCAGGTGTGGAGGAAAAAAAAGAAGCATATGAGTTGGTGGAGAGCTTAATCCTTCGCTTATCTGAAAATACAAGGGTGTAAAGAGACATTGTGTCAACCAACAATTACATTTGTGTCACAATTCTTGATCCACAGTACAAACCATTACTGGACACTTTCATTCCTTTTTCAGATGGGGATGTTGCCAACTACAAAAAATGGATAGCTGTGCAAGCCAGTCAGCTAGAAAAAGAACCGCCGGGAATTAGAGGCCTGCCCTTCCAGTGCAAAACAAGTGCTGCAGGGCAGCCATCAAGTTCAAATACAGAGCCTGAGGGCAGTGCGGTTTAGCAGCCAAACCACCAACAACAGCAAGAACAACATCAACAAGAAAAGGAGCATCAGCCCCAAAATTGGCAAAGGAATGGTTTCTACTGGCAGGGCTTAATTCCAGTGCTGAGGCAAAGGCAAAAGAGGCTGAGCAAAGCGGAGCACCCATGACCATTGAGCGGATGGTCCAGGCCTATCTGGATGACGCAACAGAGGTCTATTTTGATCAAAACCCATTGCTGTATTGGTATGGGATAAGGCACCAATGGCCAGTGCTCAGCAGGCTGGCGATAAACTATCTGACTTTCCCATTAGCAAGGGTCTCTGCTGAGCGTGTTTTCAGTGCTGCTGTTGCCATTCTGACAGTGAGAAGGACCAGTTTCTTGCCCCAAAATGTGGAGTGGTTAACCATGATCAAAATGAATCAGCACTTTATACCACCGGATTACACCATACATGAAGTGCCACAGCGGGAAGATGATGACTGCGACTCAGGTCATGGACGTAGTGTGTTAGATGACCTATTTCTGGGTGAACCACCAGAGTTTGAGAACGAGCTCTACTTCCTTGACAACTAGGCTTTCTAGTTACTTTCTTTTTTTCTTTGATGCTCAAAAAAAAAAAAAAGATATAGCTAAGGAACATTATTTACTTTATTATTTGTGTTTGTCTGGTTGACCAATCCATCCCCACCATCTTACTCTTAGACAAATTTTATTGCCGGATTGGAGTTTCAACTGTTTGCAGTGAAGAAGTCCTGACTCGCCCTAAAGCCATTTCCCTCAAGCCAGACATTGGATGGAGAATACAAACAAATGTGTGCCTGCCTCTGCCTCCAACCCTGGGCCCTGACTATCTATCTATCCTTTCCTCCTCGCCTAGAGGGACTGCCCCACCTGTGACATTATTAATAATTTGATTTACAGTGAAGAAATGGATGATCTGCATTCTGCAATGTGCCACCAATCGATCACGGTGAGTACACCGAAAGGACACAGGAAAATGATGGCATGCATTGCATGCTGAATGATTATTGTTTGTTGTGATGTCAACTTGTGAATGATGATATGTCATCATTATCATGTGTCTGTCAACTTGAGTTCAGACTTGAGAAGAAGAGATGATTCATGTGGTGGCAGCAGGCAATGTGAGACTGGGTCATTGTTTGTTTCGCTTAATGTGTTAGTGATGATGATTGAGTATCACAATGTTGTGGTGGCCTACGGACGGTTGATCAATAATTTTCCCCTGAAGGTTATTTTTTTCCCTTCCCCTTTAAAAGATCGGATGGCGAGATTCCTTCACTGGGTCCACTCCACACTGTCCACACTGCTTTTTTTAAAATTGTTTTATGCTTACTTATACTCCTCAAAGACTCAGACCTGACCAGTCACTTAGTTAATGCAAAGCTTGCAAACACAAATCTAGTCTACTCTAGACACAAAAAAGTGACTCAGTCAAGTCAATCTGTCCCTTCTTGTTCAATAACAAAATTGTACTACTACAGGTCGATCCATTGCATTGAGTCGGGACTCACTCGGGACACTGTTGGTACGGAGTTGGACGCCATAGTCGGAGTGACTCAGGTTGTGGGCGTGAGCATGACTACTTTGAGAATGCCACCAGAAGAAGATGAAAGTTTTCAAATTCACTGAAACCAACCGATTTGGATGATGATGACTTTGAAGTGGCCTAAAGGTAAACAACAACAGCACCAGACCTACACAGCTCTGTAGTAGTGGTGGGTGAGTGTAGTGTGACTGACTGATAACGGCGCATTGAATTTTTACTTAATTGGGAAAATGCTATGTTGCTGTGTGTGTCTGTGATCAATGCTGTCTGGATCAAATTTAAAGCTAAGTGGAGGTTGGGTGGGGGCCCTGTTGTTGGAGGTAACTGCTGGAAACAGACATTTAGGCATGCTGCCTCTGAAAGTCTTCTTGTTGCACTCCTTTATGCAGTTTAACTTTTGCCCTTGATTCTTCAATATACATTTTTTTTTCATCTACAGGCCCTTACCCTGCGCTGTACTGGAAAAACAACTCACACTTATCTTACAGAACCGCATCCGCCAGGCACCCAAGATTAATGGACAGTCCAAGAGGAATGCAGAGATGTAACTCCCAACTGGCAATACAGTATCATTTTTTTCTCTTCAATCATTACAACTGTGTATGTTGTTTATGTTTGTTTACTTGACTCCTACAGATATTTTAATTTTATTTGCTATCTTTCAAAGCCCGCTACAAGAACATAATGTAACTTGGGTCTCTCTGGGGGCAGACGGAAAATTTGATTTTTACTCATCATCATGCATGCATTTCCTTTTCCTCCCATAACAGATTTATGATGGTCGGCCACCAAGATGAATGTGTTGTCCTTGTGTAGTAGACCTTGTGTAGTAGCGTTTGTCTTTGTCAAACCTTTCCCTCAAATCCCCCTTCCCATCTATTCATCAAACCCCAAACCCTCTTCCCTCGAACTGTGTGATTTATTGAGGTGTGACTTAATTGATCAAACACTTGGTGGGGCGGATGTTGTGAAAGCAACTCCAACTCAAGGGCAGCTAAGTATAATTACTGCCCACACTGGCAATATATATATTAGATTGCCCACCCATGCACAGACAGTATTCAATATTCAAATGTTTTTCAGAGAAACATAATCCATCATAATTGCCAGCATCATCATCCTTCTAGAACTAAATTTTATGCTTGTCCACTCCACTTCATAGCTTGAGTTGACTTCAGTTTGTAACTTGTACTAGCCCACCATTTTCATTGTTTTTTATTTTACTTTAGCATTGCTTATCATGTTTTCCTGTTTGGCAGTCTTCTTCTTGTGTACTACTAGTTGTACTCTACTCTGTCTAGTCTCCCTCAGGTGACTGTCTAATTTTTGTTGCAAATCAAACAGCATTAACTCAGTTTGTAAATTTAATTGTTTAGTTCCCTGCAATGAATATTCCTCAGTTCGTCTAGGAGGGAGTGGAACCTCGCTGCAAAATCTGGTGCTTCTAGTATTCGACTAGTCCGCTAGCATGCTCCTACTGTTTGCTACCACCACTACCATGACACCTTGGGAAACCATCAGTATGCAGCCATCGCTTCGCCTATTCACTGGTAAGAGAGAAGAACTGTGGGCGATTCATTCAAGATGCAATAATCTGTAAGCTATGGAAATTAATTCACACACCCGCACCCCTTCTGAGTCCATAGGGGTTAAGATTAGTTGAAGACTGCATAGACTAGGAGGAGAGACTGACAATAGTAGGACAAGTGAGGGTACCACATCTATCTGTCGGTGTGTTAAACTATCGGCAGATTGAAAAAAATGGCTGCAGCCCTGCAGCAAAGGAAACAGTGCGAAGTAAAAGAGTAACCCCCAAAAAAGATTTACATCAAATGTAAAACTATAAATGTATTCCCCTAACAAATATAACCTAGAATGAAAGAACACACAACACCTGACCCACCCCTCTCCCTAACCCCAACCAATGTCCTGTAAAGCAAATCCCAAAAATTGTCCATAAAAAGTCAAATGTCCCCAAACAAATAGTACACCCAAGTTTTCCCCAACTCCCACATTCCCACTCTCTCCCGAACAAGTGCCACCCACCAAACAAAAGATTAAAAAAGAGGCAAGAGAGGTCTATCTAGTGGCGGGCTAGGACCCGGATCTTTCTCTCCAGCTGGTCGAAACGCTCCTCGATCCTGGCCTCCAGGCGCACCAATCTGAGGAGCATGCGGCGCTGAAAGGTTCGACGTGAACAGAGGGGAGCAGCAGTGGTTGAAGACTTGCTGCGGGCAGCTGCCAGACCACGGCGCCTTACCACCGGAGGCACTGGAGGGCTGGCTGGGGCCCGGGGCATTGGAGGCTGCAGCTGCTGCCTCCTCCTCCTCTTCCAAGGCCATCAACCACCGATATTCTGCTCTGATGGCCTCCAGCTTCCGTTGCTGGGTCTTGCCTGCTATCTCCTGCCTGGTGGGTTGGGAAGGAGTAGCTATATCAAGAAAGAAAAAAGACAATTGTAACCAATACTCTTAGCAAGACAGTAACATATAAAATTATACACATAAAATTATAGTGGCACAGTAGCACTAGCAGTACATAACATTTGTGGTATCCTCGATTCCTCTGCCCCTAAGAATGATATTGATGTGATTAAAGTTTCACTTTCAGCCATTAGGTACTGTGGAGTAGACAAGTATTCTTCCTCTCTCTCTTGTTTAGCAAAATTAATCTTGTAGGCATGCCAGCTCAGCTTGCACTCTAGACAGACATACTTGTGTTGCAGACTCGCGTTATTTTACTACTGTCTGCAGGTGGGGTAGGTGTACTACACAAATATCTCTTTTTCTATTATGGCCATACTCTGTTAAATCAATAGCAAATGCTCAATTTCACTTTCACCCTGACTACTACAACAAGGCAGATGATATACTGCACGACGTTACGTGACGTGAGGTACTACTATTGTAACCATGCAGCCGATAGGCCAACCATGGCTGACATTGTCGAAATGACATGGGTAGGGAGGGAGTAGGCCTCGGAGTCGGAGGGAGGCGATTGATGATGGGTGGGTACATACATATAAATATATTGTTTGTGCTTGCAAACTACTGTGAGTCAAGGGTGTACTCTGAAATACAACCTCAAACCTTTGAATCAAAATCCTTGAAAAAAAAGCATTCCTTGTTTAGTCTTCTTCCCAGGGATTTTTCCATTTATCATTGCATTGTTCTTCTAGCATTATTTTTATTCTTCACTCTAGGCTTTGCTACTCAGGAACGGTTTAATTTTCTTTTACATTCTCTTCCTCCAGTCTTCACCTATGATTTAATACCATCCAGGCATTCATCCATCCAAACATGGCTATCATTCTCAGCAAACCTTTCACCAACATACAATTGCCATTTAACCACCCATGTGGCCTTGCTTGCCTTTGAGTTTGACCCATCAAACCCCTGGAGGATTCCTTTCACCCACACAGTTTTAGCCACCCAGGCAGGCATCCTTTCTTTCACCTTTCACCCATCCTTCAACCACCCATGTATCTTATCAGCCACCTATATGCATACCGTGCCCCCTTCACCCATGCATCCTTCTCTGCCAGTCACACATTACATGTCACCCGTCCTTGCTCCTTCCACACTTCTTTCCCTTTTCCATCAACCCTCATTGTTTGACTCTTAGTCATCTTCATAAAACTTTCTCTGCTGAGTTGAAGATAGAAGAGGTCATTTGTTAGTCAACTCCCGCTAATGCTAATGCTAAGTAAAGGGTGTCTTCTTCAACTCTTCACAACTTAGTCTCAACAGTACAGTGTACAGTGTACACCCTTGCAGCAGAGTATACATTTGATTGTCAATAAGCAAGCAAGATGACTTACCACCGCCCGCCACTGCTGCTGGCTCACCCCCTGCAGCTGCCGCATCTCCTCCCTCCAGGCTGGCGTCGCCTTCCCTGCTGACCCCGGCACTGGTGGTCGGAACATCTAGAAAAAACATTACACATTTTTTAGATGCCATATACGCTTCCCCCTATTTATTTTTTTCACTAGCAAGATTGAAAATACAATACCTACACCACACACATCACTACAATTTGGGTACACTAGAGCAGACAGTATGTCCTATGAAAAATAATAAAATATCCGGTCGGGCATTTTGTTGGTGGCAATTTTTTAAAAGGCTCTCAAGAAGAGGACAACCCAAAGGACTGGACTCAGTGGCTAGAGCTATTGGTGAATCTGAGTTTTTGAAAAGAAAAAGAGTGGCCAACTGGGCAGACAATCTGACATAATGTCTTCTTGGTTAGAAAATGTCATTGTGCTGAAGCTAGTAGGACATATACTACAGGTACTTGATTGCGATCACATATAACTTCAACAGGAAAGCCTTATTTCTTGTGACTTTGGCATATGAAACCTGCAGTCTTGTAACTTTAGCATATGATATCTGCTGTTCATTTAGGGCAATAAGTCTGGCCATTACAGGTGGGCATTCAAGGGGTGCATAAAAAAACTGTTTATTGCATCATGAACAAGAATGCTAACGAAAGACTAAAATATACGTGATGTTATAAAGAACTGCATATTTTCAAAACATATTATTGAAGCTTTGTTTGAACTGCAAAACTAGGAGAGAGAGAATATTGAACACCATTTTGTTGTTATGCTACATAGCATACTGGTGCAAATGTACATTCATGAATAGTTTTATGTGAAACATTTTGTAAGCAGTGTTATCATGAATAGTTTTATGTGAAGCATTATTTAATCAGGGTTTATCATTCACAGATAAAAGAATCCCTGAGATCCTCTAGTACTTGGGCCCCTTGAGTCCTGAACCTAGTAGACATTGTCCTTGTGGAACCCCGAAAACCTGTGATGCTGAGCAGAGCTCACAGAAGACCTGGTATTTCTCTCTCTCTCCCTTATCCCAACCCCCCTTCCCCTTGAGAACTACAAGGGAGGCAGTATTATACTTAATTGCTAGGTGACTAATTCTCACAGGGATTTGGGGAAATATATTGCCCCATCGGAACCACCTGGAGTTCATGTGAGTGGCTCACAAAAGGTGAGTGCCTGGACTGTCCTCTCCTTTGAGACCTCTCTCTCATATGGCAGGTGAGCATAGTAGGGTGTGTGCATGGACTGGCTTCTCCTTTGAGACCTCTCTCTCAGATGACGGGTATGCATAGTAAGGTGTATGGGAAGCGACTAGTCTCTTCTTTGAGATTTCCCTCTCAGATGACGTGTGTGTATGCTAGGGTGTGGAGAGGTACTGTCCTCTCCTTTTAGACCTCTCTCTCAGATGACAGCTGTGCGTAGTAGGGTGTGTGGAGGGACTGGCCTTTCCTTTCAAACCTCTCTCTCAGATGATGGTTGTTCATAGAACGGTGTATGGAGGGAGTGCCCTTTCTTTCTAGACCTCTCTGTCAGATGAAGGAAGTGCGTGGTAGGGTGTATGGAGGGACTGGCCTCTCAGCTGAGACCTCTCTCTGTAGTATTAGGTTTGCGCAATAGAGTGTGGGGAGGGACTGGCCTGTCCTTCCGACCTGCCTCTCAGATGATAGATGTGAATAGTAGAGTGTGTGGAGGGCCCGGCTTCTCTGGTGAGACCTCTCTCTGTTATGATAGGTGTGCATAGTAAGCTGTGGAGAGGGACTGAGCTCTCCTTTCAGACCTCTATCTAAGATGATGGGTGCACATGATAGGGTGTTTGGATGAGCCTTAACTCCACTCAAACCAAGGAGCATGAATAGTAGAGTCTGATAAACACCATCTTGAGTAAGACTCCTTCATAAAGTAGCAAGTGTGAATAGCAGAGTGTATTCAAACATCACCTAAACCTTCCTACTTGTTGTGATCCCACAAGAGGCTCGAGAGATCACAAAACATTTTTTTTAAATGATTTAACCTTCTACTCATCACAGTATTATCTCTTATATACTTCCTCTCAAAAACAAGGACCACAATATGTATTCCTACTCATTGACAGTAATGAGAACTCATCTACTCCTTTTTACTATTCACTATCCCTCAAAAGTTCCACAAGATTGTAATAATTATTAAAAACAATATAAATGCATTATCTTCACTATAGTTATCCATAGACACCTCCTCTCTAAATCTAGGGGGGCAGCATGACTTTCTGCTGCCCGCTTGTATAGCTTTTTGCTTCATTTCCACAACACCTCCAATTTTTCACAGTAAACAATAAATACCAGCCATTTAATGTATAACATTGCAACAGCCAGCCAATCAAAGCGCTCGCTTCTGCGAGAGCATGAAAGCTCACAGGAAAATTTGGTCTCTCGGCCAATCACAGGGCTCTATTTTTAATTTTGTTCAATCGCGGGCGTCTCGCGAGCCCAACTGCCAAAATATACAATCATATTTGACCCTTAATATCTCAAAACTACTGAACAGATTTACACCAGATCACAAAAAGCACAATCTGTGGACCAAGATTTAGGTTCCTGCTGAATTTGATACAATTTTCTTCAGCACTTTTTGCTAAAACCTGTCTTAAAGTGGTTTATGGAAAATGCATGAAGATTTTATGCTTTGGGACTCCCCTTTTTCTTGGCCGCCACTGCACAAATCATCCCGAAACTTTCCAGGAAGCAGCTGAGGTGGATGATCTTTGTGGAAAGATTTGTCCAACGGAGCCAAAGTTATTAGCAAACCAAAATGCGCTTTGTCTTTGGAAAAGTAGACATAACTATAACTACCTAGTGGCAACTGCCAGTAGGTCAGCATTTTTATATACATATTATAAGGTTACAGGGACGTTATAGTTAGGAATTAGCATTTAAAAAAACTGAAAAAAGTAAAGGTTACAGAGACATTATGTTTAGGCTCAGGTGTCACTTGTACAAAACCAGAGAAATTCAGCCATTATAGTTAGTGAGCTAACTATAACTCGCACCCCCGCAATGCACTATGTATGACCTCACATATTACATCACTCATGACATGTAAGTGATCTCACTGATGACATCTCAAATGACATCACTGATGACATCACTGAATTTCTATGGTTATTTAACTGGTAGTCGTGTTTGAAGAGTGGTGGAGAAAGGGGGCTGGGCCTCCGACCAGCTCTCAGGAATCTCCCTGTGTAGGACTTACAGGAGGTACCAGGAGGGCTTCTTGGCCCCCAAGGTCCCTCAGGAGTAAGGTGGACTTCATCTCCCAACCAATAGTGCACCACAAGCTGTGTTTGGGGCCAACTAGCTCTCCTGTTACCTCCAGTAAGTCCCACACAACAGGATTGCTGAGACCTGGAAGGAGGTGCATGGCCTCTTTCCAGGTCTCATGCCCATTTTCTCCACCACTCTGCCAACGCACATCCTGGCACACTACTAGTAGGGGAATAAAGTCTCCTTGGCTATTGAGTGTCCTTGGGGACCAACTACCCCTCCTGTTGCCTCCAGCAAATCCCACACAGTGAGTTTGCTGAGTAGTTTTTGGTGGCCAAGCCCCCTTTCTCCACCACTATGTAAACGTGCCTCCTGGCGCACCACTAGTTGGGGGATGAAGTCCCTTTGGCTCCTGAGGGTCCTTGGGGGCCAACTAGCCCTCCTGCTACCTCCAGTAAGACCCACAGAGCTGGATTGCTGACAGGTCCTCAGAGGTCATGCCCCCTTTCTCCACCACTCTGCAAACATGCCTCCTGGTACACTGCTGCTTAGGGGATGAAGTCCACTTTAGCCCTCAGGAGGCAAGGGGACCTCATCCCCCACCAGCAGTGCACCGAGAGGCGAGTTTGCAGAGTGGTGAAGAAAGGGGGCATGGTCTCCGACCACCTCTCAGCAATCCCACTGTGTAGGGCTTACCGGAGGTAACAGGAGGTCTTTTTGGCCCCTAAGGACCCTCAGCAGCCAAGGGGACTTCATCCCCGAACCAGCAGGGTTTTTGTAGCAAGGGGGGCCACTTGGAATTTAAGGAAAGGGGTTCACCCCACCTGGCCTGCCCTAGGGATGGTGCAGGCTAAGGGTGGACCCTCCTCCTCATTGAATTAATTTTCCTGCCTTTCCTCCCATCAAAATTGAAGCAGGAAAGGGGGCTTGGTACCAAACATCTTAGATATCAGTGAAGCCATCATGGAGCTAGGAAACTCATGCTGACAAGTACCCAGCCCATGAACTCTTTATGGCTTGCCTGTTTACTTACACAATCACAGAACGGACTGGACATTGTAAGGGCATATTTGCTCATGCTGATATGCCCACATATAGGATATAGTGCACCCTGCCTTAGGGCTAAAGGCCCTGCATTAGGGGTGACTTACCTATATCTTATGCAGTTCATGGGAGGCATGGCACACAGGGTGGTGTGCCGTCAACTCTTTGGATTTTCCTGCACCAAGACAAACAGCCTGCAATGGCAAAGTGCATAGCCTTGGTGAGGGGGCCATGTGTTGGTACAACCAGTGCTGCAGCCCTAGAGGACCCTCTTCAGTACCCATGCCCTAGGTACCAGGGATACCAATTACTAGGGAATTATAGGGGTGGCTGAAGTTGTGCAATTGTGGTACAGTTTTAGGGAAAGAACACTGGTACTGAGAACCTGGTTAGCAGGGTTCCAGTACACCTCAGTCAAAATTGCATCAAAAGCCAGGCAAAAAGTGGGGGGTACTGCAACAAACACCCAGTTTCTCACACCTAATAGAAAATATGACAAGGGGGATTCAATCTACCTATAAGTCCCTAATATAGGGCCTCACAGTGGTTAATTGTGCAGGCAGGGAAACTGCTGTTTCCTGGGATAGGCTCCCCGAGACAGTCCCTGAGCTGGCCCCAGGGAATGGTGTCCTCAAGGCCTTTATTGGCTCAAGGAGGGGGGGGCTGTGGCCCCTTCCCTTTTAGTTAAAGTGAAAGCCTCAGGGGAGAAGGTGCCCATGGTCTTTTTAAAGCTCGGGGAGTGGGACATCTGAAATTCATCATATATAGCTATTTCAAAGAACTATAACTTGCCCCTCTGACATGCACAGTGTTGTCACCAAATGATGTCATTATAGATGTCATATTGATATTATCAATGATGTCATAATCTATGTCATGACTGAAGTAATATATGAGCTCATCAATCAATCAATTAATCAGGGGATTTCTAAAGCGTGCTACTCACCCGTGAGGGTCTCAAGGCGTTGTTGGGGGGGGTGCAGCTCCGGGTCAGCCGAAGAGCCAGGTCTTGAGGCTCTTCCTGAAGGTGTGCAGGGTATGGGAGCATCTAATGGTGACTGGGAGCTTGTTCTAGGCTTTGGCTGCGACGTAGGAGAAGGCTCTTCCTCCAGCTCTGGTTCTGCACATGCGCAGGGTCGCTGCCGGGGCGAGGTCGGTGGAGCGGACGTTTATTTTTGGTGTGTGGGAAGAGATTCTTTCGTTGAGGTATTTGGGTCCGATGTTGTGCAGCGATTTATAGGCGTGGGTGAGTAGCTTGAAAGTTACTCTCTTCTCGACTGGGAGCCAGTGGAGGTCTTGCAGGTGTTGGGTCATGTGCTCATGTTGTGGGGTGCCAAGGACTAGTCTGGCTGCGGTGTTCTAGATGGTCTGGAGTTTGTGCAGCAGGGATTTGTTGATTCCCGCGTAGAGGGCGTTTACGTAATCCAGTCTGCTAGAAATGAGTGCGTGGGTGACGGTCTTTCTGGCTTTGGGGGGGATCCACTTGAAGGTCTTGCGGAGGACACAGAGGGAGTTGAACAGGTGGAGGTGACGGCGTTGATCTGGCGAGTCATGGTGAGGGAGGAGTCTAGAATGATGCCGAGGTTCGAAGCGTGGTCCGTCGGGGTGGGTGGGTTTCTGAGGGCGGAGGGCCACCAGGAGCTGTCCCAAGCGGTGGGGGAGGGTCCAAGGACGAGGACCTCTGTCTTCTCTGAGTTCAGTTTTAGGCAGCTGTTGCTCATCCAGTCTGTGACGTCTTTAATTCCTTCCTGGAAGCTGAGTCTGGTGTCTTCGGGGTTCTTGTGAGGGAGAGGATGAGCTGGGTGTCATCGGCGTAGGGTACTATGCTAAGCCCATGCTGTCTGACGATGGTGGCTAGGGGGGCCATGTAGATGTTGAAAAGCGTGGGGCTGAGCGATGATCCTTGGGGTACTCCGCAGTTGATCTCTGTGGGTTCGAGCTCATGAGCAGTACATGGTGAGAGCGTCAGTTATAGTTACATGAAATAGGAGACGTAGCATGATTGTGGCCGGATAATGGTAGCATTCTTTAGAGAGGTGAGCCTTCATCTCCTTCTTAAATTGGAGCAGTGTTGGGGCAGGCCTGATGGATACTGGTTTGTTATTTTCAGTAAATGTCTGAAGTTTTTTAATACAAAGATATTATTACCATACCTAACTATAACATCCATTTAACCCTTGGTTTTTGAGAGAATTTCTAGGTAAAGCAACATTTTATTACCATAGGTAGCTATGACCGAGTTCCCATGTCCTGAAATGGAAGCTACAACATTTCTCCTTATGTTGCGGCCAGCCAATCACAGCGCGAGTTACCGTCAGACTCACAGAAGCATCTCACACTGAAGGGAGCAAGATGGCAGATGGGAAAAGACCTGAGGGGTTGGCTGGCAGCAGAGGTGCGGTGGTAGTTAAAAGCTGTGCTTGGCAGGGGTTGGCAAAGAAAGTTACAGTAATAAAATCTTACTTTATGTTAAAATAAAACCGTAGCAATTCAATGGAAAAAACAAAGGTTAAACTGATGGTATGGTTAGGTATGGAAATAATATATCACTTCAACTTGAACAAACCTCAGAAATTCACAGAAAAAATCAAAGGTTGAAGGGACGAAATAGTTAGATGAAAATAGAATATTGAAAACGTAATGTCATAAGTGTTGGAGTTAGATGAAAATAGAATATTGAAAACGTAATTTCATAAGTGTTGTAATATATATATATATATATATATATATTCACTGAAAAAACCATAGGTTTCAGGGACGTTATAGGTAGAAATTAGCATTTAAAAAACCTTAGAAATTCACTGAAAAAAAACATAGGTTTCAGGGACGTTATAGTTAGAAATTAGCATTTAAAAAACCTTAGAAATTCACTGAAAAAACCATAGGTTTCAGGGACGTTATAGCTAGTTGGACATTTCACTTGTATAAAACCAGAGAAATTCGGCTGTTATAGTTAGTAGAGCTAACTATAACTCGCGCCCCCGCAATACACTGCTGATGACGTGACATTACATCACTCATGACATGCTCAGTGACATCACTGATGACATCACTGATGACATCTCAAATGACATCACTGATGACATCATCCACGTGTTCATCTGATGCACCTCCTCACACCTTAATAAACCTTTCATACACCTACTCTAAAATACAGACTACCAATATCGAAACCATAGACACACCAATAGCAGTTAGTATATACCCGCTCAGTGATTCATACGTCTACACACACATCCACCCACTAACCCATACAGTCACTCATACACGCAGTCATTCATCAATACAGCCACTGATATATCCACTCATACACCCATATAAACACTCACATACTGCGACTCACCCAAAGAGTTACCCAAAAACCTAGTCAGTCACCCAAAGAATTAATTACACTGCCATTTACTCACATATACAGTTATACACACACCACGTCACTTATTCATACAGATACGTACTGTCTTCAACAATTACTGACATAAGCACACACTTATCCATTCAGCCTCTGTCACAATCACTCACTGTCACATATACTCACTTATATACTCCAACACTCACAAATACTGCCTTTCACATATGTAGTTACTTACACATATACCACTAACACATCCATTCACTCACCAACACAGCTATACGTACACTCACTCATCCATACACTCCCTAATACACGCACTCATAAACGCATACACCGAGTGAATCACCCACTTACACATCCATGCAGGGAGTCACACACCCCCCCACCCACACAGTCACTCGGGCACCCATACAGGTTCTCAGACAACCAATCATTCTTCAATATACCTTGGCATATATAGATATAACATTCTTGAACTTTTTAGAAACACTCAGTCACTGGATGATGTCATCAGTGATGTCATTTGAGATGTCATCAGTGATGTCACTGAGCATGTCATCAGTGATGTAATATGTCACGTTATCAGCAGTGCATTGTAGGTGCAAGTTATAGTTAGCTCTACTAACTATAACAGCCAAATATATATATATATATATATATATATATATATATATATATATATATATATTATATATACACAGTTATTATACCTACTGACGGTCACCAGTAAGTAGTTATATTTAGGACCTAGTTTCCATTTGAAAAGCGTTTTTTGAATTGCCTATATCTTTGGGGCTGGTTGATGAATCTTCACGAGATTTCCCAAAAACAGTGTGCTCTTAGGTCTCATTGTGCATGGAAAGGTTCGGGGTGATCCGACAAGCGGGTGCTGAGAAAAAGGGAGGGGTTAAAAACAAGTATGTTTGCCATGTTAATTTCCATAGCAATATTGTTATTTGGTGTAAATCTGTTCAGTGGTTTTCAAGATATTTAAAGAAATCCAAATTTGTGTATCTAGGGTCGCGAAGCCTTCGTAAATATTGCCGATCTTGTGCAGAGATCTGATTGGCTTCCAGCACTCCAACCAGAAAGTGTTGGCAGACACTTTAGGACTCGGCCTCAACGAGTCCCAAAAACAAGTTAAAAAAAAAAGAAAAGGGGGCATGGTAGGAATACCCTGAACACCTAGCTCTGGCACTGGCATCCCCCAGGGACCCCGCTATGGCAAAAAAGCATGTCTTTAAAACTGTTTGCTGCAAAATCTCAAGTATTCACAAATTCACAGCAAAAATAAAGAAAACAAATATGTGACATCTCCCGTGCTTGTTCTTTTTTCAGCCCCCAGTGGGCCAGGTCCCGGGTGCATGGCTAAATTATTAAAGGAAAGAGGAGGAGGTGCATGCGTTCCCCTGGTTAGTTTTACCGCTGGGGATCACCACCTCCCCAGGGTTTATTTTTATAATTGGAGGGGGTGCACAGCCCCCTCCTGAGGTCTTTAAAGGCTCTAGGGACCACCACCTCCCCGGTGCTTATGCATTAAAAAAGCAGTAGGCTGCATGGACCTGCCTCCTACTTCCTAATTGATCCTGGGACCGCCACCTCTCCAGGGCATGGACAAATAAAAAGTGGGAGGAGAGCCACACAGCCCTACCTCCTGGGCCCTTTATGGCCCGGGGACCTCCACCTCCCAGGGATGGCTCCTGCTATCTCCTGAGAGGCCCATCCTCAGGAGATAGCAGTTTGCTTTCACTTGGCAGGAGCAGTGACAGCTCCCGCCAAGCAAGAACAAACAGTAACTCTGCCTCATCTAGCAGTAGCAGGAAAACTGCTTCCTCTCACTGGGAACAGAGTTTTCATCTGTTTCCCTGCCCACTGTCAAGCGAGTAAGAGAACAGATGACAGAGTTTCTCCCACAAGCAGGGAGCAGCATTTTTTGCTGCTCCCTATGTGTGGGAACATTGCCGGCTCCTGCTGGAGGCCGGAAGCCGGCAGGGACTGCAGGGGCATTGAGGCTCCCCCCATGGTCCCCAATGTAGCACACTGGGTGCCCTAGATGGGTCCCGGGTGATGGTGTCTCTGGGCATGAAATAGACCCGGGAGGGAGGGCCGTGTGGCCAGCCACCCCCATTAAGTTTTGGCCTGGCCGTTCTGGCCCTGATGATGATTTTACAGAAATTAAACCTCAACAGGAAGCACTTACAAATATAAACATAGCAGGTGCCCCAGTTGAAGCTTCAATTCTGTAATGAAGAAATAATCCTAACTTCCTGGGCTTGGCAAAGGCAAAGCAAGTGTGTTTTCTTGGCAGTTCCACATTGTAAACTATCAGAAATCTTTGGTGAAGGTGAATGCATCGTTGATCTATCAGAGTGCAAGCTGTAGTGACGAGCGGGTTCTTTCTTGGTCTCTCCTGGTGAGAGCAGAGTCCATGGTTCTCTCTTTAAATGACTACCAATATTCAAATGTGCAAAATCACCTGAAGCTCCGACCATTTGGCCCTACCCCATCCACCTTAGTAGTATGCAAAGGTCTTTCCACCTTTTGCCAGGATGATTGATACCTTACCATAAGGCCCCCTAGCGGGATTTCTACCGATTTTGGTGATGCCTTCTTGATGCCAAAGAATTTGAGGACACCTCCACCAAATAAAGAAGCACTTGCCTCATATAGCTAAGAGGAAGCACCCTTGTTTAGTGGATATTCACCTCTTTGTCGTCTCGTTGTCTTCGGTATAGGATCATATTATGACGGATTTCTGGATGAAGAACCACAAGGAACAGTCACATTGCTGAAATGCACACAAGGTTGCTGGAGACATTTCCTCATGGTCCATTGCACATATGCAGTGTGCTATATACATCAGACATTTATCCAACAAGGTAGCACTTACTAATTAACAAAGTAGAAAGTACTCGACTTGGAAAGACATTTTGTGCAAAGCTGTGGACTCTTGCTGGATAAAGGGGCAGGGGATGGTTTGTTCTGGCGCAGGCTCTGACACAGCCACTGATACACCCATACAGACATTTAGGCATCCACTCACACACCCATTCTGCCATTCTCATGTCTACTAACAGACCCAGCCACTCACTCACCCACCCATACAGTCACTCACACACCTACAAAACCACTCACACACCCACTCACCAACTCGTACAGCCACTGAAACACCCACTCACAAAGGTTACAGGTTACAGTTAGGAATTTGTTTTTAAAAAATCCTTAGAAATTCAGTAAAAAATACAGGGTTCATTATAATTTGGAAATAACATTTAAAAACCCACAGAAATTCACTGAAGAATCAAAAGGTAACAGGGACATTATAGTTAGGTTCAGATTATTCATACACAAAAAACAAGTGAAATTCAGCAGTTATAGTTACCTGAGCTAACTAAAACGTATGCCTCTGCAATGCGCTGCTTATGACCTCACATATTACATCACTCATGACATGGTCAATTACATCACTGATCACATCTCAAATGACATCACTGATGACATCATCCATGAACCACTCATACACCCCCTCACATCCCTACACAACCTCTCATACATGTACTCACACACCCATACAACCACTCACAGACACACTCACTCAACTATAGAGCCACCCATTCACTTACCCATACAACCACTCACACATACAGCTACTCACCTAATCTGTCTCTCACCGATATAACTCACACAGCCTCACACTCACCCATACAGCTAGTCACACTCCCACTTATTCAACCATACAGCCACTCACACAGCCAGTTACTCACCAACATAGCCTCTCACATAGCCATTCACTCACTCATACAAGTACTAACACACCGACTCACACAACCACTTACATACCCAGTCACTCACCCATTCAGCCACTCACATAGACAGTCACTGTCCAATAAAGCCACTCACACACCAACTCATTTAATCAAACACCCACTCAAAAAGTTACTCACCCATACAGCCACTCATACACCCACTCACCCATCAATACAGCCACTCACCCATCCATAGAGCCACTCACACAGCCATTCACTCACCAATACTGCCGCACACACATACACACATACATTCACCTACCCATACAGCCACTTTCACAGCCACTCACTCACCCATACAGCCACTCACACATACAGTCAGCCACCCATAGTTACTAACATATCCACTCAATCACCGATACAGTAACTCTGACACCCACTCACCCACCAACACAGCCACTTGCACAGCCACTCACCCACCCTTACAGCTACTCACACACCCACTCACTCACCAATACAGCCACTCACACACCCATACAGCTACCCACACACCCACTCCCACATGGATACAGCCACTCAGATGAGATATGTTTAACTTAAGCAGTAGCTTAGTATGCATCTTTACGTTTTAGAAATATTTACGGAACACTTACACTCACTGGATGATGTCAACAGTGATGTCATCAGTGATATAACTGACCATGTCATGAGTGATGTAATATGTGAGGTCATAAGCAGTGCATTGCGGGGCTGTAAAGTATAGTTATCTCAGGCTGTGCGTGTATAATCTGAGCCTAACTATAACGTCCCTGTAACCTTTTGATTTTTCACTTTTCAATGAACATATATATATATTGTATAATTTGTTTTTGACTTGGCATTATCCTGTAATATTACCCCCTTGTGTCTGTTCAATGATTTCATTGGCTGATATAACATTCAGGGGGCTAGAATGGCGTGATAAAATGTGACCGCACTGCCCACTGGGGCTTAATTGGTTTTGAATTGGCATTATTATGTAGCAAGATCCGTAGTGGTTCAATAACTTTATTGACAAAACGTAACACAAAAAGGGTCTTGAATAGCGTAATAATAGGTGAACCGTGTTTGGCACCTGACGCTATGAAATGTCATCGTGTTATTGCAACATGTGGTGAAATGCTGATATAAATTGCATTTCTTTATTGTTTAAATACATACGAACGATACAAAGTATTTTTTCTATTTCAGTGAAATGTTAACGCACAGTCTGCCTCTTTAAATAAGGCAGGAAGTAAGCATACACCTAACCCGTGACCAAGGAGTGCCTGAACTCCGAAACGCGTTGGGTTTGTTTGTTGTTGCCGTGTGTGAATAAAACATACGCTGGACTTGGAATTTGAATGTTGGCTGTGTAATTATCGATCCAGGATATTTATACTGGAGGTTGTTGCAGTTCTTTCTTGGATATATGAGGTTCGCTACCTCGCCGTACACTCCTCACGTTTAGTGGCTTGAGCATACGCGACTACTTTTGGGTGGATATATGTATATATATATATATATATATTTTCAACCAAAGAACAATTGTAAAAGAATGATTTGAAAAAACAAACACCACAAAAGTCTGTAAACAGCATGTATATAGTGTAAATAGTGATATAATGTAATGAGCACTACGTTACCCACAATGCCGCATTGAAGGCTAATGTGAAAGACATAAATTGTGCTAAAAGAAAGACTCACCTACCGTGACAAAGGCCTAAGAGGGCTGAAACGCGTTGGTGTAATCGAAATAGAATACATTTTTGAACAGTCAAATTCTTCAGAGTGCAGCGGTTCTTTGGTTTAAAATTAACGCTAGGGCTTGGATTCAGCCCATCACGTCTGCACCCGTGTGGAGTGCACTGCGAAAGTGATCCAATTGTGCGAAAATATAGATATCCATCAAAAAAGATTATTCGCACTCCAGGAGGTTCGTTTTAGAGGCTTATTTAATCCAAATTATTAATATATATATATATTCACTGAAAAAAACCATAGGTTTCAGGCACGTTATAGTTAGAAATTAGCATTTAAAAAACCTTAGAAATTCACTGAAAAAACCATAGGTTTCATGGGGCGTTATAGTTAGTTGGACATTTCACTCGTACAAAACCATAGAAATTCCCCGTTATAGTTAGTTCAGCTAACTATAACTACTGCACTCCATAATGCACTGCTGATGACGTCACATATTACATCACTCATGACATCACTGATGACATCTCATCTCATCTCATCAGAGCAACTTCAGGTTAACAGAATCCTAAAGTTCAATGTTTCGCAAGATCAATCTCATGTACTTCGTGCAAAATACGCAATAAGGGGGCCAAGTAAGATGTAACGCTCCAATACCTGACCAGTTTGCACTATATAAAACTGCAGAAAAACTAAAATAAAAAGTGTTTTGCACACTTCTGTCATTGGGCTATATGTGGGCTACATCTGGGTGATATTTGTGCTACATTTGGGCTCTTTTTTCTCTGGTGGCCATCTTGGGAGACTTATTTGTTATGAAGTTTCCTAATTTCGTCATTTACTGCAGTCTCCTCAGTAGGAAATGCTTTCAGTTTTTACTTTGATTCCATCAAGAAGGCATTCAGATGTGTCACACATTTGCCATAAATTCAGAATGTTAGCACTCTAGTTGTTCATTAGATCACTGTAGTAAAGCTACTGCTCACCAGGGAGTTAACTGGAAGTCTACTGCTGGTATTGAAATTGATTGTTTCAGTCTGCATGTCAGAATTTTCTAATGAAATAGAAGAGGATTTGAGATCTCACTTAAAACATGCCCTAAATTTTCTTTCTGCAGCACTAACCATAATTTCTATGGCAAAATGAACCCCCTCATTTTGTTCCTTTTAAATTAAATGTTTTAAGTGTTACCAGTTTATTCCAATCAAGATGGCTTCAGGTGTGCCATACTTTTGTCATAAGTAAGACTGTTAGCGCTCAAGTTGTTCTTTAGAACACTCTGGGAAGCTGCAGTAGAACACAAAGGCATCAACTGACAGGCTGCTCCTGTTGAAATATAACAGGAAGATATTTGAGATCTCACTTAAAACATGTCCTAATTTTTCTTTCTACAGCACTAACCATAATTTTTATGACAAAATGAACCCCCTCATTTTGTTCCTTTTTAAATTAAATGTTTTAAGAGTTACCAGTTTATTCCAATCAAGATGGCTTCAGGTGTGCCATAATTTTGTCATAAGTAAGACTGTTAGCGCTCTAGTTGTTCTTTAGAACACTCTGGGAAGCTGCAGTAGAACACAAAGGCATCAACTGACAGGCTGCGCCTGTTGAAATATAACAGGAAGATATTTGAGATCACACTTGAAACATGTCCTAATTTTTCTTTCTACAGCACTAACCATAATTTCTATGACAAAATGAACCCCATCATTTTGTTCCTTTTTAAAATAAATGTTTTAAGTGTTACCAGTTTATTCCAATCAAGATGGCTTCAGGTGTGCCATACTTTTGTCATAAGTAAGACTGTTAGCGCTCAAGTTGTTCTTTAGAACACTCTGGGAAGCTGCAGTAGAACACAAAGGCATCAACTGACAGGCTGCTCCTGTTGAAATATAACAGGAAGATATTTGAGATCTCACTTAAAACATGTCCTAATTTTTCTTTCTACAGCCCTAACCATAATTTCTATGACAAAATGAACCCCCTCATTTTGTTCCTTTTTAAATTAAATGTTTTAAGAGTTACCAGTTTATTCCAATCAAGATGGCTTCAGATGTGCCATAATTTTGTCATAAGTAAGACTGTTAGCGCTCTAGTTGTTCTTTAGAACACTCTGGGAAGCTGCAGTAGAACACAAAGGAATCAACTGACAGGCTGCTCCTGTTGAAATATAACAGGAAGATATTTGAGATCACACTTGAAACATGTCCTAATTTTTCTTTCTACAGCACTAACCATAATTTCTATGACAAAATGAACCCCATCATTTTGTTCCTTTTTAAATTAAATGTTTTAAGAGTTACCAGTTTATTCCAATCAAGATGGCTTCAGGTGTGCCATACTTTTGTCATAAGTAAGGCTGTTAGCACTCTAGTTGTTCTTTAGAACACTCTGGGAAGCTGCAGTAGAACACAAAGGAATCAACTGACAGTCTCTGCCCTTGTTGGATGTACATGTTTTACTGAGAATGTCAGACTTCATTCTCACATGACTGAGAAAGATAATGTGAATTTACAGAAAATATGCTCTCATTTTAGCTTCTGGAGCACCTTCCAAAACTGTATGGGACAAGCATGTGAAAATAGTTTTCTCTCAAACATGATTCATGATATCCCAGCAGAAGGTTTTTCACAGGGTAAAATCACCTTAGAACACACCACAATTCCTGAAATTAGTATGGTACCATCAACAAATGAATTCTAATGTAACTAAAGTCTGTTATCACCCTTTATAGTTCTCCTTTTGGTAACCCTCAAAATCTTCGATTCACTGCAATGCATTTCAATGGGGTACTATCATTTATATTGGTCCCAAAATGGCTGCCAGCAATTCCAGGATGAAGTGCTGACAGCCAATCAGATCTCACGATGACATGTGTGGTTAGGCTCCGCCCAGATATATATGTGTTTTCTTTTCAAATTTCTCAGGAACTACTGAACGGATTTAAACCATTTAACCAAAAGGCACGACTCTGAACCAAGGGCTACCTTTTGGCCAAATTTGGTGTAATTCCGTTCAGCAGTTCGGGCTGTAGCTGCGACTAAAGGTTCCTATGGAAAATTGCATGGGGAAAACACGTTTTGGGACCCCCCTTTTTTCTTGGCCCCCACTTGACGAATAACCCTGAGACTTTCAGGATAGGAGCGGACCGGAGCGCCCCACGAGTTTTGAAAATTTCGCGAAGATTCATCAACCGGCGCCAAAGTTATTGGAAATAGAATGTTGTGAATTTCCTATGGAAAATAGGTCCTAACTATAACTACCTACTGGCGACCGCCAGTAGGTATATATATATATATATATATATATATATATATATATATATATATATATATATATATATATATATATATATATATAAATATATCAAAGTCACTTCCGATCGCTGCACGAAGTGCACAGGACGCGCACTCGTCTCAACAGGAAAAGATTTCATCCCAATTAGCTCATGAAAAGGATTTAATTCAAAATGCCAAACAACTCAACACGTTTCCCCTTGAGCAAGGCGTGTTCTATGACGTAACGCATTGGGCTGTTTGGCATTTTGATGACATCAGTGATGTCATTTGAGATGTCATCAGTGATGTCACTGACCATGTCATGAGTGATGTAATATATGAGGTCATAAGCAGTGTATTGCGGGGTGCGAGTTATAGTTAGCTCAGCTAACTATAACAGCTGAAATTCTCTAGTTTTGAATGAGTGAAATGTCAGCCTATCTATAATGTCCCTGTAAACTTTGTTTTTTTCTGTCAATTTCTAAGGTTTTTTTAAATGCTAATTTCTAACTGTAACGTCCCTGAAACCTGTGGTTTTTTCAGTGAATTTCTAAGGTTTTTAACTAGCAGTCACGTTTGCAGAGTGGTGGAGAAAGGGGTCTGGGCCTCCGACCAGCTCTCAGGAATTCCGTTGCATAGGACTTACAGTGCATGCTGGTAATCGCAGTCCAAGTAGTACAAATAACTTTTTCAATGCTGCTTTAATATCATAAAAATATTCAATAACCCTTGATAAGGTAGATGGAGCAATGTGCCCTTGTCACGCCCCATATGAGCTACTTGGACAGAGATTACCAGCATGCACTGCTTTATTTGGAACACTCACCTGAGGATTATTAAAAAGGATATAAAAGCAGTGTGATTGCAGTCTCGTGAGATTTCGTATCATGCTGCTGCCCGTGAACAAGGAAATTATTTTCTGAAACACGTTGGGCATTTAAATATTACAGAGGGAACGTATTGGCCTTTACCATGCTGAGCTTTATTCTTTGTCCTGGTGAGGAGTGTGCTTTTGTTTTGGACAAATTGTGGATTTGAATTAATTACGGCGGTCCAGCCGTTTAAGCGCACCACCGCCGGCTACTTATGGCGGGTCTGCGGCTTTATGACAGTGACGCCATGCGGAACGCCGGGAGCTCATATGGGGCGGGACAAGGGTGCATTGCTCCATCCACCTTATCTAGGGTTATTGAATATTTTTATGACATTAAAGCAGCATTGATAAAGTTATTTGTACTACTTGGACTACGTTTAGCAGCATGCACTGCTTTATTTGGGACACTCACCTGAGGATTATTAAAAAGGATATAAAAGCAGTGCGATTGCAGTCTCGTGAGATTTCGTATCATGCTGCTGCCCGTGAACAAGGAAATTATTTTCTGAAACGCGTTGGGCATGTAAATATTACAGAGGGAACATGTTGGCCTTTACCATGCTGAGCTTTATTCTTCGTCCCGGTGAGGAGTGTGCTTTTGTTTTGGACAAATTGTGGATTTGAATATATATATATATATATATATATATATATATATATATATATATATATATATATATATATAAGCACTGCTCCCGCCAAGCCATAGCTAACACACTGCTTTCAGCAATCCCTGAGCAGAAACTGCTCTTGCTTGCTGAAAGCAGAGCATGTGTCTGTTTCCCTGCCCGCTGTCTAGCGAGCAGGGATAGACACATTGCTTTGAGATCCAGGGAGCTTCATGTCAGCAGCTCCCTGGGTCTCAAACCAATGCCGGCTCCCGGAGGAGGCAGGGACCACGGTAGGGACCACAGTCCCCAAACGAAGTGGCCAGGCCTCATGGGATAGGGTCACCAGGGCCGATATTGGCCTAGGAAGGGGGGCCACATGGCCCCCATTCCTTTTTTAAAAAGAAAAAAAAGAAAGGCGGGGCCCTGGAGGATGGGTTCCCCGGGCCGAATTCGGACAGGGATGGGAGCCACACAGCCCCCTCCCTTTTTCTATATAAACTTTTTTTTTTTTTTAAAGGTACAGACCCCGAGGGATGGGGCCTCCAGGGCCAAAAACGGTCCAGGGAGGCGGGCCATGTGGCCCCCCCTTGCTATCAGGGCTATATTAATGCCCATTTCCACAGGAAGTGGTCACTAAAGGGTATAGACACCCTAAAGGTAGATGGCCCATTGGCCATTACCACTCTCGCCTTGTAACGCCCCTAGATTTAGATCAGTATTTAGGTGGCTCCCTGAGAACTGAACCTCAGATTTCATGGACCTAAAAAAGATAAAGGGAGAAGACATGCTGCTGATCCAGGAACTGAGCCCTGCTGCAAAAGAAACCGACGCAAAGCCCAGCCAACTGCAAAAGAACTCAACAACTGTGGTCTGCTGTCCCTACCTGAGACCTGTGTGGCCTCCAGGAACCCCGGAGCCCTGCCAGCCTTCGCCAATTGCCGGGACCTCCCTTTGGACTAGTGGTACTAGTCCCCAGCACACCATCAGTAAAAGACCGCCATGAGGTAAAGACCGGCACAGATTGTGTCGAAGCGATTCACCTTGTCACCCAAAAGTTGCAGCAGCCAAGGCCTGTTGGTCACCATTCCGGGAACAGACCCTTTCAAAGCATCCACCATCCTGAGGGATCCTCACAGTACCTGCGAATAATGCTGGAAACAGCCCCGCTCCAGTGAGCCTCTACCCGCTTTCTGGTGGCTACCATTGCGTGAAAGCAACAACTTGGCCAGGACCACCTCAACAGCCACAGACTGCCCTCACTGCACCTGTAGCTGAATGCCGCCAGTGAAGAACCAATTCTGCATACCAAAACCTCCGGCACCTCTGATCCAGGTAACCCCGGTGTTTGAGCCCTGGGACTTCCAAAATTCTGACTCCCCTGGAGTAGAACTTCCCCTGAACTCTGGGCGACCGTTGTCCCACCAAAACTCTGTGGCAGAGTGTTGCTTCCATCGACCGCTACGGTAAATGTGTTGGCGGTACTCTGCTATCTAGACCTATGCGTTTCTTCCCTTTGACTGCGACGGTCTCTGCCAGACGGTATTGACTGCTGTTGCTTAAAAAACTGTAAGCATTTGTGTCTTGAACTCCATTTGGTTAAAATTCGACATACAAATCATATATTAACTGTTAAACAAAGTTCTTGGTTTCTAAAAATAAATATAAAGATATGAGTTTATTTTTCCTAGTTGGTTGCAGATTTGTTCTTGTGTGTGTGTCTCATTTATTGCCTCTGTGTGTGCCAACAAATGATTAGCACTACCCTCTGATAAGCCTAATTGCTCACCCACACTACCATAAAAAGAGCATTAGAATGATCTGCTTTTACCTCTGCACACCTATTGGGGATACGCTGGACTCTGCACAATGTACTTCATTTAAGAACAGTATATAGAAAGCCAGCACCCAACACTAGGAACTTACAGGGTTCTGTCATCGCCAATTATAATTATACCTACCCATGTACTTTTAATCAGAGCACAGGTCCTGGGTCTGGTTAGCAGAGCCCAGGCATAATCAGAAAACCAGCACCTAGTAATCAAAATGGGGGCAAAAGTGGAGGGGCACTGCAAACTGGGCCTGATTTCTCACAATGTAAATACTATTTTCAGCCTTTTTTCTACTTCAATGGCAGTGATGGTTGGGATATCTCTGCTCCACCAACAAACCCCCCACCCCCAAACTGACTATACTAGGCCCCGGAGAATCATCTCATGAGATATCCTCATTAGCTGCAGCAGAAAAGTACAAATAGTACTTAACACTTTGCTCTCTGACGCATGTGAGCATATGATATGAGCAAGGCAGGACTAATGCCCTGGGGATCCTAACGATTCCGTTGCTACTAGACTGCTTCCCAGTTCAAAGGTCAGAGTTATGTTGCCAGATGATTCACTTAAGGAGTTACAGGCACAAGCACGTAATATTGATTACGGTTACAGTGCTTGTCAGAATTAGGCAGGCTTGCAGGTAAATTGGGATTTTTCTAAAATGCCAGTGCCTCCTAAAGGTCGATATGGGTGAGGCTGACTCAGCTACAAATGAGATCTCTGGAGGCTGCTAGATGTGAGCAGCGTGTCTTCAAAAGCTGTGTAATTGTGTTTCTGAGGTGCTTCTGAGCATGCTTCTGTGGCGCCTCCTGAGACACTCTCTGGACACAATGAGGCCCACAGAGAGGGGTGATCATACACTATATTCCAATTTATTGCTTATTCAAGAGCTTATAAATCATGCACCTGATCCACTCCCAATATTTCCATAGGAATCTTTGCCATAGCCTGAAAATCTTTTCACTGCAGAGAAATTACATTTAAAAAAGTTGTCAGGAGATTTCCCTTCACTGAGCAGGAAAGGGTTTATTGCAAAGGGTCCTCCCTGCAGTTTAAAAGAGATCTATGGAGGCCGAGAGCATGCTAAGCCCACCCATCCTTAGGCCTCTATTAGCATGTCTATGCCAGGGTGCTACTTGCTCTATAAACTGACACACCCAGACCTGTCCCCCCCCCCTCCCGCACCACATTTTGTCCAAAACATATTTTTCCGAAAAGCAATTTCATTTGAAATTCTTTTAAATACACATTTAGAGAAAAGCACTGCTATGATTTCAAAGGACATCACTGCAAGATATTACTGTGTACACTGAGACGTTTTGCCACTGCCAGAGCCCAGACCTAGGATCTCCCCCATTCATCGTGACTGGGCTACGGTTCTGCAGGCCTCTCTCTTAGCTCGCGCCTCCCCAGCTGTGGCAAAGGTTTTGTGAGCAGCAGATACGTGTCAGTCACCTCGCACATCTTTTCTGATATCATGGTCACCTCCCTCCTTGCCGTCAGGCAGATAAAAGAAGGAAGACAGGGAGAGAGTGTGAATATTGCGCTAATCAGAAAGGCGTGACATCTGTGAACGGCAGAACTGAGGGAAGTAAGTGCCCGTTGAAGAGAAATGTGCCAGATTCATGGCAGCACATATAAACTGTTCATGTTGAACACATAGGGACAGATTTACAAGCCCCTTGCATCATTTTTGCGCCGCCGTTGTGTCACTTTTTGTGACGCAGCAGCTGCGTAAAAATGCGGCCCAATTACAACGTGAAGCATCTAGGGAGATGAGTCACGTTGTAAAGCCCTGCGTCACATTATACCTGCGTCAAGTATAATGTATGCAGGGTGGGCGTTCCCATGCAGGAAAGCCTCGTAGAAGTGACGCAGTGAAATCTACAAGATTTCACTGCGACATTTCTAGGACGCCACTGCGTCAAACCTTACGCCTGCATGAAGCAGGCGTAAAGAGTGACGCAGCACAATGAGGATAGGCCTCCCCATGCATTGCTGGAGTTGCGTCGTGCTTGCTACACGATTCCAGCAATGCGTGACTTTTGCGCCAACAGATGCGTCAGAATTTCTGATACATCTGTCAATCCTTGCGCCATGGTACGCCGTATTGTAAATACGGCGCATCCATGGTGGCGCAAGGGGTTCTCAGGGTGGCGCAAGGAAAGTGACACATCTGTACAGTGCGTCACTTTCTTGTAAATCTGCCCCTGAATTGATTAGTTATGACGCAAAATGAGTGTCCACGTAACACTGTCTGCCTTGTCTGGTGCCATGTGCTGTTAAGGCTTGTGAAACGTGTAATCATTTTTCCGAATATTTGTCAGCGTCTCTACGTGATATTAGTGAAAAAACAGTGCGGTATAGTAACTCACAGATAAGCCCCTCAGAAAATAATATTCACCTGTAATTTGAAATATTTGAAAGACTGTAACTATAGAATACATTTATTTAAATTTATTTAACTATAGAATAAATTTATTTATAGAATAAATTTATTTAAATGGAAATATACTTTTAGATGGACACAGATGTTCATGCTTTATTCTTCACTGGCAGAACACGCAAAAATCTCACACCAATGGCTCGAAGGGAAATCTTATTTTAAAATGTAGATGAGGTGCTGTGGGAAGCACAAGTGTGCATGCGCAGAATAGTATTCTCAACACACGGGCATTATTAGGGGCAAAGAGCCCTTCGCCAGCTAACAGGACATGGCGAAGAGGTATGAAGTGCTGTGCAGTACCTTCCTTCATGTTTCTTGTGCCTTGCTGATATGCATGGCGTATCTGCCTGGGGAAGGTTACTCCCTGTTGCATGGGCATGTATGTGCGCCACATGGAACTTAGAAAATGCAAAAAAGTGAATTTTTCTAGGAATTTGCAAATATTTTGCGATTCCTTAATGCTAATTCGCAATTTACGATAGCTACGAGAATAGCATTTAGGGAATCGCAAATTGCGATTCCCTTACTGCATTCGCAATTTAGGTAATCGCAAATAATTGAGATTACCCATATTGCGAATTCAAAATGTTTCATACATTGCCAAATGCATTTTTGCATTCACAAACGGGCCGATTCTGCGAATCGCCCGTTTGCGATCGCAAAAAGCGTTGATACATCTGGCCCCTAATCTTTTAAATAATAAACACACCAAATTTAACACTCACAACTTAAGGTATTTATTACATTTATCCAACCTAAGGTCTATATCCCAGATGAATTCTAGACTGTTTTTTTACTTCATCCGCAAGTGTGGTGGGGAGCCCGAAGATGTAGTGTGGCGAGGGGCGCACTATTTAATTAGACCTAAATGATAGGAGAGGGAATGGCCATTAACTGTGGATGTTTGTTGCCAGGTTTACCTATTCTGGTATACACACTGGACAGGGGACAGTGTCCATTGAACTATGGTAAGATATGGTAGGGTGTTGCCATACTACTTATATATACACAACACATTAAGTGGACACATTGACGGTTGGTTATGTTTCTGTCCACCCACACTTTGCAGGTAATAAGTCACGTGATTATTGTCCTGAGGAGACCTAGGGGCATATTCACAAGGACCTACCGCCGATTTATCTCCACCTTAACGCATCCAAAGTGGAGATAGATTCAACACCCCATTCACAAGCGGGTACAAACTGCAGACATCCCCAGTATTCCCGCGATAACTGCCCCAAAATTTAACTCCGCGGTGGACACCACCAACTAACCCTAATGAGATGCAGAGTAGGCGTTCCCGTGCAAAAACACACGAAAAAACCACAACACCACTTTCACAACAAACTGCCAGATCTGCGATGCGAACCAAAAACCGGCGATAAGCAGCGGTAGCACCAGTGATTTAACACCTGCCTTCTGCTGGTGTTAAGCAGGACGACTACCTGCAGCATGAAAGGGAGCCCAGCCAAGAGCCACACCCAAAGACCCACAGATGCCATGGAGACAATGATCATGCAGCTCAGATACCCATGAGGGCCACAACACCCACCGCCACCACCCCTAGCCCCCCCAGCCCCCCCGGACATACACATACCGTGCACGACACAAGAGCCACAAAAAGCGCATGATGACGCACATTGTCAAAAAATAACACACATGTGTGGCCAGAAGAACGAGAAACAGTCACACAGCACTGAAGTAACAACCAAAAACTTTATTGAAACACAACACAAAACACCAATGCGGAAGACTCCTGTCGGGTCCGTCCGGGACAATCACGACGTCACAGCCTGGAAAATAAAACACAAAATCAGAACGTGTGCCATGCGCACATCAAAGGAGCGAGACACAGAGAAATAGAGAATGAAAGAAAGGCAGAGAGAGAAAGAGAGAGAAGGAAAGGAAGGGAGAGAGAGAGAGTGAGAGAGAGGGAAGGAAAGGAGAGAGAGTGAGAGAGAGAGAGGGAAGGAAGGGAAAGAGAGAGACACCGCCGCCCTGCGCACCCAAGCCCCACTGTTCACCTGTTGCCACCGTGTGTCTCCAACCACGTGCCGGGATACACTGCAAGCCACCAGGTCTGCAATCTGTAATCAAGGCCAGTGTCAATCATGGCAGAGTCCATCACACAGCACACAGCAACAACACCTGTCCGTCCCTGCGCACGCATGAAGCTGCACCCTACCCCCTCACGCCGGCCAGCGCTGGCTGTCTGCACTTGCGCACCCTGGGCCCACTGCTCAGCTGCCGCCAACGGTGTGTCCACCAGTGGGCGCACCACATGCCCGTGCAAGCTCCAGGCCCCGGTCCCGCCACCTTGGCATGGTCCACATCATGCGGACCCGCCCCGCGGCCCAGCAGGTCCCACACATGACGCTGAGTCCTGAGGTGTCAATGGCAGAGACCACATCAGTGCACACGTCATCATCACATGCTGCACACCCGCTCAGCTATTACGGTGCCACTAACCCTGTGCAACCCCAGTCAGTGCCACATGGTGTTAGGCCCGTGACAGGCGCAAGGCTTCGGGTGCCACTAACCCTGTGCAACCCCAGTCAGCGCCACGTAGTGGTAGGCCCGTGACGGGTGCAAGGCCTCGGGTGCGACAAACCCTGTGCGCCAAAACTCATGGGCCCTTTATAATTGAGAACTGTGGAGCGTCCGTCATCCAGTCACCACCGGCAGTGGGGAATGTGACGTCGTCGGCCCCTTATATTGGCGGGGTCACATGGCCTGTGACGCCTGTGCCGGATGGGTGTGGTGTGTGTGCAGACCTGCCCTCAGGGAGTGGCCATGACATGCTGACAACTAGACCAGTGACCTGCATACCACCAGCGTGTACGCCTGCGACATGTAGCTATGTGGGCCCCCCCTCGGAGCGTAAGCGGAGTGGTCTGGCCTGGCGTACACCGGACCAGCACAGGGCTTGCAACTATGACTCGGGGGCTCTGGGCGTGGTTCAGTCCATGTCCGGACAAGGGAGTGACTAATGCGTGTGTCCCTGTTGTAGTGTCCACGGCAAGCAGAACACAAAAGGCAATGTAGCACACTGTGACTGGCATCCCACTAGATGAGCATCATTGACGTGAGGGAAATCACTGTCCCTACATTCATCCACACATTCATACATGAATGATGAAAGCCATGACACAGCAGTGCGTTTCTGGATGTTTATTGCACATCCAGTGGAGTTTTGCAGCTGGAGCGGAACAGGGCCATGCCAAGCACACCACACAATATGGGCCCGTGGAGGGCCAGCCAGAGTCCATCCAGGGATGACAAGTACTGCGGAGGAAGAAGGGTACAGTCCGCAGTCTGGTCGCCGTGTCATTGGTCATCAAACAGGATATGGCAGTCCATGTCGCGGTCCAAGGTGAGTGCAGCGGAGTGTATCAGGGGTCAGTGGCAGGTCATGGGGCCATGTGCGGCACCAAGCAGAAACAGGCAAGGTGGCGGGCATGAATGCTAGTGCCTCCTTCTGAACTCCATCCCATCCACGTCCTCATCCTTGGATGTGTGCTCTGCCCCACCTGTGGGTGTTGCAGTACCGGCTGCGGCACTGTGTGTCACTGACACATCAGGGGCCGGAGGAGGATTGTCGGCCGCACTGTGTGGCAGTGACACATCAGGTGCCGGAGTGGATACGCCTGCCGCACTGTGAGGCACTGACCCACCAGGGGGGCGGAGATGTGGATGGTGTGGGGGCAGCAGCATTCCTCATCGCCACGCCTTGTGGCAGCAATGCCATGATGAGGATCTGCAGGGCCTGGTAGATCCCAGCTACATTTCGCTGATGTGCAGCGGTGGCTGCCATCCTTTCTCCCTCCATCCGCACCATGTCCTCCATGAGCCTCCGCATGTGTGCCATCTCACGGCTGAGATCGCTGGAGCCACTTTGAGCGGACAGGTGTTCTTGTCTCCGAGTCATGACTCCAGCGATGTCAGTCAGGGCTCGTTGGAGACCATGGAGCGGGCCGTGGGTGTCCGTTAGGGACTGGAGCTAGTCCCTGATGGGACCTAGACACCCGTGGATGGCGTCCAGTTTGGCAGCCATGAGGTCAAACCCCACCCGCACCTGCTCAGCCGTCTCCCTCTGGCCCTCCAGCACACGATGTTGGAAGGCCATGTGTTGTTCCTGGGGGTCTTGGGAGACTGCCGGGCCCGTGGGTGCCTCCTGCTGGGTGGTTTGTGGAGTGGGTGGGGTCTCCTCGATGCAGCTGGGCTGCCCTGGTCCTGGAGGTGATTGGCGGATGAGTTCAATGATGTCTTGGAGGGCTTGGGTGTCGATGCTGGTGGTGTCCTCCTCGTCATCAGTGAAGAGTGGCTGGGACTGCTCTGCAGGAGGTGTTGACGGTGCCCCTGCAATGTGAAGGGGAGATGGTGTATTACAATGTGTCCGCATGTATGTAGCCGCATGGTACAGGTTCACATTCAGACAGCATGGCATTGTTCATTGTGACAGTCTGTGGATCAGGGCCATGAGCCAGAGTCATTGTGGGTGTGCACTGTGCTCTGCTCGATTGTGCATGTGTGTCATTGTGGCCATCTCCACCCGTCCCCCCAGTACCTGGTGGTCACTCACCCTGTTTTGGTTGTGTTGTGTCCTGTCGAGCAGTGTCCGGTCCCCCGACTCCTGCCACGGTCTCCACACTGATGACTGTTGACACCAGCTCCTCCATGTCATCCAGCTCCAGCTGTGGCGCTGGGCTCCCACCTCCAGTCTGCATTGCTGCCTTCTGGTTGGCTGCGAGTTTCTCCTTGGTCTTGCGCTTGATGTCAATCCATCGGCTCTTGACCTCGTCCATTGACCTCTTGTGCTCTCCGACGGCATTCACCTTGTCCACGATTTCCCGCCATATTCCATTTTTGGTGCCCAATGACACGTTGGAGGTGACGAACAGTTGTTGATGGTGTTCCATCACCTCCGTGACCAGGATCCTGTTGTCCTGCGGACTGAACTTCGTCTTCCTCTTCTTCTTGTCTTTGCCCTTCCCTGTCTCCGAGGTCCCAGGCTGGTCGTCCGGGGTGCTTGTGGGGTTGCGCTCGTCCTCTGCGCCTGCTCCGGCTGCCTCCATGGTGCTTCGGTGTTGGTCATTTTGTGATTGTGTGTTTTTTCTACTTTTATAGTGGTTTTTCCCGCCTGCCATGTATGTATTGCAGGCCTAGCGCTGCTTATCGCTGATTTCCTCATCACGCTTTGGCCCATCGCATGTTTTTTCGCGTTGAGGTTTGTGTTTTTATCACGGTCGCGGTTGTTGTATCGCGGACATTGGCCGCGTTTTCAGGGAACTATCGCATGGTACCGCCGTGTTGTGAATTCCAGGTTAACACGGGGTTATTTTCCCGCGATCGGCTGCGATGTGTAAAGTTGCGTTAACATTGTTTGGAGATGTTTAGCACACGTTCTTTTGAATAACCCCCTTAGAGTTTCAACAGGGGTCAAAACGTCGACATTTGTTTCGTCTGGTTGTTTTTAAGAATTAGTTCACATGCTGTGATGTTATATACACATGTGTTCTCTCTGTGTTTTTCTGTAACACGTAGAACCAGTGAGCTATTTTGCTTTTTTGTGTGTTAATTGTGTATAATTTCTATTTTTTTCTCACACAAGCACTGCGTCGCCTGCACTTTTGTTGTTAACTATAATATGATCTGCATATAGAATTTGTTTGCTTGATGAACAATACAAAGAAATACTTATGCAAACCATCATCAGCAAAAAAAAAAATTCAGTTTAATCTATTGGACCTGTTTTTGTATGTGAGATTACCAAAGGGGGTAGGGACCCTCTGGTGTCTATGAGTAAATACATTCAATGTTGGCTTCCCCAAATGGTGGGTAGAGGGTTGCCTATTTTTCTGAAAAGAGTCCCACGGTGGACGTTGTTTGGATCCTGCACTGGTGGCATTTCATGTCGGGATTATCCTGAAGAGGCTTTGGTAGCCTATGGTAGGTAAAGTGGAACAGATTACGCATGTTGCATTTGACCTATCGTCTCACGTACTTTAATGAACATGTCTGTCATACATATCTACTACTAGTCCTTGTCCTTTCAGACCACTTTCAAGGCCTTTATTGATCTTGCAGTATATAAATATTGTGTGTTTTGTCTAGGCACTTAGCAACAACATTGGTGAATTAATGTTTGGCATCGAACATTGTGCATACCTTTATTAAATTTTGTTTGCAAACCCTGCACATATGTGCCAAGCCAAAAGCAGGTGACAGTAATGAGATATGCATGCAGTCAGTGGCACCTAGGATGTGTGGAAAGTTGGCAATTTGTTAGAAGTCTGCCTTGACCTCTTGCTGATTGGGCCTGGTTCAGGGAAAATGAGGTGCTGGGTGGTTGTGATTGCCTCCAAAACTTGTAGTGGTAAAATGGATAGAGTGCTTGGTGACACCCTAGCAGCTCCGCCACACTGCTCTGAAGTGAACCTGATGCCAATAGCTGCATTTAGCGGTGGCTCCTCCGTTATGGTGGCTCCTCCGTTATGGTGGAGGAGCGTTGCCTCACCTGCTGCGAGTGCAGCAGGCACACACATTAATAACATGTTAATAAATACCATTTTATTTATGTATCCCAGGCTTGCGCTGTTACAGTGCAATGGCAGGAGGCCGGGCTGATTAGAGCAATTGCACTATCAATGCAGCCCCCTGCCAATGCACAGGTCAGAGCCTGCAATCTCAAGGCTGAGAAAAAGGTGAGGGATTGTAGCCACAGGCCCCCAGCCTCAAAATGATCGCTGGGTTAGCCTGTACTAGGGTGGAAGTCCTTCCCTTTCCACCCGAGTCAGTGCCAAGAGGAAGAAGGAGACCGCATCCGGAGCCTGCGCAGCAGCGGGGACATGGAAAAGAGTGTCGGGCTGCAGGTGGGAAGTAAGTTGTTTGTATTTATTTTCTTAATGCTTATTTGTTTTCCCTCTCTCCTCCCCACCTCCCAGATGTCCCCCCGCCCGCCTCTCCGCCCCCCTACACCAGCCACTACTGGCTGCATCATCTATTAATGGCAGCCTCAAGGGAGAGTGACATTTGTTCAACAAGGCGTATGACACTGCATAGCCTGTACCTTTGTTAATGACTTGCTCAGGTTTCCCAATTAATGTCACACTCATTTTGTAGATTATTCTCCCTGCGCTGCCTTCTGTGGGGACATTGGTGGCCAAATGCATTAGGTGCAGTCACAAGGTGCATATTACAACCAGCATTGTTGCTATTCTTGCTATGGGTTGGTGTTTTCTGCTGCCTTTCATATAGTAATAAAGTAAGGATGAAATGCTTGAGGGCTGCATGAGCTCCCGGCATGCTCAGTGGCTGAATCCGCTTCAGGGAGGAGCAGCAAGACGTGCACCGAGATGGCGGTCGTGTAGGGCGGCACCGCTACCAAAAAGTATGAGCCAATAAAGTCATGCCTGAATCCTGAGTACCCAGCCCCATCGATGCCGGGGGGGGTGGGGCACCAATGTGTGAAGCGAGCCCTTCAAATACAGCCCGAGACTGCGAGGCAGCAAAAAAACAGTCAGTAGCACCCACCCATCCTTCCTGGCCGAGTGAGGACGTGAAGTCTCAGACTCAGCCCTAGTGCTATTGGCTACAATTTTGTCAGTTGCTTTGGGGGCGGGGGGAGGCCAAGTCTGTCTTCAGGAACCTGCACAAGCTAGAGGAGCAATAAGCAGAAGCAATAAGAAAAGGTGAGAGGGGAAGGAGGTGAATAAGAAGGAAAGCTCTCAAGCTTCTGGGAACTGGGGAGGGGATGAACTGCTGTTGCTGATGTTAATCAGAACTTTAGAGGAATAGTGGCACCCTGCAAGGCACTATAGGTCCCATTGTCAGGGGGAGTACTAGCCAGAGGATGATGGAAGTGCTCTAGGTAGCTCAGATGCATCTTGTTGCTCTCTGGTGAAAACTCTGGCGCTTCCCTTTGCTTTTTTTGCCCTCCCAAGCGAAAAAGTCCTCGGCAAACCAGTGGAAAGAATTATGTGGAGACTTCATGAAACGGATCTCAAGAGACTCTTCAATGTGCACTTGCACTCACAAGAATGTAAAAGGGGGCATGGGACATGGTCAGGCTGTCACCAGCATAGGGGACAGGGCTCGGCTACATTCGGGGGTATTGCAACCTCCCCCATATGAGGCATTGAGCAAGCTAACAATACCACAAATGAACTCCGTGGCTGACGCAAGCTCAAGTCTTGACCTTATGGATTCCATTCAGCTAAGAGCAGCAAGCCAGGCGCCAGACCAGTCGGCATCTAAAACTGACATGTCCACTAAGATTCAGGAGAAGCTGACCTATCTTCTGTTCTCTATAGGTGCTCCAAAGGGTGCTCAAGAGGCGACCAAGCTGGATCCTCTGGCCAAAGCGCCAAATGGAATATGTCACTATCCTTCAGGATGAAGTGCAAGCGCAATCCAAGATTCTCCTCCTCTGGGTGGCAGTACAAACCAAGTTTTAATCTCTCCAACAGAGGTGTTTTCTTTACAGACTCCCTCGGCCGAGACAACTTTGAATCAAATTCTGATGGACTTGTGAGAGATGAAAATCTCCCAGGAAGAAGCTAATAGGAAAACTAATGATTAGTTGGAACAGATCAGCAACTCTCCTCTCGTATGACCCAAGAGAAACAAAGGGTTTCAAGCTTAGAAGATTCAAGCAGCAACCAGTAAGGGTTTAGCTTTAAAATTCAAATGGAATTTGAAGAACTTCAGTTGAAGCTCACGTTCAAACCTAGGATTTGGTGGAATCCCGGAGGATCATGAGACCAGATAGGATGCCACAGGATTAATTTCCGATTTGCTCTTCAAGAATGTACTCCCAGATAAAGTAAATCAAGGACTTGATTTAACCATTACTCATGCTCATAGGGTTCTTTGCGGGACTTATTTAAGCCTTTAAGTGCCATGATGCCCCGGCTGGTATCGTGCAGCAATCTAAACTTAAGGCCTTGTTTAAGGGTCGAGTGCATGTTTTATAATCACTTGAGAAGGCTAGAAATCTGCTTTGCGCAATTAAGAGGAGGCACAAGGTGGAGAATAAGAAGCAGTCTTTCATGAAAGAGTGTCCTTCAAGAGATTCCTTATTTGAGCAGAAACAATGGTTGGTCTATGAAGGGGGTGGCTCTCTCCTTAGTATATTTGTCTTGTACACATTACGATCGATTCTGGATAAGGAAAAAAAAAAGAGGAACACATGTTTTTTGGGCTCTCTTTTTCCCTTTTGCTGGTGTTGGGCGGGGTCGATTAGGCAATGAGCGTGAGCCTGTGCCGCAGCCCCTCATGGTGGGTTCCCAGAGTGTCATTCCAAAGCACTCACTCGAGGGGTAGAGGGGTCAGGGGGCACGTTAGGGAAGGAGCCCAGGGCAGGTAAGGCTCCAGGATGGGGAGGTGAGATGGGTGGAAAACAAGAAAAACAGGTAGCCAGGTCAAGACAAGGCTGCCGGTTTAATCAATTGGGTCTCTGGACGCTGAAGGTTACTGCGACCAAAATGGAATAATAGAAGTAGAAGTAGAGAAGCTAGCAGCAATAGGGCAGGCTAAAGGGGTCAGAACAGATTGGCTACTTTCCAATGATTAGGAGGTTCATAAAAATTGCCTCATGCAATATTATTGGGGCCAATAATCAGGTCAAATTTAGATCTACACTTCAATGGTTCATCTCAGCCCAACTTCAAGTTAATATGCTCCAGGAAACTCATCTCAAATGGCAAGCAAAGGTGCCAAACATGCCCAATTTTAACTCTCAATTGTTCTTCGCTTCAGCTGGAGCTAAGGTAAAGGGGGTGGGGATATTGTTTACCCAGAATTATAAGAGGAAAGTCACCCAGGTCTTCAGGGAACTGAATGGGAGGTGGATAATAGTCAGAATAAGATTTGAGAATCAGCTGTTAAACGTAGCCAGTTTCTATTGTCCTATTGAAGACAATATAGCCGCTTTTAAAGATCTTTATGAACCCCTTCTTTTATCCCTGGGTTACTTGGTGATAGGGGGTGATTTTAACAATTTGCAGGATGTAAAATTGGACTCTTCTCGTAAGAATGAATATCAGACTAAACCGAGGCTCTGAGCTTTATGACTAAAATGATGAAGGACCTAGCATTTGTTGACCCTTGGCGGTTAGAGTTTCTGCAAGCATAGGAATTCACTTGCTTTTCAAAAAGGTTCAACTCGGCCTCTAGGAGAGACTTTTTTTTAATCTCATACCAATGGATCAGGAGAAACTCTGATATTTTGTCAAATCCATTTTCAAATCATTCAGTTTCCTCCATAGAAGTAATTGATGGTGTGGATCAGCTAGAAAGACCACACAGGTTACTTGACAAGTCACTACTAACGGATAAAGACTGGGTCGCTGTGATGCGTTTCCAACATTGAGGAGTATTTTGTAAGGAATGAAGGATTGGCCTCTCGGTTTGGGAGGCATGCAGGGCATGTATCAGAGGTGAAGCAACTGTCTTTAAAGCCCAAGTATCCAGGATAGTGAGGGGAAAGTTCAGGCACTACAACTAGATCTGGATCAAACAATATGGGACCATCAGTCAAACCTCTCTCAGAGCTCAGGCTTTAGAATAATAAAGGCTAGGCAGGCCTTGAAAGAGCACTTTTTAGTACAGGCAATAATTAATCAGAACTCAAACTTCCAGCATCAGTACTGTCGGAACGACATGTGCAGGCGGGCACTAGGACCCTGCACAGAACAGATGGGGAGGGGACTGGACACCGGACACCACTTCCGATCTGGGAGGGCTTCTGATCAGGGTGATCTGAGTCAAGCATCTTCAGACCAAACCGCAAGAACATAACATATCCAAATGTGTGTTCATGACCAGTTGCTCTAGCCATGACAGAGGAACGCAATGAGGGCGCAATTTCAAACACGATCCTCCAACAAACTCTTCCTTTTGACCTCTCTGACTCTCAGACAAAGGGTGCTCACTGGGAAAAATGGATCAGGTGGTTTGAACGCTACATGCGCACCACTTGCAAAAACAACACAGATGAACAGGCCAGGGACCTATTCCTAAATCTGGTTGGTGATGAGGTCAAAGATCTGCTCGTGACTTTTCCGCCCAACCCAATAGCAACATACAAAGGCCTGATAAAACGTCTAACTGAAAGTTTCGACCTCCAGAGAAATGTTGACTTTGAATGCTATTCATTCAATAAGGCGTACCAATGAGCGGATGAGTCCCTTGACGATTTTGCGACTCAGTTGTGCAAACTGGTCACCTACTGCGAGTTTGACAAATTCGACAATGAGGCAGTAATACAGCTTTGCATCATTAAAGGATGTCAATCAGTTGGCTTTTGCACAAGAGTCCTAAGAGAAACATACACATTAGACGAAATACTGACCATGGCGTGAACAGAAGCCAGGGCCACATCACATGCCATACAGGTGGAAAATGGGAGAGGGCAGACGATTGAACAGGCCAATCGCATAGCCAGGAGCAACAGGAGACATGACAAGACATCGCCACCACTGAAGGAGAGACATGAAAGGACATGCTATCACTGCGGACTGGAATACCTGCCCAGGCATGGGACGCAAATGTCAGAAATGCAACCAAGAAAACCACTTTGCAAGCATCTGCATAGGCGGACACTTCAAGTCAGAGTGAGGGCGACCTGCCAGACCATGAATGATGTCAAGCAGACATGCACGGCACATGGAAACACACAATCGCAGCCCATCCACTGACTCTAATGCTGCTCAGGCCCAGGCTTGAGAGAACACCGAACGCTTATACCTCCTGTCAGACGTCTCAGCACAAGACTGTACATCTGAACATGTTCAGCTCATTGACAAACAACAAATAAAGAAGACAGCGACGGTGGATCTTCAGGTCAGAAATCACACAATAAGATTCATACTGAACAGTGAGCCACATGCAATCTCATGTGCGTTTCAGAGTATGAAAATATGAAACACAGGCCTTCTTTGTCACCCTCCACTGTCGATGTTTTCACAAGAGGCGCGAAGAAACCTGTAGTGAGAATAGGGAAATTCATAGAGACCCTCACATACAATAAAATGTCTGTACAAGAAGAGGTGCATGTCCTACCAGGCGACATCCAAGGAGCATGTTTGCTCAGCAACATCACTGCTGAGATGATGGGCCTCCTAGCAATGACATACACAACATCAAAACATCCTGATAGAACACCCTGCAATCCTAAAAGAGCTGGGGAAGCTGAAGGATACGCAAATTATCCTTCACATCAATGAAGAGTCAAATCAGTGGCTCAAAACCACCACAGAGTCCCTGTGCACCTCCAACCAGAGGTGGAATAAGAAATAAAGAGCTTGCTAGCACAGGACATCATCGAGCCTGCAGACGGACCAACTCCATGGGTGTCCCCAATCGTGGCCGTGCTGAAAGAAAACAGAACAAAAATACGCATCTTTGTCGACATGCGCCTTCCAAACGCAGCAATTGAAAGAGAACGGCCACTAGGCTCCCACCTGAACGACATGATCAGATGCCTCACCGGAGCCTGTATATTCTCAAAGCTAGACTTATTTAAAGGCTTCCACCAGCTGGAGCTTGACCCACAGTCCCGCTACATTACAACTTACTCCACCCACCTGGGACTCTTTTGCTACAAGAGACTGAGCTTTGGAGTATCTTCAGCAGCTGAAATATTTCAAGAGATGGTGCGACAGGTGATCAGGCCCATTAAAAATGGTCTAAAATACAGCAACAACATCCTAGTATTTGGCCGCACAAATGAGGAGCACGACAAGGCACTACAAGAGGTCTGAAATCAGTTGGAAATTGCTGGCCTAACACTGAATGAAGACAAATTTGAGCTGGGGAAAGGAGAACTCATGTTCTTTGGCCACATTTTCTCACAGAATGGAATGCGGCCAGACCCCAGCAAAGTTGAAACGCTCCGTAAAACACAACCTCCAGTGGACGTAGCAGAGGTTAGGTCGTTTCTTTGGCTGGCAAGTTACTGTGCTTGCTACATCAAAGACTTTGCCACGGTTAGCACACCCCTTTTTGAACTGACTAGACAAGGGCAGAGATTTCTCTAGACCTCGGAATGCGACAGGGCATTTGAAGACATCCAGCATGCAGTCACGGCAGTAGACCACCTCGCCTACTTTGACACGTCCCTGTGCACTGAGCTTACTGTGGATGCCAGCCCGGTGGGGTTAAGAGCCATTCTCCCACAACATACAACAGGAAGAGACGTACCAAGAGAGATTGTTGCGTATGCAAGTAGGATCCTGCCGGACATAGAAAGGGCGTACTCTCAACAAGAGAAAGAGAGACTAGTGGTAGTGTGGGCATGTGAACACTACCACACATTCATCTACGGCAAGTCATTCACCATCGTGACAGACCACCAAGCACTGGTCACGATATACGGCAATCCGAATGCAAAAATTCCACCACTCATCGAAAAATGGGGGATAAGCCTAATGGACTACAACTTCAAAATAGTGCACAAACCAGGAAAGGAGCACAACCCTGCTGACTACATCTTGCAGCACTCCCTGCCTTGGGCAAAAAAGACAACATCCAAGGCTAAGGAGTACCTCAACTTTGTGCTGTGACAAAACACACCTGCCACAAAAACGATAGATGAACTGGTGCAAGAAAGAATGAATGACGCCATGCTATAAGCAGTCAAAACACTTATACAGCAACAGAGGTGCAGATATGTGAACAACAGCAGTCCAGCAAGTGAAGGGGTCAGAAGAGAAGAAATACTTGCTTTCAAACAAATACAGGAAGAATTGTCTGAAATGGAGCTCAGAATACTGCTTCAAGGAACCAGGGTCATGATATCAAAGACCCTCCAATGGCAGACAGTAAGCCTGGCACACGAGTCTCACAGAGGCTTGGTGGCAACAAAGAAAATGCTGAGAGAAAAATTATGGTTCCCTGGACCTGACTGTCTGGTAGAAGACATGATCATGGGCTGTCACCTCTGTCAGATAGAGGGAAGGCCACAAAAACCAGAGCAACTACACATGTCTGATATCCCTGAGGTGGTGTGGACGACACTGGCCGCAGACTACTATCAGCCACTGGACACCAGTGGTTACCTACTAGTCGTCATTGATGAATACTCCCGCTTCCCCATAGTACACCAAGTGTCATCAACATCAGCAACTGCCACCCTACCAATTCTAGTTGACATATTTGCAGCCTGGGGTGCCCCACTGACTATTAAGTCAGACAATGGAACAGCATTCTCAGGAGAAGAATTCCACAAGTTCATGGCCTATCTGGGAGTACACCACAGGAAAATAGTACCTCTGTGGCTGCAAGGAAATGGCATGTTGGAAAGGTTCATGGGCAACATAAAATAGGACATCCAACAAGCAAAATTGGCACAGATCTCAGTGGGCCAAGCACGGTGCCAAATACTTCGGCACAGAGTTCCACGGGATGATGCTAGGCAGAACTGGTACTGGGGAGAACAAGCAGAATCCATCTGCCTCAGTTGGAAGCCAAAGCACCACCTGAACACAGTGCCATTGCCACATGTGACCAAGAGGTCAAGAGGAAGATGAAATAACATGCCGATACACAGTGTCATGCCACAGCATCTGAACTAAAAGAAGGATGACAACAAATGTAAAAGGGCCCATGATCGCGGCAACGTAGAGGTCCTACTCTTTCACTAGAAACAGCTCTCACTTCAAAGAATTCAGAACATCAGATAATGATGAAAGAAAGGCACTGCCAAGTAGCAAACAGAAAGCTCTGAGCGACGACACTTATGAGTGTACGGACGGAGCCCCTCACAGCAGTGAAGGATCTTTCCGGGCTGTAGCTGTATGAGAAGGACAGGGCCAGGATAAGGTAAGGTCCTTGCCAAAGAGAGTGAGCCAAAAACCGAAAAGGTTAATTGAAGAACTATAATGATGGGTCAGAGAACATGAATGTTTGATTCCAGCCACAAATGTATAACTCTCTCCCTCTCTTTCTTTTTCTTTTCTCGCTTTTTCTCTCACATTGTTATTTTCTATGCCTACTATTTTCATTCCTCTCTTACAACACACCAGTTGCATGGGGAGAGCATAACACATGGCCATTTCACCAACAATGGCAGGTGAGGGGAAAGTGTCAACAAAGGGGGAGATGTCAGAACAACATGTGCAGGTGGGCACTAGGACCATGCACTGACAGATGGGGAGGGGACTGAACACCAGACACCACTTCCAGTCAGGGAGTGGGGACACAGGGCATTCTACATCTACACGCACAAGGAGGAAGGAGGTGTATAAAACATTTGTGGCTCAGACTACAGCACTTCTGGTTAAGCTGTTTAATGAAATACTTGAGGGGTGTAAAGTTCCCAGGCCATTTACCAAGGCGGTTATCGTTAGATTTTTTTAAAAGGGCAAACCACGCAATCAACCTGGTTCTTATAGGCCCATCTGTCTTTTGAACAATGATTAAAATTTGTGTACCAAGATTATTGCTGCTAGAATTACTCCGTTAGAGCAAGAGGTGGTCCATAGGGACCAATCTGGATTTTTACCATGGAGAACTATCTCAGCGAACATTAATTTCTTACTACAGGCCATCAACTTCTTCTCGAACAACAAACTGAAAGTGGACATCAGTATGATAGATGCTGAGAAGGCTGTTGACCTGGTCCAGTGGGAGATCTTCTTTGCTATTTTATCCAAGTTTGGCTTTTCTTCAAAGTTAGCAGGGCTTTTTGAAAACCTCTATCGAGGTGCCCAAGCCAGAATTGTGGTTAATTCGCATTCTACAGGGACACTTTCGGTTAGTCGTCGATATCGCCATGGCTGCCCTATGTCCCTGGTGTTATTCGCCCTCTTCATTGAGCCTCTGGCCTCAACTCTCCTGCAGGGTCCATCAATAAAAGTGCCTCTCCAGGATGGACCCAAACTGAAATTATTTGCAGATGATTTGATCCTTTACTTGAGCGCAGAGGAGTATAATATTTCTAGAACATTTGCTAAAATCAATTATTTTTCTGAACTGGGCGGGGCTATAGAATAAATCATTCCAAATCAGAAGTTCCTTTGTTTAACTGCTCTGAACTAATACTACAATCTGAAATGCGATCGCAATTTCAGTCTTCAAACTCCATCGGGTATTTGGGCATTTTTTGTTTCCCACAATTTCTCAGAACTTTGCCAGCTTAACTATATTACCACTCTAGTTAAAGCCAGGAACCTACTACACCAGTGGCAGTCATATCCTTTAACTATCAACAGAAGAATAGTATTAATCAAGATGATGATTCTACCCCTTTTTCTCTTCAACTGCTCTAACATCATAATCAAGGTGCCCCAGAGATTTTTTAGTGAGATTGATCAGATGTCATTTTATTGACTGAGAAAAAGCCCCGTACCAAATTAGAAACTCTGCAATTGCCTATCCAAGATGGTGGGCTAGCCCTTCCAAACTTAAAAAAACCTCTCAGGCTTCCTTTTTAGACTGGAACCTTCATGATGTGAATCCCCGGAAACATTGCACCCACATCTATCTTGAGCAAATGCTTTGGGAAACTGGAATGAGGCTTCCCCCTTTTTAAAAGTTCCTATGCTTCTGAAGCGTTTTCACTATAAGTTCCCTTTTATCATCGTCTCAAGGCATGTTCAATTGAAGGAAGAGCACCTTTTTCCCGAATTTCATTCAGATATGTGATTAAACAAGTGCAACCTTTTAGGTCTCCAGGTAGATAAGTGGCATAGTACAGATCAAAAAGTGGAGGGAGGAAGAAGCATTTGACACAGCTCCTTCCTAGCAGGAGTTTTTCTTACTTTAATTGTTTTAAAACTTCCTTTTTTTGAAGCTCCCAGAAATTAATTAATCACATTAAGGCAACTCCAGCAACAGTTTCTTCTTAACAAAAACATCTCTGAGAGATCATTTTTATAAACAGAACTGTTCCTCACTTGTAACTTTCACTTCAGACAATGATTTATGGTCCTTTTCAGTAGTTTATCACAAAATGTTGTTTTTTCCTAATCTCAGTCACCTGTTCTCAATTATTCAATTAAGGTCACAGAGCAAGCTATAAAAGCTGCATCTCTCATCAACATTAGGTTGTGCGGTTTAAAGCCAGGTAAGTGCACTTGACAGAGAGTACAGTATTCACCCCTTCATGGTTTCGTTTTTAATTTAAAAGTGCATATGGATTTGTTGCCTTACTTATTTTATTTTCCAATCAGGCTTAAACCCCTGTCCTACATTTCCCCACACCATGATGCAAGTGAAATGCATATTTAAGGTGACAGTACATTTGTTTTTTGTTAATACAAAAATAGCCCCCACCCTTTCTGGGTTCCTCAAACAGCCTAGTATTAGAATTTCACTTGTTTAAATTACTAAGAGACATTTTGTCCCCTAGTTCTGCCAGCATGTTTGCCAATATTGAACGTAGAGATGATTTATCTATACACTATCAATATTTAACAGAGAGGGGGCTATTCTTTACCTTACATTTCTGTATACACATTTGCCAAGAGTGAGGGCAGGGCAGTGTCCCTGTTCCCCCTGGCGGTATCTTTCATTTACTAATACATATCTATAGGAAATTAACCACACCGTCACCAGCGACATCGCTGCCCACAGGTTTTTTAGTGTCACACTAGGTGAATTGGGGAATTGGCAATGTTAGTTTTATCATCCAGGTTGTTCTGCTTTGGCAACGACTGTTCCCTAATCCCTCTGGGAACTGGCAGAATGGCAGTTTAGAGAAACAAACCGTCAATCTAGAAGTGCCCAGGGGGAAAGGCGATTGGGATGAGAGACAAGAGAAAAGACAAGAAAGATAACGGAGTTCCTGGATGAGCTGGATTGGGCGATCTCTCAGGATTTCAGGAAAGGCCGTGGTCATTCAGGATGAGGGTTCTGGATGTGTACGAACCCTTTCAAGGAACGACTGTTCCACACGGATTTACTTGATTACTAAAAGATAAATATATGTATTACCAAATGCAAGAATAACCTAGCATAATCTAAAACTCTTCTGAAATGTATCCTACCTAGATTTGCGAAATAATGTCTCACAACAGAGAGATGTCAATTCATTTCTGGATAATGCGCACTAGATCAGAAATCAGTGAGGCATGGCATTATGAACATTCTGTGAAAAGAATATACGCTTTAAGACACTTTTCTTATCGTTAGTCTTTACACATTTGCCACATGTACAGTACCTAAGATTATTCCGCAACCAACTTCGACTTGAAGTCAGTAAAAAGGAATAAACAAAACCAAACGAAAAGGAAAAGAAAAAAAGCACTGCGAGGAATAATGGTCAATGCGAAATGTCAATGACAGTCTTGCACTGGAATGCGAGTTAGACTCTTGTCTTGGTCAGGTTTATAGGAATATTTATGGTCTTCACCGCAAATAATAGGATTCTTCCTCTGTAATAGTAACTGTTTCCTCTGTTTATTATTGTGGAGTATTAATTAGTTCAAATCTCTAGTGCAAATATATAAAAAGTACATTGAGCTCACCGGAATATCTGTAGTCTGCTTCGTTTTATCATGAAATATGAATCAGTTCAAATCTCTTTGTGCGCGTATAAAAAGTAAAGTTGAGCTCACCGGATATCTGTAGTCTGCTTCGCTTTACTTTTGTAAACTCTGCTCTGTTTTTTAACATTCTTTTTCTTGTGCTTCTTTTACAGGGTCTACGGTAGAAACCACCGGAGCAGAAGACGGAAGGACCGGTCCAAAGGCCGTCAGGAGACATCAGGTCCAGGAGAAGGAACACCGGAGGAACTGGAGTCAGGTAAGTACTACAACCAAACGAGGCTTAGCATCGGATCCATGCGGGAGAGGTTTTTAAATACCCTCGCCGCACTGCTGCTAATTTCCTTACATGTGTTGCACGTTTGGCAGTTTACACGTGTAGCTAGAACTGCCGGTGAGCATCTAATTAACATACTAGTGCTGATGCAATACAACGTGTGCTGAGCATCTAACTTCATACTATTGCTGAGGTTAAATACAACATATGCTGAGTCATACAATATGAATAAGAACTTGGAATTAAACAATTACACTGATTATTTGTCATTCAGCATTGTAAGAAATTGTGCAATCACCACGTTCTACTTCGGGGTGGGGTATGTGAAAATGTGGTCATGCCCATAACATTCCGTCTGGAGCAAAGCGTGCTCACTGACAAAGACGGGCGAGTGCTTCCACTCACTAATAACACACTACATGGGAAGCCCTAAAGTATAAGGCCTCCATATATATTTCTTTGTTCCTGACGAAGGCCATAGACCCATAGGGGTAGTTCCAGTCCGAAACATGTCGAACCGACAACTAGGTGTTGTGAACCAGTGACTCATCCACTAAACACCACTTTGTTTTTAGACTAATACCTATCCTACTCTTTTCCCCTAATAAAGATTCACCTAAAGGATAGGAGATAATTTCAATCCACTCACCACTGTCAACATCCAAACAGTCTCCCTCCTGGTGGAGGTTTTGATGTCACTAGTAGAACGGGACACTCAAGTGACGAAACCCAATGATGACGCTATCCACTGAACCACACTAAGTGGAGTTTACATGTATCGCAGTCTGTGAACGTGTGATTGAGGGTCTCCGAGACAAAAAGTTCTGAGACTCTGGTATTGTGATAAGTGGCATAATCACAACTGGGAAAAAGCTGGGATCCTCCACTTTAAGGATTTTTATGCGTCTGGAACTCTGAAAACCTGGAGCCAGGTGCACATGTGTAATCTGGTGGTCTCTGGTTCCCTCTTTTTGTCATATCTTAAATTCCATCATTTCCTACACAAATTCCAGCCCCTTAGTGATTCCTTAGCTTCCGCTATTAGCTATGCTTACTGTCAGCAAACAGAGAGGAGTGGGCTACAGGTATAGTATCCTAATGCAGGAGGTTCAGGTTAAACTGGTACCGATGGCTGTCAACAAGATCGAGGTTACTATAGGGTGTAGGATTGAACCATCTACCTGGAAACAACATAATCTGTGGGTCCACAAAGCAATTAGAGAGGCTAATATTAAAAGAATGGCCTTTTTCTCCAAATAGATACTCTACTATACGCCAAACCACCTTCACCAAATATTTCCTTCGGCATCCAGGATGCGTTTTAGATGTGGGTTTGACATAGGAGATTGGCTTACCATTTGCTTTAAATGCCCTGCTCTAGCTGACTTTTGGATTAAGATCTTTCAGTGGCTCACCACAACACTCCAGGGTCTCTTCACACTTGATCCTTTGGGAGCCCTTTTTGGGATTTGTAATTCTGTAAATCTTTCCATTCAGCAGAGGCAGCTGTTTTTTATATCATCTCTGGTGGCAAATTTTCTTATTCTGCCAAAATGGAGGTCAAGGGATCCTCCTTCATTTGACACTTGGGTCTTTAAAATGCAACAGGTGAAAACAAAGGAAAACTGTATGCTTTAAGCGTAGGGGCAGTACAGAAGATTACAAAAATATGGGAGGGGGAGGATTTGCTCCCTACTGCATCTTTCCAATATGAATGAATTTCGTCTTTATAAAGTCACCTTTTATTGATGGAGCATCGATTTCTAATGGAAGCTGTAGATTAGCCTTGTCCTTTGAATGCATTGTACTGCATCTATTTTTGGTTATTTATATCTACCTGTACTACTAAATAAAAATCTTTAAAAAAAAGAATGAAATGCTTACAAAAACTTTCATTTTATACAATTTTTCACTCTATTTATGTGGACTCTCGATCATGGATCGTGGTTAACGTTGGTGTGAATTGATGTTTGCACTTTTCATGACCAAACCTCACATTCCGCATACACTATTGGACCTTTCACACTACGGGATACAAAGTCATTTTGGCACTGCATTCGCAACCACTTTCTGTGTTAAAACACTTTAGCACCTGAACATTGATTGATGTTGCCATATGAGTTGCTCTTAGGCCCTGATTACGAGTTGGTCGGCATATTCCGACCCGTATGTAAACCCCTGTTTATGCATGGGGCAGAATTTCAAGTTGGTAGGTATTTAACACATCCGCTAAATATAAGATGCATTAAATACCTCAAATTTTGTTAAATTTTGGCAGGTCAAACCTGCTGAAATATAACAGGGGAAAAGCATATGGTATTTACCATATCACGTGGATTTTTGGTGCGCTAAACAACAAAATCTGCACGTTATTCCATAACGCATGGTGTTGTTATTTATCAGGAGAGATAAATAACACTTAAACTCGTAATCAGGGCCTTAGTGTCATATAGTCACCCATGCTAAACAGTAGCAAATCTGACTCCCAGTGATTTAAAAAAACGAAGAATCCTAAGGTGCATCCCGGGATGCCCTGCACCCACTACGTGGCAGGATGGCCCTAACCCATTTAGAAGGCCCCTAACTCTTCTAAGGGCCACCGTTTAGCGTAAATCCAATGAATATCTGTGAGATATAGGAGACTCGAGAACCCGTCATCGTATTCCTCAAGGGCCCCGTCATTTTGTGTTACGCCACTGGTGCATGTATTTAGGAATCCGACATTGAAACTAGTAGGAAGAGAATAAAACACTTGCAGAAAGCTCAAATCTGCTTAAAGTTTCAATCTGAAAACAGAACTCTTAGGAAAAAGTATTGTGTCAAAACTATAGGATCGGTTGACGAAAAAATCACAGCCTCTGACATATAAATGAATGGAATGGAGACGGTAATGAGGTAGTCAACACTCATGGAGAACCCTCAATTTGGTGTGCGTGAAGTTGCTAAGTTTTTTGGCAACCATATTGAAGGTCTATAAAAAACCTTGAATCATCTGCGTGAAAAAAGTGACATTTGCAGCAATTTATGTTGCATATTATCCCCATTTAGTGCTAACAAAATTGTTTGGATTTGCCTTACAGGAAAAAGTAATTGTTTGTCTTCTACGCATTGCAGTTGTGCACAGATAAGCCCTTTAAAAGGTAAACTTGTATCTACATATATTTGGCATGTGCACAGAAAAGTTCAGTAAATTGCAAACCTAAAGAAAAAAATCTGCATGCTTTTTTCTTCTTGCCTGAGTCGGACTACAGTACAAATATCTTGTCATGCCGTTAAAATATTGTCAATGTGTAATGAAAAACTGCTCAGTTGAAGATAAACTGTAAATTTCCACACATTTCGTGAATGTCAAAAATCGGGAATTTAGCCAATTTGTGATGGCTGGTGGAGAGAGTACAGATTTCCCAGATGACAAAGAAAGGGGATTAGGTGCAGGATATTATGGGATCTGGTTTAAGTATCAAGAGAAAGTAAGACAGATGATCTATCTATCTATCTATCTATCTATCTATCTATCTATCTATCTATCTATCTATCTATCTATCTATCCATCGATGTCTGTCTGTCTGTATGTCTGTCTGTCTATCTATCTATCTATCTATCTATCGATCTATCTATCTATATTGTATTTATATATAGTGCGAACCTAGCTGCAAGACTGTGACCACTGTACAGGGCCAAGTGCAATGCAGCGCGCGCAATATAACTAGTTTTATTTATTTAATTATGTACTTAACTCAGTTCGGCCGTAAGCCGGAGTTTACTACCCCCCACCCTGCCTCTCCCCCGCCCCACCGCCGTGCAGCACACCCTCCAGGAGCAACTACTGAAGGCTACGTGGGTCATATACCAGTGTTCACAAAATGTTGGCTTGATCAGACTGCAAGCGTAAGGAAACCCTAGAAAACTGTGAACTGTAATTCATGTTCCATATTTGAAAACCTTCTGCACTACCTTTTTATATGTCAATGTTAAATAGCCATAATGTGGCAGTGATTCAAGAGAGTTTAATTGTTTCATTGATTAAGGGCATGGGCTGCGGCTTTTAGTGTCTTCTCCAAGGACCCATTCTCGAGGTTTAAATCGGTGTTCAGAGATTAGTTTGTGCTCTGCAGAAATTAGGAACCCACAATGATTAAAATATGCACAATTAGACACCTGGGCGAATTATAATTTGATTTTGATGTGCATTGATGTTAATGTTTCAATAAAATCAAATGTGGAATTAAACTGATCCCACGTTGAAGCTTATGTTGGTTGCTGAGTTTTTCGGACTCGATGCAGGTCTTTTCCTCTCCTTTAACATGGCGTGTTCCACAATCGGCCCATCTTTCTTCGATGTAAAAACCATGTGATGCCTTAAGCTGCTTTTTATGGTCTGCCTTCACACCGCAGTTCTCACCAGACAATTATGTGAGAATCAACAGGAAAGGTGCTTTGGCTTCACCCACATGTTAGGAGCCAGGAGTACATGTATTGATTTGGCAGAAGCAGTGTGTTTTCACAAAAATGATTGCCCTTCACACAGCTTTGAACATTTTGTTTATTTATTGAGCTGCCTGAGCTTGAACCTTCAGGGACACACACATGAATTTGTAATGCTATTAAAGTATCTTAGATAACTAGATAATTTATGGTGTTTTTCTCTCACAGCAGTACAGATTAAAGTAGGGCAGTCATTAATCTACATGGAGTTTTAGGTCTGGCTTTACAGTCCAAATGCAACCCGACCTTTTAACCTACACCAAAAATATTCTACAGTTCTTTACTTCCACTCAAATACATATTAATTCCCCTGCTATTTACATGTAATGCTTCACATTACCATACCACATTCTTTTAAAGACAGACCGTTTGGAACTACCAGTGTTATAAGTTGTATTTTGGACTTTTGCTTTGGATGGAAAACTGCCCTGCATGATGCAGCCAAAATGATTTTAGACTAAAGACATACATGTACATTATAAATACATCTTCTGGTATGCCTTTTTACACCACATGTCCATTGAAATAAATGACAAGAAGCGTCAAATATATGTTTGCAGAACGTTGTTGTAATTTTTGGGAAATGTATCTGGCACCGACATGTAAGAACACCAAGGCAATGAAGGGGTTCTATGTTACTATGTGCTTGACCTGTCGGATACATATAGAGCATAATTTCAGGTTTTTTATAAATTTAGGGAATGCCAATGGCTCAACAGCCTTTGCCCCTAAAAAGTGGCTTCCACTTCAAAGGCAGGAGTGGGGAAGGGGAAAGTGATAGCAGTGATGCCAGACCATGAATGGCTGCCCTGACAGCCATTTGATTTTTCCAAATACAGACTCCCACAGCGGGATCCTTCTTCTATCTTCCATAAACTGGGAGATTTCTTCCAGCACATGGGGGACATTTCTGAACTTTTTCTGTACAGGACCTGCATGACTGATATTTAGGGCCAGGGCAAAGTAGACACTATTGGGGAAGAGCTAAATCTAATTAGGGTGTCCCTCCTACACCATTTCACCTGGCACTGGTTTTGTCCAGGGGGTATCTGTAGGTGGGACCAGAGGCATCTCTGTTCCCTAGAAAAACTAAGTAACCTGAAATTTTGAAGTTTGAATGTGGCAAGGGAACTCAGAGGAAGGCAGATGGTGTATCCAGCAATTTTTGATGAATGTCAGTTTTCTGGCTTCCTCTAAAATGAAGCCCAGAGTGCTATGTCTGAAGTAATTTTGTATTTTTCTTAGCTCTTTGACCCCTCCTCTCAGCATTAATTTTTCAACTAAAGTCAATTCTTTTACAGAATTTAAATTTGGATGACAATCAGTAATCTGTTGCTTCTGGCATCGCCAAGACGAATTCTTCTTTCCTTGTATACCAACTAGGCCTGTGTGGAATTTCAATTACACTGAAGTAATTGAGGTGAGTTTGGTAACACTGTGTTATTCTTTGATGCATAATTACTAATAATAACACAATTATGCCTGCTCACATAATGAAGAGTAATTTGGGGGAATAAAATCCTACAGCAAGAGCACATTTAGCGAACACGAGTGGCTGCTTGCGCTCACTATTCATGTTCTGTTGCATTTATTGCTATTTCTTAGTGCAAAATGAATCCTCATGTCCATTTTGGGCATGAGCGATGCATTTTGTGCTATAAAAATAGCGCTATATGCCAATAGCAAGTTGAGGTAAAATCCTACTCGAAGTGCATTTTAAGCGAGCGGCTACTCACTATTCATCTTCTCTTGCATTTGGCTTTATTTCTTTGTACAAAATGTATCCTCATGTCCATTTTGGACGCTGTGAAAAAAGCAATAAATGCCAGGAGTAAATTGGGATGTGTACATTTGGCAAGCATGAGCAGCTGCTCACCTTCGCTATTCTTGTTCTCTTGCATTTAGCTCTGTTTCTCCATTTTGGACACGAGGGGGCATTTTTACACTACGAAACTAGCGCTAAATGCACAATTACTATTCATGCATAATTGTGTGTACTCTCCCAAAATTTTGGGGTAGTTCCATGTGATTACGCTACATCGAAACATGCAAGTTATGCCCATCCCTAATACCAACATGCTATGATGGTCGGCACTGTTGGAAATTTGCCGTCACTGCCGGATCACTGAGATTTTTGCATCCATTTGCTGAAACACTATTTTTCTGGCCATAGGGCTCTGTGCTCTTTAGCCCTGCCAACCAGAGGTAAAGTGCTTGTGGTACCCTTCCTAAACATAGGCAAATTTGCATTCACCTAATTGGCACAGTTAATTTACTCATAAGTCCTTGGTATATCATACTATATGTACCCAGGGTCTGTAAATTAAATGCTACAATTGGGTTGCAGCAGTCATTGCTCCACCCACTACAGTAGCACTGTAAAACATGTCTCCGGGCCTCCCCTGCAGCTTGTGTGTGCTCTCTTATACTGCCATTTCACCTGGCAAAATAAACCCTTTGCCAGACCAAAATCTTCCTTTTAAATACTTGTAAATTACCCTTAAGTCATGCCCTAAATATCCACAGGGCAGGTTGCAGGATATTTAAAAAGTAGGACATGTACATTTAATGTTTTATATGTCCTCACTGTGGCAAGGCTAACCCTTCCATAGGAAAACAAAGGTTTACATTATAACAATTCAGAAGGTAACATTGTGCATGACTATGCTGGGCTTTATAATTTGATCATGAACGAACATCTGTTAAGTAATTGTGCGCAGTAGAAGTTGCATCAATACCTACTAGACCTGGGACCAGCCTTCCCCCCCCCCAAGTTGGGGAGGAAGGCTGATCATTGGGTAAGAACCAGAGTGTCTGGTATGGTGGGGGCTACCAAAATGAGGAGGTCAAAAGACCCCCGAAAAGAAAGTGGATCACTCTCAAAAAGATAACAGTAAGGAGTCCTCTGTAGGCCACCAAAAACCTGTTCAGGAGGGTGGGCCCGAGACACCTCACAAAACAAAAGTGGGTACCAGTGTAAGAACTGGGACCCCAACAAGAGTTGGTGCCTTAACTGTAAAAAGACAGGGCCCAGTGCCAGTCCTCGCCCAAGGATTCCTGCAGCTAGTGGAAGTAAGCCTCAAAAGAAAAAGAAGTGAAATTGTAGGAAAGATGGGCAACTGTGGGACACAGTTCCAGTAAGCCAGGGAGATTCTACACCAGTAGGGGAGAACTCCAAAATTAGAACTGGTGCAGCCCTACCTGCCCCACAAGAACCCCTGACTAGTCAGGCAGCTGTTCAGCTTGAGTTGGTGGTTCCTCAGCTGACAGAACCTAGGGTGGAAGAAGGGTGTTTACTACAGGAGGTAGTTGCCCCCACTCTAAAGCAGCAGACAGGCAACCTAAATCCCAAGAAACCTGTAAATTAGTTCATTCACCTGTCAGTGAAGAGCTAAAGGTGTGGTTCTGGGCACTGACAGCTGTCAGTCGCCTCTGCTGGGTGCTAGCCTTTATGGCTGCACTGTACTTGGCATGGTAGTCTGACCCCATGCTAAATAGTAAGCTAGGCCTCCTGACCCTGTTGGCCATGGTGGGGTTACTCAAACTGTGGGTAACCTCTTTGGATACGCTGGGGGATGCCCTGGCTAAGTTAGAATTAGCAAAGGTGGACACCTCTGATCCCAAACTAAAATGACTGGGCAATGTCACTAAAGAGTTAAAAAAAAGGGCATTTTAACTTGGGTCCTGAATCTGTTATGGTGGGTCAGCTCCCCAGAGGGACTGACCTGGACAGGTAGACAGGCAAAGTGGGCCCTGCAACAATCCAACCAGTTCCCCTACTCCTCCTCATCTGACAGACTAGGAAGACTCTCCCAGCTTTGGCTGAGTCTCCTGGCCTGTGGTCTGGTGGTGGGATGGGGGCTTGTGTGAGAAACTGGGTGTCTGTTACAGTACCCCCACACACTTTTTGCCTGGTTTTTGATGCAACCTTGACTGAGGTGCACTAGATCCCTTCCAACCAGGATTCCAGTACCAGTGTTCTTTCCCTAAAAATGTACCACAATTGGTACCACTTCAGCAACCCCTATAAGTCCCTAGTAAATGGCACCCCTGATACCTAGGCCATTGGGACTGAAGAGGGACCACTAGGGCTGCAGCACAACTTGTGCCACCCTAGGGACCCCTCACCAAGACTATGCACACTGCCATTGTAGGCTGCGTGTCTTGGTGCACAAAAAACAGAAGATTTGACATGGCACCCAGCCCTGAGTGCCATGCCCCCATACACTGCATGAGGTATAGGTAAGCCACCCATACTGAAGGCCTTACAGCCCTAAGGACAGGGTGCACTATATCCCATGTGTGGACATATCGGCATGAACAGATATGACCCTACAATATCAAGTCCATTTTTGAATATTGTAAGTGCACATGGAAGCCATAGAGAGTACATGGGCTGGATACTTGTCATTACGAGTTTCCTAGCTCCATTATGGCTTCACTGTGCCCAAAGATGTTTGGTACCAAACATCTTATCTTAATAAATCATCACTGATGCCAGTGCTGGATTTATTAAGAAATGCACACAGAAGACCCTTTAGAAGGTCCTCTGAAAACCTACCAAGCACTGGTGTGATCTCTGACTAGTCTTAGCCAGCTTGACACCGCCATACATCATGTTTCTCACGTCATGGGGTGAGGGCCAGCGCTCTCAGAGGCCAGGAACAAAGGCTGCCCTGGGCTGAGGTGCTTCAAACCTCCCCCAGGACAGGATGGCTTTCTGAGGCGGGAGGCTTCAAAGGCGAAGCCACCTTTGAAATGTAACCCAGGCATCTCCAGATAGTGGAGGATGCCAACCCCCCTTTCCTGCGCCACTTTTGGCAGGAGGAAAGATGGGAAAATTAGTTAGATGAGGATATGTGCCCACATTCTGCCAGCAATACCCCTAAGGTGTGGCAGGCGATGTGTATCCCACTTTTGCAAATCCTCAATCTTGAGATGGTAGAAAAACAACTTATCAGGGCTAGGGTAGTGCCCCTTCCCATAGGAAGTGGTCAATTAGAGGGTGTAGACACCCTAAAGGTAGGTAGCTGATTGGTTACTACCAGTCTTCTCCTTTAACACCCCTAATTTAGTATTTAAGTGGCATCCCTGGACCTTGACCCTTAAATTCAATGGACACAAAGAAGAAACAGACCAAGAAGAGCTGCTGCCCGAGAACTGAAGCCCTGCTGCAGAGAAATTGGCGATACAAAAGGGGATGATGGACGGAACGCTTGAGCCAATCAAACACTCACCCCCAGTCAACTGATCTGGGTTTAATCCATCATCATTCTTTAGCTCACTCCACCACCCCAGTTCAGACATGGCCATATGCAAATCAGTCTGACCCTGTGCCTCATGGGAACAGTCCAGCCCGAACTGCCAAGCCATGTCTTCCCTGGACCGGAAACAAGCATCCTAGGACCGGTTTCTGGCATTCCAGCCGTCATCAGCCAGGCTTGCTTGAATCCAGTGGCAAAGTGAGCAAGGGACCCACGTCTGGGCATACCCCCGCCAACTTAGGGCGAACAAAGCGATACAAAAGGGGATGATGGACGGAACGCTTGAGCCAATCAAACACTCACCCCCAGTCAACTGATCTGGGTTTAATCCATCATCATTCTTTAGCTCACTCCACCACCCCAGTTCAGACATGGCCATATGCAAATCAGTCTGACCCTGTGCCTCATGGGAACAGTCCAGCCCGAACTGCCAAGCCATGTCTTCCCTGGACCGGAAACAAACATCCTAGGACCGGTTTCTGGCATTCCAGCCGTCATCAGCCAGGCTTGCTTGAATCCAGTGGCAAAGTGAGCAAGGGACCCACGTCTGGGCATACCCCGCCAACTTAGGGCGAACAAAGCGATACAAAAGGGGTGATGGACGGAACGCTTGAGCCAATCAAACACTCACCCCCAGTCAACTGATCTGGGTTTAATCCATCATCATTCTTTAGCTCACTCCACCACCCCAGTTCAGACATGGCCATATGCAAATCAGTCTGACCCTGTGCCTCATGGGAACAGTCCAGCCCGAACTGCCAAGCCATGTCTTCCCTGGACCGGAAACAAGCATCCTAGGACCGGTTTCTGGCATTCCAGCCGTCATCAGCCAGGCTTGCTTGAATCCAGTGGCAAAGTGAGCAAGGGACCCACGTCTGGGCATACCCCTGCCAACTTAGGGCGAACAAAGCGATACAAAAGGGGATGATGGACGGAACGCTTGAGCCAATCAAACACTCACCCCCATCAACTGATCTGGGTTTAATCCATCATCATTCTTTAGCTCACTCCACCACCCCAGTTCAGACATGGCCATATGCAAATCAGTCTGACCCTGTGCCTCATGGGAACAGTCCAGCCCGAACTGCCAAGCCATGTCTTCCCTGGACCGGAAACAAGCATCCTAGGACCGGTTTCTGGCATTCCAGCCGTCATCAGCCAGGCTTGCTTGAATCCAGTGGCAAAGTGAGCAAGGGACCCATGTCTGGGCATACCCCCGCCAACTTAGGGCGAACAAAGCGATACAAAAGGGGATGATGGACGGAACACTTGAGCCAATCAAACACTCACCCCCAGTCAACTGATCTGGGTTTAATCCATCATCATTCTTTAGCTCACTCCACCACCCCAGTTCAGACATGGCCATATGCAAATCAGTCTGACCCTGTGCCTCATGGGAACAGTCCAGCCCGAACTGCCAAGCCATGTCTTCCCTGGACCGGAAACAAGCATCCTAGGACCGGTTTCTGGCATTCCAGCCGTCATCAGCCAGGCTTGCTTGAATCCAGTGGCAAAGTGAGCAAGGGACCCACGTCTGGTCATACCCCCGCCAACTTAGGGCGAACAAAGCGATACAAAAGGGGATGATGGACGGAACGCTTGAGCCAATCAAACACTCACCCCCAGTCAACTGATCTGGGTTTAATCCATCATCATTCTTTAGCTCACTCCACCACCCCAGTTCAGACATGGCCATATGCAAATCAGTCTGACCCTGTGCCTCATGGGAACAGTCCAGCCCAAACTGCCAAGCCATGTCTTCCCTGGACCGGAAACAAGCATCCTAGGACCGGTTTCTGGCATTCCAGCCGTCATCAGCCAGGCTTGCTTGAATCCAGTGGCAAAGTGAGCAAGGGACCCACGTCTGGGCATACCCCCGCCAATTGGCGCCAAGCCCTGCCTGCTGCCTTAATGACTCGACAATCGTGGTGTGTTGTCTCGACATGCCACTGTTAGGACTCCAAGAACCCCTGAGCACCTCCAGTCTTTGACAAATTGCCAAAGAACCTCCCATGAAGCAGAGGCTCTGCTCCCCTGTGACAGCAAGCACCGAACCGCAGACTCCGGTCTCACTGACTTTCTGCTCCATGGCGACTCCGACACAGCACCCAGACCAAAAGTGGTTCACCAGCTCTAAAGGGTCAGATCTGTCCTTCCATCAAGTTGGAGGACACCAGTACCTACCAGGGCTGTGCCACACCAATACTCGGGTACCAGACCCTCTGCAACATGCACTGAGACGAAGAGTCCACTCTGGATTCCAACTGCCTAGGAAGCAAGCACTTGTCGAGGGACATCAAGACTCCTGAGACCCACTTCATGAGTGGCCCAGCTGTTCCAAAAGTGCCCCTCCAAGTAGCCTGCTCCTGACTGCGAGGCCATCTTGACGCACACTGCCCGGTAGACCTATCTGCTCTGCACCTGGCCCGACCGGCCCAGTAACGGTGATCCAGCTGTGGTCCCGTGGTCCTGAGGCACTTGCAACCTGCTCCCTTGAGTGGGCCCCCTCGAACTTACCTGAAAGTCCCTTTGTGCAGTGCACTTCAAGTCGCCCCCTCTCCTGTAGCGCACCACCTACCAACGACCTCAGGCATCCTGCTTTCGGCTGAATCTGGGATGCTCTTGAGAATCCGCTGGTGGAACATTGGACCTGGCCATGCTAACTACCGAAATCCAAGAGGTGAACCTTGAAACTCGATGGTACTATTGTATATGCATTTTTGCCTTTTTCTCTATTGACTTCAATGATGTGTAATTGCGCAATAAAAGTGATCTCTTTTGCGAACTATAAAAATTCATAACTTTTCAAGTAACTACTGTCAAACGAAATTCTTGGTCTGAAAAACTATATAAAATCGATATTATATTGCAAATGTGATTTATTCTTGAGTGTGTGTCTCATTTTTTGCCTCTGTGTGTGACAACAAGTGCTGAGCACCACCCTCTGATAAGCTTAACTGCTCACCATAAGCATAATGCAGTCCGTTTTCTCTTACAACACTTTTTCCTGTCCAATGAAGAGGAGACATGAGTGTTTTAAATGTGGCAAAATGGTTAATGGGAACACTATGGCATTGAGAAAGGCATAATTGCTGAAATGCGTCTGCCAAATTAAAGTGAAGACTGTGAACCAGAGAGTGCTCTGTGATTTCCTGGTATGGGATTTTGGTGGTTAATGTTTTTGTGACGGCCGCAGTCACGATGGAGGCACCCGCCCGCAAGTTGTTCGGCAGCGTTTGTGGCATTTGGTGGAAAATATATATATACAGTTACATATATATATCTCAATTTCTTTTCACTGAAAAAAACAAAGGTTACAGGGACATTATAGTTAGGAAATAGAATTTAAAAAAACCTTAGAAATGTACTAAAAACCCGTAGGTTACAGGGACGTTATAATTAGGCTCAGATTTTACACACATACAAACATACAAATTCAGCAGTTCAAGTTATGTCAAGATACTATAACTAATGCTCCAAGGTAACTATAATTTGGGTCCCAGCCATGTACCATTTGCTCAATAATTGTATTGCAAATGTTGCAGTGATATTATTAATGATGTAATGACTGATGTAATATGTGGTGTAATTAGCAGTGCATGGCAAGGGTGCGAGTTATAGTCCTATCATCTGAAAAGCCTACACTCTTTTGATATGGGATTATTCAAAAATGTGTTTTAAATATAATATTCCCCTGTTACTGGCTACTAGAGGTGGACATTTGTCCTATTCAGTTGATTCCATCAATATACTGAGCTTTCTGTTTCATTTTGCAATTGAATACAAGCAAGACTGATATTCTTCTTCTAGACAAAGACGCCCAATCTTGGGGCGATCACTGGTGGCCTCCCTCACTAAGTCCCCCCCCCCTTGTCCTAAGTCTGTGTCTTCAAATACCTAGGTGTCTGGCTGGACAATGCATTAACTTTTGAAGCACAGGGGAAATCAGTGGGAGGCATGTGCTTTGGACTTACGGGTAGGCTTAAGCCCATTCTCAAATTTTATGACCCTCCCACCCGACAAGTAATTGTTCAGGCAGCTATCCTTTCCGGGCTAGACTACTGCAAAATTCTCTTTCTGGGAACCAACAAGGCTGTAAATCACAGGCTCCAGCTGGCTCTAAACGCCATGGCCAGGCTGCTGTTCTCACTTCCAAAGTGTTGTCCTGTCTCTGGTCTTATTCGCAAATTGCATTGGCTCCCTGTTGAGAAGCGCGTGCATTTTAAAACCTTGTGCATCCATAAGATCTTTTTTTCCCCCGGGTCTTGCATCCTGTCCAATACAGTGCCTCTGTGTATGCCCTCTTGCGCATTGCATTCAGCCGATTGTGATTTGGCTTCTGTTCCACGTGTTAAGAGAGTCAGAGAGGGAGGTCATTATTTCCGCACTAAGACCCCAGCCCTTTGGAACACACTCCTTCTGTCCATTAGGAGTGTCCAGAACCACTGGTCTTTCAGGAAAATCCTGAAGACCTGGTTATTCTCTTCTAAGCTGCTTCACGCGGCACTCTGGGATAGGTCGCTTTATGCAGTGTGCTCTTTTAGAACTAGTACTGGGACACCCCGTTGGCAGGGCAGCTATGCGCTGTATAAATCTTTTAACATAACATTTTAACATACGCTATAATTCTACTCCAACGGGTATTTTGCCACCAGTCGTTAATTTTGTGATGCAACCTTTCCTACTAATAGTTACAAAATCTACTGTCATAGAGGGTTGCAAAACGAGCCCCCTAATGAATATTGATTAGTCAAGTCACTATGTGTGACCTCCCTTTGATTTGCAACAAACACAAGGATGGTGACCTGATGGAAAACCACAACACTATGCCTGTGTTTGCATTCTCAAACAGGAATTTTTTCTTTTGTAAACAGCCCGAGTTCCTCAAAGGAACTGGTGCTGCTTTAAAAAAAAGAAAATACCGTATGGGAAGACATTGGGGTGAGTGGCAAGTGGTCCCTTGGATCACTGCCTGCTCCCTACGAGGACACCTAATATGATTCCGAAAGGGATATCTGTCCAACCTTTGCAAAAGAATTGATACATCTGATGGCAAATTGTAAATAGTAAGGGCCACCTTAGTTATGCACTCACCAATTTGTGATTCTGATAAGTCCTTAAACCCATTTTGCGATTTGGAATAGCTTTACCAAATGGCAAAATTAATTCAATATATGGCACTTTGTGGTCTCAAACCCTGTGATATGGCGATTTGTAAGGTTAGCGACCCGTCAGTACATGCACTGCAGGGAGTACAGCTCGATAACATTCAGCACTGGATTCCTCTCTCTGTTTCCAAGTTTGTTGTTGCTGCACATACTTTAACTCGGAGAAGTTCTGAGTTAAATAGGATGAACTTTAGAGAGCAGGTGCAGAGTCGTGCCGAGTGCGAACACACGCTTTCATCATATGGCCCCAGATGTTGTCATCACGACACAGGAAAGAATGGAATTGTAATGTTTCTTGCCGGAGTCGAGCTCATGACCTCTGGCACATGCATGTTTCCTAGGAGCACCTTCACCCACTGATCCATCCTGTCACTTGACACGTTTATGCCACACCTGCCACGCAGGTATGGATAACTCAGAACCCACAGAATCGAACATATATGGATATAAATAGTCAACAATAAGTTCGCTATTAATGTCATTACCTACCGATCCATGGCGGGGTGAATTCCCTCTCCATTTCACTTCTGGTTAAATATTTACCTAATAGTCATTGTTCAGTGCATCCATTTCACGGTCATCAGGAAGTGTACATTTAATCAGTATTTAACATCAGTTTAAATTGCTATTCGATAATCTCTATAGAACCTTCTTTCCTCCTCGATCTTACACCACCGAGTGCTTGAAATACGAAGCATCTGTCAACACCAGATACTTTGAAAAGAAAATATCATTAAAGTTCTTGTTTGGAGTTCAGATAAATGACTGTTTGCAAGATTTTGTCATGGTGCATCCATCTGCTCCAAAGTTATTGCTTTCTAAAACCTGATGGCAGCTGGCACACGGGCTTAGCACTCATGTAGCTAATATTAAGCTTTTACATCTTTTGGCAGATTTCCCAAATAGCACCAGGATAAAATAGTAGAATCTTATGAGCAAAGTTTTCAAAAATAATGTTGAATGTCTAGCATTATGTCTGCGCTGATACCTTTCAGAAGTTAACTTTCCAGCGTGGCTTGGGTTTCTCTGTTTATCTGATGCTCTGACAATGCTCTCATGCATTACATTGCTGTTCCACACCTTGCTTCACGTGAGTTCTTCTAATAACGCAGATCATGGCTACAAGGAAATGGGCTTGACTGGGCAGTGACCTTTCCAACTCTCTATTTCGGCGGTGGGCAGGGTGTGTGCAAATGCCATGGCAATACGTTTACTACTAGAAGGTGGAGGGTTTTCACAGTGATGCTTTCTGAAGAAAGCAGTAGTAAAAATCAAGGCATGTCCACAATTTCCACATCAATGCTAAATTTAGATAATATAAACACAATAAATGTAAATGGAACTTATTTAGTGGTTGTATAACCTAAATATTTATCATCGATATGTTGAATAGTTTTCTACCGCTATATAGATTACTCTCTGAGATTTAAGATATGCCAATTTTTTTCTGTTTAGAACTCAGCATTGGCTGCATTTCTGTCTGTTCTACCTGAGATAATGAAATCACTGTTCTTCCATGTTGTTCAGCAGGTCTTGAGTGACTCGAGCAATTTCTGTATTGATTTTATAGAGGTGGGCGAAATAATCTGTTCTGCTGGCGGAATTGGAGGAATTTTAGCGACTCCATGTTACTCTTGTAACACTGAGTTCTGGCCAAATTCCGGCAATCGCCACGTGGCAGAATTTTGTCTCGTGCGAGGTTCCAGGATGGTAAGTTGGCAAGCGTGAATGAGATTTGGCTCCCCTAGCGTGATTTCAGGTCGCTAGGAGGACATCCGGAGACATATTTCTAACGCGGGTGATCACGATCGTTCACAGGCAGAAGGCTGCCGCTTGAGTAGAAAATCTACTCAAGCTGGAGCAAAATCAACTCCAGTAGCTGCGCCCTCTAGCTTGCAGCGTGGTGCCTTTCATGCTGATTTTTCTGCGCGAAACCCGCTTGTGGTGCTAAATCACAGCGTGAGCAGCATGATGTGCCTATTTCTGCCCGTTGGTGAAACTCTGCGGAATCCCGCTGAGTTTTTATGTAACTCCATGGAGTTCTGCAGAGTCAAATTCTGTGAGTTCTGTCCAGCAAAGGCCTGATATTGCTTTTAAATATTTTTTTATTTTTATGAACTTATTTAGTTAAAGTAATTGCCAGCATGTTATCTAATCTACTGGGTGTAAAAGAGTGCCCTGGCACTGAAAAAGTTATCTTGACCCTAGAACGTGTTAAAAAAAGCAACAACAGCAGATTTACAAAGCCATATTGGACAAAATAAGTTCTTAATCACTACTTCCACTATGTCTACCTTCAAGCCACTGAGTGACATAAGATTTTGTAGAAAGCCAAGTGGTCTACGACCATGATCACCTATCTCTTGGTTTGGTGCTGTGAGTTTTTCATCACCATGGATATAACACCCTCTGCTTTGTTACAGGTGTAGATACTTACTTACTAGGTTAAAAAGAAGTATTCCAGCTTATTAGCACCATATACCATTGATTTTGCCTTGCCTATACCCTACTTCTCAGCTTTCAAGTTGCCAAAAGGAAATCAGGCAGAAGTCTTTTTTCGAAATCTCAAAATTAATTTATTTTGTTCATCACTTGCTTTCATTAGCAACATCCAAGGTTTCACCTGGGTCTGTGGGCTTTGTCAAGGAACATAAAGCAGAAACTAAAACACCCATTACACACACACTTATTTCAGTCACATGAGTCTCAGCATTTCTCCTACCTGATTCCAATAATCTCTCAGCTCTGATTTTTGATACTACTCCCATAATAGAATTTTAAACATCTCATATATCATGATCATCAGTAAATGTTTTTTGCAGATTCTTATATTCGTGAGCTGAAATTGTAAGTCAATCAATACTTGTACATTTAACAAATGTAAGTCAATCAATATTTGCACATTTAACCCAGCTAAATGCGAATCAATCTTGACCCTGCTCCCCATGGGACCAGTCCGCCCGAACTGCCAGGTCAGGTCCTCCCTGGACTCAAAACAAGCATCTGGGACTGGTTTCGCCATTGCCACCCCTCATCAGCCAGGCTAGTTTGAATCCAGTGGCACAGTGAGCATGGACTCATGTCTGGGCAAACCCTTCCCACTTAGGGCAAAAAAAGCAAAAAGAACAAATGATGGACGGAATGCTGAAAAAATCAAACATTCACCCCCAGTCCCAGATCTGGGTTAAATCCATCTTTTTTTGCTCACCACTCCACCCTAGTTTCGACCCAGCCATATGCAAATCAATCTTGACCCTGCTCGTCATGGGAACAGTCCAGCCTTAACTGCCAGGCCGGGTGCTCCCTGGACCAGAAGCAAGCATCCAGGGTCCGGTTTCGGGGTTTCACCCCTCATCAGCCAGGCTAGCTTGAATCCAGTGGTACGAGCCAACAGAGATGGTGAGTTTGTCAGCCAGATTAAGGGAGTACTGGTAGTAATGGCTTTATAAGGCCATGGGGTAGGATGTTTGCCACCATCCAGATGAAAATGCATGAGTTCTTGAGTTGCACTTTTATAATAGCTTAAAGGCAGAAAAGGTTTTCCTTTCTTTAATTGCAAGAGCTGGCCCTAAAACATATTGGTTTTCTTGGCAATGTGTTTATTGAGGATATGGTGTCAAGGGTGAATCTGAGAGCTTGGCATCTGTCATAGTGTGTGTCGTTGAGTGAGGTTTGGGCAAGTTGTTCCTTGATCCGACCTCAAGCATTTAGCATCTTAGGCACAAACACACATTAAACTTTGGCAGTCTATCTCAAACGTATCTTTTGGTTTTCCTAAGCCTGCAGGCAGTTGTTTTTGGGGTGCTGTAAAACCTCAAGTAGAGCGCATTATGGCTCTAGCTTCTTCTCTGTCTCTACTCTGCAAATCACTTCCTCGCAGCCTTTGTGATTCTTACTGGTGAACTTACCTGAGTGCAACTTTGGGCCCGATTCTGATGCGGGTTGGAAAAGCTTCCCGACCGAGGGCCTGATTCTGATGCTGTTAGGAAGGCCTCCTAATGGCATTTGCTCCTTCCAAATCGGATCGGGAACGTGTCTTCCCGACCGAGGGCCCAATTCTGATGCGGTTAGGAACAAATGTTCCCATTGAAGTCAATGGGAGTTCAACCAAATCGTATCTGGAAGCATCCGGATGCATCCTACTCTGCCGGTCGGACTTTCCCGATCCGAGTGGGTCGGACACCATTTCCCAACCGATTCGGTCGGGAAGCTTTTCCAACCCGCATCAGAATCGGCCCCTTAGCGATTCCGATCTCGGCCGGTAGTGCTCCGAATCGGATTCGGCTTTACCGGATCCGATTCGGAGCCCTGTTTCCCGACCGAACCGTACGCGGGTCCGGCCGAGCGAGTACGATGCGAAATCGCCGACCGACTCGTCCGGGCGTCCCGACCGCTCCGACCGACTTCGCTCCCGGCTCGAACCGCTCCGACCGACTCGCTCGGACTCGACTCGCACCGCGCAATGGAGACGTTCCCCGGCCGGGTAAGTACGATGCGCGCGGCGAGCAGTCCGACCGAGCCGCGCACTCCGGCTCGAAAGAGCTGTCGGAGCCGTACTTTGGGGGTCCGTGTCAGACCCCCTGTACGCGTAGCCGCGCGAGTCGCACACAGAGGGGACCCATGGGTCCCCCTACCTGTGCGTGTACGGCGCGAATCGCTTCGCCGCGTACCCGCTGTAGGGGCGCCCTTGTCCGACTTCGCACCCATTGAGTCAATGGGAGCCCGCGTACGCGTTGTACGACCGGCTCCCATTGACTTCAATGGGAGTCCGACCGACTCGAGTCCGATAACATACGGACGCATCGTACTCGTTCGGTCGGACTGCACGGGTCCGATTCGGTCGGAAATCTCTCCGGTCCGGCTCGGTCGGAGAAATTTCCGGCCCGAATCGGAATCGACCCCTTAGTCTTTGTAGGAATGTGGAATCCACTCAGTGGTTAGGATCCCACATGTAAACCCACACTAGACGCGTCATACCAGATGTACCAACATTAGGAATACTGATTATCTAATTGCAATTCTCTTTGAATTGCAATTAGTAAATCAGCATTATTAATCTATGAAACTCTTTTGAGTTTTATTAGCGATCCCTAGTGGTTCATAAATAGGCCTACCTCATGCTTATTAATGAAGCAGGTCGCAATTTGCGAGCCATTAGAAATCGCAGCCATCACAGGGTTGGTGGACTGCTGAAGTCAGCAGACCACCATGCCTGTGATTGCTTTTAAATAAAGCAATCTGTTTTTTTTAATGCAGCCCATTTTCCTTAAATGAAAACAGGATACGTTTAAAAAGAAAAAAGAAACTTTGTGGTTTCATTTTTTAAAAGTTGGTAGTGGTCCATGGGACCACTGCCTGCTCTTAAAAATATTTGTTTTCCATTCTAACGGGGAAGGGGTCCCATTGGGACCCCTTCTGAAAGGCAAATGGGTTCCCACCTTGTTAGAAATTGGGTTTCTGGTTGGCAGAGGCATGCACCCTGTACATCATGTCAACCCCCTTCCAAGGCCAGTAGGGTGTACCTCCCCTCACAAGGGACGAATCACTGACAAAATATCGACCACACAAATATCGACGACAAAAATATTGGAGCCGAAATATCGATGGCCACAATATCGAAGTCCTATCTACATTATGGTAAGTACAAAAATATCGATAAAAAAATATCATTGTCAAAAATATTGTTGTTAAAAATATTGTTTTTTTTAATGTTTAAAAATAAAGTAAATAATACATATAATTAAAAGAAATAGTTAAAATTATTTTAAAATGTTTAAAATGATAACTAATACATATAATGTAAAAATAAATTAAACATATATACGTATAAAATATAATATATATACTTACTTAATATTTATAAATAATTATTTTAATAACTTATAAATTGTTAAAAACATTAAAAAAATTATAAATACATATATACAAAAAACAAATAATAAAAACCAAAATATAAAAAATATAAATACATTAAAAAATTACAATATTTTTAATATTTTTAAAATAAATTATACACTACATTAACTAAAACAGTTGAGAAAATATTGGATAGCGGAAGAGATAAAATTACTATTCCCACTCCAGAGAGTGTAACAGTAGGGAAAGTGTTGGATAGCATAGGGGTAAAAATTACTATTCCCACTCCAGTGAGTGCAACAGTAGGGAAAGTGTTGGATAGCGTAGGGGTAAAAATTACTATTCCCACTCCAGAGAGTGTAACAGTAGGGAAAGTGTTGGATAGCGTAGGGGTAAAAATTACTATTCCCACTCCAGTGAGTGCAACAGTAGGGGAAAGTGTTGGATAGCGTAGGGGTAAAATTACTATTCGCACTCCAGAGAGTGCATCAGTAGGAAAAGTTTGGGATAGCGTGGAGGAAAAATTACTATTCCCACTCCAGAGAGTGCAACAGTAGTGAAAATGTTGGATAGCGTAGGGGTAAAAATTACTATTCCCACTCCACTGAGTGCAACAGTAGGGAAAGTGTTGGATAGCGAAGAGGTAAAAATTACTATTCCCACTCCAGTGAGTGCAACAGTAGGGAAAGTGTTGGTTAGCGTAGGGGTAAAATTTACTATTCCCACTACAGACAGTGCAACAGTAGGGAAAGTGTTGGATAGCGTAGGGGTTAAAATTACTATTCCCACTCCAGAGAGTGCAACAGTATGGAAAGTGTTAGATAGCGTAGAGGTAAAAATTATTCTTCCCACTCCAATAACTGCAACAGTAGGGAAAGAGTTGGATAGCATAGGGGTAAAAATTACTATTCCCACTCCAGAGACTGTAACTGTAGGGAAAGTGTTGGATAGCAGAGGGTTAAAATTAACATGATTATCAATTTAATATTTTTTTTAATTAAATAAACAATTAATAAATAATTAACAATATAATAATTATCAATACCAATAAATAAAAATTAATAATTACTTTATTATACTTAAATTACTTCCCACCCTATTCCCCTATTAACCCACACCCACTCCTAAAAAGAAATTAACACAATTAATATAATAATCAATTAATCAATTAATAAAAATGTATTACCAATTAATAACGAATTATTAATAAATTAATGATGAATACCAATATAAAAAAATCATAATTACTTTATTATAATTAAATTACTTCTCACCCTATTCCCCTATTAACCCACAACCCGCTCCTAAAATAAATTAACACAATTAATATAATAATCAATAAATAAAAATTAATTACCAATTAATAATTAATGAACAATAAATTAATTATCAATACCAATAAATAAAAATTATGAATTACTTTATTATAATTAATTTACCTCCCACCCTATTCCCCTATAAACCCACAACCCACTCCGAAAAAAATGAACACAATTAATATAATTATCAATTAATCAATTAATAAAAATTAATTACCTATTAATAATTAATTAACAATAAATTAATTATCAATACCAATAAATAAAAATTAATAATTACTTTATTATAATAAATTACTTCCCACCCTATTCCCCTATAAACCCACAACCCGCTCCTAAAATAAATTAACACTATTAATATAATTATCAATTAATAAAAATTAATTACAATTAATAATTATTTAACAATAAATTAATTCTCAAAACAAAAAATTAAAATTAATAATTACTTTATTATAATTAAATTACTTCCCACGCTATTCCCTATAAACCCACAACCCGCTACAGAACCAAAACGCAAAATTTATTTAAAAATAATTAATATTTTCTAAAAATTATTATTTAATTTACTATAATTAAATTACTTCCCACCCTATTCCCCTATAAACCCACAACTCGCTACAGTACTAAAACGCAAAATTTACTTTAAAAAAATTACTAACTTCTAAAAATATTATACATATATTTTAGAAAAAATACAATACTTAACAAAAAATATAAAACACGTACATATAAAATACATACTAAAATACATAACACTAATATAGACATCGATATTATTAACAACGATATTTTTGCAAACGATATTACTGACTTCGTTTTTAACAAAAACGATATTTCTTACGTTTAGGTCGATATTCTGGTCACCGATATTCTTGATGTCGATATTCTGTCCCTTCGATATTTCCAACTCGATATTTCTGTAGTTCGAAAAAAAAACCTCGATATTATGTCTGTGCACCACAAGGGACATGCCTCCACAGACTAGCCCCCCAATCCTCCTCAGGCACCTTGTGCATCTGTAGGGCAATTGTGTAAGTCTTAAACCATCTACCTATTTCATCTTCTACCACAAAGTCAGACACCGGACCATTGGGTATGTGTAGCCTCCTGTCAGAGGGCACTGAAGAACTACTGCCGCCACTGGACTCTACTTGCATAACCTTTAGGTCCAGTTCCTTCAGGCTCCTCTCCTGAGCTAAATGCTGCAAAGCAATCCTCTCCTCCATGGCCAGTTTCTTTTCCTCAAAAGCCCTTTTCTTTTCCTCTGCTTCCATGGCCAGCCTTTTCTTCTCTACTTCCATGGTGAAACTTTTCTCCTCCAAGGCTTTCTCCTTCTCCAATTTGAGCTTGGCCAGCTCCAATTTCACTTCCTCTCCTTCCTCCTGTCCTCTAGCTTCTCTAGGGACAGGCCTCTGGATGATACAATGCACCCTGCCCTGGTGAAAACCACTGCTCCTGGCAGGATATTGGCCCCCTCTCCAGGCAGTCCCAGATTCTCCAGTGAATACTAGTCCAGTTCCTCATCATTATCCAGTTCCTCACCCTCCTCCTCTGGGGTTGCTGGTACTGCATCACAAGCTTCTATCTAGGGTCTCAGCGCCGTTTGCAGCTCCACCTTCCTGATGAAGCCTTTAGTAGAAAGCTCAAACCCTTTGCAGAAATTCTTGAGCTAGGCCACAGTGTAACTCTCAAGTTTGGCCAGCTCAAAATCTATTTGTGAAGGTGCAGATAAAGATGTAGGACCGCCAATTAGAGACAAGATTTTGGTAAAAAATGTAAAATGCCAATCAGAGAGAATTGACTTGAATTGGTCTTAGGAATGGATTGGAAGTGTATACCAAATTACTATAAGCCACTGCACAAACACACGTCCTATCCTCACTGCTGATCACTAATGTTAGAAATTGTGTTTCTGGTTGGTAGTATGCACCCTGTCCAAGCAGGAACCACAATCCTAGTCAGGGTAAGTCAGATACACACCATAAATTAAGCTGTGCTCACCCTTCGGTAGCTTAGCACAGAGCAGGAAGGCTTAACTTAGAAGGCAATGTGTAAAGTATTTGTGAAATGAAATGAAATGTGATACTTATAAAGCGCAAACTGTCACTCCGAAAGGAGCCTCCTGGCGCTGTACAGATAACAAACTTAGCAATGGAGAATGAGACCTAGATGAAGGTTAGACAGAGTTCGTCTGATGCTCCATAAATCCAGGTCTTTAGGGCCTTCCTAAACTGCATTTCAGATTCTATCGATCTCAATTTGTTTGGCATGAGATTCCAGGCCTTTGCACCTAACACAGTTGCAGATTTCCCTCCATGCGTTTTAAGTTTAAAAGCAGGCGGTTTGAGTAGGTTTGAACAGTGAAACAGTGAAAACAACACACAAAAATAATCCACACCAGGTTAGATCCCTTTGGATGTAGGCAATGCATCGGATCGGAGCGTGCAATTCGAGATGCGTTGGGTTCTTTGGATGTAGGCAATGCATCATTGTCAAGCAGCACAGCTGGCGATGTGATGTCCTCGAAGCAGGTCATTCGTTGGTGCCAAAGGAAATGCGTCTGTTCCGACCAGTGCAACAATGGTGATGTGTGGATTTGGATACAGTCGCAAAACATTCATACATCCTATTCAGATTCAGCATTTGGAAGGGATGCCCTAAACATGCCCCAAATACAAATTGCGATTAAATGCAATTTGTGTTTTGTACACATGTGAAAGCATTTTTGGGGTTGGAAATGGCCTGATCGACTGCTTCAGACTGCAAAAATGCTTTGCACTTGTGGCCCAAAGTGACAGCTCCTTCTGCTGGACTGATAGAAAAGTAACCTCATTTCCATTTCCGATGTCTTCTTTGGGATAATTTCCCATAGAACTTTTCCATGAAAATACTGCACAAACAATAGTCTGCAAAAATAATTTTTGTATAGAGCCAAAAAGTGTAAATGCTAAGTTACAAAAGAATAGTACATATCGAATACAATTTAGTGGTGTGTGAAATCACATAATTGTTTCCGGAAATTACTATGGGTGGGTGAAAAACTTCGCTCCACTGGCAAAGTTCGCGAAGTTTTGCTACTCCGTGCTCTGCTTGGAGTTCGGAAAAACTCTGCAAACTGCCGGTCAAGCAGAGTTTACCAGCACGCTCACCCCTTGTTTTCGCTTTTCATTTTTGCAGTCTCTGACAGTCTCACAAAGTGCCTACTGAGTTGGACACCATGACAGTTCCTCATTTTGTGGCATTGGAAGGGAAGCAGCAGGAGAAGTTTCTCCATTATCTGCTCATCATCACCCTGTGTAAATCAAAGATAACCACAGTCAGATGGTAGACTGTAATTTAAATGCCACCAAATGTAAACAGTGAATGTGGTTTTCTATAGCATTTGCAACTGCAGATTTGTCACCTCGCAGCACTGTAAATACAGGTGGTATTAGGATTCACTGTAATAGTATTCATTGTATCATCCGCGGAAGGATGAAGAGTGGAGTCGACCTGGGTTACAAATTAGATTTTATGATCTGTCGGTCATACACCTCTGTCACCAGCAAGCAGCTACCTTACAACAGCATCTTGTCATCTGTACATGTGTATAGAGGGGACAGTGAGAGCAGGGGGTATAGATCCCACACAGGTAAAGGGCAGAATGGGGAATGTGTGTGTGTGTGTGTGTGGTTGATATATACAGGTGGTTCCCGTACCCTCGTCTGTACTCGCTGAAGGTCCCACTCCGGCCTCAGCTTCTGGATAATTTTCTGGGCACCCAGGAGAACGTCATCTTTGTCTACAGAGATGCTGAGACACTGGGCGGTGACGCAGCTCTCAGGGAGGGGTAGCTCAGTGCACAACATGTCTGACAACTTGCGAAGCAGCCCGCATCAGTAGTCTGCACTTTCTCCCATTGTCCAGTAATTTCCACTGCAGTCCAGTGCCTACATGGATCCCGGTGCCTTCTTCTCGGAGTTCAGTTAACTGTCACTCAGATCGAGGTTGACCCTTCCTCCAGCTGGGCGGTGGGGGTGGGATTGGTGGAAGGTGGTTGGGGGGTGGCATGTGGGAGGCAGAGTGGGGAGAGAAGATGCAGCAAACAAACTCATTCACTATCACTAATCCAGCACCCAGAAGAGGAGTACGCCTCACCCAGGAGCACCCTAGCGCACCTAGATTTGCCCCCCAGCCATCGAAGTCATCAACCACACAGGAGGTGGCTGCCAGAAAGGTAGAGGGAGGGGAGGGGCGCTGAACTGAACGTATGAATTAATGCATATCTGCTCCAGAATGGAACGAGCAACAGAGGGGGTAAATATTGATTTATAGCTACCTCATAGGTATTTCACATAGGTTATCTTTAAATAAAGACAACTGTTCTCTTACATGTTTGAAAAATAAACAGATTGCAGATGTCTCCGGTGATTAAACAGTTTGGCACATTTAGCAAAGTTAAACATGTGAAATCCAAGTAATGCGGAAAAAAGTATTGTTCCCCCTCTTTTGCGTGACAGCCAGTAAACTTGTTTTACAGCGGCCTTATCTATGTTATCTCATGACAGGCTGAAAAAACAATTATGCACTGCACTTCTGTTTTAAGACTGTACTTGAAGTGGAGTGATAGCTCAGTGGGTTAATGCACCTGCTTGCAGAGATCATTGTGTATCCTACAGGTGTATTGTAGCATATTTTCTTTAGGAGAGAGTGACAGATGGTGAACCTCCTCCATGGTAAGGCAAATCTTCCCGAATGTGGGCACATGCCATTCAGGCCCTATCATGTGATAGCTATTGCCAGTAATGTGCCAGCCATGTGCCTGGGCCCCTTGAACTGCGATGGGTACTTGGCTTGAGATGCCACTCTTAGAGGGAGGAAAGTGGCAGAACCTTGAGGAGCGGACTGGGCTCCCCAAGATGGCAGAGCAATGAACTAGATGCCTCTGCCAGCTCTTGAGGTAAGCGCTGGCACCGTTATGATCACTTCTGCCATCATCCATATGCCTCGCACATCGGCCCCTCTTACCTGCACCCCTGGCCTGAGCCATGCACCCCTCTACCTAGCTATGCACCTCGCTCCTCACTGTGCCAACATCTCATACCTCACCTAGCTGACACACATGTCTCACCCGAGACCCTCCACACATGTCGACCCTCACTGTGCCAACACCTTGTCCTTCATCTTACCCATACATCTCATCTGAAGCCCTCGACACAGCTACTCACTTTGCCCCTCATCCTGTCATGGAGACTCTGTACCTCACCAGGCTCATATTTCTCACCTGCAGCCCTAGACCCAGCCACACACCTCACCCATCACCATGCCAACACCTTGTCAATCACTCACGGGAGGGTATCTCACACATACACCTCACTCTAAGGAAAGGCATCTCATCCTGATACTTCACTAATGGAAAGACATCTCACACATACACCTCACTCAAGGGAGGGCATCTCATCCATGACCCTCACTCAAAGGAGGGTATCTCATCCACACCCTTCACTCAAGAGAGGGCATCTCACGAATACTCTTCACTCGAGGGAGAGAATCTCACACATGCACCGCACTAAGGGAGATCTTACCCACAACCCTCACTCGAGAGGGCATCACATGCACACAACATACCCATCCTCGGCACTCAGGCAGCAATACTCATCAGTCAAACTCCCACGCCGACCAGGAGATGCCAGTCATCTCAGCCACCAGATCTTGTTTTATATGGTCATTTGTTTCTCAGGGGGAGATTTCAGAATAATTCAAAACAATAACAATGCAATAATGTATCTTTGCAAAACATTTGGTCTTTGTTTTTTTTTTTTGGTGCAGGAGGGGAGGCTGGGTTGTAGTTTTAGAAGCGCCCACTGGCTTGCATTGCATTTTTTACATTTAGTATGTTTTTAAATTAATTGGTGTAGTCCTCTTTTCCCCAAATTGGTCTGCTTGCAGAAAAAATAACATGGTTGTGGAATTTATTTTAAACTGTGGTATGTTGTTTAAACTCCACAAACGTCTTGCACAGGATATAGTCTTCAGTCACCTTCCCTGTTGCTCGCGGTCCCGGGGGAAGTTTCTCCACTTTTACAGATTTCGTTAAATGAAAATGAGCGACGAAACACAAAAAAGAGATTCTTTGACCCACTTTTTGTTCTTTTTCGTAGGGAGCGCGATGGAGGAGACCAATTGGAGAGGTTAAGGGTCTCTTCACCCAAAGGCCGGATTGGCCCTCGCATATTGATTTAATTTGTAAATTTAAGTCCTGAGATTTCTCTCTGTTCAAAGGCAGTGTTAATTTGCTTGCGAGGTGAAGTCTTTCCAAAATTAGGGGTGGACGAGCGATTATCTGCCCGCTTGATGAACTCCGCGGAATTCGGCAGACTGAGGGGGATATTCACAAGAACGTGCGCTAAACATCTCCAGAAAATGTTAACGCAACTTTACACATCGCAGCCCATCGCGGGAAAATAACCCCGTGCTAACGTGGAATTCACAACATGGCAGTACCATGCGATAGCCTCCCGAAACCGCAGCCAATGTCCGCGATACAACCACCGCGACAGAGATAAAAACACAAACCCCAATGCGCAAAAAGACGCGATGGGCCCAAACGCGATAAGAAAACAGTGATAACCAGCAAGAGGCCAGCAATACCCACGCGGAATGCGGGAAAAAGCACAAGAACAGCATACGGAAAATGCCACCAAAAAGGAAATGAACTGTGGAGTACCACGGATGCACCCTGACCACCGACTGCAGAGGACAACATGAATCCCACAATCCCCACGGAGGAACACCCAGGAATCCAGGGCACGTGGAAGGGCAATGAGAAGAGGAAGAGGAAGACGGGGTACAGTCTGCATGAAAACACGATTATCGACACGGATGAGATAGAACACCACCACCAACTGTACTTCACCTCCAACGTGTCATTGGCAACAAAGAGGCAAAGATGGCACGCCATCTCGGACCATGTGAATGCCGTCGCAGCGCCGAGAAGGACAATGGAAGAGGACAAGAGGCGCTGGAGTGATGTGAGTGGCAAAACCAAGCAGAAACACGCTGCCAACACGAAAGCAGCAACGCACTTCGGAGGAGGGGGGCCAGCAGAACACCAGGAGCTGAATGACATGGAGAAGATGGTGGCCACAGTCATCAGTGGGTAGACGGTGACAGGAGTTGGGGCTCCGGACACTGCCCAACATGACCCGACACTACATCAATAGGGTGCGTACTGACCAGGGAGGGGGGGGACGGGGGGAAATGGGCACAATGGCACACATGCACAATTAAGCAGAGCACACTGCACACCCACAATGACTCAGGATCATGTCCCTGATCCCACGGGAACACTTCAGCAAACACCAAGTAGTCCCACGTACACCATGTGCCCAAAGGGGCACCCACCCAACACATCAACAATCACACAACCAACACAAATAAAAAATAAATAAAATAAATAAATAAAATGCACACGTGCGAAACACAGCAAACATGCATATACGTCAGCCACACTGACAATGCAAGAGACACCACATGACGAGTAGCATGGCTGCAGTCCGATCATCATGACAATGTACACGGCACCACACTGAGGTGGCTGAGTGTGGACCACAACCGGAAAGGAGCAGGTCACACTCGGACACAACCACCTGCACAAACAACCCCTGACGTCAACGACACATCTGCGGACAAGCCATGCCCAAGAGTCACAACTCCACAAAGAGCACATGTTACCCAAGTCTGCAACATCTCAGCACTGTGGAAGCACAGAACTGAAAGGCACACCGCATGAAAGGGATAAGTGGCAGCCAAATCAGAGCCGCAGGAGCGACTCACCCACCGTGCAGCATACGCACATAAGAATAAGTGCACCTCGACATTGACAACATCCTGGTACAAACAGCAACACCTCCACAACAGAACACAGGACACAACTGGTGCCGCATATGTGCACAACATGGCCAATCACATCTGGCACAGCAGGAAACTGTGACATGACAATGTACAAGTACAACCTGCAAATATTTATTATTCACACATGCCGTGCTTGTGGACATTTAGTACTGTCCCATCATTGCCAAGGATGGCCAAAATGTGACGTGCTCATGAGAGGAGCGGAGAGGTGTGGTGCAGCGGCCAGGGCAGCTGACTTCGGAGCACAGGGCTCACGGTTCGATCCCCGGCTCCGGCGGCAGCTCAGCTCAGCACCATGTGACTCTGGGCAATAGCTCACTTAATTTCCACGACGGCCCCCAGCGCCTTGAGACCCGTAAGGGTGAGTAGTTCGCGCTTTACAAATACGGATTTAGAAGAAATTGGCAATGAGGGTGTTCCTACGGGCTATTCCTGCTGCAGCTGCAGTGGCATGTGTGCCACCTGCCCCATAGTCCTCATCATCGTCCGGTGCCTCTGGAACTGGGATCCATGGGGCATTGGTGCATACACAGATGTTGTGCAACACACAACATGCAACGATCATCTTGCACACGATGTCTGGGCTGTACAGGAGCCTTCCACCTGTGACGTCCAGGCACCTGAAACGTGACTTCAACACGCCAAATGTGCGTTCCACGATGCCCCTGGTGCGTATGTAGACCGCATTGTACTGCCCCTGGGGGGGCGGGGGTTCGGGTCTCGGAGGGGTGTCATCATCCAAGGGCAGAGTGCATATCCTTGATCACCTGTGACAGTGCAGAGAGATAAGAGTCAATACTTGGTTCGGCATGATGTGTTGGCAGGCCCACTAGTCCAGTGACGCCTGTGCTGGCTGTGTGTGGGTGTGTGTAAGCCAGCCCTCAGGGAGTAGCTGGTGCTGGCAACAACTTCAACAGTCATCAGGCACTCAGGAATGCAATGTTCGAACAGCTAGGGAGCATGACTTGAGTTGCACAGAGTTAGTGGCCCCGGATGCACAGCAGCCCACACGGGCCTACCACCACGGGACGCTGACTTGCGGGAGACTGGGGTAGGGACATGAGGGCAGAGCAGGGTCTCGTATGTATCAAAGGTGGTTTTCGCTTGGTGTCTCCAAGGTGAGTGGGAGGTGTACCCCCAGGGCATGGGGCAGAGGGCACCCAGCTGTGTCCGGCAACATGGTGGATATGAATGCCACAGACTCATGCCAAACACCAAGTCCGTACCTGCCAGTTGCTGATGACAACCCCCAGGCCACAGGCTCAGACACCAACAATGTTCTGCCGAAGGCTGACGGTGACTCACAGCGCACAGGGTTAGTGGCACCAGGTCAGTCCTTGCGAGTGGTTGACCTCCTCCGTAACGGTGATCCGTGTTCCCACCGGACTGACACGCATCTGTCTCTCACTCCTCTTCCTGCGTTCACTGGCATGAACTCTGCCACTGATTAATGAAGACTCAGTTCTAGATGTGGGACATACTGGACTGCAGTGTAGGCCGGCTGCAGCGGTGGGGTATGTCAACGAATGTGGACTCCTGGGGGCCTGTGTCACGGAGGACAGCGATGGTCTGAGGAGGCTGCCAAGCTCGCGGGCATGGATCTTGGAGCTAGCACCGGCACGTGGTGGGCCCTCTTTGAAACACGACGGTGTCGGCAGGTGAGCAGTGCGGCCTATGAGCGCTGGGGCAGGCAAGCCGGGTCTGGGTATCAGCGGCCTGGGGTGCAGCAGGCGCACAGGCTCGCAGGCCCCGCTGCTCACGGTGTCGGCCTTGTGGCGGGCTGAGAGGCGCCGCCCTGGCAGTGACATTGGCCATTCCGGGAGAGCACCACGCTCAGCGCCACAGTGTTTTTATCCACACCGCTGCGCAGGCCTGGCGTTAGCCGGGCCAACCCACTACGCTCACGCACACAGGGGGGATGCAGCAAAAGACATTTCCACGATCTAACCCACAGCCTGGAGTGACATGGTTGCGTCCACTGTTCACTACTCCCCAGACACCAGCAGTTAATGTCTGCATGGACATATCTGTGGTTTGCATGACCAGGTCTGTCCAGCACATTCATGCCACACTTGTCGTTGTGTACATTCCCATTCATGGGTCACTTGCATCCTTCGCAAATGCCTGCTTTCCGCCTCTCCACACGTTCAGCTGTTGTGTGGCTGTGGTGCCATGATATAGCTGGCTTGTGTACATGGGAAGCCCAGTATCCCAATGGAGTTGTGTTGTCGTGTCTGGTAGGTGGGCATGTTGATTGACATGTTGTATGTGGTTTGGTCACGTGTGCATTCCCACAGTTGTGCGTTGTGTGATGGTGGCTTTGAGGTGTGTGGTGTGTTGATTTGGTACTTACCAACGAGCAGTCCAGTTCCATAGATGCCATCCTGGAAGCGCTGGTTGATGATGGACTGTCGGAAGATGTAGGAGTCGTGCACACTGCCTGGGTAGTTTGCGACGACATTGGTGAACATTCCCCGGTGGTCCACTATTGCCTGCACATTGATGGAGTGCGTGTGCTTTCTGTTGCAGTAGATGTGTGCAGTGTCCGCAGGGGGCACAAGTGGGACATGTGTGCAGTCAATGGCCCCCAACACGTGTGGGAATCTAGCAATGGCGTAGCAGCCTTGCTTGGTCTCCAGCTGTTCCTATGCAGTGTGGGGGAAGTGAAGGTACTGGGGTATGAAGCTGTTGATGGCATCCAGGACAGGTGTGAGGAACTTTGATAGGGCTGGCTGTGGGACTCCTCCGACTCTGGCAGTTGTGGGTTGGAAGGTACCAGAGGCCAACGTGTGCAGCACAGCCAGCATCTTTGTCTGCGGAGGGATGTTGGTTGTCTGCTGTGTTGGGACCGTCAGCCTGTGGCCGATGTGGGTCATGATGCGGAGGATGGTTGTCCTTTTGAGCCTGTAGTGGGCAATGACTTCCTCAGGCATTAGGTCTGTGAGACTGGTGCGTTTTTGGTAGGTCTGCTGTCTTACTCTGCGCTGCCTCTGTGGTGCCGGTCCGGGTCCTGGGGGTGGTGGCGGTTCTGGGGGTGGTGGCGGTGGATGTTGTGGCCCTGTTGGGGCTCCAAGCTGCATGATGAGTAGCTCCATGGCGTCGGTTGTTCTTCGGCTGTGGATGTGTGCGGGGGCTCCATTGCCTGCTGCAGGTAGTCGTCCTGCTTAACACCAGCAAGTGGCAGGTAGCTGCTGCTACCGCGGCTTATCGCGTGGTTTTGGTTCGCATCGCAGATCTGGCAGTTCGTTGTGAAAGTGGTGTTGTGGTGTTTTCGTGTGTTTTTGCACGGGAACGCCTACTCTGCATCTCATTAGGGTTAGTTGGTGGTGTCACCCGTGGGGATGAAATTTGCGGCAGTTATCGCGGGATTACTGGCGATGTCTGCAGTTTGCACCGGCTTGTGAATGGGGCGTTAAATCTATCTCCACTTTTGATGCGTTAAGGTGGCGATAACTCGGCGATAAGTCCTTGTGAATATCCCCCTGAGACTTTTTCAATAACTCTGCGGAATTCCATGAAACGAAACTCTGCAAGTTCCACTCAGGCCTAGAAATCACAAAAAAAGTTAGAAAAATTGTGGTAAATTATGCACCTACACTTGGTTGCATCCAACTCAAAAATGAACGTGAGGGTATATTTTGCATTAATACATCATTGCGATACCAGATAATAAGCTGATTAGAGGAAAAAAACATCTCTTGTGACATTTTCTGATTGCACGTGACATTTTCTATTTAAACCTGTTTCTCACAAGACATTTATTTGCTTGAACCACTTTCCTGTTGTAAAAATATGTGGGACATTTCGTGCTTTCCAGCATTTCACATAAAATACGTAACGCAAAATTTCTCAAAGAAATTACCTACATATTTCGTGCATAGCAAAAAATTCACAAGGGCCGTAACTATTTTATGGAGGTAATACCCGTAAAATGTCATTCTAGCGTCATTTCCATTTTCTTTGCTTCAATAGCGGCTCCTCGAGGGAGTGCTGCGGGGCGGTGGGGCGGAACGGGGGAAGGGCAGGGTGGGGGGTAGTAAACTCCGGAATTGGGCCGAACAAAGTTGAGTAACGAAATAAATAAACCAAACGAATTACATTGCGCGCGCTGCAATGCCAAATCGGCGATGCAGCGTGCAATGTAATTTGTTTTATTTATTTATTTCTTTACTCATCTCCGCTCGGCCCAATTCCGGAGTTTACTACCCCCCACCCTGCCCCTCCCCTGCCCCACCGCCCCGCAGCACTCCCTCGAGGAGCCGCTACTGCTTTGCTTTCGTGAACTTTAGGGATGACAGGTGGCTGCTGTGAAGTGTAAAGGCGTCTTCCTCCTTCAGTCGCTGTGCACTGGACCCCAATCACCATAGGCCTACACTCAGGCCCAGTGTAGCCCGCAGCATAAGAATACCATAAGGTCCATTTATAACTGAAGAATATTCTACTCCTGCTATCGCTTCACACTCAGTAGACATAACATTAGGGGGGGGGATTTACGAAGCTTTTGCGCCGTGTTTGCATCACAAAAGTGACGCAAAACGACGCAAAGTGTTTTTTTTTTTGTAATTTACTTTCCAGCGCTAAACTTGTTTAGCGCTGGAAATAACGTAAAAGTAATGCGAAGCAGTGCATTGCGCTGCTTCGTGTTACTTTGCGCAGTGGGGGCGTGCCAAGGGTGGTGCATGGGCGTTCCCATGCAATCACCCAAGCTTTCTAACGCTAAACCCAATTTACTAAAAACAGTAGATTGAGTTTAGCGTGAGAAAACTGCGCCCTTTTCAACTAGGCGCAAGGAAGGAGAAATGCTTTCATTTCTCCTTCCTTTTCCGACTTTGCATGCGTGCTGCAGCACGCATGCAAAGTGGGAAAAGCTCTCCCTCGTGTCTAGCATAGTATTTTGTACAGGAAGGGTACCCTTCCTGTACAAAACCTATGCTACACTCATGCACACACCCTAGCGCTACAGCACTAAGGTGTGTACATGGTGCACGGCTGCTGAATTCAGCGCCGGCGCAAGGGAAAGCGGAAGAGAGGCTTATCTCTAAAAATATGTCTCTATCCTGCTCCCTCCCTGTTGCGCAACGCAGCGCAGCCTCTCGGGGGGTTGCATTGCGTTGCGCAACTTTTTTGTAAATCTCCCCCTAGGACTGCATAATACTTTTTTTTTCTAGTTTAAAGAGCTTTATTAAAGTAAATAATAACAGCGGTACAACATTACAACAGCGAATATAAAAAATTGCAAAGATAACGTACAATATATATAACCAAGGTAAAAATGAAAAACTGATACAACTACTATTATTGAATAATACTACCAGGAACTAGGGACAGTAATAAACAATTATGTACCATAGCAAATTAGCATTTTAAGTCTTATAAATAAAAAGGAGAACGATAGAAAAGGAAGAAGGGAAAGAAGAAAGAGAAGAGAAATCAAAAAGAAGTCAACATCCATACCAAGTATGATGAATAGAAATAACCGGTAACGGGCACTATAAACTTACAAAAAACAAAATACTAAAAATATAATATCTTAATATAAACAATAATAGAAGAATGCATTGCAATACTCATGGCGGCTGAAAAACAAAAGTACTGTCCTTATTACACCTTACAGGGGAGGATAAATAATTGGTAAGTGGAGACCAAAAGGCTTCTTTTCGAAGAAGTTGCAGAGAGGTAGTGGCAGAGGCTCTAACCAGCCTTTGATGGTAACAGAGAAGATTCCACCAACCAGAAAAGGTGACCTTAGTTGCATCTTTCCAATTAGAGGTAATAACCTGAAAGCCAATGGCAAGTAGCAAATCCACAAAGGAGCCCAGCTTGTGAGCACCAAACCAATTAGTAGAATTACTACCCAAAAATATGGAGTAACTATCAAAAGGAAAATTAATAGAGCAAATGGAGGAGATTGATTTACACACCTTTGTCCAAAAAGAGTTAATGTTGGGACAAAGAAAAAAGGAATGTAAATAAGTGCCAGGGGTGTTTGTACAGGTCCAACAGTTGGGGGATAGTTCGGAGCTGTATTTGGTGATAGCTGTTGGTGTTAAATATATCCTCTGATAAAAGTAATAAAGAGTTTGAGTGGTGCTAGCATTGCAAGAAGTGTGTTGTATTCGTGTCGAGATAGAGTTCCATCTGTGTTCAGAGAGAGAGTATGCTGCAATTCTGATTCCCATATAAGTTCAGTTTTGCTCTTTGGGCGATTGGGAAGAGAAAAATGAAGGTATTTGTATATATGTGAGGCCCGAACAGAGGAAGAGTTGGATAATGGTTCTAATGGGGGATCTGATGGAGTAGATGAGGATCCAGACAGAAGAGAAAACTGCTGAGTTAAAAGCATTCTTAAAGAGTCATACTTAATAAGGGAGGTGGCGGGCAGACAAAATGTGGCCTGAATTTCCAGAGAAGAAAGAAAGTGCGTACCTTGAATTAATTGTTTACTTGTATTATCCCTTTAGCCACCCAGTCTCTCCAGAAAATAGTACGATTGGAAAGTTTAATGGACTTATTGTGACATATAGGAGGATTCAGGAATACTTCTAAGGATGAAAGGGATTTGTTAAGGATCGGATTAAAAGTCGATATAAATTGTGAGATGGTTGGAGACTTAAATGAGAAAGGAGGGTGAAGGAAATTGGCTAGAGAGGAAAAAGGAAAGGGATGAATTAAGGAATCCTCTAATCTATGCCAGACCGATATGAAGGGTGTTTTGGAAGGAGATAGATGTGGTAAAACCTGACGAATTAGAAAAGAGGAGTGGTACTGTCGGAAATTGGGAAAGTTAACACCTCTCCGGTCCTTAGGTGCAGACAAAGATAGTAAAGAGATGCGTGCCTTCCGGTTATTCCAGAGAAATTTACTTAAAGTACTATTAAGAGTCTTAAAGAACGTTAAAGGAAGCCTCACTGGTAACATTGACAGATAAAAATTAATAACAGGAAGCATCATCATTTTGATTGTGTCCAACCTACCCCACCAAGATAAATATAAGGAGACCACTTCCCTGCCATGTGAGTCACCTTTAATAAAACCTCTTCCAAATTAAGTTGAACTGTTTTGGCAATTGAAGAGGAGTATTTGACTCCCAAACAAGTAATGAAATTGGTGGTCCATTTGAAACCTGTACCATAGAACATGTTTTTTAAGCAATATTTTTTTTAGTGGGAGCACTTCGGATTTAGAAAAGTTTAACTTATAGCCCGACAGGGCAGCGTATGAAGAGAGAGGGTCAGTAAAAGCGGGCAAAGAGATAATGGGATCGGAGACATATAACAAAATGTCATCCGCATAAGCAGTGAAATTAATTTCAGTAGATTTATAGGTAAAACCCCGAAATGAGGAAGAATGTCGTAAAGAGTGGAGGAAAGGTTCAAGATTTAATATAAAAAGCAGAGGAACAAGAGGGCAGCCTTGACGGGTGCCCCTTTGGAGGGTAAAATAAGAAGATTGTGAACCATTAACAAAAACCGAAGTAGTTGGGGAAGAATAAAGCAAACTTATAAGGGACAAGATGCCAGGGCCAAAACCATGCCATTTAAGTGCCCGCATCATAAAAAGCCAGTGAATGCGATCAAAGGCTTTCTCAGCATCTAAAGTTATGACTGCTACAGGTGAAGAACTCTTAGATGCAAGATGAATAATGTTTAGAAAGGTTCTTGAATTGTCTGCCAGGGTTCTACCTTTGACAAAACCAGTCTGTTCAGAACCGATTAGCTCTGGAATTACCTGATTAATACGGAGGGCCAATATTTTAGCAAAAAGTTTGCAATTTAAATTTATTAAAGAAATAAGGCGATAGTTGGCACAAGAAGAAAGATCTTTATCTTTCTTTGGGATTAACAAATCATGGCTTCTAGAAAAGTGCCACGAGCCTCGTTATGAGAGATAAAATGCTGAAAAAGGGAAAAAAGGTAAGGGAGAAGAATCTGTGAGAAACAAGAATAGAATTCGGCAGTAAAGCAATTCAGGGCCAGGGGCCTCTTCCTTAGGTAGTTGAGCTAAAGCTAACTTACTCTCAGCGAGGGACAGGTCTTCATCCAAAAAAGAACAATCAGAGGAAGGAGGGGAGCGAGGAGGCAACGAATCAAAAAATGAATCCAAAGCAGTGTCTGAGGGAGAAGATTCAGGAGTATAAAGGTTCTTATAAAAATCCTTAAAACATTTTAATATCTCCTCATCTTTAAAATGATTAATGCCTTTATTGTCAATGATGTTAACTATTTTGGATTTTTGGGATTTGACTTTCAAATAGTTCGCTAACAATTTACCTGCTTTATTACGCCCACCGTAGAATTTGGAGTTAATTTTAAGTAACACCCCAGAGGCTTCCTCCGTAGATTTCCTATTAAAATTTAATTTAGCCTGGACTAGTTTTTTAAGAGCAACATCATCATTTGAAGAGAAATAAGCATGTTCGAGTTGCTTAATAGAAGATAATAAGGAGGTTGATTCCTTAAGAAGTTTTTTCTTCTTAGCTGCCACATAATCAATAATGAATCCTCTAGCTGTTGTTTAAAGGCATCCCAGATGGTATAAAAAGGTATGTCCAAACTGAGATTGTTGAGAAAAAATTCAAATAAAAACTCCTTGAAGCGCCCAATGAAAATAGGATCTTTAAGGAAATAATTGTTAAAACGCCATCTACGAGTTTTGGAAGGTTCAGAGGGGAGATCTTTATTAATAGAAACAGGTGCATGATCGGAAATGAGTATGGATCCAATTTCGGCATGAGTTAGGTTGGAGAGAAGATGGGGAGTCAGAAAAATGTAGTCAATTCTAGATTTAGAATTATGAGTAGGAGAGTAAAAGGTGAATTCTAAACTGTCCGGATTGTAGTTCCTTCAAGCATCTACCAAACTTCTTGAATGAATAGTGCTCGTAAAGGTTTTTTGCATTTTATTAGGGATATATCTAGAAGTGGATTTCCTGTCAATGAAGGGGTCCATAACTTGATTGCAATCCCCACCTACCAGGAGATTGGAATTGGAACTGGAGTGGAGGACATGCGACATGGACTGCCAAAACTGTGTATCAATACCAGTGGGGCCATAGATGTTGAGGAGGGAAATAGGAGCACCATTTATAGTTAAGTGAAGAAGAAGCCATCTGCCATCTGCATCCCTCTCCTCCTTTTCTATAGTAGGGGAAAGGGATTTATGAAATAATGTCACCACCTCGTTTTTTCTTTCTTTAGCCGGGGAACAATACACATGACCCACCCAGTGCTTTTTGAGAGAACTAATGTCATTTTCATTAAGATGAGTTTCTTGCAGCATTGCAATTTTACAATGTAATCTAGATAGATGAGTAAGTACCCTTTGTTTCTTGATGGGGTTACACAAACCCTTCACTTTCCAAGACACAATACGAACGTTATCAGTCATAGTAAGAGGGGAAAGGCAATAACGCAAACATGAGCATTCTAAAATTGATAAAAACTATGAATTCAACATGCAAAAATGTTAGGCCAACGAGAGAGAGAGTACGCAATAAGAGTGAATGCTAGAGAAGGATGTTAAAGAGGTAAAAGACAGGATAAGAAAAATAGATGGAAATGATCAGAAATAATGATTTAGAAAAAGAGGAAAAGAAAAGAGAACCACAATTTGAAGAATAGGGAATAGGGAAAAAGAAAAAAGGATAAAGTAAAAAAAGAAAAAGGAAGGAGAAGAGGGTATAAATGATAGAAAGAGAGAAGTTGACAGGAAGCCAAGATACTTCAATCAAGGTGAACAGAATATACATCCAGAATGAAGAGGGCAGCATGAGGAGGTGGGGAACCGCGAAAAGGAAGACCGACGGCAAAGTCCACTAAATAGGTAAAAGAAAATGAATAGAGTAAGGAGCAGCAGCTGGAAAAATAAGATAGACAGATTTAACTTAAGGAGATAAATACTATAGCGAACAAATATAGGAAACGTGCATACTTAATGGAGAGAGAGAGACACTTACCAACAAGTGAGGCAGGAACTATAAACACTAGGAATGGGAGGGGAGGCACAAGGAGGAGGAAACATCAAGGAGAGGGTGTCCATGCTAGACAAGAGACATCTGCAAAAAAGAGACCACAAACTTAGTAGAAGATAGCCCCTTGAGAGGGTAAACATAAAACAACCACAGAATAAACAGGCAAATATAAACAGAAATCAGCTGAACCTGTAAATTGAGAAAAGTCAAGCAAACAGGAAACAGAACATGGTAAAAAAGTCAGTGTTCATGTTTTCCCAAAGTCCATTTCTTCTCCTTTGTGGCGAAAAATAAATTGTCCTAAATCCTCTGGGCAATCAAATGAGTGAGTTCTTTCCTTGTAAGTGACTATCAAAAAACAAGGATGAACAAGACCATATCTGGCATTCATGGAATGAAGAGCAGGGCGAAAGGAGAGGAACTCCTTACGGTGAGCGGCGGTGGCACAGGCCACGTCCTGAGAAAGAAAAACTCGTTGGCCAGACCATAACATCTGCTTCCTCTGTTTTGCTGCAGACCGAACCATTAACAGTTCAGTATATTCCAAAAAAAGGACAATTATCCCTCTGGAGCGACTGACAGATGTTGTGGAGGAGCACCCCCCAGGTCTAGGTCCAATACGGTGCGAACGTTGTAAGTTGAGAGTAGTACCTTCCTTAAGGCCAACTATTTTAGGAATATGAATTTTAAGAAAGGCAAGCATGTCAGGCCCCTCCTCCCCCTCAGGATTACCATAGATTCTAAGATTGTTGCATCTGTTGCAGTTTTCCAAGTCCTCCGTTTGTTGTTTGAGAAGAGCTATTTCTTTGGACATAGCTTCCGCGATAGGGATTACATCCTGGGCGTCACTGATCTTCTGCTCCACCACCGATACCTTTGACTCTAAGTTAGACCATTTCTCCTCTAGTCTCTGAAGAGTAGCATTGGTGTCGATAGCAAAGAGTTTCATAAGTTTTATCTCCTCCATGAGGTCATCCAGATTTTGTGGGAGAGCAAGGCTCCTTCTTTTGACGTTTAGATGCAGTGGAGGAGGAATCTTTGCGAAGGGAAGACATGGCAGCAGAAGCACCCTTTTGACTGAAGGGGAAAGGAGACTCCATAAATATGCAGAGGAAGGAATGCCACTAATGTATCACAGCTATAAAGGTCATTCAGTTAGGGAAACTTATGAAAAGCAGCTGAGAGCCGAACTTGGACAGTGTTTTATTATCTTATCCCCTTCCTCTGTTAAACCAACAAGGGAGAGGCAAAGAAGGACAGAGGAGGTCAATGAGGAATTGCCACTAGTAATCAAACATAGCAGAAATACTTAGATGCCAGCAAAGAAAGGGTTAAGTTGGCCAATACACCACCCTTAAGTAGCTAGGAGCCACTTTCCATAATGTATAATGTATGTCCAGGGACCGAAAATGTAAAAAACGGCAGCCATTCACCGCAGCGTCTCACGGCAGACAAAATGGCGGCCGCAATCACCACTCCTGAGAGGAACGCTGCCCGGGGGAGACAGGATCGAAAAACGTCTTGTGAGAATAAAAAAAAGGCAGCTATCTGTGCCCCTGCATCTGTACTATTGAATGCTCCTCTCCATAGCATGCAAAGATGAGTGCTGCTGCTCCGTACAAGAAAAGGTCCCGGCCGAAGCGCAGAGCCTCATGAAGTCGCGGCCATCTTGCGGCGGCTCAAGCCACGCCCATTACTGCATAATACTTTACAGAAGATAATACTTCCATTACACATATTGCACCATACAAATAATAAAATAGAATATCTGGCAATCAGCATAGTATTTCCATTATGTTTACAAAGCTTTGGACAGGAATAACATCTTCTCCAAAGCCGAGGATACTCCTTCGGTTTTGCCTATAGTACTGCAGACATACGAAGAATCGCCCATTCATGGATGATTTTTGGATTTTAGTGAGCGTGACGCAGATTTGGGCCTTTGTCAGCGGGTGGGAGGGGCCTGGGGCAGTGGAGGTGGGAGAGGCTAGACTGCATCCTGCAGAAGTCTGGCCTCACCTGGAAGGCATGTGAAAAGAAAATCAACTTTTAACTGAAAGGCGCCAGAGAAAATGTTTTGCGGCCCCCGTATCTATAATTCACCTGCAAATTATAACGAATTGGTAGTCGGATGGAGACGTTCACCTGGGCTTATTGACTACACTTGCTCAATGCAGTTTAGGACTGGTATTAAAACATGTTACGGCTCCCTTTAGACCCCTGTACAACCAGCCCTACATGTTGTTGAAGATTCCTTCTTAGGCATAAAGGTGTCTTTGAAGTGAAGGATGAATTTCCTAATTTTGGCGTAGCATCAGTAATTTTTTGAAGTATTTTTATTTAAGACATCTTATACTCGAGTGGACTGAATGATTCTAGACCAGCTGCAATTCTAGTATTTGATACTGCAGAGACTTCCAGAACAGTAACTACTCACAGTTTGTGCTCAACGGTGGAATAATACACAGACTTTGTCCCTCTTCTATTACCCATCTATGTTATTAAAGTAAAGGATACATGGCATAAAAATACTATTTTATTTTTCACTTCCTCATTTGCGTTATAAGCACTTCATTCCAACAGCAGTTCACTTTTGAAGTATCCTCAAAGGTCTCTGTGCGTAAAAATCTGACAGCACTGTCGTCACCACAGTGGGAGTGCGCTATTACAAAACGTACTCATGCATAATATTCATGCAAAAATGTGATTTCCCGAAAAATGAAAGCAATCATTTGTATATTCATCTATACAGACGCACTCTCACAGCTTTCCTTTCTTTTTGTAAAATCTCTGTAGCTCGTTTCAATTTAAAGCTCGTCATTGTTAAAAAAGCCAGATTTGATTTCCTAGATAAGGGCAGCAGCTACGTCTTATTATGAATCACAGTTCCCTAAGTGTAATGGTATATAATTAATGCTTTACCGTGTGAAGAATTCTGGGTTAAAAAGACCAGATTTTCAGCTATCTATCTATCTATCTATCTATCTATCTATCTATCTATCTATCTATCTATCTATCTATCTATCTATCTATCTCTTTATTCACTGAAAAAAGGGAAGTTATGGTTAGCTTTGGTTATAACATAATAATATATATTTAAAGAAACCTCAGGAATTGACATAAAAACACAGTTAAAGTACCGTTAAGGTTGAGAATTAAATCAGAAGAACACTGAAATGTGAACATTTGTGCAGCTGCCATATAAACCATAATCGGCTGTCATATTGACGTATATATACATAATGGAAGAGTTTCTTCATGAAGCCCTTATGATGTAAATATATGTCAATGGCAGACAAGGACTGCCCCCACCTGGCAGTCATTTTTTACTCCCAAATGAGGGGAAAAAAGTCTTTTAAGCCCTGGTGGTAGGGAAAAGAGTTTGCATGTGTACAATTCTTTCTATACACTAGCAAACTCTCTAATGAGGAGACCCAGGGCCCCATTCAGAAAGGTAAACATGGACCAAAAGTCTAAGTTTATGGCTTTTGGTATTCAAAAAGGTAAGTTACGAGTAGTATATTTACATCCGCAATTGGGGCAGAATCTCTGCACTCGGGCTGGATCTCCGCCTTGATTGCGGATATTCTGCCCTAAATGCAGAAGTAAAGATACTGCTCGTAGCTTACCTTTGTGAATACCAAAAAGTAGTAAACTAAGACTTTACCTCTGTGAATCGGGCCGACAGTGCTCAAGTCTGGGCTGTCTCATTAACATGCATGCCACATCACTAGTGAATTAAAACATACATTTGAAGGTACTTGGAGGGATTCCCCAGATCCTACCTGGCCCATCCAAGGATTGAGCTGGTGGATGGGGCTATTTTACTGCCCCAGTTCCTCCTTAGCTTCACGCTTGGTGGGAGAGAGGGAGGTGGGAAAGAGGGTGGGAAGAGCAGTCCAGCATCTAACCAATCTTCCTACTGCATAAATGAAAGAAAAGCACCAGGAGATGGGGTTTTAAAGGGGATGGACAAGTAACAAGAATTGTTTCTACCCCGCATACAAATCTTCATTTCCTAATTCAGTTCAACACATCTTTATTTCCAATAGTTTCTTTCTCAAAGAGAAACATTGGATAAATATATATATATATATATATATATATATATATATATATATATACACACACACACATATCACTGATGACATCATCCACAGAACTACTCACATCTAACCCTGGGCGTAGCACTACGCTACGCTCGCGGAGCGTGCGTAGTTTGCGCTACTACGCACTACGCAAATTGCACGTAGACAGTGCAAAAACGCGTAGCGTAGCAGGCATTTTTTGCTTGCTCTCGGTCCTCAACGTCAAGTTGGCGACCGCGGGCGAGCAAAATCAACATCCCGGCGAGACTTTTTCCTCGTTCGTGATCAGCAACATCAAGTTGCCGATCGCGAGCGTGGAAAATAAACCTCCCGGCGAGATTCTCAACGTCGGGGAGGTCAGGTTTCTCATTGCGAGTGGTCGCGTATGCTCGTGTCCGCTCGCGATGAGAAACTACCAGTCCACGTTGAGAAAGCTGCAGCTCGAGTACAAATCTACTCGAGCGGCAGAAAACGACCGCTTGCACTGTGCAAGATTAACCCTGGGCGTAGTTCGCGTAGTAGCGCTACGCGTAGCTACGCGAAGTGCACTTTGCACTACGCACGCTACGCGTAGCTACGCGAACTGCGTAGTGCGGTAGGGAAATGCTGTTCGCACTGATTGCACAGTGCCGGATGCTTGTCCGCACTGTGCAATCATTGCAAACGGCATCTTGCACAGTGCAAGCGGTCGTTTTCTGCTGCTCGAGTAGATTTGTACTCGAGCTGCAGCTTTCTCAACGCGGACTGGTAGTTTCTCAACGCGAGCGGTCGCGAGCATACGCGACCACTCGCAATGAGAAACCTGACCTCCCCGCGTTGAGAATCTCGCCGGAGGTTTATTTTCACGCTCGCGATCGGCAACTTGATGTTGCTGATCGCGAACGAGGAAAAAGTCTCGCCGGATGTTGATTTTGCTCGCTTGCGGTTGCCAACTTGACGTTGAGGACCGTGAGCAAGCAAAAAATGCCCGCTACGCGTTTTTGCACTGTGCTACGTGCAATTCGCGTAGTAGCGCAAACTACGCACGCTCCGCGAGCGTAGCGTAGTACTACGCCCAGGGTTAGTATAAATGCAAGTATCTTCCATGATCCAGTGCTTATGTCTCTTGGACAATTGGTATCTCATTTTGTAGACATCCCTATGTGTGGGAGGATGTCTTTCTGTCTTACCTCTAATACGAATTATAAGGTCACATTTCTTAGTGACCTACTTGGGATAACACACAATAGTAGTTTATTTTAATATCTACTGTCAGCAGTACAACGAGGATCACTCGTTTTTTCACGTATGAAAAAACCTGTCCAAGATGGCGCCCGAGTTGCGCCGATAACTGTGACTTTTTCCCCCTATTACATATATTAGTACCAGTGAAAGGTTCCTTTACAAAGATCGAATAGTGTCTCATAGCCATACTAAAATAAAGATCATATCACATGGAAATTTGTCTTCTATAAGACCGCACCCTGTTAGATTAATTGGCAGCAGATATGTAACATATATCTAGAATCTTTTTAAGATGGCGCCTATGGTGCGCCAGTTCCTCAGTAGCGAACGAGCAACGTGGACTGATCACGTGATCAGCGCGCGCTCCATATATCTGGCAGCCGTACAATGGCGTCGGGTTCTCTCTGCAAGCAGGACGGCGGCAGTCCGGGGCTCTGACCAGGTGAAACAAGAACATTTGGAGGTAAGAGAAGCACAAACCCTTGGCGTTGGGGGACCCCCTGATATTTCGGACATTATCGGCCTCTAACTAGTCATTCGCAGATATAGGGATAGGGTTTCATAACTATCACATGCATAAAATCCCTCTAGACGCAGGGAGTAGGTTTAGATTGGCGGCTCGCCACACCCGCGATTAGAACTAACAAACTAAATTTATAAAGGAGTTGGTAAGCTGAAAATGTATACTTAACTCGCAAGCCACACTTCTACTTGCATTAGGATAGACTACTCTGATTTAGACTAACAGTAACTCATATGAGGGAGCACGCTGTGCTTGCCTTACCTGTGTTCATTTTCTAAAAAGTGAAGAGTAGTATTACTTCAGTTTTTGCCTATGATGTGACCCCAGTGTAAAAAATTCCTTACATTATAAGGGGGGCTAGACATAGGAGAAAGCCTGCCCTCTAAGTTATACTTTCTAAAAAACATGAGCTGGATAACTTACAGTGCTTAGAATTAGTATGCCCATAAGCATGTCGCTAATTCCATAGAGGTGTGGCTGGCTGGGTATAGAATCCATAACCCGCTAGATGACTAACGATAAGGTCTAAGCAGTGGTATGTGAGAGACACCGCACTGCTTATTAGAGGACATACAAAGAAATTTTTCTTGTCTCCCTTTTTAATGTATCAATAGCACAAAGAACCTGCACCTAGACTAAGGATTGGACATCGAGTAGCCATTTTGAACAGTACTGGCTCCGTCAACGCAATTTGGGACATAGTGAATCAACCACTGACCAATTAATTTGGAAGATGTATCTATGATTGATAAGGAAAAAATCCCTCGCACTGCGCAACAGCTCCAAATAATAATACGACATAAGGCATAGTGGATACTTATATTGTTACAGTGAGCATAGATGCTAGAGCTACCACTGGAAAAAGGGAAATCACTTCCACCATTGGGATAGGCCTCAGATGCGCCTAACCTTCCTGCATACACGTCTTCATTCATGTGTATCAAGCCAGCCCGAACTACCGGTCAGTCAAAAAGACACCTTGTGTGTCCCTCTATTTGCATGAGGCCTTTAATTGAGAAGGAGGGTTATATGGTACAAATAAATCAGCACGTGCTCTCAAACTTTTGAACACCAAGTGATTGAGAGGTTTCTGACTATTGTATGTTTTTATCTCAGTCCTGGGAACACTCTTGTTATTTAATTTTTCACTGGGAGAAATGGTGGAGGATGTCCATTCTGTTCTTAATTTTTCTTCACTTCACAAATTCTTTCCTTCCCCTTTTTTTCCTTATGGAGCAGTAGTCACTATTAACTTTATTAAAATAAATCATTAAGGGCGCCATAAGTGATTCCAATCCCTTTGCTTTTAGATTCCCCATCCAACCTCCGCTGTACAAATTAATGAAAATAAGCGGTCCTGAAGAAGGTGGATTCAAGTACCCCTTAACCACTGAAACGTGCGTTGGCCTGTTGGATCTCCAGCTGGCAGCATATCCATGAACACTATTGAAGGGCTCTCGCCATGAGTTTTTTTGTTGCATGCCAATCCAAGCTGGATGAACAATGTATGTGATGTGTGAATGTGTGCGTTTGGTATGAAAGGATGTGATGGGATGTGAGGTGTGATGTGATGTGATGTCAGTCTGTATCACAACATGGGGATATGCGCAATTATGCTTTGTCGGTTGTACAAATAAGAGAATTATAAAATGTTGAATCATTTATGAAATTCACTGTATATATGAACACAAAAATTATGTCTTTTTAATATACAAAAAATATATGCCAAAAAAACGTTTTACTTTACTTGAGATTAATCTATTATAAGGATTAACAATAAACAAAGATATAAATAAATGCATTATTGTTGTATCTATTGATTCTCACAGCAAGGGATAGCCCATTTGAGCTAATGTTAGCCATTGACGAATAGATGTAGGTCGAGTGTGAGGTTCTTCATATATATATTTCTGTTTTCCCCCTTTCTCCCAGACCTCATAATTAATTTCAGGGGTACCTCTTGTATTTGAACACACCATCGAGTTGTACACTTCTGCTAATGTGAATGCTCATATGTTACCTACAATACTCTCTGAGGAGCACCATTTACCTTTAGCACCAGCACTCTTCTCCCTGCAGCATTTGTTCCAATTCTGCCTCCATGCAAAATTAAAATTACCTCTTTCTAGGCCTAGTGGATACTCTAGGTAGGAAATTTATCCTTTTTGCCCTGATTACCCCCATTTTTTGACTGATACTGGTGGCTACTGACTCAGAATGTGCCCTGAGGTGCGCTAACCAGGCCCAGGGCCAGAGCTCTGTTTAAAAGGTATATGGTAATTGCTGTAACTACAATTGGTTCAGACAATCCACCTGTAAGTCCCTAGTATATGGTAGGGCATGTAGGTTTAGCGATCCCAGTGGACTTGATGCAATTAAGTGTGCAGTGCTGCAGGGTCTGGTGTCATTTATTTGCAAGCCAGCCCGCTGTGCAGGCTGGTTTTAACATAAAACAATGTCCAAAATTGACTCTGGAAATAAAAATACTTCCAAAGTCTAAAACTAGCATTTTATTACATGTACGTCACCCCTAAGGTCTACCCTAGGTGCCCCAAGGGTAGGGTGCCTTGTTATAAAAAGCAGGGTACTTATAAAAGATGTTTTGTATGCCCTAGTGAGGGGAAAACTGCCAAAGTCATTTTCCTTATTGTACTGCTGCTAGGTCCATAGGCTAACATAGGAAGGCCTTGTTAAACTTTAATGAAGTCTAACTTTTGGCAGAAGTGAGCAGGCAACATATTTCCATGTATCAAAATAATAGTTACAATATATCCAACAACTTATCAAAGTCAGATTTATTATCACTATTACAGGAAAGTAGTTTTAGAATTTGCTTTCCTGAAGTTATCTAAAACAGCCCTGTAGCATCCTCTTCTGATTGGCCAGCCTTTGACAGCCTGAGCCAATCATCTCCCTGATTAGGTGTGAAGATGCCTGGGGCTGAAACAATAGAGCCATCTGGTGTGAGGAGATCTGCGGCCTGAGGGTGCCAGGACAGGAAGGAGGCTGAGGAGATAAACTGGTCTACAAAGAGAGAAGCCCAGATAGCACAGTAACCAAGCCCACCTCCACTCCCTTGATCCCCAGCCAGATGAAACCCCCTAATTAGATTAGAAGAGTGGCTGGTAGAGGAGTTCAGGGAAGTGTTACTGACACCTAAACTCCAAGGAGATATTTTCTCCATTTTGATTTTTGTTGAGATATGCATTCTGAGACAGAAATATGCCAAACTTCCCAGGAAGCGGTAATAACAGAGAGTGCCAGCTTGAACTCCATTGGTTGGAGGTGCCCCTCGATTGCCAGCCCAGAATATGGAATGAATATGGAAGAGCTGCAATGCACCTCAGATCCATTCCTGAAAATGTCTGGAGAGGAAGGTCTGCCCTGCTCTACCCTTGCACTGCACAAGAGAGGACTGCACTCAGAAGGACTGCACCTACTGCACTCATAAGGCTTCATAACAAGAGGTCTTTGTCTGTCTTAAAAGATAAAGGAGTGGACTCCCTGAGCTGTAACAGGTAGAAAAGTGCTGGAAGTAGCTATCTCCAACATCCGCAACAAGGACAACTCCAGCTGACCAGCTTCACCTGGGTTTTACTTGGATTGACCAGGTGCATTGTGGGAGTTGGAGTCCCTGGCGCCAAGAGGCAAACCAGAGCATCTGGACCCTTGGCTGGTGCAGTGGACCATTTCTGACCCTCAAAGAACCTTCCAGAAAAAGATCTGAAAGTTTGGTGAACTTTTTGCTAACTTTTGTGAAAAAGCTGCATGAGAAGACCAGCATCGTTGATGGGAATCAAGCCAACGACGTTGAACCGTGACTCGGCCTGACATGCAGGTTTGCCCCACTAAAAGCATCGGAACTCCTCGTCGTCGTCGACGAAGACAAAGACCTCCAGGACTTACTGATGCATCGCGCTGCAGCAGGCTGGCATCATCGAACTGAAATCTAGATCTGTGGACCCGATCACTCGACGTCTAGAGAAAAAGCTACAAAAAGGAACTAAATCAGGAGAAAAAAACTTGACTGGGCCCTACTGTTCATCATATCCGACCTGCACTCCATTGCAGTCAGCCTGAAACTTTGCCTTTGTCCCGTTCCAGCGCGTTTTGACACTAGAAAGCAATTTTTTTTATTTAAGCCTTAGAAATTCATATCTCCGGTTCCTTACATTGAATCTTTGTTGTTTTGGTGTCATTTTAAAGATAAAAATAATTTAAAATTTTATAAATTGGTGTTGGATTTTTGTTGTGTTGTGTCTTTTACTTATTTACTTTTTTGGTGATATTAAATGCTTTACACACCAGTCTCCTAAGTTAAGCCTGACTGCTCGTCCGCCAAGCTACCAAGGGTTGAGCAAGGATTCATTTATTGAGACTTAACTGTAGCTTATTTGTGATTGTGGTGCTGTTACTAGCTGTAGGTACATACCTGCACCTACTAATAAACCACTAGGGCTTGGCGGTAGACTCCGCTCTGCCAGCAGAGTTTGCAGAATTTTCGCTGCTCCGCTTGGAGCATGAAGATCGCAAAAATTCTCCCTAAAGCTGGCGGAGCGGAGTTTACCAGTGCACTCACCCCTCACTTTCTTAAGATACACAAAGCTCTTGGCTTATTGTTTTCAACTATTCCCACAACACAGTGAAGGAGGGTGCATGAAGACTCCACCCCCCTCCATAGCGCCTCTTAAATATGGAACATAAAAGCAAATGTAGTGGTGGGTTACAGCACAAACGGGTATACGTTAACTCACCTAATCCCGCCCTCTCGGTGTGGAACTGGCCCTCGCACGATCCGGGCATGGTGCCGTTCGCGATCATTGCACAGTGTGGACAAGCATCTGGCACTGAAAATCATTGCAAACAGCATTTATCTAACGCACTCTGCCGCTTGCGGAGCTCCGCGTAGCGCGGCTGAGTTTTTTTTGCACTATCACCCAGGCTTACTCCTAATCTGAAATTGCCACTTACTAAATGTAATAACGTAACCCAGTGTTAGTCTATAAGAGAGATAAACCTTTCAACTGTGAAAAACAACTTTTGGAGTTTTTCACTGTCAATACATGTAAAACCTAAACTCACATGTCCTACTTTTTAAACATCATGCACCCTCCTATATGAGTCTTTAAGGTGTACCTTAGGGGTGACTTACAAGTATTAAAAATAAAGGTTTAGGCCTGGGATCTCTGAGGCAGAGCTGCACAGGTAAGTATGATTTCATTTTGAATGTTTGGTGTGTGCGTGAATATTTGTGAGTGAGTGTTGTGAATGGATGTGTGTGTGTGTGCTTGAATGCATGAATGTGAGTGAGTGTTTATGTGTGCGTTTGTGCCCCGACATCCCCCTGCTAAAAGTACCGGCCTCCCAACACAGTCCTAGTTGTATGCACAGCCACCCAGTTGCCCATGCAATGGCAGGTCCTCTCAGTGTTCACCATCGAGTTGTATATATATGAAGAAACTCCCACTCGACCTACATCTATTCATCAATAACTAACATTAGCTCAAATGGGCTATCCCTTGCTGTGAGAATCAATAGATACAACAATAATGCATTTATTTATATCTTTGTTTATTGTCAATCCTTATAATAGATTAATCTCAAGTAAAGTAAAACGTTTTTTTGGCATATATTTTTTGTATATTAAAAAGACATAATTTTTGTGTTCATACATACAATGAATTTCATAAATGATTCAACATTTTATAATTCTCTTATTTGTACCACCAACAAAGCATAATTGCGCATATCCCCATGTTGTGATACAGACTGACATCACATCACACCTCACATCCCATCACATCCTTTCATGCCAAACGCACACATTCACACATCACAGACATTGTTCATCCAGCTTGGATTGGCATGCAATGTCTGCTCCCATGAGAAGCCCAGTGGTAGACCTACCCCGCACCGCTGCAACCGGGATGGTGACCATCCCGGTCCTTTATACTGCTGCAACTGCTGCAACTGATGAGGTGCGATCTTACATAGTTGAGGTTGGCTTCTTACCTGCGGGTACAGTTCCCGTAGAACCACTGTATGGTATGTAGTGTCACACATTACCACTAGTTGTAGATAGTTTTTCACTTACGGTCCTGAGGAATCGCCACAGATCATTCGTGACTATCAGGTGAGAAACATGTCGACCATCTAGGAGTAGAGCGCATTTCCGACATATTGTAGCCAGATTGTCGCCTCTCCTTTATTCTTTTTTAACCAGGCTGGGATCCTCCCTGAATAAAGTTATTTAGAGGATTCCTCCCCTGTTTTATTCTGCACATTCCACTATTACATCTACACATACTAGGCCCCTTACACCCACGGCACCTATACGGCAAGGAACAAAAGATCTCTGAAAAAGAGCCCCTTTATGGGTGCCCGTCGGGTATTGCAGCGCCGACCCGACGAGGAGCAGGCCCATATGATGAAGCATGACACCTAGCTTGCTGGGTGTGTGAGGGCCCTAGTTCTGAAAGGAGGAATTCTCCTCCATAGAGGACTTTCGACCAACCTATCATCACACATTCCCTTCCACTGTGTTCCATGACCCACTGAGGAACTCCGTACTCTATTTTTCACAAGATTGCTAAGACTCACACTCCAAGGGTCTGAGGTACATTTCAACAGGAATCACTCCACATGTGGCCAGACCCTCACAGCAGCTAATTCTTCTATTTCTTTAATCCACCATTTTGGGTTATTCTACCTTTTTCTAATATTGTCCATCTTCCAGGGGGTGGGCACCTTCTTGACCTTATCTATGATAGCTTTCATTAGTTTCATCAGCTTTCATCACCATAAGAAAGGTGTTAAGCAGTGCAAAAATGTAATCTTTCTCTGCCGGCCAGTTGGCATAGCAATTAATATTGGGATTGATTTCCTTAGGTTGCGATCTGTATTGATACAGGTGTTATGTGTGCAATGATGTGTTAATATACTGGCTTTCGATTTCTTTGTGGTGGCTAGGCGGTCAAAAGGAGGCTCCAGGTAAGCCCTTAGGTGCTGCACAGTGTGCCCCAAACTTCAGGACCTTTCCGTGACCTAGCTACATGCTACATTGTGCTCCACAGGGCTTTTTAAAACGACTTCCTATTTTTTGCACTTGTGCAGTGATAGTGCATGCACAATTAGCACATGCGGTGATTTCGCAAGTTTGGGAAATACCAAAAAAAGGGAAATTAATGCTGGCACTAACTGTGCATGCTGTAGTATCGGCATAGAGGGTTGACATGTTTTCTCGTAATCAGGTGGCAGACACGTACATTAACCCCACGTTAACTGGATTTACCAATGCGGGGTTTCATGGATGTCTTTGCCTGATACCCGTAAGGGTTTGAATAACAATTTGAAAAGGTAAAACGAATGCTATCACCTTAACAATTGGTTAAGAGTAACACTGGACAATGACAACACAAAAAACTTGCAATAAACAGTAGTATGAAGTTCTATATAAAATCAAGTTGTTTTATCCACCCAAACCGCTGTCACAGTCCCTTCTTGCCACGGAGTTCTCTGTTATAGTGACTGAATGATTGATTAGATGAGGATTGCGTTCTACAGTGACAACTAATTCCACAAGTTAGAGCATTACTGGAAGAAGATAGTGCACTATATTACTTGTAATATGAGAACATTATGCTGGCGTCCCCAATCACCAAGTACTGAGCCGGAAAAAATAATATCTCATACCCTACAAGTAGCAAGAAAAATGACATCCAGTTTTTATTTTATTTTTTATACTAGATGTCATAAATGAGCCAATTGACAAGGCTCATGCGGAAGAATTGTTGAAGATGAAATGACTGCATAAGAAGATATTAATAGGAATAGAACATGAAAAGAATCTAATCAAAATAAAGCTGCCAAGTCTTTCTTTCTCCTTTATAGCTCACTAACAATGAGAGATGATTGGATAAAAGACGGGAATACAAAAATGCTCCATCTCTTGCTAGTTCAAAGGAGCGAGCGATCCTATGTGTTTTTGAATTAAAAAGGCAAATATAAAACAGAAAGTGAAGATAATAAGGATGGAATGTCAAAGAAGTACAGCAAGATATTCACGTGATGTGTTCCGTCACTAAAAACTCTTACCAAGTCAAAGCTGGGTAAGAGTACTGAATTTTAATTACTTTAAGTTCTTGCAATACAATCACAGTTCATGATGGAACGAAAGTCTGTACATCATTTTCTGCAAATGTCCTCTATATTTAGATGAAGATATCAAGTAAATGAAGCACAGATTAAAGCCATCTATGGAAAGCTGGCATTGGTTCAGCCAATCACAATGTATAGAATGATGGACTAACTTCTGTTGTTAGTCTGGATAATACGTTCAATGAGAGTCTGAAGACGGGACATGTTCTCCCAAGGGCCTTTTTTCCGCCTGTGTTGGCTGAGATTAAAGTACGGAATCTAAGGGTTTCTCCAGTTGTCGGTTTTCAGCAGCTGTTAATTGCTATTCCCCTCATAATTCCCATAATTGTGTTTGGCCACTTAAGCAGTTAATGACCTATGCAGAGGATATTATCTCATGTTAACTCTCTAAGCAGTGGACAATAAGAATTATGTTCATGTTGCTCTGCACATAAAAGCAATCATAAGATGGTGAATTGATTCCTTAATCAAATTGGGAGAGATAGTTCCTAAAAGAAAACAAAAACTAGTTGAAGTAGTACAGCAAAATCTTAAAACATACATATAATAAACAGAAATAAAACATGAATCTCAAAACAATAAATGGGGCATTCCACGTATCAGAAAGTTGAGACATTGATTCTTGAGAGTGTTGTGTTGGAAAGTGAAGGAAAGCAAATCGTGCTGTAATATAGCATATTTCCAGATGTACTGTTTTTCATAGTCAGGAGACCCCCATTGATGGTTTTACTAACTTTGGTGAGTTTTGGGCTTTGACATAAATGTTCCATTCCAGACGAAATCCTGGAGCTGAATTTTAATCCTTAAGCAATTCTAATTTATAATTGCTTTTTTCAGCAGTGTGCAAAACTGCTAAATTGGATTCCACCAAGATAAATGTCATTTTTTTAAAAATGTGTAACTTCTAGAACTTAATTAAAATTATGAATTTAATAAAAATGAATGGTGAAAATATTGGATCAAGCAACTTTTGCTGGAGAGAAAAACAGCAAATTTCTTCCGCAGTGTACATTTTTCACATGAGAATAATCCTTCCACAGTCGTAATGTGGGAAAGTTTTCTCACATGTGATATTGTGAAAAGTTGACAGACTTTGCACCTCCACTAAGTTGCAAGGATTTCAAACTGTTATGATTCGCAATGTACCCCAACATAGGCCTGGGTAGTCTCCTAACCTTTACCTACATTTACCCTGCCATTGTACTACATAACGGGTTTGGTGCTGACCTTTTACCTAGATTAGGTGCTGCATAAACGTCATGTGGTTTTCTCCAAAAACTAGCCTCGTTTATTATGCATGAGAATTCTCAGAATCACAGCAGGATTACCATCTTCTGCATAATAACTATGTATAAGGTTCATCACTATCGTCACCCTTGGCTGACATCACACAGCAAGGCAGAACCACTGAGGGTGCCTTTTAGGTATATAAGCACCATATCTTTGCTGGGGCAGGCAGAGGAGAAAGACTTCCATGCTGACGCGCTGACACAAGATGCTGAGGTTCCTGCAAGCAGACACTCCAGCACGCAGTGGTCTGACATCCCTTGTGGGGTGTCCATCTTGAGACCAAGACGGGGTCCTTCGCTCTCCCACATCAGGTAATGGGGTTGGCTCTACCCTAAGGGGATTCTTGGCTATACATCTACATACATGCTAGGTACACTTAGGTACATCTAGTTAGGGTTTGCATCATAGGAGTACGCATTATTACTGTCATATATTTATATGCTTGCATATGTTCATTGTTTTAGCACTACGGTAGAATTCTACCATCTATTTACTCAGTTGGTGCTAATACCATTATACATCTGTTTCTGTCTTATGGTTGTTACAGCACACATATTTTATACTAGAATGATGCTGGTTCAATAAATGCTTAATGAAAACGTCCCCATCGTTTATTCTGTGTATCTCTCTGAGACAAAGTGAGCACGAGTGACTGAGCGAAAAGTGCTGTACTGTTTCCCCGATCCCTGAGGAGTCAGGGTTGTCATGTTCGATAGTTGCCCAAAACTATTTTCTCCTTGGTAAGAGGAGTTCAAAGTGGCACTGTGAGCTATCTGGTATACAGGTGAACATATCCAGTGGGGGTGTCTGGAATCAGTCTGGACACCAGTCCGACAGTTTATGTTGTCTAAACAAGCAGATCCTATATAGATTTATAGGAACTACATGACAAAACCAAACAACTTTGGAAGACATTTAAAGCAATATGTACACAATTTAGGTATTGCTATTCTTACAGGATTGCAATTAGGAAATCGCAAAACATAGAAGTCTTAAATCGCGATTCTTAGTGTGTCGCAAATCGAACTACCTCATGAATATTAGGTAGGTCACAGTTTGCTACCCTTTAAGAATTGCAGCTATCACAGGGATGGTGGCCTGCTGAGGTCAGCTGACCACCATATCTGTGATTAATTTTAAATGAAGCAATATCCTTTTTAGGTTTCACCTAGACTGCACGTGCACTTTTGATGAGAGAGATGTTGTTTACATGCAGTGGGCTTACAGCTCGCCCATACTTTACCATTTGTTAACTTCAGTGTCATTTCCTGCATCCCCATTTGTCATGGCACATGAGCATCATGTCTCCTTCTTGTGTTTAGCCATCCCCTGGAGCATAGAACAAGTACCTGTGTCCTTCCACTGCTCCAGTTTTTGGAGCTACTTTTTCGTTGTGTTCAATACCTCCATATGAGTGCTTGCGTTTGCAGTTTGTCCTCCGTATCCCCATATCATGTAGCTTATATTCCCTCCCTCCCATCCCCCTTCAATGTTGCCTTTTTCCCTCCCATCCCATCCCCTACCCTGTACTCTACTCCATTGCACTCTAAGCCACAGCACTCTACATCACAGCACTCTAGGCTACTGTACTCTACTCTGCATCATTCTATACCGCTCTACCCAACTTCATTCTACACCACTTTGCTCTTCTCTGTACCACTCTACTCTATGCCACTGCACTCTACTGCACTTTACGTCACTCTACTCTGCACCACTCTACTCTAGGCCACTGCACTCTACGTAGCGGCACTCTATGACATTCTACTCTACACCAATCTACTCTATGCCACTGCACACTATGCCATTGCACTCTATGCCACTGTACTCTGCACCACTGCACTCTACACCACTGTACTCTAGACCACTCCACTTTAAGCTGCTCTAATCTTCTCTGCACCACTGCACTCTACGCCACTCTACTCTACACTGTGCCCCTCTACTCTATGCCACTGCACTCCGCACTACTCTACTCTATGCCACTGCACTGTGTGCTTGTCTACTCAGCACCACTCTACTCGACCCCACTTCACTCTATGCCACTGCACTCTATACCACTGCACTCTATGCTGCACCAATCTACACCACTCCACTCTACTCTGCACCACTCTGCTCAATGCCACTGTACTCTACTCTGCACCACTGCACTTCATGCCACTGCACTCAACGCAACTCTACTCTACTCTACTGCACTCTATGGCACTGCGCTCTATGCCACTCCCCTCTACTCTGTACCACTCTACTCTATGCCACTGTACTCTACTCTGCACCACTGCACTTCATGCCAATGCACTCAACGCAACTCTACTCTACTCTACTGCACTCTATGGCACTGCGCTCTATGCCACTCCCCTCTACTCTGAACCACTCTACTCTATGCCACTGTATTCTATTCCACTCTACTCTGCACCACAGCACTGTGTGTCACTCTACTCTGCACCACATTACCCTATGCCACTGCATTCTACCTCACTGCACTGTACTCTGCACCACTCTACACTACTGCACTCTACTCTGCACCATTCTATTCTATGCCACTGCCCCCTATGCCACTATACTCTGCTCTGCACCACTCTACTCTATGCCACTGTACCCTACTCTGCACCACTCTACTCAATGCCACTGTACTCTATGCCACTGCACTCTATGCCACTGCACTCTACACCACTCTAATCTATGCCACTGCACTCTATGTCACTGCACTGTACACCACTCTACTCTACGCTGCACCACTCTACTCCACTGCACTCTACCACAGTGCACTAAATGCCACTCTACTCTACTCTACACCCCTCTATGCCACCACACTCTAAACAACTGCACTCTATGCCACTCTACTCTGCTCGGCAACACTTTACTCTATGCCGCTACACTCTACACCACTGCACTCTACTCTGCACCACTTTACTCTGTGTCAATGCACTCCACGCCTCTGCACTCCACCCAGTCCACCCTACACTACTATACGCCACTCCACTCTACTCTAGGACACTCCATGCCTCTCCACACCACTCTATGCCACTCCACTCTATGCCACGCCACTCCACTCTACTCAATTCTACGCCACACCACTCCACTCAACACAGTGCCACTCCTCTCTACACCACTTACACTCCACTGTTGCCACTTTACCCCACTCCACTCTATACCACTCTACTCTACACCACTCCACTCTCCGCCACTTCACTGTACTCTGTGGCACTCCAAGCCACTCTACTCCACTGTACACCACTTCACGCTACATCACTCCATACAATTCTACAATTCTATGCCACTCCACTCCGCCACTCTACTCTTCTCCACTCCACTGTACCCCACACAGGGCCTACTTTAGGGTGGTCTAACCGGTGCGGTCGCACTGGGCGCTGACCTAGGGGTGTCACTGACCTCAAGGGGGGTGCAGTGTTTAGCAATAACTTATTAATTAAAAGCACCTTATGCAGAGTTCCTTGTGCCTTCAGCTTTCAGGCAGCAATAAAAATGTTAAGATAATTCTTGTGATTAATGTTCCTGCAAGAGGGAGGGATTGGAATTTTGCCTAATGGCAATTTTGACACAAAGTAGCGCACAGCAGTAATATGCCTGCTGCAAAGAACAGATCTGTATTTTATGTGGATAGTTGAGTGAATTACTAAAGCCAGCCTTTATCAGCACTTTAAAACAAATTAAATGTATGTAAGGAGAGAGGAGTTGGCCTAACGGCTAGGGCGGCCGACCTCGAATCTGGGGAACTGGGTTTGAGTCTCGGCAATGACGCTGAACATCCTGTGATTCTGGGCAAATCACTTAATCTCCCCGTGCCTAACCAAAATGAATGTGTGTCCTCATGTAACGTAGCTGGTGCTATGTAAAGCCCTCTGATACCCGATTCGGGTCAAGTTCGCGCTATATAAAACTCTGCTAAAAATAAATAAATAATAAAAATAAAAAAAATGTAAGAGACTGGCTATGGAGTGATGAGGGGCACTTCTGCATGGTGGTAGGGAGGGAATCCAAGGACGAGGTCATAGTGAGGGAGTGGTGCAAAAAAAGATAGTTACACCAGGTGCCACCAGTGCTAAAGCTGGTGACTCCACACTGCTGTACAACATGACTAAAAGACATTGCCAATAGCTCTCGCATAGGTGAAACCTATTGGCTTTTCCAATGCTTATTTTTAAATGCAGCCCATGTTCCTTGAAGGAAAACAGGAAGTGTTTAAAAAAAAAAAAAGAAACTTTTCAGTTTAATTTCTTAAGAGCAGGCAGTGGTCCATAGGACCACTGCCTGCTCTTAAAAAATATTTTGTTGAACATTCTCAAAGGGGAAGGGGTCCCATGGGCACCCCTTTCTGCTTGTGAAGGTTTACCACTACCTTTGAAATGTTGGTAAAAAATAAATGCTATAATTTGGTCGCAAAACATTCATACATACCACTGCGATTCAGTATTTCGAAGGGATACCCTAAACACTCCCCTTCAAAATACCACATCCCTAAACCTTATTGTGATTCGGTAACAAGTTAGCTAATCGAAATTTGGAATATGTAGATTAGAAATTGCTTTCTTGCAAAAACGGTCTGATTCACAGAATCAGACCTTTTCTGACAGCAAGAACAATTTGTACGTATTCCCTTTAATTTCAACCACACTTCTTTTAATTCTAGCCCCCAAATTCAGTCTCTCACTTCCAATTTTCAGAGGTCATTCCCAAAATGCATTCCGTAGGTTGTTCTTTTAAGAGATTTGACTCTTATATTCTTAACATTTGCAGTACAATGCAATGCAGGTTAGCTTGAACCTCGTTTTCCTGTAATAATCCATGTTTATAAGGGTATTTCAAATGCGCAAATCTAGCTGGAAAGCAATGGAGCACTGAATAGCATGTAGATCCATTATTAGGAAGTGCTGTGTAAACTGGACTGAGAGCATACCCATTTGGTCAGTACAGTGGCCATTGCTTCCAAAGGGTTCTGGGAGATGCCAATTTATTCCTGGATCCAGATTCAAACACATACTGTGTTCACAGATCTGTCACATGCTGGTGAAAATGTAGAGCATATACATTATTAGGACATTGGAATGTTGGGAGCTCCATTGAAAACAATGGAGTAGATCCGGGTTTATAATGGCTGGTATAAGCCCGGAGCTCCAACATTCCAATGTTTCTTTGTTCACAGCTGTGGCTGTGAACAAAGGCTTCAGGGAGCGTGAGGGGATTTCAATCCCCTCACGCTCCCTGAAGCCTTTGTTTTATTTGTTAGAACATTCTGCCCTCTAGTGGCAGAATGTTCTAATAGCCTTATAGCCCTCCGTAGCTGGGCTATACCGACTATTAAAGTCCCGCTAAAGCGGCTCGGGCCTTTAATGCTGGAGCGGGCCTTTAATAGCCGGTATAGTCCGCTACGGCGGGCTATAAGGCTATAGTGGAAAGAGCAGAGTGAATGATGAATAGAGATGAGGCTCAAGGCAGGGAAGAAAGGGCAGTGGCACTCAGAACGGTGGTCTGCAGTCATAGATCTTGGACAATTACCATTTGGAGTGTCGAAATTAGATAGACAATATTAAAAGTCATTGAATATAGCCAGAGGTAACAGATCATAGATGCAGGTGAATACATTAGATGATATCGTGATGTGTAATCAAAGTTCAGGGGACTGGAGAAAAAGAAGCACTAGATAGTTAAATGTGACGAGGATGAGGTGCTGAAAAGAGGACTTGGGAGCATAACATTCTGGTATTTGGACACAGCAAATTGAATGCATGCAGAGCTGAAGTTTATCAAATTCTGAGGTGTGAACAGGGTGTTTGCTTAGTAAGAGAACTCAGATATATGGAACCTGGGTGGAGAAATATAGCACAGATATATGGGATTGTGGCATTGCATTTGACCATGAGGAAGAATAAAGCTTAAAACTGAGATGCATAGGCAGTGTGGATGGCAAAGAATTGGCAGATTTAAGACAGTGGCTTATTAATAGGGTTGGGCGACAAACTCTGCTCCTCTGGCGATATTGCCCACTCTGTGCTCCGCCTCGAGCACGGAGTTTTGAAAAAACCCTGCCCACAGCCACGTGGCAGAGTTTTTTCTCATGCGCGGCTCACCAACATTAGTTTGGGAGTGCAAATGAGAAAATCGAGCACTAGACCGCCTCCTGGGGAGATTTCTCAATGCCGGCATTTGCTGTAAGTCACTATCGCTTGCTTTGAGAAAGCTGCCGCTCGCGTTGAGAAAGCTACCACTCAAGTAGAAAATCTACTCGAGCAGCAGAAAGAAGCAGCGCCCTCTGGCGCACTGCGTGGTGTAGTTTGTGCAGATTTGACGGCACGCAACAAGGTCCCGGTGCTAAAAATCAGTGTGAGCAGCCCGACGTACCCACATTTTTGGGTAACTCCATGGAATTCCACAGAGTGAAAGTCCACGAGATCCGCCCATTCCTACATATTCCACATTAGGGTGGATGATGTGATGTTTTTTATCTGTCCTTCCCTGCCAGGGTAAACCTGACTGAGAGGGAGAGACAAAACAAAAACGAGCATTTGCAATGCGCTATGTCTCGCATTTACGCGAGACCTATTGCATTGCAAGTGATTGGCATCACGACAACGGGAGGGATGGAGGGAGGGCAGGTGGTGGGGGGGTGAGAGAAGGCACGGACAACGGGGGGAGAAGGCATAGAAAACCAGAGGGAGGCCAGGTGGGGGGGAAGGCACGGACAACGGGAGGGAGGCAGGGCGGGCGGGGGGAAGAAGGCACCAAAGCATGTCGTGCCTGCAGTAGGAGAACCTCCTTAACGAAAATAGTGCTCACAGTCTAAATAACATGTACCATGTAACTACTTAAGTAAAGGGGACAGTTGCCATGGGAGGTGACAAATGAAGAGGAGGCGGTACTAAGGAGGGACTAACAAGCCTATTGACGAATCAGAATCCAGCATTTAGGACAGACAATGACACAAGCCAATCGCAAATATAGGCGGAGAGTGGGCGGAGCTTCAATTCACCTACTCCTCTACAATAAGCCTCGCAGAGCAGCACATGCGCGCTGGCTCTAGGCTCGACCTAATGACCCCATACCTTTGAAGAAATCTTACATGATGTTGGGTTCATTATTTTAGGTCTTTCAGAAACAAACGTTCACTTAGGGAGTTTGTTTCTGAAAAACAAAAAGTTTCAAAAAAGTTTGGTGAATGCCCTTCTTAATGGTTGTGCATTAAAAGGACCTGCTATGGTGGCAGCTCCTTTCACTGCACATAGATGACTGGTGTGCTGGCGGTATTTTCTAAATTTAGAAAGCAGTACTCCATCAGAATGGCAGAGGTAATATCCTCTGCCACCTTGATGAATACCATCTGCTAACCCTTAAATCATAGCGATACCAAAGGGGATGATGGACGGAGCGTTTGAGCTAATCAAACACTCACCCCCAGTCAACTGATCTGGGTTTAATCCATCATCATTCTTTAGCTCACTCCACCACCCCAGTTCAGACATGGCCATATGCAAATCAGTCTGACCCTGTGCCTCATGGGAACAGTCCAGCCCGAACTGCCAAGCCATGTCTTCCCTGGACCGGAAACAAGCATCCTGGGACCGGTTTCTGGCTATTCAGCCGTCATCAGCCAGGCTAGCTTGAATCCAGTGGCAAAGTGAGCAAGGGACCCACGTCTGGGCATACCCTGCCAACTTAGGGTGAACAAAGCGATACCAAAGGGGATGATGGACGGAGCGTTTGAGCTAATCAAACACTCACCCCCAGTCAACTGATCTGGGTTTAATCCATCATCATTCTTTAGCTCACTCCACCACCCCAGTTCAGACATGGCCATATGCAAATCAGTCTGACCCTCTGCCTCATGGGAACAGTCCAGCCCGAACTGCCAAGCCATGTCTTCCCTGGACCGGAAACAAGCATCCTGGGACCGGTTTCTGGCTATTCAGCCGTCATCAGCCAGGCTAGCTTGAATCCAGTGGCAAAGTGAGCAAGGGACCCACGTCTGGGCATACCCTGCCAACTTAGGGCGAACAAAGCGATACCAAAGGGGATGATGGACGGAGCGTTTGAGCTAATCAAACACTCACCCCCAGTCAACTGATCTGGGTTTAATCCATCATCATTCTTTAGCTCACTCCACCACCCCAGTTCAGACATGGCCATATGCAAATCAGTCTGACCCTGTGCCTCATGGGAACAGTCCAGCCCGAAATGCCAAGCCATGTCTTCCCTGGACTGGAAACAAGCATCCTGGGACCGGTTTCTGGCTATTCAGCCGTCATCAGCCAGGCTAGCTTGAATCCAGTGGCAAAGTGAGCAAGGGACCCACGTCTGGGCATACCCTGCCAACTTAGGGCGATCAAGCGATACCAAAGGGGATGATGGACGGAGCGTTTGAGCTAATCAAACACTCACCCCCAGTCAACTGATCTGGGTTTAATCCATCATCATTCTTTAGCTCACTCCACCACCCCAGTTCAGACATGGCCATATGCAAATCAGTCTGACCCCTGTGCCTCATGGGAACAGTCCAGCCCGAACTGCCAAGCCATGTCTTCCCTGAACCGGAAACAAGCATCCATGGACTGGTTTCTGGCTATTCAGCCGTCATCAGCCAGGCTAGCTTGAATCCAGTGGCAAAGTGAGCAAGAGACCCACGTCTGGGCATACCCTGCCAACTTAGGGCGAACAAAGCGATACCAAAGGGGATGATGGACGGAGCGTTTGAGCTAATCAAACACTCACCCCCAGTCAACTGATCTGGGTTTAATCCATCATCATTCTTTAGCTCACTCCACCACCCCAGTTCAGACATGGCCATATGAAAATCAGTCTGACCCTGTGCCTCATGGGAACAGTCCAGCCCGAACTGCCAAGCCATGTCTTCCCTGGACCGGAAACAAGCATCCTGGGACCGGTTTCTGGCTATTCAGCCGTCATCAGCCAGGCTAGCTTGAATCCAGTGGCAAAGTGAGCAAGGGACCCACGTCTGGGCATACCCTGCCAACTTAGCGCGAACAAAGCGATACCAAAGGGGATGATGGACGGAGCGTTTGAGCTAATCAAACACTCACCCCCAGTCAACTGATCTGGGTTTAATCCATCATCATTCTTTAGCTCACTCCACCACCCCAGTTCAGACATGGCCATATGCAAATCAGTCTGACCCTGTGCCTCATGGGAACAGTCCAGCCCGAACTGCCAAGCCATGTCTTCCCTGGACCGGAAACAAGCATCCTGGGACCGGTTTCTGGCTATTCAGCCGTCATCAGCCAGGCTAGCTTGAATCCAGTGGCAAAGTGAGCAAGCGACCCACGTCTGGGCATACCCTGCCAACTTAGGGCGAACAAAGCGATACCAAAGGGGATGATGGACGGAGCGCTTGAGCTAATCAAACACTCACCCCCAGTCAACTGATCTGGGTTTAATCCATCATCATTCTTTAGCTCACTCCACAACCCCAGTTCAGACATGGCCATATGCAAATCAGTCTGACCCTGTGCCTCATGGGAACAGTCCAGCCCGAACTGCCAAGCCATGTCTTCCCTGGACCGGAAACAAGCATCCTGGGACCGGTTTCTGGCTATTCAGCCGTCATCAGCCAGGCTAGCTTGAATCCAGTGGCAAAGTGAGCAAGGGACCCACGCCTGGGCATACCCTGCCAACTTAGGGCGAACAAAGCGATACCAAAGGGGATGATGGACGGAGCGTTTGAGCTAATCAAACACTCACCCCCAGTCAACTGATCTGGGTTTAATCCATCATCATTCTTTAGCTCACTTCCACCACCCCAGTTCAGACATGGCCATATGCAAATCAGTCTGACCCTGTGCCTCATGGGAACAATCCAGCCCGAACTGCCAAGCCATGTCTTCCCTGGACCGGAAACAAGCATCCTGGGTCTGGTTTCTGGCTATTCAGCCGTCATCAGCCAGGCTAGCTTGAATCCAGTGGCAAAGTGAGCAAGGGACCCACGTCTGGGCATACCCTGCCAACTTAGGGCGAACAAAGCGATACCAAAGGGGATGATGGACGGAGCGTTTGAGCTAATCAAACACTCACCCCCAGTCAACTGATCTGGGTTTAATCCATCATCATTCTTTAGCTCACTCCACCACCCCAGTTCAGACATGGCCATATGCAAATCAGTCTGACCCTGTGCCTCATGGGAACAGTCCAGCCCGAACTGCCAAGCCATGTCTTCCCTGGACCGGAAACAAGCATCCTGGGACCGGTTTCTGGCTATTCAGCCGTCATCAGCCAGGCTAGCTTGAATCCAGTGGCAAAGTGAGCAAGGGACCCACGTCTGGGCATACCCTGCCAACTTAGGGCGAACAAAGCGATACTCAAAGGGGATGATGGACGGAGCGTTTGAGCTAATCAAACACTCACCCCCAGTCAACTGATCTGGGTTTAATCCATCATCATTCTTTAGCTCACTCCACCACCCCAGTTCAGACATGGCCATATGCAAATCAGTCTGACCCTGTGCCTCATGGGAACAGTCCAGCCCGAACTGCCAAGCCATGTCTTCCCTGGACCGGAAACAAGCATCCTGGGACCGGTGTCTGGCTATTCAGCCGTCATCAGCCAGGCTAGCTTGAATCCAGTGGTAAAGTGAGCAAGGGACCCACGTCTGGGCATACCCTGCCAACTTAGGGCGAACAAAGCGATACCAAAGGGGATGATGGACGGAGAGTTTGAGCTAATCAAACACTCACCCCCAGTCAACTGATCTGGGTTTAATCCATCATCATTCTTTAGCTCACTCCACCACCCCAGTTCAGACATGGCCATATGCAAATCAGTCTGACCCTGTGCCTCATGGGAACAGTCCAGCCCGAACTGCCAAGCCATGTCTTCCCTGGACCAGAAGCAAGCATCCTGGGACCGGTTTCTGGCTATTCAGCCGTCATCAGCCAGGCTAGCTTGAATCCAGTGGCAAAGTGAGCAAGGGACCCACGTCTGGGCATACCCTGCCAACTTAGGGCGAACAAAGCGATACCAAAGGGGATGATGGACGAAGCGCTTGAGCTAATCAAACACTCATCCCCAGTCAACTGATCTGGGTTTAATCCATCATCATTCTTTAGCTCACTCCACCACCCCAGTTCAGACATGGCCATATGCAAATCAGTCTGACCCTGTGCCTCATGGGAACAGTCCAGCCCGAACTGCCAAGCCATGTCTTCCCTGGACCGGAAACAAGCATCCTGGGACTGGTTTCTGGCTATTCAGCCGTCATCAGCCAGGCTAGCTTGAATCCAGTGGCAAAGTGAGCAAGGGACCCACGTCTGGGCATACCCTGCCAACTTAGGGCGAACAAAGCGATACCAAAGGGGATGATGGACGAAGCGTTTGAGCTAATCAAACACTCACCCCCAGTCAACTGATCTGGGTTTAATCCATCATCATTCTTTAGCTCACTCCACCACCCCAGTTCAGACATGGCCATATGCAAATCAGTCTGACCCTGTGCCTCATGGGAACAGTCCAGCCCGAACTGCCAAGCCATGTCTTCCCTGGACCGGAAACAAGCATCCTGGGACCAGTTTCTGGCTATTCAGCCGTCATCAGCCAGGCTAGCTTGAATCCAGTGGCAAAGTGAGCAAGGGACCCACGTCTGGGCATACCCTGCCAACTTAGGGCGAACAAAGCGATACCAAAGGGGATGATGGACGGAGCGTTTGAGCTAATCAAACACTCACCCCCAGTCAACTGATCTGGGTTTAATCCATCATCATTCTTTAGCTCACTCCACCACCCCAGTTCAGACATGGCCATATGCAAATCAGACTGACCCTGTGCCTCATGGGAACCGTCCAGCCCGAACTGCCAAGCCATGTCTTCCTTGGACCAGAAACAAGCATCCTGGGACCGGTTTCTGGCTATTCAGCCGTCATCAGCCAGGCTAGCTTGAATCCAGTGGCAAAGTGAGCAAGGGACCCACGTCTGGGCATACCCTGCCAACTTAGGGAGAACAAAGCGATACCAAAGGGGATGATGGACGGAGCGTTTCAGCTAATCAAACACTCACCCCCAGTCAACTGATCTGGGTTTAATCCATCTTCATTCTTTAGCTCACTTCCACCACCCCAGTTCAGACATGGCCATATGCAAATCAGTCTGACCCTGTGCCTCATGGGAACAGTCCAGCCCGAACTGCCAAGCCATGTCTTCCCTGGACCGGAAACAAGCATCCTGGGACCGGTTTCTGGCTATTCAGCCGTCATCAGCCAGGCTAGCTTGAATCCAGTGGCAAAGTGAGCAAGGGACCCACGTCTGGGCATACCCTGCCAACTTAGGGTGAACAAAGCGATACCAAAGGGGATGATGGACGGAGCGTTTGAGCTAATCAAACACTCACCCCCAGTCAACTGATCTGGGTTTAATCCATCATCATTCTTTAGCTCACTCCACCACCCCAGTTCAGACATGGCCATATGCAAATCAGTCTGACCCTGTGCCTCATGGGAACAGTCCAGCCCGAACTGCCAAGCCATGTCTTCCCTGGACCGGAAACAAGCATCCTGGGACCGGTTTCTGGCTATTCAGCCATCATCAGCCAGGCTAGCTTGAATCCAGTGGCAAAGTGAGCAAGGGACCCACGTCTGGGCATACCCTGCCAACTTAGGGCGAACAAAGCGATACCAAAGGGGATGATGGACGGAGCGTTTGAGCTAATCAAACACTCACCCCCAGTCAACTGATCTGGGTTTAATCCATCATCATTCTTTAGCTCACTCCACCACCCCAGTTCAGACATGGCCATATGCAAATCAGTCTGACCCTGTGCCTCATGGGAACAGTCCAGCCCGAACTGCCAAGCCATGTCTTCCCTGGACCGGAAACAAGCATCCTGGGACTGGTTTCTGGCTATTCAGCCGTCATCAGCCAGGCTAGCTTGAATCCAGTGGCAAAGTGAGCAAGGGACCCACGTCTGGGCATACCCTGCCAACTTAGGGCGAACAAAGCGATACCAAAGGGGATGATGGACGGAGCGTTTGAGCTAATCAAACACTCACCCCCAGTCAACTGATCTGGGTTTAATCCATCATCATTCTTTAGCTCACTCCACCACCCCAGTTCAGACATGGCCATATGCAAATCAGTCTGACCCTGTGCCTCATGGGAACAGTCAAACCCGAACTGCCAAGCCATGTCTTCCCTGGACCGGAAACAAGCATCCTGGGACCGGTTTCTGGCTATTCAGCCGTCATCAGCCAGGCTAGCTTGAATCCAGTGGCAAAGTGAGCAAGGGACCCACGTCTGGGCATACCCTGCCAACTTAGGGTGAACAAAGCGATACCAAAGGGGATGATGGACGGAGCGTTTGAGCTAATCAAACACTCACCCCCAGTCAACTGATCTGGGTTTAATCCATCATCATTCTTTAGCTCACTCCACCACCCCAGTTCAGACATGGCCATATGCAAATCAGTCTGACCCTGTGCCTCATGGGAACAGTCCAGCCCGAACTGCCAAGCCATGTCTTCCCTGGACCGGAAACAAGCATCCTGGGACCGGTTTCTGGCTATTCAGCCATCATCAGCCAGGCTAGCTTGAATCCAGTGGCAAAGTGAGCAAGGGACCCACGTCTGGGCATACCCTGCCAACTTAGGGCGAACAAAGCGATACCAAAGGGGATGATGGACGGAGCGTTTGAGCTAATCAAACACTCACCCCCAGTCAACTGATCTGGGTTTAATCCATCATCATTCTTTAGCTCACTCCACCACCCCAGTTCAGACATGGCCATATGCAAATCAGTCTGACCCTGTGCCTCATGGGAACAGTCCAGCCCGAACTGCCAAGCCATGTCTTCCCTGGACTGGAAACAAGCATCCTGGGACCGGTTTCTGGCTATTCAGCCGTCATCAGCCAGGCTAGCTTGAATCCAGTGGCAAAGTGAGCAAGGGACCCACGTCTGGGCATACCCTGCCAACTTAGGGCGATCAAAGCGATACCAAAGGGGATGATGGACGGAGCGTTTGAGCTAATCAAACACTCACCCCCAGTCAACTGATCTGGGTTTAATCCATCATCATTCTTTAGCTCACTCCACCACCCCAGTTCAGACATGGCCATATGCAAATCAGTCTGACCCTGTGCCTCATGGGAACAGTCCAGCCCGAACTGCCAAGCCATGTCTTCCCTGGACCGGAAACAAGCATCCTGGGACTGGTTTCTGGCTATTCAGCCGTCATCAGCCAGGCTAGCTTAAATCCAGTGGCAAAGTGAGCAAGGGACCCACGTCTGGGCATACCCTGGCAACTTAGGGGCGAACAAAGCGATGCACCAAAGGAGATGATGGATGGAGCGTTTGAGCTAATCAAACACTCACCCCCAGTCAACTGATCTGGGTTTAATCCATCATCATTCTTTAGCTCACTCCACCACCCCAGTTCAGACATGGCCATATGCAAATCAGTCTGACCCTGTGCCTCATGGGAACAGTCCAGCCCGAACTGCCAAGCCATGTCTTCCCTGGACCGGAAACAAGCATCCTGGGACTGGTTTCTGGCTATTCAGCCGTCATCAGCCAGGCTAGCTTGAATCCAGTGGCAAAGTGAGCAAGGGACCCACGTCTGGGCATACCCTGCCAACTTAGGGCGAACAAAGCGATACCAAAGGGGATGATGGACGGAGCGTTTGAGCTAATCAAACACTCACCCCCAGTCAACTGATCTGGGTTTAATCCATCATCATTCTTTAGCTCACTCCACCACCCCAGTTCAGACATGGCCATATGCAAATCAGTCTGACCCTGTGCCTCATGGGAACAGTCCAGCCCGAACTGCCAAGCCATGTCTTCCCTGGACCGGAAACAAGCATCCTGGGACCGGTTTCTGGCTATTCAGCCGTCATCAGCCAGGCTAGCTTGAATCCAGTGGCAAAGTGAGCAAGGGACCCACGTCTGGGCATACCCTGCCAACTTAGGGCGAACAAAGCGATACCAAAGGGGATGATGGACGGAGCGTTTGAGCTAATCAAACACTCACCCCCAGTCAACTGATCTGGGTTTAATCCATCATCATTCTTTAGCTCACTCCACCACCCCAGTTCAGACATGGCCATATGCAAATCAGTCTGACCCTGTGCCTCATGGGAACAGTCCAGCCCGAACTGCCAAGCCATGTCTTCCCTGGACCGGAAACAAGCATCCTGGGACCGGTGTCTGGCTATTCAGCCGTCATCAGCCAGGCTAGCTTGAATCCAGTGGTAAAGTGAGCAAGGGACCCACGTCTGGGCATACCCTGCCAACTTAGGGCGAACAAAGCGATACCAAAGGGGATGATGGACGGAGCGTTTGAGCTAATCAAACACTCACCCCCAGTCAACTGATCTGGGTTTAATCCATCATCATTCTTTAGCTCACTCCACCACCCCAGTTCAGACATGGCCATATGCAAATCAGTCTGACCCTGTGCCTCATGGGAACAGTCCAGCCCAAACTGCAAAGCCATGTCTTCCCTGGACCGGAAACAAGCATCCTGGGACTGGTTTCTGGCTATTCAGCCGTCATCAGCCAGGCTAGCTTGAATCCAGTGGCAAAGTGAGCAAGGGACCCACGTCTGGGCATACCCTGCCAACTTAGGGTGAACAAAGCGATACCAAAGGGGATGATGGACGAAGCGCTTGAGCTAATCAAACACTCACCCCCAGTCAACTGATCTGGGTTTAATCCATCATCATTCTTTAGCTCACTCCACCACCCCAGTTCAGACATGGCCATATGCAAATCAGTCTGACCCTGTGCCTCATGGGAACAGTCCAGCCCGAACTGCCAAGCCATGTCTTCCCTGGACCGGAAACAAGCATCCTGGGACCAGTTTCTGGCTATTCAGCCGTCATCAGCCAGGCTAGCTTGAATCCAGTGGCAAAGTGAGCAAGGGACCCACGTCTGGGCATACCCTGCCAACTTAGGGCGAACAAAGCGATACCAAAGGGGATGATGGACGGAGCGTTTGAGCTAATCAAACACTCACCCCCAGTCAACTGATCTGGGTTTAATCCATCATCATTCTTTAGCTCACTCCACCACCCCAGTTCAGACATGGCCATATGCAAATCAGTCTGACCCTGTGCCTCATGGGAACAGTCCAGCCCGAACTGCCAAGCCATGTCTTCCCTGGACCGGAAACAAGCATCCTGGGACCGGTTTCTGGCTATTCAGCCGTCATCAGCCAGGCTAGCTTGAATCCAGTGGCAAAGTGAGCAAGGGACCCACGTCTGGGCATACCCTGCCAACTTAGGCCGAACAAAGCGATACCAAAGGGGATGATGGACGGAGCGTTTGAGCTAATCAAACACTCACCCCCAGTCAACTGATCTGGGTTTAATCCATCATCATTCTTTAGCTCACTCCACCACCCCAGTTCAGACATGGCCATATGCAAATCAGTCTGACCCTGTGCCTCATGGGAACAGTCCAGCCCGAACTGCCAAGCCATGTCTTCCCTGGACTGGAAACAAGCATCCTGGGACCGGTTTCTGGCTATTCAGCCATCATCAGCCAGGCTAGCTTGAATCCAGTGGCAAAGTGAGCAAGGGACCCACGTCTGGGCATACCCTGCCAACTTAGGGCGATCAAAGCGATACCAAAGGGGATGATGGACGGAGCGTTTGAGCTAATCAAACACTCACCCCCAGTCAACTGATCTGGGTTTAATCCATCATCATTCTTTAGCTCACTCCACCACCCCAGTTCAGACATGGCCATATGCAAATCAGTCTGACCCTGTGCCTCATGGGAACAGTCCAGCCCGAACTGCCAAGCCATGTCTTCCCTGGACCGGAAACAAGCATCCTGGGACTGGTTTCTGGCTATTCAGCCGTCATCAGCCAGGCTAGCTTAAATCCAGTGGCAAAGTGAGCAAGGGACCCACGTCTGGGCATACCCTGGCAACTTAGGGCGAACAAAGCGATACCAAAGGAGATGATGGATGGAGCGTTTGAGCTAATCAAACACTCACCCCCAGTCAACTGATCTGGGTTTAATCCATCATCATTCTTTAGCTCACTCCACCACCCCAGTTCAGACATGGCCATATGCAAATCAGTCTGACCCTGTGCCTCATGGGAACAGTCCAGCCCGAACTGCCAAGCCATGTCTTCCCTGGACCGGAAACAAGCATCCTGGGACTGGTTTCTGGCTATTCAGCCGTCATCAGCCAGGCTAGCTTGAATCCAGTGGCAAAGTGAGCAAGGGACCCACGTCTGGGCATACCCTGCCAACTTAGGGCGAACAAAGCGATACCAAAGGGGATGATGGACGGAGCGTTTGAGCTAATCAAACACTCACCCCCAGTCAACTGATCTGGGTTTAATCCATCATCATTCTTTAGCTCACTCCACCACTCCCAGTTCAGACATGGCCATATGCAAATCAGTCTGACCCTGTGCCTCATGGGAACAGTCAAACCCGAACTGCCAAGCCATGTCTTCCCTGGACCGGAAACAAGCATCCTGGGACCGGTTTCTGGCTATTCAGCCGTCATCAGCCAGGCTAGCTTGAATCCAGTGGCAAAGTGAGCAAGGGACCCACGTCTGGGCATACCCTGCCAACTTAGGGCGAACAAAGCGATACCAAAGGGGATGATGGACGGAGCGTTTGAGCTAATCAAACACTCACCCCCAGTCAACTGATCTGGGTTTAATCCATCATCATTCTTTAGCTCACTCCACCACCCCAGTTCAGACATGGCCATATGCAAATCAGTCTGACCCTGTGCCTCATGGGAACAGTCCAGCCCGAACTGCCAAGCCATGTCTTCCCTGGACCGGAAACAAGCATCCTGGGACCGGTTTCTGGCTATTCAGCCGTCATCAGCCAGGCTAGCTTGAATCCAGTGGCAAAGTGAGCAAGCGACCCACGTCTGGGCATACCCTGCCAACTTAGGGCGAACAAAGCGATACCAAAGGGGATGATGGACGGAGCGTTTGAGCTAATCAAACACTCACCCCCAGTCAACTGATCTGGGTTTAATCCATCTTCATTCTTTAGCTCACTCCACCACCCCAGTTCAGACATGGCCATATGCAAATCAGTCTGACCCTGTGCCTCATGGGAACAGTCCAGCCCGAACTGCCAAGCCATGTCTTCCCTGGACCGGAAACAAGCATCCTGGGACCGGTTTCTGGCTATTCAGCCGTCATCAGCCAGGCTAGCTTGAATCCAGTGGCAAAGTGAGCAAGGGACCCACATCTGGGCATACCCTGCCAACTTAGGGCGAACAAAGCGATACCAAAGGGGATGATGGACGGAGCGTTTGAGCTAATCAAACACTCACCCCCAGTCAACTGATCTGGGTTTAATCCATCATCATTCTTTAGCTCACTCCACCACCCCAGTTCAGACATGGCCATATGCAAATCAGTCTGACCCTGTGCCTCATGGGAACAATCCAGCCCGAACTGCCAAGCCATGTCTTCCCTGGACCGGAAACAAGCATCCTGGGTCTGGTTTCTGGCTATTCAGCCGTCATCAGCCAGGCTAGCTTGAATCCAGTGGCAAAGTGAGCAAGGGACCCACGTCTGGGCATACCCTGCCAACTTAGGGCGAACAAAGCGATACCAAAGGGGATGATGGACGGAGCGTTTGAGCTAATCAAACACTCACCCCCAGTCAACTGATCTGGGTTTAATCCATCATCATTCTTTAGCTCACTCCACCACCCCAGTTCAGACATGGCCATATGCAAATCAGTCTGACCCTGTGCCTCATGGGAACAGTCCAGCCCGAACTGCCAAGCCATGTCTTCCCTGGACCGGAAACAAGCATCCTGGGACCGGTTTCTGGCTATACAGCCGTCATCAGCCAGGCTAGCTTGAATCCAGTGGCAAAGTGAGCAAGGGACCCACGTCTGGGCATACCCTGCCAACTTAGGGCGAACAAAGCGATACCAAAGGGGATGATGGACGGAGCGTTTGAGCTAATCAAACACTCACCCCCAGTCAACTGATCTGGGTTTAATCCATCATCATTCTTTAGCTCACTCCACCACCCCAGTTCAGACATGGCCATATGCAAATCAGTCTGACCCTGTGCCTCATGGGAACAGTCCAGCCCGAACTGCCAAGCCATGTCTTCCCTGGACCGGAAACAAGCATCCTGGGACCGGTGTCTGGCTATTCAGCCGTCATCAGCCAGGCTAGCTTGAATCCAGTGGTAAAGTGAGCAAGGGACCCACGTCTGGGCATACCCTGCCAACTTAGGGCGAACAAAGCGATACCAAAGGGGATGATGGACGGAGCGTTTGAGCTAATCAAACACTCACCCCCAGTCAACTGATCTGGGTTTAATCCATCATCATTCTTTAGCTCACTCCACCACCCCAGTTCAGACATGGCCATATGCAAATCAGTCTGACCCTGTGCCTCATGGGAACAGTCCAGCCCGAACTGCCAAGCCATGTCTTCCCTGGACCAGAAGCAAGCATCCTGGGACCGGTTTCTGGCTATTCAGCCGTCATCAGCCAGGCTAGCTTGAATCCAGTGGCAAAGTGAGCAAGGGACCCACGTCTGGGCATACCCTGCCAACTTAGGGCGAACAAAGCGATACCAAAGGGGATGATGGACGAAGCGTTTGAGCTAATCAAACACTCATCCCCAGTCAACTGATCTGGGTTTAATCCATCATCATTCTTTAGCTCACTCCACCACCCCAGTTCAGACATGGCCATATGCAAATCAGTCTGACCCTGTGCCTCATGGGAACAGTCCAGCCCGAACTGCCAAGCCATGTCTTCCCTGGACCGGAAACAAGCATCCTGGGACTGGTTTCTGGCTATTCAGCCGTCATCAGCCAGGCTAGCTTGAATCCAGTGGCAAAGTGAGCAAGGGACCCACGTCTGGGCATACCCTGCCAACTTAGGGCGAACAAAGCGATACCAAAGGGGATGATGGACGAAGCGTTTGAGCTAATCAAACACTCACCCCCAGTCAACTGATCTGGGTTTAATCCATCATCATTCTTTAGCTCACTCCACCACCCCAGTTCAGACATGGCCATATGCAAATCAGTCTGACCCTGTGCCTCATGGGAACAGTCCAGCCCGAACTGCCAAGCCATGTCTTCCCTGGACCGGAAACAAGCATCCTGGGACCAGTTTCTGGCTATTCAGCCGTCCTCAGCCAGGCTAGCTTGAATCCAGTGGCAAAGTGAGCAAGGGACCCACGTCTGGGCATACCCTGCCAACTTAGGGCGAACAAAGCGATACCAAAGGGGATGATGGACGGAGCGTTTGAGCTAATCAAACACTCACCCCCAGTCAACTGATCTGGGTTTAATCCATCATCATTCTTTAGCTCACTCCACCACCCCAGTTCAGACATGGCCATATGCAAATCAGTCTGACCCTGTGCCTCATGGGAACAGTCCAGCCCGAACTGCCAAGCCATGTCTTCCTTGGACCAGAAACAAGCATCCTGGGACCGGTTTCTGGCTATTCAGCCGTCATCAGCCAGGCTAGCTTGAATCCAGTGGCAAAGTGAGCAAGGGACCCACGTCTGGGCATACCCTGCCAACTTAGGGCGAACAAAGCGATACCAAAGGGGATGATGGACGGAGCGTTTGAGCTAATCAAACACTCACCCCCAGTCAACTGATCTGGGTTTAATCCATCTTCATTCTTTAGCTCACTCCACCACCCCAGTTCAGACATGGCCATATGCAAATCAGTCTGACCCTGTGCCTCATGGGAACAGTCCAGCCCAAACTGCCAAGCCATGTCTTCCCTGGACCGGAAACAAGCATCCTGGGACCGGTTTCTGGCTATTCAGCCGTCATCAGCCAGGCTAGCTTGAATCCAGTGGCAAAGTGAGCAAGGGACCCACGTCTGGGCATACCCTGCCAACTTAGGGCGAACAAAGCGATACCAAAGGGGATGATGGACGGAGCGTTTGAGCTAATCAAACACTCACCCCCAGTCAACTGATCTGGGTTTAATCCATCATCATTCTTTAGAGCACTCCACCACCCCAGTTCAGACATGGCCATATGCAAATCAGTCTGACCCTGTGCCTCATGGGAACAGTCCAGCCCGAACTGCCAAGCCATGTCTTCCCTGGACCGGAAACAAGCATCCTGGGACCGGTTTCTGGCTATTCAGCCGTCATCAGCCAGGCTAGCTTGAATCCAGTGGCAAAGTGAGCAAGGGACCCACGTCAGGGCATACCCTGCCAACTTAGGGCGAACAAAGCGATACCAAAGGGGATGATGGACGGAGAGTTTGAGCTAATCAAACACTCACCCCCAGTCAACTGATCTGGGTTTAATCCATCATCATTCTTTAGCTCACTCCACCACCCCAGTTCAGACATGGCCATATGCAAATCAGTCTGACCCTGTGCCTCATGGGAACAGTCCAGCCCGAACTGCCAAGCCATGTCTTCCCTGGACCGGAAACAAGCATCCTGGGACCGGTTTCTGGCTATTCAGCCGTCATCAGCCAGGCTAGCTTGAATCCAGTGGCAAAGTGAGCAAGGGACCCACGTCTGGGCATACCCTGCCAACTTAGGGCGAACAAAACGATACCAAAGGGGATGATGGACGGAACGTTTGAGCTAATCAAACACTCACCCCCAGTCAACTGATCTGGGTTTAATCCATCATCATTCTTTAGCTCACTCCACCAACCCAGTTCAGACATGGCCATATGCAAATCAGTCTGACACTGTGCCTCATGGGAACAGTCCAGCCCGAACTGCCAAGCCATGTCTTCCCTGGACCGGAAACAAGCATCCTGGGACCGGTTTCTGGCTATTCAGCCGACATCAGCCAGGCTAGCTTGAATCCAGTGGCAAAGTGAGCAAGGGACCCACGTCTGGGCATACCCTGCCAAATTAGGGCGAACAAAGCGATACCAAAGGGGATGATGGACGGAGCGTTTGAGCTAATCAAACACTCACCCCCTGTCAACTGATCTGGGTTTAATCCATCATCATTCTTTAGCTCACTCCACCACCCCAGTTCAGACATGGCCATATGCAAATCAGTCTGACCCTGTGCCTCATGGGAACAGTCCAGCCCGAAATGCCAAGCCATGTCTTCCCTGGACTGGAAACAAGCATCCAGGGACCGGTTTCTGGCTATTCAGCCGTCATCAGCCAGGCTAGCTTGAATCCAGTGGCAAAGTGAGCAAGGGACCCACGTCTGGGCATACCCTGCCAACTTAGGGCGATCAAAGCGATACCAAAGGGGATGATGGACGGAGCGTTTGAGCTAATCAAACACTCACCCCCAGTCAACTGATCTGGGTTTAATCCATCATCATTCTTTAGCTCACTCCACCACCCCAGTTCAGACATGGCCATATGCAAATCAGTCTGACCCTGTGCCTCATGGGAACAGTCCAGCCCGAACTGCCAAGCCATGTCTTCCCTGGACCGGAAACAAGCATCCTGGGACTGGTTTCTGGCTATTCAGCCGTCATCAGCCAGGCTAGCTTGAATCCAGTGGCAAAGTGAGCAAGGGACCCACGTCTGGGCATACCCTGCCAACTTAGGGCGAACAAAGCGATACCAAAGGGGATGATGGACGGAGCGTTTGAGCTAATCAAACACTCACCCCCAGTCAACTGATCTGGGTTTAATCCATCATCATTCTTTAGCTCACTCCACCACCCCAGTTCAGACATGGCCATATGCAAATCAGTCTGACCCTGTGCCTCATGGGAACAGTCCAGCCCGAACTGCCAAGCCATGTCTTCCCTGGACCGGAAACAAGCATCCTGGGACCGGTTTCTGGCTATTCAGCCGTCATCAGCCAGGCTAGCTTGAATCCAGTGGCAAAGTGAGCAAGGGACCCACGTCTGGGCATACCCTGCCAACTTAGGGCGAACAAAGCGATACCAAAGGGGATGATGGACGGAGCGTTTGAGCTAATCAAACACTCACCCCCAGTCAACTGATCTGGGTTTAATCCATCATCATTCTTTAGCTCACTCCACCACCCCAGTTCAGACATGGCCATATGCAAATCAGTCTGACCCTGTGCCTCATGGGAACAGTCCAGCCCGAACTGCCAAGCCATGTCTTCCCTGGACCGGAAACAAGCATCCTGGGACCGGTTTCTGGCTATTCAGCCGTCATCAGCCAGGCTAGCTTGAATCCAGTGGCAAAGTGAGCAAGCGACCCACGTCTGGGCATACCCTGCCAACTTAGGGCGAACAAAGCGATACCAAAGGGGATGATGGACGGAGCGTTTGAGCTAATCAAACACTCACCCCCAGTCAACTGATCTGGGTTTAATCCATCATCATTCTTTAGCTCACTCCACCACCCCAGTTCAGACATGGCCATATGCAAATCAGTCTGACCCTGTGCCTCATGGGAACAGTCCAGCCCGAACTGCCAAGCCATGTCTTCCCTGGACGGGAAACAAGCATCCTGGGACCGGTTTCTGGCTATTCAGCCGTCATCAGCCAGGCTAGCTTGAATCCAGTGGCAAAGTGAGCAAGGGACCCACGTCTGGGCATACCCTGCCAACTTAGGGCGAACAAAGCGATATCAAAGGGGATGATGGACGGAGCATTTGAGCTAATCAAACACTCACCCCCAGTCAACTGATCTGGGTTTAATCCATCATCATTCTTTAGCTCACTCCACCACCCCAGTTCAGACATGGCCATATGCAAATCAGTCTGACCCTGTGCCTCATGGGAACAATCCAGCCCGAACTGCCAAGCCTCGTCTTCCCTGGACCGGAAACAAGCATCCTGGGTCCGTTTTCTGGCTATTCAGCCGTCATCAGCCAGGCTAGCTTGAATCCAGTGGCAAAGTGAGCAAGGGACCCACGTCTGGGCATACCCTGCCAACTTAGGGCGAACAAAGCGATACCAAAGGGGATGATGGACGGAGCGTTTGAGCTAATCAAACACTCACCCCCAGTCAACTGATCTGGGTTTAATCCATCATCATTCTTTAGCTCACTCCACCACCCCAGTTCAGACATGGCCATATGCAAATCAGTCTGACCCTGTGCCTCATGGGAACAGTCCAGCCCGAACTGCCAAGCCATGTCTTCCCTGGACCGGAAACAAGCATCCTGGGACCGGTTTCTGGCTATTCAGCCGTCATCAGCCAGGCTAGCTTGAATCCAGTGGCAAAGTGAGCAAGGGACCCACGTCTGGGCATACCCTGCCAACTTAGGGCGAACAAAGCGATACCAAAGGGGATGATGGACGGAGCGTTTGAGCTAATCAAACACTCACCCCCAGTCAACTGATCTGGGTTTAATCCATCATCATTCTTTAGCTCACTCCACCACCCCAGTTCAGACATGGCCATATGCAAATCAGTCTGACCCTGTGCCTCATGGGAACAGTCCAGCCCGAACTGCCAAGCCATGTCTTCCCTGGACCGGAAACAAGCATCCTGGGACCGGTGTCTGGCTATTCAGCCGTCATCAGCCAGGCTAGCTTGAATCCAGTGGTAAAGTGAGCAAGGGACCCACGTCTGGGCATACCCTGCCAACTTAGGGCGAACAAAGCGATACCAAAGGGGATGATGGACGGAGCGTTTGAGCTAATCAAACACTCACCCCCAGTCAACTGATCTGGGTTTAATCCATCATCATTCTTTAGCTCACTCCACCACCCCAGTTCAGACATGGCCATATGCAAATCAGTCTGACCCTGTGCCTCATGGGAACAGTCCAGCCCGAACTGCCAAGCCATGTCTTCCCTGGACCAGAAGCAAGCATCCTGGGACCGGTTTCTGGCTATTCAGCCGTCATCAGCCAGGCTAGCTTGAATCCAGTGGCAAAGTGAGCAAGGGACCCACGTCTGGGCATACCCTGCCAACTTAGGGCGAACAAAGCGATACCAAAGGGGATGATGGACGAAGCGTTTGAGCTAATCAAACACTCATCCCCAGTCAACTGATCTGCGTTTAATCCATCATCATTCTTTAGCTCACTCCACCACCCCAGTTCAGACATGGCCATATGCAAATCAGTCTGACCCTGTGCCTCATGGGAACAGTCCAGCCCGAACTGCCAAGCCATGTCTTCCCTGGACCGGAAACAAGCATCCTGGGACTGGTTTCTGGCTATTCAGCCGTCATCAGCCAGGCTAGCTTGAATCCAGTGGCAAAGTGAGCAAGGGACCCACGTCTGGGCATACCCTGCCAACTTAGGGCGAACAAAGCGATACCAAAGGGGATGATGGACGAAGCGTTTGAGCTAATCAAACACTCACCCCCAGTTCACTGATCTGGGTTTAATCCATCATCATTCTTTAGCTCACTCCACCACCCCAGTTCAGACATGGCCATATGCAAATCAGTCTGACCCTGTGCCTCATGGGAACAGTCCAGCCCGAACTGCCAAGCCATGTCTTCCCTGGACCGGAAACAAGCATCCTGGGACCAGTTTCTGGCTATTCATCCGTCATCAGCCAGGCTAGCTTGAATCCAGTGGCAAAGTGAGCAAGGGACCCACGTCTGGGCATACCCTGCCAACTTAGGGCGAACAAAGCGATACCAAAGGGGATGATGGACGGAGCGTTTGAGCTAATCAAACACTCACCCCCAGTCAACTGATCTGGGTTTAATCCATCATCATTCTTTAGCTCACTCCACCACCCCAGTTCAGACATGGCCATATGCAAATCAGTCTGACCCTGTGCCTCATGGGAACAGTCCAGCCCGAACTGCCAAGCCATGTCTTCCTTGGACCAGAAACAAGCATCCTGGGACCGGTTTCTGGCTATTCAGCCGTCATCAGCCAGGCTAGCTTGAATCCAGTGGCAAAGTGAGCAAGGGACCCACGTCTGGGCATACCCTGCCAACTTAGGGCGAACAAAGCGATACCAAAGGGGATGATGGACGGAGCGTTTCAGCTAATCAAACACTCACCCCCAGTCAACTGATCTGGGTTTAATCCATCTTCATTCTTTAGCTCACTCCACCACCCCAGTTCAGACATGGCCATATGCAAATCAGTCTGACCCTGTGCCTCATGGGAACAGTCCAGCCCGAACTGCCAAGCCATGTCTTCCCTGGACCGGAAACAAGCATCCTGGGACCGGTTTCTGGCTATTCAGCCGTCATCAGCCAGGCTAGCTTGAATCCAGTGGCAAAGTGAGCAAGGGACCCACGTCTGGGCATACCCTGCCAACTTAGGGTGAACAAAGCGATACCAAAGGGGATGATGGACGGAGCGTTTGAGCTAATCAAACACTCACCCCCACTCAACTGATCTGGGTTTAATCCATCATCATTCTTTAGCTCACTCCACCACCCCAGTTCAGACATGGCCATATGCAAATCAGTCTGACCCTGTGCCTCATGGGAACAGTCCAGCCCGAACTGCCAAGCCATGTCTTCCCTGGACCGGAAACAAGCATCCTGGGACCGGTTTCTGGCTATTCAGCCGTCATCAGCCAGGCTAGCTTGAATCCAGTGGCAAAGTGAGCAAGGGACCCACGTCTGGGCATACCCTGCCAACTTAGGGCGAACAAAGCGATACCAAAGGGGATGATGGACGGAGCGTTTGAGCTAATCAAACACTCACCCCCAGTCAACTGATCTGGGTTTAATCCATCATCATTCTTTAGCTCACTCCACCACCCCAGTTCAGACATGGCCATATGCAAATCAGTCTGACCCTGTGCCTCATGGGAACAGTCCAGACCGAACTGCCAAGCCATGTCTTCCCTGGACTGGAAACAAGCATCCTGGGACCGGTTTCTGGCTATTCAGCCGTCATCAGCCAGGCTAGCTTGAATCCAGTGGCAAAGTGAGCAAGGGACCCACGTCTGGGCATACCCTGCCAACTTAGGGCGATCAAAGCGATACCAAAGGGGATGATGGACGGAGCGTTTGAGCTAATCAAACACTCACCCCCAGTCAACTGATCTGGGTTTAATCCATCATCATTCTTTAGCTCACTCCACCACCCCAGTTCAGACATGGCCATATGCAAATCAGTCTGACCCTGTGCCTCATGGGAACAGTCCAGCCCGAACTGCCAAGCCATGTCTTCCCTGGACCGGAAACAAGCATCCTGGGACTGGTTTCTGGCTATTCAGCCGTCATCAGCCAGGCTAGCTTAAATCCAGTGGCAAAGTGAGCAAGGGACCCACGTCTGGGCATACCCTGGCAACTTAGGGCGAACAAAGCGATACCAAAGGAGATGATGGATGGAGCGTTTGAGCTAATCAAACACTCACCCCCAGTCAACTGATCTGGGTTTAATCCATCATCATTCTTTAGCTCACTCCACCACCCCAGTTAAGACATGGCCATATGCAAATCAGTCTGACCCTGTGCCTCATGGGAACAGTCCAGCCCGAACTGCCAAGCCATGTCTTCTCTGGACCGGAAACAAGCATCCTGGGACTGGTTTCTGGCTATTCAGCCGTCATCAGCCAGGCTAGCTTGATTCCAGTGGCAAAGTGAGCAAGGGACCCACGTCTGGGCATACCCTGCCAACTTAGGGCGAACAAAGCGATACCAAAGGGGATGATGGACGGAGCGTTTGAGCTAATCAAACACTCACCCCCAGTCAACTGATCTGGGTTTAATCCAACATCATTCTTTAGCTCACTCCACCACCCCAGTTCAGACATGGCCATATGCAAATCAGTCTGACCCTGTGCCTCATGGGAACAGTCCAACCCGAACTGCCAAGCCATGTCTTCCCTGGACCGGAAACAAGCATCCTGGGACCGGTTTCTGGCTATTCAGCCGTCATCAGCCAGGCTAGCTTGAATCCAGTGGTAAAGTGAGCAAGGGACCCACGTCTGGGCATACCCTGCCAACTTAGGGCGAACAAAGCGATACCAAAGGGGATGATGGACGGAGCGTTTGAGCTAATCAAACACTCACCCCCAGTCAACTGATCTGGGTTTAATCCATCATCATTCTTTAGCTCACTCCACCACCCCAGTTCAGACATGGCCATATGCAAATCAGTCTGACCCTGTGCCTCATGGGAACAGTCCAGCCCGAACTGCCAAGCCATGTCTTCCCTGGACCAGAAGCAAGCATCCTGGGACCGGTTTCTGGCTATTCAGCCATCATCAGCCAGGCTAGCTTGAATCCAGTGGCAAAGTGAGCAAGGGACCCACGTCTGGGCATACCCTGCCAACTTAGGGCGAACAAAGCGATACCAAAGGGGATGATGGACGAAGCGTTTGAGCTAATCAAACACTCATCCCCAGTCAACTGATCTGGGTTTAATCCATCATCATTCTTTAGCTCACTCCACCACCCCAGTTCAGACATGGCCATATGCAAATCAGTCTGACCCTGTGCCTCATGGGAACAGTCCAGCCCGAACTGCCAAGCCATGTCTTCCCTGGACCGGAAACAAGCATCCTGGGACTGGTTTCTGGCTATTCAGCCGTCATCAGCCAGGCTAGCTTGAATCCAGTGGCAAAGTGAGCAAGGGACCCACGTCTGGGCATACCCTGCCAACTTAGGGCGAACAAAGCGATACTCAAAGGGGATGATGGACGAAGCGCTTGAGCTAATCAAACACTCACCCCCAGTCAACTGATCTGGGTTTAATCCATCATCATTCTTTAGCTCACTCCACCACCCCAGTTCAGACATGGCCATATGCAAATCAGTCTGACCCTGTGCCTCATGGGAACAGTCCAGCCCGAACTGCCAAGCCATGTCTTCCCTGGACCGGAAACAAGCATCCTGGGACCAGTTTCTGGCTATTCAGCCGACATCAGCCAGGCTAGCTTGAATCCAGTGGCAAAGTGAGCAAGGGACCCACGTCTGGGCATACCCTGCCAACTTAGGGCGAACAAAGCGATACCAAAGGGGATGATGGACGGAGCGTTTGAGCTAATCAAACACTCACCCCCAGTCAACTGATCTGGGTTTAATCCATCATCATTCTTTAGCTCACTCCACCACCCCAGTTCAGACATGGCCATATGCAAATCAGTCTGACCCTGTGCCTCATGGGAACAGTCCAGCCCGAACTGCCAAGCCATGTCTTCCTTGGACCAGAAACAAGCATCCTGGGACCGGTTTCTGGCTATTCAGCCGTCATCAGCCAGGCTAGCTTGAATCCAGTGGCAAAGTGAGCAAGGGACCCACGTCTGGGCATACCCTGCCAACTTAGGGCGAACAAAGCGATACCAAAGGGGATGATGGACGGAGCGTTTCAGCTAATCAAACACTCACCCCCAGTCAACTGATCTGGGTTTAATCCATCTTCATTCTTTAGCTCACTCCACCACCCCAGTTCAGACATGGCCATATGCAAATCAGTCTGACCCTGTGCCTCATGGGAACAGTCCAGCCCGAACTGCCAAGCCATGTCTTCCCTGGACCGGAAACAAGCATCCTGGGACCGGTTTCTGGCTATTCAGCCGTCATCAGCCAGGCTAGCTTGAATCCAGTGGCAAAGTGAGCAAGGGACCCACGTCTGGGCATACCCTGCCAACTTAGGGTGAACAAAGCGATACCAAAGGGGATGATGGACGGAGCGTTTGAGCTAATCAAACACTCACCCCCAGTCAACTGATCTGGGTTTAATCCATCATCATTCTTTAGCTCACTCCACCACCCCAGTTCAGACATGGCCATATGCAAATCAGTCTGACCCTGTGCCTCATGGGAACAGTCCAGCCCGAACTGCCAAGCCATGTCTTCCCTGGACCGGAAACAAGCATCCTGGGACCGGTTTCTGGCTATTCAGCCGTCATCAGCCAGGCTAGCTTGAATCCAGTGGCAAAGTGAGCAAGGGACCCACGTCTGGGCATACCCTGCCAACTTAGGGCGAACAAAGCGATACTCAAAGGGGATGATGGACGGAGCGTTTGAGCTAATCAAACACTCACCCCCAGTCAACTGATCTGGGTTTAATCCATCATCATTCTTTAGCTCACTCCACCACCCCAGTTCAGACATGGCCATATGCAAATCAGTCTGACCCTGTGCCTCATGGGAACAGTCCAGCCCGAACTGCCAAGCCATGTCTTCCCTGGACTGGAAACAAGCATCCTGGGACCGGTTTCTGGCTATTCAGCCGTCATCAGCCAGGCTAGCTTGAATCCAGTGGCAAAGTGAGCAAGGGACCCACGTCTGGGCATACCCTGCCAACTTAGGGCGATCAAAGCGATACCAAAGGGGATGATGGACGGAGCGTTTGAGCTAATCAAACACTCACCCCCAGTCAACTGATCTGGGTTTAATCCATCATCATTCTTTAGCTCACTCCACCACCCCAGTTCAGACATGGCCATATGCAAATCAGTCTGACCCTGTGCCTCATGGGAACAGTCCAGCCCGAACTGCCAAGCCATGTCTTCCCTGGACCGGAAACAAGCATCCTGGGACTGGTTTCTGGCTATTCAGCCGTCATCAGCCAGGCTAGCTTAAATCCAGTGGCAAAGTGAGCAAGGGACCCACGTCTGGGCATACCCTGGCAACTTAGGTCGAACAAAGCGATACCAAAGGAGATGATGGATGGAGCGTTTGAGCTAATCAAACACTCACCCCCAGTCAACTGATCTGGGTTTAATCCATCATCATTCTTTAGCTCACTCCACCACCCCAGTTAAGACATGGCCATATGCAAATCAGTCTGACCCTGTGCCTCATGGGAACAGTCCAGCCCGAACTGCCAAGCCATGTCTTCCCTGGACCGGAAACAAGCATCCTGGGACTGGTTTCTGGCTATTCAGCCGTCATCAGCCAGGCTAGCTTGAATCCAGTGGCAAAGTGAGCAAGGGACCCACGTCTGGGCATACCCTGCCAACTTAGGGCGAACAAAGCGATACCAAAGGGGATGATGGACGGAGCGTTTGAGCTAATCAAACACTCACCCCCAGTCAACTGATCTGGGTTTAATCCATCATCATTCTTTAGCTCACTCCACCACCCCAGTTCAGACATGGCCATATGCAAATCAGTCTGACCCTGTGCCTCATGGGAACAGTCCAACCCGAACTGCCAAGCCATGTCTTCCCTGGACCGGAAACAAGCATCCTGGGACCGGTTTCTGGCTATTCAGCCGTCATCAGCCAGGCTAGCTTGAATCCAGTGGCAAAGTGAGCAAGGGACCCACGTCTGGGCATACCCTGCCAACTTAGGGCGAACAAAGCGATACCAAAGGGGATGATGGACGGAGCGTTTGAGCTAATCAAACACTCACCCCCAGTCAACTGATCTGGGTTTAATCCATCATCATTCTTTAGCTCACTCCACCACCCCAGTTCAGACATGGCCATATGCAAATCAGTCTGACCCTGTGCCTCATGGGAACAGTCCAGCCCGAACTGCCAAGCCATGTCTTCCCTGGACCGGAAACAAGCATCCTGGGACCGGTTTCTGGCTATTCAGCCGTCATCAGCCAGGCTAGCTTGAATCCAGTGGCAAAGTGAGCAAGCGACCCACGTCTGGGCATACCCTGCCAACTTAGGGCGAACAAAGCGATACCAAAGGGGATGATGGACGGAGCGTTTGAGCTAATCAAACACTCACCCCCAGTCAACTGATCTGGGTTTAATCCATCATCATTCTTTAGCTCACTCCACCACCCCAGTTCAGACATGGCCATATGCAAATAAGTCTGACCCTGTGCCTCATGGGAACAGTCCAGCCCGAACTGCCAAGCCATGTCTTCCCTGGACCGGAAACAAGCATCCTGGGACCGGTTTCTGGCTATTCAGCCGTCATCAGCCAGGCTAGCTTGAATCCAGTGGCAAAGTGAGCAAGGGACCCACGTCTGGGCATACCCTGCCAACTTAGGGCGAACAAAGCGATACCAAAGGGGATGATGGACGGAGCGTTTGAGCTAATCAAACACTTACCCCCAGTCAACTGATCTGGGTTTAATCCATCATCATTCTTTAGCTCACTCCACCACCCCAGTTCAGACATGGCCATATGCAAATCAGTCTGACCCTGTGCCTCATGGGAACAATCCAGCCCGAACTGCCAAGCCATGTCTTCCCTGGACCGGAAACAAGCATCCTGGGTCCGGTTTCTGGCTATTCAGCCGTCATCAGCCAGGCTAGCTTGAATCCAGTGGCAAAGTGAGCAAGGGACCCACGTCTGGGCATACCCTGCCAACTTAGGGCGAACAAAGCGATACCAAAGGGGATGATGGACGGAGCGTTTGAGCTAATCAAACACTCACCCCCAGTCAACTGATCTGGGTTTAATCCATCATCATTCTTTAGCTCACTCCACCACCCCAGTTCAGACATGGCCATATGCAAATCAGTCTGACCCTGTGCCTCATGGGAACAGTCCAGCCCGAACTGCCAAGCCATGTCTTCCCTGGACCGGAAACAAGCATCCTGGGACCGGTTTCTGGCTATTCAGCCGTCATCAGCCAGGCTAGCTTGAATCCAGTGGCAAAGTGAGCAAGGGACCCACGTCTGGGCATACCCTGCCAACTTAGGGCGAACAAAGCGATACCAAAGGGGATGATGGACGGAGCGTTTGAGCTAATCAAACACTCACCCCCAGTCAACTGATCTGGGTTTAATCCATCATCATTCTTTAGCTCACTCCACCACCCCAGTTCAGACATGGCCATATGCAAATCAGTCTGACCCTGTGCCTCATGGGAACAGTCCAGCCCGAACTGCCAAGCCATGTCTTCCCTGGACCGGAAACAAGCATCCTGGGACCGGTGTCTGGCTATTCAGCCGTCATCAGCCAGGCTAGCTTGAATCCAGTGGTAAAGTGAGCAAGGGACCCACGTCTGGGCATACCCTGCCAACTTAGGGCGAACAAAGCGATACCAAAGGGGATGATGGACGGAGCGTTTGAGCTAATCAAACACTCACCCCCAGTCAACTGATCTGGGTTTAATCCATCATCATTCTTTAGCTCACTCCACCACCCCAGTTCAGACATGGCCATATGCAAATCAGTCTGACCCTGTGCCTCATGGGAACAGTCCAGCCCGAACTGCCAAGCCATGTCTTCCCTGGACCAGAAGCAAGCATCCTGGGACCGGTTTCTGGCTATTCAGCCGTCATCAGCCAGGCTAGCTTGAATCCAGTGGCAAAGTGAGCAAGGGACCCACGTCTGGGCATACCCTGCCAACTTAGGGCGAACAAAGCGATACCAAAGGGGATGATGGACGAAGCGTTTGAGCTAATCAAACACTCATCCCCAGTCAACTGATCTGGGTTTAATCCATCATCATTCTTTAGCTCACTCCACCACCCCAGTTCAGACATGGCCATATGCAAATCAGTCTGACCCTGTGCCTCATGGGAACAGTCCAGCCCGAACTGCCAAGCCATGTCTTCCCTGGACCGGAAACAAGCATCCTGGGACTGGTTTCTGGCTATTCAGCCGTCATCAGCCAGGCTAGCTTGAATCCAGTGGCAAAGTGAGCAAGGGACCCAAGTCTGGGCATACCCTGCCAACTTAGGGCGAACAAAGCGATACTCAAAGGGGATGATGGACGAAGCGTTTGAGCTAATCAAACACTCACCCCCAGTCAACTGATCTGGGTTTAATCCATCATCATTCTTTAGCTCACTCCACCACCCCAGTTCAGACATGGCCATATGCAAATCAGTCTGACCCTGTGCCTCATGGGAACAGTCCAGCCCGAACTGCCAAGCCATGTCTTCCCTGGACCGGAAACAAGCATCCTGGGACCAGTTTCTGGCTATTCAGCCGTCCTCAGCCAGGCTAGCTTGAATCCAGTGGCAAAGTGAGCAAGGGACCCACGTCTGGGCATACCCTGCCAACTTAGGGCGAACAAAGCGATACCAAAGGGGATGATGGACGGAGCGTTTGAGCTAATCAAACACTCACCCCCAGTCAACTGATCTGGGTTTAATCCATCATCATTCTTTAGCTCACTCCACCACCCCAGTTCAGACATGGCCATATGCAAATCAGTCTGACCCTGTGCCTCATGGGAACAGTCCAGCCCGAACTGCCAAGCCATGTCTTCCTTGGACCAGAAACAAGCATCCTGGGACCGGTTTCTGGCTATTCAGCCGTCATCAGCCAGGCTAGCTTGAATCCAGTGGCAAAGTGAGCAAGGGACCCACGTCTGGGCATACCCTGACAACTTAGGGCGAACAAAGCGATACCAAAGGGGATGATGGACGGAGCGCTTGAGCTAATCAAACACTCACCCCCAGTCAACTGATCTGGGTTTAATCCATCTTCATTCTTTAGCTCACTCCACCACCCCAGTTCAGACATGGCCATATGCAAATCAGTCTGACCCTGTGCCTCATGGGAACAGTCCAGCCCGAACTGCCAAGCCATGTCTTCCCTGGACTGGAAACAAGCATCCTGGGACCGGTTTCTGGCTATTCAGCCGTCATCAGCCAGGCTAGCTTGAATCCAGTGGCAAAGTGAGCAAGGGACCCACGTCTGGGCATACCCTGCCAACTTAGGGCGAACAAAGCGATACCAAAGGGGATGATGGACGGAGCGTTTGAGCTAATCAAACACTCACCCCCAGTCAACTGATCTGGGTTTAATCCATCATCATTCTTTAGCTCACTCCACCACCCCAGTTCAGACATGGCCATATGCAAATCAGTCTGACCCTGTGCCTCATGGGAACAGTCCAGCCCGAACTGCCAAGCCATGTCTTCCCTGGACCGGAAACAAGCATCCTGGGACCGGTTTCTGGCTATTCAGCCGTCATCAGCCAGGCTAGCTTGAATCCAGTGGCAAAGTGAGCAAGGGACCCACGTCTGGGCATACCCTGCCAACATAGGGCGAACAAAGCGATACCAAAGGGGATGATGGACGGAGAGTTTGAGCTAATCAAACACTCACCCCCAGTCAACTGATCTGGGTTTAATCCATCATCATTCTTTAGCTCACTCCACCACCCCAGTTCAGACATGGCCATATGCAAATCAGTCTGACCCTGTGCCTCATGGGAACAGTCCAGCCCGAACGGCCAAGCCATGTCTTCCCTGGACCGGAAACAAGCATCCTGGGACCGGTTTCTGGCTATTCAGCCGTCATCAGCCAGGCTAGCTTGAATCCAGTGGCAAAGTGAGCAAGGGACCCACGTCTGGGCATACCCTGCCAACTTAGGGGCGAACAAAACGATACCAAAGGGGATGATGGACGGAACGTTTGAGCTAATCAAACACTCACCCCCAGTCAACTGATCTGGGTTTAATCCATCATCATTCTTTAGCTCACTCCACCACCCCAGTTCAGACATGGCCATATGCAAATCAGTTTGACACTGTGCCTCATGGGAACAGTCCAGCCCGAACTGCCAAGCCATGTCTTCCCTGGACCGGAAACAAGCATCCTGGGACCGGTTTCTGGCTATTCAGCCGTCATCAGCCAGGCTAGCTTGAATCCAGTGGCAAAGTGAGCAAGGGACCCACGTCTGGGCATACCCTGCCAAATTAGGGCGAACAAAGCGATACCAAAGGGGATGATGGACGGAGCGTTTGAGCTAATCAAACACTCACCCCCTGTCAACTGATCTGGGTTTAATCCATCATCATTCTTTAGCTCACTCCACCACCCCAGTTCAGACATGGCCATATGCAAATCAGTCTGACCCTGTGCCTCATGGGAACAGTCCAGCCCGAACTGGCAAGCCATGTCTTCCCTGGACCGGAAACAAGCATCCTGGGACCGGTTTCTGGCTATTCAGCCGTCATCAGCCAGGCTAGCTTGAATCCAGTGGCAAAGTGAGCAAGGGACCCACGTCTGGGCATACCCTGCCAACTTAGGGCGAACAAAGCGATACCAAAGGGGATGATGGACGGAGCGTTTGAGCTAATCAAACACTCACCCCCAGTCAACTGATCTGGGTTTAATCCATCATCATTCTTTAGCTCACTCCACCACCCCAGTTCAGACATGGCCATATGCAAATCAGTCTGACCCTGTGCCTCATGGGAACAGTCCAGCCCGAACTGCCAAGCCATGTCTTCCCTGGACCGGAAACAAGCATCCTGGGACCGGTTTCTGGCTATTCAGCCGTCATCAGCCAGGCTAGCTTGAATCCAGTGGCAAAGTGAGCAAGGGACCCACGTCTGGGCATACCCTGCCAACTTAGGGCGAACAAAGCGATACCAAAGGGGATGATGGACGGAGCGTTTGAGCTAATCAAACACTCACCCCCAGTCAACTGATCTGGGATTAATCCATCATCATTCTTTAGCTCACTCCACCACCCCAGTTCAGACATGGCCATATGCAAATCAGTCTGACCCTGTGCCTCATGGGAACAGTCCAGCCCGAACTGCCAAGCCATGTCTTCCCTGGACCGGAAACAAGCATCCTGGGACCGGTTTCTGGCTATTCAGCCGTCATCAGCCAGGCTAGCTTGAATCCAGTGGCAAAGTGAGCAAGGGACCCACGTCTGGGCTTACCCTGCCAACTTAGGGCGAACAAAGCGATACCAAAGGGGATGATGGACGGAGCGTTTGAGCTAATCAAACACTCACCCCCAGTCAACTGATCTGGGTTTAATCCATCATCATTCTTTAGCTCACTCCACCACCCCAGTTCAGACATGGCCATATGCAAATCAGTCTGAGCCTGTGCCTCATGGGAACAGTCCAGCCAGAACTGCCAAGCCATGTCTTCCCTGGACCGGAAACAAGCATCCTGGGACCGGTTTCTGGCTATTCAGCCGTCATCAGCCAGGCTAGCTTGAATCCAGTGGCAAAGTGAGCAAGGGACCCACGTCTGGGCATACCCTGCCAACTTAGGGCGAACAAAGCGATACCAAAGGGGATGATGGACGGAGCGTTTGAGCTAATCAAACACTCACCCCCAGTCAACTGATCTGGGTTTAATCCATCATCATTCTTTAGCTCACTCCACCACCCCAGTTCAGACATGGCCATATGCAAATCAGTCTGAGCCTGTGCCTCATGGGAACAGTCCAGCCAGAACTGCCAAGCCATGTCTTCCCTGGACCGGAAACAAGCATCCTGGGACCGGTTTCTGGCTATTCAGCCGTCATCAGCCAGGCTAGCTTGAATCCAGTGGCAAAGTGAGCAAGGGACCCACGTCTGGGCATACCCTGCCAACTTAGGGCGAACAAAGCGATACCAAAGGGGATGATGGACGGAGCGTTTGAGCTAATCAAACACTCACCCCCAGTCAACTGATCTGGGTTTAATCCATCATCATTCTTTAGCTCACTCCACCACCCCAGTTCAGACATGGCCATATGCAAATCAGTCTGACCCTGTGCCTCATGGGAACAGTCCAGCCCGAACTGCCAAGCCATGTCTTCCCTGGATCGGAAACAAGCATCCTGGGACCGGTTTCTGGCTATTCAGCCATCATCAGCCAGGCTAGCTTGAATCCAGTGGCAAAGTGAGCAAGGGACCCACGTCTGGGCATACCCTGCCAACTTAGGGCGAACAAAGCGATACCAAAGGGGATGATGGACGGAGCGTTTGAGCTAATCAAACACTCACCCCCAGTCAACTGATCTGGGTTTAATCCATCATCATTCTTTAGCTCACTCCACCACCCCAGTTCAGACATGGCCATATGCAAATCAGTCTGACCCTGTGCCTCATGGGAACAGTCCAGCCCGAACTGCCAAGCCATGTCTTCCCTGGACCGGAAACAAGCATCCTGGGACCGGTTTCTGGCTATTCAGCCGTCATCAGCCAGGCTAGCTTGAATCCAGTGGCAAAGTGAGCAAGGGACCCACGTCTGAGCATATCCTGCCAACTTAGGGCGAACAAAGCGATACCAAAGGGGATGATGGACAGAGCGTTTGAGCTAATCAAACACTCACCCCCAGTCAACTGATCTGGGTTTAATCCATCATCATTCCTTAGCTCACTCCACCACCCCAGTTCAGACATGGCCATATGCAAATCAGTCTGACCCTGTGCCTCATGGGAACAGTCCAGCCCGAACTGCCAAGCCATGTCTTCCCTGGACCGGAAACAAGCATCCTGGGACCGGTTTCTGGCTATTCAGCCATCATCAGCCAGGCTAGCTTGAATCCAGTGGCAAAGTGAGCAAGGGACCCACGTCTGGGCATACCCTGCCAACTTCGGGCGAACAAAGCGATACCAAAGGGGATGATGGACGGAGCGTTTGAGCTAATCAAACACTCACCCCCAGTCAACTGATCTGGGTTTAATCCATCATCATTCTTTAGCTCACTCCACCACCCCAGTTCAGACATGGCCATATGCAAATCAGTCTGACCCTGTGCCTCATGGGAACAGTCCAGCCCGAACTGCCAAGCCATGTCTTCCCTGGACCGGAAACAAGCATCCTGGGACCGGTTTCTGGCTATTCAGCCGTCATCAGCCAGGCTAGCTTGAATCCAGTGGCAAAGTGAGCAAGGGACCCACGTCTGGGCATACCCTGCCAACTTAGGGTGAACAAAGCGATACCAAAGGGGATGATGGACGGAGCGTTTGAGCTAATCAAACACTCACCCCCAGTCAACTGATCTGGGTTTAATCCATCATCATTCTTTAGCTCACTCCACCACCCCAGTTCAGACATGGCCATATGCAAATCAGTCTGACCCTGTGCCTCATGGGAACAGTCCAGCCCGAACTGCCAAGCCATGTCTTCCCTGGACCGGAAACAAGCATCCTGGGACCGGTTTCTGGCTATTCAGCCGGCATCAGCCAGGCTAGCTTGAATCCAGTGGCAAAGTGAGCAAGGGACCCACGTCTGGGCATACCCTGCTAACTTAGGGCGAACAAAGCAATACCAAAGGGGATGATGGACGGAGCGTTTGAGCTAATCAAACACTCACCCCCAGTCAACTGATCTGGGTTTAATCCATCATCATTCTTTAGCTCACTCCACCACCCCAGTTCAGACATGGCCATATGCAAATCAGTCTGACCCTGTGCCTCATGGGAACAGTCCAGCCCGAACTGCCAAGCCATGTCTTTCCTGGACCGGAAACAAACATCCTGGGACCGGTTTCTGGCTATTCAGCCGTCATCAGCCAGGCTAGCTTGAATCCAGTGGCAAAGTGAGCAAGGGACCCACGTCTGGGCATACCCTGCCAACTTAGGGCGAACAAAGCGATACCAAAGGGGATGATGGACGGAGCGTTTGAGCTAATCAAACACTCACCCCCAGTCAACTGATCTGGGTTTAATCCATCATCATTCTTTAGCTCACTCCACCACCCCAGTTCAGACATGGCCATATGCAAATCAGTCTGACCCTGTGCCTCATTGGAACAGTCCAGCCCGAACTGCCAAGCCATGTCTTCCCAGGACCGGAAACAAGCATCCTGGGACCGGTGTCTGGCTATTCAGCCGTCATCAGCCCTACTAGCTTGAATCCAGTGGTAAAGTGAGCAAGGGACCCACGTCTGGGCATACCCTGCCAACTTAGGGCGAACAAAGCGATACCAAAGGGGATGATGGACGGAGCGTTTGAGCTAATCAAACACTCACCCCCAGTCAACTGATCTGGGTTTAATCCATCATCATTCTTTAGCTCACTCCACCACCCCAGTTCAGACATGGCCAAATGCAAATCAGTCTGACCCTGTGCCTCATGGGAACAGTCCAGCCCGAACTGCCAAGCCATGTCTTCCCTGGACCAGAAGCAAGCATCCTGGGACCGGTTTCTGGCTATTCAGCCGTCATCAGCCAGGCTAGCTTGAATCCAGTGGCAAAGTGAGCAAGGGACCCACGTCTGGGCATACCCTGCCAACTTAGGGCGAACAAAGCGATACCAAAGGGGATGATGGATGAAGCGTTTGAGCTAATCAAACACTCATCCCCAGTCAACTGATCTGGGTTTAATCCATCATCATTCTTTAGCTCACTCCACCACCCCAGTTCAGACATGGCCATATGCAAATCAGTCTGACCCTGTGCCTCATGGGAACAGTCCAGCCCGAACTGCCAAGCCATGTCTTCCCTGGACCGGAAACAAGCATCCTGGGACTGGTTTCTGGCTATTCAGCCGTCATCAGCCAGGCTAGTTTGAATCCAGTGGCAAAGTGAGCAAGGGACCCACGTCTGGGCATACCCTGCCAACTTAGGGCGAACAAAGCGATACCAAAGGGGATGATGGACGGAGCGTTTGAGCTAATCAAACACTCACCCCCAGTCAACTGATCTGGGTTTAATCCATCATCATTCTTTAGCTCACTCCACCACCCCAGTTCAGACATGGCCATATGCAAATCAGTCTGACCCTGTGCCTCATGGGAACAGTCCAGCCCGAACTGCCAAGCCATGTCTTCCCTGGACCGGAAACAAGCATCCTGGGACCAGTTTCTGGCTATTCAGCCGTCATCAGCCAGGCAAGCTTGAATCCAGTGGCAAAGTGAGCAAGGGACCCACGTCTGGGCATACCCTGCCAACTTAGGGCGAACAAAGCGATACCAAAGGGGATGATGGACGGAGCGTTTGAGCTAATCAAACACTCACCCCCAGTCAACTGATCTGGGTTTAATCCATCATCATTCTTTAGCTCACTCCACCACCCCAGTTCAGACATGGCCATATGCAAATCAGTCTGACCCTGTGCCTCATGGGAACAGTCCAGCCCGAACTGCCAAGCCATGTCTTCCTTGGACCAGACACAAGCATCCTGGGACCGGTTTCTGGGTATTCAGCCGTCATCAGCCAGGCTAGCTTGAATCCAGTGGCAAAGTGAGCAAGGGACCCACGTCTGGGCATACCCTGCCAACTTAGGGCGAACAAAGCGATACCAAAGGGGATGATGGACGGAGCGTTTCAGCTAATCAAACACTCACCCCCAGTCAACTGATCTGGGTTTAATCCATCATCATTCTTTAGCTCACTCCACCACCCCAGTTCAGACATGGCCATATGCAAATCAGTCTGACCCTGTGCCTCATGGGAACAGTCCAGCCCGAACTGCCAAGCCATGTCTTCCCTGGACCGGAAACAAGCATCCTGGGACCGGTTTCTGGCTATTCAGCCGTCATCAGCCAGGCTAGCTTGAATCCAGTGGCAAAGTGAGCAAGGGACCCACGTCTGGGCATACCCTGCCAACTTAGGGCGAACAAAGCGATACCAAAGGGGATGATGGACGGAGCGTTTGAGCTAATCAAACACTCACCCCCAGTCAACTGATCTGGGTTTAATCCATCATCATTCTTTAGCTCACTCCACCACCCCAGTTCAGACATGGCCATATGCAAATCAGTCTGACCCTGTGCCTCATGGGAACAGTCCAGCCCGAACTGCCAAGCCATGTCTTCCCTGGACCGGAAACAAGCATCCTGGGACCGGTTTCTGGCTATTCAGCCGTCATCAGCCAGGCTAGCTTGAATCCAGTGGCAAAGTGAGCAAGGGACCCACGTCTGGGCATACCCTGCCAACTTAGGGCGAACAAAGCGATACCAAAGGGGATGATGGACGGAGAGTTAGAGCTAATCAAACACTCACCCCCAGTCAACTGATCTGGGTTTAATCCATCATCATTCTTTAGCTCACTCCACCACCCCAGTTCAGACATGGCCATATGCAAATCAGTCTGACCCTGTGCCTCATGGGAACAGTCCAGCCCGAACGGCCAAGCCATGTCTTCCCTGGACCGGAAACAAGCATCCTGGGACCGGTTTCTGGCTATTCAGTCGTCATCAGCCAGGCTAGCTTGAATCCAGTGGCAAAGTGAGCAAGGGACCCACGTCTGGGCATACCCTGACAACTTAGGGCGAACAAAACGATACCAAAGGGGATGATGGACGGAGCGTTTGAGCTAATCAAACACTCACCCCCAGTCAACTGATCTGGGTTTAATCCATCATCATTCTTTAGCTCACTCCACCACCCCAGTTCAGACATGGCCATATGCAAATCAGTCTGACCCTGTGCCTCATGGGAACAGTCCAGCCCGAACTGCCAAGCCATGTCTTCCCTGGACCGGAAACAAGCATCCTGGGACCGGTTTCTGGCTATTCAGCCGTCATCAGCCAGGCTAGCTTGAATCCAGTGGCAAAGTGAGCAAGGGACCCACGTCTGGGCATACCCTGCCAACTTAGGGCGAACAAAGCGATACCAAAGGGGATGATGGACGGAGCGTTTGAGCTAATCAAACACTCACCCCCAGTCAACTGATCTGGGTTTAATCCATCATCATTCTTTAGCTCACTCCACCACCCCAGTTCAGACATGGCCATATGCAAATCAGTCTGACCGCTGTGCCTCATGGGAACAGTCCAGCCCGAACTGCCAAGCCATGTCTTCCCTGGACCGGAACCAAGCATCCTGGGACCGGTTTCTGGCTATTCAGCCGTCATCAGCCAGGCTAGCTTGAATCCAGTGGCAAAGTGAGCAAGGGACCCACGTCTGGGCATACCCTGCCAACTTAGGGCGAACAAAGCGATACCAAAGGGGATGATGGACGGAGCATTTGAGCTAATCAAACACTCACCCCCAGTCAACTGATCTGGGTTTAATCCATCATCATTCTTTAGCTCACTCCACCACCCCAGTTCAGACATGGCCATATGCAAATCAGTCTGACCCTGTGCCTCATGGGAACAGTCCAGCCCGAACTGCCAAGCCATGTCTTCCCTGGACCGGAAACAAGCATCCTGGGACCGGTTTCTGGCTATTCAGCCGTCATCAGCCAGGCTAGCTTGAATCCAGTGGCAAAGTGAGCAAGGGACCCACGTCTGGGCTTACCCTGCCAACTTAGGGAGAACAAAGCGATACCAAAGGGGATGATGGACGGAGCGTTTGAGCTAATCAAACACTCACCCCCAGTCAACTGATCTGGGTTTAATCCATCATCATTCTTTAGCTCACTCCACCACCCCAGTTCAGACATGGCCATATGCAAATCAGTCTGACCCTGTGCCTCATGGGAACAGTCCAGCCAGAACTGCCAAGCCATGTCTTCCCTGGACCGGAAACAAGCATCCTGGGACCGGTTTCTGGCTATTCAGCCGTCATCAGCCAGGCTAGCTTGAATCCAGTGGCAAAGTGAGCAAGGGACCCACGTCTGGGCATACCCTGCCAACTTAGGGCGAACAAAGCGATACCAAAGGGGATGATGGACGGAGCGTTTGAGCTAATCAAACACTCACCCCCAGTCAACTGATCTGGGTTTAATCCATCATCATTCTTTAGCTCACTCCACCACCCCAGTTCAGACATGGCCATATGCAAATCAGTCTGACCCTGTGCCTCATGGGAACAGTCCAGCCCGAACTGCCAAGCCATGTCTTCCCTGGACCGGAAACAAGCATCCTGGGACCGGTTTCTGGCTATTCAGCCGTCATCAGCCAGGCTAGCTTGAATCCAGTGGCAAAGTGAGCAAGGGACCCATGTCTGGGCATACCCTGCCAACTTAGGGCGAACAAAGCGATACCAAAGGGGATGATGGACGGAGCGTTTGAGCTAATCAAACACTCACCCCCAGTCAACTGATCTGGGTTTAATCCATCATCATTCTTTAGCTCACTCCACCACCCCAGTTCAGACATGGCCATATGCAAATCAGTCTGACCCTGTGCCTCATGGGAACAGTCCAGCCCGAACTGCCAAGCCATGTCTTCCCTGGACCGGAAACAAGCATCCTGGGACCGGTTTCTGGCTATTCAGCCGTCATCAGCCAGGCTAGCTTGAATCCAGTGGCAAAGTGAGCAAGGGACCCACGTCTGAGCATATCCTGCCAACTTAGGGCGAACAAAGCAATACCAAAGGGGATGATGGACAGAGCGTTTGAGCTAATCAAACACTCACCCCCAGTCAACTGATCTGGGTTTAATCCATCATCATTCCTTAGCTCACTCCACCACCCCAGTTCAGACATGGCCATATGCAAATCAGTCTGACCCTGTGCCTCATGGGAACAGTCCAGCCCGAACTGCCAAGCCATGTCTTCCCTGGACCGGAAACAAGCATCCTGGGACCGGTTTCTGGCTATTCAGCCATCATCAGCCAGGCTAGCTTGAATCCAGTGGCAAAGTGAGCAAGGGACCCACGTCTGGGCATACCCTGCCAACTTAGGGCGAACAAAGCGATACCAAAGGGGATGATGGACGGAGCGTTTGAGCTAATCAAACACTCACCCCCAGTCAACTGATCTGGGTTTAATCCATCATCATTCTTTAGCTCACTCCACCACCCCAGTTCAGACATGGCCATATGCAAATCAGTCTGACCCTGTGCCTCATGGGAACAGTCCAGCCCGAACTGCCAAGCCATGTCTTCCCTGGACCGGAAACAAGCATCCTGGGACCGGTTTCTGGCTATTCAGTCGTCATCAGCCAGGCTAGCTTGAATCCAGTGGCAAAGTGAGCAAGGGACCCACGTCTGGGCATACCCTGCCAACTTAGGGCGAACAAAGCGATACCAAAGGGGATGATGGACGGAGCGTTTGAGCTAATCAAACACTCACCCCCAGTCAACTGATCTGGGTTTAATCCATCATCATTCTTTAGCTCACTCCACCACCCCAGTTCAGACATGGCCATATGCAAATCAGTCTGACCCTGTGCCTCATGGGAACAGTCCAGCCCGAACTGCCAAGCCATGTCTTCCCTGGACCGGAAACAAGCATCCTGGGACCGGTTTCTGGCTATTCAGCCGGCATCAGCCAGGCTAGCTTGAATCCAGTGGCAAAGTGAGCAAGGGACCCACGTCTGGGCATACCCTGCCAACTTAGGGCGATTAAAGCAATACCAAAGGGGATGATGGACGGAGCGTTTGAGCTAATCAAACACTCACCCCCAGTCAACTGATCTGGGTTTAATCCATCATCATTCTTTAGCTCACTCCACCACCCCAGTTCAGACATGGCCATATGCAAATCAGTCTGACCCTGTGCCTCATGGGAACAGTCCAGCCCGAACTGCCAAGCCATGTCTTCCCTGGACCGGAAACAAGCATCCTGGGACCGGTTTCTGGCTATTCAGCTTTCATCAGCCAGGCTAGCTTGAATCCAGTGGCAAAGTGAGCAAGGGACCCACGTCTGGGCATACCCTGCCAACTTAGGGCGAACAAAGCGATACCAAAGGGGATGATGGACGGAGCGTTTGAGCTAATCAAACACTCACCCCCAGTCAACTGATCTGGGTTTAATCCATCATCATTCTTTAGCTCACTCCACCACCCCAGTTCAGACATGGCCATATGCAAATCAGTCTGACCCTGTGCCTCATGGGAACAGACCAGCCGGAACTGACAAGCCATGTCTTCCCTGGACCGGAAACAAGCATCCTGGGACTGGTTTCTGGCTATTCAGCCGTCATCAGCCAGGATAGCTTGAATCCAGTGGCAAAGTGAGCAAGGGACCCACGTCTGGGCATACCCTGCCAACTTAGGGCGAACAAAGCAATACCAAAGGGGATGATGGACAGAGCGTTTGAGCTAATCAAACACTCACCCCCAGTCAACTGATCTGGGTTTAATCCATCATCATTCCTTAGCTCACTCCACCACCCCAGTTCAGACATGGCCATATGCAAATCAGTCTGACCCTGTGCCTCATGGGAACAGTCCAGCCCGAACTGCCAAGCCATGTCTTCCCTGGACCGGAAACAAGCATCCTGGGACCGGTTTCTGGCTATTCAGCCATCATCAGCCAGGCTATCTTGAATCCAGTGGCAAAGTGAGCAAGGGACCCACGTCTGGGCATACCCTGCCAACTTAGGGCGAACAAAGCGATACCAAAGGGGATGATGGACGGAGCGTTTGAGCTAATCAAACACTCACCCCCAGTCAACTGATCTGGGTTTAATCCATCATCATTCTTTAGCTCACTCCACCACCCCAGTTCAGACATGGCCATATGCAAATCAGTCTGACCCTGTGCCTCATGGGAACAGTCCAGCCCGAACTGCCAAGCCATGTCTTCCCTGGACCGGAAACAAGCATCCTGGGACCGGTTTCTGGCTATTCAGCCGTCATCAGCCAGGCTAGCTTGAATCCAGTGGCAAAGTGAGCAAGGGACCCACGTCTGGGCATACCCTGCCAACTTAGGGCGAACAAAGCGATACCAAAGGGGATGATGGACGGAGCGTTTGAGCTAATCAAACACTCACCCCCAGTCAACTGATCTGGGTTTAATCCATCATCATTCTTTAGCTCACTCCACCACCCCAGTTCAGACATGGCCATATGCAAATCAGTCTGACCCTGTGCCTCATGGGAACAGTCCAGCCCGAACTGCCAAGCCATGTCTTCCCTGGACCGGAAACAAGCATCCTGGGACCGGTTTCTGGCTATTCAGCCATCATCAGCCAGGCTAGCTTGAATCCAGTGGCAAAGTGAGCAAGGGACCCATGTCTGGGCATACCCTGCCAACTTAGGGCGAACAAAGCGATACCAAAGGGGATGATGGACGGAGCGTTTGAGCTAATCAAACACTCACCCCCAGTCAACTGATCTGGGTTTAATCCATCATCATTCTTTAGCTCACTCCACCACCCCAGTTCAGACATGGCCATATGCAAATCAGTCTGACCCTGTGCCTCATGGGAACAGTCCAGCCCGAACTGCCAAGCCATGTCTTCCCTGGACCGGAAACAAGCATCCTGGGACCGGTTTCTGGCTATTCAGCCGTCATCAGCCAGGCTAGCTTGAATCCAGTGGCAAAGTGAGCAAGGGACCCACGTCTGAGCATATCCTGCCAACTTAGGGCGAACAAAGCAATACCAAAGGGGATGATGGACAGAGCGTTTGAGCTAATCAAACACTCACCCCCAGTCAACTGATCTGGGTTTAATCCATCATCATTCCTTAGCTCACTCCACCACCCCAGTTCAGACATGGCCATATGCAAATCAGTCTGACCCTGTGCCTCATGGGAACAGTCCAGCCCGAACTGCCAAGCCATGTCTTCCCTGGACCGGAAACAAGCATCCTGGGACCGGTTTCTGGCTATTCAGCCATCATCAGCCAGGCTAGCTTGAATCCAGTGGCAAAGTGAGCAAGGGACCCACGTCTGGGCATACCCTGCCAACTTAGGGCGAACAAAGCGATACCAAAGGGGATGATGGACGGAGCGTTTGAGCTAATCAAACACTCACCCCCAGTCAACTGATCTGGGTTTAATCCATCATCATTCTTTAGCTCACTCCACCACCCCAGTTCAGACATGGCCATATGCAAATCAGTCTGACCCTGTGCCTCATGGGAACATTCCAGCCCGAACTGCCAAGCCATGTCTTCCCTGGACCGGAAACAAGCATCCTGGGACCGGTTTCTGGCTATTCAGCCGTCATCAGCCAGGCTAGCTTGAATCCAGTGGCAAAGTGAGCAAGGGACCCACGTCTGGGCATACCCTGCCAACTTAGGGCGAACAAAGCGATACCAAAGGGGATGATGGACGGAGCGTTTGAGCTAATCAAACACTCACCCCCAGTCAACTGATCTGGGTTTAATCCATCATCATTCTTTAGCTCACTCCACCACCCCAGTTCAGACATGGCCATATGCAAATCAGTCTGACCCTGTGCCTCATGGGAACAGTCCAGCCCGAACTGCCAAGCCATGTCTTCCCTGGACCGGAAACAAGCATCCTGGGACCGGTTTCTGGCTATTCAGCCGTCATCAGCCAGGCTAGCTTGAATCCAGTGGCAAAGTGAGCAAGGGACCCACGTCTGGGCTTACCCTGCCAACTTAGGGAGAACAAAGCGATACCAAAGGGGATGATGGACGGAGCGTTTGAGCTAATCAAACACTCACCCCCAGTCAACTGATCTGGGTTTAATCCATCATCATTCTTTAGCTCACTCCACCACCCCAGTTCAGACATGGCCATATGCAAATCAGTCTGACCCTGTGCCTCATGGGAACAGTCCAGCCAGAACTGCCAAGCCATGTCTTCCCTGGACCGGAAACAAGCATCCTGGGACCGGTTTCTGGCTATTCAGCCGTCATCAGCCAGGCTAGCTTGAATCCAGTGGCAAAGTGAGCAAGGGACCCACGTCTGGGCATACCCTGCCAACTTAGGGCGAACAAAGCGATACCAAAGGGGATGATGGACGGAGCGTTTGAGCTAATCAAACACTCACCCCCAGTCAACTGATCTGGGTTTAATCCATCATCATTCTTTAGCTCACTCCACCACCCCAGTTCAGACATGGCCATATGCAAATCAGTCTGACCTTGTGCCTCATGGGAACAGTCCAGCCCGAACTGCCAAGCCATGTCTTCCCTGGACCGGAAACAAGCATCCTGGGACCGGTTTCTGGCTATTCAGCCATCATCAGCCAGGCTAGCTTGAATCCAGTGGCAAAGTGAGCAAGGGACCCATGTCTGGGCATACCCTGCCAACTTAGGGCGAACAAAGCGATACCAAAGGGGATGATGGACGGAGCGTTTGAGCTAATCAAACACTCACCCCCAGTCAACTGATCTGGGTTTAATCCATCATCATTCTTTAGCTCACTCCACCACCCCAGTTCAGACATGGCCATATGCAAATCAGTCTGACCCTGTGCCTCATGGGAACAGTCCAGCCCGAACTGCCAAGCCATGTCTTCCCTGGACCGGAAACAAGCATCCTGGGACCGGTTTCTGGCTATTCAGCCGTCATCAGCCAGGCTAGCTTGAATCCAGTGGCAAAGTGAGCAAGGGACCCACGTCTGGGCATACCCTGCCAACTTAGGGCGAACAAAGCAATACCAAAGGGGAGGATGGACAGAGCGTTTGAGCTAATCAAACACTCACCCCCAGTCAACTGATCTGGGTTTAATCCATCATCATTCCTTAGCTCACTCCACCACCCCAGTTCAGACATGGCCATATGCAAATCAGTCTGACCCTGTGCCTCATGGGAACAGTCCAGCCCGAACTGCCAAGCCATGTCTTCCCTGGACCGGAAACAAGCATCCTGGGACCGGTTTCTGGCTATTCAGCCATCATCAGCCAGGCTAGCTTGAATCCAGTGGCAAAGTGAGCAAGGGACCCACGTCTGGGCATACCCTGCCAACTTAGGGCGAACAAAGCGATACCAAAGGGGATGATGGACGGAGCGTTTGAGCTAATCAAACACTCACCCCCAGTCAACTGATCTGGGTTTAATCCATCATCATTCTTTAGCTCACTCCACCACCCCAGTTCAGACATGGCCATATGCAAATCAGTCTGACCCTGTGCCTCATGGGAACAGTCCAGCCCGAACTGCCAAGCCATGTCTTCCCTGGACCGGAAACAAGCATCCTGGGACCGGTTTCTGGCTATTCAGCCGTCATCAGCCAGGCTAGCTTGAATCCAGTGGCAAAGTGAGCAAGGGACCCACGTCTGGGCATACCCTGCCAACTTAGGGCGAACAAAGCGATACCAAAGGGGATGATGGACGGAGCGTTTGAGCTAATCAAACACTCACCCCCAGTCAACTGATCTGGGTTTAATCCATCATCATTCTTTAGCTCACTCCACCACCCCAGTTCAGACATGGCCATATGCAAATCAGTCTGACCCTGTGCCTCATGGGAACAGTCCAGCCCGAACTGCCAAGCCATGTCTTCCCTGGACCGGAAACAAGCATCCTGGGACCGGTTTCTGGCGATTCAGCCGGCATCAGCCAGGCTAGCTTGAATCCAGTGGCAAAGTGAGCAAGGGACCCACGTCTGGGCATACCCTGCCAACTTAGGGCGATTAAAGCAATACCAAAGGGGATGATGGACGGAGCGTTTGAGCTAATCAAACACTCACCCCCAGTCAACTGATCTGGGTTTAATCCATCATCATTCTTTAGCTCACTCCACCACCCCAGTTCAGACATGGCCATATGCAAATCAGTCTGACCCTGTGCCTCATGGGAACAGTCCAGCCCGAACTGCCAAGCCATGTCTTCCCTGGACCGGAAACAAGCATCCTGGGACCGGTTTCTGGCTATTCAGCCGTCATCAGCCAGGCTAGCTTGAATCCAGTGGCAAAGTGAGCAAGGGACCCACGTCTGGGCATACCCTGCCAACTTAGGGCGAACAAAGCGATACCAAAGGGGATGATGGACGGAGCGTTTGAGCTAATCAAACACTCACCCCCAGTGAACTGATCTGGGTTTAATCCATCATCATTCTTTAGCTCACTCCACCACCCCAGTTCAGACATGGCCATATGCAAATCAGTCTGACCCTGTGCCTCATGGGAACAGTCCAGCCCGAACTGCCAAGCCATGTCTTCCCTGGACCGGAAACAAGCATCCTGGGACCGGTTTCTGGCTATTCAGCCGTCATCAGCCAGGCTAGCTTGAATCCAGTGGCAAAGTGAGCAAGGGACCCACGTCTGGGCTTACCCTGCCAACTTAGGGCGAACAAAGCGATACCAAAGGGGATGATGGACGGAGCGTTTGAGCTAATCAAACACTCACCCCCAGTCAACTGATCTGGGTTTAATCCATCATCATTCTTTAGCTCACTCCACCACCCCAGTTCAGACATGGCCATATGCAAATCAGTCTGACCCTGTGCCTCATGGGAACAGTCCAGCCAGAACTGCCAAGCCATGTCTTCCCTGGACCGGAAACAAGCATCCTGGGACCGGTTTCTGGCTATTCAGCCGTCATCAGCCAGGCTAGCTTGAATCCAGTGGCAAAGTGAGCAAGGGACCCACGTCTGGGCATACCCTGCCAACTTAGGGCGAACAAAGCGATACCAAAGGGGATGATGGACGGAGCGTTTGAGCTAATCAAACACTCACCCCCAGTCAACTGATCTGGGTTTAATCCATCATCATTCTTTAGCTCACTCCACCACCCCAGTTCAGACATGGCCATATGCAAATCAGTCTGACCCTGTGCCTCATGGGAACAGTCCAGCCCGAACTGCCAAGCCATGTCTTCCCTGGACCGGAAACAAGCATCCTGGGACCGGTTTCTGGCTATTCAGCCATCATCAGCCAGGCTAGCTTGAATCCAGTGGCAAAGTGAGCAAGGGACCCATGTCTGGGCATACCCTGCCAACTTAGGGCGAACAAAGCGATACCAAAGGGGATGATGGACGGAGCGTTTGAGCTAATCAAACACTCACCCCCAGTCAACTGATCTGGGTTTAATCCATCATCATTCTTTAGCTCACTCCACCACCCCAGTTCAGACATGGCCATATGCAAATCAGTCTGACCCTGTGCCTCATGGGAACAGTCCAGCCCGAACTGCCAAGCCATGTCTTCCCTGGACCGGAAACAAGCATCCTGGGACCGGTTTCTGGCTATTCAGCCGTCATCAGCCAGGCTAGCTTGAATCCAGTGGCAAAGTGAGCAAGGGACCCACGTCTGGGCATACCCTGCCAACTTAGGGCGAACAAAGCGATACCAAAGGGGATGATGGACGGAGAGTTAGAGCTAATCAAACACTCACCCCCAGTCAACTGATCTGGGTTTAATCCATCATCATTCTTTAGCTCACTCCACCACCCCAGTTCAGACATGGCCATATGCAAATCAGTCTGACCCTGTGCCTCATGGGAACAGTCCAGCCCGAACTGCCAAGCCATGTCTTCCCTGGACCGGAAACAAGCATCCTGGGACCGGTTTCTGGCTATTCAGCCGTCATCAGCCAGGCTAGCTTGAATCCAGTGGCAAAGTGAGCAAGGGACCCACGTCTGGGCATACCCTGACAACTTAGGGCGAACAAAGCGATACCAAAGGGGATGATGGACGGAGCGTTTGAGCTAATCAAACACTCACCCCCAGTCAACTGATCTGGGTTTAATCCATCATCATTCTTTAGCTCACTCCACCACCCCAGTTCAGACATGGCCATATGCAAATCAGTCTGACCCTGTGCCTCATGGGAACAGTCCAGCCCGAACTGCCAAGCCATGTCTTCCCTGGACCGGAAACAAGCATCCTGGGACCGGTTTCTGGCTATTCAGCCGTCATCAGCCAGGCTAGCTTGAATCCAGTGGCAAAGTGAGCAAGGGACCCACGTCTGGGCATACCCTGCCAACTTAGGGCGAACAAAGCGATACCAAAGGGGATGATGGACGGAGCGTTTGAGCTAATCAAACACTCACCCCCAGTCAACTGATCTGGGTTTAATCCATCATCATTCTTTAGCTCACTCCACCACCCCAGTTCAGACATGGCCATATGCAAATCAGTCTGACCCTGTGCCTCATGGGAACAGTCCAGCCCGAACTGCCAAGCCATGTCTTCCCTGGACCGGAACCAAGCATCCTGGGACCGGTTTCTGGCTATTCAGCCGTCATCAGCCAGGCTAGCTTGAATCCAGTGGCAAAGTGAGCAAGGGACCCACGTCTGGGCATACCCTGCCAACTTAGGGCGAACAAAGCGATACCAAAGGGGATGATGGACGGAGCGTTTGAGCTAATCAAACACTCACCCCCAGTCAACTGATCTGGGTTTAATCCATCATCATTCTTTAGCTCACTCCACCACCCCAGTTCAGACATGGCCATATGCAAATCAGTCTGACCCTGTGCCTCATGGGAACAGTCCAGCCCGAACTGCCAAGCCATGTCTTCCCTGGACCGGAAACAAGCATCCTGGGACCGGTTTCTGGCTATTCAGCCGTCATCAGCCAGGCTAGCTTGAATCCAGTGGCAAAGTGAGCAAGGGACCCACGTCTGGGCTTACCCTGCCAACTTAGGGAGAACAAAGCGATACCAAAGGGGATGATGGACGGAGCGTTTGAGCTAATCAAACACTCACCCCCAGTCAACTGATCTGGGTTTAATCCATCATCATTCTTTAGCTCACTCCACCACCCCAGTTCAGACATGGCCATATGCAAATCAGTCTGACCCTGTGCCTCATGGGAACAGTCCAGCCAGAACTGCCAAGCCATGTCTTCCCTGGACCGGAAACAAGCATCCTGGGACCGGTTTCTGGCTATTCAGCCGTCATCAGCCAGGCTAGCTTGAATCCAGTGGCAAAGTGAGCAAGGGACCCACGTCTGGGCATACCCTGCCAACTTAGGGCGAACAAAGCGATACCAAAGGGGATGATGGACGGAGCGTTTGAGCTAATCAAACACTCACCCCCAGTCAACTGATCTGGGTTTAATCCATCATCATTCTTTAGCTCACTCCACCACCCCAGTTCAGACATGGCCATATGCAAATCAGTCTGACCCTGTGCCTCATGGGAACAGTCCAGCCCGAACTGCCAAGCCATGTCTTCCCTGGACCGGAAACAAGCATCCTGGGACCGGTTTCTGGCTATTCAGCCATCATCAGCCAGGCTAGCTTGAATCCAGTGGCAAAGTGAGCAAGGGACCCATGTCTGGGCATACCCTGCCAACTTAGGGCGAACAAAGCGATACCAAAGGGGATGATGGACGGAGCGTTTGAGCTAATCAAACACTCACCCCCAGTCAACTGATCTGGGTTTAATCCATCATCATTCTTTAGCTCACTCCACCACCCCAGTTCAGACATGGCCATATGCAAATCAGTCTGACCCTGTGCCTCATGGGAACAGTCCAGCCCGAACTGCCAAGCCATGTCTTCCCTGGACCGGAAACAAGCATCCTGGGACCGGTTTCTGGCTATTCAGCCGTCATCAGCCAGGCTAGCTTGAATCCAGTGGCAAAGTGAGCAAGGGACCCACGTCTGGGCATACCCTGCCAACTTAGGGCGAACAAAGCGATACCAAAGGGGATGATGGACAGAGCGTTTGAGCTAATCAAACACTCACCCCCAGTCAACTGATCTGGGTTTAATCCATCATCATTCCTTAGCTCACTCCACCACCCCAGTTCAGACATGGCCATATGCAAATCAGTCTGACCCTGTGCCTCATGGGAACAGTCCAGCCCGAACTGCCAAGCCATGTCTTCCCTGGACCGGAAACAAGCATCCTGGGACCGGTTTCTGGCTATTCAGCCATCATCAGCCAGGCTAGCTTGAATCCAGTGGCAAAGTGAGCAAGGGACCCACGTCTGGGCATACCCTGCCAACTTAGGGCGAACAAAGCGATACCAAAGGGGATGATGGACGGAGCGTTTGAGCTAATCAAACACTCACCCCCAGTCAACTGATCTGGGTTTAATCCATCATCATTCTTTAGCTCACTCCACCACCCCAGTTCAGACATGGCCATATGCAAATCAGTCTGACCCTGTGCCTCATGGGAACAGTCCAGCCCGAACTGCCAAGCCATGTCTTCCCTGGACCGGAAACAAGCATCCTGGGACCGGTTTCTGGCTATTCAGCCGTCATCAGCCAGGCTAGCTTGAATCCAGTGGCAAAGTGAGCAAGGGACCCACGTCTGGGCATACCCTGCCAACTTAGGGCGAACAAAGCGATACCAAAGGGGATGATGGACGGAGCGTTTGAGCTAATCAAACACTCACCCCCAGTCAACTGATCTGGGTTTAATCCATCATCATTCTTTAGCTCACTCCACCACCCCAGTTCAGACATGGCCATATGCAAATCAGTCTGACCCTGTGCCTCATGGGAACAGTCCAGCCCGAACTGCCAAGCCATGTCTTCCCTGGACCGGAAACAAGCATCCTGGGACCGGTTTCTGGCTATTCAGCCGGCATCAGCCAGGCTAGCTTGAATCCAGTGGCAAAGTGAGCAAGGGACCCACGTCTGGGCATACCCTGCCAACTTAGGGCGATTAAAGCAATACCAAAGGGGATGATGGACGGAGCGTTTGAGCTAATCAAACACTCACCCCCAGTCAACTGATCTGGGTTTAATCCATCATCATTCTTTAGCTCACTCCACCACCCCAGTTCAGACATGGCCATATGCAAATCAGTCTGACCCTGTGCCTCATGGGAACAGTCCAGCCCGAACTGCCAAGCCATGTCTTCCCTGGACCGGAAACAAGCATCCTGGGACCGGTTTCTGGCTATTCAGCTGTCATCAGCCAGGCTAGCTTGAATCCAGTGGCAAAGTGAGCAAGGGACCCACGTCTGGGCATACCCTGCCAACTTAGGGCGAACAAAGCGATACCAAAGGGGATGATGGACGGAGCGTTTGAGCTAATCAAACACTCACCCCCAGTCAACTGATCTGGGTTTAATCCATCATCATTCTTTAGCTCACTCCACCACCCCAGTTCAGACATGGCCATATGCAAATCAGTCTGACCCTGTGCCTCATGGGAACAGACCAGCCCGAACTGCCAAGCCATGTCTTCCCTGGACCGGAAACAAGCATCCTGGGACCGGTTTCTGGCTATTCAGCCGTCATCAGCCAGGCTAGCTTGAATCCAGTGGCAAAGTGAGCAAGGGACCCACGTCTGGGCATACCCTGCCAACTTAGGGCGAACAAAGCAATACCAAAGGGGATGATGGACAGAGCGTTTGAGCTAATCAAACACTCACCCCCAGTCAACTGATCTGGGTTTAATCCATCATCATTCCTTAGCTCACTCCACCACCCCAGTTCAGACATGGCCATATGCAAATCAGTCTGACCCTGTGCCTCATGGGAACAGTCCAGCCCGAACTGCCAAGCCATGTCTTCCCTGGACCGGGAAACAAGCATCCTGGGACCGGTTTCTGGCTATTCAGCCATCATCAGCCAGGCTAGCTTGAATCCAGTGGCAAAGTGAGCAAGGGACCCACGTCTGGGCATACCCTGCCAACTTAGGGCGAACAAAGCGATACCAAAGGGGATGATGGACGGAGCGTTTGAGCTAATCAAACACTCACCCCCAGTCAACTGATCTGGGTTTAATCCATCATCATTCTTTAGCTCACTCCACCACCCCAGTTCAGACATGGCCATATGCAAATCAGTCTGACCCTGTGCCTCATGGGAACAGTCCAGCCCGAACTGCCAAGCCATGTCTTCCCTGGACCGGAAACAAGCATCCTGGGACCGGTTTCTGGCTATTCAGCCGTCATCAGCCAGGCTAGCTTGAATCCAGTGGCAAAGTGAGCAAGGGACCCACGTCTGGGCATACCCTGCCAACTTAGGGCGAACAAAGCGATACCAAAGGGGATGATGGACGGAGCGTTTGAGCTAATCAAACACTCACCCCCAGTCAACTGATCTGGGTTTAATCCATCATCATTCTTTAGCTCACTCCACCACCCCAGTTCAGACATGGCCATATGCAAATCAGTCTGACCCTGTGCCTCATGGGAACAGTCCAGCCCGAACTGCCAAGCCATGTCTTCCCTGGACCGGAAACAAGCATCCTGGGACCGGTTTCTGGCTATTCAGCCATCATCAGCCAGGCTAGCTTGAATCCAGTGGCAAAGTGAGCAAGGGACCCATGTCTGGGCATACCCTGCCAACTTAGGGCGAACAAAGCGATACCAAAGGGGATGATGGACGGAGCGTTTGAGCTAATCAAACACTCACCCCCAGTCAACTGATCTGGGTTTAATCCATCATCATTCTTTAGCTCACTCCACCACCCCAGTTCAGACATGGCCATATGCAAATCAGTCTGACCCTGTGCCTCATGGGAACAGTCCAGCCCGAACTGCCAAGCCATGTCTTCCCTGGACCGGAAACAAGCATCCTGGGACCGGTTTCTGGCTATTCAGCCGTCATCAGCCAGGCTAGCTTGAATCCAGTGGCAAAGTGAGCAAGGGACCCACGTCTGAGCATATCCTGCCAACTTAGGGCGAACAAAGCAATACCAAAGGGGATGATGGACAGAGCGTTTGAGCTAATCAAACACTCACCCCCAGTCAACTGATCTGGGTTTAATCCATCATCATTCCTTAGCTCACTCCACCACCCCAGTTCAGACATGGCCATATGCAAATCAGTCTGACCCTGTGCCTCATGGGAACAGTCCAGCCCGAACTGCCAAGCCATGTCTTCCCTGGACCGGAAACAAGCATCCTGGGACCGGTTTCTGGCTATTCAGCCATCATCAGCCAGGCTAGCTTGAATCCAGTGGCAAAGTGAGCAAGGGACCCACGTCTGGGCATACCCTGCCAACTTAGGGCGAACAAAGCGATACCAAAGGGGATGATGGACGGAGCGTTTGAGCTAATCAAACACTCACCCCCAGTCAACTGATCTGGGTTTAATCCATCATCATTCTTTAGCTCACTCCACCACCCCAGTTCAGACATGGCCATATGCAAATCAGTCTGACCCTGTGCCTCATGGGAACAGTCCAGCCCGAACTGCCAAGCCATGTCTTCCCTGGACCGGAAACAAGCATCCTGGGACCGGTTTCTGGCTATTCAGCCGTCATCAGCCAGGCTAGCTTGAATCCAGTGGCAAAGTGAGCAAGGGACCCACGTCTGGGCATACCCTGCCAACTTAGGGCGAACAAAGCGATACCAAAGGGGATGATGGACGGAGCGTTTGAGCTAATCAAACACTCACCCCCAGTCAACTGATCTGGGTTTAATCCATCATCATTCTTTAGCTCACTCCACCACCCCAGTTCAGACATGGCCATATGCAAATCAGTCTGACCCTGTGCCTCATGGGAACAGTCCAGCCCGAACTGCCAAGCCATGTCTTCCCTGGACCGGAAACAAGCATCCTGGGACCGGTTTCTGGCTATTCAGCCGTCATCAGCCAGGCTAGCTTGAATCCAGTGGCAAAGTGAGCAAGGGACCCACGTCTGGGCTTACCCTGCCAACTTAGGGAGAACAAAGCGATACCAAAGGGGATGATGGACGGAGCGTTTGAGCTAATCAAACACTCACCCCCAGTCAACTGATCTGGGTTTAATCCATCATCATTCTTTAGCTCACTCCACCACCCCAGTTCAGACATGGCCATATGCAAATCAGTCTGACCCTGTGCCTCATGGGAACAGTCCAGCCAGAACTGCCAAGCCATGTCTTCCCTGGACCGGAAACAAGCATCCTGGGACCGGTTTCTGGCTATTCAGCCGTCATCAGCCAGGCTAGCTTGAATCCAGTGGCAAAGTGAGCAAGGGACCCACGTCTGGGCATACCCTGCCAACTTAGGGCGAACAAAGCGATACCAAAGGGGATGATGGACGGAGCGTTTGAGCTAATCAAACACTCACCCCCAGTCAACTGATCTGGGTTTAATCCATCATCATTCTTTAGCTCACTCCACCACCCCAGTTCAGACATGGCCATATGCAAATCAGTCTGACCTTGTGCCTCATGGGAACAGTCCAGCCCGAACTGCCAAGCCATGTCTTCCCTGGACCGGAAACAAGCATCCTGGGACCGGTTTCTGGCTATTCAGCCATCATCAGCCAGGCTAGCTTGAATTCAGTGGCAAAGTGAGCAAGGGACCCATGTCTGGGCATACCCTGCCAACTTAGGGCGAACAAAGCGATACCAAAGGGGATGATGGACGGAGCGTTTGAGCTAATCAAACACTCACCCCCAGTCAACTGATCTGGGTTTAATCCATCATCATTCTTTAGCTCACTCCACCACCCCAGTTCAGACATGGCCATATGCAAATCAGTCTGACCCTGTGCCTCATGGGAACAGTCCAGCCCGAACTGCCAAGCCATGTCTTCCCTGGACCGGAAACAAGCATCCTGGGACCGGTTTCTGGCTATTCAGCTGTCATCAGCCAGGCTAGCTTGAATCCAGTGGCAAAGTGAGCAAGGGACCCACGTCTGAGCATATCCTGCCAACTTAGGGCGAACAAAGCAATACCAAAGGGGAGGATGGACAGAGCGTTTGAGCTAATCAAACACTCACCCCCAGTCAACTGATCTGGGTTTAATCCATCATCATTCCTTAGCTCACTCCACCACCCCAGTTCAGACATGGCCATATGCAAATCAGTCTGACCCTGTGCCTCATGGGAACAGTCCAGCCCGAACTGCCAAGCCATGTCTTCCCTGGACCGGAAACAAGCATCCTGGGACCGGTTTCTGGCTATTCAGCCATCATCAGCCAGGCTAGCTTGAATCCAGTGGCAAAGTGAGCAAGGGACCCACGTCTGGGCATACCCTGCCAACTTAGGGCGAACAAAGCGATACCAAAGGGGATGATGGACGGAGCGTTTGAGCTAATCAAACACTCACCCCCAGTCAACTGATCTGGGTTTAATCCATCATCATTCTTTAGCTCACTCCACCACCCCAGTTCAGACATGGCCATATGCAAATCAGTCTGACCCTGTGCCTCATGGGAACAGTCCAGCCCGAACTGCCAAGCCATGTCTTCCCTGGACCGGAAACAAGCATCCTGGGACCGGTTTCTGGCTATTCAGCCGTCATCAGCCAGGCTAGCTTGAATCCAGTGGCAAAGTGAGCAAGGGACCCACGTCTGGGCATACCCTGCCAACTTAGGGCGAACAAAGCGATACCAAAGGGGATGATGGACGGAGCGTTTGAGCTAATCAAACACTCACCCCCAGTCAACTGATCTGGGTTTAATCCATCATCATTCTTTAGCTCACTCCACCACCCCAGTTCAGACATGGCCATATGCAAATCAGTCTGACCCTGTGCCTCATGGGAACAGTCCAGCCCGAACTGCCAAGCCATGTCTTCCCTGGACCGGAAACAAGCATCCTGGGACCGGTTTCTGGCTATTCAGCCGGCATCAGCCAGGCTAGCTTGAATCCAGTGGCAAAGTGAGCAAGGGACCCACGTCTGGGCATACCCTGCTAACTTAGGGCGATTAAAGCAATACCAAAGGGGATGATGGACGGAGCGTTTGAGCTAATCAAACACTCACCCCCAGTCAACTGATCTGGGTTTAATCCATCATCATTCTTTAGCTCACTCCACCACCCCAGTTCAGACATGGCCATATGCAAATCAGTCTGACCCTGTGCCTCATGGGAACAGTCCAGCCCGAACTGCCAAGCCATGTCTTCCCTGGACCGGAAACAAGCATCCTGGGACCGGTTTCTGGCTATTCAGCTTTCATCAGCCAGGCTAGCTTGAATCCAGTGGCAAAGTGAGCAAGGGACCCACGTCTGGGCATACCCTGCCAACTTAGGGCGAACAAAGCGATACCAAAGGGGATGATGGACGGAGCGTTTGAGCTAATCAAACACTCACCCCCAGTCAACTGATCTGGGTTTAATCCATCATCATTCTTTAGCTCACTCCACCACCCCAGTTCAGACATGGCCATATGCAAATCAGTCTGACCCTGTGCCTCATGGGAACAGTCCAGCCCGAACTGCCAAGCCATGTCTTCCCTGGACCGGAAACAAGCATCCTGGGACCGGTTTCTGGCTATTCAGCCGTCATCAGCCAGGCTAGCTTGAATCCAGTGGCAAAGTGAGCAAGGGACCCACGTCTGGGCTTACCCTGCCAACTTAGGGAGAACAAAGCGATACCAAAGGGGATGATGGACGGAGCGTTTGAGCTAATCAAACACTCACCCCCAGTCAACTGATCTGGGTTTAATCCATCATCATTCTTTAGCTCACTCCACCACCCCAGTTCAGACATGGCCATATGCAAATCAGTCTGACCCTGTGCCTCATGGGAACAGTCCAGCCAGAACTGCCAAGCCATGTCTTCCCTGGACCGGAAACAAGCATCCTGGGACCGGTTTCTGGCTATTCAGCCGTCATCAGCCAGGCTAGCTTGAATCCAGTGGCAAAGTGAGCAAGGGACCCACGTCTGGGCATACCCTGCCAACTTAGGGCGAACAAAGCGATACCAAAGGGGATGATGGACGGAGCGTTTGAGCTAATCAAACACTCACCCCCAGTCAACTGATCTGGGTTTAATCCATCATCATTCTTTAGCTCACTCCACCACCCCAGTTCAGACATGGCCATATGCAAATCAGTCTGACCCTGTGCCTCATGGGAACAGTCCAGCCCGAACTGCCAAGCCATGTCTTCCCTGGACCGGAAACAAGCATCCTGGGACCGGTTTCTGGCTATTCAGCCATCATCAGCCAGGCTAGCTTGAATCCAGTGGCAAAGTGAGCAAGGGACCCATGTCTGGGCATACCCTGCCAACTTAGGGCGAACAAAGCGATACCAAAGGGGATGATGGACGGAGCGTTTGAGCTAATCAAACACTCACCCCCAGTCAACTGATCTGGGTTTAATCCATCATCATTCTTTAGCTCACTCCACCACCCCAGTTCAGACATGGCCATATGCAAATCAGTCTGACCCTGTGCCTCATGGGAACAGTCCAGCCCGAACTGCCAAGCCATGTCTTCCCTGGACCGGAAACAAGCATCCTGGGTCCGGTTTCTGGCTATTCAGCCGTCATCAGCCAGGCTAGCTTGAATCCAGAGGCAAAGTGAGCAAGGGACCCACGTCTGGGCATACCCTGCCAACTTAGGGCGAACAAAGCGATACCAAAGGGGATGATGGACGGAGCAACTGGGCAGGAAAGCGCTGTCATTACAGCCTTCCCCGGCTCCAGTGTCAGACGTGCTTCTCCTTCCAGTCTCCAGCTTTGCGGCGTCCACACCCGCCACCCGCCACCTTGATAGTTACCCACGTTTGCCCGCACTCGGGCTCACGTGTCCGCAAATCGGCCTGGCAGACTTCCTACTCCCGAACACACGCCGGACTCTGGACAGCCTTTACCTCTAATCCAGGTTTCTAGTGTCTACACCCTTCTAGACGGCACATCTTAGCAACACACGGCTACCAGCAGCCCGCGACACAGTACCCTCACAGCAAATTTTGTGGCGCTGCGTCCAGCGCTTTCCTGCCCAGTTGCTCCAGTCCAGCTCTCCTCATCCGGTTTGGAATTATCACCGGTTTCAGGGTGAGTTCCCAACCCCTTTGCTTCACTTATCCCTTACTCAGTTAACTTACTCAGTTAACCCTTAGCCCTTCATGTAGCTTAGTTTCCCTTTCTTTCCCCTCCAGGGTCAGCACTCTTCATCATTTTCAGTCGTTTCTTAGCCCTGATGAGTCACGGGATATTTCCCGGTGACGAAACACGTGTCGGCTGGTTTCTGTATCTAACACAATTGGTGTTAAAATAGAAATAAACCTTTTGGTTCCAACACTGATGCCGACCTTTGCATTTATGTAACGTACTGCAAACAGACTAACGTTCTGTTAATACCGTCACCGCGTGTGCCCAGGACAATACTCATTTCACAGTGTGAATCCTGCGATTCATACAATTCCCAGGGGTTATCGGGTTATTCCCCTGACCTGGCAGCACCGCATGTACATAATTCTATAGTTAGCATACGCAATAGCTTGAGCGCCATTTTCCTGTTTGTACTAAAAAAACCCCCACCTAATTTCCATTGTTATTATAAACCTTAAAATGTGTTATATTTGAGCCTCAGGTCTTGTAAAGGAATAGAAAATCCCCCTATTATTGTGACAGGAGGTTTGGCTCCATTAGACACAGAGGCGAGGATTGTCCCACCCTGCCTCTCTTTTTATTTACACTTTTTCTGTTCTCGTCTCAGTTTTATATGGAGACATACATCTGTTGAGAAAGACCACATTTCTTTGACTTTCCTGATATTTTCCTCTGGAATCGAACAGCAGTTGGCACCCACTGCGAGTCCTAAAATGATGCGCCCTTTTCTTATTCTGGTATACACCTTTCGGTAGACATTGGTTTGTTTAAAAAAGAGGGGGTTTGCTGCTATGCAGGCATTTATTCACTTTTTCTGGGATTGAGTTTGGTAGTTTTACTATGAGGTCAGAAGTATAAATATTTTCTTCCCTGCTAGAGTTTCAGTACAGAAGAAAGTCAAAATCCTCCCATCCGAGTCTCTATTAGAATCCAAATACTCTGCCACATTAGTGGGGGACATTTTCCATTATTGGGTGACACTGCAAATGTAGGCACTACTTGCAGTAGAAATGTAGGGGCAGATTTACAATTCCTGGCGCATCCCTGCAAATCAGCAGGGATGCGCCAGGAAACTTACGACACGCATCACCATCCTTGCGCCACCACTGATGCGCCGCATTTACAATGCAGCGCATCTTGGCGCAAGGAAATGCAGATGCGTGTCGCATCTGCTGTTGTAACGTTGGCGCAGTGCTGGAGTTGTGTCGCGGGCGCGACGCAACTCCAGCACTGTGCCGACCCGGCCTATCTTGCACATGGTGCGTCACACCTTACGCCTGCTTCATGCAGGCGCAAGGTTTAGACGCACCGGGGTCGGAAAAGTGACTGAGTGAAATCTAGTAGATTTCACTCAGCCACTTTGCGAGGCGTTCCTGCGCCGAACGCCCCCTGCTCCGGGAACGCCCACATGAAACCTGACGCAGGTTTCATGTGGCGCAGAGCTTTACAACGTGACGCATCTCCCTAGATGCGTCACGTTGTAAATACCCCGCAGCATGGCGCTGGCTTTACGCTGCCGTTGCGTCACAGAAGTGACGCAACGGCGGCGCTAAAGTGGCGCAAGGGGCTTGTAAATCTGCCCCCTATATTTCATCTTGTTGTTCCCAGTTGCTCTGTAAAGCTCTTAGAAAATATCATTACTGCCTGTCTGATTTTAAACTTCATAAGAATTGGTCTAGTGGAAGCCTCAGGGTTTTTTGAAGTTTTGATTCACCCAACTGTTTATTTGCATCTGTGTTCAGTGACACTTGCAGATACTTAACAAGCACTGGCAAAGTCAATGGGTCTGGCTTGCACTTTATGCCTGGACTAAAATAGTTTTTAAAAGCATGCAGCAGTGATTAGGGAAAACAAAACGACAATTGCGTTCAGCACACAACGCATCTACAAGATTAGGTATTTAATTTGTCACGATCCAGTGTACTTTTGAGATGTAAATAATCCCTCATGCATTACAGTGCAAGCACTCCATAGTAGGTGGAATCATGCACCAAACAGCCAATAGCATGGTATGAGAGTGAAATATGTTGTGTTACGCTATCTTAAGTTAATAATGACCACATCACTCCAGTGTAAGTTTCCTTGAGGATTTATTCATGGTATACAGCAATGGAACACCAACCCATCTTGGTAGCTTCCAGGACAGCAGATAACTGTCAGAAATTCAAACAGTAGAATATAGCATGGATGACCTAGGTAGTATACTAACCACATTGTAGAGCAAACCACAGCACTTATGTTATATGTTATGTTTATTTGTAGAGTCACTATCACCCAGGAGAGTACCCTGCCGCTGAGCAGGTGTGAGCCTAGCCTCGCCAAGGGCAGGCGGTGGGGCTATTCGAAAAGCCAGGTCTTCAACTTCTTGCAAAACTCAAATAGTGAGGAGGGGTCCCTCATATGTAGTGATGGGTTGTTCCATGCTTTGGGACCGAGGTAGGAGAAGACCCAAACTTTGGATCTAGTTCATGTGTGGGATGTGTGCTAGTAGGAGTCCGGCCGAGTGGAAATGTCTGCAAGGTTTGCAAAACGTGGATACAACTGACAATATGTATGGCACTTGTAAGATTCTCATTCAATCCTAACAAGATGGCTAGCTGCTAATTATATAACTAATTTCTGCTAAAATCTGCTTTTATGATTTATTTTGAAACGGAAATCTTTTACTTAAGGTTGCTGATATAAAGTGGTATAGGTATTGCGGCTCTATTATCAATTTGTGCTAGTCGTTTGTGGAGAATCCTATCATTTACTCATATCAAATGATTCTGTTTTTAAATAACTCATCTTTACTTAGTTCAAATATGCTTGGACTGCATTGTAATATATTTTTTAATGTTTTATATGTATGATGTGTATTTTATTCTATGTACTTTTATGCATTTTATTCTAAATGCGAAATAAAGTCTTATCTATCTACAATTGATTTCCCACTAACATTACTCTCTTTAAATAAGATGGAAAGAGGAAAAAGTATTTCTTCACTCTGAGAAAAAAATGTTTTTATATTTCTGTCACGTACGTAGGTTTGCTCTTTTTCGATTTTGAAGAAAAATAATACTAACAGGATATGATGATTTTGGTAAAATCTGTTTTACACGTTTAAAATAAATTATTATTCTTACAGAAATTACATTGATTTAACGACGGTTATGCAGTCCGTTTTTTCCATGCTTCTCATGGTACGAAAATCTTTCTTGAATACGGAGTGGGGCAACACCAGTTTCTTCCGTTCCTCTTTACACACGAAGAAGAAAACAGTGATCCTTAAATTGCACAGTTTAGTGACCCAGCTACAAAGTATCTGCTACATGACCCTCAGCCATGCTCTCATCTCGTACTTCTCAGATTATACCATCATTACCTTTAGCAATAACTACCAGTTATCTTTCAATAGCTCCAAGAGACCGCCCTCGGGTGTGAACATACACTCCGTTTCATAGATGGACTGGTACGACGTCATATGGCACAGGGTGAGGAGAAAGCTAGAACTCTCTTGTTTTTCTTTTCAAGCTTTACCAGCCTCGGGCTTGTTTGCAATTGTAATTTTAACAGAGAGGATTTCCAAAGCACATACGTTGTTTCAGAGCAAATTTGAAATATTTCTTGTTCACAATTACTTTAGCATAAATACGGTATCTTTCTTCTTTTTAAAATCTTTGAACGTCTAGCTTTCCTAACTAAAAAACTTTTTTCAATAAAGTAAGGCTGATAGCTTACCGCAAGCAAACAGACAACTGTTAACTTTGAAATACCAGTGCCCGAGAGCGCTTACTGTTCCAGTAAACCTCAAATCGTGTTACCAGCCGGAAGCAGCTTTACTGGAGACAAAAGCCTAAGGAATTACGCTCCAACATTGTTAACTCACTTAACAAAACAACAAGAAAAGGGGCAAATACGATAAATATAGATATATAATGCTGAATTTTCAAAGTTTTACTGTGCTTTGTACATTTTTACTTTCACAGATTTTGAAATATGAGAACTATGAAAATGTCAATACGTTTTTCAAAGCACAAGATGCGTGGGCTTGTCTACAATGGGAAAAATCATAACATTATTTTGCAACTGAGCATACAGGGGCAGATTTACGTTAAACTAACGCAGCGCGGTGCAGCAAGTTGCTTTGCTGCGCCGCGCTGCGTTAGTTTGAAAGCACAGGGATGCGACATATTTACAAGAATATGTCGCATCTCTGTGCTTCCCTGCGCTGGCGCACAAACTGCAGCCATGCGCCGGCGCAGGCACCCTTGCACCATGGTGCAAGGATGCCTGCGTCGTGGGGAGATTGTTTTTGTGCAGGAAGGGCACCTTCCTGCACAAAACAATCACTACAAGCATTTTCCTCTTTCAATGCGTGCTGTAGAATGCAGCACGCATTGAAAGAGAAAAACGAGGAGAAATGAAAACATTTCTCCTCGGTGCGCCTCACTACGCCACCTCTAGGGTGGCGTAGCTTTCAGACGCATCTCCAGAGTTACGATTTCTCGTAATTCTGGAGATGTGTCTTGTTCCATGAGTGTTGCGTGGGAAAACCCACAGCAACACCCATGGAACGCCCCTTCACCGCAAAGTGCTGCGTGTGAAGGGGCCATATTTACAAGGAGCGGAAAAGTCACGCAGGGTGGCTTTTCCTCTCCTTGTAAATATGGAGCAGCCCCCTGCGCCACCAGTACGTCACGAAAAGTGACGTACTGGTGGCGCAGGGGGCTCGTAAATCTGCCCCAGAGTTTTTCGGTTGCTCCAGGGGCAGAGGGAAGCCCTGAGCCCAACTTAAACAAAGCAAGCACTCTCCTGTGCATGAAGATAGCTCGGGTAAGGGGAGAGAGCACAACACCCAAACACGAAATGACGCTTCGCCCTCTGCTATGCTTTCGTCTGCTTCTCCCACTTGGCTACTGAGGGGGGCATCAGGTGCTCTATGAGCGTGTTTTTAGTCTGCTCTACTGTTGGGGGGTGTACAGAGACTCCGTGGGCCTGCAGTTGAACGGACCCTAATAGAGGGGTGACTCCACCAGCACCCACTCTTCTGGGTTCACAGAGGATACAGGGCAACTTCCTTTCAACTATATCACAGTTGCCATAATTTAGGTGCGCTCCCAAGGGCTTCTGTTTTCATGCACTTGTTTTAAGGGAGGAGTGTGGCGCAGTGGCCAGAGTGGCTGACTCCTGAGCGCAGGGCTCACAGCTCGATCCCTGGCGGCAGCCATGCTCAGCATCATGTGACTCTGGGCAATAGCCCATTTAATCTCCCTGATGGCCCTGAGCACCTTGAGACCCTTAGAGATGATTAGTTCGCACCTTACAAATACCGGATTTATTTATTTATTTAATAATATAAAGCCATCACACAAGCAGAAGGATTCCCCTATTTCCCTGAGGTCACACTCCAAAGCCAATGAAATTATACTCAGTGGTGCCTTTGCAGCTGCTGACTTTGCGCACATGCAATGCAATGGCCTCAGAAGCGGACCCACTAGCAGCTGCGGGCAATCCTCTAATGTTAAGTGCACAGAAAACACGAATGAATACAGGTCAAAATGCCAATGTTGCTAATACGAGTCCAGCTGTTCTTTAGGGGAATGCTTTTGCAATATATTAGAAAACGACAAATATTCGAAAAATACATACACTGTCTTCGCTTGGCAGAAAGAGACAGGTTTTTTTTGTTGTAAGAGCTGTATGACACAATCTAGCTAAACGATGTGGATGAAGCATACAAACCCCAATATGAAAGTTTCTGTACACTAAGTAGAAACCAACATTTTAGATCTTGCGGCAGACAGCTTTAACTGTCTGTGCAACCTGCTGTCAAGAACACTTTAACAAACAGTGGCAATGCCAGCAATACCAATGGGTCTGATTTATAAGTGAAAAGTCTTTCTTCATTCAGTCAGTGGTGACTTTAGGCATTCAGTATCTCACCATACATGGACTCTGTCAGTCATCCATGCACTTGTGCATCCATTCTTCCAACTCACAGACTCATTCTTACATTCACCCACTCACTCACCCACAATGAAACACATAGGAACAAGCACATGGCCGATAATTAAAAGAATAAAAGTAGAAAAAATATATTTCATATAGGGGTACGTGTTAAAGATAGCAGTGTTTGGCCATCTTGTAATGATACTAGGATGACCACCATTCTGGGTGTTGATCAATGATTTCAAATGTGTTAATCTAATTAGTTCAAATAGAAGCAAATCTTCTACCTGCAGGATTCGTCAGAGAGGTAACAGAGCCCCAAAAGATTTCCCTATTGCGATAATTTGTGACATTATATGAAAGAAAGCACTTTGTGCAGGGTTTATTACAAAGAGATGCCAATTCACCCATAAAACTCTAATTGCTTCAACATGTTCATTTCACAATAAATGAGTCAGGAATACTGTCTTTTTCATAACTTTTAATAATGCACAGAGCAGGCATGTCACATCACCTAACCTTTAACAATAAATGAACACGGGCTGTAGACATTATCATTGATCAGTCATTGTAACCAACTCAGGCCTACTGAAATGAGCATAGGCTTTCCCACAAGGCAGCCATCCTGCATACAACCATAAACATTTAAAATATGTACAACATTACAGTTGACAAAACAGCATACAACCCCTCCTAAGAGGACATAACAAGAATTATCACAGTGCAAACCCACCTCAAGGGTTTGCCAGAGTGATAATCAGCATTGAAATCCCTTCCTGTTGCAGAAATCCATGAGAATTCATGTAACAAAATACATGTGTACAAGCTTTACCACAGTTTAATATCAATCCATACTTAAAAGACCATTGGCTTTAATGGTTTCTACATATATTTTAACAAACAATAAGTCACACCTTCTTCCTTTATTACAACCTTTGTGAAAACCTTTCATAACAGTGATCATGGCGACGTTATGTCAGAGGCCATGTATCTGAACTGTGTGGTCTGTGAAACAATGTTTTGTCCTTTATTTTTTGGCTACATTATTAGAGTATAGCAATACCTATCTACAATACAAATATACAAAAATTTTCAGTTGACAAAACACTATGAATTTTTCCTAAGAGGGTTTAACAAGAGTTAGTGCAAATATTCTACCCTGCAGGTTTTGTCAGAGATGCTAACCAACGACAAAACCCATCCTTACTATAATAATCTGTGAGATATATATTGGAGTAAGTACCCACTGATGTACATTATAAGGATATTGCAAGTCACTAAGGAATTCCATGACCATATAGAGGAACAAGGCTGAAGGCTGATTCCCTTTATAAGATTACGGAACTCCTAGATGACTTGCAATATCCTTATCATGTACTGCAGGGAGTACTTTATTCCTTACAATACATGGTCACATCATCAATTGTCCCACAAACTGCTTAAACCTTGGTGCGTAGATCTCTCATGTAAAAGAAAGAGCATGTTTGCAGAAATAATAAAAATAGAATATCTACTGAAAAATTAAACTCATCAAAACAGCTGTTAGCTATTTGTTGCTAAAATATATTAGAATTAGTTTAATGCAAGTCAGCTTAAACAAAATAGGCACACTAGAACTTTCTATAGTTACCTAAGGGGCACACAAAATAAACACGTTGCCATAAATATCCAGTTTCTGTTGGTCATTGTATAGCTAGAAAAACAGAGCTGAGGAAAGAAATGGAATGTTTCATTTTTGTTCTGTAAACAGCTGCTTTGAATATGCTACACAACCTGACTTGCCTTTTCCCTTGGCTTCTGGCTCTGACAGCTTGCATTGTGGCATCAGAACTCATCTATAATAATCTAGTACAGTCGCGTCCAGACATCATTTCTTTATAATAGGTGACTGGGTGCATCGCAAAACACCTATTGTAAAGAAATTAGAGACAGTGTTTTATACAGGTATTGCAGAATCTCATGTATTGTACCTGTTTACAGACTTAATCACAGGGCATTCATAAACCACCCTAAATTGCATATTGACTGTAAGTTATGCTTTTCACAATAAATAAGCCCCGTCCACTGCCTGTATCTTAACATTTCATGATTACCAGATCACTCCAATGACATCTGACATATGGCATCACTTGCTTTCAACAGAACCAATATAGCCCTATATTGGAATGTGGTTTATTAAAAGGTGTAGGTAGGGACCTACAACTAGTAATAAGCCCACAATCACAATATAAGGCCGAGTCAAGGTCTCAATAAATGATTTCCTTGCTCAGCCCTTGGTAGCTGGCTATGAGCAGGCAGGCTTAACTTAGGAAACAGGTGTGTAAAGCATTTAAAAACAACAATACATTAAATAAGACAAAACACAATAAAAATCCAAAACCAATTTATAAAAATAGGAAATATTTTTTTATGATTAAAATGACACCAACATGACAAAAATTCAATGTAGGGAACAGGAGATGTGGATTTTTAAAGAATAAACACTTTCTAATGCCTAAAAGCAACAAGAGTGCCACTTTGAGACTTCTGGTCACGCTTGACCCTGAGAAAGATAAAGTTTCAGTATATTGCAATGGAGTGCAGGTCAGATACACTTAGCAGTAGGGCCTGGTCAAGTTTTACCTTCTGACGTAGTCACTTTTTTGGAGCTTTTTCTCTCGACGTAGAACGAGGCTACCAGGCGCGGTCGGTGGTAGGAGTGCCGGTCGGGCAGTGACGTGGGGCGTGGGAGGGGCAGGGTGGGGGGTAGTAAACTACGGATTAAGGCCTAATACAGGTAAGTAAACATTTAAATAAATAAAACGAATTTCGTTGTGAGCGCAACGAAATTCGTTTTATTTATTTAAATGTTTACTTACCTGTATTCGGCCTTAATCCGTAGTTTACTACCCCCCACCCTGCCCCTCCCCCGCCCCACGTCACCGCCCGACCGGCACTTCTACCACCGACCGCGCCTGGAGGCTACTCTGCAGGCCAGGTTTTAGTCGATGATGGCGGCTTGGTTCCGCATGAGGCCTTGGTGAAATCCTGGAAGTCTTGAGCTCCGGAGCTTTCAGCAGGACGAACCTGAAATCCAGGCTGAGTCATGGTTCGATATCGGCAGCTTGACTCTCGTTGATGGGTCAGTCTCCTTATGGAGCTATTTACCAAAAATTCTCCGATCTTCTTCAAACTTCTGGATCTTCTTCCAAAAGGTCCTTTTGGGGTTCCAAAGTGTCAACAACACCAAATTTCCAGAAGCTCTGAGTTGCTCCTAGGCATGTTGTAACTACATCTCCCACAGTGCACCTGGCCAAATCCTTTAAAGTCCAGCTGAAGGTGGTCAGCTGGTTTCTTCTTGGTGGAGATAATGCAGGTGGAGCTCTTTTAACCTGTTGCTTTCAGGGAGTCCACTCCTTCACTTTCTAAAGCAAGGCAAAGTCGTTAGGGCTGCAGTTCGAAAAGTGTGCAGCAGGTGCAGTCATTCAGAGTGCAGTCCTCTTGGTGCAGGCCAGGGTTCCAGCAGGGCAGTCCTGTTTCTTTGTGTAATTTCAGGCAGGGATCTGAGTTGCTGGGCAGCTCTCACATAATAATCCATTGTTCTTTGGTGACAAGCAGGGGGGCACTCCTGACCAATGAGGTGCAGGGTGCCACCCTCAAGTATGACAACTTCCTCCAACGTATGGTATATTCTTGTGCCAGAAAGAACTATTCCTTTAAAATCCAAAATGGAGAAACTCTCTCCTGGAGGTTAGGATCTGGCTAAGCCAACCCACTGGCATGGCTACGTTTCCCTAACACTCCTCTTCCAGCCCCTCTGATAATTCAATTACTGGGGCTCCTGTGTGGCTGGGGGTGGAGGAAGTGGGGGAGAGCCTGTGTCCTATTCTAACTGTCATTCCCTCTTTGAAGACCAGTTTGGCTACCCACCCCCTTCCTGCCTTTTGCTCTGCAGATTGCAGATCCCCTCCTACCAGATGTTCTTTCTATCTATGCAGGCCACTTCGAATATGTGATGTTACAACGCGATCAAAATGATCGCGGTATGTAACATCGCAGTTTTTACAACGCAAGTCGTTACAACGACTTGCGCTGGAGGGCGCTGGACTTAGGAGTAGTAAGATTTACTATTCCAACACCAGTCTACGTACAGTAGGGAAGGTGTTGGAATAGTAAATCTTACTATTCCTTAGGTTATAGCGCCCTCCAGTGCAAGTCGATGTAACGCTTGCGTTGTAATGGCAGCGTTCTAAATGCATCGCAGTGTAATCACTGCGATGTAAAGGATGTTTCCCGGCCACTTCACACCTCATCCAAATCTTGGCCAATCAGGAGAGGCTGCTGGAAGGCTGGATTTTAGTTTATCAGAAAAGAAAGTTCTATAAATGCTTTTCTGTGATAGTTATAATAAATCTAACCTTGGCAAGTTTTGGGATTTATTCCATCATTTTAATACTTTGAAGAACAATTTTAGCTGGCTCCTGTCAATAGTGATACTTTATTAAATAATTCCCATGTTAGCCTATAGAGCCAATGTGCTACAATGTGGAAAAATGAAATTGGCAGTTATTTCCTCACCAGGGCATAGAAAACATCTTTTATAATGTCCCTGCTTATAGTTACAAGGCCCCCTACTCCTGGGACACATAGAGGAGGTCTTAGAGGTGACTTATATGTAAAATACGGTCATTTGAGACTTTGGAAGTACCTTTAATTCCAAAATTTAATTTTCATTGAAATTATTTTTAAAAGCAGCCTGCAAAGCAGGCCTGCCTTTAAACTGACCAAAGGCAACACAGCAGTGCACACTTAAGTGCACTAAATCTGCTGGGCCTCTAAACCTACATGCCCTACCGTATACTAGGGACTTACGGGTAGGTTGTCATATCAATTGTAATTTCACCTAATTACCCTATACCCTTAACACGGGGCACTGACCTGGGTCTGGTTAGCAGCGCCCAGGGAACAATCAGAGTCAGTTACCACCAGTATCAATCAAAAAAGGGGGGTGATCAGGTCAAAAATGATGACTTTCTCACAGCCTACAGTACTAAACATAAGCTTTCCAACAAGGCTTAAAGCGCAATACATTCACTCATTTTCAGTGGAAGCACACACTTCTGCCCAAACTAATGCTGCAGTTAATGGAATCAGCAGAAGGCCGTGTGGATGCTGGAGTATGCAAGAGAACATCCACCTCGGTTTCAGAGCTTGATTGCTTTATTAAGAGGGGGTTTTCTTACTCATGTCACTATTTTGGGCTGGCGTAATGGGCAAAGCAGGCCTTCAAAGAACTCTCGACGATGAAGAGAGTGAGAGGCAGCGTTCCGCCATATCAATTTCTTTTGTTATAACTACAACTGCATTCTGCAAAAAGCACTCCAAAGTAGACCCCATGATCCCTGGGGGGGGGGGGCTGCTGTGGCCTTCCGTTTCCCCATTACTAGAAATACGTAAGATGCAAAGAAAGGGACAATACAAAAGTCACACAAAAGGCAGGGTGAAAGAATTTAGTCAAGCCAAATTCCTATTAGCCACTTGCTATGATTATTTCAAGAGATGTAGAATCATCTTAGGGCTAGAAGATGAATTTAAAATCTTACCGATCTTGCTTGAGAGTTGTTTGGCTTACGCAAACGCCAAGGAAGGTGATCCTGCCCTGTCTCTTCCTGCCGCTGATGGGCGCAGGACGGGTCCTCCCTTGGCCCATGCTTTGCCAGGGCATGGCCCGCACGCGTCCCACACGGCAGGGCTTGGGGCAGTGCTTAATAGTTCAGATGAGAGAGTCCTGCCCCCACAGATGACTGGCGGCGCCTCCTGGTGCTTGGAATCCTGGAACTTAGAGTCCCCTCTGCCACACAAACAACAACGGCATCCCACGAAGCGGGGTTTGGGGAAGGGACGCGATTTATAGCACAGATGAGAGAGTCCTGCCCCCCCCACAAATGACTTGTGGCTTCTCCCAGTGCTTGGAATCCTGGGACTTAGAGTCCTCTCTGCCACACCAACAACAACGATTTTGAGCTGTACTAAGGCCTGCCTACAGAGGTCATGAAAAGCCTTGGAAAGGAATAATATGACAAATGACCTAATCTGGGAAACAAAAGTTTAGTGATCATGGTCCATAAATCCAGGAAAACTGGAGCGTGGTTTCTTAATGAGTAGCCTGGGCCTTACGATCAGACTTTTTGAGTCTGTGGTTTGAGGAGCAATGGGGGAACAAAATGCATGTACTTGGTTTAAAAAGTAAATCAGTTACTCCGATTAATGCTCGTAGAAACGTAAATAGTAATCTAGTTAGTTCTACAGCAACCTCTGTCTGCCTCCCAGTGACGCCATCATAGCCATGTTTTTGCCTTCCCTGGGGTACATGCATGGCTTAGATTTACCCAGGCAAATTATTGCCCTTTCCCAGTCGCGGTCCGTGTAGGAGTGCCGGCCGGGCGGTGACGTGGGGTGGGGGAGGGGAAGGGTGAGGGGTAGCAAAGTACGGATTACGGACCAATACAGGTAAGTAAACATTTAAATCAATAAAACGAATTTCGTTGCGCGCACTGCATCGCATTTGGCGATGCAGCGCTCACAACGAAATTCGTTTTATTGATTTAAATGTTTACTTACCTGTATTGGTCTGTAATCCGTACTTTGCTACCCCCACCCTGCCCCTCCCCCGCCCCACGTCACCGCCCGGCCGGCACTCCTACACGGACCGCGACTGCCCTTTCTTGATTAGACATAATGTAGGGAATACAGGTCACTATTTGGTTTTCAGCCAGCCTCAAATAAATTGAAGGTTAAGTTGGAATTAAAACAGAAATACTAAAACTTGGCTCTTGAAAATTAAGATTTGGAAATGTGTTACACGCCTACGATTTCAAAACCAGACTCAATTAAAGGCCTGGATTGGAAGGCGATCCATTTCCCACCACAGGCTGGAAACATCCATGACCAACCTGTCTGAATACTGCCCTGGAGAATCTTGAAGTTTGCAAGAGATAAGAATCGGTCTGGATAGTGTTCATGCTTTAAAGTTCACTTAAAAACAAAACAAAACTTAACTATAATAGTTTCAAGTTAGATGTAGAACTTGTTTTAAATGAGGCTCTCTAAATATGTTGCTGCTATTTACTTGCAAGGGGTCATAAAAGATTATTCACAGAGTCGGTTATAAGATTGGTAAGCTACAACAAATACACAATTAGGGCTTTTTAGGAAAACAACAAAGTGTTATCATTAGGTCTGTACTACTGGCACTGCTGGAATTATTGACCCACCAGGACGAATATCCCTAAAAACTGGCCTCCTATATTGCTTTTAACACACTGTAATTCTTTATGGTACTAACTATACAACACATAAACAGCATCATTTTAAATGAACAATTCAATTCTAATCACTCCTCTGCGGTTTTTGTGGTATCATAATGTCTCATCAGAAGACTTAAGTCTTAAACGGTCGACAGACTAATCTAGTTTTCTTTCATTCGGAAAACAGCATAAGTCTCATGCTGAGGTAACACAAAACATGTATGTAGGTTTCTCTGCTTCTTCAGGCAATTTCTGTAGGTGTGGGTTTGATTTAAGCCCATGTAATGCACCATCAAACAATGGGGGCGGCCATTTCCATAACGACTGGTCTGTGCTCAATGGATAGATAGAGGTACATAAAACAAAAATCGCATTCAAAACACTCTTTTTATTATTTCTGTGTTGCATCTCCAGCTGTAACACCCATCTACTATACCCACAGATACCCATAGATAATGGCAATTGAGACTAGTAAAGCATAAATTTATACAAATATGATTTGCTTTGCTCACACTGTTTGAACTTAGGGGTGCTTATTGCCTGTGAGGGCTGAGTGCCTTATATCTGTAGATATAAGGCACATACATTGCAACCTTTTCTTTGCTTATACCAGTTGGTTCAAATGGAACTTAGACTTCCAATAAACCAATTTCTAAAATATCTGCTTGCCTTCACTTGATGTGATGCAGTTTTATTTTACATTATCAGCAATGGCAAGGATAGTTGGACTGTTGGTAAAGATTTTATTTGTGGTCTTGAGAAGCGGGTTGAAGCAAGGAGGAGCGTGTCGTCTTTAGAAGCATTTTTTTTTTTGATAATCAACTTTATTGGTTTTAAGATCAGACACGTTAACAGCACAGGATATATGGTTGATAATACAAGCACTGACTACATTCACCGATTGCAGGTACGTACAAAGTATTTGATAAAGGCACCATCGCAACACCGCCTCCCCATCTCCGCCCCTGGGGAGGAAGTGTCGTAGTTTTAGATTATCTGGCCCAACCACTTGCCCCAGACTTTGTTGAATTTGGCAGGGCACCCTCATGCCTCAAACAAAGGTTTCTCCTGTGTGGCGCACCAGTCCACTCCCCGGTGCCATTTTGCCAAGGTTGGGGGTTTGGCCAGCGCCCAGGAAGCCACAATGTCTCTTTTGGCCACCACAATTGCCGTCCCGAGAAAGGCCTTGTCTGCTCGCGAACCGTCAAGGCCCTCCATCACCCCCAGTATAAGGCGCACAGGGTCGTGGGGAATCGGCCAATTCAGGACCTGTGTGAGTTCCGTCTCTATTCCTGACCAAAATGGAGCGAGGCGGGGACATGTCCAGACCGTGTGGTAAAAGTCCGCTGGTGTGTATCCGCAACGCGCGCAGTCTGGGGAGGAACACAGTCCTGCTCTGTGTAGGCGTGTAGGGGTGATGTATGCCGCGTGGAGGTAGTACAGTAGTATGAGGAGGAGTCTGGCTGAGGTCGTGATAGTTTTAGGGGCCATGAGGGCGTCACACCAGTCTTCATCTTCTAGGGGGACCACCCATCCCTCCCAACGAGTCCGGAGTGGAATCAGAGTTGCCGGTCCATTATTAACGAGGGTACGATATATACGAGAGACCCCCCCTCTTACCAGATTCCCCATCATGACTTGGGCTTCCAGTGGGCTGAACTCGGGGAGGGACGTGCCTATTGGGATATGTGTGTGGAGGGCGTGACGAAGTTGTAGATATTTATAAAACTGCGAAGCATGGAGGGTGAAACCCTCTCGTAGGTTCTGGAATGTCCTAATGTGGTCACCCGCCCATACGTCGCCCAGCAAGGAGATCCCTATGCAATCCCATTGCCTGAACCCCGGAAGGGCTGCCACCTCCCTCAACCATGTACCGTGCCAGAGAGGCGTGTGTCATGTGAGTCGTTTGTCCCACCGCGTGTGCCTCAGAGCTGTGCGCCACGCCACCAGGACTGCCCTGGTTATCGGCTGGATCCCATTGGGTATGGGACACCCGTACACGTATGCTAGTATCTGGGGGAAATCCATGTTTATGAGCTCCGTCGTGTATGCCAGGTCCGACCATCCCCCGGTAAGCCAGTCATGGTTTACAAGAAGCCACGTGGCTAAATAGTATAGGTGAAGATCGGTCATGCCCATACCGCCAACAAAGGGCAGGATCCTGCAGCGAGCAAGGGCAATCCGTGGCCTCGTTCCGCCCCACAGAAACCTCGTGATTACCCCATCCATTTCTTTAAACCAACTACGTGGGAGATGAAAAGTGGTGTTCTGGATGATATACAGGAAGCGCAGGAGGATCATCATTTTGAACAACGCTATCCTCCCGAGTGGATTAAGCAGCAGGGTTTGCCAGCGCTTGAGGGCAGTTTCGGCTTTATTGACCAGCGGGGTAATGTTCATTGCCCATTCCAGTTCAGGAAGCAGAGCGACCCACACCCCCAAGTACTTGAAGGACTGTCTCCTGATAGGGATGCTGGTCTGCCAGTCGAAGCAGTCTCGGGAGAGGTGGAGGGGCACCAGCGTCGACTTCTTCGGATTGAGGCGGAGACCAGAGACGCTCTCAAAGGCTCGCAGGACCTCAAGGGAGCGAGGGCCGGAGCTGGCCGGGTCTGACAGATAAAGCAGGACATCATCTGCGTATAAGGAGATTTTGTCAGTGTGATGAGGTCCCCAGGACCAGCCCTGTATTAGGTGGTCGGATCGAATGAGGCAGGCCAAGGGCTCCATTGCCAGAGCAAATAAGAGAGGGGAAAGGGGGCAGCCTTGCCGCGTGCCCCTCTGGATTGGGAAGGTCTCGGAAACGGTTCCATTGGTCAACACCCTGGCTCTGGGGCGGGAGTAGAGGACCCTGACAAGGCACCGGAACTGTTGTCCCAAGCCCAAAAGCTGCAGGACGTCCTCTAGATTGTGCCAATCCACCGTGTCGAACGCTTTCTCGAAGTCGACGAGGAGGAGTGCAAGGTAGGGCGAGAGGACCTGGCGGTGGGCGAGAGCCAAGTGGAGACGGAGGAGACAGTGCATAAAGCCACATTGGTCCGCGTGTACCATTTTGTGGAGGAGGAGACGTAGTCTCTGGGCGAGTACCGTAGCATAGATTTTAATCTCCGTATTGATAAGGGAGATTGGACATTTAGGGGACGGTGGTTGGGTCTTGGGGAGAACGACAATAGTCGCCACGTCAGTTTCTGGAGGGAAAGAGCCGACTTCAGCCACATGCCGATAAAGGTGCACGAGATGGGGGACCAACAAATCCCATATGTCGCGTAGTATTCTTGGGGGAAACCGTCGGGTCCCGGGGTTTTCCTGGCCTTCAGTAGGGAGATCGCACTGTGTATTTCTTCCGGGGTAATGGGAAGGTCCAGGTCAGCCGCCTGGCCTCCTGAAAGGCAAGGGAGGTGGACTCCCGCTCGACGGAGCACATCAGGGAGAGCAGCCTCCGGCGTGCGGGCGGAGTACAACCGGGCGTAATAGTCGGCAAATGTTCGTGCGATGTTAGGTGAAGTATGTTGGGTGGCGCCCGAGAGGTCCTGGACCTCAGGGATTATCCTGTTGGCGAGAGGGTATGAGGTCAGTCTGTGTAACAGACTACCGTTTTTGTCTCCCCAGCCATAGATGCGCCACGGATGAGCGCCACAGCATCTTAGCTGAGTCCATGGAGATCTGTTTGATCTCTTCTCGAGTGGTCGTCAATTGTCTGTCTCGGTGGGCATCCGGGGTGTCGGTTTGGGCCGCTTCTAACTGTATAGCTTGGGCTTCCAGGGTGGTCAGGCGGTCGGTTATTGCCAAACGTTTTGCGTGTAACCTGCCTCTTGCCACGCCGCGGATGGTGGCTTTACTTGCTTCCCAGAGGGTACTCGGGGAGGGGACTATTCAGAGATTAGTGAGAAAATATTGACGTAATTCCTCCGCTATGGCCTTTTTAACCTCACTGTCCTGCAGGAATTAAGCATTTATTCTCCACACCACCCTTGCTGCTTCAGAGGTGCCGCCCAGGTGCAGAGATAGGGCTGAGTGGTCCGATATTCCCCGGGGAAGGATGACTATATTGGACACCCTGTGGCAGTCCGAGGCGGGCAGCAGTATCAGGTCAATGCGGGAGTGCATGCGGTGGGCCGCCGAGGTGTGGGTGTATTGGGTACCCCGGGGGTTCCAGACCCTCCAGACGTCACATAGGCCGAGCGCGGCCGCCCAGTCTGTCAGTTTCCGCGCATGGGCTAACCGTGTTGGAGAGGGTGCACCCGTCGCGTCCAGGGTTGGCTGGATAACGGAATTAAAGTTGCCCCTGATCACCGTCTGTCCCAGGGGCAGAGAGGAGAGTGTGTCTGTAAGGTGTCGCAGTGTGGAGGCGAGCGTGGCAGGAGGGACATATATGGATACTAAGTTAAGGATGTTTCCTTCTAACTTCCCGGACACAATCACGTATCTACCTTGGGGGTCCGTCGTGACATGGTCAGGGGTGAAGGGGAGTCCTCGCTGCGTCAGAATTGCAACCCCTCTCGAGCCTCGCTCAAAGCCGGAGTGCCACACTTTATCGAACCCATATCAAGCCAGGAAGAGACATTGGGTCCTGAGGAGGTGTGTCTCCTGAAGTAGGAGTATGTCGGGCAGGTGTCGTTGGGCGTATCTAAGGACTGCTGTTCTCTTGATACGGTCCAGCAGTCCATTCACATTCCAGGACAGGACGTGGAGGGGCCTACCTAGGGTGGGCGAGTGCATAATGGCTGGTGTCCGAGATGAGTAGGCCAAAGGGCAGTGGACCCCATCGGGGCACGAGTGGGGCAGCATCAGCGTACGTGTCTGGTGAGTGCTGCGTGATACCCGCTCGTGTGGCGTCTGGTTGGTGAGTCAGCATCAGAGTATCGTCGGTCGCTAGAGGAAGAAACCGTATCAAGTGAGAACTTAAAACAACCCAGAGGACAACGGTCCCCTCCCTCCCCCCTCCCCCCACCCTATACTTCCGGAACTGAAGCATCTGTCGCCCTAAAAAGAAAGGTTAACAACAACAACAGACCAAGCTGAAACGCTTAGCTGGGGTTCGTGCGATGATAGTGGACCCCTCCACATTATCGGATGTAGCAGTCTGCGAGGCTTGCCATCGCAATGTGCAGTGTCCGTGGGGTGTACCATGCCCGGCTGCTGCTACTTCGGAGTTTCCATTTCCCCGCTCTCAGGCATCAGGCTGAGCTTCCGAGTGTTGGGCTTTTGGAGAGATCTGTGTCAGAGGCCACAGGGTCCAAGACCTCGGAGGGTTCACTCTCTCGGAGTGTGCTCTCCACAGAGCTATCTCTACTGCGATCCCATGAGATTGGATTGTCTGTATCGTTCTTGGCGTCCAGGGCTCTCGAGCCAGCCGACACGGGTGACCCTCTACGTGATCCCCGGCCCCTGCAGGAGCGCGTGCGCCTCCTCTGTTGCCGCGGAGGGAGTGAGTTGGTCCCAGGCGGTCCAGAGGGTCCGGCCGAGGGTGCAGAGCGGACTCGGAGAGGCCTCTCCTCGATCAACCAGGTCCAGGCGGATTGTGGGGTCTCAAAGAAGAGCGTTTTGTCTTGGTAGATGACTCGGAGACGGGCCAGGAAGAGGAGCCCGTATCTCAAGCCAAGATTACGGAGTCTTTGCTTGACCTCATTATATGAGCTGCGTTGGTCTTGCACCTCTTTAGTGTAGTCTGGGAAGAGCATCACGGTATTATTTTGGAACGTCAGGGCACCTCGGGCCCGGGCCTCTGTCAGGATAGCGTCTCTGTCTTTAAAGTTCAGGATCCTGGCTATGAGTGGCCTGGGTGGAGCCCCGGGAGGAGGCCTCGGGGCAAGAGAGCGGTGGGCCCATTCGATAGCGAACCAGGGTGATAGCGTGTCTTTGGGCATCCATGAGGTCAGCCAAGTCTCTACAAAAGCAGCCGCTTGGCCCTGCTCCGCCCCCTCCGGAAAGCCCACCAGGCAAAGATTGTTGCGCCGCGACCGGTTTTCCGCGTCTTCAGCTCTGCGGTGCAGCTCCTTTGTGTGTGTCTGTAGGTGGGTAACCTGGCTCTTTAGTTGGTTGACGTCGTCTTCGACCGAGGAAATGCGGGATTCCGCTTCGGAGATACGAGCCGTGGCGTCCGCAAGTCCTGGCGGATGAGGGCCATGTCAACTCGGACCTCGCCAATCTTGTTTTCCACCGAGGACTGAGAAGCGCCAATGGCTTGCAGGATGGTCGATAAATCGGACCCTGGAAGGGGGGACCCCAAGCGCTCCCATCGTCGGGCCACGGTCGTACATGGTATACTGGTCCATTTTAGTTTGCATCGGCGTCCCGGTTGATATGGCGACACGATCTCTCCCCATCCTAGATGCGGGGTGGGGAAGGGAGGCCTTCACGCGGGTGATGGTGTGCAGTTTATCCAAGGACCTGCACGGAGGGGCCCCCGCGTCACCCCACGAGCTGGGAGCGCAGGTGACTAGGCGTCAGGATCGGCGGGGAATGGGAGCCCACACTGGATTTCCACAGCACAGCCCCGCAGTTGAGCCCCCAATATCGGGTGATGTAACATTATCAGGGCCACCACGGCCGCTCCCCAGCTCGGTCAGGGCCCCCAGTCCCAGACGCCAGCAAAACAGGCCAGTCCGCAGATGAGCAACACGCCGGGTCACTCCTAGGTCCAACGAGACCCTCAGGAAGTCGGCTCAGGGCCAGGGCTGATTTCGCAATGAAGTCAAGGGGGTCTCAGCCGCTAGAGCCCCACAGAGGTTCAGGTGGTCAGTATCTTTCAGGCCGGCCTCGGGCCTCAACTGCTCAGATGAATGGGTGGGGGGAACTGCCTTTAGAAGCATTTTTAAACAAATAGTGCCAGAGGTAAATGGATAAATTAGAATTTAAAGACTGGCTGTTGGCTCACTGGCCCACCAGGTCAAGAGAGGCTGTGGCCTCCACTCCCTAGCAGAAGACAGCCTGCCACATTTAGAGATGCACTCCTGCTTGATGCGGATCTCTGTCCCTTCATTGCAGCCACTGATGTAGTGGCTTCATTGAAAGCACTGATCCTTCGGTGGGGGAGTCTGCCTTAGTTTAGACATCTGCCTGGTGGTCTTCACAGCTGAGCTTTCCCTTAGTTCTAGATCTTTCCATTCATTATAGTGATGGAGGTTTTGTCAATTCTCTTTCCCCTCAAGGCCATATTACCAAGGTCACCTTCATCTTAAAGTTTTCCGCCTTGAGTCACAAAACAGTTATTTAATTACGTCTAGATTAGATTACTACAACTCCCTTCACTTAGAACTTCCTATTTGTCTGATGATTCGCCTTTGCTTGGTACAGAATTAGGCCTGAATGAATTTTCATTTATGCCTGTGTGCTGCTCTCATGAATTTTCTGACACTTCTCATTATCGTTATTACACGAAGTTCCTAAGATTATGCCATTACTCCCCATTGTATAATTGATTGAATACGGGTAGAACGCGATTGAACCAAGTGCAAGTGACCGTTTTCCGCAGCACGAGTGATTATGTGTTATTTTTTAGTGAAAATGCATCCTTACAGCAAAAATGGATGAAAGGATGCTCTCGAGCCAGCCGACACGGGTGACCCTCTACGTGATCCCCGGCCCCTGCAGGAGCGCGTGCGCCTCCTCTGTTGCCGCGGAGGGAGTGAGTTGGTCCCAGGCGGTCCAGAGGGTCCGGCCGATGGTGCAGAGCGGACTCGGAGAGGCCTCTCCTCGATCAACCAGGTCCAGGCGGATTGTGGGGTCTCAAAGAAGAGCGTTTTGTCTTGGTAGACGACTCGGAGACGGGCCGGGAAGAGGAGCCCGTATCTCAAGCCAAGATTACGGAGTCTTTGCTTGACCTCATTATATGAGCTGCGTTGGTCTTGCACCTCTTTAGTGTAGTCTGGGAAGAGCATCACGGTATTATTTTGGAACGTCAGGGCACCTCGGGCCCGGGCCTCTGTCAGGATAGCGTCTCTGTCTTTAAAGTTCAGGATCCTGGCTATGAGTGGCCTGGGTGGAGCCCCGGGAGGAGGCCTCGGGGCAAGAGAGCGGTGGGCCCATTCGATAGCGAACCAGGGTGATAGCGTGTCTTTGGGCATCCATGAGGTCAGCCAAGTCTCTTCAAAAGCAGCCGCTTGGCCCTGCTCCGCCCCCTCCGGAAAGCCCACCAGGCGAAGATTGTTGCGCCGCGACCGGTTTTCCGCGTCTTCAGCTCTGCGGTGCAGCTCCTTTGTGTGTGTCTGTAGGTGGGTAACCTGGCTCTTTAGTTGGTTGACGTCGTCTTCGACCGAGGAAATGCGGGATTCCGCTTCGGAGATACGAGCCGTGGCGTTCCGCAAGTCCTGGCGGATGAGGGCCATGTCAACTCGGACCTCGCCAATCTTGTTTTCCACCGAGGACTGAGAAGCGCCAATGGCTTGCAGGATGGTCGATAAATCGGACCCTGGAAGGGGGGGACCCCCAAGCGCTCCCATCGTCGGGCCACGGTCGTACATGGTATACTGGTCCATTTTAGTTTGCATCGGCGTCCCGGTTGATATGGCGACACGATCTCTCCCCATCCTAGATGCGGGGTGGGGAAGGGAGGCCTTCACGCGGGTGATGGTGTGCAGTTTATCCAAGGACCTGCACGGAGGGGCCCCCCGCGTCACCCCACGAGCTGGGAGCGCAGGTGACTAGGCGTCAGGATCGGCGGGGAATGGGAGCCCACACTGGATTTCCACAGCACAGCCCCGCAGTTGAGCCCCCAATATCGGGTGATGTAACATTATCAGGGCCACCACGGCCGCTCCCCAGCTCGGTCAGGGCCCCCCAGTCCCAGACGCCAGCAAAACAGGCCAGTCCGCAGATGAGCAACACGCCGGGTCACTCCTAGGTCCAACGAGACCCTCAGGAAGTCGGCTCAGGGCCAGGGCTGATTTCGCAATGAAGTCAAGGGGTCTCAGCCGCTAGAGCCCCACAGAGGTTCAGGTGGTCAGTATCTTTCAGGCCGGCCTCGGGCCTCAACTGCTCAGATGAATGGGTGGGGGAACTGCCTTTAGAAGCATTTTTAAACAAATAGTGCCAGAGGTAAATGGATAAATTAGAATTTAAAGACTGGCTGTTGGCTCACTGGCCCACCAGGTCAAGAGAGGCTGTGGCCTCCACTCCCCTAGCAGAAGACAGCCTGCCACATTTAGAGATGCACTCCTGCTTGATGCGGATCTCTGTCCCTTCATTGCAGCCACTGATGTAGTGGCTTCATTGAAAGCACTGATCCTTCGGTGGGGGGAGTCTGCCTTAGTTTAGACATCTGCCTGGTGGTCTTCACAGCTGAGCTTTCCCTTAGTTCTACATCTTTCCATTCATTATAGTGATGGAGGTTTTGTCAATTCTCTTTCCCCTCAAGGCCATATTACCAAGGTCACCTTCATCTTAAAGTTTTCCGCCTTGAGTCACAAAACAGTTATTTAATTACGTCTAGATTAGATTACTACAACTCCCTTCACTTAGAACTTCCTATTTGTCTGATGCTTCGCCTTTGCTTGGTACAGAATTAGGCCTGAATGAATTTTCATTTATGCCTGTGTGCTGCTCTCATGAATTTTCTGACACTTCTCATTATCGTTATTACACGAAGTTCCTAAGATTATGCCATTACTCCCCATTGTATAATTGATTGAATACGGGTAGAACGCGATTGAACCAAGTGCAAGTGACTGTTTTCCGCAGCACAAGTGATTATGTGTTATTTTTTAGTGAAAATGCATCCTTACAGCAAAAATGGATGAAAGGATGCATTTTCAATTAAACAATAGTGCAAAATGCTGAAGCTGTAATTTCATATGAAACACAATTTTGCATCATATGTTGGGCATTTGCGTAATTTCAAAAGGAAATTACTCAAATTGTGCTTGACCTATGTAGAATGCAGCTGCTCACCTTATACTTAGGCTTCCCAAATGTTTACCAATGGCAGGACAATTACTACTTCTGCACTGGCTTCATGTGACCGAGCGCTCAATCTTTAAGTCCTGTTGCCGGTGTCACAAGACTATTCATTTTACAGGCTCTATTTACCTTCAGATGTTCCTTATAAGGTTTGTTGCTTTCAGATTAGTGCATTTGATACCAGCATATTATCTTCAAGTATCAAGGTTCAAAAAGACAGACCAGTTGGCCGCCCCTTCTTTTCCCACAGTCAAGTACGAGAATTCCCTCTCCCCTGATGATTGGGCTACATCCGATCATCTATCTGTCATTAAAAAGATAAATGCCTGGCTGTCTTCGGATCACTAGCTGCTCTGTCTTCTTGCAGGGCCGAGACACTATTATGAGGGTATGGGTGAACATTTTAAGTGTTACTCATTCACTCATTCACCCAGTTAGCAAAGTATGGTGTTCTGCAAAAATAAACTGCCTAGTAGTGATGGAGCAGGGGTTTGAGAAAATAAAAACCTGCTCGGATTTATTCCCTGGTAACATTTACTAACAGTGTGCGGTGAAATTAACATGCAAAAAAAAACATGAAAAACACGGGGAAATGCTTGTGCGCATGCGTACACTAAGGCGTACACTAATGCGTGGACTAATGCATGAAAAATTAGGCCGCATTCACGTTAGCTTGAAATTTAAAATAATATTAGAACATTGGAATGTTGGGAGCTCCATTGAAAACAATGGAGTAGCTCCGGGCTTATAATGGCTGGTATAAGCCCGGAGCTCCAACATTCCAATGTTTCTTTGTTCACAGCTCTGGCTGTGAACAAAGGCTTCAGGGAGCCTGAGGGGATTTCAATCCCCTTGCGCTCCCTGAAGCCTTTGTTTTATTTTCTAGAACATTCTGCCCTCTAGTGGCAGAATGTTCTAATAGCCTTATAGCCCTTCGTAGCTGGGCTATACCGGCTATTAAAGTCCCGCTTCCTTCGCTGGAGCGGGCCTTTAATAGCCGGTATAACCCGCTACGGCGGGCTATAAGGCTATAATAATGCTGCTTTCCGTGCATTCATGTTTTAATAGACGAATAACGTGGGATAGTGCTTAAGGTGGGTGGTAAACAGTGAGAATTATATTTCATGAAATTAATAATGTCTGTGTTTTATTCATCGTAGTGAAATTTGCATGGGCTTACATCGTTGCATGACGAGTTAAGGGTTAATGAGAAGAAAAATCAAATAAAAGCTGAAAATTCGAGCTCTGAGAGAGAGATGAAGAAGGCAATGTAGACGACCTTCGTAAACCATTGTATGTCTGCCAAGTAACGGAAGGATGGCCGTGAGATCATGAGCAAATTGTATAAACTTCTTCCGCGGAAGCTGCAGAAGGCGGACAATAAAATCTAGAGTTTTGAAACATGTTACGAATTGTAGGAAGCTGTATTCATGAAAGGTGGATTACGTATTGATGAAAATGTTTGAACAAAGAATGCGGTGAAACCATGGACGTGACTATGGTGGTGTGATAGAACACCCCCTAAATTGACCAATGAGAGACCAAGATTCTGAAAATGTTGCTACAATAGTGGGATGGACATGTAGGTTTTTAGAGTATAACTGGGGTGTCTGGGGGGTGTTAGATAGGACGGGTCTTTGAAGAAGCTAGAGAGGGGAGATCGTCGCTGTCCGTCGGTTTGTTGTATGCAGATAGTGGCCTACCTCTTTCCTGTTCCTGTCCTACTCTTTGTTCCCTGAACTCTCTTGGAGAACCCCCATCTATTTCCCATGGCCAGGGGTAGATTTTCCACTAAAATACTTAGGTTCGTATAGCTAAAATCTGTAACTTGCATAATTATTTGCAAATGTATTTTTGTCTTTGAAACTTATGTCTCTTCATCTATCCACTCCTTCATTGCATTCTATTCATTGTGATTTGAGTTTGATGTCATTTTGCTTTGACAAATGTTCTCTCTCTGTGATCTATTCTTTGTTTGCCTTGTAAAACTGTACATAATGAGCATTTACCTTCTCATTATTTGCGATAAATATTATTAACCTTACACCGAGTTTGTGCTTTATTTAGTAGTATAGATCAATAGTTAGTTTCTAATTGTTACCATCAACTCTTCAACTAATGGTCCATCGACCAGAGGAAAGAGAGTTTGATTACAGGTTCAATTATGTATCTAGTTTGTTAGGATGAGCCTGTAGATTGTGAACAACTGATTTAACGATTAAACTCGAAACAGTGCTATCAGGGATTCATGTGTTGGGTGTATGTGTATGGGCCAGTGTTTGTGTTTATTGATTATCGATTCCTGATTGGCGCTGGATCAGTTTTTGGTAGCAGAGGATGGTTATTGATTGATTAGTTTGGTAATAATTATCGATTATTGATTACTTGTTTCCTTAACATGAAAAGTTAGTGTTTTGTTCTATGTTGTCTTGAAGTACAGGTACGGAGTTACCTAAGATCCCGGGATAAAAATGTATTAGCCTGAAGAGGCAGAAGAATAGTGTGGATAAGGTATCACACTGCAGAAGTATTTTGTCTATTGTCATAATACTTAAACGGCGAGAGGCTGTTTAGTGTTATTTTAGGGACTATTCGGTTGAGAGTAGATTTTGTGTGAAATAGCGAAGGGTCCACTTCCGAAACTCTGGCCTTACATCCCCAAAGGAGTACCAAGACCTCTTTCCACGTGAAAGTCCTCTTCCGAAACTTTGGCTAGTATCCCTAGAGGAGTACCAAGTCCTCCCGTAGCTTGTTTGGGTGTAGAATAGCGCTGGTTGTTATTTTACTCGAAGTGAAAGAATATCTCTTTTGAAGTGAAGACTATCTCTTTATTTAGTGGAACAGACAAAGTAGCATTGTTTTATGTTTGTTTTCTAACAAGTTTTATTGAGAAAATAATAGAAAAACATTGCCCTATTATTTTGTAAATTGAGGGTCAGTAAGAAGGAGTAATACTGACGTCACGAAAAGCCGCACTGGCATTGGTCAGACCGCTGGCGTTCAAAGTGTTGTGATTGGTTGATTACTGTGAGCCGCGCTGATATCGGTCAAGGTACTGATTACGTAGGAGTGTTCTGATTTGTTTGTTGGTGTGAGTCGCGCTGGTATTGGATGTTTGTTGGCGAATAGAATAAGCGGAAGTACGAAGGGTTTGTTGTTTGATTATTGAATTGTATTTAGCGAGAAGACTTGGGAAAAATGAAGTTGATTAATAAGATAAAGAGATTTAAAAAAAAGGATAAACCAATAGTTACAAGAGAGGGAATTCTTTTTCCACCTCCGGGAACACCTGCTTCTTTTATGATGTTGGAATGTGGATACCATACGTGTACTTGGTTAGAGAATTGGGTGAAATACACGGAAGATGATGGTATTTTAGCTTTTCCGGAGAATGGTACATTTAATGTAAGGATTCTACAGAATCTGAGAGAACGAATGAATTCTCTAGAACCTAGACCTACTCAGTATGAAGCGCTTGAGGAATGGGAATATGAGGCATATGAGCGAGACAAGTATAGGGGCGGAAGAAGGTACAGAAATATTATGACTAAATATCCTTTTGAAAGTCGGGGAGAAAGAATGAAAAGATGGAGGAGAACGGTTGTGACAGAGGGTCTGTATCCAGTTTTAGTTGCTGACGAAGCAACGGGAGGCAAATGTAAAGAGAAGAAGAAAAATGTAAATACATCAAGGATAGATTTTGACCCAAGTGATTCTTCGATGAGTTGTTAGATGACATTTTGACTAAAAAACCTCCACCTTATCAAGAGAACACAAGTGAAACAGTCCCAAATGCCCCATTAATGGGAACCCCCACTAATTCCACAGGTTCCACAAGTCCCAGTATTTACTAGAGCAGTACAAGAGAGTGAAATGGATATGTTGAATAGGGCAAGAGAGGAGTTGACTCAGAAAATTAATCAGTTGAATCTGAATGCGGAAGCATTAACAGTGCCGGTAATGATTGGACCTATAGTGTTGTTGTATGGAGAAAAACAGAATATATCAAAAGCACATGCATTGATGGTCCCAATAAATAGAGACAGGAATAAAGTGGTAACGATAGTTGATCAGGTAGAACATTCAGAGACAAGTACTTCATTAATTGATTTGCCAGTTTGTGAGTTGTTAGCTGAAACGCCTAAGAGAAGTGCGCAGATGGATCCGAGGAGATTAGTGCAGAATATCACTCCGATATCAGGTAGTTCAATGGGACCCTCACCAGATGAATTAGATGACTGGATAGGGGGAATGGAAAAACGAAAACCTCAACCACAGAGTATAGATGTGAGTAAATTGAGAGTGGATTTGGAAGAAATGATTATTGGCACAATAAGCCCAGACAGATTGGGAAATTATCGAGATGAAGAGTTGTCATTCCTGTGCAAAAATATTACCTGGAGAGCGAGAAATCTTCATGAAAAGTTGACAGAGGCTGCTAGTGAATATACAGAAGTCAAAGGTGTTACAGAAAACATATAGATTGGATTTTACTGAAAAGGATTTAGAGAGTTTGAATGAGTCTTGTAAAAGATTGCAAATAAAAGAATTAATTAATATTCTGAAGAAATGGGGAGATGTAGAAGGGTGGAAAGGTAGATGGGCAAAAAAGAAAAAAGAAATTATTGCCAATAAAAATGCGTAATTATTTCCACTGAGAGAAACAGAACAGGCTGAAAGGGTGTGTCCAATGAGAGAAGTTCCGGGTGGTAGATATGTTCTTGTTCCTTGGACAAGACATGATATATTGTCTTTTACTCATGACTTCCTAGGTTGAGGGAGAAACCGGTTGAATGGTATAAACAAGTAGAGAGGTTTGTGAAGGTTTCAAACGTCTTGTGGAAAGATCTGGATGGTCTATTTGAGATTGTTGTTCCAGCAGATTTATGGACAGAGTGTAAGATTACTGTTGATTGGCCAAAAGAAGAATATCCTAGAGATCCGAAAACAGGTGCACCTTCAGATGAGGTGATGAGAAAATATCATCTAGTAATTACTTACCTGAAGGGAAAAATTTCTCCGAAAGAAATAGATTGGGTTAAAATTGATAGAACAACCCAAGAACCAAAAGAGTCGGTACATGCTTATTATGAAAGGTTGTTACAGGTGTTCAAACAGTACAGTGGGTTTGAGAATATTGGAGATAAAGATATGGGACATTTTGTGTATCATTTTGTATTTGGATTAAAACCAGAAATTAGTAACATGATTCAGCAAAATTTGATTTGTTGGCAGAGTAAAACGGTTGATGAGATACTGAGGTATGCAAAGTATTGTAGTGATGATATTGAGTCAAGGCATAAGAAGCTAAAAGAGAAAATGATGTGGGCACAAGTGAAAGTAGCAGAACAGCAAGTAGGGAACAGTGGTTCCCAAACAGATTTCCAGATGAAGGGTCAGAATCAGAATGGACAAGTAATGAGTGGTGGTAGAGGTAGAGGTAAAATGAATAAAGATGAAATGAAAAGGAAATATCCTTGTCATGCATGCGGAAAATTTGGGCATTGGAAGAACGAGTGTAATCTGCTCAGAAAAATAATGGGATGAATCAAAATTTAAATTCACAGATGCAGAATGAGGTGGTTGTGAATCAGCAACAGCAGCAACAGATAGTTACTCCACAATTACAGGTACCACAAGCTACTATGCCAAATAATGTGAATGCTCAAGTGCAGAGATACAGTGCGAACATTGGATTTCACGCAGGTGAACAAATTGGTAAGAACCAAAATGTGCAAATGATTCCGCAATACTTGTTGCAGTGCAATGAGAGTGATTCAGACTCATCTCAATGACGGTGCCTGAGGGGGGAGGAAGTGTGCGTGCTTGGCGCAACTCTAGAAGTAGATCAGTCAGGTCCATTTGTTGATGGAAAAGTGGAAGGTAATGATATTACATTCCTAGTGGACACTGGTGCTACCCGTTCTACTGCAGCAGAAATTCCAAACCTACCCCTCTCGGGAGAAACTATCCAAGTCGTGGGAGTTTCAAATAAGCATATCAAAACCCCAATAACAAAGCCAATAGAAGTTCATATTAGAAAATTCAGAGACATGCATCGGTTCGTGGTATGTGACACGAGTCCGGTGAATCTGTTAGGGAGAGATTTATTGTGCAAAATGAATTGCACAATTTATTTTACACCGGATGGTATTGCTTTTCAAACACCAGATGAGGATGTTGCGTTTAAAATGATGTTAGCGAAGCAAGGGACAGAAGTGGATGAATTGTTTTCACTTCTTACTCAAGAAGATTTGCCTGCATAGTTAAGAGATACTGTAAGACCTGATGTATGGGATTTCTCAGGAAAAGAGATTGGCCTGATGAAAGGTGTGGATCCTATTCAGGTTACAGTGAAACCGGTTGCAACATTTCCAAACACACCTCAATACAAAATGAGTCCTGAGATAACAGCAGGAGTTATTCCTGTAATTAACCAAATGATTGAACAAGGTATTTTAAAAGAAATACTAAGCAGTCCTTGTAATTCACCTATTATGGGAATTAAAAAGCCAAGCGGAAAATATAGGATAGTACAGGATTTACGGAAAATAAATAAGATTGTGGTACCCTGTTGTCCAATAGTACCGAATCCAGCAGTGATTCTATATCAAATTCCCTGTGATGCAGAATGATATACAGTAATTGATCTGTGTCAAGCATTTTTCTCGATTCCCTTACATCCGGATAGCCAATATTTATTTGCGTTCCGGTTCGGAGACCATGTTTTGGCATGGTGCCGAGTTCCTCAAGGGTACACAGAAAGTCCATCGATTTTTAATCAGATTTAAAAAAAATGTTTGGAGACTTTGATTATGACAGAAAAATCGGTTTTGGTTCAGTACATTGATGACCTACTGGGGGCATCAAAAACACGAGAGGCATGTGTGACAGATACAATTGCCTTACTGAATCATCTGGCAGAAGGGGGACACAAAGTGTCACCAGCAAAATTACAATTTTGTAAACAGGAGGTCCAATATTTGGGACACAAAATAGAAAAAGGAGTGATGAAAGTGACACCAGAAAGGATCAGTGTGATTCAACAAATGAGTCCTCCAAAAACTCAGAAGGAAGTGCGAATGTTCTTGGGAATGGTTGGATACTGCAGACAGTGGATCAGTGGCTTTTCACTTATTGCAAAGCCTCTACAGAGGTTCACACACAAGGAAGTGACTGATCCAATTGATTTGGATGATGAAAGCATGAATGCTTTTATTGAGTTACGGGACAGTCTTTGTCGAGCACCTGCATTGGGAATGCCAGATTATACAAAGGATTTTGTGTTGTACTGTTGTGAGAGAGATGGGTGTGCACTTTCAGTTTTAACTCAGAGACATGGAATGGCACGACGTCCAGTGGCATATTTTTCTGCTACTTTGGATTCAGTGGCTGCAGCGTTACCAGGTTGTTTGAAAGCAGTAGCTGCTACTTGTGTGAGTTTGGAACAAAGTGAAGCGATTGTGATGGGACATCCAGTTAAAGTATATGTGCCACACTCAGTTGAGATTCTTTTGACAAGAACACGTACACAGCACATGACCTATAGTCGGCTGACTAGGTATGAAAGAGTAATATTAGGTGCTAAAAATGTGACTGTGGTGAGATGTACGACAGTAAATCCTGCAACCTTGTTGCCTAGTCCATTTTGTGAGGAAGTAAGCAACAAAGTGGATCACGATTGTTTGGATGTGACAGATTTGTGCACAAAACCAAGGCCAGACATTAAGGATACCCCGTTAGAGGAATCAGATAGTGTGATGTTTGTTGATGGATCTTGTCTGAGAAATGAAAAAGGTGAATTGAGTTCTGCTTATGCAGTATGTACAGTGGCTGCGGTTCTGGAAGCATCCTGTCTAAAAGGGGTACATTCTGCACAAATTGCTGAGCTCATAGCTCTGATTAGAGCATGCAAAATTGGCAAGAATTTGAAAGTAACCATATGTACGGACAGTCAATATGGTTTTGGGGTGGTTCATGATTTCGGACAAATATGGATGCAAAGGGGATTTCTGACTTCTTCAGGTTCTCCTATTAGAAATAGCAAAAATGTGAAAGATTTATTGGATGCTTTGCAATTGCCAAAGAAAAATGTTCTGCACATAAGTCAGGAAATGATTATGTGACAAGCGGCAACAGATGCGCTGATCAAGTAGCGCGTTTCTGTGCACAAAATTCAATTGCGATAAACAGAGGGGTGGAGAAGAAAAATACTAATTGCCACCTAATGTTTTCCTCCTGGGAAACCTGGGATGAGATTAGACAGTTACAAGAAGAGGCAAGTGATGAGGAAAAAGACATTTGGAAAAAATCAGGCTGCAAGAAGAGAGCAGAAGATGAAGTTTGGGTGTATATAGATGAAAGACCAGTTATGCCAGATTCTTTACTATCCCAAATGGCAAGGGTATACCATGGAATTACACATGTTGGAAGAGATGCAATGATTAGGCTCTTCAAGCAGTCATGGTATAACCCTAAATTCAGGGTCATTGCAGAGAGTTTATGCCAGAGGTGTGTTACATGTCAGCAGCAAAATCCAGGCAGAAAGACAGTTGTGAGTTGGGAATGAATTGGAAAAGCAGCAGGACCATTTACGAGGCTCCAGCTCGATTTCTTCGAGCTTCCCCCATGTAACGGACTAAAATATGTGTTAGTTGTTGTTTGCTTGTTTTCTCATTGGGTAGAAGCATATCCAACAAGGAGAAATTATAGTTTGACTGTTGCGAAGTTGCTTCTAAGAGAACTGATTCCAAGGTTCGGTTTTCCAGTCACTTTAGAGACAGATAGGGGATCTCATTTTAATAATGAGATAATTTGGATGATCTGTGCAGCACTACAGATTGAGAAAAAGCTGCATTGTGCCTACCGACCAGAAGCATCTGCAGTGGTCGAGCAAATTAATGGCACTATCAAATCTAGACGGGGAAAAGTATGTGCATCCACAACATTGAAATGGCCTGACGCTTTACACCTGGTATTGATGAGTCTTAGAAGTATCCCAGATAAAAAGACTGGATTGAGTCCTCATGAAGTACTGATGGGAAGAGCAATGAGACAAGCGATTTTACCAGCAAACAAACTGATGAATATTTCTGATGATCTAGTGCTTGATTATTGCAAAGGATTGGCTGATCTGGTGCGTTCTGTGTCTCATCAGGTTGGAGAAATTGCAACCACAACACAGCCGGATCAAGCACATGATCTGAGTCCAGGAGAGTGGGTTCTTGTCAAGAAACACGTGAGGAAGTCGTGTTTAGAACCCAGGTAGCATGGACCTTACCAGATTATTTTGGTGACAACAACAGCAGTGAAGTGTGGTGGCTTGCCAAACTGGATCCATGCAAGTCATACCAGAAGAGTCCCAAGTCCACTTGAAAAAGAAGGTGAGCAGCAACTGGTGAATAAAGAAAAGAAACCAGAAGCTGAAGGTTGTGCAGCTAAAGAATCTAAAGTGACAGATTCTGACAAGCAAAATGATGATGAACAACCAAGCACAAGCCAAGTAGAGTGGGCACCAGCTACTGGGTCTCGTAAGACTGCTGTTGAGCAAGTAGAAAAGGAAGTTACAGAAGATCAAGAGCAAGTTCAACAAAGAAAGGGACTGAATAAAAGAGCCTGTGAACCAGAAAGAAAAGGTGAAGAAGTGGTTCAAGCTAAGAGAGCGAAAAGGGTGACAATTGGCCAAGTGAAGTAAAAAGACTAAAATACACTTTTGAAAAGAGAAGGCCAGAACAAATAAATGAAGTATCAAGTCAAACTGAACAAGAAGAATCAGAAGAAGAATCAGTACGAAGAACAAACAGAATAAAAGAGTCCCAAGCAGAAAATACAAAGCTCCTGAAAGGACATATATTGTATTAGAGGAAATTGAGAGCACAGATCAAATAGGAAGAGAAGTTGGTACTGGTACTGAGCAAATTGATTAAAGCAATTTGAGACCGCCTTAAAAGAAAGCAGTGAAAAATTAAGGTGCAACAAAATTCAGTAAAATATTTGGGAATTTCCAGATGATCTGAAGAAGACTCTTAAAAAAAAAAAAAAAAAGAGGGGGGTAAAGAAGAAGCTTTCTTCTTGAAGTGTTGGATATACTATTTTCCAATGGTTTTTTGGACAGGTTTGTCCAAAATTTTTAGAAAGTTGTTAGGATTTTTCTTATGTTTTTCTTAGATTTTTATTTTTTATAGTATACAAAATGGCAGAAGATATAGTGATTGGAAATCAAGAACCTAGTTTTAAACATAGATGTATCAAAGCTTGCTTATGTAGTGTCTTGCTATTAATGTTAATATGGTTAATATTAACTGTCTTTGTAACTATTCTAATGGTAACTAATAACAAGAATAATACTAATAATGTGATTAGTGAAAGAATGGACCCTGTTACTAAAGAAACTCCTAAAACTAATCATGATCAAGTTGATGATAGCATTTATCATCATGATAAATCAATTAGTGATTTCTCGTTAAATGTTTTTACAAAATTGTTGTATGAATATGTGGATACAATGGACGTGAGAGATTGTTACGTGTGCATGCAATTACCTTTGTCTGTCTCAGAGGGGGTGACTTACCATCACCTTCCTTTAACAAATGGCGTTCATGTAGTGTTCTAACAAGTCTTTTTTACGTGACGGGAAGTTGCAGTACTACTATTCAAATATGGATTTAGTGTTTTCAGAAATTCCTATTGGAAAAGATATGAATAAGGTGTATAGTAATAGAAATGCGGGATACATGGGAGAATTTTTCCATATTACTCAGACAATAGATACAGTATATGCTCATAGAAATAATCTGACTTGTAGTTTGCGGGCTGAAGAGAAAGAATTTATTAACATGGTTGAAGATAGAAGACAGGATTTTCAAAGGAAAGCTGCTGAACAGAAGTCACATGTACCACCATGGACTTTTAGAGAGGGAAATTATAAGAAAGGCGAAACTTACGCTGCAATGTCTCTGGACTGGTATCATAAAGGGAAACTTTGCTTACTTAGACTAAAAACTGACTATAATAATTATTTCATTAGTACTAGGGAATGTGAACATACTTTTCTGATAACTGGTGGATGGGGATTAAAAGGTGGAACTGATCCTGTATTTCCAGGAGTGTATTATGTGTGTGATAAGAATGCTTACTATAGGTTGCCAGCACACTGGTATGGTAGTTGTTACTTTGCGATTGCATTTCCTAAGGTATACCATGTAGATAGAAATAATAGAATCAATTAAATAAAGCATGGACTAACACATAAAAAGAGAACAAGTTTTTCAGAAATTATTGGTGATATTTTTGGGGCACTGATACCCTCAGTTGGAGTCGTTCTAAATTCGCATAAAATTCGGAAATTGTCCACAGTGGTTGATCGTTTATCAACAGACACTGCTGGTGGGTTTTTAATGATTGATACTGAAATGGTTGCAATTAGATCAATGGTTTTGCAGAGTCGACTTTCCCTGGATATCTTGTTGGCAAAAGAGGGCGGAGTCTGTGGCATGTTGAAAATACAACACTGCTGCACTTATATCCCTGATAAAAGTAAAAGTCTTGAGGGGTATATAAAGAGTATTACAAAATTAAATGAAGATTTGACTGAACTGGAGGTTGACGCTGTTTGGGAGAAACTTGGTAAGAGTTTTTCCTCTATAAGTAGGTGGATTTCCACATTTGGGAGTAGTTTATTAGGTAAAATACTAATACCAATTATTTCAATAGCGGTAGTGATTCTGTTTATAATAATGGCATATAAATGTCGTAAGGGTAGATGTGGAAAGAAGGAGATGACAGAAGTAGACAATAAATGTAGAGCTAGGAAAAGAAGAAGAGAAGAAATAGAACTAGAAGATATGAGAGGAAATTACTACGAAATGATGAAAAATTTAGCTGAGAAAATGGCAAAACGAGAAAAGAGTACAATCTTTTAGGTAAAAATAATGGTGGTGATTAGTATGATGGTGATTTTGTGATGGCTCAAAAGGGGGGAATTGATGGAGCAGGGGTTTGAGAAAATAAAAACCTGCTTGGATTTATTCCCCGGTAACATTTACTAACAGTGTGCGGTGAAATTAACCTGCAAAAAACATGAAAAACACGGGGAAATTCTTGTGCGCATGCATGCACTAATGCATACACTAATGCGTTCACGTTATGCTTGAAATTTAAAATAATAATAATGCTGCTTTCCGTGCATTAATGTTTTAATAGACGAATAACGTGGGATAGTGCTAAAGGTGGGTGGTAAACAGTGAGAATTATATTTCATGAAATTAATAATGTCTGTGTTATATTCATCGTAGTGAAACTTGCATGGGCTTACATCGTTGCATGACGAGTTAAGGGTTAATGAGAAGAAAAATCAAATAAAAGCTGAAAATTCGAGCTCTGAGAGAGAGAAGAAGAAGGAAATGTAGACGACCTTCGTAAACCATTGTATGTCTGCCAAGTAACGGAAGGCTGGCCGTGAGATCATGAGCAAATTGTATAAACTTCTTCCGCCGAAGCTGCAGAAGGCGGACAATAAAATGTAGAGTTTTGAAACATGTTACGAATTGTAGGAAGCTGTATTCATGAAAAGTGGATTACGTATTGATGAAAATGTTTGAACAAAGAATGCTGTAAAACCATGTACGTGAGTATGGTGGTGTGATAGAACACCCCCTAAATTGACCAATGAGAGACCAAGATTCTGAAAATGTTGCTACAATAGTGGGATGGACATGTAGGTTTTTAGAGTATAACTGGGGTGTCTGGGTGGTGTTAGATAGGACGGGTCTTTGAAGAAGCTAGAGAGGGGAGATTGTCGCTGTCCGTCGGTTTGCTGTATGCAGATAGAGGCCTACCTGTTTCCTGTTCCTGTCCTACTCTCTGTTCCCTGAACTCTCTTGGGGAACCCCCATCTATTTCCCATGGCCAGGGGGTAGATTTTCCACTAAAATACTTAGGTTCGTATAGCTAAAATCTGTAACTTGCATAATTATTTGCACATATATTTTTGTCTTTGAAACTTATGTCTCTTCATCTATCCACTCCTTCATTGCATTCTATTCATTGTGATTTGAGTTTGATGTCATTTTGCTTTGACTAATGTTCTCTCTCTGTGATCTATTCTTTGTTTGCCTTGTAAAACTGTACATGATGAGCATTTAACTTCACATTATTTGCGATAAATATTATTACCCTTATACCGAGTTTGTGCTTTATTTAGTAGTATAGATCAATAGTTTGTTTCTAATTGTTACCATCAACTCTTTCAACTAATGGTCCATCGACCAGAGGAAAGAGAGTTTGATTACAGGTTCAATTATGTATCTAGTTTGTTAGGATGAGCCTGTAGATTGTGAACAACTGATTTAACGAATAAACTCGAAACAGTGCTATCAGGGATTCATGTGTTGGGTGTATGTGTATGGGCCAGTGTTTGTGTTTATTGATTATCGATTCCTGATTGGCACTGGATCAGTAGCAAAATTACTTTTGCATAATAAAATAACATAGCCTCTGACTGTCAGGGAGTTTTCTTACTGTTTTTTAATATCTCAATTCTTTATTGAGTTTTCCACTCTCACCTAGCATGTAACAGGTACAGAAAGTGCTGAAACTGAAGAATCATTGACCCCACATAAACATAAATATCTTTAAAGATAAGAAAAATAAAGTAATGCATTTCTCCACTAGATAAGGGGAACAAGCCAAGAAGACGCTCCCAATTGCATAGGGTGAGAAAATGGGGGGAAACAGGCTACTAAGGGTTAGGGGGTGGGGTATAAAACAGGTAGAGTCGGTTCCTTCTGGCCCAACCCCCGGTAAGCCGTCACCCACTCCAAATGGACCCAAGGGCCTAAGACATTAGAGAAATCATAAATGGACAGTGCCATTGTGCCTCTCCCTATGTAGGAAGAAGCCCCATAGCTCATTTTGCATTTGGTCCCTAAGCTTATAGCTACGTTTTTCATAAGTGGCTATTTCCTGCTCGTCAGAGAGCCACACATTGTAAGACGGTAGCATGGCTGATTTCCAATGGTGAAAATTCTCACTGCTCTTGAGGCCATTCTGCTATTTTCATAACCACCCCATTAGGGAAGACAAGTGATATCAGGCCCACCCTAAATAGTGTTGTGTGACCTTCACTATGTCCTGGATGGTCTTGTGGCAGATGGACCGCTTGTTCATGAGTTTTTAATTGCAAAGCAGTAGCCGGCTCAGCAGCTCCTCGACTTCTAAATGTGGTGACCAACCACAAGTTTGGCAGGACAATGTATCTCCCTCTTCAAGGTAGAATCACCTTTCTGACAAATCTAAATGACCACCTAAGTCTCAAAGATATTTGTATATTGTCAAAGTACATAACAATTGCAAAACATCAAAGGTATATTCAAAATAAAGTGAGTAATTGTTGGACATGGCCCTTCTTCGGGGAATTTACTCCCAAACTTTTCACTTTTTCTTCCTAGTCTTTGCCACATGACCTCCACAGGACCTTAGGAATCTGGCCACCTTCCTCTCGTACTGCAGAAGGAATGTGCGCATGGCTGCCTCGCCCACATTGGGCAGGGGGTGCCTACGTGATGGGTTTAGGTGCCGTACCTTTGTGCGCCCCATAAATAGGTACACCACATACCTGGGGTGGTTACCACACTGGCTAGTAGTGGGACATAGCACTGAGTGTGGCACCCACCGGATAGCCTGTCAACCATGTATCGGGCCTGTTATTGTGCGCTGGTGGGGAGCCATTGTGCCCCTGCCTAGGTTGGCATCACTTGCACCTCAGCCAACACAGAGTGGGTAGTTCCATACCATGAGGTCACCACCCCCCCAGGGAAACCCTGAAGGGCGCAGAGCACGTGGTAGGCTGAAGGCGGAGCCGGTACATATGGATGTTCCCTGTCCAGGTAGTGAGGAACCCCCCACGTGGGGCTTCCACTACCTTAGAGTTTGGCTCTTCCCATGGGATACTCCTGGGGTGTTGATGATTTCCTTGTGTGGCATCAGGGCTCTGAGCACATCCTCACTGTCCAGGCAGTGTGAAAGTGCATGCACCTTCCTACACAGGCTAGAAAGAGGCGCTGACCCAGAGTTCTGAAACATGGGCTGGTCTGCCAACGCAGACCGGGGAGTGCGCACTTACACCTGTGGGTGTGTGCACTGGCCCTCATGCTGTTTTAAATACTTGTCCAGTCTGCCATTGCAGGCCTGGATCCATACGCTTGTACTCATAGTACTAGGCGCCAAGTGCCCGGTCTGCCATCGCAGGCCGGGTGTGCGCCATTGCACCCGTAGGGAGCAACCCATGTTCGGCGGGTCAGGTAGTGTGCGAGCACTTGCACCTAAAGTGCTATGGCCTGGGTAAGCCCATGTGTCCTGTCTGTCATTACAGACTGGTGTGTGTGCACTAGCATCTATCATGATTAAACACATGGGCAGCCTGCCATAGCAGGTTGCGGTATGTGCACACCTGCACCAATTGTGCCCTTGATTGCGTGTGCCACCTACCATTGTGGGCCTGTGCATGTGCACTGAAACCCATTTAATAAACCTGTGACCAGTCTGCCGCTGTAGACTAGGATGGGTGCACTTGCACCCCTGGTGCTGGGCACTATGGGGCCGATTCCGATCTCGGCCGGTAGGGCTCCGAATCGGATTCGGCTTTACCGGATCCGATTCGGAGCCCTGTTTCCCGACCGATTCGTACGCGGGTCCGGCCGAGCGAGTACGATGCAAGCGCCCGCGAAATCGCCGACCGACTCGTACGCGGCTTCAACACGCTCCGACCGACTCACACGGACCCGACTCGCACCGCGCAATGGAGACGATCCCCGGCCGGGTAAGTACGATGCGCGCCGCGAGCAGTCCGACCGAGCCGCGCACTCCGGCTCGAAAGAGCAGTCGGAGCCGTACTTTGGGGGTCCGTGTCGGACCCCCCTAAATGCGTAGCCGCGCGAGTCGCACACAGTGGGGATCCATGGGTCCCCCCTACCTGTGCATGTACGGCGCGAGTCGCTTCGCCGCGTACACGCTATAGGGGGCGCCCTTGTCCGCCTCGCACCCATTGAGTCAATGAGAGCCCGCGTACGCGTTGTACGACAGGCTCCCATTGACTTCAATGGGAGTCCGACCGAATCGAGTCCGATGGCATACGTGCGCATCGTACTCGTCCGGTCGGGCTGCACGGGTCCGATTCGGTCGGAAATCTCTCCGGGTCCGGCTCGGTCGGTATGTGTCCAACCTGCCATCGTGGGTCGGTGTGTGCACCAGCGCACATGCATCCAATGTAGTGAGGAATACCTGCGTGTGTTTTTGCTACCTACAAGGCTTCCTCTTCCCATGGGTTAACATGGCGAAGTGGTTGACATTACTTCAGGCTGCAATAGTGGATTGCAGTGGAGCAGCCTCATGATGTTTCCTATCAATGGATTTGCCATGCCAAACCCTTTCCAGTGGTTAAGGGGGTCTTGGCATAATTTGCGTAGAAATGCCACTTACAGAGTATGGACATTTCTATGCTCTAACAGTCTTGTGTGCCATGGTGCCTGGCTCCGGTGGACACCAGGCGTCGGAGGAGCACATCTGTGCATTCCCCAGCGACAGTCATAAACCATGGGCATACCACTAGAATGACAGACCTCTGCCAAATGAGGCCCATATGGGATAGATTGGAGTGAGAGGTTTTGACACTTAGCCTCTGGGGGCCAGATCTTGGCCCCACTTAAGATTAAGATCTACATTTGACGGCCCCATGGCAGACAGGCCTAAAATTTAGGGGAGACCTCTGTGTTTTAAAGGGAAACCCCTTCACCCACCCCTAACTTCAAAGACACATGACAGTATAACTGCTGGTGCCATCCTTCAGCAAAAGGGGAGATACACTTTTGGGGATGCGGGACCGGAGAACACGGACTACATGGTGCACATTGCCAGAGGACTCTGTTGTGCAAATGGAGGATTACTGCCCTTGAAGTGGACTGTGTGCCCTTCCTGAATAGTGGCTGGCTTGGGCCTAAGACCTCCTGAAGGGTGGTGCCCATAAGTGTGCTCTCCAAGGACCCATTGGTGAGCCTCCTGTGCTCCCAGGGATCTCAGGGATTTCAAAGATCTCCCACGAGGGACCTACACCATATACCTGTGTCATCTGGAGAGCGGTGCCCTCTCAAGTGCCCACATCGGCTACTGAATCCCAACTGGTAGCGGAGTGTGAGTGTGGAAATAAGACTTCTGCCTGGGGACCGGATTATGTACTGCGAAGCCCCAGAAATCTTGCCTACATCTCAGGCGTGTTGTTCCTGTACTGCAGGGACCCTGACACTCATGAGCATCTTGTTGGTGGTGAGTGAATTCACCGGCTGCGGGACCACGTGTGGCCCGTTTCATCAATTGTGCTGCATCTCTCTTGTGCGACACACCCACTGTATGGCCATTGCGTGCGGTGTCCGATTCACAGGGTGCGACCCTTGGAGGTGGGGGTGTACCCATAGTAGTGCCTCATTCTACCCCATGTGGCTCTGCTAAACTTGCGCCTGTGTGTGTGAGACCGGACTGGTCTGGTGCAACCTGTATCATTGCGCACCAGAAGTTGTGCCTCATTTCCAGGGAGGTATGGAATTTGCAACTCTTTGCTGTGTGTGACTGGAATTGCCTGGTGCAACCCTTCTCAATGTGCAGCGGTCATTGTGCCTCATTTCCAGAGAGGTATGGAATTTGCAACTTTTCATGTTTGAGACTTGATGTGTCTGGTGTGGCCCATACCAACACGCACCAGATGCTGTGCCCACATTGCCTACACACGACCCTGATTAATTTGTACCTGTCGGGGTGCCTCCTCCCATCGAGAGGCTCCCCATTGTTACTCCCCATTCATCGGTTGTTCCCCTTTTGAACATCATCGCGACAGACCAACTGCCATCTCCACACCTGGCCCCTCCCAAAACAATCTTCGCACCAGGAGGTAGTGAGAGAGATTGACTGGGTTAAAGGAACGCTTCTGAGACAGTCGGAAGAGGGTCAAGAGACTGTGTGACTCAGTTGTTTTTGAAGACCTGTGGGTGAACTTCCTGAGTGGCTGCTAAACTCCCCTTGTTTACATCTACCTCCTAATTAAAACTTGCTACATATCCCCACCTGCTTCCCGAGGACCTAGACTAAGTGTGACTTTGTCCACGTGGGACTTAGTATCCGGGAGGAGGGCTGGTTATCTTCCATCTGGGGGTATTGGACAATCAGGGTGAGCTAGAGGGTGGAGGGAAGCTGGGGCCACGGAGTCTGCAGGGTGTTATCCATTGACCAGCTAGGTACCAATAGCACCGCATTAGAGTGCTGAGTGCATATGTGTGCAAGAGTGTTGCATACGGTCTGGGCTGATACCTGTTGCACCGTGTAGCGGAGTGAGTGTGGGGGTGATAGTTGGCAGACCGCCTGTGATTCACGTCACTGGCTGGTGGTGCCAATTTATACGTTGATTTCATGCCAAAAGCACAATACATTTGACATTGGGTTTACCTGCGTGGCTCCGGCCCACGGTGCTGCTAAAAAGTGTTCTAGTTTCTTGTATGTACATATTTTTGATATCGTTGTTACCCGGGGTATACCCTATAACTGGGTAGAACTGTATGATCAGGATTGCTAGGGTGGGCCTGGGGTGGACAGCGTGTCGCACCACATTAGGGTGCCTTCTCTCTGTGGGAGGGGGTTAGATTAGGAATTGTCCACAGTGTTCATACTATTGGTATCATAACAATATCCCTGCTACTAACATTTCCAAATGTGTTTTATGCCCAAAGGTAGATGATGTCCATGTTATAATGATGGAAGATGTGTGTTGAATATAAATGTTATTCACATACATCCTGTGTGAAGTCTCTTTTTGATGCTCAGTGTATTTATCATGAGTGACTGATGTGCCTTTGTTTTACACATTGCATCTGAGATAACCCTGACTGCTCAGTGCCAATCTACCCAAGGGTGAGCACAGGTTATGCAGCGAGTGGAATCACCCGCCCTTGACAGGAGCGGTAGGTTCTGCCTGGCTGGGTGTATCCCTTCAGCCAACCAGAAAGTAACAGTTATGTATGCAGGGAGCCCAACCTTGGGTGCAAAAAATAGATATCAGTGTCTAGTTCTAATTAGCAAGCCAGTGGGATCACCAGTACTACCACAATATCAAAATATTCACATCAATCTTCAAAACTATTAAAATGAAGACAATAGACTAGCATTATATCATGAAGAAATGTAGGTACACATAAGTATAGATTTACTAATCTTAACTCCTCGTCTATGTACCTTGATTATATGAATGCTGTCAATGTGCATAAATGTGGATTTAAGAGTAATAAAGCTCACAAGATAGAAACTCAACATGTATTGTCAGTAAAATAAAAGACGTGAGCCACATAAGAGCCCACATCTGACACAAGGAAAGGAGCAGATTCAGTAACAGAGGGACAATATGTCATAATGGAATCTTTCAGAAATAAATGGGTGTGCAATTCAATGGACACCAACAAGTCTTCCTGTGATGTAAGGTGCTAAGTAATGGTTGATACTATTAATATCAATGTGCAGCACAGAAGGTGCTAATCAATTGATGCTGCTAATAACATATAGGTGCTATTGCACAATGGGTGCTACCAATAACATATGGGGTGTTTGGGCGTTTTTCAATGGGGCTAGCAGTAACTTTAGGCCACTGTCTACTCAATCAACAATAACTATATTGATATAATAACACATAAAGCCCAAAAAGGGCAACTAAGAACTGCCTTGAAAGAGAAAGAATCACCCAATCCAACAGTGTCTTCAAGACTTTCCTAAATGGAAAAAGCAGTTCAGTATGCTTTAGCCCTTCCGAAAGTGCAGTCTGGAGTGGCATTCCATGTAGTACTTGGGTTAACAGTAAAGGACTGTCCCAGACCCTTTTATGGGAAGCCAAGAGATATTTAGCCACCGATCTGAGAGATCTCCTCATCTGGAAGCAGCCACAGCCGGTCCATTGGGGCTGAGGGGTCACGCCCACCCACTCACGAATAGTGTCTGTCAGGCTGAACAAAGGTCAGCGTGACAGACACTGTTCATTTTCAGGTCAGGCAGCCAGGAGCCAGACATGCGCTAAATGCACAGGCTCCTGGCTGCCTGAGCTGAACTTTGCTGGGCTGAGGAAGTCACAGCTCATGTGGGTGTGACCTCCTCAGCTCAGCAAAGGTCCCTTAGGCCCTCCCCTCAGTGAAGAGGGGTAGCATCACTGATTGCCTCGCACCTGGGCGCTTCAGTTTTAAACCCGGAAGCGCCCAGGGTCGAGTGACAATCAGTGACACTTCATTACAGAGTGGAGTGGGGTCAGCAGTCTCACTGACCCCATCCCAGTCTGTGACGACGTTGGGACTGCTGCCTTCCCTCATTGGCTGTCTTAGGTCAGCCAATGAGGGAAGGCAGCAGTCCCAAGTCTCCTGGGACCACCGAGGCGGAGGTGCAGGTATGTGTGTGTGTGTCTTTTTTAATTAATGTTTGGTGCGTGCATGCGTGTATGTATGAATGTTTGGTAATGTGTTGTGAATGGATGTGTTTGTGTCATTCTGTGTGTGCCCACGTGTGAATGCATGGCTGTGAGTGTTTATGTGTATGTGTGCGTGTGTGTCCCGTCCGCCCCCCTCCCTCCTAAAGTTACCGGCCACTACTGTCTGGAAGACTCAATGGGTCCCCCTCCTCAGTGGTTTACAACACATCACTGTGCAGTTGAATAGTTTGTCCAACAACATCACAGTGCTGCGCAATGGGTGCTGTTAGTAAAGGAAGAGTGCGGCTCAAACCTTGCTATCAGCGTCACAAAGGTGCTGCTGCTCAACGGAAATCGTCAAAAGCGTCAGTGTGCTCTGTTGCTCAATGGCGAGTCTAAAACAAGAGTGTGCTTCACAGGGGACACTTCCAGCATCTGGCAGGTATAACCAGGGAGAACAATTTGCCTCACCTTCCCTGATAGAAATGATTTTGTTATAAGTAAAAATGGAACTCTTTAGCACTTTATGAAGAAATTTTGAGCAGCAATTGGGAAAGTTAGGACATTTTCATAAATCCGTCATGATTTTTCTTTCAGGCTCGGTGCACATTTTCTACTAGAAAATGCAATAAGCCTCAAAAGTGTCCAGAACGTCCTATATTAAGTGAATTATAAATCCATGATGCCCCATAATAAAATAGTCATATTTATAGTGAAAATGTACAAAATGAATTCATAAGCTGCTTCTCTAAAATAAATTTTTGGTTCAGGAGGAATTTTATTGGGGCGTGTTAATCCCCTACTGGAGCCCAAACAGCAAGCGAAGTCACATAAGAGGCTAACGGACGCTGGTACATTTAAATCACATTTTTCTCCAGCTGCTTGAAGAGCAATTGCAGGAAAAGAAACACACACCTACTCACTGTGCAATAGTCTGACACTAAATGAAATGAAAAAAGTTTTTTAAATTAATCAAACTTTTAACCTCATGAAGAGGTAAAAGATAGAAAAAATATGGACCTAATATGGAAAGTGTACATAGTGCGAAGCCTTCATTCTGGATTAGATGTCTGTCCCATAATGGCCACCACCTGCATCCTTACCAATCAAATTCGCTGCATTTTTAGCTTTCAGTTTGTTCATCTTGAAGATGTTGTAACCCCTCTATGTAGTGCTTGAACAAACACTCAGAATGTCAATCTTCCACAACACTTCCTTAGGGCTTTATCTAGTGAAGCCCACGTGTCCTCAGATGGACTAAATGCATACTGTGAGCACCTATAAGAACCAAACAGGAAATATGATTTCAAAAAGTCGAAATGGAAAGTTGGAAACCGAACCTCAAAATACTTTCCAAACTCAATAGAAATCATTATTTTGTTAATAGAATTCGGTACATTTCAGCAATCTAGCACTCGTATGTTGATAAAGTTAAATAGAAAAAACGGTAGGAAAGTGGATTTATTAAAATCAGTGGAAAAAACGAAACTAAGGTAGTGCTAAGATAGTGCAGTCTTGACCCTGGGAGAGTATTTTGACAACTGTTGTGCTGAACTATAAACAGCTGCAATGGCAGTGGTGTAGAAAAGGAGCCACGGGCCGTAAAGCAAGCAAGGAAAATAGGCCTCTTACCTCCACCTTGGTATTGAAAAAGAGGCACAATATGACTGGAGAGGGCCTCTCATACACCTGAGCCCTGGTGCCACTGCACCTGCTGTACTATTGAGAGCTACACCCCGACGCAAATTGTAAAAAAAATAGACAAGGTTTTTTGTGTTCTCACCGAAATTGAAGTATGTGTAACAAATTATGCCCAGCCGATTTTGGTATAGTGCATTTAACAAATGCTCTGACTGGTAACTTAGAATGGGAATCCAGCAAGAAAACAAGCAAGGAAACCAAGAGAGAGTAAACCCAAACCACTGCCTGCAATACTGCTAAGTACCGACACTGTGCTTTAAGTCGTCAGAAGCTGTACGGCGCTGGTAAAAATGGAGGAAATAGTATCAACAATTTGCCACACTGAGTACAAAAGTAACGTATAACAAAATATCCTGTGTGTGTGAAAAGGACAGGATGAAGAGAGCCATGGAATGCTTGCTGTTTGCCACTGCTGGGGGGGGGGGGCTGGGGGGCGGGACAACATTGTGCAAATTGTTTGTCACCATCTCATGCAAGGGCTCTCAAAGTAAAAGACTATGAAATAATTAATGTGGTCGCTCCCGGGGGGCGTGGCTTGGGACGCACGGCGGATGGTGGCGCCCGGGTAGAGCTCCGGGACCCGGCGCGTCTGTGAGCACACTTCTTACCCCTCTTGCGGCTTCCTTATGCCCAACGGGGGGTATAATGTTGCGGTGAAGCCCCGACGACGATACTGGAAGCTCGTCGAGCTTCTCTTCGCCAGCAGAGCTCTTCTTTAGCTAACGGCTCCCTTCTCCTCAGAAAGCTGTCGGCCATTTGCATATTTACCGGTCATGTGCAACCAACGGTTCCTGTCATGAAGGAATGAGTATTTTCATCGGCAGCAGCACTTTCATCATTTTTTCTTCAATGCCCTTGCCTACACAAGCTTTCATGCGTGAGTTTCTTGTTTTATGGGCTATTTTCTATTTTATACTGCTGTTTGCTTGCTGAACTTTAGATTTTCCTCACTTTTTTGCTGCAGAGGTGAACATTTTTCCTCTTTGTGACTCGTTTTTATTACACTTTTAAAGTGTGGTTTATCCTTCTGATGCTGGAGTGCTCTTCACTGTTGACATTTTCACTTTATGAGTTATTACCCTATATTTCTGTCTCTGAATATTTATGCGACGTCTAAGAAGGGCAAATAACTCATTGTCAACGCCTACTCATACGATTGTCAAGAACTCTACTCTGTTCTCAAAATTATCTAATATGGAGGACTCTTCAGTCGCTCTGCATAAGGGTAGCCCCTCCTCTGGGTCTAATAATGCTCCTGCCTTATCCTTTGCTGGGAAAGCTACCACTAAACGCCTAAACAAGGATCCTCCCTCTCCTACAAAATCTGCTTCGCCTGTCTCAATGGAGCTTTTGTTGGAGGAAATACGCGCATTAAGGCCTTTTATAGAAGAAACCAATTCTAAACTACAAGTTCTTACTGACAAGTGGTCTCAAATGGAGGAAAGGCTGAATACAGCGGAACAGAGCATTACGTCTCTTGGCTCAGCTGTTGGCAAGATTCAATCCCTTCAAACCCAGGTCTCCTCCCTTCACCAACAAGTTGAAAATTTGGAAAATAGGAGCAGAAGGAACAATTTACGCCTTTATGGTTTGCCCGAGGGGTCAGAAGGCTCGGATCCTGTATCCTTTTTTAAGTCCTTTCTTCCCAAGCTTTAACATCTGTCTGATGACACCCATCTTAACATTCAAAGAGCTCACAGACTGGGTCATCAGCCAGCATATGTTTCGCATGCACGCAAGCCGCGAGGAGTTATTATGTATTTTCTCGAATACACTGACCTGCTCAAAGTTCTAGCAGCTGTTAAATCTCTGAAGCGTATTTCTTGGTCAGGCAATCCTCTTTTTTTCTCCCAGGACTATGCCAAGTCTACTTCTGACAGACGCAAAGAATTCCTCAACATAAGGCCTGATCTTCGTCTACTTGGTGCTCGTTTTTGCTTGCTACATCCGTGCCTATTTAAGGTCACCTATAAGAATAAGACTACTACATATGAGGATCCGATTAAACTGAAGAGCTTTATTAATGCCTGCAAAACTGAAAACATGGACACTTCAGGACCTTCTTCTGCTCCTTGAGTAGCATTCTTTTTATTGTTATCTTTTCATTGTCATTAATCTCTAACTTTTAAAAGTTGAGTGTTACTTAATTGTTGAAGATAATATGTTCAAACTTTTTGTTACCTCCATACAAGATTCAGGGACTTTATCTCCCTTGCTTTCATAGTTATAACCGTAATTTAATGTTGTTTATTAATCCTTCTTTGCTTCCTTGCAGGTTCATCATTCGTGTTGTGGTCTTCCCCGTGTTCTGTAGTATGTTTTGTGCTCCTTTCGTGCTCTTCCCGTGGATCCCCGACGCACCATCCCTTCCATGTGGTCTAATTCCCCTCCAACCTTCCCTTGGGTCCTACTTCTCATAGGTATGTTCTATTCGTTTTCCCTTTTGTCATCATCGTACTGTTTTCTACTTTATAGATTTTTCTCTTTTTCTAGTTACTCTCCTCTCTTGAACTTTTGTTTTTTCTTTCTTCTTTCTCTTCTTCTCTCATATCTAATTCTTGCTGTTTTTTCTTTCATGATTTTTTGGTACACATATGTCATGATAAGGTTTATAATTTTTTTCTATCTCGTCTGGTATGAATTGTTGTATTTTTTCATTTTATTTTTTAATAGTTATCCATGTCTTTGAAAATCATTTCATGGAATGTCAGGAATGTCAGGAAATTCTCCTATCAAAAGACAGCATGTTTTATCCCATTTGGCACACCTTGGGGCTAACATTGCTCTGATTCAGGAATCTCATCTCACAGAACATGAAGCCTTAAAACTTAAGAGAGGGTGGGTAGGTGATGTTTTCTTTTCCCCTGGGGATGGTAAAAGATATGATGATGTCACACTGTGTCATAAATCGTTGTGTGCTAAGTTGCTTTCACAAATCTCTGATGAGGTGGGAAGATGGTTGTATACTAAATTGTCGATCAGTATTCCAGTCTCTTTGTTAAATGTATATGCCCCCACGATTAGTGATTCCCATTTTTGGTCTGACCTGAATCAGACTCTTGCCAATCATTCTGGCGAAAATTTTATCCTAGCTGTTGACTGTAATCAGGTGTTTGATCCTTTTGTTGATCGTAACTCCAAAGTAACTTTTGTACCAAATAGTGCCCATAAGCTCTTTGTCCATACTATTAAACAATGGAAGGTTGTAGACGCGTGGCGTCTTTGCAACCCTACTTTTAGAGAATATTCTTATTTTTCCCCTGTTCATCAAACTCGATCCCGTATTGATTATTTTTTTGTTTCCCATAATATTTCACAATCACTACGATCTGCAGGCATTGGGTAAATTTTAATTTTGGATCATGCCCCTGTTTCCCTTCAATTGGATCTCTCTCTGTATTCCCGTACTCCTGGTAGATGGAGCTTTAATAACTCACTCCTCCTGGACCCTAATTTTACTTCCTCATTTGAAGTATTTTTTCAAGATTATTTCCTTCTTAACCAAACAGAGGGCATGCCTTTCCATGTCTTTGGGATGCCTTTAATGCAACAGCACGTGACTTTATCATTTCATATGTTGCTAAGAAGCGAAGAGTTTTGCGCGCTCATACATCCGACCTTTTAACCCAGATAAAGAGACTGGAACACTCCTTTTATACCTCCAACTCAAAAGAATGCTTATCTGAACTTATTCGTGCTAAATTACAGTTTAATAGAGAGTCCACAGAAAATGCTTCATTGTAACTGTTATTGGCAAATTACCTTAAAGTTAAAAATAACAAATTTAATATTGACTCCATTATTGATGTAGATCAAGTACAGAAATATTTAGTCTCCGAAATTCTGAATGAATTTGCTCTATGTTATAAGTCCTTGTATACACCTGAAAATGAGGCCTCCGATGTGAATATTTCTGAATTTTTCTCCTCTATTCATAGACCTGCTGATAAATGTATTGACCTCTCATTATTGGAAAATTATATTTCGCAGTCAGAATTACACACTGCATTAAATACATTAAAAAAGGATAAGGCTCCGGGTCCCGATGGCTTCACCACTGAATTTTACTCACACTTTGCTAAATTGCTTCTTCCCAAATTGTTAACTCTAGTGTCCTCTTTCTTTTCCTCTGGTTCTTCTTCTGGTTCCTTCTTAGATGCCTTAATTTGTCCTATCCCCAAGGAAGGTAGAGACCCTCATTTCTGCAAAAATTATAGGCCAATATCATTGGACAATGTCGATTATAAAATTTTCTCTAAGGCTCTAGCTCTAAGACTTGATTCCTATCTCCCTGATTTAATTGGCAAGGAGCAATCTGGTTTTGTCAAAGGAAAATATCTCTCAGACAACACACATCTTTTCTTTGACATACTCTCCAAGTCTTCTCTTAAAAATGAGTTGGTCGCAGCGATTGCCCTAGATGCTGAGAAAGCATTCAACCGTATTTATTGGCCCTTTCTCTTTCATACTCTTCGATGGTTCCCTTATTTCTCTTCTTTATTCTGCCCCAAGAGCTGCTGTTTGAGCTAATGGTCTTATCTCCTCTTATTTTCCTTTGGCGAGGGGTGTACGCCAAGGTTGTCCGCTTTCACTGCTTCTTTTTAATTTGGCACTAGAACCTTTTCTTTCCCGTATACGTCAGAATCAAGACATTAAGGGTTTTCCCTTTAATGGTCTACAGATTAAATTTGCTGCTTTTGCGGACGATGTCCTTCTGTTCCTCTCCCAACCCGCCTCGTCTCTCCCCGCATTTTTGCAGGAGGTTACTTCTTATAGCAAGGTCTCGGGCTATAAGTTGAATAATGAAAAATGCGAAATATTGCCCTTGACTAAGTTTACCTTTAAAGAAGAGTTCTCCATGTCTAATTTCAAGTGGAGCCCTCAGCTACATTTAGGGCCATATTATCAAGAACAGGCGATAACATTATCGCCGCTTTAGCGGCAGGAAACTGCCGCTAAAGCGGCGATAAGGGGCTTGATAATATGCTCTATAGACTCCAATAGAAGCCCAGGTTTGATGTCCTTCACACCAGAACCTGGGCTTCTATTGGAATTCTATAGGGCATATTATCAAGCCCCTTATCGCTGCTATAGCGGCAGTTTCCTGACGCTAAAGCGGCGATAATGTTATCGCCCGTTTTTGATAATTTGGCCCTAAATATCTTAGTTTGTGGTTCACCTCTTCGATTTCCTCTTCAGTTTAGCTAAATCTAGAGAAATGCATACACAAGCTAACCACTTTAACTACTAGATGGCATCCTCTTTATCTTTCTTGGCAGGGTCGCTTGGACACCATAAAAATGATGTTAAGTCCAATTATACTGTTCTTTATATCTAACCTTCCGGTATCCATACCTCTTAAATATTTTAAGAAAATTAATTCTATTCTCATCTCATTCCTTTGGAATCAGAAAAAGCATGTATGTCCTTACTCACATTAACTCGACCAAAATCAGAGGGCGGTGTTAAGTTCCCGAACTTTCCTAATTACCATAAAGCCTTTCTTTTGCGTCAGTCATCCAGATGGCTTTGTGATCCCTTACTACCTGGTCCATTAAGGATGGTTGTGGAGAAATCCTTTCTCTTTCCCTTCTCTTTCAAGGAATATCTATCCTCTACTCGCAGGCCGCAATCTCTTTCTAACCCCATTCTTAAGCACTCATGTAGATTGTTGGATTCTACTTTATATATCAATTCTTCAGATATTGGTATTAGGCCTGGGCGGTAAATTCCGTTCCGCTCGCGGAATTTGCGGAATTTGGGTAATTTCGCGTTCCGCGGAGAATGCGGAATTACCAAAAATTCCGCGATCCGCTGCTTCGCGGAATTTTTTGCTTGTTCGCGCTTTCAAAATGCGTGTTCGCGAGATATTTCTCCCCGAGCACGCAAACAGCGTTCGCGAACAAGAAAAAAGCATCACGAATGGGCGGAACAAGCAATTCGCGTGTTCGCAGAACTTTTGCGTGCTCGCGGAGATTTTTTACCGTTTCGCGGAGCTTTGCGTAGCGCGACTACGCAAATTCCGCCCACCCCTAATTGGTATACTTCTTAATTCCACCATTTGGCACAGCAAATTTATACTCGTTAACAACAAACCCTTCTATTGGAAAACATGGCGGAATAAGGGTTTAATTTGGGTCCACCAACTTCTTGAACATGATACCTTCCTGTCTTTTTCTCAAGCCTCTCGGAAATTTGATCTACCAGCAACTTTTGAGAGTAAATATAAAGTGTTGTTTAATGCCCTACGCATTGCCTATGAACAATGTCAAAGTTTCGTGTCCGCAACGTCATCTATAGGTAACCTCTGGTCTATCTTGCTGTACTCTTCTCCAAGTGCATCTACTATTTATTCCCACTTTTCTGCTTCTGGCCCTAGCAGGTCCAAGACTAAAGTGGAGTTGGCCTGGGAATCTGACTTTGAGGTTGAGTGGCCAATTAATATCTGGGCTAAAATCTGGACTAAAATCAGAAAATCTTCTAGGGCAGCTAATACCACGCAATCTCTTTTTTTCATATGTAACAGACTATTATTGACTCCTGCTCTTCTGCACACAATACATCCAGACACACCAGACACTTGTTGGACTTGCTCTTTACCACAAGCTGGTTTAAAGCATTTATTCTTTACTAAGCCTGGGCGTAGTTCGCAGAGTTTTGCTATGCGGAACTTCGCGAAGTTACAAAAAAACGCTGCGAAGTTTCACAAGTGGCGGAGTGTAGTGCGAACTGCTGTTCGCGCTGGTCTTTCTGCTGCTCGTGTAGAAATTCTACCCGAGCGGCAGCTCGCGCTCGCAAACTTACCGTTCGGGTTTTCTTGCACTCCGCGAAATCCGCAGAGTGCAGAAAACTCCGCAAACTCCGCGAACGGAGCGGAGTTCAACACCCAGGCCTACTCTTTACATGTCCTCTTGTGACGCGTTTTTGGTTGCAAATAGGGGCTCAAATAATTCAATCTTTCACATGGAAGTTCCTTTTTCTATTCCTAATCTCTTTTTGGGTAGCATATCTGATGCTTGGACTCCACTATCTTGTGATATTCGTATTCTGGATTTGTTGTTAGCAGCAGCCTTTCAACAAATCACTAAAAATTGGAAGGACTTCACTAAATTGTCATTTCAAGCCTGGTGCAGTTTGCTATAATCACAGGCTGGACACTAACTACGTCTCTCCTATGTCTCTAGCTGTGAAACGTCAGATCTTGTGGACCCCCATTACTCAATTTTTAGATAATTGTGCACCTAGTTCCCTGGCATGCTCACCAGCCCAGCAGGAAGTTCTTAAACACCCCTGATTTTTCCTTTTTGTCTTATTTAGCATAACTAATTCTAATGATTGATAATCCATTTTTGTATATTATTTATACATGATATGTTTCCCTTTACATGCTTGTATTACCAAACTCCTTTGCCTGTTATTTGATTTTATTCTTGTGTTTCAATATAAAATTATTGTATTATTTGGTACTGCATAATTTATGGACGTTTTATTGTAATGTATTGTCTCTTACCTCTATGCCTTATTATGTTTTAAATAAACTTATTTTTAAAACTAAAAAAAAATAATGTGGTTGCTCCTGTCTCTGTTCTGGCATGGGAGTGGGAGGGGCATTCTGGTCCATGGAATACATCAGGGCGCTGCCTCTCAGAGGGGCCCGGTCAAAGGAGCTAAGTGCTGTCTCAAGAGCCTATGCAAATATGCGCCACATGTTACCTATTTATGCTGTAAATAAGTCTGAATGTGGGAAGTTTTCCAATGAAAGACTGGGAGCAAAACAGGTCAAACACCTCACTCCCAACACTAAAGGATGAAAAAAACGCTGCTCTCACTCAATTGCTGTCCAATCAAATTCTAGGAAACCATAAACAGACAGAAGGCTATCACTTCAAAACCTGACAATTCAACAGTATTTAAATGTCCTTTCAGACAGTCTGGCACTGCCAGATGTTCCAGCCTGAAAAGGCCAGTGTGTGGGGTGTTTTTTTTTGGTCCCTTCATGCGCCCATTGGGAGAAAAAAATGGCCCACACAAGGACTCTTTAGTGCTGGCCAAAATGGAAATCACAGACTGCCCAAAAGGCCAGTCCAATACTGCACTGCGAACATCAACTGGATCTAAAATGTGAATGACTCCTCAAACAAATGAAAGGCCGAAAGCGGTGACCATTGCCTAAGCAATGTATATTAACTGTGGGCTAACCCAAAAACACAATCATAGTCCAATGGAGCGTGGCTGAGTTGTGTTGACTCAAAACCCTTTCCGTCCAGTAATTTCTTTTATATGGAGTAATTATAATACCATTTGAAAAGAGATAGCTAAAGGTGTCTATAGCTCATACCTAAAAGAAAGTGCCCATCAGCAAACGAAGAAAATGTGGGGCAAGCTCATCATGCATTGGAGCAGCCGCAACCTCTGGGAGCTCCGGCACTGCTACATCTAAGGGCAGTGCACTTGAGCCAGAAAATTTGAAGATTTGGGGAAGTGAGTCTCCTGGGTGATCAATGTCTTTGTCCACATGCGGACCTATCCTTTAGTCATGGGGACCAGCACAGGACCTCAAAACTTCTGAGGTTGGGCCTAGACACTCGAATGCAAGAAAATGGCAGATGGCAGGCGGCACAACACGTCTGTGTCTTCCATCGCATCTCAAAATGCCTCTCGGCTCTCCTCTGTAACCTGATGCAGGGGGGAATGGTGATGGTTTTTGGGCATGCATGACCAAGTGGGGTCTTTTCCTCCATAGGTCACTGTGATTGTAATGAAAAATGGAGGGGATGTTAGTACTAGGAGCAACTTTGGCAGTGAGCTGGCACATTGCACGGTGATACGTGATGATGGCATGCACCCTGAATATCGAACCCACAATATTGGTAGAATATCAAGGACAGAATTTATTTAAAAAAATGGGTAAGTCTAGATTTTCTATTGCTAATTCCACATATATGTACCCAAGCGGTGCATATATCTTATGGGTAAATAGATGTAGAGTAAGAAATAGTAAATCTACAATTCCCTATGAGCACTTACCTTTTATATTTCGTTGCTTGATATTCTGTCCTCGATATTCTTGTCTCATGCAAGGTTGAACTAGGAACCCAAAGCAGCCCTGGCATATTTTGTCAGACCAGCCCCTGTACGGTGCATATTGAATGCAGCAAGTGAGCCTGACCAATACAATGAGGGTTTGGAGGCTTTGACCCCACGAAAATTAGGGCAAAAAGGGGGCATTTAACAACACATTTTTCCTTATATATTCAGTTGTATTAGCTTTTAAAGCATAGTAAATGATGACATTAGAGTGCACCAGGATTTAACAATATTTGTTGGGGCTTTTCACTGATTCCCTCACTATCACCCTCCAACAATGCCCTTCATCTCTCCAGAGCCCCTTTCTCACATGTATTTAATTTGTTTTATAGCACCTCTCATACCAACGTAGGGTGTCAGAGCACTTTACATCACACACAAATACAGAGACAATGAATCATGCATGTGTAAATCAGTGTATAGAAAATGTTACATGAGACAAAGGGCACTACAAGGTGTAGGATTCTTGTCATCCATACAGCAAGGCATTTTTTAAGAGGGGTTGGATTGAAGAAGCACAGACTGAGGATTCAGAACGTAACGCAGTGGTCAGGGTTGGCTTTACTAATATGAATTTATTTCTACCCAAACAAACTCTTTTTAGCAACATTAGGATAATCAAAGACAGACAAAACTTTATCTTTCAAGCCTGTACCATGTAGTTTACATGCAGCTCTTTGATGACATTTCATAGCTCACTGTGCTAGATTATGATTGCAACTTATGAACTTCACAGTAACAAAAGGGTCTCTGTGACAAAAGCCGTAACTCTGAGCTATGCAGATACAATACTGTTCTGTGATCTGCATGGCACACATCCTTTGCAGCAGGCAAATTAACTCTCTGCACTACCTTAAATAAGGCAAAACTGCCGCTAGACAAAACTGTTATCTCTCTCCAGCAGGCAAATTAATTGCCAGAGTTATTTTGACACTTTTATTGTTGCCTGAACATACAACTAACTCTGCAGTGGGAGCTTTCAAAACTACTGCACTGCTATAACAAAACCGGCTCCCCCATCCTCCCGGGGAAACGCTTGATGCCCAGAATGGCCAGTCTCGTCTTGGTGCCATGATATGGTTGGTGTTGATATTTAGTAGTACAATTCATGATAATAGCTGAGTGAGAAGTATAACTGTGTCAGCTGTGGTGGTGCACCAAAGACCTCCATGGTTAGTGCTCTCTTCAGTTTCAAAGACAAACATGCACGTAGGATGCAAGTAGGTCCCCAAAAGAAAACAAACCGAAGAGGCAGGGGATGAGTTTCTGTAGAGGTGATGTAATTGAAGTAATGACATCAGTAGAACATGGAATGTTGAAGTTAGAATGTGAGAACTGACAGTTGAAGAAATCATTTGCTTGGAAGACACAGAGCACTTGGTCGCAGAATAAAGGAGCTTATTTAGCTTTCATTTGTGTAGCATGCTACTACACAAAATTGGTGATGAGTTTAGGCCAAGCCTTATTCACGAACCAACGTATGCCCAGCTGGTGTTTCCAGGTAAACCTCTTTGATTTTGACGAGGAACTTTGAAGGGGTGTCTTTCTAATGTGCGGCTAAAGAGATTGTGAAGGCTGATGTCCCACTGAGAAGGCACTTTGTAGTGGGGCCTTCTTCCTGTGAACAGCAGTGGAGCTATAAGGGGAGCTTCATGGGAGCTGCAAAGGCTTGTGCGCTTGATAGACCACTGTATGCTCTCATTCTGCATGCCCCCCCCTCCAGGAACCGTGGCTCGAGCTATCGGAAGGTGCTTGCTCCTCAGGCAGCTTATACATTGAGGTGCTTTGGAGCGGATTTATTGAGGAGATTTGCAGGAGTTTTGGTGCTGTGATGGGCTGTTTTTCTTCTCCGCATGGATTTCTTCATCATGTGTAGCAGTACCGTCTCGTGCTGAGGCATGGTGTGCTTTGAAAGGCATCGGCCACCATATTGGAAGTAGCTGGAGCAACAAGGGCACAGTGAGTAACAGTGTACCAAGCGGTGAGCTGCTCACCTTGAGTATTCGGAGAGGAAAACACTTGGTGATTTGCACACTTTAAAGCATAACTAAATATCTTAAGCATTCAATGCGGAGAATAGGTAGTGATTCACACAACTTATACTTCACAATTTTAAGCTATTAATGTTAATACTTTTAATGTTAATAATTTTAACAATCTTAAAGTAAAGGTCACCAGTGACAAGCAGATATGGTTGCACATCATAAGTCATGGTAAACTGCATAATTGAAAGGAATTGAGTAAGCAAGTATTATAATATTTCTGTACTAGTGGAGTGTATGTTTCAGACTGAGCGCTTTAATATCCTTACATTGGTATCTTAAGAGACGTGGTGAATGTAGTCAAAGCCACACTCCACTTCCAACATGGCTAATATTTCTGTAAACCCTCATAAAGAATTTTTGTGCAGTCCAGTTGAACTTCCTATACCATAGCAACAATAGAAGGAGTATTTTTTAAACTGCATAGCAACTATTGATTTTGAGGACAAATTGTCAATTTATTTTTTAAATATTTATTCGACCTGTGTATAGGTCATAAAAGAGAACTACAGAAATGTATACAGATGAATAAAAAGATACAGATAAGTAAAAACGAACAGCAGAATGCAGATGTAACTCTACAATATACATGCTCGATGGGAGAGCCACTTAAACCCAATATAGTGAATTCATGCATATGTTTTAAAAAGAAGACCTAAACGAACATTTGACATAATATTAGATTAAAATATATAAAACAGTTGATAGAGCGCTCAATGCTCTGAAATGTGTAAGGGGTGCATTATATTCATGTACGAAATGCACTCATAAATATTCAATGTTTGACTGAACTTTGTGCATATCAAAACAAAGTTTATGTATTCTCTTGTTAAGATCTGTAGAATGAAATCGTGACACTTTTAAAGAATTGATTAGTATTTTGCACGTATTTAGAGAAAACATGTAATTGTGCACATATATAATGATTAATAGGTAAATCAAATGTATCCAATGTTATAAAATTCATATAAAGACCTGTATAACGAGTGCGCATTAAAGAACGTTCTTAGGTTAGCCAGAATTGTAGGCCTAACTTTCGTTTCTCAAGGTTTCATTTCTCCTCGCTTGCTCTTAAGGTCAGGAGCTAATTAAAATTTATGTGTGTAGAAAGTTTTCTTTTCACCCCTACTGCAGGTGCAGGAATTTGACCTCGTTATTTTAGATTTAAGGAGATACATGGGAGGAACGGAAAGCCTTTGAAGAGCTCAGACAGTGAGAAGGGAGGACACCTTCAGTGCCTGGTGAAACTCCGGAACCAAGGTCGATGGACAAGGCTGTGAAATTAATTGGACTTTGTGGAAAGTTACTCAAGAAGGTGTTCACGGAATAATGTACGATGTGACCTGTTAGGGGTGTAACTTTGTCTTTTTGTATTAGGCACAGGGACAGATTTGGAGGACTTCTGGTTTGGACTGAGGAAGGAGAGCATCTTAGAACGAGCTCTGTGGCTTTACGCTACTTGACCCATTTGACGTGAGTGCACTTCTTAGGGAGTCAACACGTGCTGACACCTTTTGGGAGATCCTCCTGGGAAAATTAGTAAGGGATGCCACTTTAGAGGTAGAGTAGGGACAGATTATTCTGTAATTTAGAAATACAAATGAAAAGAGAATTGGACACAGTGTCTAAACTCAGCTGTGTTCTTATTTTGGAATTCATTGTTCTGTGCCTATTGTGCCGTATGAACTATATTCGTAGATTGGGCTCTGTATTAGTTTTTATGTATCTTTACACCTTGATTTTGAGTTGTGTCTATATTCTATTGTTCTTGGCTTTGTAATAAATTAACCAAAACCTACATCTGGAATCCGAAGTTATTTGGACCAATGGGAGGGGAAGGGTATAACTTGTAAATTGTTTTCTTCCCTCCACACTTCTTGGCAGGCAATAAAGACCATCGACCAGACAGCATTAGATAAAATTATGATACGGAATTCAGCCATACCAATTGGTAGCAGAGGATGGTTGCCTCCAGAAGTGAGGGGAGATTTTAGAAAATTTTGAACAGAATTAGACTTACAGGGCCCAAAGGAGAGCCCATGACTGAGAGCAGAGGACGGCGGGTGTTGACGGAGATCGGCGGAAGCTGATGGTGCGGCGGAGACAGTGGTAGCGTGAGTATGAATAGTGTTGTGTGTGTTAGATTGCGGTGAATTCATGGTGTGATGTCTTGCGGAGTTGGAATGATAGTTGAGTGAATGTGAGGTTATTGGTTTACTGGTCCGAACACGTGCGGACCAGGAGATTTTTGGAAAGCGGACTGAAGGGTAGTCCAAGATCCCGGGATAGGTTCGTGGTGTAAAAGGAATCACTTGGCTGTAATTGTCTAATCATTAACGTGGGTGTCGTGGAGCGCTATCGACGGGTCACTTGGGGTAGGGAACTTTGTGTGAGTGGATTTTATAGAGTCGCAAGTGGAAAACCTCAAGCCAGGGGTAAACTACAGCGATTCGCGTGACTAATGCAGGTCGTGGGTCACGGAATGTAAATGTTCTTGAGTGGGTGTATACTATCGATCTTTTAGGAGACAGACGATTACTTGGTTTATGTAACTGTAAGTTACTGTGGCTGCCTGATAGGTAGTTACTTGGTTTAGTAGCTTTAGGGTGATCAGTTACTTGGTTGTGTGAATGCGAGAGCGAATGTATGAGGAGAAATTGTAAAGGAGGGTGAACCGCTGCGGAGAGGGAACGGTGACGTCAGAGTGTGCCGCGCTGTGATAGGCCGGTTGGTGTAATGCCGCGCTGGGATTGGAGGGTTCTCGGTGAAAAATTTGGAAAGAAGAAAATTGTGTTTTGTAACAACTGAGTTCAAAATGAGATGCTTTAAGGTATTGCGAGACCTATGTAGGGGAGATTCAGGTATAGTAACTCAGGTTGGGGAAGAAGCCCCGCCAGAGGATACCCCGGCACATATATGGCAACGAATGTAGGATTGCATACCATAGTGTGGCTTCAAAATTGGCATAAAATTACAGAAAAGGAAGGAGAATTGGCTTTCCCATGGTACGGGTCATTCCGGATGGATGTGTTGTATCAATTGAGAGGGGTGATGTCTTCATTAAAATCCCCACCTAGACCCACACAATTTGAGGCATTAGATGCATGGATGCGGACAGCACAAGCTAGGCGAAGAGAAAATTCACAGGGGAGGATGCGCAAAGCAATGAAGTTGTATCAGGATGCCAGGTGGGATGTACAGTTAAAGAGATGGAGGGTAGATACCATAGAGGGAGAGAGATTGTATCCATTGTTCCTACAGGGAGCTAGTGCAAAGACAGGAAACACAGGGCATGACAGCGATACTGATGACAGTCTGTTGGATAGACTGTTGGCAGAGCGTCCTCCACCTTACGATCCTCAGTCTGGAGAGGGAAAGCGAGAAATGGAAGAGGGAAGCCCAGAAGGAGTGGGAACGGATCCAACAGGAGTAAGTTCAAGAGTAGTGGGAAGAATCTCATTAGGATCAGAACTTGAAAATACTGAAATGAGAGGAACTAATTGTGACATACGGTTGCCAGAAGCCCTTACGGTACCGGTTACCATTGGACCCGTAGTCTCAATATATAATCCGAGTATGGGAGATAGTGGGAGGCAACAACAAACGGGAGGAAGTGAAGATACCATCTCTGGAAGGAGTCTTACTATGGGAACAAGTGTGCCCTTGGGGCCTGTGGAGACTAGTACTCCGTTGGTAGCAACGGCAGTCCTTTCAAGGGTGAGTACAGGATCGGAAGTGAGACGAACAGGAGCATTGGCAAATTCTAGGTCAGAAATACGAATGTGGGTTCCACCAGTACGGGAAAGTATGAGGAGTACAGCTGAAACAGGAATGAGACAAGAGGCGTTTAGAACACGGCCTGGTGTCTAGAGTGTGGGATTGGAAAGTCGATGTAGGAGTCAGAGTTGTGAGAGGGAAGGCCGGCCCAGGACCCAAGTTGAAGGGACGGAAGAGGGTTGGAGAACTCAAAGTTGTGATAGAGAAGGACCTTGTAATGTGACAAATGGAGAAAGAATTGAAGTCGCAGTGAAGGCAAAATTGTTGGATGTGCTGAAATTAAAGGCAGAAGTGGATGAGGTGATCAATGGAAATCTGCCCCTGGAAAGAATAGATTTGTATGAGCCAGACGAATTGCTGTTTGTGGCTAAGGATGTTACTAGAAAGGCAAAAAGAGTACATGAGGCATTGGTTCAGTTGGCGCGGAAGTACAATGTGGATTTGACGAAAACAAAAATGTTACAGGGAAATCACAGGTTAAACTATACAGATCAGGAGTTGGAGGAAAAGAGAATAGTGGGACTGAAAGCTCACATTCGAGAATTAGTCATAGGAATGAGGGCATGGAGAGAATTGGATCGGTGGGAAGAGAAGTGGTCCAAGAAAAAGAATGTTCAGAAAGGAATAGGAGATACTCCGCCACCCGGAGGAGGGCCGGAGAGGGTAGGTAACTTCCCATTACGGGAAGTACAGAATGGAGGGTACATTCATGTGCCTTGGAGCAGGGGTGATTTAGCTTCTTTTACAAATGATTTCCCTCGGCTGAGTGAAAAGCCTGCGGAGCGGTACAAACAAATTGACCGGTTTGTGAAGATTTCTAAGGTTCTGTGGATAGATTTGAACACCTTGTTTGACATTGTGGTTCCGAGGGATTTGTGGGCGGCATGCAAAATTGCAATTGAATGGCCCACTTCAGAACCAGCTAGAGATCCCGTCACTCATGGACCTTCTGCGGAAGTGATGAAAAAATATGAACAGGCAATTACATGGCTCCAGTCCAAGGTAGCCCCTCGAACTATTGATTGGCTCAAGATTGATTGTACCACTCAAGAGCCGAAAGAGTCAGTGCATAATTATTACGAGAGACTCTTATTGGCTTTTAAACAGCATAGTGGCCTAGACGCCCTTGAACAAAAAGATATGGGACAGTTTGTCTCGAAATTTGTGTTGGGATTGAGAGCTGAAATAAGTTTGATGATTCAACAGAATTTGATATGCTGGCAGAATAAGTCAGTGGACGAAATTCTGCGTTATGCCAAGTATTGTAGTGATCAGGTAGAGACTGCATATAAGAAAATGAAGGATAAGTTGATGGTGGTGCAGTTGAGGAATGCCGAAAGAACAGACCAAATGCAAGGGAACAGAGGCACAATGGGTCGACGGCCAGGGAGCGGTCGAGGAATGGGACAAAATATGACGGGTAACCCAGGGCAGGGAAGAGGACGAGGAATGGATACAAGGACAGAAGGAGAATGGGTCAATCCAAGGAGAAACACTGCCTGTCATTATTGTTACAAAATCGGGCATTGGAAGCGCGAGTGTCGTTCAAATCCTGCCAATCAAATACAAAATGAGGAAACTGTGCAGGTATCTGATGGAATAAATACCGTGACTAGACCTAGGTCCATGTATGGGGGATGTTCAGAACCTCAGGTGCAGGTGCCTCAACCCCCAAGGATTACTGCAGGAAATTATGTGTATCAACAAATGCCTTTTATTGAATTGATTGACAGCTATGATCAGAACACATCACAGGGAGAGCATGAGAGGGGGAGGAGGACTACACCTTAGGAGCAGTCCTAGAGGTAGATCAGAGGGGACCATTTGTTGAGGGTGATGTCAATGGTCATCTGATCACGTTTTTAATTGACACGGGTGCAGCCCGATCTACTGTAAGGTCAGCAGTAGTCCCCAATTTGTCACTCTCTGGACAATTGATCCAGGTGGTAGGAGTTACTAATCAGAAGATGACAAATCCTCTTACCAATGAGTTACCTGTGACAATAGGAACTTTCCAGGACCGACACCAATTTGTGGTGTGTGATTCGAGTCCGGTTTTTCTACTAGGACGTGACCTCTTGTGCAAACTAAATTGTACCATCTATTGTACTCCAAGGGGGGTGGAATTACAGACCTTTGATGACGATGCTGCCTTTAAGGTGGCAAGTCAGAATTTATGTGCAGAGATGTTCATTTTATTAACAAAAGAGGAATTACCGATGGATTTGAGGGACTCTTTAAATCCCGTGGTGTGGGATTTCACAGGAGAAGAGATAGGTCTGATTCGGGGAGTTGAGCCGGTAAAAATACAGGTTAAGCCGAATGCCGAATTCCCAAGGACGCCACAATATAAGTTAACACCAGAGAAAGTGGCGGGAATAACACCAGTAATTGAATATATGATTGCTCAAAGCATACTGAAGGAGATAAGAGGAGGCCCCTGTAATTCACCTATAATGGGGTTGCAGAAAACTAGCGGCAAGTATAGAATAGTACAGGACTTGCGACGGGTTAGTGAGATTGTAATTCCATGTTGTCCTGTGGTACCGAATCCAGCTGTAATTTTGATTCAAATACCCTGTGAAACCGAATGGTTTACGGTCATAGACCTATGCCAAGCATTCTTTTCGATACCTCTCCATGAGGAGAGCCATTTTTTGTTTGCTTTCCGGCAGGAGAACCGTGTGTTAACATGGTGTCGTATCCCACAAGGGTATACAGAAAGTCCGTCTATTTTCAATCAAATTCTGAAAAAGAATCTTGAGAGTCTGACAATTCCACAAAATTCGGTTCTTGCCCAATATATAGCCGATCTTCTGGTCGCTTCGGAGACGGAAGATGCTTGCAGAATAGACACTGTGGCTTTGTTGAATCATCTTGCAGAGAATGGACACAAGGTGTCCCCAGGTAAACTTCAGTACTGTTTGTCTGAAGTTCAGTATTTGGGACATCGGATTGAAAAGGAAAAAAGAAAGGTGTCACCAGATCGCATGGAGGCGATTTTGCAAATGGGTACTCCCAAAACGCAGAAAGAAGTCCGAATGTTTTTGGGAATGGTCGGCTATTGTCGACAGTGGATCCCAAACTTTTCTTTGCAGGCAAAGCCCTTGTTAAGATTAACTCGAAAGGACATAAGTGATCCGGTACCATGGGATGACGGTTGTTTGAGGGCCTTCCAAGAGTTAAGGGAAAGCTTATGTCGTGCTCAGCTCTTGGAATGCCTGATTATAATAAAGCATTTTTGCTTTTCTGTCATGAGAGGGATGGGTGCGCATTGACAGTATTAACTCAGACACATGGGGGTGCCCATAGACCAGTGGCCTATTTTTCAGCCACATTAGATTCAGTGGCTTCTGCGTTGCCCGGATGTCTCAGATCCGTTGCTGCAACAGGTGTCAGCATTGAGAGGTGTTAAAGCATTGTGATGGGTCATCCCCTTACAGTATATGTGTCGCACTCAGTGGAACTCCTGCTGATGAGAACCAAAACACTGTACCTGACGAACAACAGGCTCACCAAGTATGAGCAAGTGATACTAGCATCTGAAAATGTGACTTTAAAAAGATGTTCTATGTTGAATCCTGCGACATTAATGCCATACCCACCTGTAGAAGGTGAAGATTGTGAGGAGCATGACTGCCTAGATGTGACTGAGCTTTCTACCAAGCCCAGACCCGACATTGTTGATGAATCCTTACCTGAATCTGATCTAGTCCTTTTTGTCGATAGTTCATGCCTAAGAGACAATGAAGGTCGGTTGAGAGCAGCTTTTGCTGTTTGCACTATCTCTGGAGTTGTAGAAGCTGCTTGTTTACAAGGAGTATACTCTGTACAAGTGGCAGATATTATTGCCCTGAGACGGGCATGTCGGGGGCAAGATGGCATCCATGTGCTGGACGTGTGTGTGAGTGGCTCCTGAATAGCTCACCTATCCCACACAATCGTGGGTTAATGGCGTAGAAGGAGGAAACGCTATCGAGGGGGAGAAGCGAGAAGCAAAGAGACTGTTGATGGTTTAACTTTCGAAAAGGCAACAGCGGGAAAAAAAGGAAAATGGCGTGAAAGCGGTGAAAGCGGTTTACAACGTGGCGGACTTCAAGACGCGCTAGCGGAGGCTGATTCCAGCTGGTGAAAGTAAGCTCACCTGAGCAGCGAGACGCGTGCGAGTGAGGCACGGTTTGGCAGTCGGAGGTGAAGGGAGTGGAGACGACTCAATAGCTGGTGTAGCAATGGAGCTGCTCCTGGCTGTTAGTGGAGAAGCAAGCGGCATCGTTGTAGCTTGCGGAAGACAGTGGACACAAACTGTGGACTTGTGACCGTCAGGAGCCGAGAGTCGGTGAGTGGAGGATATCGGCGAGTCTTGAGACTCTTTGGGAAAAGCGGGCTGTAACGAAACAGAATTCAGGACGGGTGCAAGTTGCTGTTAGCTAGGGAATCACGATCACTTAGTACCGAGTCAGGGGTAAAGTGGCTAACAGCAAGTGGTGTTTTAGCAGCCTGCGGAGCATTGTGAATGTGGATTATAGCACTTTGACTGTCAGGAGCGGAGAACTGAAGCTGTCGAGGTGTCGGTGAGTTAACGGAGTACGGACGCACCTTAATTACTGTTTGAGGCTGAATATTGCATATAACAGAAGCAGCAATGCCACCTAAAACAGCCCGTGGTGGGAAAACAAGAGCGGTTGGGGAAACTTTGGTAAGAACTAGAGCGGCATTAGGTGGGAAAAACCTTAAAGAACCTATAAGAGTTGGGAATGGGATAGCAGTGGACAAAGCAAGGAACAAAATATGGAAGCTGGCAAGATCCCACAAATTTTTCAAACGGCGGTTAGGAAGAAATCGATGTTGCCACAAAAGACCTTTAGAACAACTGAGGAACAAAGTATAGGAAATGAGGAACAAGAAATGAGTCTTAGTAAAGCTCCCCAAGAACTGGGCTCGACAGAAAAGGATATAACTTCGTCTGTTTTGGAAGTTGACCAGACAATTATGGAGAGTGCTGCAGATGTGGGAGAAAAGGCAGATATGAATATTGATAAGGATAAGGAGAATCTAGAAATATCAGAAGAAATGGCTGGAGTAAGTGACGACAAGACCGAGGGTGTCAGCGGTAAGGAAAGTGAATTTTATTCTCTCTCTGAACATTCAGATGCGTCAGATGAGGAGGATCATCAAGTGTGTGAGAATGGCTCTCTACAAGGCTCCTTAAGTAATATGGGTCATGATTTAGATAACACTGCTTTGGGGACATTCACAGTACGTAAGATGAATAAAGGAGGGGGGCCAGGCACAGAAGGGATGGACCCTCCTCAATGGGACTTCTCCTCTTCAGGAGAGATGATGCCTGATGGAATGAATTTCGCTGACCAGGCAGCGGGAGGTATGGCCGAAAAAGTGCAGGGAGAAATAGCGCTGGAGTCAATTTACAGATGTTTGTCAGAGCATAGATTGGAAACGCGATCAGAGAACTTGAAAACTCATACGGCATGTAGGAAACTTCAAAACACGGTTAGAAGGCTTGCAAAAACATGTAATGACTTCACAGAGAGAATGACGGAGGCAGAGACACGAATTTCGGCACTGGAGGACCAGATGGAGACACAAAAAGGAATCACAGAAGCTATGCGCGCCAATAAAGACGACATACAAATTAAACTTGTAGACATGGAAAATCGTTTCCGCCGAAATAATCTTAGGATTCTGGGGGTACCGGAGGGGATTGAGGGGCAGGATGTCTGTAAATTTGTGGTGGAAATGTTTGAAGAGGCTTTTCCAGAACTGAAAGAATGGAATTGGACACTAGAAGTGCAAAGGGCACATAGATTCCCATTTAAACAGCGTGCAGTGAAAGTTGGAAAATCTGAACAACGACCACGTGCAATCTTGATATCCCTGAATAATTTTTTGGCGCGACAGGCAGTTTATGATTTGGCGCGGCCTGACAGGAAGAGGACCGGGAAGAATACACAATTCTTTGTTAGACCGGATTATTGCCATTATACAGTGGCGAAATGGTGGCAGATGCGGCAATTGATCAATCCACTCCAAACGAAGGGGGCGCAAGCGTTTTTGCTAAATCCGGCTACTCTTAAGGTTGTAAACAAGGGACAAACACGGTTCTTTACTTCGGACATTGCAGCCAAGGAATATCTCCAGTCCTTATGATAAAGATTGTTGACTTTGCAATGGTTAATGGGACTTTATAACAGTTTTTTTTTTGTTTTTTTAGTGCTCCCCTGTAGATTAATGAGACTTGAGAGAGGCGGTTGTGTTTTTTTTGGTTATGTACTATGGGAGGGCAGTAAGGGTATCCTGTCAAGGGAGAAAAAAAGGGTAGGTTTGGGAGTAGGATTGTGTTGGGAGATGGGTGAGCACTAGGTGGGCTATTCACCGAGCATCACAAGACCGATTGGCCCTAAAGCCTCTATAGTGGGGGAGGGACACGAGGGGGGAAGGGGCTCGGGGGGTTTGAGGGGTTGGTGGTGGGGTAGAGGAGGGGTCACTAAGGGGTAAGGGGAGGGGGAGGTTGGGTTAAAGATAAAGGGGAAAAATCAATTCATAGCATGTGTAACAGGTTTAACATGATTTATAATATGATTTATATAGAGATCTCCATAGGAATGATATGCAATCGGGAAATCTTATGTACAAATGGCAGTTAAAGGGACTGATAGGGGGCTACGCATATGCACATTTAATGTATGTGGATTGAATAATGTAAACAAAAGGCAACGAGTAGCTGCCGATTTAAGGTTGATAAACCCTGATATCTTGTGTGTACAAGAGACACATCTGCCCTGGCGCAAATGCAAGGTATTGAATGAGCTTGGCTATACATTGATTATAGCAACTAGACAATCTACTATGAATAGGGGTGTTGCGATCTTAGCTAGACAAGGAATTTCTGGGACCGGAAGAAAGATGGCAGATAATTTAGGGAGATGGGCTATAACGGAGTGTATGGTAGGAGAAAGTAAGATAGTGATCTGTACGGTATATGGATCGAACTTAGACGAGGCTGAAACATTGGAACATCTAAATGTGGAATTGGCTTTATGGGATACCCCGCTGATACTATGTGGAGATTTTAACATCCATGGAGAAAGTAAGATCTGGGATTTGGAGTATGAGAAATATACAGGGCGTAAACCAAAAGTTTTCAGAGCGCTACAACAACTCTTGCAGGGTCATGGATTAGTGGATGTGTGGGCAGTTGTAAATTATGGAGACCCAGGCTATACATTTTATTCATATCCCCATAATAAATTAGTTAGGCTGGATTATATTTTCATGTCTAGGCTACTTATTATGGGGGCAAAGATGTAGGTATGGCCGAGGATTACTTCGGACCATGGCCCTGTAGTACTTGATTTACTTAGTATAAGTCAAGGAAGAAAACAGAGGTCATTTACTTTTAATAGGAAGTTACTTGGAAATAGTCAGTATAATGAACATATTAAAATCTGGGCAACACAGTTTTTGGAGAGTAACAGAGGCTCTACTGCCCAATCGATGATATGGGATGCGCTGAAAGCAGGGCTGAGAGGTGAAACGCTCAGTTATGGGCTGGCTAAACAAAGGCAGCAGAAGATTTTTATGCAGGGGCTTTTGGAGGAGTTAAGGACAGGCGAGCGGGAGCTTGTACAAGCGATAAGAAACAGTGAGGATGTCAAGGAGATACAAACTAAGATTGCATGTGGTAAAGCTAAGATTAATAGGATTTGGAGTCAGGAAATCGCAGGCCAATATAAAATCCATAAAGAAGAAAGGTATGAATACGGGGAAACTACAGGTCGATGTCTGGCTCAAAGGCTTAGAGGCAGGCAATCCTCGCAGAAGATAGTATCACTGGATGATGGAAAGGGGAATCTAGTAGAAAATATGGAAGGTATTCTAGCGGTATTTCATGCTTTCTATGAGGAGTTGTATACACAAGACATAGTCGATAAGGGTAACATAGAGACTTTTTTACAACAGGTGGATTTAGGGGGTCTTGAACAGGAACAGCGGGGAGCCTTAGAAGTTCCAATTACTATGGCAGAACTTGAGGAAGCATTGGGCTCACTGGCTAGTGGTAAAGCGGCAGGGCCGGATAAGCTACCATTGGAGATATACCGAATGCTTTTTCAAGTAATAAAGGATGACATGCTGGCTACATTTTTAGACGCCCAAGCTGGGAACCCGCCACCATCATGGGATGAAGCCAATATTGTAGTTTTTAAAAAGAAAGATAAGCCGGCTGAATTGTCAGGGTGGTATAGACCAATATCTTTGATAAATGCGGATGGCAAAATATATTCAAAAATTCTGGCAGCTAGGTTGGCTCAAGTAATTACCCCACTGGTCTCTATATGGTTTTATACCGGGCAGGAGCACGGTCAATCACTTAAATAGGGTAATTGCAATGATTGATTATGCTAGTGTACAACAGAAGAGCCTTGGTATAATATTTTTAGACGCTGAAAAAGCGTTTGACCGTGTGTCCTGGCCATTTCTTTGAGCTGTTATGCTTAAGATAGGATTTGGGCCCCGATTTGTTAGGGCTATACAAACTATGTATAAATCTCCTCGAGCTAAAATCTGTGTAATGGGAAGGGAATCTGCTCCTGTATATATTAGTAGGGGGACAAGACAGGGATGTCCCTGCTCGCCCTTGTTGTTCGCCTTATACATTAACCCGCTTATTGTATTGTTGGAAACAACGAATAGGATTAAGTCTATGGCTTGTGGGCAGCATCAGGTACGCGTACTAGCCTATGCGGACGATATAGCGGTGGCAACATCTGATCCAGAGCAAGCAGTGGCGGAGATAGAGGACTTGACTCGGGTATTTGGGGAAATGGCGGGATACAAGTTGAATGCTGCCAAAACTAAGATTGTTTGTTCTGAAGGAGCATGCCCTGGAGAAGGACGGGTTACGGATGAAGCCATGTATTTGGGTATTAAAATCAGGATGTCACTACAGGATTTAATAGAGGTGAATTGGGGAGATATAGGGGCCCATTACGATGGCGGGCGGAAGCACAACCGCCGTGCTGGCGGATGCAAAAACCACCAGTTACCGCCGGCACGCAGCAGTCCACACGCCCGCCCAATTACGATGCGAAAAGCAGGCCAAACACCGCCGGCAAGCCAGCAACACCGTCCGCCATCAAAGTGCGCCCGCACACGTAGCGGCGCAGCCCAACTGACACACATCGTCCGACGAAACACGTCCCGCCCGGCGCATAAATTACGATGCCGCAAACAAACGGCTCCCACGGCCAAGAGACACCGCACGTGAAAGAGAGGCGGAAACACGGACGCAGAGCACGGACAACGAAGAAGCGGCACCCCGGGCATGAATCCAGCACTGCAGGCCCTTCCCATGCTTCTGCTGATGCACCACCAAGGACGCAACGTACCGCGGAGACGCAGGTAGGCACACACACAACAAGTGCACGCAAACAGCGCACACAGTGCAAGGGCGGAAAAGCGGACAACCCCCACCAGCGCGGCACACTACACATCCACCATTGCATCCACATATGACACACGGCCAAATCCTAACATCGCAGAACACATGTGTACACACCACCTGGGACTAGGAACCAACCACCCCGTCACGGCCCCAAAGCGCCGATGACGCCGCCACACATGCGCACAACGCAGAGGCCAACCGCAGCGCCATGCATGCGTCGCACACAGACACAGGGACACAACCAAGCAGCACACACACCAGCCCCACCCCGAACGCACATGACACGTGACAGGCCGGCCACAGACATGTCCCCAACGCCCAATTCACGGACAACACCCAACGCCACACAACCGACGCACACATGTCAGTGAAGTCACGCAACAGCAGGACACACCCCAGTGTAACAAACATGGCGAAGCACACAGCGGCGGCAACACCAACTAGGAGAAGCAGGGCTCCTTCGGGAAGAGGAACGCCAGTACCACACTGAAAACCCATACCACCCTGCACATATGAACAAGACACATGAAACGGAACACCAAAGAGCCCGGTGACCGACAACAGGTGGCCCAAGAATTACATCCACACACAAGGCCCAACGCAGAGCGGAAAGGCAGCCTGCCGCCCACACAAGGGAGAGCAGACAGCACTGAATGACCTTCCATTCCAACACCGAAACCACAGCCCTACGACAGAAGCCGGTGAATACAGCCATTGTCCAAGAATAGACCAACACAGGCATGCCGAGGAGACCGACCACAGGGCAGATAGCGCATATCACAGAAGCACACAACGGACGGGGAAGAAAGAAGAAAACACTCCCCCATGTCGGCCACATGCAAGTTAATTGGAAGGAGTCACACAGCACCGACCTTGAACTGTCTGAGAAGCATGTGGGAAGAGGGCCTGTGTCCTCCAAACAAGCCAACAGAACACAAGTCCTGTCTCCCCACGACTACACAGAGCTCACAGCAACCCCGGAGCGTGCACATTGCAGACTGCACACACAGCCGGAGCACGCCACCTCTACGAACCGCTGCGAAATGGCAACCGCAACACACCTACCCAACTACGCCGAAGAGCTCAAGCTGTACCAAACCAACACGATACATACATTGGGATGCGATCTCCTGTCCCTGCTGAACGTAAGTTACCGACTGACTTACCGCATCACATTGTTCAGCTGCGTCATGCCCGTCTTCTACTGTCGGAGGTGTCCCTACCAGCATCCGGTCGAGATATGCCTCTCCAACCCGGCATGTCTGAAGGCGGACCTGCTACCACTACTCCTCCCTCTGGACGCACACGACAGGGCCTGCTCTGCCTATGGGGGCATGGCGTATGTGGCCAACATCGCACGCGCACTGAAATGGAACCACTGTGCCTCCACACGACGGATCATCGAGAACAGCTACATCGAATGTCACCCAGCATGCCCCATCATGGTCCTCCAAGGGACAACCTACGAACAACACCTTGACAGCCACCATCCGCTTCATTGGCTGGCAAACATGTACACCACCAATGACATGGAAGCCCTGCTGGACGGCATCGCATACCTGACAACCTGTAAATACGTCGGACCACAACGCAGGTTCCCCGAGTGACCTATGAAGTCCAACCCCGCACCCATGCTCAGCTTCCGCACGGACTGGCCAGTCACCACCACAACAGCCATACCAAACGACCGGCAACTGTAACCACACCATCAACGACATCGCCATGACATCGGATATGACCGGGACATGCACACTGTTCCCCATCACATCCAGGAACACCGCATGCATCGTGGGAGGCAGTGGCATGGGCTCTGTGCATCGCACCCACATGGACGGAACTGCACGAACAACCAGGACACGACATGGATCCAGCGCACATGGACACACACACCGCTCAGTGGACATGAATAGGTCACCTGGAGTCTGTGGGTGCTGCACCCCTCCCACCCCCGCCCCGGGAATCCCATACCAGGACCTTTGCATGGACGACAAGTGCATACAACAACAACACGACCCCAGTGACTGTGACATGTCCAGTAACCACCACATTGCAACAACAAGTGGCACGCCGCTGCATGCACGCAAGCACATGCCCTGATGTCATCTCACATGCACGCGTGCATGAGGAACAACCGCAGCAAACCTGTCACATGGAACTGAGATGGACTGTGCCCATGATGCCAAGCGGTCTGGTAGGCTACATGTATACCGTCTGTGTCAAAGTCCGCAGCTCCGCAGCTATACGTAAATGTACATTAGCACAGCCTTGGCCAAGTAGATGTAACCCCACACCCTATCCCATTTGTTATCATGCTCAGTATATCCTCCACATGTATTCCGCTGCCAGTAGTGTCCACTATACTGCATCACAGAGGACAGAAGACTCAATATAATGTTTGAAACCAGAACTGTCTCCGCTGACTCATTTCACAAGTACGAATGAGAGAGGATGAGAGTATGTGAAGTACACGGCAGTCGTGACATGACCATGTAGTCCACTGGTATTGGATGTCAACGCAAATGAGTAGCACTACTGTGGAAGACACACATGTGTCGTGTGAAGTCGTATGGACGCAGTGCTCAGGTGGGTGGGTGCGACGGGTAGATGCGCACATGCCAAGTTGGAGCACGCCGTGTTGGGAGGGGTCATGAACAGTACACCACCGCTTCCCTGGGCATTGTGAGAGGACACCTGTCGGGGGGAGTGAACACGTGTGTGCACAGCAGCCGGGCACACGTACAAAGCGGTACCAGGCGCACCTCAGCCCACCCTCTGTGGACAAGCTGGATCCTGTTGTGCGCCCGCCATGCCCCTTGACAAGGCACACACAGCCCCAGTCGACCATGTGTAACCCCAACATAGTCAATCCGCACAGGCGATACAGGGCACGGGATGGCAGTGGAGCATGGTGTGTGAGAGGTCTCCTCGCGCTCCTCCTGGTCATATCACGCAGGCAATAGAACCTCAACGTCTAGCATGGCACAAGTCAAATGGAAGTGTAGGGGGATGCACCACAGCACGAGCAGCACTGACGTCACGGGAGGTGGCTCGCACCATCCCATCCATTGCCCATCATACCAACCACGCCACATGCCATTGCGACTAAGTGCAAGCGCGTGCGCCACCACCCCCGAGCCCTCCCCAGAGAGGCCAAAGAGTGAATGTGTGGGCCATCAGCCACAGACGGACGCGGCCTGGCCGCAAGAGCAGCCACAGCCACTGGGTGTCGCAGGTGGCGGATCCGGAAGGCGAAGACTGTGATGCATAGTCCATGCAGGCCGGGTCTCCATTTGGGGCACCACGCAGGTGGACGGCGTCCCGCCACACATCATACCCTGAGACAGCCCACTCATGCAACTGGACCCACACATACACTCCTTGCCCTCTCTGGTGCGAGCTTGGGGCTGCCTGTGCAAGCGCTAGCCTCGCAGGTGAGCATGCATATTGGGGGCGAGGGGAGGACATGAGGGCTGGGGCGAAGATGACTGTATCACTGTCAGTTAGTACAAGGGATGACCCAGATGTGGAAAGGAAGAGACGTGTCCCGTGTGTACTGCAACTAGTCGCCAATCCAACTACCCCCCATGTCCGGAATGTAAGCCCGCACCTAGGCCCGCCCATCCGCCACATCGAACATACCACCAGCACGACAACCTTCCCATTCGAAACACTGACTGGGGGTGGCGACCAGTGAACAATCATGTGTAGCCTACCCACGCGTACATGTGGGCCCTCCATGATCCATGTCACCTGCGGCAAAGACATGACATGCGCAATGAGGGAAGTGAGGAGAGCTGTCCGCCCCACGCGCAGAAGGTGCATCAGCTCCACAGACCCAGCAGCGAGTCCAGCAGGGGTCACATGTGCAGGGGCAGCTGTGCCTGGTGTGAAGGCACATGCATATAGACAGCACATCGACCAATGTGTAGTCTGCCCACATCCACAGTCCATCATCATGCGGACATAGGAATCGAACACAGGGCAACACATCTTAGTTGGTGCACCCACCGTGACCAACAATGCGCAATCATCGACGTACCCGCCCTGTGCATGGCCCCCCACCCAACGGAGGCACATCCAGTGCCACCATCCCACACACACAAGCCTTCCACGGAACATGCTGTGTCCAATGGTCAGTACAGAGTCAGCGCCCATCTGGTGGATCCTGAACAGGAGACACATGCACACACATGCCAGCTCCCACTATGTACGTCTGCCACCTGGCACGTGCAATGTAACCTCTCACCTGTGACGTGTGACTGCAAGCACACAGCCGTCTTGGCATGGGGCTGTCAATGTGGACACCAGTCAATGTTTCGGGAGCTGTGATCCGTACAGTGCTGTACATAGGGTGCAGTGCTGACACCTACTACTGTCTCATATCCCCTCGTGCCACAGGTCCCACTTGTATTGGCCGCTCAGCCCGTGCCCACATCGTCGTCGCCGTGTGCCATACTCATCCAGCCTCGGAAGCAGTTCCATGCTCAGCAGACACTCATGTTGCCGTGGCGTTGCCGCTTGACGAATATGCAGTCAGTCCCCATCAGCACGCCCGCAAGTCATTGGGGCCTAGATCCCCATGTGCATGCACATGGCAGTGGTATGTCTCACTTGCCATTGCCATTGTTGGGAGACCTGTGTAAGTGTATTGTGGCCGTGCCGCCCCAGCTTGACAGCTGGGCTGTGGCTCATGTGCTTGCTCAGTCATGTCAGTGATGTGTATGCGAAATTGCTATGTGCCGTGTTGCTTTGACATGTGTCCTCTGCCATTTAACCCAGGCGGAGACCGAACATTGACCGCCCATACCAATTGCTGGCGGACATGGACGATACAGAGGTAATCAGGAAGTTTCGGCTGGACAGGCCAACTCTGCATCGACTGTGTGCCATGTTAGAGCCCCATCTCCGTCCCCGCAGGGTGTATCCGACTGCTGTCACCCCCACGGCTAAGGTGATGGCCGCCATGCATTTCTTCGCCACTGGGTCATTCCAGCACACAGTGGGCAGTGGAGGAGGGATGTCCCAGCCCATGTTCAGCAAGGTGCTGAGGGATGTACTGGCAGCCATGATGCTGTACCGGAACAGGTACATCAGATTCCCCAGGGCTCGTGAATTGGCGGCAGTGAAGGGTGCATTCTATGCCCTTGGCAGAATCCCACACGTCGTGGGAGCCATTGACTGCACTCATGTTGGCCTTGTTCCACCACAGGCCACTGAGCACCTGTACCGCAACAGGAAGCACACGCACTCCCTGAATGTGCAAGTGGTGTGCCTTGCGGACATGGTGATCACCCACGTGTGTGCCAAGTTTCCAGGCTCGGCACATGACGCACACATAATGCGCAACAGCATCTTGCCACGACTGATGGCCAATCTGCAACAGGATCGTGGCTGTATTGTCGGTGAGTATGTGGAGTGGTGTAGCGTGCTGGTTGTGCGATGCTGTCCCCTGTCCAGTTGGAATAGCAACGGTTCTCTGTGTCCCTCACACCCAGGTGACTCTGCGTATCCGAATGGGGCATGGCTGCTCAGTCCATTGAGGAATCCTCGCACCCCAGCAGACGATCGATACAATGAGGCACATGGGAGGACCAGACGTGTGGTCGAGCGTACCTTTGGCCTCCTCAAGTCCAGGTTCAGGTGCCTGGACCGCACCGGGGTGCACTGGCGTACTCCCCACAGAAGGTGTGCCAGATAGTGGTGGCGTGCTGCATGCTGCACAATCTGGCCATTCGGAAGCAGATCCCCCTCATTGTGGATGACGGAGATCAACCAGGGCCCCAGCCCGCAGACCAGGACAGCTCGAGTGAGGTGGACAGCGGAGAGGAGGAAGCTGGGAATGTGCGCCAGCAGCTCATCGCCCGCTACTTCACTTGACGGTGAGTGTCCATGTACGACGGATGATGTGTCTGTATCTATGCAGGTGTGTGTGTGCTGTGTCAGGGTGGCCGTATGTTCACTGCGTGCAGTGTGTCAACGCTCCATGGCCAGGGTAGTATGCCACTGTTGGTGACTGTGGCATTGTGCCCTATTGCTCTGTGCGATGTGTGTACATTGCTTGTAGTTGTTGACATGTACTGTGTGATGGGTGTGTGACACACTCATTGAATGTGCTCCTGTTCTGTCTCCCACCCCTAGGTCCCTACAGGCCCTCCGGATTCCATTGCCATGCCACGCATCAGGTGCCCTTCCGCCCAAGGTGGCCGTTGTATTCCGTACAAATAAAACACAGGGCACAAACAGCAGTTAGTGAAAAAGGTGCATTTATTACAAACTGTGACATGTGATTGTGTGTAAGGTGATGACAAAAGTGGTGCGTGCAGTGACAATGAGCTGTCGGTCATGGCTGCGTGATGATCAGGGTGTACCCACTGGTTCTATGTCCATAGTCCAACACACACATGCCATCCAGCTGGCTGTGTGGAGTGGGATCGTAGAGCAAGTCAATGCAGTGGCTGGTCAAGGAAGGCTGGCGGAAGGCTGGCTGGCTGCCTCACTTGCGACTGGAGCGTGCGAAGTCCTCCCGGGAGATCTGTTTCCTCTTCGGACGGCCCCTTCCACGTTTGGGAGGGGGTGTGTGGTGGCGACCTGCTGGTGGTGGGTGAGGTGTGCTCACTGGCTGTGGACGCAGGGGAAGTGGACACTGCTGGCCGACCCTGCGCCCTAGCAGGTGGTGGCGGAGGTGGTGTTGCTGGCCTTGCCTGTGACCCCACCGCCACCACCAGCTGGCCCATGAGGTCCACGAGTTGGTCCATACGGGACACGAATTGGCCCATATGGGCGTCCATGGACCTCAGCACCCCCAGCACCTCCCGCGTGTCAGTAGCAGACCTGGCCCATTGTCCTTGGGCCTCTTCATAGGCCCCAAGGACTCTGGCCATTTGAGGCAGGGCATGGCTCCCAGGGGAGGCTGGCGTTTCCCTGACCCTGCTCCTCCTACCAGTCCTGCTGCCACCGGCCTGCCCACTAGCCACATTGCTCACCACGGTCCTCGCTGTGGCTCCCAGGGTGGATCCAGTCGGCCGGGCCACCACCTGCGCTGGGGCTGGTGCCAGCGAAGACGTGGTGGTGGTGGAGGCGGTGGTGGTCGGTGCGGCGATGGTGGCGGTTGCGGCAGTGGTAGTGGCCGCAATGACCGTGGGTGTGGCCGCAACGACAGTGGCAGCAGGGGACTGGGACTGTTCAGCATCCCTGGATGATGGGTTGGTGGGTAGGAGGGGTCCTGGGAGCGGCTGGGCCCTGCCACGCCAGATGGGCCAGCTTGGTGGTCCGTGTCCGAAGAGGTGGACAGATCCTCCAGATCCGTGTGTCCTCGTTGGGGGCTTGTAGGCTGGCTGTGCTGGCTGCTGTCTCCATCCCCAGCGTCCAGCAGTTCGTCACCTGTGGAGAGAATGAGATTTGTTATTGTGTTGCACCTGGCGAAGTATGTATTAGTCGTCTGACATTGGCAGTTCGTGCAATCTCGTACATGGGTTTCCCGGAGGCGAGTGTGTGGCTGTGGCATCTGTAGTTGTGTGTGCTAGGCAATGGGACTGTGTGCTGTGCACATGTGGCATGGGACGGATTGGCCATGCCGATGGGTGTGTTGCTTTGCCCCTACTCATTGTGACTCTGGTGTATGCGGGCTCCTGGCCCATCCTGGGTCTGGTTTGTACTTTGCTTTTGGAGTTCAAATGGAACGCTTAGGAACGCATATGGCAACATGGGGGCCATGCCCCAGATTCGCATTTGGGAGGGGATATGCTTTTGGGGTACATGCTGTGAGCCATGGGTGCCGAACGTGACATGTGTTGTGGCAGCATGACAGTGCATGGTCTGAGGTGTGTGCATGCCTGACATGCCCTGCATATTTGCTGTCTGTTGTGGTTACTGGACATGGCATTGGACGCATCGTTATGAGTGAGTGATAGTTGTGTGCCAGCCAACGTATTGCAGTTGTCCCATCTCCTTGGTGTGCGTGCTGCCATGTGCCATGTGCATCACTGCAGTGCTCGGGGGGTGTGGCCCATGTTGTGTGTTGTTGCTCACAGTGTGTCGTGCGCTTAATTGACTTCTGGCACATGGTTGGTCATGGGCATGTGTCTTAGCGTGACTGCTGTATGTGTGGCAGCTGTGCGGATGACATGCCTTTCATGTGACTGGGGCTGACGGATGGGATGGATGGTATGTTGTATGTGCATGGTGTGTCTGTGAGTTTGATGGGTTCAGTGGTGTTCGTGTGCATTTCTGTTGTTCCGCTCTGTTGCGTCTAGTGTTGTTTGTCTTACATAGGCGTAGTTGTGGGGTGTGGGGTTGACAGGCAGTGGGGGCTACATGGACAGGACTTCAATGGTGTTTCGGTTGTGTGTGATGAGTTGCACAGTGGCTGCCGTGTGGGACTATATTCAGTGTGGCTTGTGCATGCAGACGTGGCTCCTTGGGTGTTGCTATGTCTGTGATGGGTCATGTGGGGTGTGAGTCTGCTGTTCATGTCCGTGTGCACATTGTTCACTTGTTCGTGACGGTGGGCGGTGCTGCGTGTCCGTGTGCTACGTGACATGTCCCATGTGTTGGTGGTGTTATGGTCCTCATGCCTCCAGTAATCCAGCCCTGTCCAGTTTCCCACCTGCAAGTTGTTCGTGCGTGCACTGTACTGGATGCCACATGGCTCTAAGCGGGGGTGCTCCATGTTGCAGGTCTGTGGGGGTGGGGGGTGTAGTGGGTCGTGGGGGTGGCTGTACACCCACTGACACCGATTGCTGTGGACCGTGATGTCTGCCTTTCGGCTGTCGTTGTGCACTGCGGTGGCTGACACGTGGCTGTGGGGTGTGGGGGATGCTCCTCCTTGCTGTCCTGTGGGACTGGGGCCTGGTGTGTGTTGTACTTGGGCTGTCCACCGTCCCACCCACTGCACTTTGTGTTCCTGCCACTTACCTGTTACTTGTCGGTTAGTGCAGCTGTGGCGGACACATGGGTGTGGTGGGTGCTCGTTGTGGCGCTTCTGGCATATTTGGGGACCTGTTGGTGGTTACGTGGCTGGCTTAGTGTACACATGTCCCCACGCATCTTACAGTTGTTCGGTTTGGGCTGTGTGTGGTAGTGTCTGTTGCATGTGTGTGTGATGTGTTGTGTATTGTGTGCTGGACATGGGGGTGTTTGTCCCTGGGAGCTGTGGCATGGTAGTTGCGCATGTGAGTACATAGCGGTGTGCTGGTATACATTAGTTTGTACTTACCAGCCTCCACTCCCTCTGCTAATCCGGCGAGGATCTCCGGATGGATTACGACTCGCACCTTCTCCTCCCACGCTTTGAAGGTCTTAAAGAGCGCGGGATTCCCTCCGCCAGTGACGGCAGCCAGCTCTCTGTTTTTGCCCTCCTTCTTCTTGACCAGGCTCTTTACGTCATTCCAACGTTTGTTTATCTCGGTTCTGTTCCTGGGCAGGGTCCCGACTGCATTGACCTGGTCTACGATCCGGGTCCACATTCTGTTTCTGGTGGCTAGTGGTGTGTGCTGGACCATGTTCCCATAGATTTGTGGGTACACCTTGATGATCTCGTCGACCATGACCGTCAGCTCCATGGGCGTGAACTTGGGCATCCTTTGTGGTGCCATGGTGTTTGTGGTGCTGGTGCGGTGTGTGTTGTGTAATGTGCAGGGGGTTTGTGGTGCCGGTGTTTGGTGGTGGTGGTGGTGGTTGTGATGTGTGCGTTTCTGTGGTGTGCTGCTGTCCTTGCTGTGTCACTGTGTCCTCTCCTCTCCTCTCTGGTTTGCAATGTAGCAAGGGGTTGTGGTCTGTGGGAGTGCTGCTTTTGTACTCACCTATGTGGGTGTGTCCTCATGGTCTGTTGTTTTCAGGTGTGTTGTGTCTGGGGTTCTGGCCTTTGTATTTTTTGTTTGTCCGGGGGGTGTTTTCGGGATGTGTACTGTGCTTGTGTATTTGTGTGTGCCTTGCTGTGTGGACTTGTTGGCCATGTTGTGTGCTATTGGTTTTGTGTGCGGATGGTTTCTGTGCAGGTACGTGGGCGCCATGGCTTCTGCCGTGTCGATTCTCATCGGCGTTGTTTGCGCTGGCGGGCGGTATATTTGTTGTTTTTCCGCGCTCATGGCGGTGCGATCGTAATTTCACGTGCGGTGTGTCGGCCGTGTGGGCGGGCGGTTTTGTGTTGTCGTGCGTGTTTCCGTCCGTGGCGGGCGGTTTGACTCCGACTCGGACGATGGCGGGCGGTATTTTGTGTGGATTTTTCGCCGATGGCGGTTTTCGGTTTGTGTACTCATAATGGCGTGGTCGGTGTTCAGGCGGTGTGTGCGGGCGGATTTTTGCCGCTTCCATGCCTGGCGGATTTTTTTACGCCGGGTATCGTAATGAGCCCCATAGTCTCTTCTGCCAAAAGACAACTGGACAGGGTTGCATGTTTACATTTATCGATGGTAGGAAGGTGCAATGTGCTTAAAATGTGTGTTCTGCCTAAAGCCATGTATTATTTTAGGTCAGTTCCATTGGAGCTGACTCGTTTACAATTACTGAAATTACAATCTCTATGTGACAGGTTTATATGGTGACAAAAGAAAGCTCGACGAGCTTCAAAATACATGACATTACCACTAGACCGAGGTGGATGGGCTGTACCAAATTTTACATTTTACTATTTAGTATGTTTATTACAAAACTTGCGGTTTCTCTTGACTGGAGAGGAAGGACAGTTGGCAGAAGCACCAAATATATATCAAATGTTGATGGGAGCCGAGGTTAGAAATACTTTATTTAAATTTGTGGAACCTAGCTACTTTAAGAGAACACGGTTCAAAGTTATGAATTCAGCATATAAGGCTTGGAAAACAGTACGTAGGATGTTAGCTTTAACTCGGATAGGCTACTATACACCTTTAAATTCTACAGCTATTTTCCCGGCTATTCTTTGGGATACAAAGATGGAAAGGTGGCGTGTTAATGTGATCAGGCAATTGGGAGATGTATACTGTGGAGGGGTACTTCTTTCTTTTTCTGATTTAATGGATCGGTACGATTTGCCAAAATATGATTTTTTTAAATATTTACAAATACGGGATTTTTTATGCAAACACTATAAGTATTTAGAGGTAGTGCCCAATTCTCTAGTGGAGGCAGTTGGGAAAAGAGCTAAGATAGGGATACTATATAGAATGCTGATTGACACTCAGCCTGATGATATAGAGAATCAGGATAGGAAATGGAGGGCACGATTTGGGCTTGAAGGCTCATACGTGCAACAATCAATTGATACTGCTGATAGAATTCTTTTGACAGCAAGTCTGCGAATTCAACATTATAAGACTTTATTTAATTTATATCACACCCCCACAAAAATGATGAAGTGGGGTGGGGCATATGATGGGAAATGTTTTAGATGTGATATGGAAAATGCTGATATAGTACATATATTTTATGAATGTATAGGTTTATCTCAGTTCAGAAATCATATTGAGCAGTTTCTATCAGAAATTACGGAGGTGGCTCTACATATTTCCAAAGAGGTAATGTTAACGGGAGTGGGGGAGGCTACAAAAACAGGTCAAGTTTGTTATCCATTTAAGTACCTTGTATTCATAGCAGTCGCAGTTGCACGACTATGTGTTGCCTCAGTGTGGCTTCAATCCGATGCCCTATCGTTTGAGATGTGGCGAGCGAAGTTCTACAATATTTTTAATTTGGAATATAGTTTGTATTGTTTGAAATCATTGAATAAGAAAAAATTGGGGGCTCAGATTTGGGGGCCTATGCTTAACCACATGGAGATATCTGTCTGAATGCAATTAATTTTTTATATTGTGGAACTTGATTTTTGTATTAAATATCTAATTGATTGAATTTGACTTATATGCTATGAATTGAACAATAAAAAGTTTAAAAAAAATAAATAAAAAAAAAGAGACGGGCATGTCTCGTTTCTGACCAAGTCTGAGTGACTATCTTCACGGACAGCCAGTATGGGTTTGGAGTAGTTCACGACTTTGGGCAGTTATGGTCACAGAGGGGGTTCTTAACGTCATCAGGATCTCCCATAAGGAATGGGGAATATGTGAGACAACTGTTAGAAGCATTACAGAAACCAAAGGAAATAGCAGTGGTGAAATGTGCAGCACACGGGAAAGGGGAGGATTTTGTTACCAAGGGGAACCGCTATGCTGACGAAGTGGCTCGTTTTTGTGCAATACATGCTTGTATCTTTAATGGAGAATATGTGGGAGAGAGCACAGAAAAGACCGAGCTAAGCATGATGTTGGCTTTAGCCGATACTGGGGATGAGATTAAGAGACTCCAAGAGGAGGTTTCTGAAGAAGAAGAAGCATCATGGGTTAGAGCAGGCTGTGAGAAGAGAGGTGATGGCATTTGGGTGTCAACAGATGAGAGAACAGTGTTACCCAATTATTTATTGAGTCCTATGGCGAGGCATATACATGGAGCAGTGCACCTTGGAAGAGATGCCATGGTGAGGGTGTTTCGTCAGACATGGTTCAATCCACGTTTCCGTGTGTACGCGGAGGCAGTGTGTCATAGGTGTGTTACGAGTCAGCAGATGAATGCAGGAAAGAAGACTGTGGTTGCCTTGAGTCACATTGGAAGATCAGGAGGTCCTTTCAATCGGATGCAGTTAGACTTTATTGAGATACCCAGGTGTAATGGATTGAGATACGTTTTGGTGGTGGTGTGTGTGTTTTCACGGTGGGTAGAAGCGTATCCGATAAGACGATGTGACAGTCTCACAGTGGCAAAATTGTTACTTAGAGAGGTTATCCCATGGTTCAGATTTCCGACCTCATTGGAATCGGACAGAGGAACTCACTTCCATAGTGAAATCATGAAATTATTGTGTGCGGCCTTGCAAGTGGATCAGAAACTGCATTGTAGTTACAGGCCGGAGGCATCTGGTCTAGTGGAACAGATCAATGGGACTATCAAGATGAGAGAGGCGAAGGTTTGCTCGTCGACATCTTTAAAATGGCCAGATGCGCTGCCCGTGGTGCTGATGAGTTTGCGTAGCACTCCAGATAGGAGAACAGGATTATCCCCCCATGAGATATTGATGGGGAGGGCGATGCGTTTGCCTGCAGTGCCAGCGACAGCCTTGATATGCATCACCGATGATTTGGTTCTTGATTATTGCAAAGGGTTGGCTGATGTGGTTAATTCTGTATCTCACCAGGTCGAGGCTGCGACTGCGTCTACCTCGAGAGAACTCCTGCATGACTTAAGCCCGGGGGACTGGGTGTTGGTCAGAAAGCACGTGAGGAAGAGTTGCCTTAATGCACGTTGGCGTGGGCCCTACCAGGTGATTTTGGTTACCAGCACAGCTGTGAAGTGTGGAGGCTTGCCGAACTGGATCCACGCCTCACATACTCGTAGAGTTCCAGAACCCTCGGAGGAAACAGCTCCCCTCGATCAAAGACACTTATCTGAGAACAGAAACTGGAAGGAGGGGACAGATCAAGCTGTGAGGGTTCCTACTGAAGCAGACTGTTCATGGGGTCGAGTCGAAGGGGATCAAGCTGCATTAGATCCCGGCACAGACATCCAGAGCGACGTGAACGTTGGTGTTGAGGCAGAGTCAGATCCAGCCGATCAGACAGTAGCAGGACAGGCCATCAAAGTGGGGAAGAGAACTGAAACTGGAAGTGAAGGGTGGCCAGTGAGAAAAGAGAGACTGAATCTAAGGCTCACATCGGAGAAGAATCTTACGCCCATCTCTGAAACTTCTGAATCTGAGCAAAGTGAGACAGAAACAAATCAAGAAGGCCTGAGAAGATCAAAGAGAGAGCGAGTGCCGTGTTGGAGGTACGCTGCTCCCGAGTGGATATACTTAGCTACAGATGCAGAGACCGGGGAGGTCCGGGAGGCTGAGGTCCGGGAGAGTGAGACGCGAGGAGAACACTCCGATTGTTGAGATTTTACTGTTGGTCCCAGGAGTCGAGGCCCTCGGACTCTTGACACTCACAGTACCTAATCCTCCAAGGCTGAGTGGACTGAGACTCCTGATCCTAAATCAACTTACATTTCCATTGTTTGGTTGTCAACCTACAGTTCAAGAATTGGCAGCGTTTCGTATGGAAATTTTGGGACTCGTTGTTGATACTCTAGGCACTGGTATGGTTTATGATGAAAACTGAACTGGGAAAGGGAAAATAAAAAAGAAAAATGAACATTGCTCTGAAGAGAAGATAACTTAGACCCGAGTGGAAGAAGAATAGATTTAGGGACTTATCAGTAGAAGAAGAAAGAGGGATAGGGATGGCTATTCAGGAACTCTAAATTGTCATTGTCAACGGAACACAGAAGAACTCTAGTCATTCCAAAAGAATTCAATAAGAACTTTGTGTGCAAAACCCTTAAGAAGAAAAGGAAAGACTTTGTCGTTTCATTCCTGCATCAAGTTGAAGAACTGATTTACAATGGAGCTTGGAAATTCGAACCGCAAGCAGAAATGCATGATAGGCACACTCATAGTTGGGATGATCGTAGTTATTACGGTAGTGATTATCACATCTATAGAAGAGTCCAATGTCGTGGAGGAGGGAGGACCGGGAACACCTACACCTTCTACTCCAGACATAAGGGAGGGTGCATCAGAGTCAGATGAGGAGATGATAAGAGAAACTAGTCGTCTATTACATGTTGACCTTTCTAAGGGTGACTTTACTCTGAATGCATACGCAAGGTTGTTGTACGAATATGTGGACACGATGGAAGCGAAGGATTGCTATGTGTGTATGCAATTGCCAGCATCAGTAGAGGAGGGTATTAGGTATCATCACTTGCCTCTGACTTATGGCATCACATGTAGCGTGCTGCTGAGTATGTTTTATAGTAAAGCCCATTTTGAGTACTATTTCACTAATTATGATGAAGTGCTCCCTGAAGTTCCCGTACTAAAATATTTGAACAAATATTATTATAAAAAGGAAGAAAGGATGTTGAAGTATTTTGTGCCCACAGTAACTCTAGACACAGCATATGCCCATAGACACAATTTGACCTGTATGTAATCGGATATAGAAAAGAAATTTGTGGACCAAATAGAGGATAGACACAGACAGACGTTATTTAGGCCTGACCTCAAGCATGAGGTGATCCCATGGACCCAAGAGGAGCTAGATCATAAGGCAAGGGGAAGTTTTGGTCCGATAGCTTTAGATTTGCAGTAAAGAGGGAAATTATGTATCAGACAACCACAGACATATTATGATAAAATATTTGTAGGAGAGAGTGAATGTGAGCATATTTTCTTGATTGAAGAGTCAATAAAGAAGGCGCTGTTGGATAAATTGACCATAGTGCCAAATGTGTATTTCGTGTGTGGAAGAAATGCATATGTTCGACTGCCGCCAAATTGGTATGGAACATGTTATTTAGCCGTGGTATTTCCTCAAATATTTCATGTGGAAGATTTGTGGCCACTGGAAGGGAAACGATTGCATAGAGAGAAACGTGACACGAGTGCAGGAGAAATTATTGGAGATGTGTTTGGTGCAATGATACCCAGCTTAGGGGTGGTTCTGAATGATGTAAAGATTAGAAGGTTGTCAACATTAGTGGACAAATTGTCAGTGAATACGGCACACGCTTTATTGCTTGTTGATGGGAGATGGTCTCTATAAGGGCCATGGTGCTTCAGAACCGTCTTGCGTTAGATGTTTTATTGGCAAAAGAGGGCGGAGTCTGTAAATTGCTGAGGGTTCAACAGTGCTGTACTTATATACCTGACAATAGCAAGGATTTAAAGAGGTATATAAGTAATATCACTGAGATACATCACAACATACATGATTTGACAACGGACGGGATTTGGGATAAAATTGTCCAAGGGTTTGGAAGGGTTGGAAGTTGGTTTGGAAGTTTGGGACAAGGAATTGTTGGTAACATTTTGAAGCCTATCATAATAGTCGTGCTTGGTATCATTATATTGTGGGGTGCGTTTAGAGCTTTTAAATGGCATAAGGCAAGACAGGCTGAGAGTTCCCTTAGGAGACGAGAAAGGCAGATGGAAAGACTGCAGGACAGTCACTATCAGACTCTCAAGAATTTGGAGAAGTTCAGGCAGGGAAGGCAGGCTACAACTTCTGTTTATGTCAGTCTTTTCTGCGAGGAGAACATAGCAGGAGAAAGTATTGTGTTGATGACACTTGTCATCAGAGGGGGGAACTGATAGAGCGCTCAACGCTCTGAAATGTGTAAGGGGTGCATTATATTCATGTACGAAATGCACTCATATATATTCAATGTTTGACTGAACTTTGTGCATATCAAAACGAAGTTTATGTATTCTCATGTTAAGATCTGTAGAATGAAATCGTGACACTTTTAAAGGATTGATTAGTATTTTGCACGTATTTAGAGAAAACATGTAATTGTGCACGTATATAATGATTAATAGGTAAATCAAATGTATCCAATGTTATAAAATTCATATAAAGACCTGTATAACGAGTGCGCATTAAAGAATGTTCTTAGGTTAGCCAGAATTGTAGGCCTAACTTTCGTTTCTAAAGGTTTTGTTTCTCCTCGCTTGCTCTTAAGGTCAGGAGCTAATTAAAATTTATGTGTGTAGAAAGTTTTCTTTTCACCCCTACTGCAGGTGCAGGAATTTGACCTCGTTATTTTAGATTTAAGGAGATACATGGGTGGAACGGAATGCCTTTGAAGAGCTCGGACAGTGAAAAGGGAGGACACCTTCAGTGCCTGGTGAAACTTGGGAACCAAGGTCGATGGACAAGGCTGTGAAATTAATTGGACTTTGTGGAAAGTTACTCAAGAAGGTGTTCACGGAATAATGTACCATGTGACCCATTAGGGGTGTAACTTTGTCTTTTTGTATTAGGCACAGGGACAGATTTGGAGGACTTCTGGTTTGGACTGAGGAAGGAGAGCATCTTAGAACGAGCTCTGTGGCTTTACGCTACTTGACCAATTTGATGTGAGTGCACTTCTTAGGAAGTCAACACATGCTGACACCTTTTGGGAGATCCTCCTAGGAAAATTAGTAAGTGATGCCACTTTAGAGGTAGAGTAGGGACAGATTATTCTGTAATTTGGAAATACAAATGAAAAGAGAATTGGACACAGTGTCTAAACTCAGCTGTGTTCTTATTTTGGAATTCATTGTTCTGTGCCTATTGTGCCGTATGAACTATATTCGTAGATTGGGCTCTGTATTAGTTTTATGTATCGTTACACCTTGATTCTGAGGTGTGTCTATATTCTATTGTTCTTGGCTTTGTAATAAATTAACCAAAACCTACATCTGGAATCCGAAGTTATTTGGACCAATGGGAGGGGAAGGGTATAACTTGTAAATTGTTTTCTTCCCTCCACACTTCTTAGCAGGCAATAAAGACCATCGACCAGACAGCATTAGATAAAATTAGGATACGGAATTCGGCCATACCACAGTAAAAAGACCAATATACAGTTAGCCAATCATGGTTTTTCTTGCCCGAATAGCTGATTTCAGGAAATCACAGACACAGTGACAAATTTCCGATGAACTTAAAAACTGTAAACATAGCAAAGCTACTCTACACCCTTGGAATCCTAATATACATAACAAAGGTTTCAAAAAGAACTTATGTGGCAAACTGTGTAAATTGCAAAAAAACAATAAGTGCAATAGTGTTTGTGCAGATTGATTGTCACATGGGCAAGATGCCATGTTCCCCTCAAAGTCAGGGACATTTCTAAAATATAGGGACGAGTATATTGAACCCGCCCTAAAATGAAAAAGAAGTGAACACTTACATTGTGTAAAATCAATAGTTAAATACATAGGGGGTTCACCCTTAATTAAAGATCTAGAGTAGTTCAGGACTGTGGGTTTAGCTAGCTCAATTTTCAATCTTAGGTCTTCACAGTGTTCCAGGAATAATGCTTTCACCATTTTTCCTGTCTGCTTTAGTGATGCCGCTAGTCTCAGTGAATAGAGAAGACAATCCCAGGGTGGCTAGACTGTCCTGATTATAAGTCAACCATGGGATAGAAAAAGCCTTTTCAAGGTTGAGGCACTTGAGGATAATATCCCTACATAACGTTGCTGCCAGATTTCTCCAAAAGCTAACCAACAGCAGAAGGGTGGGCAGGTGGACCTTATCAGAAATAAAACCCTGGTTCAGCTCTGAATGGGCACTAAAGCTAAAGGTGGTAGGAGGTAAGTTGAACAGCCAACGGAAAAAGAGATTTTCCTCTGCCTGTAAGGAACAGCTTTTATTAAAACCCCACAGACCTGCACTGTAAGTAGCGGCACTGATACACTGGGCATTGTACACATTAAAAACTGGCACTACAGACCCTCTAGTGCCTGGTCTAATGAGATTACAAATTGTCCCTGCAATCTACTAAGTTTAAGTCTAGAGTTATTGTGTCGGGAGTGCCAAGAATCTGAAGAACTAAAGATCAAGCCCAGATAGCAGAAATTGTCAACACTCGCAAGTGCATGTCCCTTGGTGGTAATTTTATTTAGCCTTAAATTACCAGGCCCTCAGTACATATTATGCAATTTAGTGTAGTTGGTTTTTAAATCAAGATCTTGCATAAAAAGAGCAAAATATTCCACTAGTTGCCTCAGTGCATTAGGAGTAAGAGCTAAAAGGACTTAGCGTCAGCTGTGGCAGTATTCTAATGCCTTATGTTTAATCTGTTTGGAAAAATTAAAGGGATTTTATTTTTCCAAAGGACTAGTTATGGAAAGAGACAACAGGGATTATGACAAGGAACTAGACAAAGTACTGGAAGTTCTAGGAATTCAAAGCCTTACAGTTGAATATGCCAAATATAAATTTGCTAAGAAACATGTAACTTACTTAGGTCATGACATTAGCGTATGTGGAGTCAAATCTAAGAAAGTTTTGTTACTAGCTACTAAAGAGTCACCATATCCACAGAATGAAGAGGACTTAAGGTCATTTTTAGGGTTAGTGAAATTCTTTTTGAAATTTATAAGGAATTTTTCCATGAGAACTTTCCAAGTGAGGAAGTTGCTGAAAAGAAATGTAAAGTTTATGTGGTCAAAAGAATATAAGCAGAATGTGATATTATCAAGGAAGCAATTCGCTCTGTGCCTGATCTACAAGGGTTTGATCCCCAGTGTTCTAGCATATTGACTACAGATGCCAGTAGCAAAGGTCTGGGGGCAGTTTTGTCTCACAGAAATAGAGCAGGAGATTAAGTCATTATTTTGTTTGCTTCACAAGCATTACCAGCTTCAGAAGAGAACTATGCTGTGATAGAGAGTGAAGCACTAGCCTACGTGTGAGCTTTGGAATATTTTCGCTTGTTTGTATGGGGAAAAGAGGTGATTGTTAGATATGACCATAAACCGTTAAGGAAACTTTTGACCACCGTGGGAATGTCAAGAGTATCATCTAGGTTAGCCCGGTTATCCATGTGCTTGTTCATGTACAAAGCTGAGTATTTACCAGGAAAGATAAATGCAGTAGCAATTTCTTTGTATCCAGGATGCCCACTACAGTACTAGAAAATCAGGAGGATTTGTTCGAAAGTGAAATATATTTGCGTGGGTGGTTGAAACAGGGTAGCACTCATTATATCTGGAGGAATGGCAATCAGAGAGTGAAAAAGATCAAGAATTTAAAAAAAGTATTGACTTTGTGAAAGAGGGATGGCCCAATAAAAGTGATATGGGAGAACTCAGAGCATTCTGGAAGGTTTGCAGTGAACTGGAAGGTGTGGAAGGATTCTTAGTTAGAGGGGAAAAGATAATTCCTCCTCTTGCTTTGAGGAAAGAAATATTTCTATGTGTCATGACAGGCACCCAGGTATAAAAAAACAAAATTGACAATTAAAAGTTTATATTGGTGACCAGGTATTGATAATGAGGAAGAAAGGGAAGTCAAAGAATGCCAGGTATGCATGTCAGCTGATAAATCCTTGAACATATTGAGACCTCCTATGAGCAATACATTAGAGTGTCCGAAAGCTCCTTGGGAAAAAGTGGCAGTTGACATTATAGGGCCATTTGGGAATATTCAAAAATATATTATTGTATTGATGGAAGTATTTTCCCGGTGGACTTCCTTCAATATTGTTAACAAAATAAATACGGATACAATTTAGGGTTCATAGACGAGGTTTTCCAGAACAAACGTATACCCAGCACTTTACTGAGTGACAATGGCGTACAATTTGTCTCAGACGAAGCTAAGGAATATTTTTTATTTTTTTTGTCCTCATTCACCTCAGACCACACTGAACAAACGAGCCGTCCGTACCAAAGCCCGATGATGGAAAAGACATAGGCTGTTGACTTGGGACCGAGGGGAACGCCCTGGCTACAGGTACCATGACAGGCTCGGATGTCATTAACCCCCGAATTAAGGGGGGAGGGGTCACTCTTCCAATCAGCCCAGGTGAGCCTGGCGACTATTATTGTTGGCCTATCGAAGGAACTGGAGATGCCCAACATAGTCAGAAGAGTACCAAGGAGGCATAATCATAGGACCCACAGATCAATTTAGAGCTGCTTAAATGATTAATTAACTCCCCAACGATCTCACCCGACTAAGCCCCAGACCATTTTAGCAAAAAGTCCCAAAAGGCTGTCTTTTTCCTGCCCAGGGATCTACACAGGTCCATCTTAGATGTCTGAAACAACGAAGCCAACCAGTCAGAGTGGAGGGGGGTGTAGGATCTACCCATCTTCTACATATTTGCCTCCCAGCTAGCAGTATAGCATAAAATAGGAAGGATCTGGCAGAGCCTGTAATTTCAATGGATAAACCAAAAATTATCAAGGCTAAATTTATTTGGATTGGGAGACCTAGAATATCCGCCACAGAATTTCCTACTCCTTCCCAAAAATCTGCAATGGCCGGGCAGTCCTTAAACATATGTACATCTGAGGCTCTCGCCAAACTGCATTTTCTACAGCTGACTGGAGGCCCCCTCGACATTTTAGTCAGCCTCGACGGAGATAAGTAGGCCCTGTGTACGGTGAACAGGTGGTTCCTCTTAAGCCAGGCTGGTTTTACAATAGCAAATAGGATTTTAAACGAGGTTTGCCACAGATATTCCCACTGTTCATTTGGTAAAAGATCCCCCCACAATTCTTCGACCAATTTGAATTCTCCGTCTACAGCCTCCTCAATGGTCCAATACCAGAAGGAGACCTCTTTCCTCCCAACCGGTCTTGCCACTAACTGATGTTCCAAGATGTTGCCTCTACCTATGGGGGTTTTTAGGGATTGGGCCCAGCTCTGCAGCTGAATGTACTTAAACCTAGAGAGACCCACTTCGACCCTTCCACCAAGTGATACCCATGAAATAAGCGTACCCTCATGAGCCAAGTCCCCCCACACCTTCAGGCCAGCTGCTCTAAGAGGTAATGCCAGCCTATCCTTCAAGCACTCTGGTGTGCCTGGAGAGTCCCAAAGAGGAGCCAAACTGGAGAAGTAATTAAGACCGGTAAGGCACTTGAGACTAGCCCACGTTCTGGCCATTGCCTGGAGAACTTTAAGCTTGACCTTTTTGAAGAATTTCGGTTCTCCAAATTTGAACAGAAAACCCTCCACGGATAGGCTAACACCCTTTAGCATTGCAGAGAACATGGCCCCCACCCCTGTGCTCGCTGGAGTTTTTAACAGCATCCTGGAATGCGACAGCTGGAAAGCCCATGCATAATATTGCAAGTCAGGCAAGGTAAGTCCACCCTTCTCCCTCCTATGCCTCAGATTCTTCCAGGCAATTCTAGTGGACCTATATGACCAGACAAAAGAGTTGATAGCCTGCTGAAACTTATCAATAGCCGGTTTGTCAAAATGCAGGGGAATAGAATTAAAAAGGAAGGTTATCTTGGGGAGCACTACCATCTTAACCAAATTGACCCTCCCAAGAATGGTTAAAGGGAGATGGGCCCAGGATTTCATCAGTTTCTGGCACTCCCTTGAGACAGCCTCAAAATTAACCCCTGCAATCTTGGCAATATCCTGAACTATTCTGACCCCCAGATACCGCATACTACGCTTGGTCTGATGCTGGCACCCCGCGAGATTCCATATCAAGACCTCAGTTTTCTCAGTGTTGACCTCGTAACCAGATACCTGCCCGAAGTCCTGTGCCAACCTGATTACAGCAGGGAAGGTCGTAGCAAGGTCCGCAGAGAGAATCAAAATATCATCTGCATACAGGGCCACCTTCCTCTCCCAAGCCCCATGCTTAAATGATAAAATGCTTGGCTCCCCTCTCAGCCGCTGAGCAAAAGGCTCAATGTACAGGTCAAAGAGGAGAGGAGAAAGAGGGCAGCCCTGCCTAGTCCCCCTGGTGATCTTAAAAGGTCTTGTCAAGTTGCCATTAACCAGAAGTCTGGCTGACGGCTCTTGGTAGATCAACTGGATAGCTCGACAGAACTTCCTACCCAGATTAAATTTCTCCATGACTGCCAACAGGTAAACCCAATTAACCCTATCGAAAGCCTTAGTAGCATTGAGTGTCATGGCTGCGAGAGGTAGTGAGTGGGTAGAGGCGATATCTATTGCACCCATAAAATCATATGTGAGGTCAGATAAGTTCCTCCCTTTAACAAATCCCTTCTGATCAGAATGAAGCATGCCACTTGCCACAAAACCCTGCCTAGTCGCCAGGATCCCGGCAAAGATTTTATAGTCTGCATTCAACAGCGAGATGGCCTATAAGACCCACAACTCGCTGGATTCTTACCGGGTTTCCAAATCAGGATGAATATGGCTTCACCCCAAGAACCTGGGAGCTTACAGCCATCAGATAAGATCTCATTAAATAGTTGTGTCAGAGCCGGAACTATCACCTCGCCCAGAGATCTATAGAGCTCTATTGGAAGCCCATCAGGCCCTGCAGCTTTCCCTCTCTTGCAGGCAAGAATAGCCTTTTTCACCTCTTCCTGCGAGATATCCTACTGTAGATCTTCCTGCTGCATAGAGCTCAGGGGGTGAGCGTGATCCCGCCCAACCACTCACTAGCCTCCATCTTATCCACAACACAGTCTTCTTGGTATAAATCCTGGAAGAAATTAAAAAAGGAAGCGCCTCCTATCTCTTCATCCGAAGACAGAGCAGTTACCCCATCAGCACCATCGATTTGTTTAATCTGGTTACGAAGCCTGTCGGACTTAGCCTTCCATGCCAAAAGCTTACCTGCCCCTTCCCCGTACTCGAAAAGGGCAAGCTTGCTTGCCTCCCATCTGCTCATAACCCTAGTTTGGAGAATGGTGTCCAACTGCTCCCTTAACTTACTGAGTTTGGCTAGATCCTCTTGCTGCCCCTCCGAACCGACCCCTTTATTCAGACCCAACTCTATGGCCTTCATTTCTGCCTCCTTGAGTGCCACCTCCCCTCTGTATTGTCTATTCCTAAAACTCACCCTGCTCGTAATGAGGCCCCTTAGAAAAGCCTTTAGGGAGTCCCAAACCACCGCAGTCATAGCCGAGCCTAGATTCACCTTCAGAAAACCTTCAGTCTCATGGGATAAATAGGTCATCTCTTCTGCCTCAAGAAGTAAGGTTTGATTGAAAGTCCAGGCTCTGGGATGCTGGGCCTGGACCAGGTCCAGGTCCATCGATACCCCTGAATGATCAGACAGATAAGGAGTCAGGTATCCAATGTCCTTGACCTTGCTCCTCAGACATTGGCTGACCTAAATATAGTCAATTCTCGACTTATGACGATATTTACTATTGCAGTATGAGACTCCTAACTGATGGCCCGATCTTTCTCTCCAAATATCACAGAGGCCGGTTTGCGCCATCATAGATTGCAAGTACATCCGAGACTTAGAAGGGACCCTAGCTCTGCTGCTTGCCGACTTGTCCAATTTAGGATTCAGGACAATATTGAAGTCCCCAGCCATAATAACCGGGTCTGGATAGTCTAGGAGATGCGAAAAAATTGTTTTAAGAGAAGAAGGATCGTCTTGGTTTGGGCCATAATAGCCGACCAAGGTGAGCAGAAAGCCCGTGATAGTCACCTTCAGAATTACCCACCTACCACCTGGGTCAGCCAAAAAGTCTAAGACACGGGCATTAGCTTGTTTTTTAAACAGTATAGCAACGCCCCTGATATTGGCAGTCTGATTTGAGCAAGTGAAAGAGTCCACCCATTTTTGATTTTTAAAAATCTCGGTGATCTCCTACTTAAGGAGATGAGTTTCCTGGAGGATGATGACCCGCGCGGAGAGTCTTTTAAGTATTGCAAAATGTTTGCCCTTCTGGACTTCACGCACAAGCCATTAACATTCCAGGACAGGAACTGAATTATTTTCATGGGGGTTTAAGCCCAAGGTCCCTGACATGGTTAAGACACAGAAGGAACCAGCACCAGACCAATCGTGACCTAGCTGCGGCCGTCTGAATGGACATTAAGGTGAATGAGGACATTTTATATTTTATGCCCCTGTGCTCCCCACCCCACACCCCCCACCCCCTCTTCCCAAGCATCCCCTCCGTGGAGAACCCCCCCCCCCATTAACCTGGACACATGTAGTCCAGATGCTGCCTCCCGGAGCAGCCCACCCGTCCCTTTATGTGTAAATTAGAAAAAGTGAGAAGAAATTTAAGCCAGACTAAGAAAAAGAAACCCGAAAATAAGTGACTAAATAGTTATCTTAATCATATCATATCATATCTGAGCCGAGAGAGGGCGATAATTTAGAAGTCCACTACCGTGGACTGCCCTGAACGGCACATAGGTGAATAAACCAAGCCGGTGCCAGACCCCCGGGGGATGGATTCACCCATTAAGGATCCCCTTTCCCCATAATTTCGAGCAGCTCATCCGCCTCCTGCACTGATCTAACATTATGCATTTTGTTCTTGTGCATAATTTTCAGAGTTGTTGGAAATTTGAGCTGGGCCACGGCACCAAGTTTTTTAAAGTCATCCAGCTTCCTGCCCAATTCCCATTGTCTATCGAGAGTGACTCTGGCGAGGTCAGATTGAATTTCAAAAGAGAAGTCCCTTGCCTTCAACGATTTCACCTTTAAGGCCATATTGAGGATCTTCTCCTTTAGGGAGTATGTATGAGAATTCATGAGGATTTTCCTCGGCTTTGTTCTGTTTGGATTCCTGCGGAAAAGGTCCCTATGGATTCTCTGAATATTGCTACTCAGAACCTCCTCTAATTCTTCAAGCGGCAAAGATTCTTTCAGCAGTGAGACCATGTAAGACTTGAGGTCTGCCCCTTCACTCCCCTCTGGAACATTCAGAATACGCAGATTGCTCCTTCGAGAGTTGTTCTCCAACATCTCCAACCTGTCGCGAAGGGCCACCTCCTCCCTCTTGAGGGTCTGGATATCGGCTTTAGCAGCCCCAAGATGATCTTTTAACTCTCCGACCGTATTCTCTAAAGTTTCAGTTCTTGTATTTAAGAGATCCACTTTCCTCTCCAACGACTCGCAGAAGTTCCTAATCTCTCCTTGATTGGCTGCGGATACCGAGAACCCCTTCTTAATGTCCTCCGATAGCGTTGAAAAAAGAACCTCCAAAGAAGCCACTGAAGGCCCCCTTGCTTCATAGTCCTTAGAGCCTTTGTCTACCCCTCCGTCATACACAGCTACTGGTGCCAAGGCCATCTGCCCATCAGAATCTTTCGCTTTATCTGAAGCCCCCATTATACAACTCTCGCTAAGGAAAGTTGGGGTTAAGTCCGGGGGCAGGGAGCCTCCGGCGGCCTCCATACTATCCGGAGCTGATTTTGAGGCAAGTTGCCCTGCTAACCCCCTTCTGAGGGCCTCTCCCTGCTTCACAACGTCCAGTACTGCTCAAAGAAGGGGTGATCCTAACTTTAGAGTCAAGGGGATTACTTTTGGCCCTTCCTGCCTTAATGCTCCTGCCTTTGACCTCATACCACTGAAAGGCAGAATTGCTAGTATCTGCATCCACGTTGAGGGGGCCCCCGATTCCCTGGCTCTTGCCACTGCTCCCCCTGCCAGTCTCCTCGGGGGGCTGTTTGGTATTTTTTCCACCCGATTTTGGTTTGGCTGGCCCCAGGGTTGCCCCCCCACGCTTTTTACCTTTTTTACTGCCCTTAACAAAAGGAGCAATATCAGGTCTCACCTGGGGTAATGGGCTGGCCCGCACCTCCTGGACCCCCTGTACCTGCTTCTCCTGCTGAAACCGCGCCGATGACCCCAAGACAACCCTGCTGGTTAGAGCCAGCTCCTCCTGGGTCTCCTCATTCAGAGCGTCCCTCTCTGAAACGTCGGGGTGTCAACAGGTGCTGACACTGCCACTGCTAACCCGGAGGAGCCCGCAAGCCGCTGCTCTGCGGCCCTCCTGAGCTCCAGGGCAGCCTCCAACCACCGAGTCGGGCAGGGAGAATCGAGAGCCGTCGTGTCTCCAACACCCATCCCCAGCCAAAGCAGCCAAGCCCCCGCGGGAGGAAGCAAGCCTGTCACAGAAATCGAAGCGGCGTTCAAAACTGTAAAACGGGTATCTTCAAAGAGACAAAAACATCACAGAATGGGACGCGGATGCTCCGGGCGCAAACGGCAGCTCAGCTAGCAGCCGCCATGTTCTCCCCTCAAAGCTAAGGAATATTTTTTTTTTTAAATGTGGGGTTTGACAGAGGACAACATCCCTTTATAATCCAAGTGGTAATGGAATAGTAGAATGCTTTAATAGAGTTCTCAGGGGGGTGGGGGCATTCTGTTAGCATTAAGAAATAAATTGTGTTAGATAACGCGAGTGTATAAAACTCTTTGGTCTAATAGATGAACAGAAGTGGCATGCACAGGGTTTTCCACATTTGAATTAATGAGAAGGTTTAACCCAGGATGGTTACCCACTCCTACGAATGTGACCTGGTCTTTGGGAAAGTTCAGAAAAAAAATAATAAACAAATGAGAAGAATACAAAAAATACTACGACAGGAAACATGGGGTTAAACACAGAAAGTTAAAGGTTGGACAGTGGGTTAGAATTAAAAAAACAGACATAGTTCCCAAGGGAGTTAGTCCTCACTTTGTACGTAAACAAATTAAACAAGTGTTAAATAATGTGTCACATTAGAAGATGTTAAGGTGTGGAATTAAAAGAGAGTAGCTGTGTGTTCTGAACAATGCAAAGTAGAAATTCCAGAGAACCAAAATGGTAGAACACACAATCTGGAAGAAGATATCGTAACTACAGAGCACCAAGAGAGTGTTGTGAACAACGACATACCACAGAGGGATGGACAAGTGGAAGAACAGTCAAGGAGTGGTGAAGAAAACCTGGGAGAAGAAGATAGTGGAATTGATTTAAATTCCATTTCTGTGCCTTCCACTAGCGAATTGACCAGAAGACCACAGAGATTAATTAAACGTTCCATGAAGTTAAGTGATTTTCTTTGTGATTAATCTATTAAGATAGATTACATACCTGTTTTTTTTTTACCCATAGACTAAATTGTGAATTTCACTATTTAAAATGTATCAATGTAATGATTGTACTTTTTCAATATGATGTATATAAATGTTTTTATTTGTGTTTAAAAGGGGGGAGATGTGTAGAGGTGTTGTAATGGAAGTGATGACATCAGTAGAATGTGGAATGTTGAAGTTAGAACGTGAGAAATGACAGTTGAGAAATCAGCTGCTTGGAAGATGCAAACAGCTTGGTCGCATAATAAAGGAACTTATTTAACTTCCATTTGTGTAGCGTGCTACAACACTTTTCTGAGGCACACAACTTTCCCTGGTGCTGGAGAGACTTTATGTGAGCCAGCAGCATTTGAATACCTCTGATCCTTCCACAGAGGAAGCTAGGCTAATGGTAATTCTGAAAGGGTTACGAAACCCACACACAGAATGAAGGCATAAATCACTATGGAGGAGGTAATAAAGGAAATGCAAGGTGGGGCAGTATGACTGTAGACCACAACATTTGGAATTAATGCTTCAGAAAATTGAATCAGAGTCATGAGAAGGGAGAAGAGAACAGTTGGATGAGTGCATCTGGAGAACATTGCCATGGCCACTCAGATCAGAGTGCTGAGAGTATCGCTCTCCCTCGAATGTTGAGAACATTAGATCAGAGTCGCAAGAATTCCTAAATCTTGAGTTAGTGTGGGAGAGTACTCTCAAGTTCCTAAAGTTATAAAATTGCAGACAAGAGCTTCCACTAAAGAAAACATTGGGGCCAGCTCCTGGTTAAGCTGGCTATTTGACATCAAAGTGAAGTGATAGCAGAAGCATCGAAGGGACTCAAAAATTCTCCTGCACCATAGCTCTGTGACACAAATTATGAGGGAGAAAATGCCATTTCTCAAGAAAAGTCAAGATTTTGAGCGGCCAGGATTTCTTACTGTGGCTTTTGCTAAACTGAAGGGGAAATTAGAAGAAAGTGTTCATAGCTTTAATTAGCCCTCTGCAGGATGTCAGTTTCTGCTTGTGAGACAAAAGCCTGAGTGTTAAACCACAGATGTTGTCCCCATTTAATCATGCCTTGTCTATGCTATCAGGGTGTGGGAATAGTGGGTCCATCGACATATGCCCCATATATCACTCAAGGAGAGAAATTTTGATAATTTTGGAAATACCCTCATATTTTGATTTATGTTCTATAACTTCTATTGGTTTTAATATGAAAACACATACAAACAGACCGATATTACAGAGGCTCGGTGATGCAAACATGCAGAACAACCCAGGAGACCATACAATATAGGTTTGGAGAAATACATATCTGAGTAGGCTTGGTAGGAAACAACCAACTTCCAAGCAAAGTATTGAAATGCGCAACTGGAGCTATTTGCACACATTGGAAGCATAATTAAGCAGAACACTATAAGATTGCAGGTATTGATGGAAAGTGAAAGCTGTGGCATATAAATGTTAGGCATTTGAGAGCTTATCAAGCAAGACTATCCCAAGCCACAAAGATTATAAGGGATAGTGGAAGAAGAAAGGAAAGAGACAGGAGGGAACAGGGGACAAGGGGGAGGGGTAAGTGGGAACTCAGAGTGAAAACATTTCTAGATTCTGAAGATTGATATTGGTATGTGTGTAGGGTTGGTCTTTTCATACTAAACAAATGTGTCAAGGGATTTCCAGACTCCACTAGCGATTTGAGGGTAGGACTGATGTGTAGAATGAGAGCCATGGGCTCCTCTCAAAAAAGTATTTTGATTTTGTGAGCTAGGAGCATATTGCTTCTAACTTATAGACAAAATACACTTATGTTTCTGCTTCCCCCTAACCCATCTGGGGTTATTCCTAGGTTGCAGTATTTCCTTTCCTTCTGATAAATGCAGTGCTTATTTTGAGCCAGTGGTTTCCGGTGATTGGCATCAGCACTTAATTGTCAACACGGCGCTTGTGGCAGTCTGCAACAAAGTGGCGCTGTCCGGCTAATTTAGAGATGACCACAACAACAGTTAATTAATAATTCAATGTACATTACAAATGACTATCAACTTCCGCCCATGCCATTCTTATAGCTTTTGGGGCCTGTAATAGTCCGAAATGCCACACTTGTAGGAGTGTGATGGCTAGTAGTTGTGTTGTTACTATCATTTGCAGCATGGCAGGGGCAATGTGTGGGGCAAGCTGCAGAGGCCTCCTCACGAGAGCCCTGGCACTTATTGTTTTACAAATTAAGGACTGGTTAAATGTAGAATATGAGAAAAACCTTTTGTTCTGTCATCTTTTGGGGTGACATCACTTCATAGTATATTCTTATCTTGCTATTGTTTTAACTTCCTGATGGGCTCTTAAATATTAAAACAGGATCCAAAAGAAGAAAAATTGATGATGTTTATCAATTTACTATAAAATATGGAAGACTTCAGAAAAGTTGTCAACAAGATTTGTTAATATCAAATTGTAAGTGCAGTTGTAACACCGATATCTTACATATTAAGACAATATCTTCATCAGAAAAGGCAGAAAATGAAAAGGTAACCAAAATACCAACCAGAAAGTATGGAGTAAGTGAAGTTTTCGTCTGTGTCTGTGCAGTCGGGGTTAGTCAGGGAAAGATGCTCCACGAACACAAGTTGCAGTTCCCTGATGCCACCTACAGCCGCCTGGCCAGGTTCTGCACAACATTTCCTCACTCGGGATGTTTCATGTGTTGGACATCCCCTGAGCAGAAAATCCTGCACCAACAAATTCCAAGAATACTCAAACAAGGCGGTGCAACAACTCTAGATTCCGGTAAGAGATGCAGGGAGGGGAAGCAGTTGGGAGGGTGATGTGGGGTAGAGGGGCAGGTTGTTGGTAGGAATTCAGATGTTGGTGACAGATGTGAGGACAGCCACGAGCAGGGGACTGCCCCACAATAGCAACAGCTCACCCGCTGATCTGCAGAGACCTGTTGAGCAGGAGTAATAGCTTAGCCCTGCTCTAAACAACAGCTGAAGCTGTCCCTCTTCTCTTATTCAGGCTTGGCAAAGTGTACACGTTTTTTTTTTTAAATGTGAAGTTGCAAATCGAATGACTTCACAATTTTGCTCACCCCTATTGGAAAGCCACATAGAGGTATGGCTCAAGCATGAGGAGGGATTGATAGTTGAAATATTCCCAAAAGGTATGTAGATGCCGGAGCGGAGCTTAAAGCTAGACGAATCAAATATTAAATCGGAGGCTAAAACACCAAGGTCAGAAGCATACAGCTTTAATTGTGTGCAGAGCAGCACTTTCCAGCAGGCAGTAAGCTTAATGTACATGGAGCCTTGAGCAAATGGGACGCGTGAAGCGGGCGCTTCCATGAGGTGGTAATCTTACACTCGTGCATTCATAAAATATGCAGTTTTGAAGCCATGCAAAGAGGTCATGGGTGCTATTTCTGCAAAGGTTAACAATAATATGCCACATGTTCACTGGTCTGTGATTTGGAAATGTGTCTTATAACTTATTCCAAGTGTTTTCAGGGCCTGTCGAATGATGTGCCCTAATTGGAATGCAGTCAAGCACAGTTATGTGGCATAAAAGCATCCAGAATTTTTAATATATTTGCAGTAAATAATTGGGACCATCAGGCCATATGCTAATGGTGGGTGGGTGCATAATATCGAGGGTGTTGGACTTGGCCCTTTTTGAAGGGTCTCGCCGAGGTTTTTGCCTTCTGTTGCTGTTTTGTTGGCATTAAGACTGTGCATTTTACCACTGCTAACCAGTGCTAAAGTGATTGTGCTCTCTCTCGAAAACATAGTGCACTTGGCATCTCCCTGATTGGTGCATTTAATTCATTTGTATGTCCCTGGTAGGTGGTACTGAATGTTCTCCGGACCTGTAAATTAAATGCACTTTAGCACTAATTAGCAGTGGTAAAGTGCAAAGAATCCAAAAGCCAACAAAAACGAGTTTCAGCATACAGGAGGTGATAAGGCATCACCTTTAGGGAAAGACCACATCAAAGGCTATCAGGCCTAACATGTGTCCCCCAGCTGAAAGTGATGTAAACTACCCACCCACACAGGAGTTCTCATCACTAAAGTGGAAGAACCTGGATAGACCATCAGCATTGGAGTTGTCGGGCCATGTTCCACCATTAGGTCAATTTCCAGTAGGGAGATAGACCACAGCAACAGTGTGGGATTCTCACCCCTCATCTTCATGAGTCAACTGAGGTCTGTCTGAACTCAGAAGTGATTCCCAAGCACGTTTGGTATCAGGTTCTTAAATGGCCAGACCACAGCAAGAGTTTCTTTTTCAGAACATTCCATCTCTGTTCCATGAGGAGTTACATCCTACTGAAGAAGGCTAAATGTTGGTCTAGGCCCTCCTCATTTAATTGGGATAGTATGGCCCCTATGCCATGCTCTGAAGCATCTGTCTTCACTATGAACTCTTTAGAGGAGTCAAGGGTCAAAAGTACAGGTGCTGTAAATATGGCCTCATTGAGGGTATCAAAAACTTTCTGCAAGGCCTATCTCAAGATCAATGTATTTGGGTTGCTTCTTGGTAGACATCAGCTCAGTCAAGGGGGCAACAATGGTGCCATATCCCTTGGCAAACCTCCTATAATTTTCAGTGAGGCGCTAAAAGACCCTCACTTCAATCTGAGTGTTTGGTGACTGCCCAGGATAGTCTCAATCTTGGCTTGGAGGGGCTGCACCTTGCCCCCACCCACCATGTGTCCCAGATACACCAGGGATCCCTGCCCTACCAGGCCCTTGCTGGCCTTTATAGTCAGACAGACCTGCCTGTTGCAGGCCCTCAAGCACCTCCTGGAGGTGGAACAGGTGATCCTCCCAACTGGAGCTCACAACTGCTACGTCACCCAAGTAGACAGCACTGAAAGCCTCTATCCCAGCCAGGACCCTGTTAACCAGCCTCTAAAAGGTGTCAGGGGCATTATTTAGCCCAAAGGGCATCCCCCTGAATTGGAAGTAGCTCTTTGGGGTAGAGAATGAGGACCTCTGCTTAGCCCCTGCAGTTCGGGCAATCTGCTAGTACCTAGAAGTTATATCAAATGTGCTGAGGAACTTGGCAGCTCCCAATGAATATATGAGTTAATCAGCTCGGGGTGGTGTGTGCACCAATCGTTGCAACTTAGTTGTGCCTCCTATAGTACACAAATAATCTGAATTCTGGGGGGGAGCCCAGAGGGGCAGCTTTAGGTACCAGTTTCACTGGGCTGGACCAAGGGCTATTGGAGTGCTCAATCACCACTAACTCAAGTATCTTGGACTTTATCCTTGATGCAAGCCCTCGCCTTATTAGATAGCCTGTAAATGTTGTTCTTCAGAGTCATACTGTCCCCTGTATCAATATCATGGGTTCACACATTAGTAAGCCAGGGGTAAGGGAGAACAGAAAGGCAAACTGTCCCAGCAACTGGTAACAGTCCCACTGCAGTTCTGGGAGCAGGGTAGGGGAGAGGGTGACACCTTTCACTGATCCATCCTTACCCCTTGTCAGACAGGAGGCCAGAGAGAGTTTAACTCTCCTCTTCCACCCTATCATCTGCCACCAGGAGTATAGTGCCTTCAGATCTCTCATAGTCAGGCTTGAGGAAGTTAATATGGAGTATCCTTAAGGGGATCCTGGGGGTCTTGAGAAACACCAGGTAGGTAGCCTCCCTCTTTCTCTTCTTCACCTCATAAAGCCCGAACCAGCGGTCTTGCAGGGCCCTTGGCGCCACTGGCTCCATAAACCACACTTTTTGTCCAGGCTGAAACTCAACCAGAGTGACCTTCTGGTCATGCTAGAGCTTCATTGCCTCCTGGCTTGCTTCCAGGTTCTCAGCGGCCTTCTTCCAGAAGTGCTGCATCTAATTTCTGAGAACCAACATGTAACTAACTGCATCCTGGGGGAGGGCTTCTTGGGAGCTTGCTCTCACCCCTTCTTTACAAGACAGAGATGTCCCCAACAGGGTGGCTGTTGGAAATGGGGTTTCTGGTTGGCTAGGGTATGCGCCTAAGTCAGGCAGAACCCACCACTCTAGCCAGGGCAAGGGAGTTACACACTGAAGATAACCCCTGCTCACCCCCTTGGTAGCTTGGCAGAGCAGTCAGGCTTATCCCAGAGGCAATGTGTAAAGCCTTTGGGCAACACACTCACACAGCAGCAACACACTAGGCACACCACAAAAGAAACTCCACACAAGGTTATATAAAAATAGCATTTGTATTATCCATAAAAACACAATCACATATTTTACCGTGCTACTAGGCACTTGTCATGACTTTATAGGGATTACATAAACCACTGGACCAATCGGGCCACTGTCATCATCATTACAATTAGGGTCACCAGTACCTACTGGTACGATTGCACTTAGCGTGAAGCACTAGACATAAAACCTCATCAGCAGTGCACCATAGTAAACATTGCAGCTTGTACATATTATCAACACACCCCCTCACTGTACAGGTTTTGCAACCCTGCCAATGTAATACCTAAAATATAATCACATCAGGGCATAACACATCACAAACCACTTTGTATCAGATGAGGCCATAGGCACATAAGCTAGTAACCACCTGGCCATAAGGCACTGGTACTAAACATCACTGTTAGGGCACCCAAGCGCTGTTCATAACATGCTGGTTCTAGGCTCACATAAATCATAAGCGCCTGGCAAAAACCTTATGCATTACACCACAATTTCATTGCTGGTCAAAACAAATAGGCCCAATACTTTAGGCACATAGGCCAAACACTCGAATTGCCTACGGGGCTCTTCCTTAGTCCAGCCCATAAATCGGGGACCTCCGTTGAGGCTTTCCCCCGTGATGCCAGCCAAGGAAAATGGCCCCCCAACAGCAGGCACTAGTGCAGCTGCCAGCAACCATGCGGCGCAGCTGCGACAATGTCAGGAATGCGTCAGACTCTCGCAGGGAATCAGGGTCCTCCGTCGAGGTTCCACCCCGTCCCAATAGTCCAACAGAAATGTCCCAGGTGTGTTGAAACCCAGGAAGGAGGCACAGGCTCTGCCCACGCGTGGTGGGAGCCCTCCACTCCCAAAGGCTGGTTCCCACGACCTCGCGGTGCCGGCACACCCGGGGGTGCAATTGAGCTGGCCGTGCTACCTGTCGGTACAACTAATTGTCATGGGGCTACTTCGCCCCCAACATCCAGTAAGGGTGCAGCTGCCCGCGACAATGCGGCACAGCTGCAACAATGCGGAGCACTTCACCACCGCGGCCCAGGTTTAAAGAAATTCCTGGTTGTGCCGGCCAGCACCAGCCGAGAGAGGGAGGGCGTGGTGACCTCTCCGCTCTCCTCTCCCGCTCCTACTCTGATGGGTAAAGGGCTGCTGTGGTAGGACCCGGAGCGAAGTCTCTGTCAAGTTCGCTCTGCTCTGCCCAGCCTCTCTGGACTCCTCCGCTTACTTCCTGGGACGCAGTCCCATTCGCCACGCTCACAAACAGGCTTGGCCACACAGTCTTTCACTGCCTGGCTTTCGGCGGCTCTCCTCGCTCCGCGCTTCCACTATGGGTGGGTCACGCCCCTCCTGCCAATGTCAGCATTGCCTGGGAGATGCTGAGGCACTCCTGGCCGGGATTCCTCACTGCTGGTGCGCAGCAGTGCAGCCAGGGCCACGTAGCAGAGCCCCGGCTGCCAATACCTACTCCAGCAAGAAGCGGGGAGCGCGACTTCTCCTCTCTTTGTGAAAGCCCCCTCCCACATCAGGCTAAGCCCTTGCCTGGCTTCCGCTCTGTCACCGTGGAAAGCAAGACCTTCTGAGCACAGAAATGCAGGGTAGACCCCCGCACGCACTGTCCAGGGAGTGGAGCCACAACAAATGCTCCTCCCGCTTGGACGAGCTACAGCACCCTCCACTCGTCTTTCTTTAAAAAGGCCAAGAGGTGAACAAAACAGTGCTCACCACGCACTGTCATAAATCCAGTAGGGCAAGCCACAAAGTCATGGGAGACCACAGGGGCACACCAGCAAAGTGTCCCCAGGGAAGCCAGCGCAAGGATTCCCTTAGGCAGAGTGGTAGTCCCTCCCCTAGCCCAAAAAGGTAGCAGGTCAGCACTTTCTGCAGTCCAGTTCCATGGCAGTTCCTCCAGGTCTCACGCAGTGTCTTCTGCTCCAAGCAAGCTCTACAGACATGGGGCCACAGCCCCAGTTTATAGTACTAAAAGTCTTTGTTCTTCCCCCTGGCACGGGGCTCCGAGCCCAGTCCGAACCAGTTCTGGGGGGCACTTTGCAAGTGCACAACAACCTCCATTGTCAGTGTAAGCCCTGGCCCCAGCCACACCACAGAGGGGCGGAGCCATCATTGTGGAAGGCAGGCACAGCCCTATTCAGGTGCAGGTGCTACTCCTCCCACCACTCCAAATGCAGTCCAGGCCTATTCAGCCTAGCGCTGACTCATCCAGACTCTCTGGAGCCACTGCACATCCCCAGCCCCTGTCACTCCAAAGCCAGACAGTCAATACACATCCTAGCAGACGACCAAAGACACATAGCACATAGAAATGCCTACTTCTAAAAAGTCAAAGTACTAAACAAAAGCTGTAGTGCACTCAAATAAACTTTTCAACTAAATATATCTAATACTCAATTGGAATCTCACTTGGTGTGCACTCCCTGAGGTGGTTCCACCCTGCCACCAATTCTGAAAGAAAAAACAAACTAGAGCAAGAATGTTCTAGACAGAGTGTGCACTACCTTATAACACTCAAGAATGAGTGTATGTAAACAATTCAACAATGCTAATAGTTTTCACAAAAAGAAAAACAATGTTTATCATAATTATCAGCACAAATTATATCATAAATGAATCACAATAAATCAAAAACTGCATCCGACGTGCTGTGTGCTTCTTTTTATAATTATTATTTTGCACTTCAAGTGTGGATCCAAATCCAGAATCAATTTCAAGAAGTCCATTCAGTACAACATAAAAAACGTGGATGGACTCATTCCCCAATCCCAATGCATTTCGGGTGTGTCCTACACCCTTCGTCAGGGATATCTACAAACAAATACATGACATTATAAACCAATATCTCATAATTAAACATATGTATGGTTAGGTAATAGACCCTTATTAACCGGGAAGGTTCATAAAAGCAACGTGAAATAAAATGTTAGATAGATTGCGATATGCATAACCAGTATGCATGGTAAGTTGAGGTCCATGAAGTGTCACAGGAAGTAAGATGATCAAATAGTTGCAATGTGAGCAGTAGGTGGAATATGAAGCGATACTAGAACACCAAAGCCAATAGAGTAAGAAGAAAAATAATAAAAGATAAAGATCCCAAATTCACCAGTGCGCTTATCCAAAACAATGAGATAGATATAATGGCTATCTAAATAAAATATAACACACATAAAAAGAGTCCATAGACATTACAAAAATCTACCTTCGAATAATGCACTTGGTCCTGGGACCAAACCCAGGAAATCAATCACTACGCGGTGTAAGAAACCTGTCAAAACCAGATACGTGAAAAACTTAGAATAGCGGGTTGCAAGATATTCAAGAACATGAAAAAACTCGACCAAAATGTAAAGAAAGAGTAAAAACATAAATGAAACAAGACTCACCAGGCGTCTAAATACGCCGACAACAAGCGGAATCCTACTGTGTAAATGGTTCAATGTAATGTGCCAATCTGACAAAATCAGTCGTTCTGTAAATAATACACATCAATAATTACAATCCATAATGTAAAAGTTGCATGAATGATTAAAATTAAGTGAATGAAACTCACCGGGCGTTCTGATACGCCGGAAACAACCTTAGATCTTCTATTCAAATAGTATGCCCGACCGGCAGATAACGAAAATCTGTAAATAATATGTACTGGTCACTAAGTGAAAACAAATACCCACTACGTTCGCTGGCCCCCAAATGAGAATACTCACTATAGATGCTTCCTGAACCGGACTCCAAGATTGCAGCCCTTCTCCATTAAACTGCGGACACCAAAATACAACCGCGCCAATTTCGAATCCCTGACTCGTACTCGGCCTATCATGGCGAAGTTGAAGCTCATGAAGTGCCGAATCGGAAATTAAGAAAGGACTCCTGATTACAAGAATCCTGGTACAGCAATGGCGGCCATATTGGAAAGGAGAAAGAAGTACTCAAATGATACCATTTAAAGTGCTCACCAAAGCAAAGTGCAGTAAAAAAATGAAAAGAGAAAATTATATAAAAGAAAAAAGGAAAGAAAGAATTTACATAACCATGATCAGCTTCAAACATAGTGGCAATGACTACGTGAATCAATCCATAAATGAAACAAATAAAACGTCAACATTGATAAAACTGTAATTGAAACAAATAAACGACAGCTGTCAGTGGTACTAGTGAACATAGCTGACAACATAATACAAATGTTTTATACAAATGTTTGTGTGTAGTCAACCCACCCATAGTGCCATACTGCTCCCATTGCAATAATGTGATTATAGGTACATCTATCTCACATCCCTGGTCAGTTAAATCCATTAAACTGCATTTTACAGCCAATTGTAACACACAAAATGTCATTTACACAATACGGTGTCCGTGTGGCATGTATTATGTGGGGAAGACTGAAAGATCTCTACGGATTCGTATAATGGAACATAAGAGCAGGATCCGCACGAGAACGTTGAGCTCACCTTTAGCAAGCCATTGGGTCGATGCACATCACACAATTGCACAATTGAGGTTCACTGTGATAGAGATTGTGGAGAATCGCTATGATAGAGACATGTCGAAGTTCATTACTCGGAGACATTTTGGATTATATATCTAGACAGTATGAGCCCCAAAGGTCTGAATGATAAGTTGGAGCTATCCTGCTTCCTGTAGGGGCACACATTTGGTATGCAATGGGAACTTTTAGCCGGTATTAAGATCAGTAGATCTATGGCGCAGTAAGGTGATACTCGTCACATTGCCTCTTAGATTACATTTTGCATTTTTTCTTTTCCTTTTTTGTTTGAAAACATTGTCATCATTCATTTTGTTGATTTGAGTTATTTAGGTAGTCTGGTTCATGTACATGTGCAATTTTTCGATGTTATACTGTGTGGGACGGTGATATTTGTCACATCACCCTCTAGGTGCATGTTCATGTGTGTTTCCTGGTGCTACATGAGTCAAATAGGTTTGTGTACACAAATATAATGTCTGATGCTTCAGTTCAGCTAGTTAATGCAATGTCGATCACAGGATTCATATGTACCAAGAATTGTAGGTTTTTTATGCACATGATATGTTGTGTCAGGAAGTATCACTGGCACTATGGGTGGGTTGACTACACACAAACATTTGTATTATATTGTCAGCTATGTTCACTAGTACCACTGACAGCTGTCGTTTATTTGTTTCAATTACAGTTTTATCAATGTTGACATTTTATTTGTTTCATTTATGGATTGATTCACGTAGTCATTGCCACTATGTTTGAAGCTGATCATGGTTATGCAAATTCTTTCTTTCCTTTTTTCTTTTATATAATTTTCTCTTTTCATTTTTTTACTGCACTTTGCTTTGGTGAGCACTTTAAATGGTATCATTTGAGTACTTCTTTCTCCTTTCCAATATGGCCGCCATTGCTGTACCAGGATTCTTGTAATCAGGAGTCCTTTCTTAATTTCCGATTCGGCACATCATGTGCTTCAACTTCGCCATGATAGGGCGAGTACGAGTCAGTGATTCGAAATTGGCGCGGTTGTATTTTGGTGTCCGCAGTTTAATGGAGAAGGGCTGCAATCTTGGAGTCTGGTTCAGGAAGCATCTATAATGAGTATTCTCATTTGGGGGCCAGCGAACGTAGTGGGTATTTGTTTTCACTTAGTGACCAGTACATATTATTTACAGATTTTCGTTATCTGCCGGTCGGGCATACTATTTGCATAGAAGATCTAAGGTTGTTTCCGGCGTATCAGAACGCCCGGTGAGTTTCATTCACTTAATTTTAATCATTCGTGCAACTTTTACATTATGGATTGTAATTATTGATGTGTATTATTTACAGAATGACTGATTTTGTCAGATTGGCACATTACATTGAACCATTTACACAGTAGGATTCCGCTTGTTGTCGGCGTATTTAGACGCCTGGTGAGTCTTGTTTCATTTTTGTTTTTACTCTTTCTTTACATTTTGATCGAGTTTTTTCATGTTCTTGAATATCTTGCAACCCGCTATTCTAAGTTTTTCACGTATCTGGTTTTGACAGGTTCTTACACTGCGTAGTGATTGATTTCCCTGGGTTTGGTCCCAGGACCAAGTGCATTATTCGAAGGTAGATTTTTGTAATGTCTATGGACTCTTTTTATGTGTGTTATATTTTATTTAGATATCCATTATATCTATCTCATTGTTTTGGATAAGCGCACTGGTGAATTTGGGATCTTTATCTTTTATTATTTTTCTTCTTACTCTATTGGCTTTGGTGTTCTAGTATCGCTTTATATTCCACCTACTGCTCACATTGCAACTATTTGATCATCTTACTTCCTGTGACACTTCATGGACCTCAACTTACCATGCATACTGGTTATGCATATCGCAATCTATCTAACATTTTATTTCACGTTGCTTTTTATGAACCTTCCCGGTTAATAAGGGTCTATTACCTAACCATACATATGTTTAATTATGAGATATTGGTTTATAATGTCATGTATTTGTTTGTAGATATCCCCTGACGAAGGGTGTAGGACACACCCGAAATGCATTGGGATTGGGGAATGAGTCCATCCACGTTTTTTATGTTGTACTGAATGGACTTCTTGAAATTGATTCTGGATTTGGATACACACTTCAAGTGCAAAATAATAATTATAATAAAGAAGCACACAGCACGTCGGATGCAGTTTTTGATTTATTGTGATTAATTTATGATATAATTTGTGCTGATAATTATGATAAACATTGTTTTTCTTTTTGTGAAAACTATTAGCATTGTTGAATTGTTTACATACACTCATTCTTGAGTGTTATAAGTTAGTGCACACTCTGTCTCGAACATTCTTGCTCTAGTTTGTTTTTTCTTTACTTCTAAAAAGTGGCATTTCTAAAATAGTAATAATAAATCCGCTTTCACCAATAAGCAGAATTTATCACTACTATTCCAACCATACCAAACTTGATCACGCTACCCCTCTCAGATCAGGAATTACCACTGAAGCATATATCAGGGAATCCCCAATGCATTCCTAAGAGAGGGCAGCCTCACAGCAGTGAGAAACCAAATAGGCTATTTGTCCCTAGCAGAACATGCAACACAGTTAAGGCACATGTCCTCCCTTTTACCTACACCGCACCCTGTCCATAGGGCTAGCTAGGGCCTACCTTAGGGCTGACTGATATGCAGTAAAAGGGGAGTCAGAGACGTGGCAACCACTTTATGTGCCACGTCACAGCGGCAGCAAACTGTGCGCGCAGACCCTGCAGTGGCAGAGGCCTGAGACAGGTTTGAAAGGCTACTTTGGTGGCTGGCGCAAGCAGCACTGCAAGCCCACCAGTAGCATTTAATTTACTGGCCCTGGGTATATGGGATACTACTGTACAAGGGACTGACGGGTAAATTAAATATGCCAATCAGGTGTAGACCAATCTTACCAAGTTTACCATAGAGAGCACATGCACTTTAGCACTAAACAGCAGTGATAAAGTGCCCAGAGTCATAAAACCACCAACAACAGGTCAGAATAAATATAGGAGGAAGGCAGAAAGTTCTGGGATGACCCTGCAAAAAGGGCCAAGTTCAACAGTGGCCATACAAGAGCTCAAAGGGATTAAACCTGACTCCTTTCTGTGGCACCTCTCAGTAGGCAATGAGAAGGCATGGCAGAGGACGTCCCACTTTCACCTCATGGGCCTTAGTAGGCCCCAAATCAGCCTTTTACGGCTTATTAAACCATTCAGCAAGCCCATTAGTCTGAGGGTGAAAGGGCATGGAGAACCTGCAAGTTACCCCACACTCATTCCATATTGGCTTCAGATAGGCAGACGTTCCTGTCTTCTTATGAATAAACCCATTCCTTTTCTGGTCAGGTTGGGGCTGGGGGTCCTTCGCCTTTGAACTATTTTGTGGGCCTTCGGAGAACTCCTTACTTTTATTTTTGTCTCCCGCTCTTTATTCTGTTGGGGATCCTGACCACCCTTTTGGGGATTAACCCCCCCGCCCACCAGATACCTTTTTGGACACTCTGGTGCTGACCGAGAGGTCCGACTCCTTAACAAGCTCCCTAGAGTCAGGGAGATTACTATCAACCAGGTGATGGCACAACTCTGTAAAGCAAGTACTGAGCATTTGTGTTCTCAGAATTAGTTCATACAGCCCCTTGTATTCACCTACTTTACTGTCCCTCACCCAACCACTCAGTGCTTTACTGGAATAATCCAAGAAATCCATCCAAGACTGATTTGGCAACTTCTGGCTAATCCTGAACTGTTTGCTGTATTTCTCTGGGTTGAGACCTTACTTGGTGAATAGAATGACTTTCTTGGGAGCATACTTCACCAGGTCCCCTACCTCTAGAGTTAGAAGAGTATATCTCCTCACTGTAGGCATGTGTTTCCTCTTCTGGTTCCTTGTGCATCCTCAGGTATAACTCATAGGCAGAAAACCATTTACCATTATCATCCCCCACCACATATCTTGGCACCTGGTCTTGGTGTATGCGGACTCTCACCTCGCTATTGGACACTGAATGCCTGCTGCCACCATTTCTGCTGGGTTCTGAGACTTGTCCTGATTTAAGGTTCAGCTCCTTAAGCCTCACTTCATGAGCCAAGACCAGTTTTCTTTCAGTGATGGTCCTCTCAGGTTTGTCCTTGGCTAGGGCAATCTCTGCCTCCACCCTTCACTCCCCCAGAGCTCTTTGGACAGCTCTTTGCAATCTTCTTTGCAGCAGCTCCCTCCTTAGCTGCTGCCATATTCAGCTTTATGGGCTGCAGCCTGAACTCCCATTCAGCCTTCCTATCCTCCAGTTCCTCAAGGGACAGGATGTGGGAAAAATGCTGTTGCTTGCTTTTGATCTTACAGGAGGCCTCTATCCTGTGGGTCCTTCTCTCTCCTCTGGGGTCATGGTTAGGAAATTTTCTCTCTCCTCCTCACTCTCATTATCCTTCTGCTGCTCCATCTACTCATCCTCCTCCTGAGCTGTGGGATATAATTGGCGAGCTTCCTCCCAGGCACTGAGGGCCTTTGGAGCTCTAGTTTCTTGGAGCTCCTAATTGCTGGAAGCCCCCTCTCACTGCAGAATCCCTTTAGCTGAACCACAGCGTAGCTCTTCAGGTTGTTGAGCTCTAACTACAAGCTTACATCAGGCAGAGTCACAGGTGCACAAAGTCAGGCGGAATGAAAGCAAATTCGGAAAAAGCAAAAAGAGGCAAATCAAGGAGAATTTAAAAAAAAGCAAATTTAATGTCAGATTATTTTGGGGAATTTTTAATTACACAAAATCACTGAATGGTACCCCACAAACAGTAGTACTGGATTGCACCCTGAGCACCAATGTAAGAAATCAGGTTTTTCATGGAGGGGAGTGAAGACCTTACTCAAACAACAACCACAATTCTTGTGAAGGTGAACCACAAAAGTCACTAAATTAACCCGTGCTTAAACATCTGATAGCTTAGCACAAAAGCAGTCAAGCTTAAATTAGAGGCCTTGTGTTAAATATTTATGCTGCACTCAAACAGTAATAAAGTGAAAACACAACACAAGAAAAATTCCTCACCAATTTAGAAAAAGAGCACATTTTAATAAAGAAAATGACACCAAAACCACAAACAGAGATAAGCAATTTTAAACTTTTAGGTAGATATAGCGCCTAAAAGCACAAAGTGCCACTCAAGGTCATCTGGTCATACCAGACTGGGAAAAATTCACAAGTTCAGGCTGACCGCAATGGAGCGATGACTTGGTACAGGGACCAGTTTAGTCCTGCTAAAAGAGTTACCTTCTCAAAACAATCCTTTAGTTCCAAAGACTGCAAGGGTGATGCGGACCTACTGCGCTGGGCCCAATGTATGCAGCAGTGACGATGTGACGGTTTTGCTTGAGAATGTGCTGCTCAACCAAGTAGGTGCGTCGGTTCGGCTCGAGGATGCACTGCTCAGCAGAGAAGATGCATCAGTTCTACTAGTAAGCACCTTAGGCCCACTTCCAAGGGTCCAGGACATGGGTGGCATGACTTGGCATGGTAGACTCACAGCTGGCAAATTTCAGGTGCAGATGCAAGGTTGTTGGAAGCCTGTTATGTCCCTGAGGCTTCAGATCAAGAGGCCAGTCAAGTAGTCCTTAGAGGCACTCTGGGTTCTTGGTTCATGAGATGCAGGTCCAGTCCTTTTCACAAGAATACAGCAGGTCAGAACAGCAAAGCAGGAATACAGCTAAGCAGCAGTCCAGCAGAGTGGCACTCCTTTCAGCAGCACAGCAGTCCTTCTTTCTGGCAGAATGTCCACAGGTCCAGAAGTGTACAAGTGGTGGTGCCTGAGGTCCAGTACATATACCAAGTAGTGCCTTTAAAGTGGGGGATACTTCAAAGACAAGCATTTGAAGTGCACAGATGCGCTGCCCTACCAGCTCTTGCTGCAGACTAACTACAGGGGGTATGTAGCCCTTTGTGTGGGAACAGGACACAGCCTATTCATGTGTAAGTGAGGCTGGGTCCAGCTCCTCCCTCCCATCTGTCAAGATAGCCCACTCAGTCACACCCAGCTCCCATTGTCTGGCTGTCTAGGTGGAATACACAAAGCCCACCTGCCAACTGCACCCAGTCAGGTGCTCAGAGACAGGCTGCAGGCTCAAAATGGCTTAGGCAAGAATATTACACATTTCTAAAAGTGGCATTTCAGAAGTGTTATTTAAAATCCAACTTCACCATAAGTTAGGATTTTAAATTAGGATTCCAGAGATCCCACTATGAACCAGTTATATCTTCCCACTTGGAAAATGCTTATAAAATGTAATAAAGTAATCCTAATGTTAATCAATCTATGGGAGATATAGGCCTTGCAGTAGTGAGAAACAAATGTAAGAGTTTTTCACCACCAGAACATATAAAACTTAAAATTACATGTCCTGTTTTTTAAAGACATTGCACCATGACCTCTGGGCTATTCAGGGCCTACCCTAGGGTTGACTTATATGTATTAAAAAGGAAGGTTGGGGCCTGGCAAGAGGTTTACCTTGTAAACACAAAATGGGCTGCCCCTACTGTAGGTTCCTACAGTATCCTACAGAGTTATACCGAGATGCAAAACCTGTTGAGGCATCTCATAAAAAGTTACGGACTGGCCTCACACACCGCCCGGTGTCATGCTTCATCATAGGCTGTCCTCGCCCTCTAAAAACGACGTTTGATAGAGGGCGGGCATACACCTGAAGACAGGGATGCACTTCTAAAACTAAGTGATGGCCGTGTGAAAGTGAAATGTGATCTAAAAACCATAACAACTGTCGCTAAACTATGTTTATTCAGGGAACAAATGTATGGTATTAAAATAAGTGAACGGTGATTTGGGACGTTATTCTCCCTTCACCGTCTTTAAGTGTGGTCAACATGTTTCTGCGTTAGTGTCCCCGCAGGGTACGTCGCATTTGTCAGGACCAAAGGGGTTTCTAACTGTGGGCGCTTCCTTTTTGCATCTAATGCAAGAAGGTGCTCCCAATCTGGGGATGGGGGCTAAAAAGATCAAGCTACCCGTCTGGTGTAGTACCACTGTAGGTGATCCTGTAGGATAAAGAAAAACAAAAAAGAGAAGAACATACAAACCAAACGTGTAAGTATATATTTGAATGGCAAATTTTGTCATCCAGACCAAGTCACACCTATAGCGCGCGTGGTGTGGTCTTTATGAGACACGTGGCAACTGTACGTGTCATCATATAACCAAAAGCATAGTGGCATTCCATATCTTACCCTAAAATACTATCCTCTATACTCCATGGAGAGCAAGGGTAGGAGGGCCTACTTGTGACTTTCTGTAAAGAGATATATCAATTGGGAGACAGTAAGCAGCTATTCATGCATCCACATAATATTAACACAAAGACTAGCATGCACTGCAATGCAATGAACAAGTTGTGTGCCCAGTATCAGTGATTAGCACACAACCTTTCAGCGAAAAGCTGACATAAAGCTTTCACTCTCACCACCATACATGACACTCATTCTCTTACTGTCTGAATTCAGCGCTCCCAGCCGATGTCCCTACAGGCGTCCTCTCGATCTCCCCGTCGGTGAGAAATGATGATCAACCGGGGGGTTTAAATACTCCAGTTAATTAATTGATTGTTTAGTAAAAACGCCCTGATTGAAAACGCATGGTGCGCTTCCTGTGTCCCCATCCGGGCGGGTCTGAGCGCCTGGTGCGGGGCATATACAATTATGTGCGCTCCTATTGGGTGAGGAAGGGTACATAATTGTATACGCCCCGCACCAGGCGCTCAGACCCGCCCGGATGGGGACACAGGAAGCGCACCATGCGTTTTCAATCAGGGCGTTTTTACTAAACAATCAATCAATTAACTGGAGTATTTAAACCCCCCGGTTGATCATCATTTCTCACCGACGGGGAGATCGAGAGGACGCCTGTAGGGACATCGGCAGGAAGCGCTGAATTCAGACAGTAAGAGAATGAGTGTCATGTATGGTGGTAAGAGTGAAAGCTTTATGTCAGCTTTTCGCTAAAAGGTTGTGTGCTAATCACTGATACTGGGCACACAACTTGTTCATTGCATTGCAGTGCATGCTAGTCTTTTGTGTTAATATTATGTGGATGCATGAATAGCTGCTTACTGTCTCCCAATTGATATATCTCTTTTACAGAAAGTCACAAGTAGGCCCTCCTACCCTTGCTCTCCCATGGAGTATAGAGGATAGTATTTTAGGGTAAGATATGGAATGCCACTATGCTTTTGGTTATATGATGACACGTACAGTTGCCACGTGTCTCATAAAGACCACACCACGCGCGCTATAGGTGTGACTGGGTCTGGATGACAAAATTTGCCATTTAAATATATACTTACACGTTTGGTTTGTATGTTCTTCTCTTTTTTGTTTTTCTTTATCCTACAGGATCACTTACAGTGGTACTACACCAGACGGGTAGCTTGATCTTTTTAGCCCCCATCCCCAGATTGGGAGCACCTTCTTGCATTAGATGCAAAAAGGAAGCGCCCACAGTTAGAAACCCCTTTGGTCCTGACGAATGCGACTTACCCTGCGGGGACACTAACGCAGAAACATGTTGACCACACTTAAAGACGGTGAAGGGAGAATAACGTCCCAAATCACCGTTCACTTATTTTAATACCATACATTTGTTCCCTGAATAAACATAGTTTAGCGACAGTTGTTATGGTTTTTAGATCACATTTCACTTTCACACGGCCATCACTTAGTTTTAGAAGTGCATCCCTGTCTTCAGGTGTATGCCCGCCCTCTATCAAACGTCGTTTTTAGAGGGCGAGGACAGCCTATGATGAAGCATGACACCGGGCGGTGTGTGAGGCCAGTCCGTAACTTTTTATGAGATGCCTCAACAGGTTTTGCATCTCGGTATAACTCTGTAGGATACTGTAGGAACCTACACTAGGGGCAGCCCATTTTGTGTTTACATGTTAGATTGGAGGCTGGCTAGCCCCTTGGTCCTGTGCCTCTAGTTCCCACCCTCAGCCTAGTCTAAGGTGATTGTGTGTGGATGAAAGAGGTTTACCTTGCCAGGTTGACATGGCAGTTTAAAACTGTCAGGTACGCCCACTCTGGCAATCCCAACATCTTCAAGTGCGACCTGAGCTCCACCTCCTTCCAGGAGGCATGCTCCAGGTCGTTGCCCAGAAGGCAATCAACAGACAGCGAGGGACTCACAGTTACCCTCAATGAACCTGAGACCCCCCCCACTCAAAGGGAACCTGAGCTACCATGCACTAGCGCTCACTGTTGTCTACCGCAACAACTTGATGGACCACATTAGGGACTACCTGCTCTTCAGGCAGCAGATTACCGTGGACAGATTTAATACTGGCTCCTGTGTCTCTCTTAGCATTCACCCTCCACCCATTTATGGTCACCCATTGTCGGTACTTCCTAGTAATGTCAGGGATGAGGCTTCCTCACCACTAACTAGGACCAACTCCTCTCCAAGTGCTACACTCACCATCTCCAGTGACTACCCACTGGTGGGGCGCTGCGCCGGCTTGGAACACCAGGGATTCCCCTTGAAGTGTCCTTCCTGATTACATGCAAAACACTCCTGGGGTCCCTTCCCCGCAGACTTCCCTGCCGGGAACCAACTCTTCTTCTCAACAGCGGGTTGGGAATACCCTGGGATCAAGTTTGGAGCCCTTTAAAGAACTTCTTACTCTTATTATTTTTGTCCCCCTTCCTACTTCTGTTGGGGACCCTGCCCACCGTTGGCTGAGTCTACCACACACAACCTCTTGAGGACCCTGGTGCCGAGGCAGCGGTCTGCCTCCTGAGCAAGCTTCCTGAGTTCAGTAAGCTTACTGTCAATCAACTGCTGGCGCAGCTCTGGAAAACAAAGACTAGAAAATCTATTACCTCACTGCCCTTCACCCAACCATTGATCAGGACTGCCTTCATGTTGGAGTAGGTGAGTTTCTCTGTGGTACCTAGGGCCAACAGGGTGTCCGTCCCCTCCACTTCAAAGTGCTTCCACAAACCTGCCCCCCAATCTCTATCAGGGACCCTGTTCATGTGTAAAGCTGCGTCATAGCCCTGAAACCACATATCTATGTCATCTTCCTTTGTATAATCCTTCACTAGGCCCTTGGGTAGGTACACTTTCCCTTCCCCTCAGACTGCATGCTCCTTGGTGCTAAATAAGCTAACTACTTCAATGTGTGCCCTGAATTCTCGGCGCTCTAGGCTCACATTTCCTCCGCTTTGCACTTTTTAACATTTTTTTAACTTGCTAGAATTTTAAAATTGTCATTTGTATTGTCATTTGTACTGTCACTTTGAAATATTGCACTGAATTGAATCTGAATTGAACTTACCCGCATTGGTACGATCAGGAGGGCGCGAGACCGCAGTAAAGCTCCAGCGCAAACCGGAAGTTACCGGAAGCAACGCTGGAGGAGGAGCAACAGTCTAGTTGCTCAACATAGGAGAGTACAAAAGCGGGGTTGCGGCGCAACCGCACAGCGGATGCACGCAGCGGGACCGCCGCCGGCATGCCAAAGGCAAGCCCGTCTGCGCCCGTCCGCTCCCGACCGGGACCAGGGGCCAGGAACCCTGCCCCTGCAATGCTAAATCTTAACATAAATTACAAATATTCCACAGAAATACTTTTAAAACTGGCTAAATCACAGCAACTCCATGAACTATGTGTTAAAACAACTCCTAGAGATCTGGAGGGTCCATTCTCATGCCGTCATTGTAAATGGGGCTGCCAAACAACACACGTGCAATATATGAGGAAAGCTATCAATTCAGATAGCTTCCAAATGACTTGCATCTATTTTAACTCCAGATCAATGCCTAAACATTGCCTAGCAGATTTAAAACCTGACCTAGCATTCATTACTGAAGCTTGGCTAGACGATAACAACTCCCCCAATATTGCCACTGCTCTACCAGCAGGAGATAAGTTATTAAAACGGGACAGAAAGGGGCGGAAGGGCGGGGGTATAGCTGTCCTATTCAACGAGTGCTTTACTTGCGTTCCCGAGTCAGTGGCCCAGCTAGGCGAGCATGAGATCTTAGCTTTCTCAGTGTCTAATGGTGAACATAAACTACTCGGGGGAGCAGTAATTTACAATCCCCCTGGCTTCCAGCCAGATTTTAACACAAAATTATTGTCTCAACTGTTCCCTCTCTGCCTAAAACACAAACACTTCCTAGTCATTTGAGATTAAAATATCCACTTTGAAAATTCTATGAACCCAGGGGCCAAACACTTGGAAAATGACTTGCTGATACTGCAGCTAAATCAATGGATCAAAGGGCCAACCCACACGGCCGGACACACACTAGATCTATTGTTCTCCAACATAGAGACCACCAATGTTTCCGAAATTACACCTCTGTCCTGGACTGATCACTCTTTAATTTCCTTCTCTTTTAACCTGCCAATCAAACCAACCCATGCTACTACATGGCCAAGAACGGGAAAATTACCATTGAACCGCATCACCCCTAACTTGTTTGCTTCCCATTTTTCCTCTTGTGACCCAAGCACCACCAAAACACTTTCTGCCCAGTCAGAGGCAGAACGCCTGCACAAAGGGATTGTGAATGCTCTGGATCAGTGTGCCCCTAACCTAGAAAACAAATCTAGCAGGCTAACATGTGGAGACTATCTAAAGATAGCAATGATAGGCAGATTTGCAAAGGTGAGCTGAAAAGTTACCATAATGCCCTAAAAAATGCAAAAAACACTATTATGCAAAACGAATAGAAGACAAAGGCAAATCATCTAAAGAACTATATAAAATAGTGAGAGAACTCTGCAAACCAACTAGTATGTCCCAGACCATGGCCCCCACAATTGATAATTGCGAGCTAATCAGCAGCTTTTTCACTGATAAAGTGGCCAAAATGTATGCCTCCTTCAATAACCAGCCTGCTGCTAACAATATGGATTGGGAAACACTAGCACCACATCCTCAGGCACATACCTATCTAGGCAACCTGGCCCCTCTTTCGTAAGAACAGGTTGCAAAAGCCATGATCGAGGTTAAAGCAGGATCCCCAATTGATCCTTGCCCTCACTTTATCTTCTCACGACTTGTATCAGTCGTATGCCCACATGTCACTCAAATCTTCAATAAATCCCTGGATTTAGCTTCATTCTCAGCTATGTGGAAGGAAACTGTGGTATTTACACTGCTAAAAAAAGCAGGTTTGGAAATCTATGATCCAGCAAGCTGCCGACCAATCTCGCAACTACCATACTTATCTAAAGTATTGGAGAGATTGGTCAATATACAACTGGTCAATTTTTTAGAAACCAATAACCTCTTAGATCCTTCTCAGACAGGATTCAGAGCTGCCAGTAATACAGAAGCCATCTTACTTGCCGTGTCAGACAACATTAGATCCTTGGTAGACTAAAGTAAAGCTGCTGCACTGATCCTTCTGGACCTGACGGCGGCTTTTGATACTGTATCTCATGACCACCTGCTACACATCCTTCATGAAAAAGGAATACATTCAAAAGCTCTTCAGTGGTTCTCCTCCTTCCTACAAAATAGAACACAAAAAATTCTAATGGGCCCCTATTCTTTAAGTTCAAAAACTATCAAACACGGAGTCCCGCAGGGGGCCTCTTTGAGCCCCACTCTTTTCAATGCCTATGTCTCCTCCTTAGATGTGATTAGCAGATGACACGCAGCTACTAATTGCACTGGAAGACAAGCACGTGGACACCAAAAGTAACTTGATTAAATGTCTCACTGAAACAGCAACCTGGATGACGGAACACTGTCTAAAGTTAAATGCCGAAAAATCGGAGATTCTGCTCTTCGGTGGAGCACACTTAATCTGGGACATTACCTGGTGGCCCCGGGCGCTGCGAGTCGCCTCAGAACCCAAGCGAGTTGCAAAAAACTTGGGCATACTCATTGATAACACACTGTCCATGCAAGATCAAATTCGAATGCTGTGTGGAAAAAGCTTTGCTACACTGAAAGTACTTCGTAGACTCTTTTCCTGGATCCCCCTAAACTGCAGAAAATCCATTACCCAGGCCTTATTTTTTCGTAGACTGGACTATGGGAATGCGCTCTATGTGGCATGCCCGAGTATCAGTTCTCCCGTCTGCAGGTGGTCCAAAATGCAGCTGCTAGACTGGTTTGCAATAAAAGCAAATACAGCTCGGCATCTGAAAGTCTGAGGGAACTGCGTTGGCTGCCAGTACGCCAAAGGGCCAAGTTCAAGCTCCTTTGCTATGCACACAGAGTGCTACACAAGAGTGGCCCCGTATCTTGCAAGATAAGATAGAATTCAACGCTCCCCCACGAAACTTAAGGTCTCGCCATCAGGCCTTGGCCAAGATCAAACGGACCAAAAGGGTTAGAGCAGGAGACCGATCCTTTCCTAAACTAGCAGCCGTCCACTGGAATGAACTTCCACTAGATTTACGGCTAACGGATGAATATCTTCTCTTCAGGAAGAAATGAAAAACCTTGCTGTTTCCTAGCTTATAACTAAAGCCACCTACTACCTACCAATGCCTCACCCTGAAACGGAACACAATCGCCCTCCCATTTCAGGATTATGCTCTCCTAGTGCCGTTATGTCCCTTGGGATGAATGTTGCGCTCTACAAATACTGCACTGATGCTACGCTGCCACCAGCTGTGCTGGAGTCATCCTTCTTGGATTTCAGATCCAGCTTCTTTAGACTGAGTTCATGAGCCAAAAGAACCTTCTTCTCCAAAATAGCTAGTTTATTTTCCTCCAAATCCTTTTCTCTTTCATGCTCCATCCTGAGCTTTTCAAGCTCCATCTTGAGCTTACTGGCTTCCACCCTGTCTTGCAGATCATCTGGGGACAGACTTTTTGAAGAAACACTGCCTCCTGCCTAGTAGGGTGCCTTCTCTCTAGGCAGATCATGATTTACCAAAATATCACCATGCAGGCTTTGTTCCTCCACCTCCACAACAACATTCTCATTCTTTGGGTGCTCCAGCAACTCCAAGGAACTCTTCGGAGTCATCCGGGAATTCACCAAGCCCCCCAGCGAAACCACGGACATCACCCCTTTCCAGGACCTCTGCAACAAGCTCGGATCCTACTTCCATCTGAAAATCAAGAGCCTCTACGACAATTTCAACGACCGAACACCTGACGCCGAAACCACTCCCTCCCTGCTCCAGCAACGCCAGCCAGCCCACCATCTCCTCCTAGACCCCAGTCACCACTGAAGACATCACTGTGACCATGAAAGGCATCCACTCAGAGGCCCCCACGGACCCCTGCCAGCCACACATCTACCACAAAGCCACCACAGGCATCGCTCCAGAACTGCCTCTCACCATCAATGCCACCTTCAAGACCGGCATCTTTCCCGACGACTGGAAACGCGCAGAAGTCAGACCCCTGCTCAAGCAGCCTTCAGCAGATCCCACGGACCTCAAGAACTACCGACCCATCTCCCTCCTCCCCTTCATGGCAAAAGTCACAGAGAAGACTGTCAATGCACAACTGACAAGATTCATCGAAGAAAACTCCATCCTCGACCCCTCCCAATCCGGATTGTGCAGCAACCACAGCACCGAGACTGCTCTACTCGCCGCCACAGACGACATTCGCACCCTCCTAGACCAAGGTCACACCGCAGCCCTGATCCTACTCGACCTCTCAGCAGCGTTAGACACTGTCTCCCACTGCACACTCACCGCCAGTCTCCACGACGCCAGCATACGAGGAACCGCCCTCGACTAGATCCGCTCATTTCTCACGGCAGAACCCAAAGAATCAGACTTCCACCCTTCCTCTCCGAACCCACTGAAATCAACTGCGGAGTACCCCAAGGATCATCGCTCAGCCCCAAGCTCTTCAACATCTACATGGCCCCCCTCGCCTCAATCGTCAGACAGCACGGACTCAGCATAGTATCCAACGCTGACGACACCCAGCTCATCCTCTCCCTCACCAAGGACCCCACCACCACCAGACTCAACTTCCAGGAAGGAATGAAGGACATCACATCCTGGATGAGCAACAGCTGCCTAAAGCTCAACTCGGAGAAGACAGAGGTCCTCGTCCTTGGACCCTGCCCCTCTGCATGGGACAACACCTGGTGGCCCACTGCCCTCGGCAGCCCCCCGACCCCCACAGACCACGCCCGTAACCTCTGGCATCATACTCGACTCCTCCCTCTCCATGAACCGCCAGGTCAACGCCGTCCCCTCCAGCTGCTTCAACACCCTCCGCATCCTCCGAAAGACCTTCAAATGGATCCCCCGAGTCAAGAAAGGCCATCACCCACGCACTCATAACCAGCAGACTGGACTACGGAAACACCCTCTACGCCGGGATCAACAAGTCTCTGCTCCGCAAGCTCCAGACCATACAGAACACCGCAGCCAGACTCGTCCTCGGCATCCCTCGACACGAACACATCACCCAACACCTGCGGAACCTCCACTGGCTGGCTCTCTGTTGAGAAGAGAGTCACTTTCAAGATACTCACCCACGCCTACAAATGCCTCCACAACACCGGACCCCAATACCTCAATGAGAGAATTTCCTTCCACGTGCCCAAGATAAACCTCCGATCCACCAACCTCGCCCTCGCCGAAACCTCGTGCATCCGCAGAACCAGAACAGGCAGAAGAGCCTTCTCCTACATCGCGGACAAAACCTGGAATGAGCTCCCGATCAACATCAGACGAGCCCCCTCCCTGAACATCTTCAGGAAGAAACTCAAGACCTGGCTCTTCGACTGAATGGAGCTGCTTACACCCGCCCCCCAGCGCCTTGAGACCCTCACGGGTGAGTAGCGCGCTTACAATTCCCCTGATTGATTGATTGATCCCCAGCCTCCTTGGCTGCCAACCAGCCCCTCAGCGCCTTTTGCAGCACCTCCTTTCTAGTGAGGTCTTTAAAAGAACACTTGAAAACCCTGCAGATTTTTTTAAGCTGAGACACCGTATAAGTTTGCAACCTCTCCTGCTCAAACTCCAAATCAGCAGGTACAGCTGAGGGCTCTCCAGACTGAGACATTATTGTGGTAAAAGCTCAAGAGTTGCAAAAAGAGGAAAATAAAAATAGTATGCTGGGGTGTAATGGTCTGCAATATGGAAGTAGTGTGCACCAATCACTGTATGTAATATACAAATGCAAGTACTATCCCACCACCGCCACCAATGTTATAAATAGAGTCTCTAGTTTGAAGTGGTTTACACCCTGTCCAAGTAGGGACCTTCATTCTAGCCAGGGTAAGTAAGTTACACCATCAGAATAACCCTTACTCACCCCTTTGGTAGCTTGGTAAGAGCATTCAGGCTTATCTCAGAGGCAGTGTGTAAAGTATTTGTACACATACACACACAGTACCACAGTGAATACACTACAAAAGGTATCCACACCAGTTTAGAAAAATAGCCCATATTTATCTGATTAAAACAAGACCAAAATGACAAAAATCCAACATACATTCTGGATATGAATTATCAAAGTTAAATGAAGTTATAGTTTTTAGAAATCAATGGTTGCGCTTGATCAGGACAATGTACCTTAAATGGTTTAAAAATCAAAGACGATGTTTGGTGCAGGGGAGGTGAGGCATCGGAAAAGCCAGTGATGTGTTGGTTCCTTAATGCTATGCATGTCATTTTCATGGTGACACTCAGGGACAGTGTCTTGCGTCGAGGAGGTGATGCATCGCTTTAGACAGGGATGGGTCAGTTCCTTACGGCGGAGCAGAGTCGTTGAGCCGTCCACATCCGAGGACGATACATGGGGCAGGGGAGGTGATACGTTGCTTCCGGGCATGATACTTCGGTTCCTTACTGCAGTGCTGTGTCGATGATGAAATTGATGCCGAGAGACGATGCGTTGATGGTGCATCGAAAGTCAAATCGCGCTGCGTCGATTCCACAGTGTCAAAGCAGGCTGCATCGGAGCAGTGCATCATGGACTGCGGTGATGTGGTGCTCGAGACTCACACAGTGGCGATTCTTCAGAGGCGCTGCAGCAAAAGGTTAGGGTCTGCATTGAATGCCGGGATTGTTGCATCGAGCGGGGACCACGCTTCGATGCAGGCAGTGGCTATGCATTAAGTTTTGGAATGATGCACCAGGTCCGAAATGATGCTTGGAGTCGATACATTGATTTTTTTTCTTGTTGCACCGGAGGTCACTTCCAAGGGCCCAGAACCGAAATTGGCACCACTTGGCAGAGCAGGGCTCTCAGCAGAGAAGCCCAGGTGCTGGCAGATGAAGTCTTTGATGGCCCTAAGACTTCCAACTGGAGGCACGCTCAACTCAAGCCCTTGGAGACACTTGGAAAGTAGGATTTAGAAAGCAAAGCCCAGTCCTTTCACTTTCAGGACAGAAGCAGCAAGCAGCAGGCCAGCATAGCAAGGCAAACAGCAAAGTGGCAGTCCCTCTTGGCAACAACATAGCTCTTCTTCCTGGCAGAATGTCCTCAGTCCAGACGTGTTCTGAGTAGATGGTGTCAGAGGTCCAGTACTTATACCAATTTCAGCCTTTGAAGTAGGCAAATTTCAAAGAAATGTCTCTGCAGTGCACAAGACCCTGCCCTGGTTCCAGACACACCACGGGGTGGAGACTTCTTTGTGTGGGGGCAGACACAACCCTATTCAGGTGTCAGTGTCAACTCCTCCCAAAACTCTAGCACAGGAAGACCCATCAGCTGGGTGATGGGCTATCAGAATATGCAGGGTACACCTCAGCTCCCTTTGTGTGACTGTCTAGAGTGAATGCACAAACAGCCCAACTATCATCCTGACCCAGATGTGTATTCAGAGACAGGCAAAGGCACAGAATGGTTAAAGTAAAAAAATGCCAACTTTCTAAAAGTAAAAAACATATATGTAGAGCTTGCACTCCTTCCCTTTAAATTATTCCAAAATTCAAAACTTGTGTGTAAGTGCGTGCGTCCAGTGTCCGTGGATCGCCCCAACCACAGTCAATACACATGTATTAGAAAAAAGAACACACTTCTTGCGTTCCCACTGTCGCACTGCAAAGCGTAGGAATTGATCCCACCAATGTATTATTTTTATCCGGTACTCCAATGTAATCTCATTATAACTGTTTCATTATCCAATGTTTATTCCATGTACTATTATCTTCAAGTCATAACGGAGACAGTGTGGTCAAATCTGTAGTCTTTATTAACGTCTTCAAATACCAATTGTACGCCAATCCAAGCTTTATACAGAGGTACGTCCACATCAACAACTTTTTGAAGTTAACACACTTTGTGAATCCCCAATGCATTTCGAGCCTGCCTGGCTCTTCGTCAGGGGTTACTGAAAATGCAATAAACAGTATAAGTATTTCTATAAACAATGTTTTTTAGATGTAAAACACAACGTCTAAATCCGGCTAATTCATTTTCAACTTCATGTCTTAAACAAACAAAATTCAAAATTCAAATGCTACTGCTTATTACCCCATGTTTCTCCCAATGTCACCCACAACTGTGATTACCCTTCATATGCTATGAACGTAAAAAACAACGTGCCAACCATTTCTTCAGAAAACCATACTCTGGCTTGTGAATCCTCCCCTGTTCTACTCCCCTTTCACTCTCCTCCTCAACACCCCTCCTTCTCCATATCCCACGTTTTTTCTTTAAAAAAACAGTCACCTTCAGTGCTCTTGCCCTTCACTCGGTACCCTGTTCTACTCCCCTTTCAATCTCCTCCTCAACACCCCTCCTTCTCCATATCCCACGTGTTTTCTTTAAAAAAACAGTCACCTTCAATGCTCTTGCCCTTCACTTGGTACTCTGTTAACAGACTGCTTCTTCCTGCTCTCGATCGTAATCGAAATTATCAGCTGTATTCACTCTCCCTTTTATCAAAATTCCCTCACGTGACTGAATTCCCCAGCTGTCTCTATCAATTACTTCCATAGTTATGTCAAAAGACTCACACTCCCATAATCCACCCCAATCCTCAACCTCTGAATCATTTGCATACGCATGTGTCAAACTAATACATTATCGTTTTAAAAAACAAACAAACCTCCCATTTCCCACAAGTCGTGTTACGAAACCATTATACCATTCAAACTAAATAAGTGAGATAAACTCCAAAAATATCATTAATCTTAAAAAAATACGTGCTCATGTCTGCGTTGTTAATAACTAATCCCAAAAGCAATATGAAAAGGAAACAGTCCCGGCTTTTCGGCTGCCATAAAAATCAACTTCAACTGTTCATGCTAATTATCCAAGAATGTTTTTTGGAATTAACTTCATGTCTTCTGTCTCCGTGATGACGAATTCATTACTCATTATACTTCCCATTATTCAACATCCATTGTGACCATAGGGTGCAAAGCTCCTGAAGGCGATAAATTGCGAAGCAAAAAACATATATGTAGAGCTTGCACTCCTTCCCTTTAAATTATTCCAAAATTCAAAACTTGTGTGTAAGTGCGTGCGTCCAGTGTCCGTGGATCGCCCCAACCACAGTCAATACACATGTATTAGAAAAAAGAACACACTTCTTGCGTTCCCACTGTCGCACTGCAAAACTTTCTAAAAGTGGCATTTTCAGACCTGGAATTTAGAAACCAACTTCACTAAAAGATGTATTTTTAAAGAGTCCAGAGACACCAAAATCCAATTTTCTATTGGCTCCCAATTAGAAGACACACTTGCAAGATGTTACAAGGCAGCGCCAATGCTAACCTATGGGAGAGATAGTCCTTGCTGTATTGCAAAACAAAATTAGCAGTATTTCACTACCCGGACAAGTAAAACACAATAGTACATGTCCTACCTTTTAAATAAACTGTCTGTGGGGCTACCTTGGGCCTACCCTAGGGGTGCTTTACATGTAATAAAAGGGGGGAGTTTGAGCCTGGCAAGTGGGTGCACTTGCCCGGTCGAAATGGCAGCTTAAAACTGCACACACAGACACCTCAGTGGAAAGCCTGAGATATGTTTGCAGGGCTACTCATGGGGGTGGCACAATCAGTGCAGCAGGCCCACTAGTAGCATTTGACTTACAGGCCCTGGGCACACCATGCGCACTGTACTAGGGACTTACTAGTAAATCAAATAGGCCGATCATGGAAAAACCAATTACCATTACATTTTAGAAAGGGGGCACTTGCACTTTAGCACTGGTCAGCAGTGGTAAAGTGCCAGAGCTCTAAAGCCAGACAAAACAAAATCCAGCACACAATAAAAAACAGGAGGTTGGAGGCAAAAAGACAGGGGAAACCATGCCGAAAGATGGCAAGTCAAACAATGGTGCTCCCCTTTTCTTTCACCCTTTGCTCCTTTCTCAATAGTGTAGGGCTCAAGATGCTAAATAAGGCTTATACCATCCATAGGCCATGACTCATACACAGAGAGGTTGTGAACTCAGGGCCTCTTTTCCAGCACCTCAGTCTAATTGCAGGTACATTGCTGGCTGTTGTGGCCCTCTAGTTCCTCAAAGTTCACGTATCAATTTTCCTTCACAGCACTGCTCTGTTGTCTCACATTGCTCTCCTCCGCTGCTGATGGACTTGTCCTGCCCATATTCTCTCTCTTACCTTCTGCTCCACTCCACTTCTCTTCCTCTCCCTACTCCATTTTGTCTCTGATTTCTCCTCCTTGCCTTCCTAGCTTGCCATTCCTTGAACTTGCTCCACTGTGATTGTAAACTCTCTGTTTTTCACAGTCTTCTCTTCTCTCATCAGCCCTGCTTGCCTCTTGTCCGCTCTCCTCTTTTGCCTTTTATGATTCGGCTCTGTCTCTCAACTACACCAGTCTTCTGATCTCCTACACCACAAAAACGTCCTGTTTCCTGTCAAGCTTTCTGCGTGAAGACCAGACCAGATATTAGACCATTATCCCTCCTACACCACCCAATTTGCATTCTAGTTGTTTTGACTTGAGCATCTCAAGGCTTGTTTGCTAGCAGTGAAGTGTTGCTTGTGCTAATATTTGCTATAAGCCCTCAAACAGAATGTTTAGAATAAGGTGTTCACATCAAGAAGAGCTCTAGCAGTTGACCCTCAACCTGATCAGTAAGTCCAGGGGTTTAATAACCACTGGGACAAGGTCACAAATTGTTATGTAGATTGATATTCTCTAGTAATCGCTATTTTTATTTCTGTGAGATGTTTTATTTCCACTGAATAACCAACTTTAATACCTGATATTACTACACTTCCTATGGCAATTGCTAAGGATTCTAAAGCAAAATCAAATAGAAGAAGGAGATAATGGACATTGTTGCTTGCTCCATGTATGAGAATTAATGGTTCCCAATAGCCTTCAATTTGTGGTATAAAAAGATTTTGCGTTCTTTCCATATTGCTTAGAGTCCATTATAGAAATCTGTGACAGGTTATATCTTTTACAGTTAGACATGACCAACATGCATTATCAAATGAAATAAATTATGAGGGGTTTCATTTTTGTAAAGTATATGGAATCTCATATTTGCCTTACATTTTTCCTGCCAGAACAACTGATGAAGTGTGCTTGATTTACATCAACAATATTTGACATGATTTAGTCAATTTTTTAGAACTTTTCTTTCAATTCAATCCATCTTTATTCAGCTATGAAATAGTCATAAAAGCACATGATAAAATACAATAAATATACATAAAAGAAACGACATATTTCATAAGTCATTAAATGTTTAAGACATTGACGTGAGAAAGAGAGAGATCAATAATCTAACATTGTTTTCCTAGAGGATACAGCAGCTTGAAGGAACATAGTTATGCAGCAACATGTTTCATCATCGGACAAAGTACGTAAGAAGCAATATGGCTGCAGACAAGATCGTATCTTTCTGATTCTCATAAATGGTATAAGAAATTTCCAAGTATATAACATATAAAAACCACAGAAAAAAAGAAAATGCTGCATATTTTGCTTAGAATAGTTGTTGCATGGGCATGTCCTCAGGTCAAGCCCCAGCTGATAACGACTTGGGAATCATACAATATATTTTATCTTTCCAGCCCTGAAGCTGAACAATAGGGACCGTGTCCAGCTGCTTTTCGTGTTCCATAAGTAATCTTGGCTAAGCTCCCCTAAATTAAAATGCAGATAATCTAAAACACTGCTTTTCTTGCTCTCAGCCCGTAATCTGTCTATTTCAGCTTTTTCCAGTATCAAATGCTTCACTTGCTTCCTACAAGCGGCAGTCTGTGGCTCTCTTACCAAAAACGTATCTATTTGGCCTACACTTTCCACAGATTTTTTGACAAAGGCCGACCAGGGGATAGAAAGGCCCTTATCACAGGCCAGACAATCAGTTGACTATACTCTTTGTTGGTGTGGCACCTTCTGCGCTCCAAATGAATAGCCAGAGGGTAGCCGGGTGACTCTGGACAGAGTCGCTCAAATTGCCTATGCCTTGTGGCAAATTAAATTGGAAGAAGTTTTCATCGTTAGAATTTCAAAGCAATATTTTTCAGAAATCTCGGCCTAAAGATGACAAAATTCAGGCCATCTTTTTTGCGGCTTGAGAATTTACATGACATACGCATAGAATTCCGGACATTTTCTATTTTTTGTACAGTCATTGAAAATAAGTTAAATAATATAGAATATATTTACCAATTTCCATTCAAAATGCTTATAAAGCTTTATTGTTAAATTATCTGTTCAAGTTGATTTTCGTTCATTTATGCTGATATATGAGTACATATAGTCCAACTCTTGTCTTGCTATCCTGCAACACCCCATAAATGTGTGTAATATTGTGTTCCCATGAGTAGAACTGTGTCAATGAAGTGCGGTTTGGTATCAATCTGATGGCACCTTTACATATGCCACCTTCTGTACTTCTGTACGAGTCAGCATTCACTAACAGTAGTATGTCCTAAACTTCACACAATCTTTTTCTGTCCTACATATTGTAGGTCTTGAGTGTCATGTATGAAACTGCCATACTGAAAAGACAAATTAATTCACTTTTTGAAATGCTTGACCTATTTAATGAATGGAGACTGTGCAAGTCACCATTTCTTGGATCGTTACCTGGAAGTAGTTCTGGACCATTAAATAAGGGTCAATAGGAATGATCTGATAGTGTCATTGTGTAACTGTTTGATATGGAATTTCATATTTGTGCAGATGAATTCTTGCATTCCATTTCATTGTCCATCTGTGTACACCATAAGTATAATTTAAATCAGGCATTGTGTAAGTCATTTTAAAGCCGTATTAAGTCTTACTATTATATTGTTCTTTCATTGCATTCAAATGTTAAGATTTAATGTACATGCAATAATTTCAAGTGCGTGTTATTTGTTAAATTCAATTAGTTGACATATTCACTTGTTTAAGGAACGCCTCTTTTTATCGCATATCTGAAAATACTGGAGAATATTTACTTTTCAAATGCTGCAAATTATATACAGACGGGAAAAATAAAGCCACGTTTCATGCCAATCTTGGCTAGGCTTGCATCATATTCTATGATATACTCTCAGGTGGCCGCCAGTTGTAGTGAGCTCAGGAGAGCTACACCTTTCCAAGAGCCATGACCTCAGGCAAGCAGTCATTCTGCCTCCAGATTATACTTGTTGGATATGTACACACACACACGTGCACACACACACACATACTCACCCCCCTCCCACACCAACACAATCACACAGACATGCTTAAATAGTTGATCTATCTTACAACTATACTTCCAAATCATAGTTGACAGTTTTGTGCAGGGCAGGTTCACAAGGAGCAAAGAGCAGCAATGGATATCTTACCTTCATATGCAAGTCAGAGGTGTCCAGGCTTGGGTGACACTCAATGTGATGATTATACAACCTTAAAATCTGGTAATGATTGATCGCAAATTTAACAGTGCGAGTTTCATAGTTGGTGATGTCTTGTGTGACTCCAGAGAAAATCTTTACAAATTGACCTATGTTTTCCATTAAAGCACAACACATTTGTGAGGCTGAGAGGCGAGATACATTTGTTGAAGATGCTACTGGGATGATGACAATTTGAAATCATACAGCAAGGACCTGCTTAATAACACTGTGTTTAAATGAAGCAGGATTTTTAAAATAAGTCATTTAAGTGTGATATTATAAATCTCAGGTTTTTTCTGCCTTTCTGTTTCTTTAATCGCCTCTGCAAACAAATGCTACATTCTTTGCAATATTATCAGAAACGTTTAATCTTTGAAGTTCAAACATATCTACTGTATTGATTCTGCCTGCCCGCCCTTTAAATCCTCACTCTCCTGGTCTAAAAATTTTAAAGAATTGAAAGAACAAGAACTATTTGTGAATGGTTGAAACAATTCTGTTTCTTTGCAATTAGAATCAAAGCTGCACCATACTAGACTTTCAAGCTTGAAGAACAGTAGGAGAGGCGAATATTTAAGGCACTCTAAAATGTATTCTGAAATGAAAAAGTTACAGATATTGTGAAAGCAAGCAGAACACCGATATTTCAGCATTTTGGACCGATGCTTTATTTCGATCAGTCTTCTCAGGGTTTGAGAAAGGTTGGGATGGTGCCTACAGCTAAGAGTACAGTCATTAAGATTCACATTGCATGCCTTTGTGAAGCTAGATGATATCTCAGCACGACATCTCGAAACACTTTCATTAAACTAATGTTTTCTTTTTCAACTTTTTTCCAACTTTTTTGATGATATTGCTGATTTGGAATGCGTTTGCCATTTCTGATTGAAAATAGAATGCCTAGATGTGAGACACCTGCACAGCTTTTCTTGTATCCCTGATAATCTCGTACAGTAATATTGGTATTCACTTTTTTGTATTTGTATAGTTATTTTTATTAACCAATTCTAATACACCAAACACCATTGTAACATTATTATTTAATGCCTTCACGTGATTGCATATTTTGTTTGTTTTACATATTTGTATTGACCATTTCATTTTTATGTTTCAATTTTTCTGGTTCATCGTTTCCACCACTGTTAAATATCTTTTAGTATTAAAAAACTAATATCATGGGGACATTCATAAGTTGTTATGTAGGTTTTCATTTGTTGAATTATAGTTCAATGAAACAAAAATATAACAATTTTTTGGTGCAAACTTGACATTGTTGTATGTTAATGAACAATGCTTGATATGGTGTTCAGTTTTAAAGGTAGGAGGCGTCTTTTCTTTAAAAGGATTGTGGTCAAATTGGTTTGTCACACGTTTCAAAGCTGTCGAGGTGGGTAGTAAACAGAAACAGAAGAGTAGCAATTTCTAGCCTTAAGTAACCCTCCTGAGTCCAGAACAGGCAGTGCATGTTTCATGCATCCATGATGTACCCTACCTTGCACAGGAGTCAATACATTGGGATTGCTTCACATAGGTGATACTCCTGTAGCCATTTCAAGGACTCTTTATTCTTTGTGTCTTTTACCTCTCGACTGTCCTTTTTATTGTTATTTATTCATCTGATCTCCTGTAGTTTATTATGTTTTTATATAAAACAAGATAGGGGGTTTTGATAAAATAAACGAATGCTCCCACCCCAAAGTATGTCAATACCCACTGATGTCAATCATTAAGAAAATATAGTAACAAGTCAGGGGAATAATAGTGGTTGTAATAGCGATAATGTTTAAGGAAATCAAAAAATAGCGATTATGAGTCCCGAGGAAGTGGGTGAACAGGAAACAAGTGTTGAATGCAACTGTTGACAGTTTACAGTAATAATTGTTTGACTTGTATGGAGGTGTTTAGAACAAGAGACATTTCAGAATTAGAAAAAATGAATAAAGAGTAAGAAGAAGAAGAAGAAACTGTATTTGTGTGAATGATTACGGGCTTTAACAAATGATATGTATGAGTTTCCCCGATTTTGCTACTATTATTTTTTATATATTCATGTATTCTACTACTTTTTTGATGAATAGCATCACAATTCAAATTTTCACTTTCTGAAATGAAATGCAGGTTTCCATGGTCATCTGTCATAGACATCCTCACATTTCATGTGTAGACCTGTGAACTAACCTAGTGAATGTGGAGTTTAGTGCTTTAAATCATGGAAATGAACTTATTTTCCATAAGCTCCAAGGATTGTGCTGATCTGGACCTTTCCAGCCTTATGAAGAAAGCAGTATTGCCTTGATGGAAGGCAAATTATTTTTGGGAAATTTGACTTTAAGAGACAGAAGTGGTACCTCCCTACTTACAGCATTTATGTTTTGTCATTTGCTTGCATCCTACATTTTAACTATCCATTCTCACCCAAACAATATTCAACATCTTCAATTAATAAACAACACATAGAGTCACTAATACATGCCCCTTGTATTGTTCTATTCTATAGGAGGCAAAATAGTTTTTTTCATATCTAACAAACCCCAAAACATCTCATTGACCTTCATTTTGCTGATCAATACACAGATAACACTACTGTTCCTGTAACCTCTGATGGAATATATGGTCAGCAGACTTGCATTCAATATTAAAACGTCTAGTCTAAAAGTCATTCCAATGAGACAGCATGCTTTAAGAAGTTCTTTCCAACACTGATCTTTGATATCACAATGCTGGTGAGCAAATTATACATGAGAGGTACAGTTCAGGTCCCATGGAACATGTCATCATTCCCCCTCTACAATGAACATAATGCAAATCCAAAGATCAAGGCCAGTTACAGATCATTTAATAAATTGCTTGTATCACACTAAGATATTTGAAGTGCTGGGAAATCCTGGCTGGGTCGCCATGCGCTCCATAAATCCTAGAAATAGATATAAGATAGGCGGGTTTCCTAAAGAACGCGTGCTATGACATAATCACCCATGCTATCAACAGTCAGGGTTACAATTGAGGAAAAGAGCATAATCATCTTTGGCCCACATTAGAGAAAAAGGAAATATGATACCCATTGTGAGGACATGGAGTGTATTATATGGTGTGGTTGTGCAACCTCATTGTGTAATACATTTATCAACCCTTTTAGGGCTCTTAGATTTCATTTGACAAACCTTCAGCTCAACCCTGGGTAGCTGTGGCTCTGAGCAGTGAGGCTTACACAAAGGAACAAGTGTGAAGCATTTAAACAGCACCAAAACAATTGAAGAAGAAATCAACAGGACCTCAAAGAAATCCAACACCAATTTATAAAAAATAGACTGTTTTTTATGTATTTTAAGACAGAACAAAGAAAAACATCCACAGAGGTTTCTGGAGATATAAAATTTACAAGGTATAGTAAATCAAAGAATTTCACTCAACTACAAACAAACATTGACAAATTCAACAAATTTGACACTTAAAAACGTTTTCATTAAAACGTTTAGGCTAGCTGTAATGCGGTCACTAGGAGTCATTTTAGGCTACCAACTCCAGAAGGGAGTCAGTCATGGGGACCAGCAAGTGCCTCAGAAATAGTTACATCAGCAGGTGAAGCAGTCGTCAGTCTTTTCCAGGCACTTTTATCCCTTGCAGAGCTTTCCTATAAAAGTGGTCCTGATGAAAGGGATGAAGGATGCTGAAGATGCTCATGGATGTTGTGAATGCAATGCGGTCAATGGGTGTCTTGCTGCAAATACTCCTCGGTCCATGAAGGGGGTGAGGAGATCCTGGTCACAGGGTCGACATCCTTTAAAGTCCTGTTGGAGCTGGCAGAAGTCCAGTTGCCACTGGTTTTCCAGTCGCCCAGTATCGTAGCCATTAGTCCATCCTTTCTGGGTCAATAACTCATCCTCTGGAGGTTCCAGCTGCACTCTGACAGCACTCCTGGGTTCAGCAAAATCGGATGCAACTTTGTGCATCGAGTTTGGTCCCTGGTGATGCACAGCGGAGATTGGCAACGGTGCTAAATACTTTGGGCTACCAACTTGTCTCAGCAGGCTTCTTCAACTGTTGTGTCCCTGTGCTGCAAACAGGAGGCCAGTCAGCTGGCCCTTGGAGTCTCTTGGCTTTGCCTGGGCTCTGACAATGACCTCTCCTTGAGTCGTCATTCAGCAATGGAGTTTAATGCTGGAAAATCAGATCTCAAGTGAATCAGGCATGGTTATCACACGACATGTCAGAGCTTCTAAAGTACCTGTGTCATATGCTGTAATTGCTTAGCCAAGTTTCTCCTGTGCAAAATGATTGAACTGTTGGTGTCACATTTTGCTGCTTCTCATTTCATTGGGTGGGACTCTATTTCATATTTCTCCTGTCAGGACACTTTTTGAAGGTATTGGAGCGCTTCACATTAGCACTAGTTACTTTTCACAAGGACACCATAAACTTAGGCAAATCACTAAACCTCTCTGTGGCAGCTCACATTTTCTGTTGGTTGCCCATCCACCTTCCGCCCGTCGCTGCTTGCTCACGCTGAACTCTGTTGCACAGATCTCCTCTTCCCCCAGATGCCCTCCTCCACGACTCTGCTTTTCACAATAGTTTTTCTGTGCAGTTTTATGTAGCGCCAACACCACCCAAAGGTATTCAAGTGCTTTAAATAAGCACCAGTTACATTTTTTTGTGCAGTTTGATATAGTGCCATTCACCACCTGAAGGTATTGGAGTGCTTTACATTAGCACCAGTTACTTTACACAAGGACACTTTCATTTTTTCAGGCACTGGGAAATTAAATGATTCACCCAGATTCAAGGATGTTAAACCAACGCCGAAACTCAAACCTAGTTTCCTAGCTCCATAGTCGACAGCTCCGGCCCTTTCACCACATCCTCTCCTAACAGGATGCCACATCATCTCCCTACCCTTGGCCTCAGTTCCATATTTTGTGATTACGGGCAAATCACTTAGGGCCATATGTATCAAGCCTTTTTCCCATTTGCAAACGGGCAGATTCTCAGAATCTGCCCGTTTGCGAATGGGAAAAAGCCTTTTGGGATGTATCATCCCAAAAGGCCATGGCAAAATAGAGAATCGCTAAATTTGCGATTCTCTATTTTGCAAATGCAATTAAGGAATTGCAAATTGCGATTCCTTAAATGCAATTCTGGAAGCACCAGAAATTTGCTATTTGGCCTTAAGGAATTGCAAATTACCACCAACTTCAAGTTGGTGGTAATTTGCGATTTTCTTTAAAAAAGCACTTTTTGATTTTTAAAAGTGCCATATGTCGCACATACATGCCCTTAGGGCATGTATGTGCGCAAAATGTGCACACATGCATATTTCAGGGGTGCAACAGGGTGTCCTTTTGGCACCCTTGCAACCTTGAAATTGCATTCTCAATTTGCGATTCTCTTATTGGTAATCGCAAATTGAGAATGTCTTCCCATTCATTCCTATGGGCCTCCTAGCCCATAGGAATGAATGGGAAGGTATTCCTTATTTGCGAATCTCAATTTGCAATTCGCAAATAAGGAATATTTAGGATTCGCAAAATTTTGGGCAAATCCTACATACATTGCATTTTACGATTCTCTAATTGGGATTTGCTAAAAATCGCAATTTGAGAATCGCAAAACTCTTTTTTGATACATATGGCCCTTAATCTCCCCTTGGCTGCCCACATTTGCTGTTGGTTGACTGCCCACCTCCAGCTGCCTGCCCCCACTGAACTCCGTTGCACTGATACCCTCCTCCCCCGACTGTTTTTCACATTTTTTGAGGCAGTTTTATGTAGCACCAATACCACCCATAGGTATTGGAATGTTTTACATCAGCATCAGTTACTTTTTTCTGCAGAATTATAAAGTGCCAACACCACACGAAGGTATTGGAGCGCTTTACCTTAGCACCAGTTACTATTTTTTGTGCAGTTTTATATAGCGCCAACACCACCCAAAAGTTACCAGAGAGCTTAACATTAGCATTAGTTACTTTACACAAGGACACATTAATTTTTGTAGGGACTGCGAGATGAATTGATTCGCCCAAAATCAAGGACGTTAAGCCAGCTAAGAAACTCAAATCCAGTTTCACCAGCTCCATAGTCAGAGGCTCTGGCCCTTATGCCACATCCTCTCCCAAAAGGATGAAAGCATCTCCCTAGCCTCGGCCTCAGTTCCACATTTTGTGATTAGGGATAAATCACTTAATCTCCCCGTTTCTAAACACAACAATCATTTGCACAGCCAGTAGGTTTCGCCTGTGTGAAATCTATAGTTTTTAGATCTCAGCAAGACAGTGAATGTGCTGTCTTGAAGAGATGTGTTGTGTTCTGTCTGTGGGCTTACAGGCCGCCCTTCTCCTATCATTGGTAAACTTAATCATTGCTCTCATTTTCTTTGATGCCATTCGTAATGGTATGCGGGCGTCATGCCCTCTTCTTCTGTTTGGAGCTCCCATAGAGCATGGACCAAGTACATGTTTCCATTCACTGCTTCCGGTTTGTGGAGCTAATTTTTCTTTGTTTTCAAGCACTCCATAGGAGCATGTGTGTTTTCAGGCCATCTCCCTTGTACACATACACACAAACCACTAAAATGCATGAGAATGTACATAAACAAATGCATTTCTTAAAAAGTTGTAAAACATAAACAGCACTTGTTTGTTTATTTTTTTTGCACGATCCGATGGTAATGAAGCACTTGCTCCATCCTCCGTCTTGCAATAGCATGAACACGAGCCTATGGTATCACCAGTTACATTCCACAATGACACATTTTTTTTGTGCTGACCCTGCTTCAATTAAGATTTTACCCCTTCATTGTTGCTTCCAACAATGAACAACAGATGTACTGCTAGACAACATGGCTAAAAGACATTCACATTGACAAGGCCAATAGCTAGGGTATTGTTGTGACCTATTAGCTATGCCAATGCTTGTTTTACTTACAAGTTTGGTAAACTGTGCTAAAGATCATGGTGACCTTACGGTCAGTGTTGGGCAGGACAGGTGGAGAGTCAAATGTAGGTAGTGGGTTTTAGGGCACATTTAGTGGCAATTGTATGTATATAAAGCTAGTAACACTCAGTCGCGGCTCCTGGAGGGAGTGCTGCGGGGTGGTGGGGCGGGGGAGGGGCAGGGTGGGGGGTAGTAAACTCCGGCATACGGCCGAACGGAGGTAAGTACATAAATAAATAAAACAAATTACATTGCGCACGCTGCAACGCCAAATGGCGATGCGGCGCGCAATGTAATTCGTTTTATTTATTTATTTATGTACTTACCTCCGTTCGGCCGTATGCCGGAGTTTACTACCCCCCACCCTGCCCCTCCCCCGCCCCACCGCCCCGCAGCACTCCCTCCAGGAGCCGCGACTGGTAACACTGTTAAAAATCTTTTGGAATGTAAAGAGTATTTTACAGTGTAGATTCAGCATTACCCCTTACGTATTTTTATAGACATGCTCTGATGAGTAGTGCATTCAGAAACATATTAGACATTAGCATTGGTCAAAACTTAATCGGACTTAAATACTACTTCCGCAGGCGATTCAAGGATAGCTCTTGGTGGTATCTGAAGTAATTTGAAGAATATTCCTGCAAATGCCGCGTAGAGCCCAGATCCAGCGCCTCTCGTCATCAGGTGATGTTGGCGAACGCCACACTTTGCGAACAAGTGTGCAGTTAGTTCCCTGACTTCACAGAAGACGACTATAGTTTCATTTTCGCCCACGCGACCGGTTCCCTGCAGCAATTGGTCCTGGCCAACATGGCAGCAGGGAATTGTACTTCTATGCTGACTTTGGCTGCAGAGAAACGCAGTAGTAGCCAGATTACTCTATCCTCATTCCCCACTGCCAGAAGTCCTGGGCAGGCTAAGCTCGGACTCGAGCGCGCCGCCATTATGGCGTTGCGCCGGTCCCCCGGCTTAGAGGAGGTGGGGGGGTCGCCGCGCGCACTAGTGATGCGGCGCCCCACCTCCCCTGGGCGGCCAATAGCGTTGGCCGGTCAAGGCGCGAACCGGAAGCACTTTAGGGCTTCCGGTTCAGCGCGAAGCTGTAACGTTGGGGCAGGCCGGTTTAGACCGGTCTGCCCTGTACACCCCTTTAAATAGGCTGGGGGGAGCGAGAACAGTCTCTTGTTTCTCGCCCGCCAGCCGCCAGCATTTACGACGGGTCCAGGCCACCAGATGCCCGTAACGAGCTTTTCTTCTTTCTCTCCTTTTGTAGGTCGCGAGATCGCGGAGGTGGTGGCAGCGTTCGACTCGGCGGGAGAAGCGGCGGTGTTTGCTGAACTGTTTTCAAGTGGTTCGCTATCAGCTGGGAGGCAGCGGAGGAGTTTTTTGCAGCGACTGTGAGCGGCGGCACAAAGGGAGGAGATCGGCGTTGTACGGCCGGGGTTTCCAGCGGTTAAGTACACGTGCGCTGGCCGTGGGAAGTAACTGCGCACTGGGTTTAATAAGCGCGTCCAAATTTGAGGCGGTCAGCTGTTTTTGAGCAAGGTGTGAATGCGCGTCTGAGCGTTAAAGGCCACGCGCTGGTTTCGGGAACGAGCGCCGGGGTACGCAGCTGGGTTTTCGTTTCAGGGTACAGGCATAATTACATATTTGGCAGCGGTCAGCGGTTTTGCGGTGCAGAGAGGCGTGCAATAGTTTTTAAAGGATTCAAAGACACGCATTGGTCTTGTAGAGTGCACGCATCTGCAGCCTGTTGTGTTTTTTTTTTTTGTGCACCGCGCGTAAAGGGCGCCGCTATTGAACTCCTTAGCATAGGAGCGGCTGCGTTAGATCGGCAATTTTACAAGCTGCTGTGTTTCTTGTTGGTGATTGTGGTGGTTCGAAAGCGCACTCGTTTTTTCAGCAGTTTTTCTGTCTGTTGCCAAATCAAAAGTCTTTTCTTTCCTCAAATTGCAGAAGTTTCAGGAAGAATAGGCAACACAGCGTGGGGGTGACTGTTTTCCTGGCACACTTCAGGGGCATTGCTAACAATTGACGGAGGAGGCCTATTGAATTATCGGTGAGGGCAGCGCCGGCAAGCCAGCATCTCCATTGTTTCTGGGAGCCACGTGGGTTGAAGGCATACTCACCTGACCCACTGGGCTAGCTGGTGGGCATGGCTTTGGTTCCGAGGGTGCAAGGGCTGGCTGGTGGCTGCTACTACTACCAGGTAAGGGTTTGGGCAGTGTCCCGGACCGGTGCGCAAGGGGTTGCGGTGGTGTAGGTGGCTGTATAGTACCTACAGGAACACCAGTTATCCGCAATGGCCCCTAAGGTGAAGCGGAATGAAAAGCGTTCACGCACGGATGTTATGCTTGAAGCCCTAATGCAGCAGGTTCAGGTTATGGGTCAAGCTTTGACACGATTACAGGAGAAGGTGAATGGTCCTGAGGGGGAGGAAGGGAGGCCCAGGCGAGCAATAGTACCTCCTAAGACTTTCTCCATGCCTTTACCCAAAAGAAGTAGGCCCAGATCTGGCGGGAAAGGGGCAGGGGGTGCCCCAGGGCCATCTCCGAGGGAGGGGATACCTCAGCCAACTGTTCCAAGGCTGAACCCGCAGGGTAATGCTGAGCCTGTTACACCAACACCCGCGTTGCCGGTAGAGGAACAGCCACAGGCCCCATCGGTCCCTCTAACGGGAGGCACAGGGGGGTCACGCCAGATATCGTGTCCAATCTGGCAGCAGTGCTCCCGTGGCTCGAGACAGTTGGGAATTGGTCCCCCGCAGCGGGGGCATCTAGAAGCAGGGGGATGCAATGGAGAGGGCCAGGCAAATCATGGCACAGCTGGGGAAAGCTAAGCCGAATGTTGGGCCGGCAGTACCGGCGGGGGGTTCAACCCTTGTGGGCGCGGCACCCGTAGGTGGTGGTGGAGGTCCAACACCTGTAGGCGCACCAGTGGATCCAGGAGCTCCGAAGGCGGCTGACACAGCAGCACCAACAGGTATATCCAAACCATTGCCACCTTTAGGCTTGGGGGAACTGCGCTCAGATAGAGACCAGTTGGGGCGACACTTGTCACAGAAAACAAAGGAAAAAATTTGGAGGGGGGCATATGTGAGTATGTTTTCTCTGTTAATAGATGAGGCAGCGAGGGAGGAAGCTAAGAAAAACAAAGAGTGGACGCACCCTAGGGAGTGGGCTAACATAATTCTAAAATACAGGGTGGAAGAGGCTTTAGCTAATTGGGTGCAACGTTTTACGATCTACATGGCAATCATGCTTGAACGTTCTCCTGCTTTGGGGTCAGAGATGGTGTGTTACCAAAATAGAATTACTACTGCTCATGCCAGGTATGGGGGCAATTGTTGGAAGGAATATGACAAAGAATTTAGGAGGGCGAAGGCAATGGATCCATTGTTAGGATGGAGTCAAACGGACATGTTCATTCATTTGAACCACTTAGTCCAAGGGTCATCAGACAACCAACGGGGACAGGCGCAGGACAATGTCAGGTTCCAGCCCTTTCGTGCAGGCCCCTCAGGGAACGCGGGGGGCACCTCAGGAAACGCGGGGGCACAGGAAAAAAGGGGGTGTGCTTTGACTTCAATAGGCGAACTTGTACTAGAGCCACGGGCACATGTAAATTCAAGCATAACTGTGCATTCTGTGGCAACACATCACACCCCGAATCTAAATGCTTTAAAAAGTCCAGAGAAAAGGGAGTTAAAAAACAGGAATGAGAGAGCGCCCCTTGCAAAAGCCAGATCCCCCATAAATCTTAGTGCCATGATACCTTGGTTGAACATGTACAATTGCCCAGACGCTGCAAGGACGATCAGGGAAGGGTTTTTGGATGGTTTTAGGATCCCGGCGCCGGGTTACATGGGGGTCACACATTGCAGGAACCAACTTTCAGTCAGGAGCAATGAGGGGGTAGCAGCAGCAAAAATTGAAAAGGAAATTAGGCTGGGCAGAGTGGCAGGTCCGTTTGACGATGTCCCAATGAAAGACTTTGTTTGCTCACCACTGGGGGTGGTTCCCAAAAAGGAGAAGGGCGAATTCCGATTGATTCATAATCTTTCGGCACCCAGAGGGAGTTCCTTGAATGAGGCGATTGCAGACACATTGTGTAGTGTAAAATATGCATCTTTTGATCAGGCAGTAGACATGCTTAGAGATCTGGGTCAAGGGGCGTTGCTGGCGAAGTCCGACATTGAGTCAGCTTTTCGCTTATTGCCGGTGCACCCACTGGATTTTCACCTGTTGGGTTTCCAATTCCAGGGGAAGTATTACGTGGACAAGTGTATGCCAATGGGTTGTTCAGTCTCATGTGCCTACTTTGAGAAGTTTAGCTCTTTCTTGGAGTGGGTTTTTAGGCGGGACACGGGCCATCAATGGGTGTTACACTACCTCGATGATTTCCTCTTCTTGGGGGCGCCAGGATCAGGGGATTGCAGCGCAGCATTGGGGAGGTTCTGTGCACTCATGTAGGATTTCGGCGTGCCACTGGCACCAGGTAAGATGGTGGGTCCTAGCACAAAGATTGAATTCCTGGGTATTGAGTTGGATTCAGTACAGGGGATGTCTAGGTTACCTGCTGGGAAGGTGGTGGATTTTGGGACAGCCTTGCAGCACTGCCTTGCTAGAGAGAAGGTCACTCTGCATCAATTGCAACAAGTGGTAGGGCAATTGAATTTTGCACTGCGCATAATTCCAATGGCATGCCCATTTTCACGCACCATCGCACAGGCTATGTCAGGGCTCAAGGAGAAGCACCATCACACCAGGCTATCCAGCGAGGTCAAGCAGGACATGCTCATTTGGAAGGCATTTCTGCGTGATTTCAATGGTAGGGTGGTGTGGCCTAGCCCGCCCAGGTCCAGTCCCAAGATGGGTTTGATGACAGATGCGGCAGGTAGCGAAGGGTTCGGTGCTATCCTGGGGTCAAAATTGATTGCGCTGCGCTGGCCGGGCTGGTGGATAGACTCTGGGATCACAAGCAACATAAGCTTTCTTGAGCTCTTCCCCATCCTGGTGGCACTGTCCGTTTGGCCAGAGCACTTGAGAGATCAGTCTGTGATATTCTGGTCAGATAACATGGCAGTGGTGGAGTGTATTAATAACCAAGCTGCAAAGTGCAAAATGATCCTGCGATTATTAAAGGAGATTGTGTTGCAGTGTATGAAACTGAATTTACTCTTTAGAGCTAAACACGTGCCGGGTATATTAAACCATGCCGCTGACGCACTCTCTCGTTTTAAGATGCAGGTATTCAGGTCCCACCTCCCAGAAGCAGCGGAGAACCCAACACCTTTCCCAGAACAACTTTGGCAGCTTGGTGCCCCCAATTATCAGACCTCGTGGCAGCTAGCCTAACACCCAAGACCAGGAGAGCTTACGAAGGGGCGTTCTGGTCATATTGTCAGTTTTTGGGGGACAATTGGGAACACAAATGGCACGACCCAGGGTCGGTGGTCGCCTATCTGAGGGACGAGGGGCACTCAGTGGCGGTGGCTAGGCGTCACATTACAGCCATCTCCTTTTTTGCTAAGGCTAAGGGCGAGGGGGATCCAACGGGCAATTTTGTAGTGCGAAAGGCTTTGAAGGGGTGGCAACGCTTGCAAGGGGTGCAGCCCAATGAGAGAAGACCCATAGGGTTACAAACACTAGCTAAACTGATGGAAGCTCTGCAGCGAGTTTGTAATTCTGCATGGGAGGCTACTCTTTTTCAAGCAGCGTTCTGCCTGGCATTTTATGGCGCTTTCAGGGTAGGGGAGCTGGTGACGAGAAACAAAAGGGACTGGCAGGGGGGTCTGCAAGTGGGACATGTCCAGATAGACAGGGACTCTGTACTGATTTCCCTGTCTAGGTCCAAGACTGATCAGGAAGGAAGGGGCGAGGGCATAGTGCTCCACAGGGCTGTAGGTAGTACATGCTGCCTTGTTGCCAGGCTGGAGGCCTTCATGGCACAGCGAACGTGGGCCACGGCGGGGCCACTTCTAGTCCATGGGGATGGTTCACCTCTCACTGTGTTCCAGTTCAGGAGGGTCATGGGTTGGCCATGCGGAATGCTGGTTTGGAGTCAGCTAACTTTGGGACTCACTCCTTTAGGATCGGGGCTGCCACAGAAGCAGTGGCCAGGGGTTTGAAAGAGGAACAGGTTAAAAGGATCGGTAGGTGGTCCTCTAACTGTTACAAGCGCTATGTGCGACTGCATATGCTTTAGCCACTGGTAGGGCGATGCACTGACGGTTGGTTCCTTTTTCCCGATTTATTTGCAGTTTCTTCATCCTGTGACTCAGGAGAGAAGCTTGCATCGGTCCACCATCCCGGAGGAAAGACGTCCCCTTGTCACTCAGGGGGACGACGGTCAACGGTTCACGAACGTACAGCACAGTTTATGGCCCAAGTTCACTCTTGGGCCCAAGAAGATCAAGAGGTCTGGATCTTAGGCCTTTCGTATGTTCATCGCCTAAAAGCTTTCTTTGCAGGGGCCCATGAGGCCAGGGCGCGTCAGTTGGGAACAAAAATAGTGTTCCATGGCCAGGGTGGACTGCGCATTGGGCCATTCAGGGAGCTGGTGAACCGCGCTTTAAAAGAAAGTAAGGGGCCACCTGCAATCTGGATCTTGCATTTAGGTGGTAATGACTTGGTACACCTGGGGCGGAAGGTGGTCATCGAGGACCTGCTCACAGAGGTGGGATGGTTGGCGAAGAGGTGCCCCGATGCCATGATAGTCTGGTCTCACATGATTCCAAGATTTCAGTGGAGAGGGGGTGAGTCAGTAAGAGCGTTGAATCACGCGGTAAAGCAGATCAACACTAAGTTGGAGAAGTTGTTCAGGACCCCCAAACTGAAGTCAATAGGACATGGGCACATCCGGGGAGAGCAGTTCTTTTTGCGGGATGGGGTTCACCTCTCAACCAAAGGGAATCAGGCTTTCATGGAAGATATCATAGCATGGTTAGAGGGCGCAAGGCGCAGGACATGACCTTCTGGGTGAGCAGAGGGGGAGGCCAGATAGTCGGGCAACTATTCTGGCCGGTGGCGGTAAGGTCATGATTGGTAAGCATAGTTTTCGGTCCTTAGCGGCCAGCACCATGGAACTCCAGGGGCAGTTACAGCCGGTCGGTAGGCTGAAAGGGTGTGGGGGCCAGGGAGTCACTCTTTCCAGTAGGCTGGTCGGCCACCCCCGCACGCGCATGCGCACCAGGGCGCAAGGATGCTGAATTGCAGCGCCCCGTTATGGAGTTAAGGCTCAGGGCGTAGGGGGGGCCCAGGGGAGATATCCGTCCGATAAGCTGGACCCCCTTCGCAATCTTACTCCAGTGGAGTGTTTGTAGTTTTACCGGGATCTGGGGCTGCCAGTCACTGACCTTGCCTTAGGCTCTAGCAGGGATACGCATAAAGTAAAGTATATTCATCTTTTAGATTACGGTAGGAATGGCTCTGTATTAGAAACATGTTAAGGTTAGCCAAGTAACATCTTGTACCTATCAATGTATCTGGACTTTCTGCGTAATTGTACTTAATGTAAATAACAAGTTTAAGATTTATTAATTTTGTAATAAAATACGGCCGGGGGGGTTACTCCCCCTAATCCAAAACAGTGTGGTTTGAAGTGCTTGCCTTGGAGGAGGGTGGGAGTCCACATCCAAGGGCGGTCTTGGGTTTAATGTAAAGGGGGACTTAGGCAGTACCAGGCCATATGGGCAGGCTAAGCTCGGACTCGAGCGTGCCGCCATTATGGCGGTCGCGCCGGTCCCCCGGCTTAAAGGAGGTGGGGGGGTCGCCGCGCGCACGAGTGACGCGGCGCCCCACCTCCCCTGGGCGGCCAATAGCGTGGGCCGGTCGGGGCGCGAACCGGAAGCTGTAACGTAGGGGCAGGCCGGTTTAGACCGGTCTGCCCTGTACACCCCGTTAAATAGGCTGGGGGGAGCGAGAACAGTCTATTGTTTCTCGCCCCCCAGCCGCCAGCATTTACAACGGGTCCGGGCCACCAGAGGCCCGTAACGAGCTTTTCCCCACCCACCATCCCCTAAGGCAGGCAGTTCATATGAGTGTTGCAGTCATAGGTGTTTTGCTTTGTTTTGTTAAATTTTCGTTGCAGGTATCTCAGGAAAATGGTTAATGTAAAATCGTGTTGTTGATGCTTTGGTATTGTGTAGTAAAAATGTCGGTATAGGTTTTTCATTTACAGGTAATATGTAATGTAAAGTTGTGTTGTTGATGATTGGGAAATATGTAATAAAGGTGTCAGTATATGATGTTTTGCTTACAGGTAATATTGTCGTATTTTAGTATGTGTTTCCCTGGTCAGGCGGTAAGGTCATGATTGGTAAGCATAGTTTTCGGTCCTTAGCGGCCAGCACCATGGAACTCCAGGGGCAGTTACAGCCGGTCGGTAGGCTGAAAGGGTGCGGGCCGGGGAGTCACTCTTTCCAGTAGGCTGGTCGGCCACCCCTGCACACGCATGCGCACCAGGGCACAAAGATGCAGAATTGCAGCGCCCCGTTATGGAGTTAAGGCTCAGGGCATATCAGCCCGGGGGAGATATCCGCCCGATAAGCTGGACCCCCTTCGCAATCTTACTCCAGTGGAGTCTTTGTAGTTTTACCGGGATCTGGGGCTACCAGTCACTGACCTTGCCGTAGGCTCTAGCAGGGATACGCAGAAAGTAAAGTATATTCATCTTTTAGATTACGGTAGGAATGGCTCTGTATTAGAAACATGTTAAGGTTAGCCAAGTAACATCTTGTACCTATCAATGTATCTGGACTTTCTGCGTAATTTTACATAATGTAAATAACAAGTTTAAGGTTTATTAATTTTGTAATAAAATACGGCCGAGGGGGGTGGTTACTCCCCCTAATCCAAAACAGTGTGGCTTGAAGTGCTTGCCTTGGAGGAGGGTGGGAGTCCACATCCAAGGGCGGTCTTGGGTTTAATGTAAAGGGGGACTTAGGCAGTACCAGGCCATATGCTCTGGGACTTCTGACAGTGGGGAAAAGAGACAAACTCAGAAAGCAGAAACATGAATAGGCTCTCAAGTAGCACAAACCAAGGCCTGTGCTGCATCGGGAAATGTGTTCCCTGATTTTTTTTTACTTTAAACTTCACCTGTTCCGGTGTTTGCAAATGTAAAACAGTTTTAAAAAGCAATCACAAAGTAGTCAGTTTACAGACCGCAAATTTATTATGCCTAGGTTGTTGATCACTACTGACATTTAATGCCTTCCTCATTTAAAAATTCTCAACCATGCACATATTTAGGTTAAGAAGGTAGAGTAACGTGTTTTGCCTCTAATGTATTTAAAAGTATTTCATATACTATACTTGTTTTCCATTCATAAAAGTCTAATACGCAGAAGTATTTATTATGGACTCTCCCCTGTTAGACAGACCCATGCTTAAAACCTTTCAAGACCAGCCTTTCTCTTCCAATGCTTGTTCTCTTTTAGTAGCAATAGAAGAGTGTGTCATAAACACTCATTTTCTTGCAGTATCGATTCAGGTGTCTAATTCGCCCTTGTGGCACTGACGTCTCATTCTATAGGCACTGAGTTCGCCCTGACCAGGCAATAAGATTCATGTCATTCTGCAACGAGAGGCTCTTGGCCCGGGCGATCGAATTACAATCTGCTCCCTCCATTTTACAATCTCCGAGCAAAAAAAACACTTATTTAGATGATATAAAGAGGTCCTGCTCGATAGAAAGACATTAGATCAAATTGAGTGGTCACAATCTGACCCCCGGGAGATGCAACCAGCCGTGTGCCGAAACTGTCTCTGCCATGGAAAAAGTCAGAGAAGGGGAGATGAGTCATTTAAGAGGGTCACTGGTGCTCGATTAATCTGACCAGACAACTGAATGTTACATACTAGAGAGAATGTGTGCGCTAGGAAAAGTAAGTTAGCACCTTTGCAAGCCTCACGCTTCCTTTGTCAGAGCGGTTGAAGAAAAATACGAAGAAAGATATAATTATGTTACTGGGCGGATGGGGAGACCAGGCGCCGCCCCAAAATGCACTGCTAGTGTGTGGCATCGGTGCCGCTGCGGCTGCACATAACATTCACCTATTATGAAAGTGGTACTACTGGTAAGGAAGCACCTACGCATAATGACTGATTATCAGAAATAAACTGATGCTTGACGGCGAAACGTGACATGTACAAAGGTAAGGCTGCCCAAGCAAGTTTCACAAGGTTTGGGGAAAGTGGGAGGAACTACACAATACTGATTACATTAAAGCTGTATTGAACGCCATGGTGGGTCCAAACTTAGGGTGCCTAAATCTTCCTGCACTGAGACGTCGAAGCAGTGGTGGAAAAGGCATGGACACTTCAATTTCCGGTATTTGCGAATGGTCTGAATGGTAAACTGGATAAAGGCTTACTACAGTAATAATGTCAGTATGGGTGATGGGCTGTTCACAAAGATCCGACTCCCCCGTGTGGAAATTGAATACGATTGCATTGATTGGTTTGTTTATAATGAAAACAAATAGCAATTTAAAAAAAAAAAACAGAGGCGCCTGGCATTGGCCCATTAAGACCGGATCCATGCCCTGCTTTCAGGATGGCCACTGACTACGTGATTATCATTTTGGCTTGTTGTATGGAAATATAGCTCATGTTGGTGATGGGAGAATTTGCCACTGTCCACCCCAGCTCTAGTGCGTGGTTTACTTCCATTTGCAAATATTTGCTGGACCTGTCTTGTAACCTGCTGTCAAACATCTGTAATAGCTGGATTGGTGCTACTTTTTATAGGGGCAGACGCACTTCGCCCACGTAGTCGGGAGTCGAGAATCTTCTAGAAGGGCGAGGTTTCCTGACTTCTACCTCGGTGACGTTTTACTTCAAGTAACCGTTCCTGGAAGCCGGATGTCTTGCCCAATATGGGCGGGAATTCAGCGCGCAGCAAATCGTGTTTTGCTGCTGTCATGCAAGGTTGATCAGCAGGGAAGCACGACTTTCGCTCAACAACATGTCACCCCTTCTCACTTGAAAGTGCCACCTACGAGCTTGGCAATGCGATCTCCGAGTCCCCTTGTTTGCTCAATCCTTTTTTACAAAACGTTTTCGAACTGGTTAAGTTTAAAAAAAACAAGAGCACCATTGATTTTATCCAGGCTTACAGAATGTAAGTATATTTGGATTTTCAGAAGTATCACAGTTCGGGGATGGAAAAAGTAGTGATACGAAATGCATTCAGACAAAGACAATGGTACACACTTGCACAACACACATTTGTAAAGGCAGTAAGTTTGATCTTTCTGTGGTGAAGGAGGCAACCGAGGAAGTAAAAGAAACAAAGAGGAGAGACAGAAATAAAAGAAAGTAAGAGGGATATAGAAAGGAGAGGGGGACGGATAGGGAAGAAGGAAGGTATGATATACGCAGAAGAAATAGGTCGAGAGACAAAAAGAGAAGAAACTAAGGTAAGAGGAAGAAAGTAGAGAAGGTCGAAGAAATCAGAGAGGAAAATGATGTATTTAAAATCAGAAAGCCTTGGAGAAAAAGAAAGATGAAAGGGAAAAAGTGGAAAAAGAAATGCAACAAGCTAAGAAAGGGCTGTGCTAAAATTCGTGCCCCAAGCCTGCTGTGCTCCTTTAGAGGGCGTGTAACTAACACAAGCCTATATTTTCTTTGTTTGCAGAGCGCTGGCATGGTATGTCCAGAGGGCATGCGGGGATATGGTTTTGGCGAAGCCAACCTCTTTCTACTGAAGACCCAAAAAGAATGGGGTAAATGAAGGGCATGATTCTGCTGTGCGTCTTGTCATCAGTATCTGTTGATCGCCTCCTTCTAATATAAAGCACAGGTCTCTTGCACCATTACGACAACAGAGGCATACCACAGGACATCACCTGCCATACAAGTACAAGGTACTACAACTGCACCACAACCTTGCTACCACACCATAGCTCTACCACAACAGATCAATCAATCAATCAGTCAATCAATCACAGAATTTGTAAAGCGCACTACTTACCCGCGAGGGTCTCAAGGCGCTAGGGAAAAAAAGGGGGGGGGTGCTGCTACTGGTCACCGCTATGGCACAGCTCAGCTCCACCTCAGCACATGAATACGGCTCCACATTTTGACTCTGTCACGACACATTCAAAACACAGCATTGCCACAGCACAGCACTACTACAGCACATTACTATCACTCCACAGATGTCCCCCGTTCTGCACCATATCATTGCTTCAGTGCAGCCCTAAAACAACGCATACCTTTCATCCTGCAACACGTCATTGATACAGCACAACACCACTACGTCACAGAAGTACCTCTGCCGAGCTGGGTTCTATTACAATAGCGAGCTTCACTACAGCATGACCACAGCACTTCACTGATGCATCGCAGCATAATTCTTAAAGGGTGTGTTGTATTTAGAAAGAACACTGTGCTGTAGAACAGTTTATAAAAAACAAAAAGCATGGCGGAAGGAGTCATGCATAGCTGCAAGAGGTCTCACATCATTCGTGATATCATCAGACAGCCCATATTTTGTTCATGATAGTACATTACGTTCTTGCAGAGGCCGCCCCCAAAGGGGGCCTTGAGGGCCGGCGCAATAACCGACGCAGAGCCCTGGAAGAAACCGGTTCTGGGTGCCCTAAAGCACCCAGAAGCGGTATTACTGTAGCCCAGCGCCCCCATGGGCGCCAGAGAGGCGCCAGGCCCCCCCGGCCAATGGGGGGGTCCGGCGAGGTACAAACCCCCCAATGGGGGGACACCGCCGGTAGAGGCGGGAAAGTGGGGTGGAGATATAAGTCGCCGCTCACCCTATGTAGCTCCTATCATCATGGAGCAGGAGAGCGGGGCACCAAATTTTTGTAGAAGATTACCTGGCGAGGCGAAGCTCTACTACGGAGACCAGCGACTTCAGGAGCCGTCAGAGTTTCGTTTTGAACCTTTGGTGCATTCACAGACTGCAGCCAGGATCGTGTGGGGGCCGCTCCTGAGTGTGGCCGGCGTCTTCCCCGCATGATGTAGCCGCCAGAGCACGGGTTTCTGCCCCTCCTCTTGCCGCTCCAGCCCCATTGGTGCCACGGTGTGAGGGTTCGGTGGAACGGCGTGCGGACCTCTCCTGCCCCCCCTTCCAGCGAAGGTTGCAGCGCATCCGGCTCACGGGTGCCCTCCGGGAGCGGCCAGCATTGAGCGGGGCGGTTTGCTTTGTGCGCGCTCCCAAGGACATTAGCGAGTCGAAAGTGTGGGAAGGCGACCCTCCCTCCCCCCGAGGCTTGGCCCCGGGAACGCCGGGCAGCTCTTCTGCCTTCCCGCTGATGGGGCTGAGGTTCCACCTATAAATTACTCTGGAACACTCTCTGGCAGATGGATCGTTGGTTCCTGATTGGCAGTGTAGAGGGAAGAGAAATCTTGCAACAATTGTTCACACAAATAACTATAGGCCCAATAGTAATGACTCTGAAGGATCACAGACTCCAAATTCTAGTTAGTCCATTTATCACAAAGCCAAAAATAGTTGGACATACAAGCACCTCAAAACGAGGTTGTAGAAATACATCAGAACTAATACAAAGCCAAACCTACGAACAAAGTGGACTCGATGAAGCATGAACAGAATGACAATTTCCAGAAACAGAACACAGGCAATAAGTGCTCCCACGTCTAAATCAGACTTCATCACAGGTTTGTAAGTGAAAAGCATAAACCTATCCCTACACTATCACTAAGGTGACATCCCTACTTAGCATTTTCTTCCCAGGCAAGTAAGGAATAGGTAAAGGTGTCAGCGCGTGAAGACTTCCTAAGAAGTACACTCACATTGTATGGGTCAAGTAGCATAGGCTACGGATCTCGTTCTAAGATACTCCTCTTCTCCGAATGTCTCCCGATCTTCTCCTCTCTCCACCCTCGGGACACTGTCCCTAATTCAAACTTCTAAATCACAAAACACGCCCCTTTAGGTCTCCTCATCGACCTGTCCCACAGGGCATCTTCTCATAGGTGAATTTCCACTCCACCTCTGCTCTCCCAGCTCCTGGCTCGATGACCTTGCCTTCCCAGGCCTGTTCCAGCGAAAAAGAACACTGTCCTCCGATATCAGCTTCTCATACGCCTATTGTATCCACTGCTTCTCCTGGAACAAAAGCGTTATTCTGACTAACAATGATGAATTCACCACCTGCAATGGAAAATAGTGAGAAAGAACAAACTCAACATGCACATGAAATTCATACCTACACGTTTAAACTCAGTTGAGAGCGACCAGGGTAAAATACATTTTCAGGCCCACAGACTTCGGCTAAGATAAGAAAAATGGCATACAAGCCTCATGAAAGTACACAATAGTAAATGCTTACTGAGCAGTGCTAAATCAATACATTACATGAGCACAACAAATACGTGGATAATTGTAACTGGCATACACAAATCGCTACACGTTAGGCCTTTGACTGAACAAGAACTGTTTTCAAATGTAAGTCTTTCACAGCTTACATAAATGCAACTTTAACACAACACTTTCATGTTATTACAGCACATCTCTAACACCATTATTTTAATACGACAAAGAATAAATGCTGGTGCAACCTACTCATGATTATAATGCACCCCTACAAATCAAGGAGCACGTCTGTGCTCTATCACCGCCGCCCCAGCTCTTCGGAGGAGCTGCGTGTTGGCCTCTTCTGCAGCGTGCCTGGGGGTGTACCTGGCCCCTGGGTGACCCCGCAGTGTGCACATGACTCAAGCCTCCAGCAGCTGAAGCGCCAGAACGGACGATGAGCGAGCTGGGGGTTTGTGTTGTCGAGGCGGGGAAATTTGGTACGATTGGGTGGGCTGTTGAGCGTTCCCCTTTTGGACAAGGGAAACAGCTGACAAGAGTTCACAGGCTGATTTAGCATTTTCGCCCGGAGAACTCAGCAGCGCGTGCCCCGCTCAAGCGGCGAGCCCCTGCCTGTGGGGGAGGAGTCAGCTCCGGAGCAATCAGGCAGCTGTGGGGGTGAGCTCTGGTTCCGGCCGTGAGCACCGGAGCACCTGTTGCGTTTCTGCCTGGGTAGCTGCACTCAACTAGTGCAGCACGTGAGAAGAGACCACACCCTCATCGGTGAGACATTGTAGCACATGTCCCAGAAGTTACCGTCCACAGTGAGACGGCAACAACAAGCACGGGCAAAGGCAAATTTTCTGTTGGTGCATAAGGAACGGCGGAAGCACCCCGCCAAGGATTGAAAGGGCTGGGAACAATACTAACACCCAAAAAGTGTGGTAGGCTTGCTGCATAAGGAGGGCAGCAGCACCCCGCCAAGGATTGAAAGGGCTGGGAACAATACTAACACCCAAAAAAGTGTGGTAGGCTTGGTGCATTAGGAGGGCGGCAGCACCCCGCACCCCGCTCAGAGGCACACGCAATGGAGGGCTAAGGGGGAAGCAGGCAGCCAGAAGACATGAATGAGTTGCTGAGAAAAATCCGGGCTGCATTAGAGGTCCACGGGACCAGCTGGCTGCAGTCACACTTGGGCCAAGACGAGGGGGAAGGGACAAGCAGCCAGCCACCTCTGAATGCCGCCATGCCAGCACCCAAGAAGAGACGGAACGCAGCGCCCAAACCACTGCGGACAGTGGCACCCAAAAAAGGAGCCCAGAGGAATGAACTGCCGCCTGTAGCCATCCCGGCAGCGGCAGGATCCAACAGTGACGCCAGCACCACAGCAACAAGGGGTGAGCATATTGGGGCAATAGTACAAGAATGCCTGAAAACAATGGCATCTGTGTTGCTCAAGGGGTTGGGCTCACAGGGGGTAGGAACAATAGGAGCACAACCCCAAGGGGGAGTATCCGGGCTACCATGGCATTTGATAGACCCGGGCTGTGCGCGACAGGAACGCTTGCAAGGGCAGGTCCCACCGGAGGCACGTGGGGAGCTGGGGTCCCCCTTAGCAGCATGGGGTAGCGCAGGCACGGCAAGCGACCCAGCTAGAATAGCCTTAGCTCCAGAAGCTTACACCAGACCCTCGCCAGGTCCGGCATCATTGACCACAAGGGCCACAGGGCTAGCGAGCCTTATCCCCCTGGCAGTGAAGGAGAGTATATGGAGGAAGGAATTCATTGGCCTTTTCTCCCTACTAGAGATACAATTAGACGGTTTGGATCCGACAGTGTGTGACAAAAAGGACGAGAATAGAAGGGAAAGGAGAAGGGAATGGAAAGAAAGGAATTTTGATAATTGGCTGGACGCATTTAGAATAATGACGTGCATAATTGTTGAGAAATTCCCACGCTGTGCAGCAGATCTATGGCTATATGAAGCCAACATCCATGGGGCACAGAGGCAATTCCCAGGGGATGCATGGTTAGAGTATGACAAAGGTTTCAGGTTGAAGATGCAGACACACCCAGAAATGGAATGGAATGAGGAAGATGTGTCTGGTTTTATACATAAAATGATGGTAGCCAAGGAAGTAAAAACATGGGTGAGAAAGAGTGAGCAGCCCTTTCGGGGGTTCCTTTTACAAGGGGAAGGGCAAGTCCTTTCATAGGTCCAAAACATTTAATACATGGAAACCTCCACCCCCCAATGGGCCGGCGGCAATCTGCTGGAAATGCGACTCCAATGAATGCACTTAGGGGGCTTCATGCAAATTCCAGCACATATGCTCCGCGTGTGGCGGAGGGCAACCTGAGGTGGTTCGCAAAAAGCTGGAAAAAGAGAAATCCTTGGGTAGAATAGAGGGCCCCCTGCCTCCTCACATGCATGAGGGGTTAGTAATTTTGCCCCTGGGGGTAGTTCCCAAAAAAGAACCAGGCCAGTACAGACTAATTCACCACCTCTCCTTTACAGAGGGGACGTCGGTAAACAACGGTATCAGTGCCGAAGCTTGCTCCGTGGGTTACGCTACAGTCAACACGCCATCGACTTAGTGAGGTCCTTGGGCCAAGGGGCCCTCATGGCGAAAGCTGACATAGAGTCAGCCTTCCGCCTCCTACCAGTGCATCCTTAAAGTTTTTACCTCTTGGGGTTTCAGTGGGAAGGGCCCCTGTACATTGACAAAGCAATGCCCATGGGGTGTGCAGTTTCCTGCGCATACTTCAAACAATTCAGCACCTTCTTGGAATGGGCCCTGCATGACAAGCACCCCGCGGGGGGGGGTAAACTCCACTACCTAGATGACTTTCTGTTCACAGGTACGCAGAGTCAGCAGAGTGTAGCGACGCACTGGCGGCATTCCAAGAGTTAGCTGGGGAACTCGGGATCCCTCTGGCAGCAGAGAAAATAGTAGGCCCCGCTACAAAAATCACATTCCTAGGGATAGAGCTAGACTCAATGGCAGGAACAGCCAGATTACCTGAGGAGAAAGTGAGAGATTTCAGGGAGGAGATAAGGGGCCTCTGCGGTCGCGACAAGGCAACCCTCCGTGACCTCCAACGGTTGATTGCAAACTCAATTTCGCGGCCAGGGTCATCCCCACGGGAAGGGTTTTCAACAGGGGCTTAATTCAACTAACAGCGGGACTCACTCACAAACACCACCACGTCAGGCTGGGGACAGGGGTCAAGCAGGACCTGGTCATGTGGGACACATTCCTTGCAGATTTTAACGGTGTCCTGATCTGGAGGGAAGGCTGGGTGACAGCCAGGCAGATAGCCCTGTTCACAGACGCTGCAGGTAGCACAGGCTTTGGGGCAATCCTGGGTGACAGATGGTGCTCTGGCCAATGGCCGAGCAGGTGGCACAAACAGGGCATCACCGACAACATCACATTTCTTGAGCTGTTCCCCATTATAGTGGCCCTAACTGTCTGGAAGTGGGAACTGAGGAACATGAAGCGGACGCTTAGGTCAGACAACAAAGGGGTGGTACAGGCAATCAATAGGGGCTCAGCCAGGTGCCCAGATATGCTGAGACTAATGCGGCAATTGGTTAAATTGCAGTTGGAGGGTAACGTAGACCTGAAGGCCCGTCATGTACCAGGGGTGGAGAACGCAGTGGCAGGTGCCCTTTCATGAGCACAGATGAGCAGATTCAGGGAATTGGCCCCGGGGGCAGAACATGTAGTGACCCCCTTTCCAGAACAGCTGTGGGGCCTGGTGGGATAGACTTATCAGCGCTAGTGAACCAATGCCTTGCCCCGGAAGCAGCCAGGCGCTACAAAAAAAACGCAGGGACAGTGATGCAAATAGGAGGAATACAGTCACTGGAGAACATGGGCGACACAAGAAAAGCAATCGAGCGTTTCATCCAATGGGCATTCACCAGCAAATAGTCTAGATCATAGGCGCAGGCCCACCTGTCCGCCATTGCCCACTTCAGAAAGATTTACGCAGGCCAGGACCCCACGGCCTCCCATTACAATAAAGCGGCGATGAAAGGGTGGAAGCGGTCAGAGGGGAAGAGGGCAGACAGCAGGCGACCCATAGACTTCACGAGATTGGGCCAGCTCATGGACACGCGGGGGGATATAATGAGGGATACCTTCGAGTTCCACCTTTTTAGGGCGGCCTTCTCCATTGCATTCTTTGGGGCCTTTCGACTCAGTGAGCTAGTAGCACCAAGGAGGGATGGGCCAGCCGGGCAGGGCTTGCAGGCAGCCGACGTCAAACCCAAGTTAGCCGGGGTTGAGCTATTACTGAGGCGGTCGAAAACGGATCAGGCCGGCAAGGAAGCCTGATATTTGTGACCATTGCTTCAGCAGGAAAGCGACCCCGCCTGGTGTGGGTAGTGGGCCACTCTTTCGTATCCAGGATGCAGGCTTGGTGGCAGCAGGGGGGCCACAGGCAGGCAAAAAGACCACCCAATACATGCATCCGATGGCTGGGGCAACCAGGAATGAGATGGAACCAGCTGCCAGCGGCCCTTAGGGAACTGCAGGCGGACACAGCGTGGCACCCGGATATCTTGATAATCCACCTTGGGGGTAACGACCAGGCCCAAAGGGGGAGGAAGGCACTCCTCTAAGACATCCAGGTGGACCTAACAGAGGCAGCAAGGTGCTTTGGGAGTACAACCATCATTTGGTCAGAAGTGATCAGCAGAATGGTGTGGTGGGGAGCCGAGTCACACAAAGCAGTCGATAACTCGAGGAGAAAACTGAACATTGCGGTTAACAAGTTCTGCAAAACCAACGGCTTGGAAAGCATCAGGCATGGGCTCATCCACCCAGGCCGCCCAGAACTGTATGGGCGGGACGGGGTGCATCTATCCGAAGACGGGATGCCTGTTTTCTGGGATAACCTGTGGGGCGCAATGGCCCTGGCAGGTTGCAAGTAAAAAAAAAATATATATATATAAGGAGATTGGGGGGAACCGCAGGAAGACGTTAGCCTCCCTGACGGTGTGGCGGAGAAGTAATGGTACAATGGTTGGTTATGGAGACACACCGATAGGGCGATGTGTAGGAGTGAGGCCACTCACTTTGGGATGCCTCATGGCAGGGTGAGTTGGCCTAGCAAAAAGGGGGTAGCAAACGGAGACGGCACTCACAGCCCAGACCCCGCCGGACGGCAGTGCACAAATGAGACTAACAAGGAAGCGAGTTGGGACCTAACTCCGGGGGAGAAGCTACCCCCCACACGCAAAGAGCGTGGAAACCAACCGAACAATGGTATGTCCCAGAAGGGACAAGAAAGGAGATAAGACTACAAAAGAACTAACCAATGAACTGTTGGTGCCAGTTACAAACTTGTGATGTACATACAATGTACGGCAAACAATATGTATGACATGCAAAGTATATGATTTATGACCCAAAGTATGACAGTTCACAAATGATGATTTATGACCATAGGTCATATAATTTATGACCAAAGTGCATGCATGTAATCCTAATAAAACTGCGGCCAACAATGACGACTATAACCACAACGCATGTTGGCTGTTTATTAGGGAATACAAGATGGGGATGGGATTGTGCATGTACACTGGAATGGGCACAGTGCAGGGGTTATTGCAGAGGCCGCCCCCAAAGGGGGCCTCGAGGGCCGGCGCCATAACCAATGCCGAGCCCTGGAAGAAACCGGTTCTGGGTGCCCTAAAGCACCCAGAAGCGGTATTACTGTAGCCCAGCGCCCCCATGGGTGCCACAGAGGTGCCAGGCCCCCCGGCCAATGGGGGGGCCCGGCAAGGTACAAACCACCCAATGGGGGGACACCGCCGGTAGAGGCGGGAAAGTGGGGGGTGATATAAGTCGCCGCTCACCCTATGTAGCTCCTATCATCGTGGAGCAGGGGAGCGGCGCACCAAATTTTTGTCCCACTCACCCTCACCTAAGGAACAGCAGTGGCGCAGTGCTGGACAACAAGCAAGCGGTAGCGGAGAAGTAATGGTACAATGGTTAGTTATGGAGACACACCGACAGTGGGGTGTGTAGGAGTAGGGCCACTCACTTGGGGATGCCTCACGGCAGGGTGAGTTGGCCTAGCAAAAGAGGGGGTAGCAAACGGAGACGGCACTCGCAGCCCAGACCCCGTCGGACAGCAGGGCACAAATGAGACTAACAAGGTAGCGAGTTGGGGCCTACCCCCCCACACGCAAAGAGCATGGAAACCAACCGAACAATGGTGTGTCCCAGAAGGGACAAGAAAGGAGTTAAGTCTACAAAAGAACTAACCAATGAACTGTCAGTGCCAGTTATGAACTTGTGATATACAATGTACGGCAAACAATATGTATGACATGCAAAGTATATGATTTATGACCGAACAATGGTATGTCCCAGAAGGGACAAGAAAGGAGATAAGACTACAAAAGAACTAACCAATGAACTGTTGGTGCCAGTTACGAACTTGTGATGTACATACAATGTACGGCAAACAATATGTATGACATGCAAAGTATATGATTTATGACCCAAAGTATGACAGTTCGCAAATGATGATTTATGACCATAGCTCATATAATTTATGACCAAAGTGTATGCATGTAATCCTAATAAAACTGCGGCCAACAATGACCACTATAACCACAACGCATGCTGGCTGTTTATTAGGGAATTCAAGATGGGGATGGGATTGTGCATTTACACTGGAATGGGCACAGGGCGGGTGTTATGAGACTTGTAGGTAAATACATCTGAAGGGATCTGCGAAATTCAAGCCCACCATGCAAACTCTTGTTTGTTGGAAAGCCCAGCCTGGCTAAAGATGTAACACATATATTAACCCATTTGGCACCATATGTGGGCTGGTATCTGTCGCTGGGTTAACACACGAAATGTAGCAACAATACTGCGATCGGGTGGAACATGAACCCTTTCAACAAAACAGGAAGAGAACACAAATTTTCACAGTAGGAGTGTTCTGTACCAATTTCGCGGGGCATCGTGTGTAGTGATATCTCAATGCAATAGTAAATTATATTATACCGGAAGAGAACGATCTAGAGGTTAGGAAATAGGAAATAGGCTGGGATGGGCCACGTGGTACAAGCGGGGAAGCAGCAGAGTGTATAATGGGCATAAAAACAGAGAAGCGAAAAAAGTGTGTCAACTGTCACAGTAGGAATCTTCTGTGTCGGTTGTGAGACAGAAGGCATTCCTTGAGGGTTACATGTAAGGGGTAGAGTAAATATACATCAGGCACAATGTAATGATTCAAATGTACTCTTAGATGGAGAAATCGAAGAAGGACTAAGTGCTAAACGCAGTTACTTCCACTAGCCAGCAACAGAGGGGGAACGTGAAGCTAAGTTGAAAAAGGCAAGAATTATGCTTGGCTGCGGGTGGCTTTTGGAAATAGTATAATGGACTGACCCGAAGGTGGCCGCTCAAATGCAAAAGTGAATAAGGCAGTAATCATAAGCACAGGAATGCATGTAAATTCTGACAAACGCATTAAAAATAAATATCTACGGAAGTAAACAATTATTGATTTCTGTATATAAATTGGTATGAGATTAATAATTGAATGCGAAATATCCAGAAGGATACATCCAAACAGCCAATAGAAAGGCAGTGAGATTAAAACACTCCTATAGGCTGATTCAATATGTGATGGAAAATGTCTCAGGTCAATAGCTGAAGGGTACTGAACTAGAGAAGCCAATGGCCAAAGAAACGTAACCCAAATCCCCATCACCTATAGGGCATTTCTAGAATACAACATGTTTGCCATGAATAATGCAAGAGCCATTACATGTTATGCCTAAAAGCACATAAGATATTTTTGTTCCCTCACAGTAAAGGAGCTAGAGCAGGGGTGTCTGAACTGGGTTCAGAATAGCTGGATACATGCCAAACATTTCGGGCCATCCTTACCTATACAAATTTAATTTAGATGTGTGTTTTGTAAATTGCACTTTTTGTGGATTTCCTGAAAATCTGGTGTGGCTCTAGCTCTCATATTTCTATGTTGGACATCCCCAGGCTAGTGGATAATTAACAGCCTCCGCCGTTTTTACAGCAGGACCCGTGTTGCTGAGCTCCCAAATTCCTGATACCTTGCATCAGAAGCTCGTTCAGTCCCTGCTTTTTGTTAGCATTCTAGTACTTGCGGTCTTGAATTAATCATTGTTTCAAAAACGCTATAAATAAAAGAAAGTATAGAAAAAAAACAGATTTGTATTAGTCACTTCCACACCGAAATTCTGAGAGTCTGACCTATAAAATAGAAAACTTGTGAAATAGTGTACACATGCATACAAAATAATTTGAGTTTATTAAATCAAATCACTAGTTAATATTTAAACGTAGATATCTATATAAGTATACATGGGAAGCAAAAAAATGACCAAGGTTTACAGAACATTCCGCCATTAACAACAGTATGGGTAAAAAGCAAGATTGTATGAGTCACAGCCTGCAGCAAGAATAGTTATACAATTTTAGTATGATTACTAGAGTTTCAATCAAAAAAGGAAAATCTTTGTGGGGCAGCATTTGGTGGTGGTTACAGTACGGTGAAGTAGGTTGCAACAATGTTGATCGATGTTTGTATCAGTTGGCAGGTGACCTCTTCCGTTGATGCTGGGGAGGTAGATGTTTCTTGTGCAATGCTGGGTTGTTCGATAGTTGGGAATTTGTAAAGGTTATGCTGGATATCTGAGATGCAATAAGGAATGAATTATGAGAGCTTTCTGTCTCAAAGGTTTTGCAAAGAGGTACATTGTCTTCAAGAATGTAGTCATCTTATTGTTGCTAAGCAGGGTGTTGTCGTCGTGTGAATGGGACTTCACCAGTGTTAACATTTCTGTCTTGAGGTTAACAGGTAACCCTCTTACTAAATGTGTTCAATCCATATGACCCCCCCCTTTCATTTGTTGCTGATACTAAACAAAGGTAGACAGATGTCTGAGCAAACCATGGCTTTTCACCTGGATCATGTATTTTCTTTCCTTCAATGAATATATGTCTCTTCCTGTGTGATCTCTGCTATTGAATAATAATATGGCCAATGAAGAGCCCTGTTTCCTTCATTTACACTGTGGGATAGTGAAAAGGGAGTGCAAATACATTGGCGATGGAGAAGTGTTAAAGGTAGGTGCAGAATCTAAATTGGTGCTAAATAGTATGAAGAGGACAAGTCCCACTATGATATGTGCTTAGGCACTGGGGGACTGTTAGCTTCCACATAGATTGGGGCCCAGCAACAAAGCTACCACACCTTCACTGCTTCAAATTTAAAACTGGTAGGGGCATATTACCAAGGATTTGCGATAATTATCGCAAAGCGCGCTTAGCGCTGTTTTTTTTATCGCCGGCTATCGCTGGATTTCATCGCGGAGATAACGCGTTATTATCAACGCTTATCTCCAAGGCGATAAAAAATCCAGCGATAGCGGCGAAACCCAGCAATAGCGCGAGAAATCCAGCGATAAATTCACTGCGCTAATGAAAAGCTTGCTAATAGGCAGGTGAGGACTTAACCTTACAATCCACTTCCCATTGACAAGATGGTTAAGTCAAGTTTTTATCAGGTGTTAAATTAAATTCCACCGATAATCGCGGTTAGCACGACTTTTTTTATCGCTTCGCGGGCATTGATAATAGGGGGAAGTTGTGTTTGCGACTGTTTGCAGTTGCTTTTAGTTGGGAACGCCTACTTTGCATGTCATTAGCGATAATTATCGCTGACATGCAAAGCGGCAACGAAACGGCCGCTATCGCCATTAAGCTGTTGCTAACAGCTGTTAGCGACAGCTTGCTAATAGGGCGATAAAAATATCGCCGCTTTATCGGCAAAAAGTGCCGCTAAAGTGGCGATACTACCCTTGATAATATGCCCCGTAGTTTGATATCTTTGAGTGGGAAGGCGTGACTGAATGCCCTTTCTTGCCAGCATCGGTTTAAACTTAGAAACCACGCAAATCAGAAGGCAAATTCTCAACCACCAACGACTTCCTTCCATAAACGTTGCCATTTTTTTGTGTTTTTTTGAGCATAGCTTTAGGACCGCTTGACCAATATTTATTTTACTTTGATTTTTGCTGTCTGAGGTGTCTCCTTTTTAATTAAAGTTTGTATAGGCCTTTACATTCTCTATTTCTTAACTGTGGTGTTGGTTAATTAGTTTGTTATGGGTAACACTTGATATATTGTCTCTAAGGACTTCATCATTGCTCTGCCCAACTAGAAATTAAATATTGTGCTAGTCCCTTTACTTTTCTGAGATTTGAAATCTGGGACACTATTCAGCAAGCTCTTCCATACATCTGTCGAAATAGCACATTTCCTCTTCTCAGAAGCCATAAAATTTAATAACTGGCCAAATCATATTAACATAGCAGTAAAAGTACAAAATAACAAATGGCATATGCTTGGGAATAACTGGACAGAATGCAAATGAAGCGTCTGCTATTTTACAACCAAGCAAATGTTCCAAAACATGAGACAAATACGTAAGTGCACTCTCTCCCCTAGTGTGATGATAACAGATGGCACTAGTTTGCAAATATGAAAACAAGGAACGTCTCTTCTATTTAGAGTGTTTGAAGTCTAAACCTGGGAGAAAAGCATGCCATGGTGTACGTTGACATTGACGTCTTGTTTTAAGTCAGGTTAGAGACAAAGCTTGGACCAGCAGGTCCAGTCCTTATGATCTTGTTTTGATGGACGTGAAAAATAAAAGCATGTCTCTCAGGTCTTCTACCTAATAGTTCGAGTTTTATTTTTGTTCGTGTCTGCAGGGAGGTTTTTACGTGCTAGACACACTTTTCAATGGCAGATGCGGCTTCATTTATTAATCAAGCTGTAAAATGGAGCCGGATATCTTTCAGATGGTTTTTACTAGATATTTGGTGTCTGTAACATGGACAAATGATTAAAAGACCCACCGTGTGTGTGCACCTGTAGATGACCAGAATTACAGACACTGCCCTCTACCAGCAAAGGAGAGGTTTTGCTGCCTGCAGTCTTCCCAGACATGAACGATAAGGTGCCTGACGATTTTTTTCAGTGCAGACCTCTGCCTGGTATTCTATTGTTTATCACACCATTCGTAGTGAGCAGTTCAGTGATTGAATGATCTATTTCCCAGCAGGTTAGCTGAGCGAGCTAAAGACTTGCTGCTGACATCTGTTATCTGCATGTCATAAGTTTGAATCCCACCGAGACCATCTTTGGCATCTGTCCCCATGAGGTTGATAAATTGAGGACAATTACATTGGGTAATAATAAAACCTGATGTTTATATACAATAGAGACTGCAAAAGCTACATTAAAACAGGTTATTATCATCAAATAGCACAGACTACAAATCAAGTTGTGTCTAGCCTTTGTCACCTCATTGCTCTAGGGCATGTAGAGATGGCTCATATAGAAGCTATAACTGAAATATGTAATTATAGGAGAAACAAAAAAAGCATGATTTATTTTGTCACGCATGCGATGCTTATTTCACTGTCAGGCTGCATCACATTGGGTTTGTGGATGAAAGGGAGGCGACGTGGAAATCAAGTTGTGAATCATCTAGAGAGTTAGCTTCAAGTCTTATCGTAGGCTGACAGATATGACCGGCCTGTCTGTTGCATCTAATTGAATAGCTTGGGATACCCATGATGCAGAACAGAAGAGCCTTTAATCTTTGCTCAAACTTTCTGAAGAGATTGATAGAGAGTTTCAGAGGGTGCTGCCTTGTGTACGCTAAGTTTGTTTCACAAAACACTTGTCCCTCACAGGGAGAAGGCAACATTTGGTTTAGGAGGACGACCAAAAGCAACTGCTTGCCTGGTAGACTGGTAGAGTCTGAGCAGTATGTTCAAATTCTCATGTGCGCAACCATGACATACACAAGGCAGAGTGCATTGAACTGAGACTGTTCCTTGGTGAGTAGCTAGGGATGAATGATTATAGTACTATTGTGTAGTTGGTTCTTTCTGCAGTCCAAAGACAAGCAGCATGATTTTGTGCTCTTTGGATCTTTAAGATTTCGCTCTTCAAGGACACTATCTAAAAATAGATCTCAAGTACAAGGATCGAAATAGTCTATCATTGATCAGATTAAGTGCAACAGTGTGTGGATCGAGGGTTACGTTTGTCATGGTGGATATCTAAGTGGCAAGATATCATGTATTTGAAAGTGGTATAGTAATCAAATATCTGTTTCCTCTATCGATGACCCTTAGGACCTCAAGTACCATCCTGCAATGCTCATCAGTATTTTTGGTCCACTACTGACTTATCAGGTAGACACTGGTCTCTAAACTATAATATTTTGGTGGTAACTTCAGTTAATACATGATCAGGGAGCATCAGTCAGAAAGCACCCTCTGCTATTTTCTAGATCAAATCAATTTAGATGTGTAAATTACTAGTCAGCCATAAATGATAAACAATAGAAGTTATTTATGACCAGATGCCCCTACCACCTCTACAACCTTGCAACAAACCCAGTCAGCACGCAACTCACCAACATCCTCAACACCTCACTCTCAACAGCAACCTACAAGAAGGAAACACGCAGATGTAAGATCCCTCCTAAAGAAAGCTTCAGCCGACCCCAGCAACCTAAAAAATTATCATCCGATCTCCCTGCTCCCCTACCCAGCCAGAGCACCTGAGAAAGCTATCAACCAACAGCTTATCGAAATCCTGGACCAAAAACACCTATTGGACGCCTCACAATCAGGATTCTGTGCCAACCACAGCACTGAGACCATTCAAATTGCCGTCACTGACAAAATCAGAACACTCCTTGACAGCAGAGAAACTGGGGCCCTGATCCTCCTCGACCTTTCCGCGGCATTCAACACCATCTCCCACAATACCCTCATCAATAGACTCTACAACATAGGCACACAGCAATACAGCGTCCTTCCTTACATGATGCACATAGAGCATCTGATGGCCTCCCTTCACCTCCGCTCAAAAGACATCATGTGCAATGTACGACAAGGATGATCCCTCAGCCCCACCCTGTTCAACATCTACATGACCCCCCTTGCAGACATCGTCAGAACCCACAAACTCAACATAATCTCCTACACAGACGATATTCAACTGATTCTCTTGCTCACAGAGGACCCCTCCAGCGCCAAAACTAACTTTTGAAACAACATGACCAATGTAGCCAAATGGTTGAGAGACAACTGCCTCCAACTCAACACTGACAAAACTGAAGAACTGATCATCGGGAAGAACACTTCCTCATGAGACCACAGCTGGTGGCCTGCAGAACTCGAAGCTACACCCACACCATGCACGCAACCTCAGCATCATGCTCGACAGTAAACTGACTAGGAAACAACAGGTCAATGCAGTCGCCTCCTTTTGCTTCCACACACTTTGCATGCTCCGCAGGATTTTCAAATGGATCCCAAACAATAACAGAGAGACTATCACTCAGGCCCTCATCACCAGCTGCCTCAACTGAGGCAACGCCCTCTACGCCAGTATCTCCACCCAGCTCCTCAGAAGACTCCAGACCATACAGAATGCCGCAGCCAGACTCATTCTGGACCTCCCCAAATGAACCCACATCCCCCCCACCTGAGAGACCTCCACTTGCCCCTCCATCCAGAAGAGATGCCAGTTCAAGATATATACACACGCCTAGAAAGCCCTCCATGGCCTAGGACCTGCCTACATCAACCATCGACTGAACTTCCACCAACCCTCTAAACATCTGCACTCCTCCTCACTCGCCCTCTCACTCACCTCCTGAATCCATCACAGTGGTGGCCGCTCATTCTCCTACATTGCTGCCAAGACCTGGAACGACCTTTCCCTCCAGCTCCGTACAGACCCCTCGCTGGCAGACTTCAGAAAGAGACTCAAGACCTGGCTCTTCGACTGAGACACAGCACCCAGATACCCCTAGGGGTGACAGTGTTGCACTTGAATGCTGTTGATTGATTGAGTTTTGTTGCTACATAAACATAGACTGTCATATAGTTAATGTTTAATTTTGATTAAGCTATGTATCGATAAAATGGTATTTTCACAAAACATCATACACAACAATAAAATCTGTTTAAACGGTACACACATAATTATTTCTAAAGTTAAGTCTAAAATTCCACACACAGGGGCGTGGCCAAGATGGCGGAGCAGTAGGACGCGCTCTCTCGTCTCTCCCCTCTCACTCGACTGGGCCCCGAATCATAGCAGGGGATTTGGGGACCGGTGGAGGTGAATCTTCTTGGGGAAATCTACCCCCGTCAGTGGTGTAGCCAACGGAGCGGTCAACTGGAGACAGGGGTGCGCTACTGCGAAGAACAGACGTGAAATCGCAGGCCGCCGGACCAGGCCCAGAGTGAAGAAGACTCGTGGGCGGCTGTGCTGTGGGTCTGCATGGCGCTCTTGGAGAGAGCGTGCGGCGAGCTGGCGACACCCTGCGTGGCACCCGACACCTCCCGGTATGTTGCAGCGTGGAACGAGAGGCTTGGGACGGGCCTCTGAAGATTGACTGGGGGTGCAGTGGTGAGCTCGCGGGGAGCGGCCCGTGATACGGCGGTCAGGGCATGGCTCCTTGGCTCAGCAGCAGAAGGGAGAGACGAAGAGGCCTGGGCCCTCGGCCCGTAGAAATCGGGTGGACCCGGGACTACCTCGAATCCAGCGGGTGAGTGCGGCGAAAGCCAGGGGCGGCTGGACCGACCTCGCCACAGAGGTGCTTCATCGAGGGCTCCCAAGTGAGTAACCTGGTGGGAGGGGCCCGGCGTGGGCGTGGCCTCGTGGGGGGCCACCGGCAACAAGAGTTCAAATAAGATTGGGGCACCTGGCATTTGAAGAGACTCCCTGGACCTGCGGTGTGACTGGAGGGGGAGGAGAGGAGGCTTGGACCCTCAGTCCACAAAACGAACAGCACTGGAGCCCATAACAGATTACAGCAGGCACGCTGAGCTGGGAAAGCTTGGTGGAGGTACGGCCTAGTGTGGGGAAGTGGGCGAAGATAGTAACAAGGAGGTCTGGGGCATCGGCGCATGTGGAGAGAGTGAGAAGCTGGAGACTCACCCCTTGTCCTAAACAGCAAGACCTCAGGCCGGGACGGTAGTCATGCTCCCCCGAGATGGTGAAGGGGGGGCGAGCGGCTAACGGACTGCCGACAGGGTCCCCTGGGGTGTCGCTGAGACTACTCACAAACGACAGAGAGCGAAAGGTGAGGGGGATCGGTGAGTGGGGGGGCCGCGGACAGGTACGCTCCAACTCCCCTGAAGTAGCGAGAAGACACGCCGGGAGGGACTGAGCCTTATCACTGCTCCACGTTGGAGGGGGTGAAACAGAGCTAACTGAAGTGAGCGTGAGCTTAGACATGGCCACTGGATGAATAAAAAGGACAGGTCATTGAAGGACATGCTCCTCAAGACACCCCAGTCGCACTCGGAGGGCACCCCCCCTCCCCAGGGGTCATCAGTAGAAGCAGGAGGGTCCGAAGACACGGAGGGCCCGGTCAGTCGCTCCTTCCTGGAGTCCCTCTTTGCTTCCCTCCAAGAGGATTTCACCACCATGAAACAAGACTTATCGGCAGACCTCAGGGAGGTGCGCTGCGACATAGACTCTATAGGGGAGAGAGTTAACTCATTAGAGGATCACAAGTCCAGCAGGGCTGAGGAGCTAGAGGGCCTACATCAAGAAGTCATTCGTTTGAGAGAGCAAAACCTTGACCTCCAGGCGCACACGGAAGACCTTGAAAACCGGTCAAGGCACAACAATATTCGTATCAGAGGCATCGCACCAGGAACGGAGGACACTAACATCGAGGCCATGGTGGCGGACCTCTTTTGTGCGCTTCTGGGGGAGCTGGAGGACTTTCGCATCAAATTAGACTGCAAACACAGAGTGGGCCCTCGGAGTCCAGCCCCGGGCCCCCCGGCTGACATCCTAACTTGTGTACATCATTACCAACTTAAAGAGAGGATTCTGCGTGCCGCTAGAGATGATCCCACATTGAAGTACAAGGGCCATAAACCAGCCCTATACCAAAACTTGGCCGCCTCAACCTTGCTGAAACGTAAAGCTTTCTTGCCAGTTACCACACACCTAAGGTCAGCTGGCATCTCTTACTCATGGGGCCACCCTTTTCGACTAATTTTCTCCTACAATGGCAAACTCTGACTGCTCTCCTCGGTGGTGGAGGCTTGTAGACTCCTGAACATAGAGGTCCCATCCCTCTGAGGAAGGCCTGCAACAAAGCAAAATCAACAGAAACCGGTGCAGTGGCCATGGGTGGACAACAATCAAACCTCCAGCAAGTGCATTACGCCCCGACCAGGACACCATGGCTAAAGAATGGCAAGCAGTTTTGGCGACTCTCGCAAAGGACCCTTCCAGTGAATAAATGTGGCGAGGTGGGGGGGTGGGAATAGCAGTTGCTCAGCGAAGACCTCCGTCCGGCTTCTTTTCATAATCGGAGGGGTCTGGCTCGGGTGGGGGCGGGGAGACACTGGCCACTGGTACCCGTTCATCATCCTTTACCTTGGGAGCTTTGCTCCGGACAATGGTTTACACCATGATGTTGGACCTTTGTTACGTAAGTTTAATTGTTGGGGTTTTTATTTTTTTTTCCTTTTGTTCGCTCTTTTTCCCAAGCTCCACAAATTTGTAGTTCTAACTGCAGACGTTGCATCCTATTTGGTGAGTCCTCTGAGTTCCCCGAGTGCGCTTGTGGGGGCGGGCGCTGGAGGGATGGTTACTTCCTGTTTAGCTCTAGCTTGACACTACATTATGACGACGGCCAACATTAAAATACTCACATTAAATGTAAAGGGGTTGAATAATCCAACTAAGCGAAGGGCTTATTTAGAGCAATCCGGAGCCCAAATATGCCTCCTACAGGAGACCCATCTCTTGACCAGGGACAAATATAGACTCAGATCGAGGGCTTTCCCGCAACAATATTTCTCCTAACACACCACCAAAACAGCTGGGGTCGCAATTCTCGTCTCGCGTACTTTCAGGGGCAAGATGGATGTGAAACGGGCCGAATTCAAGCGGAGATTTTTGGCCTGCTCAGTCACTATTGACGCTCAATCCTACACTATTGGCTCTATATAGGCACCAAATGAGGGGCAGGAGACGTTCCTGAGGCGAGCGGTGATGGATCTAACAACCTCACCAGATCGTCAACTTATAATGGGGGGGCGACATCAATACGGTCTTTGACAATCAACTGGACCGGTCGATGCGGCGATATGGGCAGGCAGGTGCTCTTACACGGGCTGGGCGGGAGTGGCTGAGGGACCTGGAGCTGGTCGATTTTTGGCGCATATTACACCTACAATCCACAGACTACACATTTTATTCACACGCACATAAAACATATGCTAGGATTGATTACTTTATTGGGTCCTGTTCGCTACTTCCAAATATAAGGGCCTCAGATATCGAACCTCGCTCCCACTCCGATCACGCCGTGCTGAGACTCAAGTTGGCACTCCCCTCCCCTCACCAGACAGACCAGCATATACATGGAGACTGAGTGATACGCTCCTACAACGCCCAGAGGTGATAAAACACCTCAACGCAGCATTAAAAGAATTGCTGACCCTCAATGATACCCCCAACGTCTCCATCCCCACACTTTGGGAAACGCTTAAAGTATTTGCCAGGGGGGACTTTATTGCTACCTCTGCAGCGGACAATAAAATTAAGAGGGATAAGAGGGAAGACCTCACAAAGCTGGTGCAGGAGCTAGAGCACATCCATAAGAGGACGGGGGCCCCTCGAGTGTGGCGAAATCTAGAAACAGCGCGTCAGCAGCTTGCCGGTTTAGATCTGGATAAGGTGGAGTATGCCGCCCTTCGGTTATGCCATTTCTTTTATGTAGGAGGAGATAGGTGTGGGCATCTCCTAGCTAACAAACTTCGTGCCCAGCGCCAGGCGGCCTCGGTCCACAAGATCTACGGCAAGACAGGTAGCATGTGCTCTAATGAGTCAGACATAACACAAGCTTTTTGTGACTTTTACGCAAAACTATACACAGCCCAACATCTCTCGGAATTAGACTCCCTTGCTTACATCCAGGTGGCCACTCTCCCGAAATTAACAGCGGATCAGGTAGATAGTCTTGATAGCCCAATAGGTATAGAGGAGGTGATTTCGGCAATTGCTCGCCTCAAGCTTCTTAAGTCCCCTGGCCCGATGGATTCCCTGCCATCTTTTTTAAGATCTGGATGACCAACAGCTGCCTGAAGCTCAACCCAGAGAAGACAGAAGTCCTTGTCCTCGGTACCACTCCTTCTGCATGGGACAGCACGTGGTGGCCGACCGCCCTCGGAAGCCCACCTACCCCCTCAGACCACGCCAAAAACCTCGGCATCGTACTCGACTCATCACTCACCATGAACCAACAGGTCAACGCTGTCACCTCCAGCTGCTTCAACACCCTCCGCATCCTCCGCAAGACCTTCAAGTGGATCCCCCCTGAGTCAAGGAAGACAGTCACCCACGCACTCATCACCAGCAGACTGGACTATGGAAACGCACTCTACGCCGGCATCATCAAGTCCCTACTCCGCAAACTCCAGACAATACAGAACACCGCTGCCAGACTCGTCGTCAGCATCTCCCGACACGAACACATCAGCCAACACCTACGAAGTCTCCACTGGCTCCCCGTGGAGAAAAGAGTCACTTTCAAAATCCTCACTCACGCCTACAAATGCCTACACAACAACGGACCCAAATACCTCAACCACAGAATCAACTTCCACGTACCCAAAAGAAACCTCGGATCTTCCAACCTCGCACTGGCCGAAAACCCACGCATCCACAGAGCCAGAGCAGGCGGAAGATCCTTCTCTCACATTGCAGCCAAGACCTGGAACGAGCTACCGGCAGACATCAGATGCGCCCCCTCCCTGAGCACCTTCAGGAAGACCCTTAAGACCTGGCTCTTCGGCTAAACAGATCTGCGGAGCCCCCCTCAGCGCCTTGAGACCCTCACGGGTGAGTAGCGTGCTTACAATTCCCTGATTGATTGATTGATAAGACATTTTGCACCACCTTGGCGCCTATCCTCACCAGGCTCTTCATCGAGATAGGTGAAGCTTCCGATATTCCCCCTACAATGCTAATGGCCTTAATTGTAGTAATCCCGAAGCCTGGGAAAGACGCCCGACATTGCACCTCTTACAGGGCGATATCTCTTCTGAATACTGACTTAAAGCTTTTTACGGGGATCCTGGCAGCGAGGTTAGGTCCCATGATGCCGGGGTTGGAGAACCGGGACCAGTCTGGCTTCGTGGTCACTAGACAATGCAGTGATAATACAAGAAGGATACTCCACTTCCTTGACAAAGCACAACATCAAAAAGTGGAGCGTGTGGTGATATCGGTTGATGCTGAAAAGGCATTCGACCGAGTACACTGGAAGTATTTGGAGGCTACTCTTGCACAGTTTGGGGTGGGTGACCGCTTCTGTAAATGGATATTCAGTGGCTATAGCCATCCCACGGCCACTGTCCGGGTGAATGGCCATTCTTCTGATTCCTTTCCGATTACTCGAGAGACGAGGCAGGGGTGTCCGCTCTCCCGCTCCTATTTGCACTTTATATGGAGCCCATGGCCCAGAGAGAGCGGGAGAGCCAATTGATCTCAGGGGTCCCTTTTGGGGGATACCCATACTATCAGTTTATATGCGGACGATGTGGTCGCCACGCTGGAGGACCCCCGCACTTTCGTCCCTGCGTTTTTTGCTGAACTTGGAAAATTTGCGGAGGCCTCTGGTTTTCGGGTTAATGTTGCAAAATCGCAGGCCTTAGAGGTCTCCTTACAGCCTCATACTAAAAAGGCACTCACATGCTCAGTTCCACTTCATTGGGAGACAAAGTCGATCCCTTATCTGGGGATCAAGTTGAAGACCTCCACGCGCGCTATAGTCACCCTTAATTATAAATCTCTCCTCTCCCAGATCCGTAAAGACTTAACTCGCTGGAGGCCTTGTAGCCTTTCCTGGCTTGGACGGGTGGCGGCACTTAAGATGAATGCATTACCCAAAATGTTATACCTTTTTCAAACACTCCCAGTGGAGCCCCCTCCTGGGGTCATTAAGTTGCTCCAATCGGAATTTTGCTCATTTGTGTGGGCTAACAAAAAACAAGAATGAGCAAAAAGGTAAGTTACAGACCTCCCCGGGGGGAGGACTGGGGGTCCCTAATATAGCCCGATACTACCAAGCAACTCAGCTTTGTGTTTTATTGGAATGGTCGCGTAGGGAGTCAGAAAAACATTGGCTTTTTATGGAGAGAGCGATTGCAGGTCACACGCTTTGGGGAATCCCCTTCCTTCACAAGACCCAACGCCTTGCCGGACTGTACAGCTCACCAATCATTCACACGCCTTAAAAGCCTGAGACTCCACTGCAATAAAATATGGATTGACTACCTTTCCATCACCCCTTACACCTATAGTTAAGAATAAGGAATTTACCCCAGGTCTGGATCAAGGGGCCTTTCAATTTTGGGATAGAGAGGGGTGCAGCTCCATCGGGCACCTCTTTGATGTGGAGGGCCCCTTGACCTTCGAAGACCTTTGCTCCATATTCGCATTGCTGGAATCTGAGCAATACCGCTTCCATCAGATTCAACACTGGGTCATGCACCCCTCGGTGAGACCTGTGGCCCAGAGACCACTAACTACCAAAGAGAAATGGCTGCTCACCAAGACGTCCAATGCACACCTCATTACCGAACTGTATCACCAGCTGCGTCCCCCTGAGGCAGTGACCCTCACGTGGGTCAACGGCATTGGGAAACAGAACTAGGGCGGGCGTTGTCACAGGGGGAGTGGAGTGATATTTTCTACCATGCACGCCATTCTGCGAGGAACGTCTACAGTATCGAGACAGTGACCAAGATAGTCTCATACCGGTACCTTACACCTACCCAGAATACACAGGTACAACCCCTACTGATCCCCGCGCTGCTGGAGAAATTGCGGAATGGAGGGCACCTTGACGCACATACTATGAGATTGTCCAGCTATTTCCTCATATTGGGAACAAGTATTATCCGATATAGATAACCATTTCAACACGCAGATACCGCGCTTCCCGGCATATGTTGTCTTAGGTCGGCCCAACAAGCTCACCTTTCCCCTTAAATTGCGTAAGGGAAGGCAAATGGGAATAGCCCTGGGAGCGGCACTGCAAAATATATTGTCCCATTGGGGCACTGACAAGATACCCACACATCAGGGGTGGTTGCATAAGCTATGGTACGTTCTGGGTATGGAATGCATAACTCTTTCACTACAGTGAGATAGGCCCTTGTTCTCAGATCTGTGGCACCGGTTCCTTTCATTACTCGGAATGGCGATGAGGGAACTTAAATGCCCCAAGTACTTGCGCCTGTTGAAGCTCCTGGAGGCCCCACAGGAATCCATTCCATCTGCATCAAATGACAATGGGGCCGGCAGGACTTAGCTTGGCTGGGATGATGCTATATCAGATTGTTCTGGAGGGTGTGGGGGGACAGTGGGTTTGAAGTGCATTGGGTGAGCTCCGGGAGGGAGAATGGAGGGGAGGGTGAAGGGAGGGGGTGTTGGGTTTGTATTTCTTGTTTTCCTTCTTTTATTGAAATGTGTGGTGTTGTGCCTTATTGTTTTCATGACATAACATCTGCAGCAATAATAAGATTTAAACCTAAAATTTCACACACATACATTATTCCCCTTAATACCATATATACTTGTTAAATGTGCACCACTAGATCGTCCCTAAATGAATTGCAAGCGTAACGTGCAGTTTATTTAGGATAGATGAGCATAGATCATACAGCTTAGACTATGTCTGCCTCAATGGACTTATGGATGAGTGATGCAGATAATTTCCCTTCTGTTGTGCAGGCTGTATCTACAGGACTCCACTGGCCCTCCCCGAACAAGCATGGGGTCCAGGAGACCTGAACAATCTTGGGAAATGCCCCGGTTACTTACCGGTAATCCTCATTACTCCGAGTCCTTATCTTCCTCGCCACAGTATTAACCAATGAGCATTCTGCTCCAACAGAAACTCCAAGTAAAAAGCTACATACTAGTCTCCCTATCCCTCCAACATGGCCCCCAGTGGCATCAACCAATCATATAAAAGGACACAAAAGTCCCAGCACGACCTGTAAACAAAGCCGTAGACATGAAGCCACAACAGAGGGCCGGGAGGGAAGGGAAACTATACTGTGGCAAGGAAGATAAGGACTCGGAGTAATGAAGATTACCGGTAAGTAACCGGGGCATTACCTCCTCGTGCATCTTCCTCGCCACAGTATTAACCAATGAGCAGATACCAAAGCAAAATCAGCTTCATGGATAGGAAACACAGCCCACACACGGAAGGCAGTAGAAAACCAACAGTATCGGCAACAATGGAGAGAGACAAACTCAAGAAACCACAGAGTCCAGGACCGAAGAGGCAAAGGCCACAGAAGCCCCGCCCCCAACGTCAAGCCGGTAATGAGACATAAAGTTATGAGGAGAAGACCAAGTGGCCGCCCTGCAAAAACCTCCATGGAAACCCCATTAAAGGCTGCCCAAGAAACAGTAACAGAACGAGTAGAACGCCCTCGAACAGGATGAGAGGGAACCACAGACAGGGTATCACATGTCAAAGAATAGCCACTGTAATCCACCTATTGAGAGTAGAAATAGACGGCTGCAGGTCCTGCTGAGCCAAACCAAAAAGAGACAAACAAGTTGTCCACCTTACAAAGGAAGACTGGCGAGACAAATAAATGACCAGGGCACGTCAAACATCCAAAAGGTGTAACAGAGACTCCTCCCCCGAAGAAGGAACAGGAAAGAAGATAGGGAGGACCACCTCCGCAGAACGATGAAAGAAAGAGGCCACCTCAGGGACAAAGTAGGATGAGCCCGGAAGACCACATCATCTCCCAGAATCCACAAAAAAAGGAGCAGACCGTAGGAAAGCCCCCAACTCCCCAACCCGCCGGGCAGAAGCAAAAGCCACCAGAAACACCTTGAGAGTCAAAAACTGCAAGTCCACCGACTCCAAAGGCTCAAAGGGAATCAAAAAGACGAGACACGAAAGGCTCCACAGACACAAAAGGCAGCCCACGAAAGCTTGAAAGGCAGCCCACTGAGCGCGGAGGGTAGAAAGGGCCAAACCCAAATCAAAACCAACCCTCAAAAAAATCCAGCACACGGGCAGGATCCAAAGTCTCAACCGACCAACCCAGGTGAAGACACCAACCAGCAAAGCCGTCCCAATGCCTAGAGTAGGACTGCAAAGTCGCGGGGCACCCGGACAGCAGGATAAGACCAGCAACCTCCACAGAACAACCACTCTGGATCAGGGAATCCCTTCCAAGAGCCATGCCTGCAGACCCATGGATGTGAACACCGGAAGAGGAACCAGAGGGCCCATCAAAGGATATGGATCGAACGGGAACGACCAACCTGGACGCACCGCCAACACCAACAAGAGAGGAAACCATGGGCGGCAGCACCAACCCGGGACCACCAGAAGATTCAACGCCCACTCCCTCCTGATCCACTGCAACACCGCCGGAATCAGGAGAACTGGCGGAAAAGCATACAACAGGCCCCAAGGCCACAGGAAGGACAACGCATCCACCTGCCATGCAGCTGGACAAGGCATAAACGAGCAGAAACAACGGATCTCGGCATCGTCCGGAGACTCAAACAAGTCCACCACCGGACACCAAAACACCCTCTGCAACGTCCGGAACAGCAACCGGGCCAGAGACAAAGATCCCATGGAGGGAAAGACCCTGCTCAGACAATCTGCTACGACATACCCCTGACCCGGGAAATAAATCGCTGACAGGGACGCCAAGCCTGACTCCGCCCAAGAACAAATCAGGCGAATGAGGCAACCGAGGGAACGAACTCTGCAACCCCCCGATGATCGATGTAAGACATGACCACCTGGTCGACCGTCCAGACCTGAACATGGCGACCCCCTAGCAGGGCAGAAAAAGCCAAGACACCCAACTGAATCGCCTTCAGTGCCCGGTAAGTGGAGGAACAAGACATCAGAGTCTGCGACCACTCGTCCTGCAAAGAAGAATCTACCAGAGTAGCACCCCAGCCCAACCGGCTGGCATCAGTAGTGACCATACGAGAGGGAACAATCAGAAACGGACGACCCCTGGACAGACGACAGATGTCCAGCCACCAATTCAGAACAACCCACACCTGGGCTGACACAGGAACCCCCTGATCGAATTCGACCACAGGGGCGCCAAGGAGACAAATATGGTACACCATAGGAGACAAAAGGAGACGAGCCCAAGGAACCACCAAAAGGAGGATGACAACAGACCTCGGATCATCAACCAAAGTCTCAAAGGAGGGCAAGTCCCCGACAACAGGGACCAAATCATTGACACCAGAGACAAAAGCTGTGCACGAGGCATGAACACAAAACCCAACCGAGTCCTGAAGCGAGCCCAAAGTACATCAGAACCTGAGAAGGAACCAGGCAGGACATCCACCGGGTCACCAGAATCCGTGACCCACCAGGACCCCGCAAACCTCCTGGACATGGCGCGCCGAGAACATTCACCACCTCGGGATACTTTGAAAGCAATGGCAGGATCCGAACCCTTGTCCTGTGTGAGCCGGTGCCATCAGAGGCACAAGACTTACCAATGAGCTATAGCTCCATGGTCCAAAGAGAAGAAGAGGACGCACAACTTCCAAAATCAGAAGAGAACAGGTGCATACAGGATGGAAGGGCAATAGGCCAGAAACCAACCAATCACCCAGGAAGGAAAGAACTCAATCCCCCTCCCATGTAAACGCCCAATCAGAGGGGCCGGAACCAAGGAAAGACATGATGGGAGGAACACAGACCAAAGGGTAATATCCGGAATTGAAAATGACAGTCCATCACACAGAGGCGGAGAAATATCTGAGAGACCAGAAAGACAGGGACACGGAGAGAAGTATCCAGCAAGCCGAAGGAATCCAGAAATCCCAACGAAGGACCAGAGGCAGGTACACCCGCAAGGACACCAACACGAACTGGACGGGAGCAATGAACCAAAACAACCATCACAGAACCACTATCGGTCAGAGGTCCCCAGTGTGATACTCCACCAGGAAGATAACAGAGTACACTCCCAGCCCCCGCTGAGCCACCGGCACCGAACGACAGCGCCACATCCCATAAGGCAACGGACCGCACCCAAAAGAGCCCCCAATCATAGAGCGTCCCTGGGGCAAGGAGCGACCCGAAACAGTCTGGGGAGACTGGACGAACCCAAGGCAAAACCTACCGACACCAGCAGGAGAACTCAGTGAACCGACAGTCCCCATCCAGCTGACCCCTTACAGGACCCACTCCCGGAGCAACCATGACAAGAACAGGAGGGAGTAAAGTAGAAAGAGAAGGCAGGGAACCGGGACACGACAGAGGAAGGAGCACCCCGGTCACACCCACGCAAGGGCGGAGGAGCCTGCCCCTGAAGAGCAGGACCAAGGTGCAGAATTACCGACCATATCCCCCAAGGGAGCACCAAAAGGCAGAATGCCTGAAAAAGGGACACACAGAAGCAAATCCGACTGCGCAGCAAACGCCCCACAGAACGCAACCACAACATGCGATGAGCCTCCCCAGACGACCCCGCCGCAGATGCGGCTGCTGACAAGGAATCAAAAGAAATGGCAGAAAGGAGCCACACCCGTAGAACCATCAGGGTGAGAGCGGGAGAAACGTCCACGCCCTGGACCAACAACCCAGTCAACGACTGGAAGACCCCTACAATGACCGTTAGGCAGAGGGGGTAGGTATCAGCACAAATACGAAAAAGTGGCAGCGGCGAAGAGCGTATACACTGCCGCATCAACCCCAATATCAACCGGGTCCCACAGGAAGCATGTCATAGAATCCACCCCCACCGAGGCCGGAAACACAACAGTAAAGACCCGTGTGGTGAAAAACATGGGAAAGTTAACCCAATCAACAACACATCAAACAGATGTCAACACCAACAAGACAGAGGAGTGGAGCGGCAAGACACCGGTTCCCTCAACTGAGACTGTGAAAAGAAAAACGTGGCCACCTAACAACCACAGACCCCGGAAACCACAGGTCGAAGCGAAAGTGCAGAAGGACAACCCCAAGAACCGACCCCTGCACAAAAACGACCATAAGTCCCACTCACTGGACCCAACAGAGTTACAGGAGGGACCAGGGTCCCAAATGGCTCACTATGAGGGAGGAACAGAGTCCCCATCATGCTAGTCGCAGATACAGCAGCAATATATGTGACAGGAAGGTAAGGGAAGGGGCTGTGTGCACAGACCCAGAAGACCCCACAGTGGCAGCAGAATACACCATGGCAAAGAAGAACACCTAAAGCGCACAATAACGCCATGGAAACCACAAAAAAACACCCCAGGCCGGCCATCGGCACGCCCCTAGCGAGTACGGTACCTCCACGAGCCCCCAAAAGCAGCGCCGCACTCCACTCGCTGAATCACATCAAGACGGCATGAAGCCACTCCCCTCTCCGTCCGACAAACGCGTCCACCGAGCTCCGCTGCAGGAGACGTGGAAGCGGACAACCACGAGGGAGGAGGGAGCCCACGTGCAATACACCAGCCCCACCGGGACATGAAAAAGAAGTAAGGCACGCCGAATCCGCCAAAGCAGGATTCGGTAGTACAGATACAAGCATGAGGGAGGAGGGAGATCGTGTGCGATCAACAGTGCCCCCCCCAGGGAGGCACAAAACAAAAGAAGACATGCAAAGTCTGCTAAGCAGGACTCGGTATCAAAACAGACAGGCACGGCAACTCCCAGCGTCCGCTAAAGCAGGACATAGGAGAATGCCCATAAGTGCCACACACACAAGGGGGGGTAACAGTAAAAAACAGGCTGGCATGAATACCAACAACCCCCCCCCCCCTTGTAACGGGGCCCCTGAGTCGGCTAAAGCAGGACCGCCGCCCCAAACTTACCTGCAACAACAGGAACATGAACAGCACTCGGAGCAGTGCAGAAACAAAAAAACAGGTTGTGCTGGGACTTTTCTGTCCTTTTATATGATTGGTTGATGCCACTGGGGGCCATGTTGGAGGGATAGGGAGACTAGTATGTAGCTTTTTACTTGGAGTTTCTGTTGGAGCAGAATGCTCATTGGTTAATACTGTGGCGAGGAAGATGGACGAGGAGGTAATGAACTGTGCAGATAGCTGCTGAGGAACCTGTGGGGTCGAATCTATGGCTAATGGAGTGGATGGGCTGCTGCTGTCCACCTGGGTGGTTAAATGTGGGTCTCTTTAGCCACGAAAACTAGTGTTGGCAGTGGCTAATCACCGGGGGCGTCTCCTAGACATGAGGTTTGTGTGTCCCATCATTTACATATCCATCGCTCGTTTATTACGGAGAAACACAAAAGGGGAGCCCATCAATTATTGCACGGCTGAGCAGCCCAAAAGATGGTAATATATTTTTTAATCACTCTTTAATTTGTTCAGATCTGAGGAGCACTGACATCAGGAAGTCACCTACTCCTCCTCCCATCCTCTCTGAAACATGTATCTTCAAGGCAAGCTACCAGATGCTGTGCCTTTATAATTAACATCATATTGGTTTCTGCGTTGGGTTGAACGCCCAAAGAAATATAGTAAGACGCTTTTCGATCCAAATTTCCTCTACTGGTGCCATAAATGTATAAGTGCAGCGTACTACGCTTTTCGAACGTTCGGCCAATAAATTTGTGGTTAATGGGGTAAACGCTCACGGAAATCATTGGATCGTCTCTGTCAGTTTCATCCGCCCCCTGTGCTTTTGGAAGTCTAACGTGTTCCCATTGGTCTAATAAATTACATGCACGACATTCCTGCGGCCGGTAAAAGTGATATATGACCTTGTCGGTTAAAATTACCCAAGACGACGAACACTTAAATTAGCGATGCTGTTGAATAATGAAAAAAAATACAATGTGAAATAAACACGTGCATTGGTGTAAGTGGTCTCTGTATCACTACGATTTTGAAATTAAAAAATGATGTATATGTGCCCCTGCTTATGAAATGTGACGTCATGAGATGTATGGTACCATCACTTTGTGAAATTGTGTGTGACCTCCTATATATGGGTACCATTGGATACAACAACCTAAAAGCACATTCTGACAAAACAAATGCACTCACGCATTCATTGTAATTTAATTGCAATGCAAATGAGATGACTTTAAAGGGTGAGGTAAGATTTACAATATTTCAGCTGTCTCTAACGCGTGGATTGAACCTGCATGTTATTTTTTCTTTCATTTTATTCCTTTAATCATACAACACACTAATTTTCTTTATAATCTGTAATCTACAGAGTCAATGCCAGTACAAAGTAATTATTAGGAATTTGCAAATACGAATTTCAGTGGAAGTTTCATCCCCCACTCTGGAATAATCACTTAGGGCCTAATTACAACTTTGGTGGTCTTGGAGTGGAACCGCCACGCTGCCACCCCGCACCAAGACCTCCAAAGCCCTACTGACACCGCCCGCCGGATTATGACTTTCTTAGTCTCTGGCGGGCTGTTCTTTGCCTGTCCCAAGGTGGTGCCTATGAAAGGTCACAGCAATGGGAGTGTCAAAGGCAGTTCCTGCATGGTATGGACTTGTGCAGTCCTTGCCAGGCAGGAACTGGGGCGCATGCACACAAGGGGTGGGGCCACATGTGCCCCCTGCATGCACCCCATAGCCCTGAGGCAAAAAGGGTGTCTGTAGGGCCTCCTTTGTTTCCTCACTACCATGAAAACCGTAGCAGAGAGGAAACTCGTAATATACTTGGCGGTGCCACAGCGGCACCTCCAAGCATATTGCGGCCTCAAGACTGCCGCAGCACCAGTCGCGGCTCCTGGAGGGAGTGCTGCGGTGCGGTGGGGCGGGGGTAGTAAACTCTGGCATACGGCCGAACGGAGTTAAGTACATAAATAAAACGAATTACATTGCGCGCGCCGCATCGCCATTTGGCGTTGCAGCGCGCGCAATGTAATCCGCTTTATTGTTTATGTACTTAACTCCGTTCGGCCGTATGCCGGAGTTTACTACCCCCACCATGCCCCTCCCCCGACCTGCCCCACCGCCCTGCAGCACTCCCTCCAAGAGCCGCGACTGCGCAGCACTGCCAGGGATCGCTGATCGACAGCGTTGGGATGCGGCAGTTCCATGTCGTCTGACTGCTCAACTTGTGATAGGGCGATCGGACCGCCGGTGCAGTGGTGCCCGCACCGCCACCGTGGCTATGTCGGTCCATCAGACCATCGTAGTCATAATTAGGCCCTTAAGCACCAGGGCCCAATTGTAGAGATGTGCATGGCAGTGCCAGTGCAAACGTAAACTCACATCCAGCACCTTTCCAAATGCATGAATGACCAGTTCACAAGGGCGACACTCATATTAGGGTAGGCCCGGCTGCATTTTTTGGACTCCCTGACAATGTCAGGCTTTGAAGGAGGTCCGCTGGAGCCAGCCAACTTCCATGTTTTTGTTTGATCTGTTTATTGAATTTTATAATAATAATATACTGTCACATCACAGAAATGAATAATGCATTAATGCAGGGGTATCTTTACATATCTCTGCAGTAACTGAAAACATTAGAGACTTTCATACATTTCAGTCTACCATATCACTGCTGCAGTGGCATGGTGTACAAATCTGTAATCTTATACAGCCCACATTGGTTTCCTGTTATACATCAGCATTCTCGTATTCTTTAGAGAAACAGAAGGAGGGAAGTTACCTTGTTAATTGCCTTACGGTGCCCCAATAACATCAATCATGGATGTGAGTTCCACACCTCCGAGTGAATAAGTCAGTCAGGTGTGAACATATTAGAAGTATTTCTAATTCTGATGAATTATAAGAAAGCATTAAACTTCTAAACAAAAGTGTAAACTAAAAAAGAAATAGGCTCGCTTGCACTGAGAGCATCATCCCGAGACCATCAGTAAGTGCCTCTATTACATTGTAGCACTGTATTTCCCCTTTCCTCTCTCCCTCCCGTTTATATGTCTCAGCACAGATAGAAACAAAACACACGTCCATTAAAAATAAATTCCGGACATCAGTCCCTATTCAGGTACCTGTTCCCTATTAGAGGAATTATCTGTTTCTGCTTCGGGGCGCACATCTTTTTGAAGGGCCGTAAGGATCGCATCCCAGCTAGTTGGAATAGGGAATTTGCGCAGACCGAGTGTGTCTTCTCTACAAAGGGATACTCCTTCTGCTCTCACCCAATTAAGTATAGAGTAAGACCAAGCCAGTAGGTACGGTGGGTCACTGGATTTCCAGTGTTTCGTGATGAGACTTTTGGCTACCACTAGGCCAAGATCAAGGAATCGATTTGTGGCTCTGTGTTTTTTATCTCATGTGAATATCCCCAGTACACGTCTCCCATGTATTTGAAAGTTGTCTATCAGTACATTTGGACAAGTGCTGAATTACCCCCTCCCAGTAATGTTGCAGCTTGGGGCATGACCATAACATGTTATACTGTCAGCATCATGATGGGTGCATTGAGGACAGCCCATGTCTTGTCTATGGAAGTAGTGATTGATTTTTTCTGGGGTCAGATTGCCCTATGTATTATGTAACATTGTATTAGTCTAAACCTGGCATTACGAGGGACATGTGTAGGACTCGCCAGCATTATATTCATTTGGCAGTTGTACACGGGCAGCCTAAGTCCATCTCCCACCGAGTTCGCAAAGGAGTCAAATCTGTTGCAGTGTGTAAACGGAGTGCATCCGTAAACCAATGGGTGAGATGATGACATTCCCCCATTGCGTGCATATATTGGAGTACAAGGTGTGTTTACAGTTCTTGCGTTATATCCCCCCATCTGCACCAAAATAGGCTGACCCAGGAGGCATAATTAAGAAAGTGTCCCGGTGGCATTCCCTCCTCCTGTGTTATGTTGTCATATGGCAGTTCAAAATATTCAGTAGTGACAGTATGGAGAGACGCTGGAAACAGACTTTACAACGGAAGCGTTACAACGCATGCCATTACAACACATGTCGTTACAATGCGAAAGGCTTGTTGCAGGGGATATAAGGTGTTGGAGTTAACTCCAACACCTTCCCTACTGTTGCACACACTGGAGTTGGACTAGTAAATTATACTATTCCAACTTCCAGCGCACCCCAATAGCAAGTTGGGGTCAAAATTAAATGGCAGTAAGACGGAGGTCATGATCATTGGGAAATCTCCCTCCATTTGGGGCCCAGCCTGGTGGCCCCAGAGGCTGAGGCCCATCCCCATGCCTAAAACAGAGGTGAAGAATCTTGGAGTGTGGCTCGATCCAAAACTATCCTTCGAGGCCCACACTAGAAAGGTAGCAGGGAGATGCTTTGGCACCCTCAAGATGCTAAAGAAAACCCTAGACACCTTAGACATCCTCCCCATATCAGCAAGGAAAACTATAGTTCACACCTTGGTGACCTCGCAGTTGGACTACGGGAATGTCCTATACCTGGGTGCGCCAAAATGTTGCATGCAACGCCTCCAACGAATTCAGAACGTGGCGGCACGCCTTGTCCTTAATCAACCGAGGCGTGCCTCAATGACGAAAGCCCTTGACTCCCTTCACTGGCTGCCAATTGGAAAGATAATTCTCTTCAAAGCCCTGTATTTCTGTCACCGGAGCATACAGGGGAAAGGCCCCAGTTATCTGCGTGATTTCATAACACCTTACATTCCCAGTCGACAGCTACGATCGACAGGAACTCACCGGCTCAAAATACCAAAGATAAAAAAGGCAAGGATGGGAGCACGCTCATTTGGCTACCTGGCGGCCAAAAATTGGAACTCACTCCCACCTCTGCTGCGCGCAGAGAGATCGGAATCCACCTTTCGTAGAGGCCGGAAAACCTGGCTTTATCAGCTTTAGTCCGGTTTTCCTTCCACTCTAGCTGAAACTGCTTCTTAGCACAGGGACACACCTGTTGGTGTAGCCAGGCGCTCTAAAAATGACATTATTATTATTATTATTATTATTATTAAGGCATGCGTTGTAACGGCATGCGTTGTAATGGCATGCGTTGTAACGTCATACAACCAGAGACGCACGGAAGGGCAGGTCCTCCAGCATAGCAAGCTGCAGGCACAAAGTGGGGATCAATGAGGGTTGTGTGTCCCAGGCAATTGATACATATTGTGGATTATGGTCTGAATGTGTGTGACCTAGATACTCAGCCTGTATTACACATGGTAGTAAATTAGGCGTACTCAAAATTCTGTCTATACGAACATGTAGGGTATGTGGGGCAGAATAAAAAAGAATGCACTCGTGTCGCGGGATTGCAATGTCTCCATATATCCACCAGACCCCACTTTTGCGTCCAGTCCCTTAATGTTGAGGCGCCATTAGATGCCGCCGTACCTCTCAGCGGTGGGAAAGAGTGATTTAAGCCTGTGTCTAGTATGCAATTAAAGTCTCCACCTATCACCCAGGGCAGGTCACTCCATTTAGAGAGTATCTGTGACAGTGAACGCCAGAAGGGCCCCTGGTCCGTATTAGGCTCATATATATTGCCTAGCAGGAGGCGTCGGCTACCAAGTCTACTTTTAAAAAAGACATGTCTTCCTTCTGCATCTGTCATCACCTCCTCTACCAAGAGAGGAGTGCCCGGGCAGACCCAGACCAACACTCCACGAGCATATGCTGAGTAACTCTTGGCGAACACGTGTCCCCTCCATCTACATTGCAACTTATTTGTTTCTAAGTATGTCAAATGGGATTCTTGTGGGAGACCTATTTGTACGGTATGTCATTTGAGGTAAGAGTATACTGCATCCCTGCAGTAGGGGGTGCGTAAGCCCCGAACGTTCCAGGTTATGATGTGTTGTGACATCATGTAATGTCTGTATCCGAGACAATGAACTGCCGGGGACTGGGATCATACATGTGATCATGATTGGAGTTAGCAGCTAGGGTCAACAGAGAATGCATGGAGCAGAGCCTGAGTGAACTTGACTTAAAACTGAATGCCAACATGGCAAGTTAGTAATACCAAAAGAGCGGTCCTCACAACAGGGAAGGGCTGCCCAAACCGGAATACACTCTACACTAACCAAATTGAACCCCTAATGTATGTGGGTAAGAGGGCGCATAGCTTTGCAGAGTACTCGGTTGCAGCATTTCCCCTAGTAGCAAGTGAATGAAAAACCACCAGAGACATCTCAACCACACGTCAGCAAATCAGTTCTCCATTTGCTCCTCCATTCGGGGAGCCCAGTAGTCCCACATACCTCCCCCAGCACCCGGTCCACTCAAACACACAGGTAACATAACGATACCAAATGATCAGCAGACAGGTAGTCAAAGATGCAGCAATAAGCAAATAACATTAGAAGATATTCTGAGCATCAGATAATGTCATCAGACATCTGCGGGTTGACATCAGGCAGAGTCAGTGAGTTACTTTCTGATTGACATACCACAGACGAATCCTCATCTCCAGACGATCGGACCAATACTGCGTCCCTGTCAGATTCTTTAGCCAGATCCGAAATCTGTTCTGCCTCCCGGACAGCCTGTTGATGTTCCTTGATTATTTGTTCTAGGTTCGGAACTGCAGTCAATTTGGGTGCACGGTTTCTTCTCCACTGTCTACGTCTCTCAAGGGCATTCACCACATTGTCTCGTTCTCCTCCCCTGCCAGTTGGTCGGGGACCAGTGAATTTCCTGGATGTTTCCAGCCAATCCCATGTGTCTTGCGGTGTATCGAAAAACCTTGTCTTACCATCGGCCACCACCCACAGAGACCCCTGGATGGCCTGGGGACTGGCTCTTGACACTGACCACTGTCATTGGCCTCTGCTGGCTGTTTTCCTTATGGACAGATGTTTTCCCTGGGTTGGGGACAGAAGTCAGACCCAAGAGGTGGAATGGGCCACATCACTTTTTTGGCCATTGTCTGCCTACTGGGATGCATCTGTGTGCAAGGTAAAGTGAGGTGTTTCTCGGATGGGGTCCACAGATGAGAACAAGTGTACACCATGGGTTAGCTTAGTAGGCCCAGAAAGCATAGAGAGAGAAAAACCACTGGGTTCAGAGAGGCGTAGAACTGGAACGGGCCTCTGCAGTTGCGGGCCAGGGTCCATGTTCTATCGCCCTAAGCAGGGAAGTCCATCAAGGAATTCACTATGGTAGTAGGTGCATGCTGCTGTGCTGTGCCTACTGCCTTTCTGACCTGGAACACAGCAGACTTCTGTCCACATCCACTTTTCTCCTTTTGAGCAGACACCTGGCTGAGTGAAGTGATTAATCAACTCATGTTCTCAGTAAATCTGTGTGACAATTGTACCACACAGGCAACTTGTCTTGCTTGTGTGAGGAGTGATGTATCCTCACTACTTTATCTCATGTGGTGGTGGCCCTATTGCATGTGACATGACATAGAGTTCAGAGTGCATGCAGTGACTGTACAACAGTTCCCATTGATAAGTACTGGTTATACAGTGAAAGGAGACTGCAGACATCAGTGGTGCCATCAGCATTAGTGCCTACATGTTGGTCAGTGTGCATTTGCCAGTTGATGATTCATCTGCAATAGTGTTTAAAAACACTCATTCTCTGACTAGTGACATGCATGAGGGAATGAGATGTAGAACTGTAGGGATCATAAGTGAGTGTCTACACTGATCGTTACAAGGCAATTTAAGTATGCAATACCAAAGAGTGGTGTGACGTGACTGCCCATTGGGACTCTAGTGATCCCACATCTTCATGTCATAGATGTTCAGGGACACCCAAAACCTTCAAAGGTGTATTGGCCTATGGATATACAATCTGTGACTGGCGCCATCACTTGTACCAAGCAGGATTGGGGATGTTCACACGGCTATAAGGAGTCTTGTGCTGTGTGAATTCAGAGTATCTATCTCCCAAATGTTTGGACCTCAATGTTTTTAGATAACTTTATCTGCTAAATGTGATACATATCTAAACTACACGTGTACAGCTTTCATTTGACTTTTCAGGTAGTGGACATATGATGTAATTGGGAGTCCAAAGTGTCATCAGTGTGCAATGAGCGTTTGCATGTGACATGATGTCTGCCAAAACACTAATTGGTGGTACATTGATGTTCAACTTGGCCTTCATAACATCATGCGTAATAGTTAGATTTGTTTTACTCTGGGCCTTGTGTGAGCATTGTGTAAATCTCACACTTGGATCCATCCTATTTGGTTACATCTTTTTACAGTGGTATACTACAAGTGCCAAAGTATGCTAGGTGATCAACTATCCTAGTATGGACATAAGGATGGAATGTAGATAATTCCATCAATGCATTTGGGCCTGACTGGGGATATGATATTAGTGGACCCAACTGTTTGCAGGTTGTGTAGCATGCATGCATGTGCTCATGCTAAATTTGAAGCCTATAGAGTGAACAATGAAGCTGGTGTGATACGTGGACTTCTTCACTGTTTTCTGTTGATTTGTGATGGCCAGGTTTGGAAGCACAATTGCAATAAACCCATGTTACATGTCATTTCAGATACATCCAGGGCAAGTGGAGGAGAAGGGGCCAACGTCAGTGGGGACACAGCTGGTCACTGTGGTTCTGGGTGTGAGGCATCAGACATGGAGGGACCCAGTGACCAGTGGGGTGTGAGGAGTTCTACGGAGGACAGCAGCACAAGCTTGTCATCATCTGAGTCATCCTCTGGTGGACACTCCCGAGTGGTGGCGGACACAACAGGATCACCACCACCTTCATCCTTATCTGCCACCTCCCAGTTCCATCGCCACCCTCCCTTTTAATCCCAAACAAGTTGGCTGTTCCCGCTCCCCTAAGTGGGGAGCGATCTCCTTTGCTCCAGGCACCTCATCCCCTGCCCCTGTTAGCTCCACTGCCCTGAGTAAGGAGGCTATTGACCTCCTGAGGAGCATCTTTTTGGGTCAGAATTCAGTACTGAATGCCATCCAGGGGAAAAGCAACCAGCTGACCCAGATGGTTGCCTACCTGGAAGGCATTCACACTGCAATGTCTGCCCTACAGAGATCTTTTCGGGCTCTGGCCTCCTTCCTCACGGCAGCTCTCCACCCATCCCAGGCTTCCACCCCATCCCCTTCCCCATCTAAATTCCCTATTTCCATTCCTATCCCAAGCACACGCATACCTAAGCATGCACACACTTCATCAGACAGAAGCACCACACATAAACACAAAACATCAAAAAAACTCAAACATAGATGCACAGAGCAGACACTCATCCCCCTCACCACCCCCACCACTCCCAGCATACCCCCCAGCAACCTGTCAACAGACACAGAGCCCTCCACAGCCACACTCATGCACGCAGATGACACAGCAACAGACACAGACCCCTCCACAGCCACATTCAGACCTGCAGATGACACAGCAATAGACACAGACACTCCACAGCCACACTCATACCCACAGAGGACACATCACCACATAAAGATCCCTCTGCAACACCAAACCTGCTCTACCCCAAAGGATGCCCCTTTGTGAGGAGGCAGTGTCAGTAAGTGCAGGTTTGGTGCCACAGAATTGTACTGTGGCACATGTACACTGAATGAACTGGCCATTGGCCTTTCTTTAGAATCCTGTTGTGACATTATGTTAATAAAATATTTTCATAGTTTTGAAGACATTGGTCCTGCCATTACTTTTTGAACTATTTGTATAGTTAGTGATGTGTGACTAGAGTAGTGTTTGTTTCATCCCTGATTGCTGATCAAGTTGAAGTGGTTCATATGTTGTGACCTTGGAGCCAATGCTGGAGTTACACAGGACAAGGGGAAATGTTGGCTGGATGTCTACGTGGGATAAAGCCCAAATGGGGCAGATATTGCATTGGGTGACATGTTATATGGTAAGTATGCCAGCTTGGCCTGGCCACTGTCAACATCCTTTAGGTTGCACTTCTCCCTATGATGTATGTAGGATTTGTGTTAGGTGTGTTGAAGTTAGATATTTGTTTATCCACACATGGAGGGTGTTAACGTGTCATTAGGCATGGGCGGAGTTTGCGGAGTACACGGAACTCCGTGAAGTGGCAAAAAAACTCTGCGGAGTCCCGCAAGCGGCAGAGTGCGTCGCGAACTGCTGTTCACGCTGCTCTTCCTGCCGCTCGGGTAGAAATTCTACCCGAGCGGCAGCTCGCACTCACCAACTTACTGTTGGCGAGCGTGAGCAGGGACAAAACTCTGCTGTGCTACAGGGAGTGGAGTTTTCTGCGGAGCGCGGAGTGCAGAAAACTCCACAAACTCCACAAATGGAGCGGAGTTCACTGCCCAGGTTAGTTGTCATACCTTTGTGGAGTTCCGCATGGACATGTGTCCATTTTCCTGAGTGTACCTTATAGCTGCCTTATCTAGATGTGTGCCCCATGCTATTAGTGCTGTGTTTACTTTCATGAGTTGCACTTACACATTTTCCACTCATGCATGGCACTTGGTTATGCTAATGGTTATCCCTGATATACTTCAATTCCCAGGTCCAGTGCACATTGGGTTTGTCAGGCATGTGCAAACTGCACTGTGCCCCAGGGCCCCAACCTTTCAACTGAAGGATTAACTCTTTCAAATGAAGGGTATGAGGTCAAAGACTTAAGCGATTTGTGGGAAAGGTAATAATTTAAATATGTATTAAAAGGAATACCTACGCTCTTTAGCATGTTGAAAACATATTGCAAGCCCCTTCGGAACTCCATGATATTACAAAAGAACTCAGCCTTGGCCTTGTCCCTCAATATGATCATGGAACTTTTCGGTGACTTGTAATTAGGGGTGGATGATAAATTCTGCTCCGTCAATGGAGCTGGCAGAGTTTTGGACACTCCGCTTAATGCATGTAACGCAGAGTTCAGGCCAACTTCTGCCAAACTGCTCGTAGTGAAGTTTTTTCTCACACACAGATCACCAACAGTAAGTTGGCAAGGGCGAGCAAGAATTTGCATCCCCTAGCATGATTTTCAGATACTGTGAGGACACCTGGCAAGTTTTCCCAATGCGGGCGGTTGCGACCATTTGAGGTGAGAAAGCTCGAAAATCTACTCGAGAGGCAGCAAAACCAACTCGAAAAGCAGCACCCTTTGGCGTTCCTTGTGGTGCAGCTTGCGCTGATTTTTCAGTGTGGAACAAGCTCCCAGAGCTAAAAATCAGCGTGAGCAGCGCAACATGCCAATTTCAGCCTGTTCGCGGAACTCCATGGAATCTGGGGAATTTTCATATAACTCAAGTGAATTACGCAGAGTTCTGCCCACCCCTACTTGTAGTATTCTTTTGGACAGCAGAGGGTACTTTATCCCATTAATAGCAAATAGTAGAGGTTCTTTAATGTATATAACATTTGTGTGTATTCTACAAGACTCATAAAGGAACCCTACCTTTGGCATTGTTCCTCAATGTGAGTATTCTACCACAGTGTTGTGTATCTCATCCTGCTAAAATTAGGTAGCCAGAATATTGAATGCCACATTATCATGAAGGAGAGTTGTTATGATGCAACTACATTCTTGTATTTGCATGTGCTCTTTTTAATGATTCTATATCAGATTGTAAGGCGGAGGGAATTCCATAGGTGCCAGTTGGTGCTAGGACCTTGGAGAGGACTGACACCAGGCTGTATTGATTAAAGCTATTTGTTCACATCTCAGATACTTGTGTGTGTCTGGCACTATCTTCCCTCACCACAGGAGTATATATAGGAAAATCCAGATTTAATATACTTGAGTACACGTTTTTGCACTATGACGATATATATAGCTTCAAGGTGCATAGATGTGTGGTTAAGACTAGTAATTCTGAATACTTCAATTCACGAAATTGTGGTGGTTGACCTGTGATTGTATTTTTATAGGATGATATTTTTGTATTCAACATTCTGACAAATAACTGTCCATATGGTCACAGAACCCCTCACTGATTTGCATTATCCTTCTGCATCATAGCAGAAATGTTACTTCGTTTAACATTGTTTGTATTTGATTTAAAATGTCAGAATATGCTTCTACATCTCTGCGCAGTTTCCGCTTCTAATTTCCTTTACAGACAGCCATTTCAAGGACGAGCCAGTGCCCGCAGCCGGTCACCCTTATATATTCTCGAAAAGTCTTATTTCGGAACCAAGCACTTTGTAATTTAACAGCATCCCAGGAAGTTGTTCATGGACGAACCATTACAATTTCATATTTTCAAAATGCATGCAGAACAAATGGACTATTATCTTTTCTCTCTACTGAATAAATCGTATTAAAAGACTTTCCCTTTATTCCTTAATTTCATATTCATGGATCTCACTAATCGGAACGCGCAGTTCTGAATTAGAAGGCTCGCATTTGCTTCCAGTGGCGGAATGGGGGCCATGATTGAATGACGTGCATCGTGGCCGGGCAACTTCGCTCGCTGGTTATCAGTTTCCCCCGTTATTCTTCTGACAAGAGCGCTTCAAACTGAAGGAGAGATTGGAGATTCCAGGCAAACATTAAAGAGGACGCGCGACTGTTTCAAAAAGTCAATAAGTGCCTGACTGCCACACTTTGTCTCCGTCTTTCATCGTGGATCCACAAGGGACTTCACAACCCAAACTTGCAGCCCATTTCATCCTTTTAAAAGTCAATTAAACTTTTTTTCTATCTAAATGGTATCTGCGTTCATCAAGTTGCTTTTTTTTTCTTCTGTTGTTCTTCCTTTTACAGACATTCTTGAAGAAAACTGTTTTTTAAAGACATTTTAATTCCTCACAGGCGAGTAAGTAACATGACATGAGTGGTTGGTAAATGATTAATGAAAGGCGGTTGTCTCTGCGAGTGACAGTAAAACACTTCACCGGCTCGGATACTCTTACACTGGCTCATAGAAGATACTCGGGCGTTTAAGGTAATGGATTTGTTTTAAGGCTTTGGTATTTGATGTGGTTTATTTTTAGGCCCAAAAAAACATAAAAATAAAAAACGAGACGGATACGGTGTTTATTAGTCAAAATAAAAATTCAAGAAAAATCGAGATGTGCGTTGTGTAATCCCACTTGGTCAAATTTGTGTAATCCTTGGCAAACCTTTTTCTCGCTATGTCTCAGTTCCCCTATCTGCATAAACAAGGACCAGTTAGGAAGATTCTGAACTGGACCGGCCTATTGAAAAGGATATTCGATTTGTGTTGTGGTGTCAATCAAAACTTCTCATTAGTAACATTTAGCAACATTTATATTATTTAGCTGAACAGCGATATTCTGGGTAAAATGTTGATGTACAAAAATAGAATACCCTGAATATCGAGTGCCAAAATATTTCCATAAGGGTTTTATAGGTACGTGTAGGTTTATACACACACATATATATATGTGTATATATATGTTGGAAATGGCCCTTTTTGCAGGGTCACCCCTAAACCTTTTGCCTGCCTCCTGTATTTTTGCTGACCTGTTTCTGTTGGTTTTGTGACTCTGGGCACTTTACCACTGCTGTTCAGTGCTAAAGTGCATATGCTCTCCCTTTGTAAATACGTCTATGTGAATTGGTATATCCCTGATTGGCTTATTTGGTTTACCTGTTAGTCCCTAGTAGTGTGGCCTGTGTGTGCCCAGGGCTGGTAAACCAAATGCTGCTGGTGGGCATGCAGCGCTGGTTTGCGCCACCCACAGAAGCAGCTTGTAAAGTGTGTCTCAGACCTGCCACTGCAGTGTCTGTGTGCAGTCCAGAACTGCCATCTTGGCTGTGAAGTGCACCCACTTCCCAGCCCCTGAACCTTCCCTTGGCATCTTGAAAGTCACCCCTATGGTAGGGTGCATTGTATGTGTAAGGTAGGACATGCCTTGGTATGTGTAGCATGTCCTGGTAGTGAATTACACCCCATTTCGTTTTTCACTACTGTAAGGCTACCTGTTCCTCATAGCTTAGAATGGGCAGTTTGGCTATTACATCCTATAGTCCTAACTGACCCCAGGAACATGGTAGTAAAACGAATTTAGTATGCCTGAGCTCAGAATATTAAAATACATCTTTTAGTGAAGTTTATTTTTATATTCTGTGTTTGAAAATACCCCTTTTAGAAAGTAGGTATTTTCTTGCCTAAGCCTTCCAGTGTGCTCTGCTGTTATGTGTATTGGCTGTCTGGTTTTGGAGGGGCAGGGCAGGCTGAGTCAGACCTGGGTTGAATAGAAGATCTGCATTTAGAGTATGGGGAGGGTGGCTCCTTGACCTGAATAGGGCTGTGCCTGGCAAGGTGAATGCTGGCTCCACCTCCTACTGTGTGTCTGCTAGCAGACCCCTCTTTCTGAAAGGAAGAATGCAGCCTGGTAAACAAAGTGCTCCAGGACTGACCAGAACTGGTTCTGGCTAGGCTCAGTGACTTGTAGCTTGTGAGAACAAAGACTTTTGGGGTATAAATATCTGTGCTCAAACCCCTACAATTTGTATTGCTTTTGGATCTGGAGAGGAAACTCTGTCCGTGCCACTGGAGGAATCTGCAGGAAGTGACTGTCCCTGTGCTTGTGTGTTGTTTCTTGCACTGGCCTGCAGCAGTGACCACTGGACCTTGAAGAAGAGGAAAAGGAACTCTTGAGAGAGCTTTTATTTTTGTTACAGCAATTACCCAAGGGCTAGGAAAGAGCTAGCCTCCTGCTGGAGTCTCAGGCACATCTGACTCCACCACCAACCTCCTGCTTCCTCCCTGCGAGGATTGCTATCTGCTGATGAGGCTCCTGTGAGTTCCAGGGCCTCTAGTTTTGCTTCAGAGAAAAGAGTGCTGGAAATCGTCGCTAACGCACGTTTGCGAGCCGCTGCAGCCGAGAGCGCTGGAAAAATCATCGCGCTGCTGCCGCTGGGTGCTCGCAACACGAAACCATCGCTAACGCCCCTTTGCGAGCCGCTGTAGCTGAGACGCGCTGAAAAAATCATCGCGCTGCTGTCGCCGAGCGCTCGCAACCCCTAAAGAAATCATCGCTTCAAGACATCGCATTGCGGACGCCGTGCGTCCGCCATTTTCATCGCATCGCACCGGATTTCGTCGCTCCTTCGCGGAGCGTCATCTCTTCGCATCGCAACACAATTGCACAGCGCAACAGGATCGTCGCATCGACTTCTCCCTCGCGGCAAGAAAGTCATCGCATCGGCGGCCTAGCGTGCAGAAGTTGGTCGCAGTGTCTCCGCACGCATCACGCAGATCGGCGCATCATCCTCCCTTGCGGCAAGGATTTCAACGCATCGCCGGCCTCGCCTGCCGAGAATCATCGCTACCACTTCTTTGCGACATTTTGTTGGTTTTGCTACTAAACCCAGGTACTTTGTGAGAGAAAGGGTCGCAGAGACCACTGCTTTGAATTTGAACCTTATTTTTGCAACCTTTGAACTATTTTTTGACAGTCCTTCAACAGCCATCCTATTTTTGACAGTCTTATGAGAGAAAGGGTCGCAGAGACCACTGCCTTGAATTTGAACCTTATTTTGCAACCTCTGAACGAGAAAGGGGCGCAGAGACCCCTGCCTTGAATTTGAACCTTATTCTTGCAACCTTTGAACTATCTTTGACAGCCCTTCAACAGCTATCCTATTTTTGACAGTATTGTGGCTTTTACAGTTATTGGTCTTGTGATAAATCTGCCTTTATATAAAGATACTTATTTTTATAACTACTTGTGTGGTGTCCCTCTGTAGTGTTCCTCACTGTGTTACTGTGTATGGTCATAAATGCTTCACACCCTGCCTCTGAGATAAGCCTACCTGCTCGTGCTACGTTACCACAGGGTTGAGCAGGGGTATCAAGGAGGGTAGCCCTCTTACTCTGACTTAGGAAGAAGGGTCCCTACTTGGACAGTGGCCAGCCATTGCCAACTAGAGACCCCCATTTCTAACAATATATATATATATATATATCAAAAGAAACATTCCACTCCATCGAAGAAGAGGCACGTACTCGAGGTAGGTAGGAATAGGGCTCATTTATTGTAGTTTAGGTCTCCCTCGACCCCGCATTAGCTGAGATGCACGTTTCGGCTGCGCTGCAGCCTTTATCAATCTATTTGGCGCCATCAAAGTTCCAGGTTAAATAACCCTTCCCCCACTCTTACATGAAAAGGCATGGAAGATAGACTATATTGCTGTGACTAAATACTGGTTGCAGCTATTTGACTGATGTTAATTAAACAGAAATCGTCACTGGTGAACCATAATAATTACATAATAAATGAAATGACAAATGCAACACAATTATAAAGTAAAATAAAAATAGCAGCATAATGCATTATCCGCATGTTTCACCTTCAATTCAAACATAAGCCGCCTACTGTTATATGCCGTGAAAAGATATGACAATATCTCTCCTGCCTGAAATAAAGGCATGTCATGTTGACTGGCCGGGGTTTTTTGGTTGCTTAACATCATAGCGCCAACTCTCTATTTAAAAACAAAATGCCTGTTTTGTATTGAATCTAGAAATGATTTAAAATACGCATGCAATGAATAACGTCGCGCTGCCTATGTTGACTACAATTCTATATTGAGACATCGTATCCTCAGATTTCAAAAAGGACAAATGTTTTGGCAGGCATAGCAGAAACAAACTGGGACATAGCTTGCGAGTGCATGTTGAATCACACAGGAAAACACATTCAGGTTCCTTTGGGTAGTGACATCACCACGGGGCTCTGATTACACTAAGGGCCCGATTCCGATGCAGTTAGGAAATCTTCCCGATCGAATCGGTTTGAAAATGGTTTCCGACCGACTCGGATAGGGAGAGTCCGACCGACCGGGTATGATGCATCCGGATGCTTCCAGATACGATTTGGTTGGACTCCCATTGACTTCTATGGGAGCCTATGTTCCTAACCGCATCGTAATCTGGCCCTTGGTCGGGAAGACACGTTCCCGATCCGATTTGGAAGGAGCAAATGCCATTAGGAGGCCTTCCTAACCGCATTGTAATCAGGCCCTAGGTGGGAATGCTTTCCTAACCGCATCGGAATCGGGCCCTAAGTGTGTTTATGTCCGACGGAAGTGCCAGCCTCCGGGTAATCGATACTCCTCCCAACCGGACTACAAGGCCCACAATCCCCTTGGACGGCCATGTGAATGTCAAAAGTCCGTTAGTACATCACCTGTGTGAGAGTTCAAATATATATATATATATTTCACCACAGAAAAACGCCGGACACTTTTCTGGTTTTCTAAACACATTTTTGTTGGCTTTTCGGACTCTGCACACTTTAGCACTGCTAACCAGTGCTACCATGCTTGTGCGTTCTCATTTAAACATGGTGAAATTTGCTTACACCCAATTGGCACTTTTAATTTACTTGTAAGTCCCTAGTACAGTGTTACTACATATACCCAGGGCCTGCAAATTAAAAGCTACTTGTGGGTCTGCAGCATATTGTGCCATCCGCTCACACATGTCTTAGGCCTGCCACTGCAGCCTGTGAGTGCAGTTTCGAACTGCCATTTCAGCCAGGCAAGATAAACCTCTTGCCAGGCCAAAACCTCCCTTTTTAATACATATGCCATGCCTAGAGTAGGTCCTAATCAGTCCAGAGTGCAGGGTGCAGTGTATTTTAAAGGTTGGACATTTACTTTTTAGTTTTCCATGTCTTGGTAGTGAACAACTCCCAAATTAATTTTTCACTACTGTGAGGCCTAGCTCTCCCATAGGATACATTGGATTAACTTATTACATTAAATAAGTGATAACCTTCAATTGGAAGCAGGTAGGAAAGTTGGGTCTGGTGTCAGAAGAATTGTCATTTACAAATCTCATTAATGATAAAGTCAGATTTTAAGTCACATTTCAGAAAATTGCACTTTTAGAAAGTTAAAAGAACAAATGATTGACGGAATGCTGAACAAATCAAATATTCACCCCCAGTCACATATCTGGGTTTAATCCATTGCTTTTTTCTCACCACCCCACCCCAGTTTGGACCCAGCCATATGCAAATCAGTCTTGGCCTGCTCCCCAGGGGAATAGTCCAGCCCAAACTGCCAGGCCAGATCCTCCCTGGACCGGAAACAAGCATCCTGGGACTGGTTTGGGGTATCACCCCTCATCACAGGACTTGCGTCTGGGCATATCCTTCCCACTTCGGGTGACAAAACCAAAAAGAACACATGATGGATGGAATGATGAACAAATCAATCATTCACCCCAGTCACAGATCTGGGTTTATTCCATCATTTTTTTGTTCACCATACCACCCCAGTTTAGACCCAGCCATATACAAATCAGTCTTGACCCTGCTCCCCATGGGAACAGTCAAGCCCGAACTGCCAGGCCAGGTCCTACCTGGAACGGAAACAAGCATCCTGGGACCGGTTTCGGGATATCAATCCTTATCAGCCCGGCTCACCTGAATCCAGTAGCACAGAGAAGACATGACCCACGTCTGAGAATACCCTTCTCACTTAATACAATGTTTTGGTGTTTTCACCAGAAGCATTTCATTTTCCAGTCCAATGGATGACCCATTGAAGTCCGCTGTGCTGTGAAATTAGTACGGTGAACATCAAAGGGTTGACTACTGCACTAAAGCAGTTAACATAAATACATGTGCATACATACTTTCAATCAGCCCTCTTTATCCATTCATCTGTTATACTGTAGTTCACACATTGCTTCTGTCCACCACAGTGTACTGCATAAGACAATGGGTCATCCCACTTTGGCTCCCCTCACTGCTACTCTGATGGAATTTTGCTTGTGCACAAAGTGGTGCTGCACTTCAATGCTAGGATTTATAGGATGTAAGAAATCTGGTTATTAATTTAGGAGGGTGGATGTCCCACTCAAATAATAAACACAATCCCTGCGTGAAGCACCATTTGTGGTTATCTGGTAACGCTAGACTGGGACAAAGTCACAAGTCCAGGACAACCGCAATGGAGCACGGATCAGATACGCTGACTAGGTTCTTCCTGGTGAGCAGTTTACATTCTCAAATTCCAGCTCCATGTGAGGAGCCTCGGCTGGAGCTTCAAGTTGGCGGCGGTGATGAGGAGGTTGATGTGGGTTCGAGGAGCTGTCGTCGCTGGAGCTTCAGGGTGGAGGTGGATGTGAGCCATCACTGTTTGGTGCGAAGAGCAGGTCACCTTCGGAACTTCACGTTGGCAGGAGATATGGTTACTTATGTTGATGCGAGGAATCCGCTAAAAGTCACAAAGAGCCCCAAACTTCTTAATTTTTAGCTGGAGACCAGCTTTCTGTAGATTTGAGGCAGGAGGAATACACTATGATGCCAACTAGGGTCCAGGATCTGGGAGGCACCTTTTGGGGATCAGGATTCATTCCAGCAGAAGCCAGCAGCAGGGCTCAGGTATATCCAGTTAGAGCTGGTCAGTTGTGCAGTTGCAGAAAAGGCCTCTGGAAGCTTGTTTAATCCCAAGCAGGAGGTCGGCCAACTGACCCTTGTCTCTTCTGGGGATCCTGGGTTCATGGCAAGCAGGTCCAGTCTTCCTTCTTCAGGCAGAAGGGCAGTCCTTCTTCTGAAACTTTCACAGGTCTAGGAGTGTTCTGATGAGAGGTTCCAAAGGTGCCACATTTATTCCTAGTGCCAGCCTTTGTGTGGGGGAAATCCTTGGCCTATTCCCAAAATGGTTATGGCAAGTTCTGCCTCTTCCCTTGGGTTTGGCACCAAACTGTCGAGGGTGACAAAGACAAGGGCAGGTCTGGTGTCAGGTTCCTTCGTGTGGGCTGCAGGCAGGGTCCCTTGAAGTTTAATCAGGGAAGAGCACAGCTTTTCCCTAGCCATTCTGTCGGACCAACCCACTCTCTCCACATTTCTGGAAGGAATACACAACCCACTACAGGAGTACCATTCACAGTCATGTGACCCTGGACACTGCCAGAAATGCGGATTTGGTTTAGGCAGAAAAATGCCAATTTTTCAAGAGTGTCATTTTCAGAATAGTAACTCAAAGTCCAACTTTACCATTTCAGAGGATTTTAAATTGCAATTCAAATGAGTGGAAGAAGCATTTCTCTATCTGTTACAAACTGAAGTTATCACTTATTAAGTGTAATGCGGCAACCCAGTGTTAGTCTACGGGGAAGATAGCCTATCCACAGTGAAAAATGACTATTGGAATTTTTCGCTGTCAAGCCATGCAAAACGTAAGTGCACATGTCCTACTTTTTAAATAAATGCACCTTGTCCTAAGAGCCTCCAGGGCCTACCTTAGGGATTACTTATGAGTAATAAAAAGGAAGGTTTAGGCTGGGCAAAAAGGTTTATTTTGCCAGGTCAAAATAGCAGTTTAAAACTTTACTTCCAACTTCAGTGGCAGGTCTGAGATATGTTTTACAGTGCTACTTTAGTGGGTGGCATTTAATTTACAGGTTCTGGGTACATGTAGTGCTATATACTAGGGACCTATAAGTAATTTAAATGTACCAATCAGGTGTGTACCAATTTTTTTATGTTTAGAAAGGAAAGCACAAGCACTTTACCACTGATAAGCAGGGAAAAAATGCCACCAAAAACGGGATGAGCAAAGGAAGGCAAAATTCTTGGGTGATCCTGCAGAAAGGGCATGGCCCAACACAGAAAAAATTATACTTAGTTAATATTTTATTTTTACCATTTTTTTGGCAAAGGACAGGCATTTCCATGCAAACTTCTAGTGGGCTGATCCCTCGTCTTAATGTGTACAGCATCCTTATTATTATTTTACTCACCCAAAACAGCCATCAGCCTTCTTGGAAAGGTAAAACAATAATAAAGTATTCCAAAAAACATTCCAAGATGGCCAGACACACGTGCACATGGTTGCCTATTCTTAGATGATCACCTTTGAATGGTTATTCACAAAGTATAACAAAACGCAATAAAATGAACCATTGATGTGTCTACGTGCCTCTTCATGCATGGGAAGCCGTTTTTCAATATTTTTTGTTGTACTTTAGCATTACTTAATTGTTCCAAGACTCCAGCATGTGGCTTATTTGGAACAGCTAAGAAAAATTTGCACTATAGCAAATGAAATAAGCATTGACACAGCAATCTACTCGTTTTGCCAATACTTGTTTATGACTTAGCATTATGCAAGCGCCTGCTTGCTTTGGCTCACTGACTTTATGACATGTTTTCTGTTTTGTCTTCTTTGACTAAGTCAATTTTGAAACTTTTGTGGTTAGTGCAAATGAGCAATTTATTTAATAGTTCAACACTAGCATTTGAGTTTTGCTTTTGCTCTTTATTCTATGTGAGATGCACTGTCTTTCTTGCACACAACCATTATAAAATACACTATACCAGGACATGAGATTAAAATGAAAAGTGCAAACATGATTTGTCTATCTTGTTTAAGGGCCTTATTACCAGTATGGCAGCCTATAGAACCACTGTGCTCACAGAGGTGGTCCGACCACCGCCACACTGTGGGCCCACCCACAGCATTATGAGTGGGGAGGTCCCAACTGCCACAGGACCGCTGCATCCGCCATGGAGCCAGGATCCCGCAGCAGTCATGCAGAGGTTAGGAGCAGGAATATGCTGGTGGTGCGCTGCAGCACCGTCGAGCATATTCTGAGTTTCCTGTCCACCGCCCATTTCATGGTGGTGAGCCTGCCATGAATAGGGTGGCAGAGAGGCAACTAGGGGGCCACTGACAGGGCCCCTGGGTCACTCCTGGCCCTGGTGGTGCATGCAGGGGTGCACATTTTGTGCCCCCTGAAATTGCACCCATGTTCCTGCACAGTGTAGCATGCATGCCACACCATGCAGGAACGTGCTGCAGGCACTGTCACGGCAGCGGGCTGCATGTTAGGCTCTCCTATGAGCCTTACAGCCGATTGCCGTGAGACCACCACAGCACCGCCCGCCTGACCAGGATTATACTCCTAATCTAGCAGGCGGGCGCACCACAGCTTTGGCAGTCCTCCAGCGGAAGGCCTGGTGGCAGTGGCACTGGAGGGCCGCCAAAGTTGTAATAAGGCCCTAAGTCTCATATTAAAGAGCGATTGTAATCAACATGTAAGCCCCCAATGTGCCCTAGCTTAGTTTCCAAATTGTTTTTATCTGTTCCAAAGAAGGATACAAGGTACCACCAAAAAAACTCTTCAGTCCTTGCTGGGCATAATGAGACAGAACTTTCTAGTATAGTGAGAGATGTTAGATTAGCAGATAATGTGATTGCCACTCTGTAAGCACATCCTAAAAATCCTTGGTAATTCACCTTTCTTAATTAAATCTGAATGTAGAAAATGCAATCATAGAAATGCCTTTAGTTTCCCCTTTCAATAGAATGCTAATGTTAAAAGATTTGGTTTTTCTTCCAGCCAAGCAGTATAAAACCAGTCAGGGAATAAACATGACATATTTTCCTGCCCACTAAGATGTAAACTGCTTTCCTGCTACAACACAATAGCTCTCTAAATCCAATTTTGATAGCAATCCAGTCCCCTGATGTTCTGATATACCATTTGCCAACACTGTTTTAGAAAGACTGCTCATTATCATGGCGATCCTTTGTGCAATGACAGGTTTGTCTTTGGCTTGATGCACTAAGGCAGTGGTTCACAATCTGTGGTCCGGGTACCCGTCGGAGTCCGCAAAGCCTACTCAGGGGGTCCACGACTGCTTAGAAAATTAAATGATATTATCAGAATAATATGGTGAATATAAATAAAGAAGCAAAATGTAAACTGAAAATTTTAAAAACATTCTGTAAATGCATTTGAAATTGGAGGCTAAAAATTAAGGGGCTGATTATGATGTCGGGGGGGACTGCCAGCGACAGGCCGTCAGTGCCGGTCCCACCAACAGACAGCCCTTTGGTCCAACTGCCGCATTATGATCAGCCGCGGCCTGTGCAGGAACGATCAGTGAGGAGGTAGGGCCAGGTTGGGAGGGTATTCAACAGACGATCACGAGGGAAAATTAAATAAATAATTAATTTTCCCTCGCCATCGTCTGTCAAAATCCACCCCTCCCGGCCCCACTGCCCCACCGCTCTTACCTGCACGGGCTGCAGCTGATTATGATGCAGGCGGCCGGACCAAAACCATCAGGGGGAAGATCGCTGCTTCCGACAGGATCTATGATCTAGTCAGGCAGCAGTCGGAATCGTATCCCTTGATGGCGGCGGTGCCGAGGCAGGCACCCCCATCAGAATTACAATGTCCCTTTCTGACAGCCTTTTCATGGAGGTCCATCTGCCATGAAAAGGCTGCGGGAAGGGACTTTGGGGGCCCCAGAGAGGGCCCACATCCCTCGTGGGCCACTGTAAAGTGTCCCTGGGGGCACATGTAGTGCCCCCACATACATCCATGCACCGTGTGCCCTGCACCACATGGTGCATGGCACACAGTGCATGGATGTGCACAAAGTGCTCTTTTACACTGCGGCTTGTGCTGTGGCCCTTTTCCTGGGCCGCAGCACAAGCCGCAGTGTAAAAGAGCACTTTCCGGCCACCACCACGGCGGTCATATCATAATTGGGCAGTTGGACCACCGACTGCTTGTCGGGCAGTCTCCTGACTGCCTCAACAGTGGATGGCAGTTTGACCACCCGATATCATAATCGGGCCCTAAGTTAGCATCCTTAGATTGAATTAAAATGAAAAAAATTGAGAATTTTAATAAAATATGTGTTAGTGTTTGTTTGATGAATTCTTGTTTCTGTATTGTTTTGCAGTTCAAATCATCACAAATGCTTAGGCCAGGATCCTCAGCTTCAAGTAAAGACTCATTAGGGGTCCCCATATTCCAGTTATTCAGTCGGGTTTTGCGGATTCCAGTAATGATTAGTGAAAGGTTAAGAGCACTGCACTATGGTAGAAAGTTATAGGGGCATATTAGCAAGACCCTCGTTAAAATTATCGCCGTTTTAGCGGCAGGAAACTGCCGCTAAAACGGCGATAATGGGCTTGCTAATATGCGTTATAGAATTCCAATAGAAGCCCAGGTTAGATGTCCTGCACATCTAACCTGGGCTTCTATTGGAATTCCATAACGCATATTAGCAAGCCCATTATCGCCGTTTTAGCGGCAGTTTCCTGCCGCTAAAACGGCGATAATTTTAACGTGGGTCTTGCTAATATGCCCCATAGTATCTCTCTTCGAGAAGAAGGCATAATGTTCTTCTTTACTTATCTTTGCAGCATTCCAGCTATACAAATACAACTGTCCTTTGAATTAGCAATTTTTCTAACAATGTTCTGGATATAAGAAACAAAACTTGAAGGATGATTCTTTACTTGTACTTCGCATTTTCCTTCAGTATATCTTTCCTGAATCCTGCATTGGATGTTGTATTTGGAGCCTCTTTGGCTAGGACTTCGGTTCAGGTCAGTCCTTACACTAATGTTTTTTGTTTGATATATTATTGTTTTATCAGGCTGTACTTATGTTATCTCCTAACGTACCCTATGTATACTATACATTTTTAACATTCTTACAAGATTTCCTGCATAAATATGCTAGAGATGTGCGAAAAGTGCATAATTTGCTTTCATATAATGACACAATTCTGTGGTAAAAATATGAATTATTCACAAAATTAAAATCCCTCATTTTGCTCTTTATTTGAGCCTGAAATGCACTTTTGCGTCAATTTTTGGTGCAACATGCATTTAAATAAAAGCACTCGCATTCTGTTGTTCCCATTTATTCGTGGTACATTTTTACTGTGATTTGCATGTTCACTGTACTTTTTCCAGTGAATGGTGCATAAGTATGCGAAGGTGCATCAAAGCATAATTTCGGGAATTGTAATGCAAAGTTACTCAAATTACACCAGATTAATTTAAATTTGGCACATGTTTAAAATATACCCTCTCCTGGAATATTTGAGTGTGCTTAAAGGAGGTACTATTACTATGAATGTTAGATAGTTAAACTCTCATAAACAGATATCTAAAAAGGGTTGTTTTTGACAATTATAGAATTGCAGTTTGAAGAGTTGCACTTGTTCCTATGTTAGCCATAAAGACAAGTTGATTGTGGGGTCAGTTTTTGAACAGATAGCTAACATGCATTTCCTGTTTAAGGAACAGCTGGCCTTTTTAAAAAACGGTCTCTGCACTGGTGGCGGGCTCCCCGCAGTCGTGAACGCGTCTTTGCACTTGGGGCGGAATACCCGCAAGGAAAATTCTCCTTACGGATGTTCCGCCCCAACTGTAGAGACTCACCCACGACTGTGGGAACTCCACCACAAGTGCGGAGGCCCTTTGTGGATCAGGACTGAATTAAATGCTGCTGTGGTGCAGACCAGACTAAATTGGATGTTCCCCAATTGTAAGTCTTCCCGAAAGATAACTCCTTGCTGGGTGCAATTTGGAGTCATGTTTCTGTTACATGAAATCCAAATACAGACTGTTTATCTTACCCTACTAACTCATATCTTGGAGCTAACCCTCGAATACAGATCTTTGAGCAACATATAGCACCGTGTTGTTGACAAACTGGTTGTTTGAATACAAAAATTGATGGTTACCTACAGTTTCCTTTTATTTTGTGCATACTTTATGCTTTATTTCAAACTTTTGAGGTTGTTATTTCATTTTTACGGGGTGACTTGCTCTTGCCGGTAAAAAATGCTGACTGCTTTGAAGAGCTCTAATGAGAGTACAACACATGGCAGGAACTGTCTTTATTTTTATACAGGTATTATAACATTTTATGTCGCTCAGCATGGCTGGTATGTTGATCATTTTTAATATTCCCATACTTGCAAGAATATAGGTACATGGGCAGACTAGGACTCACTGATGCATTTCTCTTGAATGATCTCTGACTAAAATGTCTCATTCTATAATTTTGGAAAGCAGAATGGATTTGACATTCAGTGGGCCTGATTCACCAAGGTAAACCTACACGTTTGTGTAAATTTACACTTTTTCAGTATTCTCAAAATGGTATTTTAATCCTAATTTTACGAGTGCAGAGACTCCCCAGTCGAGGTGGGGAACTCCATGCAGAAAAAGACAGGACGAGCATATCATTTTATGCGTGGAGTTCTCCACCCCGACTGTGGAGTCTCCACACTCGTACACTTACTATTAAAATGCAGTATTGTGAATACTGAAAAAGCGTAAGCTTTCACAAACGTGTCAGTTTATCTTTGTGAATCAGGATGTCAGATGTTTGTATAAAAGTTCATGTAAATGCAATTGCCATTCATCAACCTTAGGCATGTAACTCTGTACTTTACTGAGTACACATTCCGCAGTATATTTTAAATCAATTTCTGTGTCAGCATAGCTACTGCTCAGTGACAGTAAAACAAAGTAAGATGAGTAGATTTTAAAGGGTAACATTTGCAGCATGAACACATTCATGAGGGTATCCTTTAGCAAAACTGATGACTTAATAACTCTCTGTAAGCCAATTAACTACCTAATCAATCACATTAACTGGGATGTCTCCTTGCTTGGCTGGCAGTCACTGTTAGGAAAAGTCATATGGTGGATGTAAGAGAGAGTGCAAACTCTCATTAGTCTTTCAGAAATTAGTTCAACAAAACCATGCGTTGGTTATAGACCTGCCTCGGGCACATATGTTCTCTGTAGTACGCTGTGTCACTGTAGATTGGCAAAAAATATGCGTAAGCTTTCTTATGAGTAGCATTGAAGTGGGGTATTGTAATAAATATTATGTACAGTGCTTGAAAATTGCAACATAAGAACTTAAAGTCCAGAAAGAAACTCTTTATAAACGTAGATTATTATTATTATTATTATTATTATTATTATTATTATTATTAATAATATTAACAGTGCAACTCAAATCAAGGTTCAAGAAGGCAGCTGGCTGACGAATCGTGCTGGTCACGGAGAGTGAGGTTCTCTATTAGTTGCTCATACGGAATTTTTTAATTAATACTGCCCCCAACCCTGATTGTGCCCCTTATGATAATTATTGAGGACTTTGAATATCTTTTACAGGCAAGCTCACAAGCAGGCTTACTGACCTCTTTGTTATTCATGCTGCTATGTGCTGCCTCTCCATCACAAAGCAAACCTATGAAGGTGCCTTGTTGATTTCACTCGATCCTAGATGGTGTCTAGAGCTCAGTGACATGGTGGAAACCAGTCACTGCGATCAGAAACCAGCCTTGCTGGCAGGGAACACCGAGAGTTGTTTGTCATCTCCTCAGTCAAGATGCCAGTAGCTGCTGACACATCCTGCAAGACCTCACTCAATCATGGATAGCATTCCGGCTCGAAATGAGGGTATCCTCAGATAACTTTGGTGCTCAGCCGCTCTCTTATAATCGAGAACAATCACTTGACCAGGTTGGAGCAGTGAATTCCAAGTATGTATCAGGTGACATAAACACAAGCACTCTGATGTGGACATGGGCGGTCTGGCTTAGACCCAGAGGTAAATATGATTTATTTCTCTTCAAACTCCTCTTGCAATTGCTGATGTTAGTTCTGCTGCTGAAAATAATCTAAGAGGAAGTAAAAATATATGCTTAATCTATTTAATGTTAGATTAATCATCAACTAAACCAGCATGCCTCTGCTATCATTGAGTAATTAGAACTCTCAGCCCAAAGTAAGTGCAAATAGTGTATATGATATCAGCATCTGCACCAGCAGCAGCACCAGTACCAGTTCTAGCATCAGCTCCAGCCAAAATGTACCCTTAATAAATCCTTCAGTTGGTAGCACTCATGAGAAACTAGCCACGGCTATGGTCAAGGGCACAATAACCACAGTCAAAGATTGTATGATAAGAGCAGAGGCTCCCGAGATATTTTTCTCCCTCTCAGATTATTCCAAGGTTGACTCTAATGTTAGTGCAGACTTAGAGCCAGATTCTAACACTGGCTGGGGGGGCAGCAATGAAGACAATAGATACAATTACAAAGGCAAGTGCTAAAAAAGAAAGTCTGGCAAATGAAGATGAAGAAGAAATTGGCTGCAGCAGCCCCAGTGGTACATCACAGCTAATGACTGAACCGAAGTTACAGTTCTCCAGACAACACAGTCACCTGTAAATCTAAAAGTTGTAAAGAAACTGGGTACTGAGGGGGGACAGGATCAACAGTCTCATCATACTTTAGCTTCCATATATAATCTTAATTGTGTGCATAGGGAGGAGTACAAAAAGGACTGTGCTGCACTCCAAATGTCTCACCTTAAGACCCTAGTTGCTATCCACAAAATATCAAACCAAGTTCATGCATGGGCACCTGAATCTTTGAACTAAAACAGTGTACCTTAAACTTAGAGGACATAACATTGAATCTAGATCACAAAGCCCAGGAACACAACAGAATGGCTAAAGATCTCTCTGGAGAACCACATGAGATGGAACAATCTATGTGCCCTGGATATTCCTGAAGATGTTGCAGGAGAGGATCCTCGAGGAATCATTGTGCATGTAATTCAGTGGGAATTCCCTAGCATAGACCATTGGGGCATTGCTTGTAAAGTCCAAAGGGCCCACTGATTTCCGGTTCATAAACCAAAAGCGAGTCATAGTGAGTAGCACCCTCAAACCATACTGATTCATGTAGACAACTTCATCTTCAGACAACTCTTACATCAAATTGGTGTCCTAAAACTCCAGGCAAGGTTGGCATAGTGCTCTTTTCTATCCTGTCAGATTTATGTTACAGTGGCAGAGGGAAGGCAACTCTGACAATTGATCACTCATTTTCAAGAAGTTGTTGCACATGTATTCCTCCAGGAGCCAGCTAAACTGAAAATGATAAGAAAAAAATGTCACATATTTTTGCACGTCATAAAATTCAAAGCTACTGTGGTCAGGTAATTTATACAAATTTGAAACTAATTGGTGTCAATACAAGTCCCACTTGCAAATTAAAAATTCTGGGCTCCTCTGCAAAGATCTCTATGGAGAAAATAGGTGTTGTATTCTATTAACAACCTGATTATGTCTTGCTAGGTTATGATTGGATGCAGACCCCCCGACAATGAACTCCATTTGGTGATAACATTTCTTGAACATAATTGGCCTGCAGATTTAAATTATTAATAATAATCCAGTTAGAAAACAGATGAGACATACCTAGGTCAATTATCAAGTGGATGACATCACTAATCGATGAGGTCAGCTGATATTAATGTTTGGCCTACCATCTTCCCATTATAAGAAACTCTATCTTGCATATCATTTTTAACCTATGTAATCAATGTATTTTTATATTCCAAGCTTTCAATTTCTCTAAGAACTCTTTTTGAGTGTTGCTTTTTGTTGCTATTGATATCTTTTTATTAATGACAGGTATGTATTCTTTATACAAATCATCCATGCATAATTTTTCACAAAACATAGAAAAATAATATCACTAATAATAATAACAACAATAATGATAAACATAATAATCATAACAACTAAAACCACATTATATTGATCCTATAGTAACAGCAGTATCTAATGCTAGCTCAGAAGGATAAGCAGGTGTAGGTATGATAAAGATATTACATTTTTTATCTCTGCCCAGGAAAATGCCAGCCAACATCATTTCTTACAAAAAATTTAAAATCCAGTTTAATGGTGAAATCGGATTTTGATAACTTGAGTGGAAAAGTAAGGTTGTAAAAATGTACTTAGAACTTTGTATGCCAGAACTAGCTTAAAACCATTTCTTCTTCTCATCACACCTCCAGTGCTACAACACATCCTTGGCTGGGAGAGTTAGAACCCTGGCTCAGTAGACAATTGCCTGCCTCTGAGCCCAGAAAGGGTAGAGGGTGTCAACTGCTGACCACTTAGCAGGGATTAATATCCGGGGGTGGACACGAACAGTTTGCAGACCATGGACAGCCTTAGCACTATCTCTTTTGATTTGGAAATGTCAGTAAGGGATTCTCTTTTTCATTCCCAGAACCTCCTAGATACTGCAGCTCCAGTCACAATGGGAGAGAGAACCAGCGTAGACCCTGTCAGGTGGGAGGAGAGTTCATCTAAATAGAGCAGTGTCTGAGGAGCTGAAGACAGACCTGCCTAATGGCAGAAGGGCTCTGCTATAATGAAATAAATGGTCATATAGGTTTATAGTAAGGCAAAGAGGAAGTGATGCAAGAGGAGGTGGGGGTCTGTGAGAAAATAGTTAGGACTGGCAGTCAGAATTACTCCAGTCACTGGCTAGTGCACTGTATATATCTGATACCTCAATCACTACCTCCTCAGAACATTCCTGGACCAGAAAAGTAGGACCTAGATATTCTTTCCACCTCTGGAGAACAGTGACAAAGTGATAAGGCTTGCCCAGGAAGGTCCTATCCTCAGAGAACAAGGAAACCCTATATTTTGCCTATTTAGATCTTTTTTGCAATGCTGAAAACAGGTTCAGCATGACCTTGTTGTAAAACTTTTCGTCCTTATGAGGCCCTGCCTGGCTGCAGCTTCCAGCCTTGCCCTGCTGGACAATTTTGATCTCCAAAAAAGTGACTTAGTCCAAAGGTCAATCCATGAAATTGGGGAGGTGCACATTTATGTGACTGCAAAGCGCTCTCAACAGCCATGAAATTGAGTGCTGTCTTGCTCTAACTTTTAACACCAATACCAACAGCTTCATCCGGAGATCAACAACAACGTCTACCACTTTGAGGAACACGGGCTGGCTACAGCCTTAGAACTTGCCCTGCAGGAAGATTTTGACTTCGATTCAGAGACTGAGTCCAAAGGTGAAAATGTTGAACAGGTTGACCTGCTTAGTGTATTTGACCTCTACTCCATCACAGTCAGTCTGAAATTGTGCTAGGTTCATGTTACCAGGGGTTTTAAAGTTTGTAGGCCCTTTTCACCTTAAAAATGTAAAAAGACATATCTCCGATTCCTCTCATTCCATTTTTATGATCTTGATGTCTTTTGCCCAGTATATTTTTCTCTATTTTTCTAAATTGCTTTGATAATTTTATTATGTTGTCTTCATTACTTTGAACTTCTTGGTACTGCTTAAACTTAAAACACACTTCTCTGGAGACTACCTGTGCATGTGCCACAGCTACCAGGGGTTGAGCAGAGATTCTCTCAGAGCTGAGTTGTAACCTAACCAGATTGGGTTTATTAAGTTGATAGAAGTTACCCCCTAAAATTAATAACCCGATTTATGACAGTGGTGTTCAATTAATTCTGCCCATGGGAAGATGCATGTGGACACACATGATTGAGCCTGTTTTGTTTAGTTGACTGCAGTTGTAGTAAAATGATTATATCCAATCACACTGGTGATTCACATTCATTACTTTAGTGTATTTAGAATGATGCTATGTTCTGCCATGTTTTATGTTTTGAATACATGTGGTAAATTTAATGCTAGTCTTTATTTTCACGGTCAGCTGTGAAAATGTATTCTCTGGTGTTATTTGCTGTTAGAGAGCACCTCTTCTGGAGTGCTCACCTCGATTTTTAGGTCGAGCATTTGAGGCCTCTTGTATATACTTTAGTATATACTTACATGTGTCTGTACTTTGTGGGCTCTGGAGATCAGCCCTAGGACATGTCTGCTTCCGCTTAGGGACTTTTTTTCTGTTCAACTGCCTCTATTTAACTGTCTTGATAGAAAACAACCAGTAGAGGTCTGGTAAATACCAGAATTGTTTTCTGCTTGTTCAACTGCCTTTATTTAACTGTCTTGATGGAAAACGACCAGTAGAGGTCAGTAAAATACCAGAATTGCTTTCTGCTGAGGGACTTTCTTTTTTTAATTTTTCTGGCAACTGCCTCTATTTAACTTTCTTGATAGAAAACGACCAGCAGAGGTCAGTAAAATACCAGAATCACTTTATCATTCTCTAGATTCCAGTGCATAGAAATTGTCTTCCACGAGCACCCGTAGACAATAATATTTTTTTCAAATCATGTATTTTCAGTGATATGACCACCGAAAGCCCTGATTTTTTTATTAAAAACAGAGCTTTGGACTATACCATTTCCCGCTGAAAGGCAATATTTCTCTCCATGTGTTCCCATACCTGGCGTGCCACGCAGTTTGGTGCTTACTTTCCCTCCATCTTAAAGAACAGTAGATGTTTCAGCACCCAGCCTAATGTGCTGCATAGCTAAATACATATAAGGTCCCAAAGGCGAGACCGATTGCATTGCAAAGGCTTGTTTAATGATGCAGCTGGAGCACACTGTGGCACTCCTGTTTAGATCCCAGTGTATGTGCTCAAACCCATAAAACATGGTAACATTGGCTAAGGCTGAATTGGCATTTTAAACTTTCCAGTAAGACAATAGTATATGGTGCGGGAATACACCATAAATGTCACCTATGGACTGCAGCATGTATTATACCATCCACTAGGCTGACCAGGAAAACATGGCTTCAGACATACCTATGTAGTATCAGTACTAACGCTTACAATCCTGCAGGCAGGCCTGTAAAAACAGTCTCTTTTGTCAGGAGAAAGGCCTGTGTTTAGATACTAAATATGTCACCCCTAAGTAGCTCTAGCAGCACATTAGGCCGGGTGCCTGGAGTTTAAAAGTGGAACAAGTAGAAATGAAAGGTTGACATGTTCCTACAGCGAGTAGCCTGAAAATGCTATTTTCAATGTATAGAAGTTGTGGCATATTCAATGACAAAAGCTAAAGTACAATCAAATGCTATTTTTTTAACTTTGGCTTGGAACAATATTTATTGCCTATTTAGCCACTGTTTTAATGTGTATTAAAAGTTAAACCTTTTTGAAAGTTATAATTTTCCTCCGTGAAACACAAATAGTGTAATTTGCATTAGCCTACTTGGGCTGCACCCTTGCCAGAATTAAACACCCTGAGAAGGTGTGCAACTCGTCCCAGAGCAGGAACAGTATCTTTGGCCTTTTGGCAGGATGGCCTGGAAGTGAGGTGTGCTGCTCAGCCTATCTTAGGAAGGACCATTCGTAGGGGACTAGGACCTTTATTACCTTGAAAGGAACCACACCGAGACATACCCATTCATAGTTTAGTGTAGGGCGAGACCTGGGGAACAAGGGCCTATTGATACCAGGGTACACCTTAGCCACCCTGGTTTCATTCCCAGTGATAAGAAAGCTGGTTCTCAAACCAATTTGGTGTGGTTAAATAGGAGGGGCCTGCTCAAGCCACTAGCTTCTGATACGGGGAGAAATGTTCTACCATGTTGGTTTTCATGGGGATTGGTGCACTGTGGGATAGTTTGTAGTAAGCCAAAGCATATATGCTGACAAGAGGGTTGATTTACCTTAGGGAACCTTTTGCCAATGCTCAGTGAGTCATCTCCATCCACTGTCTAGTGGGCTACATCAAAGTGGCACCTCAGACCCAGCTCCTCAGAACACCTGAAGACCTGTGAATGAAGAGAAGAGAAATATGCCTGCTGTCTGTGTCCTGTGAGAAGACCTGAAGGGCTCAACCTTTTTTTCTCTATTGAACCCAGGACTGAGAAGTGGACTCCAAGGATCAGTTGGCAACTTCCTGTGTGGCTACAGGGACTAAATAGGCTGCAGGAGACCTTTCTTGGAAGCAGCCAGCTAATTGGCTACAAGTGCTTGAGGCCTCTGCTCGAGTGAGTTCTGGTCTCTAAATGCACTCCTCAATGTTATGTAAGCAATGGGACTAACCTGACCAAGCTACACCAAAAAGAAGGAAAAAGTTGGGATTGAAAACGTTTCAACTTCTGGAGGACCAGGTTCAACTGCCAAGGCAAGCCAAAAAAAGGTGTGACCTTGTTGGGCAAGAAAACATTGTTTGGGCTGGTTGAAGCTTTTTTCCATTCAGAATATGGCTTCATCGGGCCCTTGTGGCAAAGCTATCCGGCTTTGACGCACCTTGACTGACTACAGCTTCCTTGCTTGTACTGCTGGTAAGAATCAAGGATCTCTGACATAATATCGATCTTACAAATATTGATTTACACATATATCGGGATTTTAATATTGATTACAAAAATATCACCTCTCTATATTTAACTATTGAAATCACTAATATAAAACACGCAAATAATATTTACAATAAAATCAATTTTATCTGCATATAATGCTGCAAGAAGAGGGAAACTCTGCCAGATTCTCACAAAACGTTTTTAACACAAAAGTAAATAATCTCAACAACTACAATTTCAAGTAAGTACGACATATATTTAAAAAAATGAACTGTTATTAAACTAAAATATATAATTCAACTAATAAATTGTGACACACTCTGTAACTTGTATCTTTTTACATAGACTACCTGAAGGAAAAGAAAACCTACTTCTGAACCAACAAACTGCCTGAAAATATCAGCTTTTACAAATCACCAAGAATATATTATAAAGTAAGTATACATATATTGTGAGAAGTTGGCCTGGTATATGCTGTTCACTAATTAAAGTGGACACCTTGCACCAGGGCAAATCGACTCTTATGGTAGATAGGTTTAAGACAACCTTTTAAAGAAAGCTATCCTAGTGGTAGCTGTGGAGAGCAGCCTTCAGGCTAAGTCTCGGAGGAATGTAAAGCAGCTTGTTTTACCATATAATCTCTTGAATCACCAAATGATAAGACACCACACAGGTATATATATCAAATATATATGTATTTATTTCTAAATAACTCTCTACTAATCTCTTTATGAGATTAGAAGACAAACATATGCACAAATCAACGTTTCACAATAAGTTAAGCACAAAATATGGCTGGGGCCCTAGGGGCGTACCAGACCATATACTAAGTAAGAGACTTAGGAACAACGACTTGCAAGGAGACAAGGCCTAGGGCCTTCAGAAGTGCTGGGGCCTCACGAAACCACCCAAGGCAGGTAAGTAAAGGACCCACGGGGGACGCGTGCAGTGTGGATACACAGGCGCGGATCGCCGTTGACTTCAATGGGGCAAGTCGCGGTTGGAAATTAAGAGTTCTAGGATACTTCGGGAGAACCTACAAGCAAGTCACTTACAGGGTAAGTAGTTCTAGGGCCCACACCCACAGGAGCACCGTAGTGCTGGAGTTACCTCACCCAGGGAAGCCGGGTGCACAGGTGTCCTTTGGTGTCGGGTCGCGGCGTCGTTTTCAATGGCGAACAAAGAAGACTTGCTGCTTGCGGGAGCTGAAGAAGTGTCCGGTGGAATCCAAGCCTGGATTCTGAAGAAGGATGACCTGAAAGCAGAGGGGACAGTGTTCAAAGTCACTTGGCAGTGACCCGGGGCAAGGAAGATGGATGCCCACCGTCGTCGGTCGCTTCAGGTCGGTTGCAGGTGCCTTGACTCTTCAGCCACGTAGTCCAGGAGGCGTCGACGACGACCAGGAGCTGGATTCGGGGTGTCCCTCGACGTCTGCAGCTGACTGCGGTGTTGGCAACTCGATCGGAGCCAACAAGCCTTGGCAGCCGCAAGTCTCGGGGAGATGAAGAAAAGTCGATGGCGCAGACCAGCAAGGTCTGAGGGACTCACCCAGCGAGGGTAAGTCAGGGCAGGCCTGGAGCAACCAGGGAGCCCTTTGGTTTCGTTAAGAAGTCTTCTGGGGACCCACAAGCCAGCGGGCAAGGGATCGCGAAGACACCTCGGGCGGAATCACTCAACAGGGGCCCACGGTCACTCGGGACGGTGTAGGCCTCTGATCTTCGGAAGGATTCCTGCTGGAGGTCGGGACCACACGTGGTCCAAAGCACAAGTTCGTAGAACGTTGTGAAGGGGTTGCACTCGACAATAGTGCACGGTACCCAGGGGTCGCGGTTCCTCGTTACTCGTGGGGTCCACTTGCCTCAGCTTCGCTGGGGACTCACGATGGCCTGGGACAGGTCAGGAAATCCACTTCTTGGGCTGCAGGGACTTCGGACTCCGGCGGGAGCGGCGTAGTTTGCGACCGTCGTTGTCGTTTTTGGTGCCTGCCAAGCAGGGGAGTCACTCCTTGACTCCAAGGGAGATTCTTCTGTCTTCCAAAGGTAGTGGAACGTCGAAGGGCCAGGATTCTTCTGTAGAGCGCCATCCAGGGGTTATCTGCCTTGCAATGGCAAGGTTCCCCCTCTTATACTGAAAAGAGGGGATGGACTAGCTCTATGACCCCACCTATGGGAGGGTCAAGGGAGGGGGTGGCTACACCCACTTCCCTTTGTCCAGTTTCGTGCCAGAGCAGGGGCAGGTAGCCCCTGAGCTGGTTTGAACTGGCATATGCACAGAGGAGCCTTCTGCTCCCCAGTGCAGGACTTCAAAGCACTCTAAGAGTGCACCCACCCAGCCCCAATACACTAAACCCTGTCTGGGAGGTGGTTACACCTCCCTGTGACAGGATGCCTATTGTTGGGCTTCCTCCACTGCGAGTTTCGGTCATCAGCAGGAGGGCAGCCCAGTGTCTGTGACTGGTGGCATCCATTTTGTGATGCCAGGGCTCTTTAGGATTCTACCGCGTTTCCACAGCAGGTACATGTCTTATCCCTCTAGAAGGGTGGAATGCTACCCCCGCCGCCAAGATTGGCGGGGGGTAGTATTCCAAGATGTTTGACACCAAACACGACATGTTTTGATGCAGCCATTCCAAAGTTAGCATTTACCGCGAGGATATAATGCACTTAATAGTATATGGTTTAACCGCATCCACAAACAGCACCAGAGAATAGACTCTGAGAGCTGCAGAGGGGCCCTGCTCAGGCAGAGGCACCCCCTCACATAGAAGCCAAGCACCCTGCCCTCCGGATTGATAGGGCCTGCCTTAGGGGTGACTGATAGGTTTATATGTGTGTGCAGGAGAGATATAGGAAACCTATATCTCAGTGAGGAGTGCTAGCACCACCTCACCCAGGCTGCAGTAGCAGGCCTGTGGTGTCAGATTTAGACTGCTTCCCAGGGGTGGCATAACACATGCTGCAGCCCCTGGTAGGCCTGTGAAGTACCTATGCCCTTGGCACCTAAGGTACCATATACTAGGGACTCATAAGGCACCACAGTATCCAATCACTAGTGCACCTAGAGTGCACTCCATGTCGTTTAGAGAGAGCAGATAGACTGGGGCCCTGAATAGCAGGGTCCCAGTCCAACTAAGTCATAAACCAGCAAAACACCAGGAAAAAAGTGGGGGCAACCATATAGTCAGATTCCACCTTCCTACATAACCCCCCAAACGAAAGGAGATAAGGCTAACCTTGACCAGTTGAGCCTTTATTGATTAAGTGGCCATATAAGGAAGCACCTGCACTAGCATGGTTGCCCCCTGTCTTATGGTCCCCTAAGCAATCCCCCACCCTAAGGGTATGAGAGGGTCTCCACCATGGGGAATCACTACCTCTGGTGTGCTTTGGTAAAGTACAAGGCTGGTGGGGTGTCTGAGTAGGGAAGTGAGGCCCTAGGAAGGTTGGCCTCAGCTTCCTCAGATCACTGGTCACCATGTATGCCTGTCTTTCCATGACTGAGTTGCACTTTGCTCTAAGGGTCAACCTTTGACTGCCTACAGCTGGGGGTTGGGTCCCTTTGGGTGGAACACTGGAGGGACATGGCATGTTTGGAACCTTTTGGTTCCAGGTTTGCCCTTGCCTAACAGAGTCCTTCTGGGGGTGGTCCCTACATAAAGGTATGGGGGATCCCTCAGTGGGTTGAGGAATTTTCACCTGGCTAGGGCTACTAGACTGGGTGCCCCTAATCTGCTGATGGGGGTTCCTCTGGACAGGTGGCCCTGGGGGTCCACTGACCTCCCTGACCTCTGCAGCCCTGGGCTGACTGAGGCAGGGTAGAGAGGGGCAGTTTACCTGCTCCAGACTGGGTACCACCTTGGAAGGGTCCTCTGCCATCAGGGGTGGGGCCAGGCCAGGCCTGACTACCTCTGTAGCAGTTCCTTCACTAGGGGAGGGTCAGTTCCCTGAGGAGGCTGACCCTTACCTACTGTCTGGAGGGAAGAAGACTTTTCTTCAACCCTTGTGCTCTCTTCTGGGGAGAGTGGGCCATTCTTCCAGGCTCCATCTCTCCAAAATCTTGGGCTGGGGCTGTGGCCATCACAGCCCCACTAACCTTTACAGGGACACCCAACATCCTCAGATGGGTTTGGTGTTCAATTTCAGCCCAGGCTGAAATTTCCAGATCATTGCCCATCAGGCAATCTACAGGTAAGGTTGGGGACACTGCCACTCTTTTTGGGCCTGTGACCCCCTCCCAGCTGAGATTGACTATGGCCATGGGGTGCTCTGTTCTGACACCATCAATGTTGGTCACCTGGTATTTAAACTCAGGTAAAAGCTGGTGAGGGGGACTAGTTTCCCTGCCACCATGGTGACACTAGCCCCTGTGTCCCTAAATGCCACAGCTTTCTGACCATTAATTATTGGCTCCAGTCTGTACCTGCCCAATGCTGTGGGACCCACGGTAAAGGTGGCAAATCCTATACCACCATCAGAATCTGAGGAGTCTGTTGAGGGAGTCCTGTCTGAACTAGGGCCCACCTCTGTTCCTCTTGCAAAAGCACCTAACTTTTGGGTGCACTACTCCCAACTGGAGGATTACTACTGGTAGTACCAGGAGGGGTGGTAGTAGTTGTTGGAGGAACATTTTCTTTATTGCCAATCCTGGGACAACTGGGATCAGATTTCCAGTGCCCAGGCTTTTTACAGACATGGCAATAGGGTTTCTTTTCAGGAGAGGAAGGAGTTTGGGACCCACCCCCAGAAGAGGACTTTTGGGGCCCTGTAGTGGACTTATCCTTAGATTTATCCCCACCTTTCTCTTGGGACTTGGTAGAATCTTTCTTGTGGTCACCACCCTGATTCTTAGGCCTTACTCTGGTTCTGACCCATTTGTCTGCCTTCTTTCCCAATTCTTGGGGAGAGGTCAGATCAGAGTCCACCAGGTACTGGTGTAAAAGCTGGTTTTGACAATTATTAAGGATCTGTTCTCTCATCATTAGATTATAAAATCCTTTGAAATCAGTAACCCTACTGCCAACCAGCCAACCCTCCAGAGCCTTGGATGCACAATCTACAAAGTCTGTCCAGTCCTGAGTCTGTGCCTTCTGGGTATCTCTGAACTTCAACCTGTACTCTTCAGTGGTTAAGCCAAACCCATCTATCAGTGCACTCTTCAGGACCTCATAATCATCAGCATCCTCCTCTCTAACAGTGAGGAGCTTGTCTCTTCCTTTATCTGAAAAGGAGAGCCACAAGATTGCTGCCCACTGCTTTTGGGGGACCTGCTGTACTCTACAGGCCCTCTCCATAGCAGTTATCCACTTGTGGATATCATCCCCACTCTGGTAGGGAGGAACAACCTTGCTCAGGTTCCTATGGTCAGGAATATATTCTCTGCCTCTAGGGACACTGTTGCTGCCACCAGGGGGTTCTAACCCCTCTTTTCTAGAAGCTCTCTGGATCTCCAGGGCTTCCCTATCCAGGGCCAACTGCTTGGTTCTGAGGGCCACTCTGGCTTCCTCATACTGGAGCAGTTTGCACCTTCTCTCAGAGGAGGTCTCTCTTAAGGAAAAGTATGAGCTCCTCTGCTGGACAAATTCTCTGCCAGAGTGATAAGAGTGGTCAGATTCCCTGGAAGGGGATCTGTGCCTCTCCTCCTCTCTGTCAGTTCTCTTAGGGAGAATTCCTCTGTCCTTTTCAGGCCCCTTGAAGCCTGGCCCTTCAATCACAGAGTCTTGGTCATTCTGATTTTCATCATCTGACCCAGATACTATGACTGACCCACCCACTGATTCAGACCCTTTAGCTCCTAGAGCCAATCTAAGGTCATCTGCTGTCAGCAGATCTATCAGGTGCAGTGTTGAGGGACTCTGTCCTAGCTTCAGGTGTCTTTCAACACACATGGCTCTCAAGTCAGAGAAAGCCATGTCCTTATACTGAGGCTCAGTGGATCCACTGGGTCCACCCTTTAAGGACATTCTAGTGTTGTGCAGTGTTGTACTACCTACACTAGTTTGTGGCCTACTGATCCTAGCTTGAGCTGTGGAAAGGGTGTGCTATCCCTTGGCACACAGCTCTAAGTTCAGTAGAACTTATTGATACTAAGCTTGACTTTATATGTACCTTGAGTACCTATAATGGTTTTCAGTTAGTAATTCAAATAGAGATTTTCTGGTAAAACAATGGCAAGCTGGAATCCCACACGCTGCCCACCAATGTGAGAAGTTGGCCTGGTATATGCTGTTCACTAATTAAAGTGGACACCTTGCACCAGGGCAAATCGACTCTTATGGTAGATAGGTTTAAGACAACCTTTTAAAGAAAGCTATCCTAGTGGTAGCTGTGGAGAGCAGCCTTCAGGCTAAGTCTCGGAGGAATGTAAAGCAGCTTGTTTTACCATATAATCTCTTGAATCACCAAATGATAAGACACCACACAGGTATATATATCAAATATATATGTATTTATTTCTAAATAACTCTCTACTAATCTCTTTATGAGATTAGAAGACAAACATATGCACAAATCAACGTTTCACAATAAGTTAAGCACAAAATATGGCTGGGGCCCTAGGGGCGTACCAGACCATATACTAAGTAAGAGACTTAGGAACAACGACTTGCAAGGAGACAAGGCCTAGGGCCTTCAGAAGTGCTGGGGCCTCACGAAACCACCCAAGGCAGGTAAGTAAAGGACCCACGGGGGACGCGTGCAGTGTGGATACACAGGCGCGGATCGCCGTTGACTTCAATGGGGCAAGTCGCGGTTGGAAATTAAGAGTTCTAGGATACTTCGGGAGAACCTACAAGCAAGTCACTTACAGGGTAAGTAGTTCTAGGGCCCTCACCCACAGGAGCACCGTAGTGCTGGAGTTACCTCACCCAGGGAAGCCGGGTGCACAGGTGTCCTTTGGTGTCGGGTCGCGGCGTCGTTTTCAATGGCGAACAAAGAAGACTTGCTGCTTGCGGGAGCTGAAGAAGTGTCCGGTGGAATCCAAGCCTGGATTCTGAAGAAGGATGACCTGAAAGCAGAGGGGACAGTGTTCAAAGTCACTTGGCAGTGACCCGGGGCAAGGAAGATGGATGCCCACCGTCGTCGGTCGCTTCAGGTCGGTTGCAGGTGCCTTGACTCTTCAGCCACGTGGTCCAGGAGGCGTCGACGACAACCAGGAGCTGGATTCGGGGTGTCCTCGACGTCTGCAGCTGACTGCAGTGTCGGCAACTCGATCGGAGCCAACAAGCCTTGGCAGCCGCAAGTCTCGGGGAGATGAAGAAAAGTCGATGGCGCAGACCAGCAAGGTCTGAGGGACTCACCCAGCGAGGGTAAGTCAGGGCAGGCCTGGAGCAACCAGGGGAGCCCTTTGGTTTCGTTAAGAAGTCTTCTGGGGACCCACAAGCCAGCGGGCAAGCGATCGCGAAGACACCTCGGGCGGAATCACTCAACAGGGGCCTACGGTCATTCGGGATAGTGTAGGCCTCTGATCTTCGGAGGGATTCCTGCTGGAGGTCGGGACCACACGTGGTCCAAAGCACAAGTTCGTAGAACGTTGTGAAGGGGTTGCACTCGACAATAGTGCACGGTACCCAGGGGTCGCGGTTCCTCGTTACTCGTGGGGTCCACTTGCCTCAGCTTCACTGGGGACTCACGATGGCCTGGGAGAGGTCAGGAAATCTACTTCTTGGGCTGCAGGAACTTCGGACTCCGGCGGGAGCGGCGTAGTTTGCGACCGTCGTTGTCGTTTTTGGTGCCTGCCAAGCAGGGGAGTCACTCCTTGACTCCAAGGGAGATTCTTCTGTCTTCCAAAGGTAGTGGAACGTCGAAGGGCCAGGATTCTTCTGTAGAGCGTCGTCCAGGGGTTATCTGCCTTGCAATGGCAAGGTTCCCCTCTTATACTGAAAAGAGGGGATGGACTAGCTCTATGACCCCACCTATGGGAGGGTCAAGGGAGGGGGTGGCTACACCCACTTCCCTTTGTCCAGTTTCGTGCCAGAGCAGGGGCAGGTAGCCCCTGAGCTGGTTTGAACTGGCATATGCACAGAGGAGCCTTCTGCTCCCCCAGTGCAGGACTTCAAAGCACTCTAAGAGTGCACCCACCCAGCCCCAATACACTAAACCCTGTCTGGGAGGTGGTTACACCTCCCTGTGACAGGATGCCTATTGTTGGGCTTCCTCCACTGCGAGTTTCGGTCATCAGCAGGAGGGCAGCCCAGTGTCTGTGACTGGTGGCATCCATTTTGTGATGCCAGGGCTCTTTAGGATTCTACCGCGTTTCCACAGCAGGTACATGTCTTATCCCTCTAGAAGGGTGGAATGCTACCCCCGCCGCCAAGATTGGCGGGGGGTAGTATTCCAAGATGTTTGACACCAAACACGACATGTTTTGATGCAGCCATTCCAAAGTTAGCATTTACCGCGAGGATATAATGCACTTAATAGTATATGGTTTAACCGCATCCACAAACAGCACCAGAGAATAGACTCTGAGAGCTGCAGAGGGGCCCTGCTCAGGCAGAGGCACCCCCTCACATAGAAGCCAAGCACCCTGCCCTCAGGATTGATAGGGCCTGCCTTAGGGGTGACTGATAGGTTTATATGTGTGTGCAAGAGAGATATAGGAAACCTATATCTCAGTGAGGGGGGCTAGCACCACCTCACCCAGGCTGCAGTAGCAGGCCTGTGGTGTCAGATTTAGACTGCTTCCCAGGGGTGGCATAACACATGCTGCAGCTCCTGGTAGGCCTGTGAAGTACCTATGCCCTTGGCACCTAAGGTACCATATACTAGGGACTCATAAGGCACCACAGTATCCAATCACTAGTGCACCTAGAGTGCACTCCATGTCGTTTAGAGAGAGCAGATAGACTGGGGCCCTGAATAGCAGGGTCCAAGTCCAACTAAGTCATAAACCAGCAAAACACCAGGAAAAAAGTGGGGGCAACCATATAGTCAGATTCCACCTTCCTACATATATATACTAATTTAAAAACTCTCCCAACCATTGACCAAAATTAAACCTGACTCCCTAAATCTTGACAAACTCGCAACCAAATACCAGTTTTAATTAATGTAACTTTATTTCTCTTTCAACAGAACATTTAGCACATACTCCATGTTAAAACGAGGTTAAAAAAAGCTTTAAAACCCTTCAAAACATCACACCAAACCATACAAGTAAGTAAATAAATAACAAGTAACTGCATTTATTTAATTATTAATAATAAAGATACAAAAGTCAATTTATAATATACTGCTAAACTATTTACATATGTAATGACAGAAGAGGATAAGTAACTGACTTCACAGAAAGGGGAACAACTAAACCATATGGGACACCTACAGCTAAGAAAGTGCATCAACAGAAACTATAAACTGGAAATGTACCAAGGGCTTGATTCTGTGTTGGCTATCCTGCGACCACCAAACCTGTGGTTCCGGTCCGACCGCCGTGACCTATGCGATCAGACCGCCCAATTCCGACCCTTGCGGTCGGACTGCCAAAAGCCTGCAGGTAGCCCGCCACCTCTGTCGGGATCCTGGATCCCGGGGCGGACATGGTGGTGAGAGGGGCAGAAAATAGTGCCAGTGCTGATGCCGGTACTGCTGAGCACATTACAACCTGCCTTTCCACCTCCCTTTTCATGGCGGGGATCCCGCCATGAAAAGGTTGGCAGAAAGGTTGGGAAGAAGGCCCAAGCAGGGCCCGAGGCAAATCTGCCCATGGAGGTGCATGTGGGGGGGACACATGTTGTGCCCCCTTAGAAGTGCACCATCGTGCGTGCAATGTGTGGCATGCATAACATCGTGTATGCCACACAGTGCACCCGACGTGGCAGCGTTCCCTCTGTGGCAACATGATTGCTGGCTGTTCTCCCCAGACGAAGCATGTTGCCGCAGTGGGACCGCAGAAACAACACCACCTGCACAGCAGTGTTGTTGTAATACAGCAGTGGAGAAGCCACAGGCTATGCAGCGTTCTCCCGCCCGCGGCATCAGTGGTCTGGTGGTCAGACCACCGATGTTGTAATCAGTCCCTAAATATTATTTGAATGCATGCTATGTGAGGGCAACTACAAAAGACAATTTTGAAATAACTGTAAAAGAGCACAATCACCTCCAAAATGTTACAGTAATAGAAGTTAGAGAAATCTCACACGATATAAGAGAGGCAAGCACTAGCTCCAAGGAACCTACAGGCAAAATCCTGAAAGACATACTACCCAAAATCCACATGCATGTAACAGGCCAACTACCACCTATCCCCACTTTAAAATGCTTAATTACACACACTAAAAAAGCCATCAGCAATACCCCACCTGCCCTTGAACATACCAAGACAGATATACTTGACCTTTTAAAACTAACACATAACGAGTAACTCTTCCTTTGACATGACAATTTAAATAATGAAAAGCTAATTTTAATTTTCTCAACATCAAACAACGTAATGAAACTTACCCATTGCCAACCTGGATGATGGGTGGGACCTCAAAATGTGTCCCAAACCCTTCTCCAAATTGACACCATACATGGTGAATATGAAAATACCAATCTGCGATCCCTGGTGGTGGCGAAGCAGTCAGAGGCTCCAATATGCTTGGCGGTGCTGCTGCGGCACAGCCAAACATCTTTGGAGTTTCCTCACCACTACAGTTTTCATGGCGGTGAGGCCAGCATGAAAACTGGCAGTGAGGAAGCAAGGGGGGGCTCTACAGGGCCCCCTGTTGCCTCAGGGACATGGGATGCATGCAGGTGGCATATGGTGTGCCCCTCTGTCTGCTGCATGCATCCCATTTCCTGCACAGCATGGACTGTCTATGATGTGCAGGCACGGACTTTGGCGCTCCTATTGCGGGCCTTTTCAATAGGCACCGCTTTGGGAATGACAAAGGACTGCCCGCCAGATCACGAGGTAACTCGTAATCATGCGGGTGGCCATGGTGAGGTTTGGTGGTGTGGGAGCGGGGCTGTGGCATGGCAGCCTGCTCTCACACTGCCAAACTCATAATCAGGCCCTAAGTCGCATAATCCACAAATTTATTTGGAAGATACATGGGTTGGCAGACTGCATCGGTCAGGACACAGACGCAAATCCAAATACCAGATACCATTGTAGAATGTGTATGACAGCACCTTGGCAAAAGAATCCAAAACAAACAACACAGTGGAAGGATGGCACAATGCCTTCCAATACACACTAGGCAGAACTCAACCTACATTATACATATTTATCAAAGCATTACAGAATGAACATAGCTACTGAGAACCAAGAATAGAGTAAGTTGTTTCCCAAATTGGCCCTAAACTAAGCAAATAAACTAAAATAATGTACGACATGCAACAGTTTAAAGTCAAATTCTTCATAAATAACAAAAGACTACATTATCTAGAAATGATAGCCAAAAGCATATTATAAATTTAATATAAGCCTACCAAAAACCTCAAAAACTACAACAAACTATGAACCACCACATCAAAACCTTTTTATTGTTTTAAATATGAACTTAAATATTTTATTAAATCAGTGAAATAAATGTATAAAATCACCCAATTATTAAACACCGATATAATAAAATATTTATTAGATTTCAAAAATATATATAACAACAATCCACAAACCAGCATATAAAATTCCAATACATAGCATCAAATAAATGCTACACATGTTCAAAACGATTGCACATAATAATAACATACATATAACATAAACAATATAATATCACATTTGCCACCCACACATAATAGGTAAAAAATAAAAATACAGTTTTGTAGCTGCAGATCTTTTTTCATTCAGACAAAATAAAAATAAAATGAATCCACAAAAAAGATAAAAATCTGAAAGCAAAAAGCCCCCAAAAAAGAAAACATATAAACAATCCAATCGAAATCCCTGGAAGCAATCCAAAATCTGTAGGTTCCATAAAAGAACCTGATAAAGGATTTTTTTTTAAAAAGAACCGCTCCAGGAAACCTGAAAAAAGGGAAATCAAAGTAAAAGCCATTTATTTATAATAAACCGAAACAGATTTCCCAAAGAAATGTAAACTCCAAACTCCCAAAGAAATCGTAGAGGAACAAAAACCTTTAAAACAAAAATAAAAATTCCACCCGCGTAATAGATCACAGTCCATAATATACAAATACCCAACACTTAATCATCAAAATATACTTAACATTACATAATGTAACAGAAAACATTCATACATTTACATCACATTTTACAAAACCGCAAAATGACAAAACAGTGCAAAACACTATCAAAAACACATCAAAATGTACAAAACATATTAGAACAACACTATACCCAACTTTTAATGACGCCTCCTAAATCCCTCGTACCCTCAAAACCTTTAAAAAAAATCCTTAAAAAGGATTTACCTATTCCGTAGGACAGCATCACCTAACCGCAACTTGGTTCCTGAAAAAATTACCCAAAATAACACAAATAGACTACAAAATAGAAGTTAGAGGTAAAAAACAAATGGCCGCCAAATTAAACTTAGAAAAGACTAACTCCCCATAACAATCAATGAGATTTATAGTAAAAAAGTTTAGTAAATGATCAAGAAATTGTAATACATTTTTGAAAATTTTAAACTTGTCAAACAATGTTGTACAAAATGTTATGAAATTTGTAAATTATAAATTAAATAATAGTATGAAATGTATACAATTAATTAATATATGCTAATAAGAAGAATGTCACAAGAACATTAAAAAGTGTATTTAAAAAATGTTTATAAATGTATGTAAAATGTAATACATTTATAAAATGTTAAGCATGTCAAATACAGTTGTAAAAATGTTAAACAGATTGTAAAGTATAAATTAAATAATAGTATAAAATATATGCAATTATTTTTTATATACCAGGAAACAAGCGTTAAAATAATTTAACAAATGTATTTAAAGAAAGTTAATAAACATTTAAAAATTGTAAGCAATAAAAAATAACAGTTGCAAATGGACATTATGCAAATATATTAAAAGTGATGTACCTCTATTTTTTTACATTGAATATTTAACAAAAATTATTTTTTCATGTCACTTTTCTAGTTATTTTAATTTCACTTTAAAATATATATTTGTTAAAATGGAAAGCTGCACAATAAACTGAAAATTAGAGGGAAAAAAAGAAAATTAAAATTTGTGTAACATCTTTTATAATACTAATTTTAAAAACAAATATTATACTCTAAATGGGTTATCTTCACTATTCCCACTCCAATCTAAACTAATTTGAAAAAGGTGTTGGACACTAAAGGTGTGACATTCACTATTGCCACTCCAATCTAAACCAACTTGGGGAAAGGGCTGGCAACTAAAGGGGTGATAGTTACTATTCCCACTCCAATCTAAACCAACTTGAGGAGAGTGTTGGACACTAAAGGGGTGACATTTACTATTCCCACTCCAATCTAAACCAACTTGAAGAAGTTGTTGGACACTAACAGGGTGATATTTACTATTCCCACTCCAATCTAAACCAACTTGGTAAAAATGTTGGGCACTAAAGAGGTGACATTTACTATTCCCACTCCAATATATATACCAACTTGGGGAAAGTGTTGGATAATAAAGGGGTGACATTTACTATTCTCACTCCAATACAAACCAACTTGGGGAAAGTGTTGGACACTAAAGGGGTGACATTTACTATTCTCACTCCAATATAAACCAACTTGGGGAAAGTGTTGGACACTAAAGGGGTGACATTTACTATTCCCACTCAAATCTAAACCAACTTGGGGAAAGTGTTGGACACTAAAAGGGTGACATTTACTATTCCCATTCCAATCTGAACAAACTAGAAGAAGATGTTAGACACTAAAAGGGTGACATTTACTATTCCAACTCCAATCTAAACCAACTTGTGGGAATGTATTGGATACTATAGGGGTAACATTTACTATTCCCCTCCAATCTACACCAATTTGAAAAATGTGTTGAACAATAAAGGGGTGATATTTACTATTCCCACTCAGTTCAGTTCAGTTATACTTTATTCAAAATTTCTTTGGTGTAAAAGGAAATGCAGACAATAAATACATTTATTTCTTAAAGATTTGTTAATTAGCTATAATACTATTGACCAGTCCCGGCTTCTGGAGGGAGTTCCGCCGGGTGGTGACGTATGGCGGGGGAGGGGCAGGGTGGGGGGTAGTAAAAACCGGAATCCGGCCGAATCCAGGTAAGTTAGCAAATAAATAAATAAAACGAATTTCGTAGCGCGCGCTGCATCGCATTTGGCAATGCAGCGCGCGCTACGAAATTAGTTTTATTTATTTATTTGCTAACTTACCTGGATTCGGCCGTTTACTACCCCCACCCTGCCCCTACCCCGCCGCACGTCACCGCCCGGCGGAACTCCTCCAGGAGCCGCGACTGCTATTGACCATATAAAATTCAATTATAAAAACAGTGATTACAATTTTCATAGAATAGCTATTCCACCGCTTCTGAGTTAATTAAACATCCTAGGACAAGGTAATGCAATACCCCCAAGCCTGTCCCTGCGCCCTTTATCCAATAGCAGCAAACATGTGCAACGATAACTTATCCTTTCTAGTCACTAGAGTGCTTTCCTGCATTTAACAATAGCCCATAAACATGTTGCCAATACCAAACAGACTGCAGGGCTATCAAGCTGTTGGAAATGGATCATTGCTTGTTTATACTGTCTGAAACCCCATCGCATAGGCAACGTGACAACTTTTTAAGCATGTGGGTATTAGGTGGAAAGCCCACCATCAGTGGTATAGAATTTAGGCAAAATCTAACCAATATAAAATGATCCTGTAAATTGTGAACTAGTGTTAGATAAGAATTAACATCACATCTTACTATGGGTGCCCTATAATACAGAGCTACAGTGGATTTATATTTGTTTGCCTCCCATGTGATGGCAGCTGCGTTCTCTAGGAAGCTGTGCTTCAGTTTAGTTTTGGGGGACGTAGCAAAAGCTAGCGGGGAGTCAAACAATTCACACAAGCCAATGCTTGCCAACGTGGATCTCACATATCTCAGCCATGGTATTGCTTTGGCATGATCCAGTTTGAGGTAATCCCTTAATACTGCCTGGTTGAGAGTCAGGCTCTCACTCTTCCAAATAGAAAGTCTCAGTAACAGGGGGCTAGTGTAAATATGTCACTAATATAAGATAGTCCCAACTCACTATGAGATAAAAAATTAGAACAACTTCAAGGCAAGGAATGTAGCCTTTTAGCAAAGGCATCTTCTATACCTTGTAGAGAATCTATTTTTGCTGTACCCCACACTACTGCCCCATTCATGGCTGCCACTTTTGCTTTTGAGGAATACATATGTAACATTTCAGGAATCAGTTTGTTCCCCACTTTTTGTTTCGAAGTTAATGACAGCTGCAACATCTCTCTCCACATTCAGTGCTCTATGCTCACCATATATTTCCACTCCAATCTAAACTAACTTGGGGAAAGTGTTGGACACTAAAGGGGTGATATTTACTATTCCCACTTAAATCTAAACCAAACTTGGGTAAAGTGTTGGATACTAAAGGGGTAACATTTACTATTCCCACTCCAATCTAAACCAACTTGAAGAAGGTGTTGGACACTGAAGGGGTGACATTTACTATTCCCACTCCTACCTAAACCAACTTCAAGGTGTGGACTCTGAAGGGGTGACATTTACTATTCTCACTCCAATCTAAACCAACTTTGTGAAAGTGTTGGATACTAAAAGGGGTGACATTTACTATTCCTGCTCCAATCTATACTAATTTGAGAAACAATGTTAGACACTAAAATCTTCAAAACTTATACATCCAATTCACATCAATACTTATGTACCTGATATATTATAAATTAAATGTACAAATTTACTACTAAAAATTCCAACATTTCAGTGAAATATTCTTTTTATTTAAACACTTAGGGCCCGATTCTGATGCGGGTTGGAAAAGCTTCCCGACCGAGGGCCTGATTCTGATGCGGTTAGGAAGGCCTCCTAACGGCATTTGCTCCTTCCAAATCGGATCGGGAACGTGTCTTCCCGACCGAGGGCCCAATTCTGATGCGGTTAGGAACAAATGTTCCCATTGAAGTCAATGGGAGTTCAACCAAATCGTATCTGGAAGCATCCGGATGCATCCTACTCCGCCGGTCGGACTTTCCCGATCCGAGTGGGTCGGACACCATTTCCCAACCGATTCGGTCGGGAAGCTTTTCCAACCCGCATCAGAATCGGCCCCACTATGTTTTACTACTAACATTAATATAAAAAAACTTTACATAAAATGTAAATCTGTATATTAAAAAATTGATGCAAAATCTCAATATTTCCTTTAAGATTTCCTACCATCATACACTTTTAAAAATCTAATTTAGTAATTTGTGATTAACACATTTATCAATGCCAAATGTTATAAACATTTTTTAGATTTAATACATATACATTTCGGAAATTATCAAGATATTTTCTAAAGGATCCTGGCCGTGGTGGCAGTGTGGTCTTGGGCTGATGTCAGTCCAACTGCCATCATCCAAATACAGTGATCGAACTGAAGGAATATTGGTGATTGGACCACCATCGACAGGATGTCGGCGGTCCGACTACTGGCATCGTAATCAGACTCTTAGTCCCAATGAAAAAATCAGGACTGGGAGAAGGTGGTCCAGGTAACTCTCTGATGAGAGGACTTCAGCTGGTGTGAAATTTTAATTGTGCTTTTTCTGCCAAAAGTAACAGTTTCAGTAGGACCTCATCCAATGCATATCTGGCTTCAAGAAGGCTTTGTCATAGACTTCCCCCCTCAAGTATTTGGACCTCCAGAGAAAAAGACTGAGGGCCTGATTTGTTGTCAGGCGATCAAGTCACTGACAGGCCATCAGTGGTGGTCCGACCGCTGCATTACAATGCTGGCGGTTGAACCCACTTCTGTACGGTGAAAGACCGCTGCCTCTACCAGGATCAGATATCCCAACAGGGGAGCAGTTGAAGCTGCATACCAGAATGGCTGCAATGCTGAGGCAGGCACCGCCATCGGGATTACAATATCCCTTACCAACAGATTTTCCATGGCGGGAGCAATGCCATGAAAAGGGTGTCAGAATTGGATATGGGGGCCTCAAACACGGCCCCCGTACATCATGGGCCACTGAAAAGTGGCCCTGGTGGCACATGTAGTGCCCCCACACACCTCTGTGCATAGTGTGCCATGTGCATGACACACGGTGCATGGACATGCAGGAGGTGTTGCCCTGTGGAGGCATGTGCTGCGGCCTTTTTACATGGCTGCAGCATGGCCTGCAGTGTTTTCAACTGCCAACCCGGTGGTTGCATCATAATGCAGTGGTCGGACAGCCCGTATGCATGCCATTAGTCTCCTGACTGCCGCAATAGAGGTCGGCGGTCCGACCGTCCAGCATCATAATGACGCCCTGAGTGTGAAGCTAAAGTATTTGACTAAGTTGGTCCATGATTAGGCTTGCTGGCCCCCAGTGCACTCCGGTCAGCCTCAACTTGCACCTTGGTCCAAGTCAACTGCACCCATAGACACTATGCTGTTTCTTAGTTCATTTTAACTTACCAAAACTTTTATCAAATCATATCTCTGGTTCCCTGGATTAGATTACAATCATTTTTGAGTAATTGTTCTTTTTAAATGTTCTTTATTTTTCTAGATTGGTTTTAGTATTTTTATTGTGTTGTGTTTTGTCTTTTTAACTGTTTTGTTACTGCTAAATCCTTAACATATTTTACAAAAGTTACATCTGTTTGCTCTCTGACACAGCTACCAGGAGTTGAGCCTAGGTTTAATTATTGAAACTGTGTTCGACCTGACAAGTTTTTGGACTTTTTACTTCGGGAGGAATTACAGCCTACCCAACTAATAAGTCGCTTTCTTACATCGACCATAAGTTCTGTCCTGATTGATATCTTATTCTAGAAATGTCTTAAAAATGTCCTTTCATGATTTTTACAAAGTAAGGTAAGATCTGAAATTAGTTTATCATTGGTTAGGACCTATGGCTCATGAGGCTCAATTGGCTAGTACCTCAAGCATTGAGAAGATTCTCAACATCAGATGCAAGTGTTTATAAAAAGGTCCTTGATGCCTAAAACTGGTCAGTCCTTCATCAACACTACTGGGATTTCAATTTCAAGTGCCAGCACTCCTAGCTCTAGAAAATGGAGTACAGAGGAACTTTCCCTGGTTGTTTATGCAGTGCCTAATTTGAGCCGGTGGTTGCCACTTTCCCTGATTGTATAAGCAGTGCTTAGTTTGAGTCGGTGGTTGCGAGTGGCACTAATTTTTGGAAACTGGCACTTACTTTTCCTTAACAGATTTTGACCTCGAGCAAGAGAGAGAAAAACTGTCAAATGGGAAAGATGGAGGAAGAGAAAGAGGGCAAAGCAGATGAAACAGGAGAAAGAAGGGACTGGTAAGAGTGAGATAAAGGGGAAGCAGTGCCTAGTAGTTGATTAAAAAGGCCTGAGATAACTTCAACATGACGCAGCCTTCATATTTGGTGCACCAATTATTAATAGTACCATGGAAGCAGAGCTTTGGCTACTGGAACTCATTCTTTTACAGTTTAAGCACGGTGTTTATGGTGTTCATAACATATGTTATTCGAGATTCTGTGGTTATGCAATTGATGTTTTACTACCTACCACTACTTGTAAACCCTACTATGCCTTCCTGCTTCCCAGTCTCACTCTGCCTGGTTCTTAGACTAGACGTCCTCTTCATCAGCAAAGCTCATTCCTGTAATGAAGCAAGCCTATCCTTACTTGCTTTTCCACAGTTGCGCAAGCTTTGTACCTCTTGCTCTTTCCTCTAAAGCTCTCCTTTACCTTATCTCTCTCTTCAGCTACTTCTTATCCAGCACCTATAAACCATGTGAAGCGCTTTGTATTCTCTACTGTGTCACAAACAAGATCCTATGTTATTCACAGGCTTGGCCGGTACAGGTAAGAGCGGTGTGGGAGATGAGCGCAAGGTAAGTGGTCTTATTTGTTTATTTATTTTATTTTCTCTATCCCATCGTCTGTCGACTTCCCCCTCACCCTGCCCCACCCCACCAAACTTACCTGTACCGGCAACGCCTGGTTGTTCATACTGCATAATCACTTCGAATTATAGCAAAGACTTTCTTAAAAAGCTGTACGAAGTCAACCGAACAAATAGGTTGCACCACGCAAATCCACCTGCTTTATAATGTATGTGTTTTCCCAGTAAAACTCTGTGTGCATTATGGAGTTTATTATTTAATGTTACAAAGCAGGCTTTTTTCTACACAGAACTATCTTCAACTCAGAAGCATGCGCAGTCCATTTAATCAAAAATGTAATTGAGATCTGGGTAAAGGGTAAAGCTATTTGACATGTCATTGACATATCTGGATTATAGTGTTGACTTTTGCAGGAAATAATTCATATTGTGAGCTGCACTTCAGCATGTGTTAACTACAGCAAAGTCAAATGCTTCTGGCTGCCTGCCACCGAATAAGGCACATTGCCATATGTACCCAATGTGCTAGCTCCCTCTTTTAGAATCATGCCCTATTTTAATCATTACTCATCTGTAATGATGCAGTGGATGGGCGTTTTATGCATTTTATTCTTTTGTTTTTAAAGATGTTATTGTAATGTAAATTAACTTTAATGGCATAATACCGAATAGGGCCAGATGTATCAAAGGGTTTTACCCATTCTGTGTCTATGGGAAAATGTGTTCATACATATGGCGATTTGTAAACTGGAACTGGCTATTATTTATTTAACACATTGTTTCTTTTTAAGTGCATACCTGCAGTATCTTCAAGATTATAAGTATTCTCTGAGGGAATGTGAAGAACTCAGGCTGAAAACAAATCGTGTCATGCACAAGGAGTACTTAGGTCAACAAAAGAAGGACAAATATATTGCTTCACAAAGACTACAAATCAGTTTTCATTTCATGCACGAACCTTAATCATTTAGTAGATAACGCAACAAAACGAATTATGTTTAACTAACCACGACCTCGATAAAAATATTTACTCATAAAATTAGGAACGTAGGCTACATAGTATCTACAGTTGAGCATTTCCATATTCAAGGACTGAACGATATTTGATATGGAAGCAATGGTATTCAAGGATGCCATTTCTAAATGGTTTCTGAAGCAGGCAACCAACAATTCCGAAACAGGTTTGGCTGCTGCAAAAGGCCTAAAGTTCGAAAGAGTTAGAATGAGCATATTTGTTTTTTACGTTTACATTTTCAATAGGAGCTACTGATTTTTCAAAAAAGATTAAGGCATAATACCTAAACCTGAACAAGCCTGACATTTTCTTAGAGGGGTTCATGGAGGTTTTGCATGTGAAACTTGTATTTAAAAAAATATGGGGCATATAGGGCATTCTACTGGACAGTTGTCATCTAAACGTGCTAAATAGCCATAGGCAGTGGATGGGCGTTTATGAAATATTCCAGTACTTTCAGAGCTGCTGAGCAAGCCTAGGGAGTGTTACAAGTGTGCTCACCATACGGTCGTTTAAGAAAATAGTAGCCAAACTATGCGTTTTCAACACAATTTCTCCAAGAAATGTATAAGAAGCCAAAGGTAAAACAGCAATTTCGGAAAGGCATCTTCATATGGCCCATCATTCATGATTTCAAGTTGATTCTCGGTTACCTTGAATGACCGAGAATCTCTCGAAAGGGGCAGAGTAGATAAACAAAACAGTGACACACATTTCAAAATGGCAGGTAGAGCAGAAGAGCTAAATAGATTTCATAGACCGATATGGAGACACTGTATGAAGGGACTCCAGATGCTTTATACTAATCTTACACTTTAGCGTTTCAGACAGCGCTAGTATCTATCAATTAGATATTCGCTTCATTTATTTTTTAGAAAATGCAATCATTTTCTCCCCCAACATCAGGTTATCAGGTTAAAAAAAAAAAACAAATTTTACTATCAGATGCACATTTCATTAAAATTAAACTGCTAAATTCAATTATTTTGAAGCATTAAAAAGGAGTGTCAGAAGACATTAGCCCTCCACAAATCAGTACCCAACAACTAAAGGCTGTGACATAGCCTTTCCTACCGACATGGAAGGTGTACAGTCCGACTGCCGAATTATAATGTCGGCGGTCGGAGTGTAAACCGCCCGGGGAAACCGACTGACTCATAATCCCTTAAGGACAGCGTTTCCGCTGTCTGGATTATGATGTTGGTTTCCGACAGCCTTTCCATGTCGGCCTTTCTGACATGGAAAGGCTGTCGGAGAGCGGCTTTGGGGGCCCCTAGCAGGGCCCCCTTCTCCCCTGGCCCTCCGGTTGAGGCCCTGAGTGGCACTTATAGTGCCCCCTTTTACATCCCTGCACCGTGTGGCAGGCACCGTTAGGGGATGTTGCAAAAACGTCCATTTTATAATGGGAGCTTGTGCTGCGGGTAGTTTTGGACCACCGTACAAGCTCCGATTGTAAAATGGAAATTTGCGAACGCATCATGTGCAGTCGTATCCTAATTGTGGTGTCGGGGCTGCCGACCGGAGTTCATCAGTTCCTTGTCCGCTGCAACATCGTAATGAGGCCCTAAGGGCCTTATTTTGAGTTTGTCGGTCCGATGGACTACCAAATCCATGGTGGCGGTGCGACTATTGCCACACCGGTCGTCCGACCTCCCTACTACAAGTTGGGCAGTTCGAACACCATGAGACCACTGCTGCCGCCAGGGATTCACGATCCCTGGCGGTCCTGAAGTGGTCTGAAGCCCCTAATATGGTGGCAGTGCCACTGCAACACCGCCAAACATATTAGGAGTCTCCTTACCACCACAATTTCCATGGCAATGAGCCTGCCATGAAAAGTGTGGCAGTGAAAAAAATAAAGGGGGCCCTACAGAGCCCCCTGTTGCCTCTGCGCCAGGGGATGCATGCAGCGGGGCACATTGTGTCCCCCTGTATGCATGCACCCCCAGTTCCCTGCAGGGCATGAACTTGACAGTCCGTGCCCTGCAGGAACGTGCAATGGCGTTACTATTGCGGTGCCTTGCTAAGGCTCTCGTATGCCGTCGCAAGACCGCCCGACCTGGATTCCTGTCAAAATCCAGCTGGCGGTTTCATTATGTGTTTGGCGGTGTGGGAGTGGGGCGCTGGCATCAGACACAGGTTTAGGCCCATTCATGCAACTATACATCCCCACTCCAAGCTGTCAAGGCAGAATGTGGTGGTCAAAGGACATTGCCAAGTCTAGGAGTATCAGAAGTGTGATTTAAAATTACTTGCAATCAATAAAAATCGCAATAACAGTTGTGAAACAAGCAGACAGATGTTTGGTTTTCTGAAGTGTTTACACATTTGCATAAGACTCTCACTTTCATTCACTATGTATGCTGTCATCTTATTCTGGGGCCGATTCCGATCTCGGCCGGTAGGGCTCCGAATCGGATTCGGATTTACCGGATCCGATTCGGAGCCCTGTTTCCCGACCGAATCGTACGCGGGTCCGGCCGAGCGAGAACGATGCAGGCACCCGCGAAATCTCCGACCGACTCGAACGCGGCTTCAACACGCTCCGACCGACTCGCATGGACACGACTCGCACCGCGCTATGGAGACGTTTCCCGGCCGGGTAAGTACGATGCGCGCCGCGAGCAGATCCGATCGACTCGCGCCGTCCGGCTCGAAAAAGCTGTCGGAGCCGGACTTTGGGGGTCCGCGTCGGACCCCCTGTACGCGTAGGCACGCGAGTCGCACACAGGGGGACCCATGGGTCCCCCTACCTGTGCATGTACGCCGCGATGCGCATCGACGCGTACCTGCTGTAGGGCGCCCTTGTCCGCCTCGCACCCATTGAGTCAATGGGAGCCCGCGTACGCGTTGTACGACCGGCTCCCATTGACTTCAATGGGAGTCCAACCGACTCCGAGTCCGATGGCATGCGTGCGCATCGTACTCGTTCGGTCGGACTGCCAGAGTCCGATTCGGTCGGAAATCTCTCCGGGTCCGGCTCGGTCGGAGAGATTTCCGGCCCGAATCGGAATCGGCCCCTCAGTGTCTATCAGTCCAGCAGCCTGGGCCATATGCTGTGAAGCTCATGCTGAGGATTTGTTCTGGTGCATGCGTTGATAATGGACCAGATTCACAAAGAGAGTCAGAAAATTACAGTGACAGAGCTGTGACTGCACATGGAAGAATTTTCATACTTTCTCCAATTCACAAATATTCACAGAAGTGCGAATGTAAAGCTGTGCAGCAAGCGCAAGGATGCAGGTATCCTTCTGGGAAGGTCATGTGAGATTTCCAGCAGGATTCCATTCCCACTGTAAGGATTTCTCCATATTGGAGAGCTCCCCTAAATTGAAATTAGGTCCCCTATGCAAATGCACACTTTCTTTCTCTGCGGAGAGAATATTTTTCCTTGGAGGAACACTTTCTGCTACAGCCTCACCTAATCTTGGGGTGAGCCATTCACTTTCCCACCCTTAACAGGAATTTACACTAGTGCTTGGATTGTATAACAATCATACCATTTCCAGGGTGTAAAAAAGATCAAGAGGAGTTTGTTAATGAGCACAGTCATACTTGTTGTTGGGTGTTCGCAAAATCACAACACCATAGAACATCTATTTCCCTATCCTTTGACTGACATTTATGTGTGCTGATAACACCTTTCTCATGGCAGAGATCTCCACACACGAAAATGGGTTGACACAGTGCATAATTTGAGCCAGTGGTTGCTGGTGGGGGGCACCGGCACTTATTTTTGGGGACTGGCACTTATTTATATACATCAGATATTTCCCGAGTGCAAGAGAGGCAAAACACCGTAACCAGACAAACAGAGGACGATTGAGGTGGCAAAACTGTCGCAAAGTGACAAAAGTAGGAACCTGCAAGAGCGAGAAAAAGGGGCATGGCGTGTCTGCTAGTGGACTAAAGACTACCAGCCTTTGTATTTGGCATGCTGACAATTAATTGCACCGGCCATGTAGTTCTGGGCAAAGCTTCCGGTACCGGCACTCTTTCTTTCACAAATTAAGCTCTGCATTGCCATCTGCCAGGAAACCCTTTGTGAATTCCTGGCAAGCATAAAACATGTAGATTACTCACAGATGTAAACAAGTAAATTTGGTTGTACATCTACATTTAAGAGTTAGGGCCACATGTATCAAATTTGGAAATTGCGATTACCTAATAGCGATTTTCTGAGAATCGCAATTAGGTAATCGCAATTTCCAATGTATGAAACTCCATGAGTTTCATATACCGATTGTTAGTGGGTCGCAAATCGACCTACCTCATTAATATTAATGAGGTAGATTACAATTTGCGACCCCCTAGGAATTGCTAAAATCACGGGGATGGTGGCCTTCTGGGGTCAGCAGACCATCATGTCAGTGATTGCTTTTAAATAAAGCAATCTTTTTTTTTTTTTAAATGCAGCTCGTTTTCCTTAAAGGAAAACTGGTTGCGTTTAAAAAAAAAAAGAAAAGTTTTCTTTTCATTTTTTTAAGAGCAGGCAGTGGTCCTATTAAAAAACGTTTTTACAACCATTCCCAAAGAGGAACCCTTCCCATTTGCAAAAGGGTTACCACCTACTTGAAGTAGGTGGTAAAATGCGAATGTTTTGCGACCGCATTCACGGTCACAAAACATTCGTACATACCATTAGGATTCGCTATTTGGAAGGGACACCCTAAACATGCCCCTTCCAAATACAGAATCGCAAACCCATTTTGCGATTCGGTAACAGGTTACCGAATTGCAAAATGGGTTTTCATACATGTAAAAATCCTTTTTTGCATTCGAAAACGGGCCGATTCCCAGAATCGGCCCGTTTATGAATGCAAATTTTGTTATACATGTGGCCCTTTGTTTGTGAATAGGATCCAAAGTATAGGGACACTTTCATGCAACCCTGGTCAGGAGAGAGGCATAATCTGGCCAAAGTGTGGTAGAGAAATCAAACAAGATTGCAAAAGAGCAGCATATCCCAAACATTTTGGTATCAGGATGTTTTACCTTCCTCCTCCCATGTTATAATTTTGAGTTTTTTTAACCTGTGTAAAATTGTTTTTTCTGTGCTTGCCTTGGAATGGAAAATCATACACTAGTGACACTGGAATGGAAAAACATAAACTCAGTGACATGTCTCAGGGAAAGAGGTGGTTTCCCTATATCCACTGGTCTGATGGCCTGCTGCAGATGTTTGCTACCGCCTTCGTTTTTAGACCATGGCTACTGTCTGTTCATAAGACCTATTCTTTCCAAAGCATAACATGCATGTAGGATGTCATTACAAGTTGGATTGAATAAGGTGGGATATTTACCACAGTTGATACCTACCATTACCCCAGGGTGAGGCTTTATCACTTGTGATAAATACCTCATATTCTGAGTTTTCAATAGGAAATTGGGCATCACATGCAGAATCATTTTTAGCAAATTGAATTCCACGTCTTGTATTTTTTTCTGGGCCTTTTTCTCTGATACATTTCATCTGGTTTGACTTGCCAAAATCTACCCAGGGAAAACTGCAAAGTGTGTGAGAATTATTTTACAACTTGCTATTCCCATCCTTGAGCAGGCTCCTCGTTGCAAAAAATATGAATGCAGCCCTGACATTATAGTGAGGGTCTGAGAGTGGACTTTGGGTCAGATCGTTGCTCATAACTGGATGGCTTTATTGTCCAGCTGTGGCATCTGTGTATTATTTGATGGATTTCCACTCTATTTTCAACTTGGTGTCATCCGTGAGCATTTTGGTCTCATAGTGTTGTAAATGGAAGAGTTGTAACTTTCCACAGATATAATGGGACTCATTTTAGGGCCTCTAAAAGTCAAGGGGCTGATTAGGAGTTTGGCGCAAAGACCGCCCACCGTATTACAAGTTGAACTCGTGTATGGCGGACGATCCTTTGCCTTTCCCATGGCAGTGCCTGAAAAACAGGAATGGAACTGGAAATGACAAAAAAGTTCCAGCACGACATGGATGATGGCGTCCATATCATGCTGGAACTTTGGGGTATACAGAGAGGGGGGGCACATATTATGCTATCCTGAATGTATTCCCATGGTGGGGGGACCATGCCTCCACCACCAACCTTTTCATGGCAGTACTCCCACCATGAAATGGCTGGTGGTGGCAGAGCTTGTAATATGCTCAGCAGGACTGCTCTAGTCCCGCTGAGCATCTTATATTGTGGCGCAGATGCACCACCACCAGGGAGTGACTGTTCCCTGGTGCAGCCGGTGGTCCTCCACTGCAACAACTTTCAAAGTTGTAATGCGGCGGATGGTGGACCGCCACAGCGAGTCTTGCCATAAGAAGACTGCCAGATTTGAAATCAGGCCCCAAGACATTGGTTTATTGTTTATTGTGATACAGCCTGATTGCTAGTTTGGTCATGCCCTTCTGCTTCCAGATGCCAACACTAATCATTGCAGCCCGCAGCCCTTATCCTCATTCCTCACCACCGCAGCTGCAAGCCAACTGCAAGCCAGCTGCAAAGTTAACTGCTGGGACAAGGGGGCTAAGAGGCACAAAGGGCTGGACTAAGCAGCAGTCCAGCGCCCTGGTGTGCTTGTGCCTCCTGCAACGCGACCTGTGTTTCGGGGGTGCATGAAGGAGGCAGCACTGGTGCCTCTTAGAGCTGCCTAAATATTGACGATCATTGCAGCCTGCAGCACGCAGTCCGGGTCCTTCGTTCCCCACCACTGTAGCTACAAACCGCAAACCAGGTGCTGGGACAGGGGTTAAAGGGGCAAAATGTGCTCGACTAAGGGCTAAGCAGCAGTGCAACACACTGGTGTACTTGTGCCTCCTGCTTTGGGGGCATGTGAAGGAAGGTGGCACTGGTACGGCACGGAAGCCGCTACACTGCATAGAGCTGCCTCAATTAAATTATTTTTATGTTTTTTTTAAATATATTTTTATATTAAGTCTTACCCCATTAACTGCTGCTGTTATAACTAACACATCGAGTCCTCCTGTGGAGGGCCTCAGGAGGGGTCAAGATGCCAGGCAAGCCAGATGGGCCCACTTTAGTACCAGTGAGCTTGCGGTGGTAAGGAGTGCCTTTTTGCCTTGCTTATCTTCTCCTGCACATGCTGTCTAATGTGACTATTGTCAATTATGCAGCCTGTGGATTGTGCTTTAACTTCTTGATGTGTCATACATAACGCTACAAATGCTACAAATCCAGTTCCAAAGGGGCTTTGTAGTGTCTACAAGTAACTCACTGAGACCTATGGTTAGGTCTAGGTCAGCGTGGCAACAGCGTTAGTGTCTGTTGCCTCTGGGTTGAGCCGAGGGATAGCGGAGACAGTCTGGCTAGGTCCAGGCATGGTGCACATGCCCCTCGTGTTCTCCCCCTCCACCTATATCCCATACGGCTTACCTAAACCTCATACAGGAACTAAGGGGCTCATTACGATGGCGGGGGGACATGAGTCCGCCCACCATCGTTGCGGTGCTGGGACCTCCCGCCAGTAATGCGGCAGTCCCACCACACATATTAGGATGCGCCCGCCAATATGGCGGGCGCATCCCAGTCCTCTAACATTGCGGACGGTGCTGCAGGCTGCAGCACCGTTCGCAATATGAAAACGGCATGCACTGCATTTCCCTGCACTGCATGGCAGGCACCACGTGGTGCCTGCCACGCAGTGCATGGAAACCCAGTGCAGCAACACCTCCCCCACAACAAGGGGGGCCCGCTACGGGCCCCCGAATCCCTTTCCGCCTGTCCTTTCGTGGTGGGATGACCGCCGCGAAAAGCCAGGCGGAAAGGGATATCCTAATCAGTAGCGGCCCGTGGTGGGAGTGCTGCCGGGCGGTGACGTGGGGCGGGGGAGGGGCAGGGTGGGGGGTAGTAAAGTACGGAATACAGCCGTATAAAGGTAAGTAGACATATAAATAAATAAAACGAATTTCGTTGTGCATGCTGCATCGCCAAATGCGATGCAGCGCGCACAACAAAATTCATTTTATTTATTTATATGTCTACTTACCTGCATACGGCTGTATTCCGTACTTTACTACCCCCCGCCCTGCCCCTCCCCCGCCCCACATCACCGCCCTGCAGCACTCCCACCACGGGCCGCTACTGATCCTAATCCCTACGGCGGTGCCTGCAAGGCACCGCCGCAATGCTGCCCTATCTTTTGGTTCCGCAAGGCGGGCGGTAATGGACCGCCTTGCGGAACCGGGCGGGCGGTCTTTGCATCCGCCACGCTTCCCTGACATTTCCCCCCGCCATCATAATCTGGCGGGGGAAAACTGCTGTTAGATGGCGGAAGGACCGCCACCGCCGGCCCGGCGGTGGTGGTCCTCCCGCCATCCTAATCTGCCCCTAAGTGTTTCTTAACCTGATTTGATTATACATTAATGTTACCAACTTTGTGAAGTATGATGAGGTTTGGGCACTCCCGTGGGACTTCATAACTGCAAAAAAGATGGAGGATCACAAAAAAGGCCCAAGTAGCCTCACCAGTTTACAAAGAGAGCTGACATCTTCGAACTTAGTGGTCAGCTCACACATCAGCAGGAATCAATACCTATAGGTACAGGGGAGGCCCCCTCGGTACAAAATCAATTATTCCAGCTTAACCCTCACCCTGGGCCTCAACTAGTGGAATCCCCTAGAAGTGATACTAAGGGGAAGGCGGTGAATTTGTTAAGTAATAGAGAGGTTTGTCAATCACAAATTCCTATTACATTGTCTGAGAATACTGCGTTAATGAATGTACACATGTTAGTCCCAATGCCATCAGCGTGTTCACTTCTGGGCAAATGTGTGGGTGCAGGGTGGAAAGCGGAATTAATTCTGCCAAAACCTTAACAAACACTACCTGCAAGGGAATTCAGAATAGTTTAAAAGTGGGAGGGTCGCACCCGGGCATGGAACCCTGTGCAATAACCTCAGTTGGGCCTACCCAGAAAAATGCATTTTTTAATAATATAACAATTATATTTTATCCATTGTACAAATCCAGAGGTGTGGATAATATTCTAAATCAAGGAACGCTATTAAAACTAACATCCTCTATTCCAGAATTGTCTTTTATCATGTCGGAGGGTCTTTTATCTGTCCAATTTATGCAAGTCCTACAGAATTCCATACATGAATCTACTCACACTACATGGTCCGACAACACAATTGCAAACAAAATAGTCGACTGCAGTTCATACTTTACAGAATGTGGTATTGAAGTCAAGAAATCTTCCTCCTAAAAATATCCTTATGTATTAGAGTTGGCAATTCCAACAAAAAAGGATGTACCGTATAATATAAGAAATACTATCCCAAAGCAAACAACTCTCCTGCTTCGAGGAGCGATTGGTCCCCTTAATAACCCAGTAAAAGTCATAGGTCTCTCAATCACAAGCTCAATGTCTGGAGTACGCACTTGTGAACTACTTTCCAAAAACAAAGTGCCAGAGGAAGATTGGGCATGGCTTCCAGCAACTTTATCTAGTATAACATCTGGTGGTGGGAACTGAAGTACGAATAATACTAGCAAGGAAAACAAGCCTATGAGACCATGTTCTTGGAATCTACACGGTCTTGTAAGGTTGATGGATGATTTCAATACATATCCTTTCTCCAAACTTTTGAAATCTTGATGTTCCAACAAACATGGAAAGAGCAAAATACTCCAATGATTGGCTAAAAGTAATTTGACCTTCCAGCTATGCATTCAACAAATCAAGGCTGTGCCAAAGGAGGTCTTTCATTCTATATTGCTACAGAGTTGGACGTTAAGGTGGAGGATATTGACCTACAGTTGCCATCGTTGCAATGTGTGCTACTGCATTTTGACCCTCCACTGATAATATTGAATATTTATCTAAGTATGAGATGTAACAAAATACTCAATTGTTTACTTTGTGGGACATTGTAAAAACACTAGTGCTTCATTTTCCAACTGCCGGTTTAATAATCTCTAGTGATTTTAATACTCATCTTATTTCCCTAAAGTCATCTGGTAGGACAAGCAAGGGCACTGACAGGTTCTGCTGTGATAATTTCCAGCAGGTTGGCCTATTAATACTTAATGAGATCAAAGTCAAGTGAAATATCAACATTTAAAAACTCTAAGAATGGCTCAATTATTGATTATACTTTTATATCAAAAGACTTGGCTACTAAAATTAATGATTACAAGGTTATTCCAACAGTAGAAAGTGACCATAATCCTCAGTCAGTAACCTTAGATCTGCCAGTATGCTGTAACCATAAAACTAATGTGCTTCAACAAACAGTTTCTTTTACTTACAGCTTGAAAAGATTGGTCTGGCACCCTGACAAACAGATTGAAATATTGAACTTCACAGATTTTATAATTAATGAAAGTGGCTTGATCTTGACAAGTGGAGAAAGTATGGTGGATAAGTGGAAGACCCTTCACAGAACTTTAGTTGAAAAAATTCACTGCAAGAAATTCACTCAAGGCTAACTCCCCTAAGCTCTACTGTCAATAAGTGGTCTACGCCTGAGTTGTTTCAACAAAAGAAGGCCCTTAACAGGGGCACAAGAGTTGTTTTTAGTCAAAGACATTGGTAAATCCATGGCTCCCTTAAAGAAAAGTTGAGGCTACTAAGGAGGTCATATAAACAAGAAGTCTGGAAGGCAAAGATGCAGCACCAAGAGGTACCATGGAACAGGTTGCTAAGTGCAACCAAGTCTAATAATTCTAAGACCTTTTGGGGGATAATTATTGAATTGTAAAAAGGAGGCAACAGGACCTATAGTTCTAACATTAAGGAGAATGTATGGGTTGAATTTCTCACCAATCTGTATGGCATTAGTACTGTCAATCAACTCGCCTCAAATGATCTTAAGCAGCCATAGCTCTCCTTCTTCTTTGTTTGGCTCTGAACCTCAAAATAAAAAGAAATAGTTTCTTTCCTTCACTGGAATAGAACAAATGGGGCCCCGGGCCCAAATGGTCTGCCCAATGCTATTTTTCGAACAAACCCTGATTTGTGGGCCGAGGTTTTGACTCCCATATACAATGAGGTCCTACTAATGAATACAGTCCCGGAGTCCTGACAAGTAAGTATTCTGCAGCCAATTTACAAAAGTGTTCCACTAGAAAATCCTTCACATTATCAGTTAACTGCTTTAACTGATGTTGAGGCTAAGGTTTTTAGTAGATCTGGAAGAATGGACAACAGAACAGGATTTAATAGCAATTAATCAGTCAGGATTTTGCAAGGGACAATCTACAATTGCTAATCTATTGACCCTCATCCTGCTGGTGGAGCGTGCTGTTTTAAAAAAGCAAAACTCATACATCTGCTTAATGATCTAAAAGCTGCATTTGACTCTGTCCCATGAGCTATATTATGGAGAAAACTAGCAGGATGGGGAATTCCTCAAAAATTGTTGGATGCTGTTATTCTTTTATATACAAACACTTGTGTACAGGTCAAGTTAGGTGATGGTTTCAGCTTGATTTGGAGAATAAAAACCTACAGTGGCCTTAAACAAGGTTGTGTGTTGGCCCCATGTTTATTTAATCTTTTTATGTCCAATTTGTTACAGCATTGGAAACTATCAATGCCCACCTTCCCATAACTTGCCAATTGCCTCCCAAAATATCTTCAGTACGCAAACGACACAATAATATTTAGCCAGACCTCCATTGGATTACAACGGCTAATCTTGTCATTTGATGAATCTATTACAACAAATTGTTTGGAACTGAACATCAAGAAAACTAAGATAATGGTAATAGGACCATTAACTACCAAACTTAGAACTTGGCATGCGGGGTGAATGTCAGGATATGAGCCAGGTGGCACCTTCCTGGTATTCAATTTGGCAGGACTGCAACTCCCAGAAGTCAGGGCGATAGGAAAAGGAGGAGTTTAGTATAATTATCGCCCGCGCACACCGGCCGGTGTGCGTAATTCTTAATATTGTATTCGGACACCCGCTCCGCGGGTAACTGACAGGGCAACTCTCGAGAGCGGTGCGCTCTGTTCCTCTGTTTTCGCTCTCCGGGGCAGGAGATCCTGTCTTCTTTCTCGGGCGGTTGACGGCTGTCAATTCCGCCATAGCTCCACGGAGCGTTCTAGGATTCAGTGCTGCCAGCGGGAGTGCCGTGGATTCTTCGGCTTTCGCCTCACTGACTCAACGAGTGGTTTCCGTTTGTTTCATCCCTTTCGACTGGCAGGCTGAGGTGACCTTGGAGAATGAGGTTATCTCTGCATTTCCGATGAGCTTTTAGCGGTGATAAGAAGGATTATCACATTGAGGCTCTGCTCTGAACTGTCGTATCCTTTCACTGGAACTTTCTGAACTACTATACTTCCAGGTAGGAAGGAGGATTTGTTTCTTTATAGAAGGATCGAGTTGCTTTACTATGAGACTTCATCAGTCAGTGGTCTGACTGGGTTATGGAGATACCCTAACTGACTAGCCTTGCCATGATTGAGGAATTCCTGTGGGTTTTTGCTTTGGATTATACCATTTGGAAAATCAGTGGAAATATTAATTAACTTTGCAACTATCTTGACTTAAGAATTAAGAGGAGAGCCAATGCTATGTTTCTTTTTGACTTCCTGGATTGACTCATATTTTTGGTTTCCTTTTTCTTTTTACAAAAGGTATGTTTGAATGTGGCATGTTATATTCAGTGGCAATAGGGAAGGATAGGAAAGAAAAAGCCTTTATAAATATTGTCTTTCTCTATCCTAGGAGTATGCCAAGAAGAGTGTGAGTACCAGTGACTGTCAAAGGTTGTGATGCGTATACAACTGTACGATTCAGGTACGGATCAGTTGTAGTGAGATCATATGAGAGTAGGATTGTTCTGGATAGTATTTCATGTTCTTCTTTCTCTCCTACAGGTCTCCCATTCCCAGCTGCTCCTTCTCTATTCCCTTCCCTCGCTTGATCGCCCTAATACTCTGTGATTATTATCTGAGTTGGGGATGTCAAGAGGTAGACCTCTTACTGCATCGCCCAGATTCTGAGGAGTTCTTCGTGGGGTTCCTGAAACCTGACAAAATTACGCACCCACGTATATATACTCCTCCTGATCGGGGTGATCCACTTAGATGCCTTCTTTAGAGGATGTGCTTCACGCACTAGTGTTGGTACAACAAGAGCTGAAACTGCAGCCCTTAGAGAAAAAGTGGAGAAGCTGAACCGAAACCCTTTTGATGCATCGGCCTCAACGTCACAAATTCAAGTGAATGTGCCTCCACACATACCGTTAGCTAACCCTGAGCGGTATTCTGGTGATCCCCACAAGATACAAATATTTTTGACTCAGGTTATGTTGCATTTTTCATGCAAACCTGCTTCCTTTCCGACAAATCACTCTCGAGTTGCATTTGCTATCGCTTACAAGGTTGGGGATGCCGCCAATTGGGCAGTGCCTTTAGTGAAAAATAATGATCTTGTACTCTCGGACTGGAATGCCTTTCAATGTGAATTTGAAAGGGTGTTTGACCGAAGAGCTACTACATTTAGTGCAGATAAAGAACTGTTGGACTTACGACAGGGGAAACATGATTTGGTGACTTATCTCACTTCTTTCAACCGTTTGGTGGCTGAACCAGCTTGGCCGGAAGAAAAAAAATGTCCCTTTATTATCAAGGCCTTAGGGATGAAATGAAGGACGTATTGGCACAGATAGACCCACAACCATCAAATTGTACGGATTTAATAAACTTAAAGAGGGGGAGATAGAAGGAAGGGGGATAGAATGTATGCTCCGTTTGATAGAGGACCTAGAAGACCCTTGCCCAGCGGCGAGACGGGTACTGAGCCGATGGAAGTAGGAGCTATTCGAGCTCTGTTAACCAAGGAAGAACGGGAGAATCGCAGACCACACGGCTTGTGTATGTATTGTGGTAAGAGCGGACACTTCGTGAGGGAATGTCCTACTAAACCCAGATCCCATGGCTCTTTTTCTTCTCAGAAGAGGTTAGCTGTTTCGGTTTTGCAGACAAAGCACGAAACACCTGACTCGATACGGAGTCGCCTTTGACTTCTATGGTAAACCCGACTTGGTCTACCCCTTCCCTATCTTGTAGTGAGACCAAAGAAACTGAATCTCACATCTTGGTTCCCATGAGATTAGGCTTTCACCATCTACAACACCAAGTATGGGTAATGATTGATTCAGGGGCCACGGGTAACTTTATTGATTGCGGATTGGTAGAGAGGTTGGAACAGCCTAGCGTTTCCCGAGGAACTCCCGAATAGTGTTGGCGGTGGATGGCAAGCCTTTGAAATCCGGTCCCATCACCGAGCAAACGGAGTCAGCAGAGTTAACGGTAGCAGACGAAACACAGGAACACGTTTGACAAATTACATTGAGCATCATAGAGGCACCCCAATATGAAGTCATTTTGGGAATGCCTTGGTTATGGTGGCATAACCCAACCATCGACTGGAAGTAGAAAACCGTGAGGTTTTTGTCTGAAGAATGCAAAAAGATTTGTTTACGAGATATCCCTTTCCACGTACGACCATTGGCTCACCCTTTTTGCGTTGCCACAGCGGCGGAGAAGGAGGTGGTGCTGCCCTCGATCTACGAACAGTATAGGGAGGTTTTTGTGAACAACAGGCAGAAAAGCTCCCTCCCCACAGGGAATATGATTGTCAAATTGATTTAGTGCCAGGTGCCACGTTACCCGCCTGCAGAGTTTATGCTCTGTCCGAACCCGAAACCAAACATTTGCGGGAATACTTAGACCACTACTTAGAGATTGGGTTTATATGACCTTCCAGTTCCCCAGCAGCCTCGCCTCTTTTTTTTATCTCAAAGGCGAACGGCGACTTGCAGACGTGTATAGACTACTGCATGTTGAACAAAAACACAGTCAGGAACCGCTACCCTCTTCCACTCATCTCTGTACTGCTGGACCAGGTCAAGGAGGCCTCAGTGTACACCAAGTTAGATCTACGAGGGGCCTATCATCTAGTTAGAATGCGGGAAGGGGATGAGTGGAAGACGGCATTCAAGACTAGATATTACCTCTGTGAATATATGGTTATGCCTTTTGGGCTTTGCAACGCCCCTGCTGCCTTTCAGTTCTTCTTAAATGACGTCTTGAAAGAATATGTAGACAAGTTTATGGTAGTCTATATAGATGATATTCTGATTTACTCCCTCAATTTGGAGCTGCATAAGGTACATGTCCTTCTGATACTAAAGAAATTAAGAGAACATCATCTAATCTATTCTGCAAGTTAAGCAAATGTGAGTTCCAGGTTGAGGAAGTGGAGTTCTTAGGTGTGATATTGAGTCCGTCAGATTTGAGCATGTCTGAGAGAAAGATACAGGCGGTGCGTGAATGGCCAAATCTTATGAACGTGCATGATGTGCCGTGCTTTCTAGGTTTTGCCAACTATTACCGCAGGTTTATTACACATTTTTAGTAGTAACTCCTATCACTAGACTGTTGAGAAAGGGTGCTCCTTTTGATTGGTCCTTGGAAGCAATGGAAGCTTTCACACTCTTGAAAACTGCCTTCATGACTGCACCAGTGTTGCAACATCCACAACCCGATATCCCGTTTATGGTGAAAGCAGATGCTTCGGATGTAGCAATAGGAGCTGTTCTCTCGCAACAAAACAGACAGACTGGTCAATTACATCCAGTGGCTTATTTGTCTAAAAAACTGAATCCAGTAGAATCCAACTACACTGTTGCGGAAAAATAACTGCTAGCGATAAAGAAGGCTTTCTAGGAATGGAGACAGTATCTATGGGGTGCACAACATCCGGTCACTGTAAACATGGACCATAGAAATCTGCAGGAAATAAAAACAGCCAGGCAATTAACTCAGAGACAGATGCGATGGATGCTGTTGTTCGCGGAATACGACTCCTTGGTCACCTTCTGGCCTGGGTCCGAAAACAGAAAGGCTGACACCCTGTCCAGAAAGGACACGGAAGAAGGACCAAAGAAAGGGGTGATGGATGCCATCATTAGCCCATACAAGGTGGTATGCGTGGTTAAGGTGGAAGATTTCCTGGAGGATGTAAAAAAGCATAAGTCCTCGGCCTTTTGGAGGAGATGGGCGGAAGGTGATAGTCAACGTAAGCTTACGCAAGGTCTTCCCTTTTTCAGGAACAAACTATACATGCCAACTCAGGTGCTCTGGTTAAAGGCTTTTAACTGGTGTCATGAATCGATTCTTGCGGGACACCAAGGGTGCCTAAAGACCAACACTTGATCCAATGTCACTTTTGGTGGGAGTCGTTGTGTGAGGATTTAAATGGCTGGATATCTCGATGTGAGACATGTGCCAGGGCTAAAGGAGAACATGCAAAGCAAACAGGGAGGTTGATGACAATGTCCAGTCCAGCACTACCATGGCAAAACATCAGCATGGACTTCGTCATAGGGTTGCCAAAAGATCAAGGGTGTACCGCTATTCTGGTCATGGTGGACAGTCTCACCAAAATGGGACATTTCATTCCATGTAACACTTTACCTACAGCCGGGCAAACAGCTCAGTTATTACTGACTCATGTAATCCGGTTACATGGCATACCTGAAGTCATCGTGTCCGACAGGGGACCCCAATTCATAGCGAGATTCTGGAAGACATGGTGCAAGGCACTACAAATAGACTCCGCGCTTTCCACCAGCTTCCATCCGCAGATGGATGGACAAACTGAGAGATTAAACCAAACCCTCAAACAATACCTACGCTGCTATGTGAAAGAGGCCAATGATTCATGGGTGGCGTTGTTAGGGCTGGCTGAGTTATCCTACAATAATGCATTGCACAGTTCTACTGGAGAGACCCCGTTCTTTGCCAATTATGGGTTTCATGCTAGAGTGCTGCCGGTATCCATCCCTGATGAGGTGGCAGATCAACTCACACTGATGGAACATGTTAGACACTTGCAAGCGGTGCACAAAAGGATTGGCATCCATTTGACCAAGGCAAAACAGTCCTACAAGAAGTGGGCTGATCAACACCGTAAGGATGGTCCCCTTTATCAACCCGGAGATCGTGTTTGGTTGTCTACTCGGAATATATGCTTCAGGGTGCAAAGCATATTCCATCCCAAGTACATTGGTCCCTACACGATCCTGAAGAGAATCAATCCCGTGGCCTATCGACTAAAACTGCCGGCCAATCTTCGTATCCATCCTGTGTTCCATTGTAGTCTATTGAAGCCGGCAGGAGGGGCTAGATGCCGGGCAGTCCCTCCGGTGATGCGAGATGGGCAACTGGAATATGAAGTCAGTGGTATCCTGGATTCAAGATACAGATGGGGCAAGCTGTGGTATCTGGTGTCCTGGAAGGGTTACTCCTCCGAAGATGACTCTTGGGAGCTGTGTGTTAATGTTCACGCACTGTCTGCAGTGCGCTCGTTCTATTTGAGGTGTCCCGGCAAGCCTGGCTCTAGGAGGCGCCTGGGAGGGGGAGCGTACTGTCAGGATATGAGGCAGGTGGCACCTTCCTGGTATTCAATTTGGCAGGACTGCAACTTCCAGAAGTCAGGGCTATAGGAAAAGGAGGAGTTTAGCATAATTATCACCCGCGCACACCGGCCGGTGTGCGTCATTCTTCATTTTGTATTCGGACGCCCGCTCCGCGGGTAACTGACAGGGCAACTCCCGAGTGCGGTGCGCTCCGTTCCTCTGTTTTCATTCTCTGGGGCAGGAGATCCTGTCTTCTTTCTCGGGGGGTTGACGGCTGTCAATTCCACCATAGCTCCATGGAGCGTTCTAGAATTCAGTGCTGCTAGCGGGAGTGCCGTGGGTTCTTCAGCATCTGCCTCACTGACTCAACGAGTGGTTTCCCGTTTGTTTCTTCCCTTTCAACTGGCAGGTTGAGGTGACTTTGGAGAATGAGGTTATCTCTGTATTTCTGATGAGCTTTTAGCAGTGATAAGAAGGATTATAACATTGAGGCTCTGCTCTGAACTGTCGTATCCTTTCACTGGAACTTTCTGAACTAATATACTTCCAGGTAGGAAGGAGAATTTGTTTCTTTATAGAAGGATCGAGTTGCTTTACTATGAGACTTCATCAGTCAGTGGTCTGACTGGGTTATGGAGATACCCTAACTGACTAGCCTTGCCATGATTGAGGAATTCCTGTGGGTTTTTGCTTTGGATTATAACATTTGGAAAATCAGTGGAAATATTAATTAACTTTGCAACTATCCTGACTTAAGAATTAAGAGGAGAGCCAATGCTATGTTTCTTTTTGACTTCCTGGATTGGCTCATATTTTTGGTTTCCTTTTTCTTTTTACAAAAGGTATGTTTGAATGTGGCATGTTATATTCAGTGGCATTAGGGAAGGATAGGAGAGAAAAAGCCTTTATAAATATTGTCTTTCTCTATCCTAGGAGTATGCCAAGAAGAGTGTGAGTACCAGTGACTGTCAAAAGTTGTGATGCTTATACAACTGTATGATTCAGGTACGGGTCAGTTGTAGTGAGATCATATGAGAGTAGGATTGTTCTGGATAGTATTTCATGTTCTTCTTTCTCTCCTACAGGTCTCCCATTCCCAGCTGCTCCTTCCCTATTCCCTTCCCTCGCTTGATCGCCCTAATACTCTGTGATTATTATCTGAGTTGGGGATGTCAAGAGGTGGACATCTTACTGCATCGACCGGATTCTGAGGAGTTCATTTGTGGGGTTCCTGAAACCTGACAGGGAAGGCCTATTGAAGTTGTAAAGACTTATAAATATCTGGGAATCCTACTTGATTGCAAAGTTTCTTTTAAAAGTCATTTTATTGTTTTAAGAGCTAAACAAACATCCTTAATTTTTGCTTTTAGGTCATTAAATGATACTCTCAGGTGCCAGTCTGATGAATATCTCCTTCGAGTTATGGGAGCCAAGCTGCTCCCGTCTATTGCTTACGGCTCACCCATTACTAAGGCAAAGGATGCCAAATGTTTAGATTTATTGGTAATCATGGCTTGTAAGTCCTTTTTCAACTTCCAAAAGACATTTGCCAAGCTGAAATATGATTGGAATTCCAACTTCGAAGACAAGTTCTGGTAAGACAGGTGACTTTTAGGAAATGCATGCATTCATTGTCTCTATCAGATGTTGGCTCTTTAGCATACAATTGTTGTCATGAAATAAATCTTTCTGACTATGCTGGTGCATGGAGATCCTATTTATCATTGTGCTTTCAGGGCTTCGATCTACAGTTGGGGTTTCCAGAAATGAATAAACTTTGGGTCTCGAGACTGCCGTAACCTAGGCAGTCTGACAGCCTGATTACGAGTCTGGCAGCTGGACAGGCACCAGCCCACCACTACAAGGTTGGCACCACCATGATCCTGAATCCTGCTGTACTGGCCTGTTCAGAGTGGGGAGGAATGGAGGCGGTACCGAGCCCGGCACCTCCATCCGTTATCCAGCTCGCCTTTCCGCAACCCTTTACAAGGCGGTGAAACTCCTATGGAAAAGCTGGCGCATCAGCAAGGAGATGGCCCCAAACAGAGCTCCCGGGTATCATTGCTCATTTTGTTATGTGACTGAGGGCACATGTTGTGCCCCCCTATGCCTGCACTGTCATGCATGCGCAACAAGGTGCATGCAAGCATTGTGCACACAACAGTGAGGTGCTGCTGGACTGCTGCATTGGCTTCGGGATCACTCAGTGAGCCGAAGCATGCAGACAGCCAAAACTACTGCCAGCACACCCTCAGCCCCGCGGTCTCAAGACACCTGGCATTGCGATCGTGTGCTGGATGGGGCTTCGGCGGTCCGACGGTCATACCGCTGAAGTCGTAATAAGGCCCTTAGTTTTAAACTGTTTTTAAACAGAAAGACAAAAGTTGCCTTGTTTCTTGCTGATAAGGAGGCTTTAGCAGCAAAGAAGTACGCCTGAACAGTATTTAATTCTTATGACAGATTGGAAATTCAGTCATATTTATCTAGATATTTTCCGTAGCGTATGAGGGACACATTTTTTAAATTTAGATTTGGCAGATATCCTACTAAAGATGATACTCCAAAATGGATCCAGCAATGGGCATCTAGCAGTTGTAGATTGTGTGGGCTTTCGCAAGAAACGTTAGTGCATACTGTATGTGTTTGCCCAAACCTGCTTAATGCACGTTGCATTTTTCTAAAGTCATCATATCCAGAAGCAGGGATGAGGCCCTAATGCTATGTTTATCAGGAGCTTCAACTACACTGATTTGTCAGTTTGTAAAGTTTTTGACTATGGCAGAAAGAATGTTTACATCCTTACCATAAGCACTTGGCACTTTGATATAATTATTTTCTGTTTGAGTGGGTTGAAAACCACTCTTCCCACACAATGTTTATCAGGAGCCTAAATTCCACTTATTTGTAAGTTTGTAAAGTTCTTGATCATTGTTTGTTTACTTATTTACCATGTGTACGAGGTCTTTTGTATATTATTTTTCTGCCCACCCCTTTCACCTACTGTATGATTTACTTTTTTTATCATAAGCACTTGGCAATTTGATGTAATACTTTTGTCTCTGTTTGAATAGGTTGCAAACCACCCCTCTTACCCAATGTATAATGAAATATAATTTTTTTCTGTACATAGGTACTCGATAATTTCATTGTGATGGCAGTTTATGTAGTAGCTTGTTTTAGAAATAATGGTCAAGTATGTAATGTAAGCACTTGACACTTTGATGCAATCTGTTTGTCCTTCATGGAGTAGGATGAAACCACCTCTTTATAATATCTGATGCATTCTCATGCACACAGGTTTTTAATTAATTTGTAGAACGATTTTATAATGTTATATGGTCCATGTAAGAACAGCAATCATGTAAACTTTATACTATGTTTTGAATTCTACCTTTTTAAAGCTAATGTAGTAACAATACCCATGTAAAGTGTATATATTATGTGCTTTTAAATACGTCATTTGAGATAACTGTGGGATAGGTTTCATTGCACTTTCTAGATTTTTATTTGTTATTGATCAATGTTTCCTTGAAGGATTAGTATTGAAAAAGTAGCGTTTTGTGATGATTTTTATTAATCAGACAATACATTTCTACTACCACTACTATTATTTATTGTGTAATTAGTAGCAGTTCATCTGCTGGAATGAAGCAATTCCTCATTCACATACCCTAGGGGGCAGATTTACAAGGAACTGACCCATCTGCATAGATGCGTCAGTTTCCTTGCGTCAGCGACGAATGTCCTTGCACCACTATGGATACGCTGTATTTACAATACAGTGCTCCATGGCACAAGGATTAAAAGATGCGTCAGAAATTCTGACTCATCTGTTGGCGCAAAAGTGACGCATTGCTGGAGTTGCTTATGAAAGTGACGCAACTCCAGCAATGCACCACAATAGATGGGTTAGTCCCATTCAAAAAGCCCTGCATCATTCCTTACGCCTGGTCTGAGCAAGCGTAGGGATTTTGACGCAGTGAAGGCATAGAGTGACGCAGTGAAATCTTGTAGATTTCACTGCATCAGTTCTACATGGCTTTTTGCGTGGGAAAGTCCACCCTGCATACATTATACCTGAAGCAGGTATAATGTGACGCAGGGCTTAACAACGTGATGCATCTCCCTAGATGCGTCACGTTGTAAATGGGCCATAACATTTACGCTGCAGCTGCGTCACAAAAGTGACGCAACGGTGGCGCAAAAGTCACGCAAGGGGCTTGTAAATCTGCCCCTAGGTACCTTCTTGCTATGAGAGACGTATGTTCAGCTTGATACAACACTGCCAACAGTGATGTCAGTAGCAAGGAGTTTGAAAACTTTACTCTTTGAAAGTACTGTGAAAAGTGTTTGATGTTCCAGTGGAAAATAGAAACGTGGTCCATATTAAAGACCCCCAAACCTACACGTGCGACAATATCTGAAAGATTTGTTTGATTTTACATACCTCACTTCCTCTGCTGACATACTGCTTCAGGTTAGATGGGGTCTTTAGTCCTCCATGGCATGTTAGGTCAGGAATCCAGTGCTGGGAACACTGATCAAGAATTCAGTGCTGGGAATAGGAGGCCTGATAGAGCTGTAAAGGTGGGACTACGATGAGGATGGGCTACCTCAAGCCATTTTACAGCTTCTGATGGGCTTTGGATTCCACCCCCTGCTTCTCTGTTTTATATCCAGTTGATCAGTGGGACTCTTTGACGAGAGTGCATCACAGTCTCATTTAGCAGCCTGGGGCATGCACAATATTTCTTCTCTGTGCAATTGAATTATTCTTGCATGAGGGGACATTCTGAAATTATGCACTCACACATGCACTGTCTAGACATCCTTCTCCAGACTACCAAATGTTTACTCGGCAGTCTGCTGATTATTTGCAGTCCTGCCCTTCTCCCCCTTAGAACTGCCCAATTTGTCCTTCACCTGTCATCCAGCTACAGAGCTTAAAGGTATGACAAGCACACTGGGCAGTGTGCAGGAAAACACAAGCGTGTTTTACTGCACACTGTGGGGCATATTATCAAGAACGGCGTTAAACTTATCGCCGCTTTCTAAAGCGGCGATAATGGGCTTGATAATATGGCCTTGTGAATTCCAATAGAAGCCCATGTTCACACCAGAACATGGGCTTCTATTGGAATTCACAAGGCCATATTATCAAGCCTATTATCGCCGCTTTAGCGGCAGTTTCCTGCGGCTAAAGGGGCGATAATTTTAACGCCGTTCTTGATAATATGCCCCTGTGAGTGCTGATGTTTAGTATAGGTATTCCGTGAGAATGTGTGGCGGCTCATAGGTGGTGAATGGTGGTGACTCAAATAGCATGCAGTTAAATTCAAAAGTAAAGATCGGTGAAAGGTTGGGAATATCTTCGGTGAACATTTGTTTTTGTAGGTATTTCTTATTATTACACTGCAGGGTGCATCCTAGAGTAGTACATTTAGCACAACTCTTAGGCACCAAAATGTAGAATACTTTGCACGTTTTATGTAAATTTGATTGGTAATACGCTATTAACTGCAAAGGCTGCATCAGGCAGCTGTTATCTAAGCTACCAGTAGCTTGGGGAAGTAAGCCCGTGTTTGTGCCAGAGAGCACCACACACTAGAACATAGCATCATGCATAGTGTAGGCAGAATCGGAGGAGCGGACGAGGGGCAACTATTTAAGGTTCTACCAGCTCTTTCGGACTGGAGGTACCTGTATCAGTGAAATTTAAGTAGTGGGGGCTTGAGGGCAAATGTAGTGGTACATGATGCAGTAATAAGTATATGCAGCAAGTGGTCATTTGCCACCTTAGACAGCTGTCCATGCTATCTCTGTACTTGCTGCACTTGTTGGCTAAATACAGAGAATGCTTTGGTGTGGACTGCCAGGCATCTCTTAGGAGCGCTCCTCTTACTCCATCAACGAGAAACAAGCAAAGATTAGATGTTGATGGTTTTCATCTCTTCCTGTGCGGCATTTTTTGATTGTTGCTAATCTGCCCTTGTCAACAGAAAATGTCCCGTCAAGCATTTCCACATACATTTAGCAGTTAGTAACCACTGCTTATCATAAAAAAACACGATAAGGGCATTGCCAATTGTTTTACTGCGACCTGCCTGTGAATTACCGGTTATTCTGTGCCCTCACTGCCTTTCACTACACAATGAGTTGTTGCTCTGAGGGCATTGCATGAGCAATATTTGCTGATAAAGGGCAATCCCATTTGATCAGTCTATTTGAGCAGACTTTTCATGGCCATGATAATAGTCTTGCATTTGTCTGATGGTGTTTACATACATTTTATATGTCCTACAAGTGATGTTTTATTGGCACTCTAACAGGTCATGAATACAGTGTAAGTGCTGCCGTTGAAACGCGAAAGATGAAACAAGCTGATTGCCTCCTTTAAACACCACTTGCTTTGCATACATTTTTGCTTTTAGGTTTGACAGAATAGCAATATAGTCTTTAAACTATTCCATGAGATGGTAGGTTGGGGACCGTTGTAACAGTGGACGAAATTGCGATTTTCTTTCTGTGTGCGTAATATGCATAATTCTTGCGAGAATTAGGGGTGTTACGTGAATTACGTTTGGGCGTCCTTTCCATGAAACTGTACATTCAAAAAGCATGCGAGATACCTGCTCTGTCTGTTGGCCATGCAATCACGTTGTGAACGTTTATAGCTCAGCACAGGGGGTGGCAGCGCGCATCCAGTTTCATAGATCCTGCAAAACATTATCTGCTCAATCTAATACAACCGCCAGAGAACATTTTGCATATAGCACAAGACACGTAAATTACAAGAAACTCAATACCTAGGATGCATTTGAAATAATTGCACAGCCTTAATTCTAAAGCTGTAGCCAGGAGCGGGCCATGCAGGTAATAGCAGTGGGTTGGTGGGGGTGGGGTGGGGGGGGGACTCGAGACGAGGGAAAATTAATTATTATTTTTATTTTCCCTCTTCGTTGTCTGTCCAAACATGCTGTTGTAAAGGGTCCACACCAGTCTGAAAGTTTAAGGGCCTTATTATGACAACGGCGGTTCATTGGACTGACTAGGGCGGTCGGACCTAATTGACACCACCGCAACCGCCAGGGTTCAGAGATCCCTGGCGGTGTTAAGCATATTACGAGTTTCCTCTCCACCACGATATTCGTGGTGGTGAGCCCGTCATGAAAAGTGTGGCCGAGAGGAAACAAAGGGGGGCCCAAAGGGCCCCCTGTTGCCTCTACGCTAGGGGATACATGCAGGGGGGCACACGTCTGCATGCACCCCCAGTTCCTGCAGGGCATGGGCTTGACAATCCATGCCCTGCAGGAACATACAATGGCGTTCCCATTGCGGTGCCTGTTATGGCTCTCCTATGAGCTTTTAAACAGGCACTGCTGTGGGCCATCTGCAGCCCAACCTGGATTCCAGTCGGAATCCGGCGGGTTGTCTTTGGTGGTGCAGAAGCTAGGCGTGTGGGCCCGCTCCCACACCACCAAAGTCATAACAAGGCCCTAAGACATTGGGCCCTATTGCATATATTTGAATAAGTGAAGGGCAATTTGATAGCAGCATTTGCAATGATAGGCAAGTGCAAGAATAGCATTTCCACGATTCTAGTGGGACAATTCTTGCATTCATTGATCGTGTAATTGTCATTTTTACACAATCAACTGAAAGACAGTACTAGTGCACAAGTCTGTGAAAGGATAGTACATAATAACCTCTACATAGTGGTACATATATTAATATGACTCCAGATCTGCAAATTATATGCAAACAACCAAATAGAATCTGCTCTAATTATTTAATGTCCGAAAATAACCTGTGTAAAGGTACAATAGTTCATATTTATGAAAGAAATATCATCAAAGCAGCAGAGGGGGTGGCAAGTGGCATGCTGAAAAACATGGTAAAGGTAAGATCTGCTTGTGTACTGCGCATAAAAAATGATGCATGAAATAAAAAAAAACCCAGAACAAATCTCTTGAAAAACCTTCAGTTGAAACGACTTACATATGCCAGTTATGGTGGTATACATATCAATTGCTCCCCCAAAGCACTGTTTTAGATCTCACATGAGGTCACATATAACATCACTGATGACATCATATCACCACAATTGATACCACCAATAATACTATTGAAGTTATTTAGTTGTCCTTCATTCACAGTTCTTTTGGTGACAGGCACTCAATAAATTATTCTCGTTCCTACACACCCTTTTGGAAATTGGAAACATTAATGCACTTTCCCAGGATGTCTGCACCAGTTATGCCTGGTCCTTTCACGTATGTGATGGCTTTGCAGATAATTATGTGGAAGGCATTGTAGAATATTTGTGCATATTTACAATGCTGCTACTGTGTAGATGTGCACCTTCTTTGTATTACATTTCCATGCCCAATTTTTCTAGAATGGCTACTAAAGCGAATCAAAGTTCAAAATTGCATGTGTGCAATGAACATGAGAATTGCGTAAGCCATGAAAACATGGCAACTTCCAAACATCCAATGTACATGTCTGAATGATGCACACTCTACATATGAATAAATGAGGACTCATTCCAGGCATTGGGAACATTTACACACGGAAAGCAATTTGGCCCCATCAACCTGAGAGGAGCAGACAGACACTAATGTTAAAAATAATTAAAGGTAATAAAAATGGATAGAGTGATTTGCTTTTTAATGTCTAGTCTGTCTCTATAGTATGATGGACATTTGCAGTGTAAATGTTCTCATAGAATATTACATGCGATGTAACAACGCGTAACCATTACTACGCATACCATTACATCGCATGCGCTTTTACAACGCATGCGATGTAATGGCTATCCACATCATTGTGAGGAAACTGAGGCTCTTCCGTTTCCTCACAACGACGTGCACCGCCCCTTAGACGATGCTGGAACCAGGAGAGAGGAACCACGAGGAGAGAGAGGTAAGGGGGATTGGGGGTAAGGAGAGGGTTGTGCTGGGGGTAGTGTTTCAGTGTAGGGACCGGACTGGGGGGCGGGGGAGGGTCGTGCTGGGGGTAGTGTTTTAGGGTTTAGGGTAGTGTTGTGGTGTTTGTGTAGTGTAGGGTAGTGTTTTAGGGTTTAGGGTAGTGTTGGGGGGTCGTGCAGGGTAGTGTTTCAGTGTAGGGACCGGACTGGGGGGCGGGGGAGGGTCATGCTGGGGGTAGTGTTTTAGGGTTTAGGGTAGTGTTGTGGTGTTTGTGTAGTGTAGGGTAGTGTTTTAGGGTTTAGGTTAGTGTCGGGGGGTCATGCAGGGTAGTGTTTCAGTATAGGGACTGGACTGGGGGGTGGGGGAGGGTCGTGCTGGGGGTAGTGTTTTAGGGTTTAGGGTAGTGTTGTGGTGTTTGTGTAGTGTAGAGTAGTGTTTTAGGGTTTAGGGTAGTGTCGGGGGGTAGTGCAGGGTAGTGTTTCAGTGTAGGGACCGGACTGGGGGCGGGGGAGGGACGTGCTGGGGGTAGTGTTTTAGGGTTTAGGGTAGTGTTGTGGTGTTTGTGTAGTGTAGGGTAGTGTTTTAGGGTTTAGGATAGTGTTGGGGGGGTCCTGCAGGGTAGTGTTTGAGTGTAGGGACCGGACTGGGGGTCGGGGGAGGGACGTGCTGGGGGTAGTGTTTTAGGGTTTAGGGTAGTGTTGTGGTGTTTGTTTAGTTTAGGGTAGTGTTTTAGGGTTTAGGGTAGTTTCGGGTGGTCGTGCAGGGTAGTGTTAGGACTGGGGGTCGGGGGAGTGTCGTGCAGGGATACTAAACTAGGGTTTAGGGTAGGGCAGTGTAGTGTCACTTACCTTTCATACTTTTACCATGAGTATACCTTTACCACACATGCCTTTGCGTTGTAATGGCATGCGTGGTAAAGGAATATGCGTGGTAAAAGTATGCGATGTAATGGCATGTCGTTGTAATGACAACGCGTAGTAATACCCACGTTGTAATGGCACGCGTTGTATTACTATGCGTTGTAATGAGTCACATTCCTTTTCCTCCATTCCCAGAAGCTCTCCTCTATGAAACCCCAGACAAAGGGAGAGAAACTAGCATAAGCTTCGGTGAACATCATGTTAGGTACCCGAAAAATCAAGGGAGGCGCTTTTTCAAATAACCACCCTCCCAAGCGCTTACTAAACCCGCCTCCACTAAACAGTCTCCTATTTAGTGACGAAGCCCCAGTACTGGAAAATTAAATGAAGCCTGGTTTCTACACATCTCAACATTTTCTTATTAAAGGGTGTTGCTTGTGTTTTTAAGACGGTGGTGGGTATTTCCCTAAAAAGTGTGTTGCCAATATTTTCAAGAGACTGAAATCTAATTCAATTATGAACGCAGGTGTTTAGCTGTACAGTAATGTGGCAAGGCGACGATGCTTACGAGAAACTGAATATGATTTTCTAAAAAATAACAGCATTATTTTCTTTAGGGAGAAGTGTAGGGATTACACCAAATGGTGGATATTATTCGAAATATCGCATCATCAAATTCTTATATTGAACCCCATTTGTATTGCGAACAAGAAAAGGGAGAAATTGCATTTTAGTCAGTAGAAAAGGCTGGTAAAGGCAACCGACAGGCTACTTGTCGGCAGTCTCCGAATACATGTTCTGCTTCAGCAGTCACCCTGAAAGATCAAACACCTGGCACTGCGCAGCTGATTGCTGGGCGCTGCAAGAGATTCTTTTTTCTGTGAACACCAATTATGTAGTTTTTCTCAACATCAAAGCTCACGAGGAAATCTTCGGACGCAACTGCATTTTCTCTGAAAAGATTTCTTTCTTCACTGTGCGTTCATCTTCCCCTGGATTAATTCGAATCTATAGATGTGTAGAAGCCTTATGATGTCAGAAAAGTGCAAATGTGAGAAAATGCATTTCATAATGACCTGCAGGTGAACTATCAATTGGTATAATGCAATACCCGTATGTTGGGTTCTCACTTGCTGTACTCTCACTCGCAGCTCCCTTTCATGTCTGTCGAGGATCCAAGCTTTGGTGTACATCCTAAAACTTGTACATTAGAAACAGAGTTGAAAAACATTGGCTCATAAGTGCCAAAGTGCTTACGGTCGTTCTCCCATCGGATGTTTGACTCTATTTATTTGAGTCGGTGGTTGCAGAAGGGGCACACATACACTCATTTTTGGGAGCTGGCACTTATTTTTCCTCAATAGACTTTTATCCAGAGCAAGACAAAAAAAAAAAGAGGTAAAAAGGACAAGATGGAGGGAAAATAGTGACAAAAGAAGAAAGAAGGAATGAAAAGGAACCTGCAAGAGTAAAATAAAAGAGGCAGGGAGTCTCTTGTGGTGGATGAAAGAGGCATCAGGTGGAGTCAAGATTAGACAGCTTGGGGATTCGCATCGCCACCCCAGATATTCATGGTGCTGACCGCGGGTTTCTGATCAAAGCTTTGGGCCCCGGTTCGGACTATGGCAGAATGTACCTGACCACAACCTTTTGACTTGAACATTTACATCAATGATCTCTTGTGTGGGTTTTATATTTTTAGTACAGGTAACACTTCAGTTACTGGCCAAAATACATCTCCTGAAACCAAATCCATAGACTAATTAATAGTTTGTTAGTGCTTTAATATAGCCTTGATTACATGTTATTAAGCCTCACTAAATATTAAACACATTCAAAGTACTTTTTAAAATTCATCCTGATACTATTGAATAAATGAAAAACTAATTTTCCCAGAAAGCAATCAAAGTGTCAATAACACTCTGATGAACTAATCAAAATATTTTGAAAATGAAATGTTGAACAGGGAAACATGAAGTGCAATCTTGAAAGAACTTAAAGCAAAACTCACAAACTTGATACAATACATCATCGTCCTCCAGGATACAATCTATTGAATTGTCTTGTCTCTCTTAGGTTTTCAAGAATTCACTTTGCTATGTCTACAAGGTTCACACAGTGTTGTATAATGTCACAAATGACCTAGTAAAGAATGTCTCTTGAATACAAATATGCTTCAATAGCTACAAAGGTTTTTCATTTCCATATATTTCCATACATTTTTGAGTGGTGCCAACCAGCTCTTAAGAGTGTGCAGCCAGCAGTTATTCTCATTATGCTTGCAAGAGGTCAGTGTGCAACGACACCAATTAGTGCTTCCAAAGGGGCTCTGGAAATCTGTGCTCTATAAACCCTCGAAGCATGTGGTTCTTCATGGTTCCTTTGGATTCTCTGGTGTTCCTTGTGGTGTTCATCTGGCAAACAACCTTGATGGAGAAAACACAAATATGTCTTTTTTTTCTCAAGATTTAAAAATCTTAATCATCTTCAAAGTATTTCTAAATTATTGTGTTAAGGCCTAGCTAATGTATTCCTGATTTGGCTGACCTACATCAGTCAATCAATCAATCAATCCGCATTTGTAGAGTGCAGCACTGTGAGCCCTGGAGGTATCTGGGGTGTGAGGTCTCCATCGAATAGCCAGTTCTAGAGGAAACGGTGGGAAGAAGGAAGAAACAAGCAGAAAAAGGCAACGCAGATGGCAGAAAAACGAGCAGTAAAGGCAAAACAGAGGGCAGAAAAATGAGCAGAGAAGGCAAAACAGAGCAGAAGAGGGCAAAACAGGGGGCAAAAGGGTTAGAAAAACAAGCAGAAAGGCAAAACAGATGGCAGAAAAACAAGATGAAAAGGCAAAACAAGCAGTAGAGGGCAAAACAGGGGTCAGAAAAACTAGCAGAAAATGCAGCAGAGGATAGCGGGCTGCTGGTAAGCTGGACAGGAGTACTGTTGCAGAGGGAGCTGGCGTGGCCTTCATTAAGTAGGTTCTGGGGAGGGCGGAGCACTGGGTGGGGGGAGAAGGGAAGCGGCAGGAGGAGGGAAATGACAGGAAAAAAGCAAAACAGAGCGCAGAAAAACGAGAAGAAAAGGCAAAACAGAGGACAGAAAAACGGGCAGAAAAGGCAAAACAGAGCAGAAGAGGGTAAAACGGGCAGAAAAACGAGAAGAAAAGAGAAACAGTGGGCAGAAAAAGCAGCAAGAAAGGCAAAACAGAGCAGAAAAAGGAGCAGAAAAGACAAAATAGAAGGTAGAAAAATGGACAGAAAAGGTAAAACAGAGCAAAAGAGGGCAAAACAGAGGGCAGAAAAGCATATAGAAAAGGCAACATGGAGGGCAGAAAAATGAGCTGAAAAGGCAAAACAGAACAGAGGAGGGCAAAACAGAGAGCAGAAAATGAACAGGAAAGACAAAATAGAGGGCAGAAAAATAAGCAGAAAATGCTAAACCAAGAGCAGAAAAACAAGCAGAAAAGGCAAAACAGAGGGCAGAAAGACAAGCAGGAAAGGAGAAACAGAGGGCAGAAAAACAAGCAGAAAAGGCAAAACAGAGGGCTGAAAAATGAGCAGAAAAGGCAGAACAGAGGGCAGGTAAATGAGCAGAAAAGGCAAAACAGAGCATGAAAAGCACAGAGCAGGCACAAAGAGAGGGCAGCAGGTAGACAAGCATGACTAAGAACTATATGAACCACAAGCACTGCAATGCATTAATACCCTAAATTGCCACATAGAATTCCTGCTATTAAGAGTTAATTACCACGGAATAGGAAATTAATATGTGGACAAAGGTTTACAAGTTCTGCTTGGATTAGTGCGCACAATTATCCCCTGCTCTGAAAAGGTGGTAAAAGCATGTGGGGGAGCTGAAATGTTGCAGGCAAGGGAGATAGGTTGAGGGAGGAGGAAAAGGAAAGAGAAGTGGAGTCATGGCAAAGGTGAGCATTGCATGCTCATCTCTTGCCAGAGAAAAAGGGCTACTGAAACAGAGGAACAGGTTTGGCTGATGTTGGAGCCAAACCCTAAACTAATTTCCCCAGCAAGAATTACTGGGCAAAAAATCAGGTTGTGTGTTCCTACATGCAAGAAAACTTGGGTGGGAAACACCTGGCCAGTCCTTATCAGACACAGTGGAATTTCATAGGAAATTCTGCTCAGCCTGACTCAATATCAGAGCCCTAGTCTTTTGATATATTTATGCTGTGTGATATAATTCTCTACATATCCTTTAGGTTGTTAGGTTGCTGTGCTGTGTGTGTGTCATGATGCTAACCATTTCTATTGTAAGTGGTCCTGTGAGTGTTTGATGTAGAGGTGGTGTGATAGATGGTGCACTACGCCTATTCCTTGTCTTCTCTGACAGGTGTATTGTTACCATGAAATACACAAAAAGTGCTTGTAATAAGTCTAACCATTGGCTAAGGGTAGTCCATGGTGTCATGTCAGATTAGACACAACTATATGCAAACCAATCTTGATCCTGCTCCAATAGGAACAGTCAGCCTGAACTGCCAAGCCAGGTCCTCTTTGAACCAGAACACAAGCAACCTGAATCCTGAAGAAAAGTTCCTGAGAAGGTAGAGTTCTGCAGGCAAAGGCAGCAGGCTGTGTCCGAGGAGGAGTCGTGGTTGCCGGGAAGCCATTGGGCAATGTTTCTGTGAAGCCGTCGATGACGGCGGGAAAAAGTTCAGATCAGAAAAATTGATTTCCAGGCCGAGGAATTTGTCATCATTGATGGGGAGCTGGACACCATTGAGCCCACAAAGAATTTGACCTTCAGACTTAGACAAAGTTGTAATCCTCCAGCGGGACAAAGGGGTAGGCTGTAGCTGAAGAGAGCTCCACAAGGTCAGATACCATCACTTAGAGGTTCCGCTGAAAGGGATTTGCTACTGGGGAGATGAGCAAGTTAGGCCGACCGGCAATGCACCTTGGGTGGATCGGCTGGCAGGCATGAGAAGTACCACCAGCACCACTATCAGGGGTCCAGAACCATGAGGGCTTCGAATCACTCCAGCAGAGGCCAGGTGCAGGGTTCAAGGTCCCAGGAACTTGTTATGTCCCTGTAGCTCTCATAGGACGCCTGTCAGCTAGCCCTTGGAGTCACTTCTGGTGGTTCTGGGTTCTAAGAGATGGTCCAGTTCTCTTTCAAGCAGCAAAGCAGTCCTTTAAGCAGCAGGTAAGTCCTTCAGGTGGCAAGGCAATCCTTGTGAAATCTTCCACAGGTCCATTAGTGTACTAAAGGGGAGTTCTGAGGGTCAAATATGTGAGGGGACATCCTAGCCTACCCCCGCAACTGGTTCCAGAAACGTCTTCCCTTCCCCTGCCAAGGCTTTAAGAGGCAAGCCCTTTGAAATGTGCATGGGACAGGGAACATCTCTGCCCCCAGTCATCCTAGCAGGATGGCCCATCCTTGCCACACCTTCTCTCTTTTCACAAAGCCCACCAGCAGAATTATTCATAGTCATGTGACCCAGGAAACTGATTGCAAGTATCAAATGTTTAGGGCAAGAAAATGCCAACTTCGTAAAAGTGGCATTTGCAGAACTGTGACTTAAAATAAAACTTTGCCATTAAAAAGGATTTTAAATTACAACTAATCTGAGCCCAAATATGACATTCCTATCTGCTCCCAACCCAAAGTTCGAACTTATGAAATGTAATAATGCAATCCAATGTTATGCAATGGGAGAGGTAGGCCTTACAGTAGTGAAAAACAAATGTAGACTTTTTCACTACCACGCATATAAAATTTAAACCCACATATCCTACCTTTTGAATACAAGGCATACTGCCTTATCGGCCTTTAGGGTCTACCTTAGGGCTGACTTATATGCACTAAAAAGAAGGTTTAAGCCTGTCAAAAGGTTTATTTTTCCAGGTCAAAATGACAGTTTAAAACTGCACTACAGACTGCAAAGGCAGGTCTTAGAAATGCTTTAAAGGATCACTTGAGTGGGTGGCACAATGAGGGCTACAGGCCCACTAGTAGCATGTACTTTGCAGGCCCTGGGTACATGCAGTACCATATAGTAGGGACTTATAAGTTAATTAATTGTGCCAATCAGGTGTAAGCCATTTTTACCATGTTCTAGGAAGAGATGACAGGTCTAACACAACCCAAGACCGGTTTTGGCCTGATTGATGCCTCTTCATTAAGGTGTAGCTTGGTTTCAATGAGATAGTAATCAATAGACCCATGTCTGGGTTTTGCGCTAGTTCCCTTCTGGAGTGGGCCTTGCCTGGTTGTTCACCATGTTCCCATGAGGAGCAGAGTCAGTACCGATTTGCATCAGGCAGGCCTTTGTATAGAATTGCACAGTGGACAAATAATGATGGGTTGGAATGCTACCCTGATCGATTGCCAGTGGTTAGACTATTTGCAAGCATTCCTCCAATCAACTTTTGTGTTTTTGAGGTAATGCTCTAAGTGCCCATGGGTATGGAGGCCTAGTTTATTAAAGATTGATGAATTACTGAGTTGATCCAGCAACACTATTATTAATGACAACGGGTACTGCTTTTTTAAATTGAAATCTTTCTTAACCATGATAATCAATGGATTTGTGCAATTCCCCTCCTTTTTGAGGGTCATAATTGCAGTCTGTGGGAAGTGTATTTGTCTTCTTTTTGTCAAAAACATCTGTAAATTCTAGGTAAGATTCTGGTAATGAAACTGCATAACCTATATCATGACTATGCTGAAATCTTAGCTAAGTGCTAAGATGGTCTTACGTGCTGCATATTTGCAAAGTACAATTGATGCATCCAGTGGTGGCTGGTGACATTTAAAAGTGGAGGGCGTAAACTTTCTGTTGGAGTGCACAGTGGCGAGCGAGCGCAGCGAGCGAGCCCGTACATCTTAAGGGAGGTTCGGGGGGGTTCTCCCCCCGAGAAACTTTTGAAAAAAGAGTGGGTAAATGGTGCATTTTCAAGCAAATGTGAGAAGCAAGAAGGTTAATAAAGCAATTGTGAATGTGCAGTTATTACATTAATAAAGGGATGTCATATAACAACATGTAGATAGAAATGTTTCTGAAGCTTTGTAAAGTTAATATTCACACTTAAGACTTCAATACTGATTCTAACATGGCTACGGTTTAGTCAGAAGCAAAGATTTCTCAAGATAGGCTGTGCTATGATAACATTCAATTGATCCCCTGCTCTCCTATAATACACATGCAATGCAAATTTTGAATAAACTTGTCCCAAATAAAAGATTGGGCCCAATGGGTCGCGCTCATTTCCAGTACCGCAGAAGAAGCACACATGCTAGTATCTTCCCACGAGCACACATTAACACCCACACACAACTTATTTAAAACATTTTCCAGTCCTCTGAGAAACTGCATCAATTCTAATCTTGCAGGGATCCTCATATGCTGACATCTTTCACAGTGGGTGACGTGACAGCTGACCAACTGGTACATTTGTTTCCCAAGGTGGACTAGATTAACGCTGTGCCTTGTTTATAGTGTCTTCTGCCGTCTTCCCTTAGTTGTGGGTTGCAAAACATTTTCAAGAATCCCCACTCTCTTGTTTGTTTTCAGACTCCCTGAGGGCTGATCTGGTGTCCAGATAATTAACATGGGATGGGAATGTCGGCAGCGAACATGTCCAGGTCTTGCACACATGCACTGTCTGCTGTCTAGGCAAATGCCCTTCACAACCAGGTGGCTAAAGAGGGCGGGAAAAGTCAGAAGCTAGGGATGGAAAAACAGGCATATTTGGGGCACAGTCGGCCCCTCACAATATGGACTCAGCTGTCACTGCACTCTCTGCACTAGTGTTCCTGCATATCGGTCTCTAAGTTCTTTATTCTACCAGTATTTCCTCCGCAGATCCCTTCCTTCCTTCTACTGTCTCCTCTCTGTCTCTGTACCCTCTTCTGTCTCTCCTTGGTACTTATCTCGTCCCCTTCTAACGTCCTTATTTCTGGCATCTTTCTTTTCCACTTGCCTTGCCTTTTTTGCTCGTGCTTATCTTCTTTCTCTCTCATCAATATCCCTTTCCCTCATTTTTCTATCCTCCTCTACTTTCTGTCTTTACCCTCTCGTTTCAACCCGTTTCTCACTCTCCTCCCTATTTCCCCTTACTCACCTACTCCTCCCCCGTGCCCCGCACAAACTCCACAAAGAGTAAAAACAGACCCAGGCCCAAGGCAGGCTCTGTGTTTATAAACTTGGAGCGTGAGGCCACTTACATTTCTGTAAACAATGCTGGATAGGCTGAGCCCATTCCTACCTCTGGGACACGGTGCCACTGCACCGGCTGCAGCAGTGATAGCCACGCGGCCGCCCGCGCCCCTTCCGCCTGCCCTAAACACATGATATATAACACATCAGCATAAAATACGCCATCAGAGACCATGGAAGTGTTGTGCACGGAGGAGATTCCGGGTTCACAGGTCTCATCTACCACCTGCCCCTCTCTCAGACTGGTGAGTACCTGCGCCTCTTTCTTCCCATTGCCAGGAGCCTGGCACAGAATATACAGAGCAGGATCCTGGTGCCCAGATTATGCCCATCACAACCACAGCTACAGGATATCACTACGATTACGAAGGGTGCCTGGGGTCGTTATTGTACCCCTAAATATACACATCACAATGACTGTGCCAGAGAATAAATCTTTGAAATACACCCCTGCCACCGAAGATCCCCCCACCCCCCCAGCCCCCTTCCTCCGCCAGGTTGATTGTGCCACAGAATGTGCCAATCAGAACCAAAGCGCTCTAAACGCGCCCATCCTAATTATTATAGCAAAGAAAACTCATGGGTCATTTAATGCGCCACAGAATTCCCGCATCTCGGGATGCACCAATCAGAACGGACGAGGGCCAAGAGCGTACTTCTAACGTTACTCTGAACAGAAACAACCCGATCATTAAAAAGGCACTTCTTAGAAAGTTACCCTTGTGTCTGGATGGGTCTCAGCCCTGCCGCTGGTGTCCTCACAAGCAACCCTCTCACACCTCTCAGTGTGTCTCACACTCGTGAGCACTTCCACGGCTCACCATGCTGTCCCCCAGAGTGGGGTTTTAACAGTCGCCGCTCGCAATACTCGCGGGGGGTCGCGCTGGGGTGGGGGGTTTAAAAAATAAAGTAAAGAAAACTTACCTGACCGCCCGGGTCCGCGCCGCCTCTGCTGCTGGGCAGGGGTCCTGCATTGGCGCCTTCAACGTCTTCTGCGTCACTGGAGTCCGAGTGGCTGGCAACCCCTCTCAGCCAATCCAGACGCTGCTCCAGCAGTGCCAGGATTGGCTTGAGCAGGGATGCTCCCCGCCCATTAGGAGACAGGGGGCTGCGGCATGAAGCAACCCTCGCTCTCCTAAGGGGAAGGCTAGTGCGCATGTTCGGGCTGGTCATAAAAATGACCAGCCCAAAACCGAACATGCGCACTATTGCTGTCTAGTGCGCTGTCACTCAAACCCTGAGTGCTGCCGCAGCCCCACCCCCTTCAGCATCCCTCGTTCTACTTCTGACGCTAATTCCAATCAGGAGTCCTGATTGGAATTAGCGTCAGAAGTAGAACGAAGAATTTGTTATTTCTAATTTATTTAAACGATGAATGGGGCCGTGGGCCCATGGCATTAGTGGGGCAATGCCCCAGCGCCCCAATGGACGCACCGCCACTGGATGCATCTTTAATCTTAACCTGAACTGCTGTGCCTTAATCAAATCAAACTGCATTTTTTCTACATGATTGTCAAAACACATCTTTTTTATTGGGTATGGTAAGGGTCAGGGCCACAGGATAATGCAGTCTCATTTACTGTGTTGAACTTTTCAGTATTGTTCTCGAGGACCATTGGAATTGCTAAGCTATGAGTGAGTCTGATGTCAATAAATTTATCGGTTGCTCATGTTATGTTTTGTCATGTTATCTTATGCTATTTTATGTTATGTTATCTTATTGTGTGTTACTTTATGTGTATTTGTATAATGCACAACTCACCCTGGAGGGTATCCTGGCACTGAAGCAGGAGCGGTGATTTATTGTGGATTGGGAGCCAGTGGGGTTCTTTGAGGTGCAGGGTATGTGAGTGTGGGGTGGGAGGTTGAGGGTGAGCCAGGCTGCAGAGTTTTGTATGGTGTGGAGTCATCTGGTTAGTTGAGCTTTGATTCCAGAATAGAGCTGCTCGGAATGAGGGCTTGGGTGACGTTTCTGTTAGTGCTGGAGGGGAGCCATTTGAAGATCTGCATGAGCATGTTGAGTGTGTGAAAGCAGGAGACAAAGACTGTATTCACTTGGCTGGTCATGGTGAGTTGGTTGTCGATTGCTATTCCGAAGTTCTTTGTGTGGGTTGCCAGGAGAGTTGTGGGACCAAGTTTGGCAAGCAACCAAGGGAAATCCGAGACTGAGTTGTCTTTGCAGAAGATTACTGCTTCCATCTTGTCTGTGTTGAACTTGAGGCAGTGGTTTTCAGCCATCTGGCAACTTTGTCATGCAAGTGAAGAGTTTGTGCCAGGTGTTTGCTCTCTTGTTGGGCAGGGAAAGTATGAGCTGGGTGCTATCAGCATAGGATATGATGCTGATTCCGAAACTGAGTCTAATGATCCCAGCACTGACTGCTCTGACCAACCAGGTAACTTCAATAGCAAAGGAATAGTCCTATGTTAGCCAAGCTACTTGGGACTATCTTAACATCTGTAGTCATGAGGGAGGTACTTATTTCTAATGCGCTATATATTTTTTTGACTACCTGTCATTGTCTGTCGCTGCTGTTACAACAGCTTGAACCTTGAGTTTGAACTTATTTTAAAACTTAGCTCTACATTCTCATACAAAATGTCCCAACTAACCACAGTATAGACACAAGTTTAATTTATGGCGCTTCTCTTTCTCCTCCTTGATAAAAGAGGACTGTTTCAGTCCTCATTTGATAGGTTCTGGGGATATGCTGGATTTTTGCTTTTTCCAATCCCTGATGATTAACTACTTTGCCCTTCAACTGCAGTTAAATGTTGGTCCAATCGCACCATCAGATCTACAATCAAGTCATGAGCTTTGCGATTGAACATTTTCTGTGTAACCTCATAGAAGGCCCATAAGTTGCATAACGTAGGGTTATTCCTTTTACTCAATAGTGCAGACAAATTTGCAGCACTTCTGACTAAATATGAGAGTATAAATGCCATCTTAGTTTGGTCATTAGGGAATGTGGCAGGCCTGCACAGATTAATCAATACTACAAACTTTCAGTCATCACCATAGAATTGCCTAGATGTCATTATAGAAATCAGCTGGGTGTAACCCAACTGCATCTGAAAAATAACTGAGACCCTGCAATGTTGGATTCTTCTCACATGGAACAATAAGATGTGGTTGAGACTTGTGGCCTCAATGTTGGTGGTCAATGCCTGTGCACTGGTGAGAGTAAAGTCTGTCTCGTACATAAGACCATGTACGGGAACGGGCCAAGTTATCTTGCCAAAAAACTCAACTGGTACTTACCTAACAGGACCCTCAGGTCAGGAACCAAACATCATCCCGCTCCTCTCCATTGCAGCTGCGTATGGTTATTGATCATAATCAGTTTCGGAAAAGGTTAAAAACTTGGCTCTTCTGATCCCTCTTCTTCAACTGTCGACGTCTTTCCATCCCTTCTCTGGTTTTTGCTAGTGCTTTGAGACCCTCGGTGATATGTGTGCTTAATAAAATCCTATGACTATGACTAGGTCCAAGCCTTTTGTCCCACAGGGCCAAGAGGAAATTGGGGTTGTATGACAGAGGCGCGCATGGCTAAACCATACATGCCTATATTACGCGGCCCCAACAACAAATGCGTTCCTTTACCATGCAATTTTGTGGTAAAGGGATGACTGGTAAAGGGATGTGTGGTAAAGATCACAACCCCAGCTCCCTGCCCTGAGCCCTAAAGACTACGCGACCCCCGAGCCCTAAAAACTGCCCTGCCCCCCCGAGCCATAAACACTACCCCAACCAACTCTCAAATGGTGAAGCACTGCTACCATTGTTCCCATCTCGTTACCATTATATTTCAGTATACCAAATAGCGATGTTCATAGTCCTGTATGACAGGAAAATGTAGCATATTTTACAGAGTCCTTTTTCCTTTACAAAGTTGTCATTCCAGTAACTCAACTACAGTGTAAAACAGAATTGTGACAGTTGGATTGCCAGAGTTGCAAAACTATGAATTATTCTCAGTTATAAGAGTAGCTGCCTAACGATTTGTAGTTCGGCAACCCTTTTGTACAAAGGATGCAACATAAAGAACCATACACTAACAAAAGGTGAATTACAAAACTTAAATATATGTCTAAAAAAAGAACTAATGTATGTGGAGAGTTCGACACAAAAAAACGGACAAGAAAGGACCTTTTCCATTGCCTGATTCATGCTTTGGTTGAAGCTAAAAGATAGTTCCAAACGGAGATGACCCTTTTTTGTTACGTCCTATGGGAAGAAGAAAGGGAAGTAGCAGTTTCTGCACATATTTTCTTGAGCAGGTAGCATTGTTCAAATGTCCTGTATAATAATACAGGAGCTGAACACGAGTTGATCCCTTCTGTTTCCATTGAACATTATACCTAAGGAAGGTATACAAGGTACTGGTACATGGTTCTGGTTAGGCGTAAGGACTGGTTGCTGAAAAGAGTACTGAACAATGAAATTCTGACTTTGAGCCTTAAGGCGCCATAAGGTAAGCTAGGAGGCATAGCATGGTTTTGCATATGAGCACAGTAGTAAGAACTTACCCAGCCATGCAATTAAAGGTCTGGTTACATCCAATCTGTGTAAAACTAGTAGTATAGGAATATGTGATGAAGTATGATTGTTTTAAGTACTAAAAGGAAGCACTGATGGAATACTTTAGGAAACAGTTTGAATCACTATGGAAGGGTTAGCATCATAGGACTTAAACCTAGTCAAATGAATTGCTCAGCATCAAAAGACTATTCTTAAATACCAACAAGCGTACTCTATAGAGATCAACAGATGACATAATCTATTTCTATAACAAATGTTTTCAATATTAAATAAAAAACACTGGTGGTGTACATGTACACTGGGCCACAGCAAGTACACTCACTGATATCTGCCATCCAATTGATATGTTAAAAGCCCATAAGTATACAAGAGACATCAATCAGGGAAAACTCCACTTAGCCATAGACAGAGGGTCCGATTCACAAAGTTAAATGTACACTTTTATGTAAATTTACAATTGTTTACTACCCACAAAGTTATTTCCCGAGAAGTATCTTTACAACTGCATAGTCTCCTCACATAAAAAGATAGAACAGTTCTACTTTTTTTGTATGGAGACTCAGCATAGTAAAGATACTATTCAGAACATACCTTCATCAATAGCAAACAATAGTAAACTTACACAAAGGTGTAAGTTTAACTTTGTGAATCAATGACCACAACAACAAGTAATTATTAATTCAATGTACATTAAAATTGATTATTACCTGCCACCCAAGCCATTCTTATAGAATTGGAGGCCTGAAATAGTCCTAATTGTCGGAGTGTGATAGTTAGTAGTTGTGTTGTTACTATAATTGGCAGCATGGCAGGGGCAATGTGTGGTGCAAACTGCAAGGTGTTCATGCTTGTGATGAACATTATGGAACAATCATCAATGTTTAGGTATTGGGGTCAACAGTATGTGAAATCATCCTCAGGAGTATGCTACACATTACCAAAATGGCTGACCCTCTGAATCCCGAAATTCAAGAGTGGAAAGGATATAAATCCTGTGTTGGACAACATAAGATAGTTCAATTGATATCCTCTACCTAAAGGAACTGCCAGTAGTATATATGAAGGTTAATAAAAAATCCTATTAGTGTAAGGGCCTCTAAGCGAGGAAGCATCACCTTACAGAGAATGCAGTCATAAATTAGCCGAAAGCCAGAAATATGATTGGGGCATATTGGACCTTTCTCCTAATTTGCATAGTTATAATTATATTGTTCATTATATTTACAATCATTCTATTGCATATAATTTGCAAGCAGTTATTATATAATGAATAATCATTTAGTAGAATTCCAAGAATTATGTCTGCATACTAATTTCAGGGTTACAGGACAGGCTCTATGTAGACAATCTGTTGATGAAAGATTCTCTGACAGGGTTGTTCAACACCTGGAAGCTTCTCTTTTCTCCATAAAAGGTCTATTTATGTTTTGGGGACTCAGTGATTTTATTAATGTGACTCAAATAAACTGGCGTAAACACTCCTATCATGTGATAAACACTTAGGGACTGATTTAGATCTCACCAGACGGGTTACTCCATCACAAGGGTGACAGATATCCTGTCTGTCGAAATATTGCCGAAATATAAATCCCATAGGATATAATGGGATTTATATATTTCAGCAGACTGGATATCCATCACCGATGTGATGGAGTAACCCGTCCTCTGAGATCTGAATCAGGCCCTTAGTTAAAAAACATTCTAAAGTCCATGTTCAGCAAGTATGTTGGAATGTGTGTCCTTGCTATGAGCTCCCTATATTTGTTTCATTAAAATGTTTATTAAAGATTCCAAACTTTGATGGCACACTATGTGCAATGGCTCAAGAGATACCTGTGCACTTCACAACACCAGGTGCATTATCGCAAATCAGGTTACAATTTTCTTTAAACTGTCTCTCTGCTATTCAATGCATTGCCTATGCTCAGGTAGTCGATTATTTTCTGTTGATAACAAATAATTGTGAAATGAAAACTATATGTCCCCAAAACGTGAGGTGTCTGGCAAGAGATCACTGTACAGCTCAGTTTGTCCACTGCAATAAGTGAGTTCACATAAACATTGCTCACTGGTAAGCGCTTGTTCTTGTCCCCTGTGCTGCACCCCTAATCGTTTTGCCAATAACCGAGCAAGAGGCACAAATTTACGGTCAGCATAAGGGATTTTTTGCACTCAGCCTTATAGTGCAATGAGCGGAGTCTTTTTGAGCGCAATCCCCATCATTTTATTTAAAGAGCTTATTATCCATACCCAAAATTCCTGGACTTTAACACAGTGCCAGGATAGATGTATAAAGTCTGCCCCCTCCTTTCCCAATTAGTCCTGGCCTCTTGAAATATTATATCTTCACTGCAACACACCTCCTGAAACGTAAATGGCCTCAGGGCTAAGCGTAGGCAGAGGATAATTATGAGATATCTGGAAAAAAGCCTAGCCCATGTCATACTCCTGCAGGAAACTCACTTACATGCTAGAGGGCGTAGGGCCCTCTTTTCCAAAGACTGAGCATTGTAAGAGTGTAGCAATTGTGCTCAGGAGGGGGAGGGTCGTTATAAAATCCTCAAAGACTGATAACTCTGGGAGGTGGATTATTACAACTCTGGGCTGTGGGGGTGGCGAGTTAGTATGTACTGTTTTTTACGGGCCTAACTTTGATGATCCTCGGCATCTATCTAATTTGGAGTGGAATCTAATGGAGGTTATATCCCCAATAGTTATCGGGGAGACTCTAATGCCCTCCTCGATCCAACTCTGGATAGGTCCACCCCAAAGAGTTATGCCCCTTCCCCCGTGTGCGGCAGGCCCTTAAAAATATGCTATACAACTTGGTGCTGCTTGATGTGTGGAGGCATGGGATGGAAGCCAGTAAAGGCATTACGTTCCATAGCAAAAAAATGGTCATTTTTCTAGGTTAGACTATTTGATTGCGGATAGAATTTTGGCAGATGAAATAACGGCAGTTAGTATTCTACCCGGCCATATTTCTGATCATTCTGCAGTCACTATGACATTAAAAGGCTATGGTGACCTGTCGAGGCCAAGATGGACGATAAAAAGGGCTATCCTCTCTAATGTAGAAGTTGGCAGGGCGTTAAAGCAAGCAAGCGCTGCCTACGTCCTTGGTAATGTGGGGTCCACCTCCTTGGATGTTGTTTGGGATGCCTTTAAAGCATATATTAGAGGGCTACTGCAAAATCTGGCTCATTTTGAAACAAAAAAACCTACGAAATTTCTAAAGCCTCTACCCACAGAACTTATACGTACATGTACTTGCAAAACCTGTGCTACAAAAAGATGTCCCTGTCGATATGCCCTTCTCAAATGTTCAACATTCTGCAAATGTACCACAAATGATTGCTGAATCAAAGAAATAAAGTGAACTATGAAAATGTGTCTAAAACAGGAGTGATAAACATTATTTTATTCATATTCAGATCATAAGCCTTGTTTGGTGTATACATAAAAGGATTAAAAAACAGTATTATTTGTTTCATTCCTATATATGTCTCTTCTTCCTCTATCATAGCTGATATTTTGAAAAATGGCCAAAGGGTTGCTCTGAGGAGTTAGTTTCTGTCTCTGTAAAACTACTTGACCCCCAAGACCTATGTTTTGACACCAAAATGAACTGTATAGGTCTCATGGTTCCTGAAATATTACATAATCACTGCAACACATCTGCCATTTTTAAAAATGTTGTCCATAAAAATTCGGCCTGGATTAGCAATGTCTACCCAAGCTAAATTACTTCTCTAATGATCCAAAAACACAAATCAAAAATGAAAATCTCTGGACAACAATTTTTTTATGGAGGGATATCAGTGGGCCAGGATTTCAACTCTTGAATTTTGAATCATCCTTTAGGCCCCATCTCTGCAGCACCGCTGGAGGATAGTATAATTTGTGAATGGATCACTTGTGTATTAGGTGTAATCTACTAATGGGCAAAGGCTCTCTCATATGTGCACATCACTATGTCCACATCTCATGAGAGAGTAGAGATTCAAAGTCTTCATCCAAGGCACTTCTAGCTGAGTAAGCCCACTCACGGAGGGACTTCTGCATGGCTATAAACAGTGATGATATAAGCTTCGGCCTGCGATCAGTGTTTCCAATTAGACTTGATCGACCACGTTCTTGGGGAAAGTCAGGGGTGAGTTTCTTGCTTGTCAATTTTTTTCTGTGGATCAAGTAGTGACCTAACAGTATTGCAAGGGTTTGTGCTGGGACAACATCTAATGTAATAAACCTGTTGTTTTTATATAGGTCACCCCACTTAATTATATTTAATACACGGAATTGAGAGCATGCTTTTTCCTTTGCCTTCATGTTGAATAATAGGTGGGATTGTAGGGGTATAAAAGGTTTATACAGGAAGCCTAGGGTAGTTTTTTTTTTAACAACTCCCATGCGTGTACAGTGCACCGTACTGTGTTAATTTCGGATTTGGGTGAGGGCTATTTTGGACCACACGGAGACCTCCCGTGGTATCCGGTATGCCACATCCCTCTCTACATTCTGATGAGCAGAATATTTGTGGGTGAAACCAAAAGTGTGCGAAGTTGGCCTGGGCGCTTATGTAATAAAGTTACCTGTCCAGGACGAAGAAACCCTCCAAGTGTTATGGTAGCGTTAGTAAGTCCTATGCTAGCCTTGCTTGTTTTCACACCCATGTACAAGTAAAGAGCTTAATGTTTAAAAGAAGCTCTTAGTCAATGGAATAGGGTTGCAGATGCAGCAGTACAGAAATGTGGGTAGCAGCACCATTTTTATTAGACCTATGCATCCTGCCATTGAGAGAGGCAGTTTCAGCCAGCGGGTTATTTGGTCTACTAGAGTGGAAATGGCTATGCCATAATTCAGAGATAGTATATCAGTGAAATTGGAGTTGATCCACACCCCTAGGTATTTTATCGAGGTTTACACCAGTCCAACAGGTATTCAAGATCAAATGGTGTTATACTAGAGGTGAGCGGTAATATTACTGATTTGCCCCAATTATTAGTAAGTTCTGAAATGTCCCCAAATATTATAAACTCACTCAATAAGAGGAGGAGGGCATCTGTCGGATTTTTAACAAAGACTGTAATATTATCTGTATGAAGTGAAGTTAGAAGTGGCCTACTACAGAATTTCAGGGAGTACTGGTTGTATCGCAATCTTAGAATGGTGGCACGGGGTTCCAGACCTATTGCAAATAAGATGGGAGACAATGGGCATCCTTGTCTGGTGCCCCTGTTTATCGGAAAGGGTGCTGAAATGTTGCCTTTTAAATACAGCTGTGCCATAAGTTATGTGTATAACAGGCAGATCAATGCCATGAATGGGAGGGCATGCTGATGCTCTGTAGTACCATCAGGACATAGTTGAATGCTTTAGTAGCATCTAAAAAAAACTCTGTTTCCTCCGTCTCAGGTGCTATCTGATGTAGTGTCATGAACAACGTGCAGAGATTGTGTGTCATAGATCTTGGTGGCACAATCCCCAATTGGTCAGGCAGTACAAGTGTCAGTAGTATGGGGAATAGCCTGTTCGCTATTACTTTATCTAAGATCTTAAAGTCACAGTTTATCATTGATAATGGCCTATGTAAATTGCATTCATCAGGGGGCTTTTTGGATTTAAGCACCATGATTAAAATAGCTTCTCGCACTGAGTCTGGGATTTTTCCTGCCTCCAGCGCCTGAGCAAAGCTGCCTGTAACTATAGCCCCAGCAAGTCGATGTAAGTTAAAAAGTTTTGGCTGGAATTCCATCTGACCACAAAAAAGAAACAGAAACCCACCTCCAAAAACAAGCTATACATAAAGAGTTGCAAATCCAATATAACCAGCCAAAAACTTAGTACATTGGAAATATCTCAATATTGTTATTTATTTAGATACATAGGCAAATTTAGAAAACAATGATTTAATCATACATATATATAGGTACTCATCTGAGCCCCCCAGAATCAAATAAATATAGCACATAACACATTTGAACTCCTCACTTGCCACTCATACTTAGCATCACATCCTAACAAAGTACACATTTAAAACAAACATATGATCAGCCATTACAGAACACCCCTGTCTTTCACTATTGGATGGCAACTTGAAATATTACAGTAAAACGTTTGTTTTAATATATCTATGGCCCACATATATAAATTTACTGGTCCGTTATAGCATCCATTCTTATTATTCAATATACTTTTTGTACATCCACAAAGAACATTATTTATAAATCCAACTATTTCTTGTTATCTGATTGGCTATAGCACTGGTGCCGACGTGCGTTTCGGGGAAAGGTGATCAGACGACCACCCACCATTTTCAGGGCACAGACTGATGTATCAGTGAAGAATAAAGTCACAACTGAGGAGGGGAGACAAGAGGGCAAAGTCTTACGCTTATCTGGACATGCAGATTTGCATAAGGCAGGAGCAGTTTCTAGGCTGGATTCTGCGGCCACTCGCTTTCCATTCAGAGGACCCTTGTCGTTTATATTGAAGTAAAGGTGCATTTTTGATACCCATGTGCTTTCCACTGAGGGGCCTGACAATCCTGCAGTCTTTTCTCTCTTCTAAAGAAATAGAAGGAGGAGTCCCTGCAGCTTCAGTTAAGGATAATTTTCCAGACCCCAAGTGCGAGTCTGCACTGAGATCAATCTGTACCAAGCGAATCCAAACTATTTATTCCTTCGATCTCACAGTTCTTCTTTTTATTCCAGATAAACTTAAGGCTGTGAATAAATCATTTTGTTTTAAAATTTGCCTATGTATCTAAATAAATAAATTATATTGAGATATTTCCAATATACTAAGGGCCTGATTCACAGAACTAACTTACGTCAAAATCCTAAACTTACAACAATTTTGGTATTCACAGAATGAACTTACACATTTGGGTATTCACAGAATGAACTTACAACAATTTTGGTATTCACAGAATGAACTTACACATTTCGGTATTCACAGAATGAACTTACACATTTGGGTATTCACAGAATGAACTTACTTATCCTAACCTTATGTCCGCACTCGGGCCGGAATTTCCGGCCCGGTGGCGGACATAAAGTTAGGATGAGTAAGTTCATTCTGTGAATACCAAAATTGTTGTAAGTTCATTCTGTGAATACCCAAATGTGTAAGTTCATTCTGTGAATACCAAAATTGTTGTAAGTTCATTCTGTGAATACCCAAATGTGTAAGTTCATTCTGTGAATAGCCAAATGTGTAAGTTCATTCTGTGAATACCCAAATGTGTAAGTTCATTCTGTGAATACCAAAATTGTTGTAAGTTTAGGATTTTGACGTAAGTTAGTTCTGTGAATCAGGCCCTAAGCATTTGCCTGGTTATAGTTGATTTGCGACTCTTTATGTAGAGATTTTTTTGGAGGTGGGTTTCTATTTCTATTTTGTGCTTTCTTTTTTACCTGTCCCGCTCCAATATCCACTTTCCTCTGGGGAACCCCTTTTAGATATAGTGGAATTACATCTGACCCTGGGGTCTTATTTTGGGAAATTTCTTAATTCCTTAAAGGTAGCTGCAATTTCTCCTAGTGTTATAGAGCACAACAGGAATTTCATCTGAGTGTTACCCAGCCATGCCAAATTCATATCTTCGAAGTAATCTAAGGTTCACTCCTGGTAGTTGGTTTTCTGTGATTGGTATGGTGACCTGTAAAGTTAAAAAAGCAGTTCTTTAATTTCTTTTGCAGAGTGTTTTTTGGCATCAGAGGTATTCGTAATGTGTGTCACTACATTAGCTGCCCACGGTTTCCTAATAGCATTTGCTAAGGCTTTCCCAGGTCTCCCCCTTCACAATATATTCTTGTTCTAGCATATTTATCATGGTAACTGTCATCTAGAAGAGCGTACTAACCCAAACTCTATGGGCCTTCTGGAAAACTTTGTAAACCTTCACCTCACCCAGTACATTACCGAACCCATCCACCCCACTGGACCCGATTTTCTCCTCAATCATCAACATCACTGTTGACAAGCCAATAACTATGAGCCGAAACAGATCATGCCCTCATCAGTTTCAGTATACCCATCCTGCGCCATCACAGACCTACCACATCAGGAAAAGCACGCCAGAGATTGAAAAGCATCTCAGAAGAGGCGTGGCCTTCTGCCCTCTCCGAACATTGGCCCGACAACACCAGCAACTTGCTGAAAGCCATCAAAAACCCCAACAGCTGGATCACTGCATGTCCAGCACCTTGGCTTCCCTCAAGCACAACCCAAAGACAAGAGCTCAACCACAGGCCAGTTGATACTCAGAAGATGATCAAACACCACTGCAAGCAAGTGGAATGCAAATGGAGACCATGTCAAGACACCGCAGATAAAGACATCTTCAAATCAGCGCTAAAACACACCACTAGCAGCTACAGAACATCAAGAGCACAGCTCTTGCAGATCTCATCAATGCCAGAACTAAGAGCAGCAAGGAGATCGTCACCATTATAAAAGATTTCATCGTGCCTGCTGCCACCTCGAGCAACATCGCCCCTCACAAGAACTTTGCAACAAGCTTGCACAATTCTTCTGTAACAAAATCACCAACATATATAGCAACGTCGACCCTCAACCAGACCATGTTACCTTTGTAATGCAACTTCCCATCACAGTCAGTGAACATACCCTAACCTCGTGGCCTGCCAGCCACACTGTTGAAAGCGCTGCTACCATGAAGACCATCCACCCGGGGGCTCCATCTGACCCTTGTCCCACCACACTTTCACCAAAAGACTCCAATCAATCAGTGAAACACTAACACCCATCCTCAATCGCTCCATCGACTCAGCCACATTCCCGGACACCTGGGAATATGCCTCTATCACGCCCCTGCTCGAGAAAACATCCGCTGGCCCAGCCACACCTTCCACCTGCAGACCCATCTCTTTCCTAAACTACCTGGCAATGGTCTTGGAGAAACTAATCAACTGATACCTCACCGACCACCTCAGCAGCCATAAACTCCTCTATGCCACACAGCCTGGATTTAGGCCCAACCACAGTACAGAAACCGCATTCATTTCCACCATAGATGACAACCGCATGATCCTTGACAGAGGAGACATAGCAGCCCTCATCCTCCTGGACCTCTCTCCAGCATTAGACATGGTCTCACACCACATTCGTGTCAGGCTCCTACACAAGATTGTCATCAAAGTACCTGCTCTCGCCTGGATCTGCTCCTTCTTAACGGATAGAACACAAGCTGTCAGCCTGGCACCTTACTCCTCGGAAGCACACAAACTCATCTTTGGAAGTCCGTCAAGGTTCATCACTCAACCCCACCCTCTTCAACACATACATGATCCCTCTGGCTAGTGTCATCCACATGCATCCTACGCAGATGACACTCAACTCATACTCTCCCTCTTGAACAAGTTCCCCAACACAAGAAACAAGTTCACCACCTGCATGACTGAAGTTGCTAACTGGATGAAAGCCAATTGTCTAACCCTCAACACGGACAAGATAGAAGTAGTGATCTTCAGCAAGAACACCGTACCATGGAACTCCAACTGGTGGCCAGCTGCACTCTGAACCACACTTAGAACCCATGCGAGGAACCTCAGAATAATTATCAACAGCAAACTGGACTGACTACACAAGTCAACACTGTCACTGCATCCTGCTTCAATACCCTAAAGACGCTGAGTAAGATCTTCAATGGGCTCCCAAGCAACACAAAACAAACTGTCACTCATGCCCTAGTCACCAGCAAGGTGGACTATCGGAACCCCCCCTACACCTGGATGACCAAGCAACTCACTAGAGGACTACAGATCATCAGCGACTCAGCAGCCAGACTCATCCTCAACCTTCCACTCAAAACTCACATTACACCACCCCTCAGGGAACTACACTGGCTTCCATTACACAAACATGCTCAATTCAAACTCCTCACACATGCAAGGGGCTCCACAACTCAGGCCCCACCTGCCTGAACAGTCGCACCTCCTTCCACCAACCATCCAGATACCTCTGCTCCACAGGACTTCTACTCATCAAAATCCCACATATACATAGATCAAATCAGGATTAGGAGCATTCTCTTACATCACTCCTAAAGTGTGGAACAACCTCCCTCTCCACATCAGAGCCTCCTCCTCTATTCTTGAATTCCACAAGAAGCTGGAGACCTGGCTGTTCAATTAAACCACCTACCATAGGTAGTGCTAGGCTCACAAACCTGCTCAGCTCCAGGATACCCAAGCAGGTGATAGTGCTCTTTTAAAATACACATAACATAACATATAACATGACATACCATAACATAACGTAATTTACTCATTTTCCCCAGTTTCATTATACTCAGAGACTTTTTACCTAATCTCCTCTCTAGTATTCTGGGGTCTCCCTCCAGTTAGACGTGTGTCGGAGTGTTTAATGTCAGAGTCTAATTTAGATAGGTGGCGTCTCCGTGATCTAAGAATGCAGTGTTGCTTGGAAATGCACTTGTTCCGCAGCACAACCTTGAAGACCTGCTAGAGATGTGCTTGAGTGGTCACTGACCCCTTGTTTTTTTTAAAGTAGTTTAGAATGGATGTCCGGATCTCTTGTCGTAAAGTATAGGGGTTTTCTGGGAAATAACCACCAGAGTGTGATGTGTTGGAGGTTCCCAGGTACACTAAACCAAAGAAGAACTGGTGAATGATCAGACAGAGTACAGGAGAGTTGGATAACCTGTGAGGTTCATGTGCTGATATTTCTCGATGTCAGCCAGGAGTCTAGTCTATCAATTAATCAATCAATAATCAATTTATTCAATTTTAATTAAACAAATCATAAAAGTACAGAAAAACTGAAAAACAAATGTAACAAATGAAAAATCCGAACAGGCAAGCAAATGGTTCCTCATAACATCTCATGCATATGATTGAAACACCCCCGCTAAAAACCAAGAGACATAAAAACAGACAGCAGGTGAGTCTAAAAATTGGAGATACAAAGAGGCAGGTCTAGCTTGTATAAAATTCTTTGCCAAAAACAATGGTCGAATAAACTTAAAACAAAATCTAGAGAATTCAGGCATATAAAAACAATGTGCAAGATATCAAACATAGCAGCAAGGTCACCAGTGCAAAGCGGAGGCTCAAAAGACTTATGCCAGCCCAATAATAGCTGGGGAAACAAGTTCAGACAAAAATAGGTTAAGAGTCATCTGCGGTGAGCAGGCATGTCAAGGAACAGGTATGGTTCAATAAGGTTCTGAGATTTGATCATAGAATAGTGCACAATAGAACTTTTGGACGTCGCACTATCGTCCTTTTTCCTGAGTTTCACGTACAAACGCTTGCTTGACCCAAAGAATATCTGCTTTAGTAATAGTATTTGGATCTGCAAATAACTTGGATTTATCAAGGTTGCTCAAAGTGCATTTAATATAGTTTAGCCAAGGAATGTGAAATCCATGGTCCAAGCTGAGGCAATCTCTTAAGATCCTTGTATTACATTTTAATTCCTCCTTGATCTAAAGTGACAGTTATAATATTAATAGCCAGGCTTTCATATAATCAGAAATATAGCCAACCCCTAGTTCCTCATGCACAATCTCCATAGGGACACTTTGGGGCAACCGCAGGACCTTTCTCAGGAATGTATTTTCCGCTACCTGAATTAGATTACAATCCTTGTATCCTCAGATCTAGCATCCGAAACTCGCTTTTGGAATTAATTTAGCTGTACAAAGATCAATAATTGATCTAGTATGGGGCTGGCTGAACTGCCTGGAGAACTCCTCAATGCTATATGATACTCTATTAAAAGACTGTGCCTGGGCATTAGGCAGAAATTGCCAGTATGAAGTAATAATCCCAGATAATAGAAATTATCAACCCTGCCAATTTGATGATCTTTGATTAAATAGGCTTTAGATTTGGTATCGGCCAGGCCGAAGATCATAGTATATGATTTGGAGAAATTGGTTTTCTGACCCAGGCTGTCCAAAAATAAAAAATAAAAAAGATCTAGCAAAAGCTGAAGGCCATTTGCCGTGCGTGCTATAACGACAGTATCGTCCGCATATAGAAAGGCCGGATTCATATATATCATCCACCTAAGGCACGTCCTTGCACTGTTCCACAAGGAAGGACTCAAGCTGGTTAATGTATAAAATAAAAATAAAATGCAGCCCTGGCGCACTCTCCTAGCCAGCTTAAAGTGTGGAGTGCACTCCCCATTGGGTAAAATCTTACAGAGGCCTCAAGCTCTGTGTGTAAATCATGCAGAAAAGTGGCAAGTGCACTATCCACCCCCATGGACTCCATCACGGCCCAGAGCTTCAATTTTTTTGATCGTGTCAAAGGTCGTGCTGAGGTCCATGAAGCCCAAGTGAATGGAGAATTTCTTAACTGTGGTGTACTTGTTAATTACTAAATGGAGATTAAGATTTTGTTCAATCGTCCCCCGTCCTGGTCTAAAACCATATTGAATGTCTGTCAGTATGTTATGCTCCTCTGCCGACACTGTCAGTCGATTCAGCAGGATATGGCCAATGATTTTATCTTCCGCATCTACAAATGAAATTGGTCTATAACAGGCTGGATCAGCTCTATTCCCTTTTTTATATACCGGGACAATTACAGATTTTTTCCATGAAGAGGAAATATGGCTACCAGCTACCGCATTCAGATGTTGGATGATAATGGGGACCCAGAGATTCTCATGGGCTTTATAAAGATCTCCGGGAACTCCATCTGGGCTGGGAGCTTTCCTAGATGGCAAAGCCTGAATAGCTTCTTTAACTTCCTCCCAGTTAAAGAGGAGCACCTCTTTCCTGCTAGGATGAAAAGGGGAGGAGATACACTTTCCTCTTTATATAGAGAATCAAAATGACATACACAGGATTGAGAGGAAATAGTCAAGGCCAAATTAGGCTGGGCGTCTGTATGAAAAAAGGGCTGGTTCATTACCCTCTAAAATGCTGAGTTGTCCCTGATTGAACAAGCAGCTGTTAGATCCTCCCTGGCCTCCCTTTTAAGGACGTCTTTAGATTCCTTGCATGCTGCTGGATACACATGCCTGGCCTCCCTTACTGCTACAGTGCATCTCAGATTCAGATGAAGGGCCGCCAGCAAGGCCTTATGGGAATTAGAACATTTCTTATCAACCACTTGGGTCCTGAGTTAATGAACACATGTCCCTTCCTAATAATGGCATCTGGATTTCTGAGCCAATACGTTTAAATGAATCCAGAATGGTATAATCAGAACTCTCTAACTCTAAGCAAATGTTGAAGTTTGTATAGCAAGATGTTACCAGTTTCTTTAGGAAGTCATCTGAGAGCCAATGTTAGGGGGGGTTGAAGTAGCGCTTATGAGCGCGAGGTCGGGTGCTGCAGGTGGCACCTCCTGGCGCAGGGTGGGCTAGGGCTTGAAGTCCATGTCCCAGTTGCCCCCAACAGTGAAAGCATCCCATGCTGCGGGATTGAGGCAGCACTTATGAGCACGAGGTTGAGTGCTGCAGACGGCGCCTTACGGCGCACTGCGGGCTGGGGCTTGAAGTCCGTGTCCCAGCGGCCCCCAACAGTGAAAGTGTTCCAATATATGTCCCAAGCTGTAAGGATGGGTTTCTCAGTCCTCAGACATTTACAAGTTTCCCATCTGCAATTATGTTATGGAGTGTAGTGCTGGTGCTCGTGTGTTCTCTGGCAAGGGAGTGGGATCTATCTGGTGGTGGGTTTATGGTGGTGATAATGTCACCTCCCCACACCAGTGTCCCCATTTTGTCCTCCTGGATGTGCCCCCATATCTTATTATAGAAGTCCAGGTTGTCTGAGATGGGACCCTATACATTTGCAAAATCGGATGTACTGAGGTCCCAATATCCTGCACAAAAAAACAAATCTCCCTTTGTGATCCATTACAGATTTCAAAAACCGCACCAGAGTTCTGCATTTGTTCAGTATGGCCACATCTCTAGAGTAGGATGAGTAAGAGGAGGTACAGCCAAAGCGCGCCCATTTATTCAGAAGATTCTGGTCATTGGCAGGTGTCAAATGTGTTTCCTGCAGAAACTCTTTGTCTATGTTATGCCTCTGCAAATATGCTGCTGTTTGAGTTTTCAGGTATTATTGTTCCATGTACATTCCAAGTGAGCAGAGTATATACCTGGTTTTGGCCGGGCCTATCTATCATGGTATCATGGAGCTCTGTGGTCCATAGGGCTGTGTCTATGCTGTAGACTTAGATGGTGGCGTGTATGCAAGTGTGCGACAGCATTTGGTGTAATCCCTGTTTAGCGCTAATGGTTCAATGTAAATCTGGTCTCCTGCTTCCCTTCCTGCCCCCACCCACTCCCCCCAAACTTTGCTGGCAAATGTCAACTAACCCCCGATATTATCTTCATATTAACAATGAACTAAAAATGCATTAAATGATACAATGGCTGAGCACTTGAAAGAACATTACCCATGGAGTTTACCTTTCTAGAGTGACCAGAGCCTGAGAAGCCCAGCCATGTAAGGCTGCACAGAGCCAGAGTAGGAACTTGTTAGAACTTCCAGCTTTAGGGTGGTCTTCCCCCAAACGTTTTGCCTTCTGCCATCCTGTTTGACTGAATTTGATTTTGTTAGCCTCAAGACTCTGTACATAATATGTTTTTTACTACTGTGAGGCCTACCTCTCACATTGGATAACATTAGGTTACCTTATTACATTTAATAAGTGATAACTTTGTTTGGTAGCAGGTAGAAATGTCATGTTTGATGTCTAAGCAATTGTAATTTTACAACCTCTAAAATTTTGGTGAAGTCGGATTTTAAGTCACAATTCTGAAATGCCACTTTTAGAAAATTAGCATTTTCTTGTCCTAACCATTTGTTGACTGCATCCTGTTTTCTGGGTCACATGACTAGGTGTAGTTGGCAGTTGGCGCTTGTATATTCCTCCCAGATAGCCACACAATAGGGGTACTGGGTGCTGGTAGGATGGGACAATTGGCAGGATTAGGGCTGGAGCTGTGCACAGCCCCACTTGTACTCCAAAGCAGCTTCTTCAGCCCTCGCACAAAGAACTTCATATTAGCCTTTTCTGCCTCCAGACTTCTTGGGAACAGGGCAGGGAGGCAGGACATTCCAGGCACTTCTGTGGGGGGATACTCCAGAAGTTTCTTCCACTTCAAAGCTGGCACCAGGTATACAATTAGCACCCTCAGACCCACTTCTGAACCTGTGAAGGACTCTCAGAGGACTGCCCCATTGCTTGTGGCATACTGCGTACTTCAGAGGACTGCCCTGCTGCACCAAGAGGACTGTCCTGCTGCCTGGAGCCTGCCTTGTGCCGTTAAAGGCCTACTTTTCTGCTTAAACCCAGGAATTCCAAAGTGAATCCAAGAGCTAGTTAACTGGCATCCTGATCAGACCCTCAGGGACAGAAAAGGATCCAACCATCTTGATTCCGCACCTGGACCCAGCCTGAGTGAGTCCTGATTCCCAAGTGGTGCACATTCAGGGGCAGATTTACAAGCCCCTTGCGCCACTTTTGCGTCATTTTTAACATGGGAAAAATGACGCAAAAGTGGCGCAAGGGGCTTGTAAATAAGCCCCTCAGTCCTGAACCTTTGGAAGTGGTGCTAGAGTTGCCCAGATAGCCCATATCCAAAACTAGGTTCTAGAAAACTTTCAGCCAAAAAAGGTTCTGAGAACTGATTGGAGACCGAATCCTACCTGCTCGCCGATCTGTTCAAGGCGCATTGACGGTTGGCCTGACTTTGCAGTAGCTCCCGCTGCATTCTTTTTCACAGAAGCAAATCCTGTTCAGCCGCTCCTCTCAAAAGGGGTATCCGGCCTCATGGAATCCTCATTGGCTTCAGCCTGCAGCTTCATTCCACTGGACATTTTAGACTTCCGAAAAATAGACTAAGTCTGAACGTAGAAATCTTTACGGCGACTTCGGCAAGTGACCCACCGACGATGACGCCTCCTACTCAGACACAGCAGGTTGCCTTACCCCCTTAAATCTTGCCATCTCCCGAAATTTTTCTTGCGAAATTCTTCTAAGTCTCAAGGTAAGCAGAGACCAGGCCCAATCCACTTTATGTGTCTGAACTGCGCCCCATTGCGGTTGGCCATAACTTTCCAGCTTGCACCGGTCTTGTGTGACTAGAAGTCCGCAGTTGGCGCTTTGATCTTTTAGCTGCTACTTTTCACTTTAAACTTTAAAAATTCATAACTCTGGTTCTACTGATTAGATTTTTGTTGTGTTGGTGCAAAATAATGTATTAAAATTTACTCTATTTTTTTAAATGGTTTGGGATTTTTCTTGTGTTGTGCTTACACTTTATTGATGTTTAAGGGCTGCATAAAGACGTTACACATTTCCTCTAAGTTAGGCCTGACTGCTTTTTTGCCAAGCTTCCAGAGGGATAATCACTGGTTAATTTAGTGACCTTTTGTTGTTCACCCTGATAAAGATTGTGGCTGTTGCTTGAGTAGAGGTTCACCCCCCTCCACAAATAACCCAATTTCTCACAGAACATAATTTGCTTGATCATATCAGGAAAGAGAGTTTGCATTAGAGTATATCGGAGTTTCATGTTTGGCTCTAGTGGACATTGAGAGAAACCAGGAAACTCAGGCACAAACAAATTTCTGGCGTTCGTCTGCCCCCATGTCTTTCAGGTATGCGATGTTGGCATTGCAGTGCCGGATTCAAAGGGGAATCGGTTCACAGCTCCACGATGTCTTTGTGTGGACTTGTCGCATATGTGCTTTAGGAATGTAGTCACTTGTTGGGGCTCTGTGAAGTTTTTGTTGTTCTTCAGTGGGCAATTCACTACATTGCTTGATATAGCAAAGTATATTGTATCCCCTGTTCCTGCAGTTTCTTTTTGACTGGCAGGAAGTCATGGCATGCTTCCTGCATAGCCAAGGTGAAGCCTGGGTATAGAGATTTCTGGGCACCTTTATATTGTGGGACTTTGCGTTCAAGTGCTAAGCAAAGTGTGATATCTCTATCACATTTTTTAGTGCCCTGGTAATAATTGGGCGTGTGGGTGCTCCCTGCGGGGGTGGGGTGCCAGTGACCTGTGTGCTCTCTCGACAATGAACAATTTGGAAAATGATTCTACACCAAAGAGAGATATGAGCATGGTCTCCACAAAAGTCTCCATCTTTCCTGTGTCCACCAATTCTGCCACCCCAAAAATGCATAAATTGTTGTGCCTTGAACTTGCTTTGAGGTCTTTATTCTTTGCTTTGATAAGTTTTAGTACCTTTTCCATTTTCAGAAGTTTTTTGTTTTCATTGTGCCGCATGTCTTCTTCGTGGATATGCTGTGCTCAGTTTATGCAATGCAATCTTCATATGTATCTATCTTAGTAGCTATAATATCCATGCGCAGGTTGAGCAACTCTGTCTTTCTGTCAATGGACAGGAGGCTAGTTTGCAGGTTTTGTAGGAACTGCTTTACATCCTGGTCTCCAGCACCATCTTTGAGTTCTCTCCTCCCTGCACTGGTAAGCAACTCCTCTACCTCTGGGTGTTCTTTCATTTTCCGTCACTTGAATGACAGTTGGACTGCGTGGGGTCTGTGTCTTCACCAATGCTGCCTGAGTGCTGGACAGGGCACCAACCCCCCAAGCACCACTATTTCAATCGATATGCAGCGTCCCACAGCTGGAGTCAGCAATCCTAGAGGTGCCTCAGGGGAGGTGTAGCACCTGGGCTGGGCATGTGGATCAATATTGGTGATAGAATCCTCTCAGCAAATTATAGTGATATGCTGCACTCAACAGTCTGTTCAGGCATGTTAGTTTCTAGCACAGGAAGTATGGTGCCTGTTCACCATTCACTCGATAGGGGAACGGGAATAACTACACCCCACAGTCAGAGAAATCGCAGATCCTCTGTACACTGGGGCCAAGCTGTCAGCGTGCCACTCTCTCCTCCATTGCTGGCGTACCCAACATCCTGCAGGAAAATCATTATAGGGGCCGTCACATGCCTCTCTCTCAGCCTCATCTTAGGCTGGTACTACTGCCCTGCACTCCACTGTGGTATGTTCTCTCTGGCCCACTGTAGGTCCTTCTCTGCTTGCGCTCTGACATGGCAGCCGTCATCTTGCCCCATAGCCAACCGTGTCTATCTTGCTGGATTTCAGTGGAAAGGCTCAAGCTAGCATCCGCAGAGTCCACAAATACCTCAGGTGAGATGTCCAGCAACCTGACAATATAGTTTGGTCAGTTTTCACCACATTATCAGATGGATTGTGCACACGAAGTCCCCCGGCCGCCAGAGCTCGTGGGTTGAGCAGTCATCTTAGCTCCCAGGCAAGTCACACTCCTAATCTCCCCTTATATTTAATTTTCTTTCCTCTCCAACCCATCATCAACATGTCTGTAAAAATACCATTGGTCAGAGCAATTCAGTACTTGATATTGGCTGAAATGCTCTTTACTTGCAATGCCTGTTTGGCCCTGTAACCTATATCTGCATATTACTTTTATACCTATTTTATATTACAGGCTGGTGTATTTGACTTAAATCCTCCCTGACTTCAGGGTGAACTACAGCCCAGTATTATATATTATCCTTTCAGCTAGAAAGACGAAACATCAGATGTACATACGTTATAGTCTAAATTAAACTGCTAATTTACACTAGGGGACTGATTTCATGTTGGTCGTAAAGGACCTTAGGTCGGAGGTTTTCCGACCGACATCACCGGTTTCAATTCCAACCGGCTGATTACAATGCAGCCGGTTGGAATTGAAACCATCCGGTCATTCTGAGCCCGTCAGCCAGTCGGAAACAGTGGTTTAAGCCGTCCAGATTACAATGCATGGTTTCTGGCAGGGTTTCCATGTCGGCCTTTCCGACATGGAAACCCTGACGGAAAAACGTGTTTGGGGGGCCCCCTTTCCCTTGCGGCCTCCTTATGGTGCCTGCCACAGGGTGCAGGGATTGACACAATCTCCCATTTTGGATTCAAGCGGCCTGGCTGATGAGGGATGTTACCCGAAACCGGTACCAGGATGCTTGAGGAACAGAGTCAAGACTGATTTGCATATGGCTGGGTCTGAACTGGGGTGGCGAAGAGAGCTAAAGAGCGATGATGGATTCAACCCAAATCTTTGACTGGGGGTCAGTGTCTGAAAGGGTTCAGTGCTCCGTCCCTCATCTCTTTGTGTTTGCTTTGTTCGCACTAAGTTGGCAGGGTATGCCCAGACGTAGGTCCCTTGCTCACTTTCCCACTGGATTCAAGCTAGCCTGGCTGATGAGGCTTGTTACCCCGAAACTGGTCCCAGGATGCATGTTTCTGGTCCAGGGAAGACCTGGCTTGGCAGTTCGGGCTGGACTGCTCCCATGACACACAGGGCCAAGACTGATTTGCATATGGCTTGGTCTGAACTGGGTTGGTGAAGTGAGCTAAAGAACCATGATGGAGTCAACCCAGATCTGTGACTGGGGGTGAGTGTCTGAAAAGTTTCAGCACTTGGTCCATTATCTCCTTGTAGTTTGCCTTGTGATAAATGTACTGTTATTTTTCAAGCTTCAAAGAAATTTTTAACATGGCTTTGATGTGCACTTGTTACAGCTTCAGTGCGTACCTGAGGCTAATCCGTCCATAAAAAGGTCTACTAAATAAAATATCAGCCTGGGTTTCATGCAATTCAAAGTGAGATTACCTGCGTGGTCCTGTGTTGTTTTTCCATATATAGATCGGTTCAGGCTTAACGTTAAGCGATGCAATAATACTTATATTTTCTGATTAGCCAAGATTGAATATTTGTCATTTTGCCAATCCCAAGATCAAGCGCATGATCTCCATTGCTTCCATCAGTGCTCGTGGAGGTTGTAAAAGCTGCTAGTTTGTTGCTGTGTCTCAGCAGTTAGCAGCTTGGAGTTCTGCTGAAAAGTATCTAAATGCCTTCTATGATGGTACGACAAAAGACTCACTGACAGACAGGAAATATAGTTACATAGGGGAAATATGTATTGTCTAAGCATGCATTGTTGTTAATGTCTAAATGGCCTTTATTGAAAGAACAGCTTACAATTCAAACCACCAGAAACAGTTAGTACATATAGTGGCACCTGAAGGAGCAGAACAGTCGTGACCCTGGTCTCATGGTGAACCCTTTATCTGCACTTGACCGCTGGTACCGAAGTGCTCGTGACATGCACACCGCTATTTCTGCCGGTCTGCACCCACACTGGGCTGGTGCCGCAGCTCACACCATGCTGCTGATCACAGCCTGCTGTGTCAGTGCCAGATGCAGGGATGGGAGCTGTGGATGCTGCAGCACATGCTGCACATCCAGCTGCTCTGCTTCAAGTTGGGCCTTGCTGATGCCAGGACAAGGATGACCCTGCTCTCTGATGGCAAACGAGGCAAAAACAAGACGACGGAAACCAGTGACATGGACAATGTTAAAGCGTAGGATGCTTTAACCCACTTGACAAGGGTAAACAGAGAAAAGCTTCTTATATGAATGCACATTAAAGTATGAAATAAAGAGACTTTCACAGAAACGTGTAGATTCAAACTCAGAATGTGCATATTATTTTGCTGTAAGTGCACTAGACAACAGGGGGCTGGAAGGACGTTACCCTTCAATATTTCACTACAAAATGACCCTCCCTAAAAATGATTTAACCCAGTTATTTGAGCAAAAAATCATGATTCCCTCTAAGGTTACAATAATAGCAATTTGTTGTATAGCAACTGAAAAGTATCAATTCCCAATGCAGCTCTGGATCTCCAAAGTTACCGGGAGACCGGATGTGGGTAGAAGTGGTATCTTCACACTCATATTATATTACAGAGGGGAGGTAAGCAAAGTGAGTAGTCATTCATAATTTTAAAAAAAATGATGGGCCCATCAGGGTGTTGGGGGGACTGGTGCTGCTTGCCACCTGTTCTTCCTGTCTTATGCTGTGCATTGACTAGATCTCTGAATCTCACAAAACTGTCAACCCAACCAACGAGTTTTTCATCTGTGTTTTCTGCCTCCCCCTGCCATCCTTATCTGATATTTGAGACTGCACCCCAGCTACTAGCCACCGTCCTGGCTCTTCTTCTATTACTAAATGATTTCATGTGGGAGGGTGCCAGGCTAAACCTTCCTTTTTATTAGATATAAGACACCCTTCGGGTTGGCCCTAAAGAATGTATTGTATTGGTTGTGGTTTTGCATATCCTGGTTGTCAAAACTCCTAAAGTCGTTTTTCACTACTGTTATACCTATCTCTCCCATTGGCTAACACTGGGGTACCTTATTTCATTTAATAAGTGCTAACTTTGGACTGGGAGCAGATAGAAATATACTGTTTAGACTGAAATGAGTTGTAATTTAAAATTCTCTTTAATCGTAAAGTCAGATTTTAAGTCACAATTCTCAAAATGCCACTTTTGGAAAGTTGTATTCCAAAAGAGCACTCCTCTCGCGCTCTACACTGTCGCACTGCGCAAAGTGGGAATCATTCCCCCGATATATTCCATTAATCCAGGTATTCCAATGTAAACTCTAATAACCATTGCCTTTTCTTTGTCCAATATTACTTCCATTCACTGTTTATCTTCATCACAATGGAGACGGTATGATTAAATCTGCAATCTTTATTGAACTCTTCCAATACCAACTGCTCGCCACTCCAGGCTTTTCACAATGGTACGTACAGATCAATCACGGGGTGAAGTTGACACACTGTGTAAATATCCAATGCATTTCGAGCCCTCTTGGCTCTTCGTCAGGGATTACTAGAACAAATACAATAAACAGCTTAGCCTCACATTTCATTACGAGCAATATTAAATGTTAAAGGGCCCAACATCAATTGTGAAAACACATAACCACCTCCGTGTACCAAACCCTAGTCAAACGAAATTCAAATACTGCTAAATTCTAACCCTGCACCTCCCCTACACCACCCAAATCAATGCTTACCCTAAAAATGCTGTGAAAATAAACGAAACCTCATGACAATCATTCCACAAAAGACCCATTGCCCCACTCATAATCTTCCCTTATCCTACAACCCCTTCACTTTCCAACTCGCATCCTCTCCGTCTCCATATCCCTCATTTTTACTTTTTGTGAAAAGCGTTCACCGTCAGCACTCTGGTCTCCTCGTGCTGTTCACCATGAATACGCTACTTCCTCCCTCTTCCTGGCCATTAGTTCACATTATCAGCTGCACTCACTCACGCTCTTAAATCTTTGCGCTGCATGCTACCAAGCCAGTACCATGTGACTGTTTTCCCCAGCACCAGAATTCGGTTACCTCCGCTATTCTGTCGAGAGACTCTCTCTCCCATAATGCACCACCCTCCCTCACACTGAATAACCCACCGCCCTACCCCACGGAATCTTTTGCATATGAATGTATTAATCTGATTCATAAAAAATGCCCTAACCAAACATCACCCCCACCCCCAAACCATGTTACACAAAATCGTTGCTATATCTAATCTAAATACATTATGAGCACATGTTAAGAATCAATATTGAGAAATAAGATATGGAAAAATTACTACATATTCTAAAAAATACATACAATTAATTATGCTTTGATTAAATAGATCCTCTACGTGCGAATAACGGATAATAAAAATAAATAAAAAATAAAAGTACCAAGCTCCAAATTGTATCAATCGTGTAAATAGGCTATAACTGTTGATAATACATGTCCATTAGTGTTTATAAACTCCACTCCACTTGTTCCGTCTCCGCGATGACAAACTCATGTTGTATACTTTTCTTCACTTAACAAACGTTCACTGTATCAATAGGGTGCATCAGCTCCTTGAGGCGATGAATTGCGAAGCAAGAAAATATAATGGAGCATGCACTCCTTCCCTTTCATATGAATCCATGCTGCAAAAACTTATGTGTAAGTGCGTGCGATCAGTGTCCGTGGATCGCCCCAAACCACAGTCAATACAAATGTATTCCAAAAGAGCACTCCTCTCGCGCTCTACACTGTCGCACTGCGCAAAGTGGGAATCATTCCCCCAATATATTCCATTAATCCAGGTATTCCAATGTAAACTCTAATAACCATTGCCTTTTGTTTGTCCAATATTACTTCCATTCACTGTTTATCTTCATCACAACGGAGACGGTATGATTAAATCTGCAATCTTTATTGAACTCTTCCAATACCAACTGCTCGCCACTCCAGGCTTTTCACAATGGTACGTACAGATCAATCACGGGTTGAAGTTGACACACTGTGTAAATATCCAGTGCATTTCGAGCCTTCTTGGCTCTTCGTCAGGGATTACTAGAACAAATACAATAAACAGCTTAGCCTCACATTTCATTACGAGCAATATTAAATGTTAAAGGGCCCAACATCAATTGTGAAAACACATAACCACCTCCGTGTACCAAACCCTAGTCAAACGAAATTCAAATACTGCTAAATTCTAACCCTGCACCTCCCCTACACCACCCAAATCAATGCTTACCCTAAAAATGCTGTGAAAATAAACGAAACCTCATGACAATCATTCCACAAAAGACCCATTGCCCCACTCATAATCCTCCCTTATCCTACAACCCCTTCACTTTCCAACTCGCATCCCCTGCGTCTCCATATCCCTCATTTTTACCTTTTGTGAAAAACGTTCACCGTCAGCACTCTGGTCTCCTCGTGCTGTTCACCATGAATACGCTACTTCCTCCCTCTTCCTGGCCATTAGTTCAAATTATCAGCTGCACTCACTCACGCTCTTAAATCTTTGCGCTGCATGCTACCATTGGAATTGACTTCTGAACTAGGTCTCAAACAGCTTATCCAAAAACCTACGCATCTAGCAGGACATACTCTAGATGGTCTTTTTTCCAACAATCCCGCTATCTCTAACATATCTACTTTTCCTCTAACTTGGTCTGACCATCACGCTATTTTTTTTAGATATACGCTCCCCCGATCTAATCCCACCAGCACGGCCCACGCCAGGACCATTGCTAGATCCTGGCACAAAATTGATCCTTTGTCGCTTGTGGACTATTTAGCCCGAACCCAGCCGGACTTGGAGCTAGAGGCAGAATCCTCAGCCATAAACTACACTACATGGTTAGAGTCTAATTGTTCGAAACTTGCTCCTATTACAATGATCAATAAAAATAGGAAAACACCTTCAGCTCCGTGGTTTTCAGAAGCCCTTAGATTAGACAAACAGGCTTGCAGAAGGCAAGAAAGAATATGGCGAAAACATTATGAAGCACCAGAGAAGGACAAGTACAAAGCTATGCTCTTAGATTTTAAAAGAAAGCTGATTTCCGAGAAAAGCCAATATTACACATCACAAATAGAAAAAGCTGGTAATTCCAGCAAAGAACTCTTTCAAACTGTAAAACTTCTGACCTCAGGTGTGAAAGAGGATTCTGCTAATCATAGTCAAGATTTTTGTGATGTACTTGCTCATACTTTTAAATCTAAGGTGGATCAAATCTTTAACCAATTTGCCCACTCTAAGTCACACATTAATATAGAGCAAGAAGACACTGCCAATCTGTCTTTTCTTAATTTTACTCCCACTTCAGCAATCCAAATAGCTAAACTTATTTCCATGGCCAAATCAGGATCACCAGAAGATCCTTGTCCCCCTAGAATTTTACATAGTATTAGCCAATTCATGGGACCTTATTTGTCTAAACTGTTTAACCAGATGATTTTACAAGGATCTTTCCCCACTATGTGGAAACAGGCTTGTATTTTGCCTCTTCTAAAAAAAGCTAATTTGAATTCAACCTACCCTGCCAATTATCGACCTATCGCAAGACTTCCTTTGCCTGCAAAGATAATTGAGAAAATTATAAATGCAGAACTCTCTACCTTTATTGCGGACAGCCAGGTTTTAGATCATAGCCAGTTCGGTTTTAGAACCAATCATAGTACGGAAACGGCTTTGATTAAAACCACGGAAGAAATTCGATCCTCTTTGGATAGTGGTGGGTCAGCAGTTCTTATACTGCTGGACCTATCCGCAGCATTTGATACTGTTGACCATGCTCTTCTGGTCCAGCGATTAAAAACAATAGGGATAGGAGGAGCAGCCCTCTCCCTGTTGACATCCTTTTTATCAGAAAGATCCCAATCTGTCCACCGAGGCAAATTTAAGTCGGCACCTTTTATACTGCCGTGCGGGGTCCCTCAGGGCTCCTTGTTGAGCCCTACGCTTTTTAACATTTACATGGCTGAATTGGCACCACTGATTAGAAGTTTTAATTTGATTCCTACCTCCTACGCCGATGATACCCAGTTGGTAATCTCGACAGTAGATAAGGATATTAATCATTCTCTAAAACTTCACGATTGTATGATTAAGTTAAGTAGCTGGATGAGCAATCACTGCTTGAAATTGAATTCAAGCAAGACGGAAGTGATCATGTTTGGTAATCTCTTTCCACCTAGGTCCCCTGAGTGGTGGCCAGACAATCTCGGCCCCCCACCTTCACCTGTAATTAAAGCTAAAAATCTTGGAGTTATTATAGACGACAAATTGAGCCTGAAACCCCAAGTGTCCACAGTGGTGTCTTCCGCATACTTCATGATTAAAACCTTAAGAAAAATACTTCCTTTTATTCCTAAAAAATCTAGAAAGACAGTTGTGACCTCTCTAGTCTTATCAAAACTTGACTATTGCAATGGCCTTTATATTAACATTCAATCCTCTCTCCTTAGAAAGTTGCAAACGGTACAAAATGCTGCAGCAAGACTCATATTGGACATCCCCAAGTATCAGTCAGTTGGAAAAGGGATTCAGGACCTGCATTGGCTGCCAGTCTGTCAGCGGGTAAAATTTAAGGCGATTTGTATCGCTCACAAGGCCCTTCACAAAGAAGGTCCGAAATTTTTATGGGACCTTTTCAGGTGGTATTCCCCCAATAGATCTTTACGATCGGCAAATTTTAATTTGATGCCTACTGTCAGAATTAAAAAACGAACTGGGGTGGGAGGAGTTTTAGTTACAATACCATAAAGGAATGGAACTCCCTCCCACTTTATCTTAGGAAAATTCCCTCCCTCCTGGAGTTCAGAAAGCAACTAAAGACATGGCTCTTTTAGGATCAGTGGTTTGTAACATAATATGGAGACCGGAAGCGCCAAGACACCTTAGGGTATATGTGAGCTATACAAGTCATAATAACATAACATAACATACCAAGCCAGTACCATGTGGCTGTTTTCCCCAGCACCAGAATTCGGTTACCTCCGCTATTCTGTCGAGAGACTCTCACTCCCATAATGCACCACCCTCCCTCACACTGAATAACCCACCGCCCTACCCCACGGAATCTTTTGCATATGAATGTATCAATCTGATTCATAAAAAATGCCCTAACCAAACATCACCCCCACCCCCAAACCATGTTACACAAAATCGTTGCTATATCTAATCTAAATACATTATGAGCACATGTTAAGAATCAATATTGAGAAATAAGATATGGAAAAATTACTACATATTCTAAAAAATACATACAATTAATTATGCTTTGATTAAATAGATCCTCTACGTGCGAATAACGGATAATAAAAATAAATAAAAAATAAAAGTACCAAGCTCCAAATTGTATCAATCGTGTAAATAGGCTATAACTGTTGATAATACATGTCCATTAATGTTCATAAACTCCACTCCACTTGTTCCGTCTCCGCGATGACAAACTCATGTTGTATACTTTTCTTCACTTAACAAACGTTCACTGTATCAATAGGGTGCATCAGCTCCTTGAGGCGATGAATTGCGAAGCAAGAAAATATAATGGAGCATGCACTCCTTCCCTTTCATATGAATCCATGCTGCAAAAACTTATGTGTAAGTGCGTGCGATCAGTGTCCGTGGATCGCCCCAAACCACAGTATTCCAAAAGAGCACTCCTCTCGTGCTCTACACTGTCGCACTGCGCAAAGTGGGAATCATTCCCCCGATATATTCCATTAATCCAGGTATTCCAATGTAAACTCTAATAACCATTGCCTTTTCTTTGTCCAATATTACTTCCATTCACTGTTTATCTTCATCACAACTGAGACGGTATGATTAAATCTGCAATCTTTATTGAACTCTTCCAATACCAACTGCTCGCCACTCCAGGCTTTTCACAATGGTACGTACAGATCAATCACGGGTTGAAGTTGACACACTGTGTAAATATCCAATGCATTTCGAGCCCTCTTGGCTCTTCGTCAGGGATTACTAGAACAAATACAATAAACAGCTTAGCCTCACATTGGAAAGTTGGCATTTTCTTGCCTTAACCATTTGTGCCCTCTGTCCGTATACTGGGTCACATGACTGTGAATGGCTCAGCTGTTCGGGTTTGTGTATTACTCCCAGACAGTGACACAAAGGGGACTAGAAGTGGCAGGATGTGCTATCCTGCCAGGATCACTGGTGGAAGAGCTGTGCCGTATCCCACTTGCACCTCAAAGGGCTTAAATCCAGCCCACAAAAAGATACCTGATATTAGCCTTTTGCCACCCCAGACTTCTTGGAGCCTTGAAAGAGTAAGAACTTTCTAGTTCCAGATCTGGGGTAGGACAAGGTGTCCCCCAACACACAAAGCCTGGCACCAGATATAAAAATTGGACCTCCTGAGTCACTCATCAAAACACTCATAGACCTGAGAGCATTACAGCAGAAGGACTGCCCTGCCACAAGAGGACTGCCCTACTGCTACCAGAGTATTGCCCTGATGCTTGGGGACTGCCTTGCTCTCTGAGAAGGAAGACTAGAGTTGCCCCCTTCCTCCCAGGCTAACCTGAATGAATCCAAGGGTCAGTAGGCTGACCTCCTGTCTGAGCTACAGGGACTCAACAAGCTCCAGTGGCCTCTTGCAACTGCCCAGCTGACCTACTGCACTGTGCCTGCCTGGACCTGCAGCTGGGCCTGCCTGAGCCTTGTTGACCTCTGATAGAGTGAGTTTCTGATCCCCAAGAGGTGCCTCCCTAGGTCCTGGACTCTTGGGAGGCACCAGTTGAGCTCCCCCTAAGAAGAAAGGTGAAATCCTGAAGTTTTGTGCTGTTTGAAAGGCTTTGCCGTCTGCGACAACAGTCAATGTTAAGCTCCAGTGAACCTGACTGACTCTTCGCTCTACAGCAACTACCAATGTAGATCGGCAATGTGGGATCTGCACTTTCCACTACAGCCACAACAGCCTGTGGTGACCACTAATGCAAAGCTCCAGCAATGACCATCCATGATGCCTGACCACATCTTCATGCTACAGTATCGACCATCCGTGACACTCTCTCTGCTCCTCGTGGCCTCCTCCACTGCAAATGTAACTCTTCAGGGAGGACTTTGAGAAGGTAACTATTTCAGCTTGACTAACCTGGTCTCTGCATCTGGCCCGCACTCCATTGTGGTTGGCGTGAACTTATGACTTCCTCCCGGTCTACCACAACCAGATGACCGTAAGTGGTGCTTTGTGCTTTTAGGTGCTATACTTACCCAAAACTTTGAAATTGCATATATCTGGTTCTATTGATTGGATTTTTGCCATTTTGGTATAACTTTATTTATTAAAATGTACTTTATGTTTTTTAACTGGTTTGGGATTTTTTCTTGTGTTGTGTTTTCACTTTATTACTATTTGAGTGCTGCATAAATACTTTACACATTGCCTCTAAGTTGAGCCTGACTGCTTTGTGCCAGGCCCCCGGAGGGTTATGCATAGGTTAATTTTGTGACTTTTGTGGTTCAGCCTACCACTCCCCTCAACCAGTAACCCAATTTCTTGCAGTGGTTGACTATTCTTGAATTCCATTAAAAAAAATAACTCTATGGGTCATGTGCAGAATAAGAAATCTAACGGAAAATCTGTACATTAACAACAAACCTATGAGAAAAATCTCACATCTTAAGAACAGCTTCTTTTGGCCCATCTTAACCTGTTAATCAGGCTGTTCAGGAAAGCTTCCCGAGCAGCCTGATTGTTTTTTTTTTTACTACAGCGAAGATTGGCGCGCAGGATGCACTGAAGTCATTGCAGTAAAAGTAAAACAACCAATGGGCTTGTTTTACTTTCACTTTATCAGTGCTCGGAGGGCTATCTGAGCACCCTGAGCATTGATTCTATCGGGAGAGGTATTGTTGGAAAGGCGAAAATTTCCCCTTTCCAAAGATGCCTCTGCCCAGTGAATCCCTGCTTGGGGATCACCACAAGAGAGCGATACCCATGCAGGGATCCACACACAAGCCACCACGGATAAGGGAGCGGCCCCTTGGGCAAGGGTTTGTGCTCCCTTTGGTTAATTTTTATGATTTAGTAATTCTGATGGGTGTAATTACCCCCGGGGCAGAAATCCCACTAGAAACCAGGGTTTATTAATTTTTTTAAACTGTAGAGGTGGGGGTTGTCCAGCATGGACATGGCCATGACCCTCCCCCAAAAAATGGGTAAAACAGTCTTTCTGTCCCCCCCGGGGGGCACACAGGGATAATTACCCACGATCTGCAGCCCACTAGACACCAGGGAATTTTTATAAAAAAATATAGGGGGGGCTGTCCACCATAGCCATGCCTCCACCCCAACTAAAATGGGCAATAACCTTTTTGCCCTGCTAGAGGCAGATGGAGGTAATTACCCCCGATCTGCCCCCCTAAGGGGGCAGAAAGCCCACTAGACATCAGGATTTTTATTCTTAAGACTACAGTGGTGGGAGCTGTCCAGCATGAGCATGACCATGCCCCCCCCCAAATAAATGGGAAAATTATCTGTCCCTCGGGGGCCAGAGGGGGATAATTGCCCCCGATCTCCCCCACAGGCGGGCAAGAAAGCCCATCTAGATGCCAGGGATTTTTGTTAAATGTATGGATGGGGGCTGCCCACTATGGCAATTACCCGCGATCTGCCTCTTGGGGGGGGCAGCAGAAAGCCCACTAGATATGAGTTTTAAAAAAATATTTAGGACAACAGGGCTGGGGGCTGCCCAGCATGGGTGCAGCTATGCTTTCACCCCAACTAAATTGGACAACCATTGTTCTGCCCTCCCAGGGGGCAGATTGAGGTAATTAGCCCTGATCTGCCCCCAAGAGGCAGAAAGCCCACTGAATGCCAGGGAATGTTTTTTTTTTAATATAGGGGCGGGGTCTGCCCATCATGCAGCCCCCAATGAAATGGGGTAAAGTCTTTCTGACCCCCTCGCTCGGGGAGATGGGGTAATTTGAGCAGAAAGCCTTCTGTATGGAATCAATATATATTTGTAATAAAATAATAGGGTGGGTCTTTCCCAGCCTTACAACAGACCTAGACAGTTCTGAAAACTAGACATTTGGGGGAGTCCAGGGTGAGGTGCTTTGCAAGCACCCCACACCATTTTCTTACCCACAATGTCCTTCAAACCTCAAACTTTGACTAAACACACACATTTTCCTCACATTTCTGTGAGGAAAACGTCTAGAATCTGTGGGGAGCCACACATTTTCTACCACAGAACATTCCTCCTTCCGATAAAATGGTACCTCAGTTGTGTGGGTGGGCCAAGACTCCTTGACATAAAAGGCCCTAAATTGGTACGTGGAGAGATCAGCAATAGGGGTAGAAGTGACATATGGGGTGGTGCTCGGCCATCACCCATGGAATCCTAACAGCCACAAATATTTTTGAAAAGCAGACAACCAGGGTATTTTAGGGTGTTGTACCTTGTGTGAATCCCACAAGTTTTTTTTATCCACAATGTCCTGCAAACCTCAAACTTAGCCTGAAGTCACACATTTTCCTTACATTTCTCTGATGGAAACTTCTGGAATCCGTAGGATTCCACCATCTTCCCAACACCCAGCATTGCCCCCCATGTGCCTATAACAACACTGCACTACTTGTGTGGTTGGGCCTAGTGCCTGTGAATGGAAAGGATCAAACCGAGGTCAATAGGAGACCCCACAATAGGGCTCCCATTGACCTTGGTTTCATCCGTTCCTGTCACAGGCACTAGGCCCAGCCACCAGGTAGGGGCAGCATTTTTATCGGTATGAGTGGGAAAATGCTAGGTGGTAGGAATTTTGTGGATTCCTGTGGATTCTGGAAGTTTTCATCACAGTAATGTAGGGGAAATTAGTAATTTCAGGGAAATTTTGTGGTTTTCAAGGATTCTTAGTAAAACAACCAGGTGACAGCCACACACGTCACACCACCCTGGATTCCCCAATTCTAGTTTAGTGCCGGCTGTGATAGGACCCAAAATCGACAACCACCAACTTTGCAAAAAACGGGTCAGTTTTGAGTAGAAAATGTGATGTATAAATGTTGCATTCTGGGTTGTTTACTGTCGTGGACACTAGGTCTACCCACACAAGTGAGATACAATTTTTATTGGAAGACTTAGGGGAATGCTGGATGGAGGGAAGTTTGTGGCTCCCCACAGATTCCAGAACTTTCCATCACAGAAATGTGAGGAAAATTTGTTTTTTTTGTCCAAGTTTGAGGTTTGCAAGGGCTTTTGCGGCAAGAAACTGGGTGAGAGTCACATAACTCACACCATCCTGGATATCTCTAGGTGTCTAGTTTTTGAAAATGTACAGGTTTGTTAGGTTTCCCTAGGTGCCAGCTGAGCTAGGGCCCAAAATCAACAGCTACCCACTTTTCAAAAAATGGGTCAGTTTTGAGTGGAAAACGGTGATGTATTCATGTTGTGTTTTGGTCTGTTTCATGTTGCGGGCACTAGGCCTACCCACACAAGTGAAGTACCATTTTATCTGAAGACTTAGAGGAATCCTGGGTGGAAGGAAGGTTATAGTTCCTGGCAGATTCCAGAACTTTCCATCACAGAAATGTGGGAAAAAAAATGTTTTGTCAAAGTTTGAGGTTTTGAAGGGATTCTGGATAAAACAACTTGGTGAGAGCTATGCAAGACAACCCATCCTGGATTCCCCATGGTATTTGTTTTTCAAAAATTGTACAGGTTTGCTAGGTTTTCCTAGGTGCCGGCTTAGCTTATGCCTAAAATCCACACCTACTACTTTGCAAAAAACGGATCAGTTTTGAGTTGAAAAATGTAATATACCCATGTTGCATTTTGGGCCGTTTCGTATTGCAGGCAATAGGCCTACCCACACAAGTGAGGCACCCTTTTAATTGGAAGACTTAGGGCAATGCTGGGTGAAAGGAACTTTCCATCACAGAAATATGAGGAAAAAGTGTATGTTTAGTAAAAGTTTGAGGTTTGCAAGTGATTCTGGGTAAAACAACCTGGTGACCATGCATGTCACCCCATCCCGGCTTTCCCTTGGTGTCTAGTCTTCAAAACTGTACGTTTCCTAGGTTTCCCTAGATGACGGCTGAGCTGGAGCCCAAAATCCGCACCTACCTTTGTTGCAAAATACGGGTCCGTTTTGAGTGGAAAAATTTGATTATCCATGTTGTGTTTTGGGGCATTTCCTGTTGCAAGTGCTAGGCCTACCCACACAAGTGAGGCACCATTTTTATCGGAAGACATGTGGGAGCATAGAAAGTAGGATATTTGTTATCAACAATTGGATTTCTCTGCAGTTGTGCCTTCCAAAGGTAAGCCAGTGTGTAAGGAAGAAGACATTTTACTCTCTAAATCATATGCTAGGATGGGTACCCACAAATTCAGAGATGTACAAATAACTACTGCTCCTAAACTCCATATCTAATTGTCATTTCAGAAATATATAGGCTTTCTTGATACCCATTTTTCACTCTGCATATGTCACCATATGAATTGGTCTATACTGCAAAATGAAAAACAATGTATGGTCCAGCACAGTTGCTGGCTCTGGGTACCTTGCGTTCTTTGAAAACCTATAAACCCTATTTATTCTAGCAACCAGAAGGACCTAAGAAATGCAATGGTATATTCCTTTTGGAAATCAGCCATTGCGACAAAAAGTTACAGATGAAAATATTGTCACAAATGGCCATTTTTTCCTACTCTTTTTCAGTATTTCTTTATGTCTACTTTTCAGAAAACTATAGCTTTTTGGATCACCCATGGGTTTCACTCTGGTTTCCACCACAAACTGGAAGTAGGTTGAGAGCACAAAAAATAGGATAAATGGGCTACCTCTTTGAAAAATGCCAAAACTGTGGTAAAAATGATTTTTTTATTCAGCTCTACATGTTCCTGAAAGCTGGAAAGATGGTGACTTTAGCACAGCAAACCGTTCATTGATGTTATTTTAAGGGAAAAATTCACACTTTTATCCACAGCTTTTTCTCCTATTTTATCCCAAAAACTCAAAATGTGTCTATATTTTGCCTATTTTCTCTGTCCCTTTCATGGGAACCCACAAACCCTGGGTTCTTTTAGAATCCCGAGGATGTTGGAAAAAAGGACACAAATTTGGCATGGATACCTTATGTGGAAAAAAGTTATTGAGCCCTAACCACGAACTACCCCAAAGAGCCAAAAATTGGCTCTACACTGGGGAGGGGGAGGCCCAGCAGCTAAGGGGTTAAGCTGTTGTACAGGAGGAAACAAAAATATGAGACAAACAACCTCCTTGGAGTCTTTACCCTCTCCACTTTGAGCAAAACAAAGCATCTAAAAGCACTAACTGAAAGCCAGCCCAAAGGCTGCGTCCAATAATGTCTGTAAAATCCGCAAGTTATAACAACATCAAGTCACACAAGATTTGAAATAAGTACATTGGCCCCAAGTGAAGAGACCTAGGGCTATTCTGTTGGGTCCATTGAGTTTAGCCCTCATGTCGGTGTTTTCCATTTCTGTTGAAGTACTCCATTGCACCTACGACTTTAAGTATCAACGTATTGCCCTATCGACATAAAATGGCTAACAAGATTTGGTACATCACCCCTCTAGTAAGTTAAGCATTTCTCGAATTTTCTCAGGATTTAATAAATACACTCCGCAGTGCTGTAAGCCACCCGTCCTTTGCCTCGGAAGGTTTTATTTCACTCTACTAAGAATTTACTGCTATTTTGTATTTTTTCATGTTATTTTTAGTCTGATGCTCCAAATGCTTTTCTCCAAGCCAATCAAAATAAAAACTTGAATAGGCGCACAATTTTAGTGGAAGCGGAACAGTTCTATAGAACAATGTGCCGCAGTACGTTACAATGTGAGGATATGCAAGGAACAAATATCTCGAGACCGATGTTGTCCTATTACTTCCGAAGTGACAAAATATTACATTTCAGCTGGCTTTTAAATGCATTCACTAGCTTCGTTGGAAACCCTATGGATGAGTTTCACCTATAAATAAAGTTAGAAGCATGACAAACAGATCGAGTCCCATTTCTTGGGGAATGCCAATTATTTTCCCTTATGAAAAGCCAAGGAGATGTGCGTCAACTGTGAAAAGTAATGCAATTAGGATAATAATGACAGGTACATCTCTTGACAATGAACCTGTACAGTAGCTCTGAAGAAGGCGGTGTCTCCCCATTGAAGGGCAGCTCAATCTCCCTAAATGTTTATCACTGACAGACTGCTCACATTGAAGGGTTGTTTACTTGTTTACTGCATCATCGAATGTCCTAGGAAACTACTTTCAAAGGCAACAATATTCGAAAAGTACCATAACATTTATTTTTGGTCCCATGTCTATCCAGATTCCTGATGAAAGTGCAATATACAAATAATCTGGAAACACTGAGCTGAAGGTTAACCCAGTCCTTTCTTCAACTAATGCCACAAACATTTGACACAACATGAATGTCAGAAAGTTGTTGTAAATGCCCTTTTGCACTGTTTCTTAATAGTGCAAGGTAACGTTTAATGTAAATAACACCATTTGGTTTTTTTTGCACTGAAAACAGATTGTTAAATTGTGTGGCTCTTCATGGCTCCAGTAGTGGAGGGCGCTAGAATATCATTGTGAGCCGTATGTGGTGAATGACCTGCAGAGATATAGAGATATGGGCATGTGTGCTGCGGTATAGAGACTGACCATGAGTGGAGGGTTTCCAATTATTTCACCCCACTTCTGATTGCCTTTCGGGTGCATGATGGGGGCATTCCGTCATTACTTAGTAGTTAGGTGGCACACTACCTTCCTTATTAACTTCAATTTGAATTGTAATTCTTTGGGTCAACTATCCAACGCTGAGCAGCTACCCATTTACCACACATAGTCCCTCAGTGTTTGAGATGCAAAGGGAGCTGGAGGTTGTACCGTTGACTTTGTTTGGACGGCGTCTTCTCAGAATGTCCTTCTGGTAACTCACTCAGCTGAGCCATACAGAGCTGGGGGGCGGTGGTGGTGTGGTTGTCTTCGGTAATAGAGCAGTTGACTACATTTCTACTCAGTGTCTCTTTGTTTTCTCTTTTTGCAGGTCCTCTAGAAGTGGAGGGACTTCCTGGTGTGCTGCAAATCTGATCTTTTAGAACAGTGAGGAGGTTCGAGTGACTGGTTCTGACAGTCGTGGACCATGAGTACAGTGCCTCTCTGGGCCATCATTGGCCATGGGCCTGTCTCAAATAGTGTGTGAAATGTCAAGTCAGTGTGTATGAGGACATGGTCTTCTACCTGGATAGTAGAGGTCCAAGATCTCCTCTTCATGCTGGCTCGGTGGTTGGTGAACTTTCGCTTTTCCAGAAATTACTCTGCATTCAGCAGAGATGGAGTCCTCTGGGGGTGCTGAGGGGATTATATCATTGAGGTGTCTTCCAAACAGCAAATATGTGTGTGCACATTGGGCAGTGCAGTGAGAGGCATTGCAGTATATTAATAGGACATTGTGTATTGTCCGCTGTATTTATCAATCCCAAATGAGCATCACTTTGTTTAGATTTCCTGCTTCCACGCAGGCCTGGTGCTAGCTGACTGTGATCTTTCCATGACCAGATCTTCCTAATCACTGGAGGTAGGCTTGAACCCCATTTTCTTGAAAGGGGGGGCTCATGGTCTGCCTTAAGTTCCAATGCTTGCTGCAACAGTTTTCTCTTATTATGACCTGACATTTTCAAAAACAGGTAATGGGACAATTTCTTCAACTGGGGATTTTCTGCACATCAATGACAACTAGCAGTTGCCTCCCATCCGGGAGTATGCAAAAGTCCACACTGACTTTGACCTACAGCATCATTATTTTCTTCTGCTATCACCTCTCTCTCTCTCTCTCTCTCTCTCTTTCGCTGTGGTATACCTTCCCTAACTGGCAACATAGATAAAAATGAAACATGTCACCCGAAGTAATTCATCTTCCTTCTGCTGACCTTAAGGACAGTCTGTGAAGCATCATTTTTTAAAGGTCTGTTGGGAACTGCTGTTTGCCTGTTTCTTTAGAAGCTGTACTTTTAACTTGGGATATTTTAGTGTTCGACCTTGCCTACAGGGGTGAACTGTGGGGTGTTCTTTCATTTACACTTTATCTGCTAGGAGCCTAATTCACAAAGATAAACGTACACTTTTTGGTTGTCATTTTAGACTTTTTTGTAAGTTTGCAAAGGTTTGCTATTCAAAAAGGGATTTACAAGTAGTATCTTTATGAGTACGGAGTTCCCGCACATAAAATGTCCTGTTTTTATGTGCCGAAACCCATACTCACAAAGCTACTACTTCAATTTAGAAAAACAGAGAATGTTTCCATAAGGACTATGCCACCAAAATTATAAAAATCTAATAAATAGAACCGAAGAGTTGAATTTTAAAATTTTAATTAAGAATAGCGCTAACTGTGCTTATCCGGTCCTGCTAGACCATGTCAAAGTCAAAATTTAAGGCGGACCACAATGGAGGGTGTTTGGATACAGGGACTAGGTTCATCCTGGCGGAAAGTTTATCTTCTGGCTTAGAAATCTTTATGGAGAAAAAAGTGGTTTAGAAGATAGTATGTTCATTTTGAGTCAATGAGTAGTCTCTCAGTGCAGTGGCAGTGAAAGGGTCATGTTTTTGCAACATTTATAAAGTACACATGTGTGCAGCACATATGTAGCAAACTGATTCATAACAGTGGAAACCTATGCACGTTACTGTGGCAAACATTTGCCTATAGGACGGACATGAGCATTGCAAATGCATGTGCACAAATGGAAATCATCAATGGAATGTCAAAAACGTCTCCGGAGAAATAAATTCAATCTTCGGTTATGACCGGCATATTGGTAACTTTTGGTATTCACTAACTTGAGCTTCCCATGCATGCCTATTCAGTTTACACACTTAGAAGCAATTGGTATAAATTGTGAGATAACTATGATGTTCTGGTTCACTCCATTGTGTTAGTAACGGGTGTGTGTGTGTATGTGTGCGTGAGATCTGTGAGAACATAATGCATTTCAACAGAAAAAGGATTTCAAATAGTAATTATTATTGCAATTAGTCCTAACTGAAAAACGTGTGTACTATGATTATAGAAAATACGTGCAGGATAATAAAAATTATGAAATGCGCGTGAATAACCAAGTGCACGTGCACGCCCTGGAACGTGCATGAATGCTAAAAAGGTTATGAATTATATACATGCGCAATGATAATGTAGGCTTTTGGTACTGTATCCTTTTCACTTCTACCTCGATACCTCTGCAAATTAGGCCCAGAATTTTAAACGGATGATTTAAATACGTTCAATATTCATGTATTCCTCACTGCGGGCTCGTACAAGTCTCTGTAATTAAACTTTATTTGAATCTGACAAGTGTGCGATAATGGCTCAGGATTTCGGTCTGTCTTCTGGCTTGCTGGGGTCGCACTCATAACTGTTTCTCACCTAGAAAACGAGCCGAGGAAGACAACCTTAACCTGAACGTCGGCTCTGTGAGAATACCAATTACTTTTTTTTACTGGCAAATGTACTTCTTTTGTAAAACATAATGCAATTAAGATAATAAAGACAAATAGATCTCGGGTCAATTTACATGTTGGTAACTCGAGTACATGACACTGCCTGCAGAATGATGGGTAGTGCGAGCCCAGTAAACATTTGTAATTTGAAGATCGCATTCATTGGAAATCATTTGCATATTTTATACCTGACTCGAATAACATAAACAACAATGTAAATAGCATTTCAGCAACCTAATGTCTCTCACTTTGTATTCTAGACGAATGTAACAAATTTGGAACTCGGCCATGGTGAGTGGCGTAAGTGACATCGTAAGTGAGAGCATGTAGAGGACCAAAGAAACTTGAAAGCAATCCGTTGTCTCTCCATAACAACCACAACCACCTAGTCCACTCACCAGCTCATCATTCCTCTTGGTATGCTCCCCGTCTGCTTCAAAACAGCTCTTTTAATACACCTGGCCAAAGAAATGGCGAAGTCCTGACCACTGCCCTTTTATTGCCATGAATAGAGATGTACACTATTTCCGAAAAATCAGGAACAGCTCATGTTCAATCAGATCACACTCTACCTCTCTGTTATAACCACAGTCTCTATGTTGTTTAAAAAAAATGACATTTCACCATGAGAATTATACTGTGGGCAATGGATGTGGCTTCTGAAAGCACCCTGCTCCCTGCATTACCCGGACCAAGCTACAAGCAGCCTTTGGCCTGGCCCTTTACCAAACCCTCTGCTAACAGGTGTGCTTATATTTTTATTTTCATTTATTTAAATTTAAATAAAACATCTGTAGATCTTATATTGGTTAAAAAAAAATGATGCAACGATCTGGGGTGTTGCATGGGTTCGCATTTTCTACACATCCCGTTTGTAACCATTGATTGCATTGTTAATTTCCTTTGACCACAGACTCCCATTTCTGACTCCTTCATATTCTCCCTGAGACCGGCAATGTTCTCTCAGCATCCTTATACTCCCCTCGGCATTATTCTTTCCATATCATCAAATCCATGATCTGTGAATCCAGAGACTGAGAAAATGTTGCCCTGGTATAGTAGGTCCTTCTAGGGCATCGGTGAATACTGCAGCAAAAAAAAAAAACGTTTTCTTTTGCCATTTTTAAGCACAGTATTTACCCAGCCGTCTGACCCCACTCCTTCCATAGTTTGAGGGATGTTTACCAACCTCCTTATATCTCCCCAAATATATTTTTGTGACATGGGATGTTCAAATATTTGCAGCTCATTTACTTCATGTAATGGTCCTTGGAACTAAATTTTCAGTTATGACAAGACAATCAATTGCCTAGATTTACTGATCTGGTCAGAGTCCATGAACCTTGCAATGGCACAGGGCATTAAAAGTGCTCTCATCAAAATAGATTTGGTCATTTTTCTTTGGATCCTTCTTGCGTAGGTATGTGTGCATAATTAAATGCACTGTCAAGGTATACATAGACGTAACCTTTAGATGACACTAAAAATATCTACCTTAGACATGATTATTATTGATAAATGCATGATCATTTTTAAGTTCCTTCTCAGAGCTATTTCCGATCATTAGAAAGTCATCTGCACGGCAGGCCCATAGTATGATATTTGAATACCTGCCATGTAAGTTTTAATTCCAGTCATGATTACTCTAATAGCAACCCATAAAGAGGCTATCCATTTTATTTTTCCTCAGTGTAGGAAATTCACTTCAAATTCAACTTTGGTGCTGTGGGCACTGGGAAATAATAACCAAAATCATTTTTGCATATTAGGAACCCCCAGGTCTCCCCAAGGTGTTTCAGGGGTGGAGGGTCCTGTAATTATGAGCAGGGGCTTTAATAAAGGGTTTTTATAAACCCTGATGAGGAAGAAATTGCACATTTCATTTTTTTCCCTTGAAGATAGTTGGCTTCATAGGCTAACATGGCAATATGTTATGGATGCATAACTATTGCTAGGAGAAAATGAAAAATATCATTTAAAGACTGAACAGAATGGTGTTGATAAATCCAGCAACTTGGCATTGTTGAATTTATGGTAACTAGTGAGAAATTAAGTTATAAGACTTTCTTTTCTGTAAGCCAAAATACAGCCTTTAGCACTCTTCCCTGATTGGTCATCCCTGGGGAGATTAGCCAGGCTGCCTTGATTAGATGATAGGTGGCCTGGCCATGCAGAGATTATCTGATGGAGAGAGCTCTGTGGGGCACAGGAATGCCAGAGCAGGGGGTTGGGCCATAAAGCATCAGCTTCAGAGGAAGAACAGGTCAAGCAAGCCTGTCAGCCAGGGCCACCCCCTCTCCCTGCCAGATGAGAGGCTTAAGGAAGGAATTCACAGATGTGAGTGGGGAGGAGCTTATGGAAATAAGCCATACTTTGAGTTTGGTTTAGCTAGCTCTTGCTGCTCTGCTGAAATTTCAGCCACAATGGATTTTGAGAGAATAGTGCTCTCTGGGACAAGACTATGCCATACTTTGGAGTAAGTTGTCATGCTTTGGGGTGTTGCACTGCACCTCATTGGATAGGGGTGCTCACCTGCTTGTCACTAGAGAACACTGATAAAATATGTGAGAGGTGCAGAGCCTCACAGTTCTGCTGCCTGAAACTAAAAGAAGAAGGAGAATTGTCCTGCTGGAATCTTGATGTGCACCTATGGGCCTGCCTGGTGAAGACTACACCTGCTGCACTATTTGGGAATACAGCTCTGAGGACTCTGCCGTGCTTCAAGAAGAAGTAAGGAGTGGACTTGCTGCAGCTACAGGTGAACAGAGCTTAACTGACCCTTCTCCAGCCAGAGACCCCCTCCTGGAGTGCGTCCAGTGGAGTTTTAAGTGGTTGACCAAGTACATTGTGGCAAGTGAAGTCCAGGCATGCCAAGGAACATCTAGGAGATTCCAGACCCTTGGATTTGTGTTTTGGACACTTGGAACCCACCAGGAGACCTTCTAGAAGGACCACCAGAATGTTGGGAAAGTTTGGGAAACATTTTGGTAAAAGCTCCAGAAGGCCACCTTCAACCACAACCTGGCCCAGATTCCAGGTCCGTTCCGCTGAAGCGATCACGAGGTCCAACTTACAGAGTTTGTTGGGGAGCTCTCTGGAAGTCAATCCGGCGAACCCTCACCAAATCCGAGCAGAAAATACTCCAGAAAAGTTTCTTAATCCGAAGGTAAAATTTTGACCGAGGTCTTCCGCATGGGGTATCCAAGCAGGGCTCCATCGCGGTCGGCCTCAAACTTTGACTTTGTCTCGGTCAATCGTGACCAGATGTCCAGAAGTGGTGCTATTGGTTTCTAAGTACTAGAAAGTGTTTATTCTTTAAAAATTCATATCTCCGGTTCCATACATTGGATTTTCATGGTTTTGGTGTCATTTTAAAGAAAACAATATATTTCCTATTTTTTATAAATTAGTGTGGGGTTTTTATTATGTGTTGTGTCTTACTTATTCACTGTATTGGTGTTTTTAATTGCCTTACATGCCTGTCTCCTAAGTTAAGCCTTATTGCTTGATGTCAGCTACCAAGGGTTGAACAAGGGACTAATTTATAGAGACATTATTTAGGACCCAGTACTGTGTTGGCGGCCTTGTTGCTGGTGTTAGGTGCCTACCTATCACTCCCTATAACCCACATTCCAATAGATGGGCATTATTTTTATTATACTCGTTGTTCTTATATGGATTTGTTAAAAAAGGACCTACATGATTGAATGCTTTATCCATGAGGTGCTTCTTCGCCAGATACCATGTTGCTCTGCGGCCTCATCCAGAGCTCTTAAGCTTTTTTTATATGTGTGTATGGCTTCAAAGAATTACATTTGTACTAATGGGAATTTGTAAAATATTTATTCACTCCTTAAACCCACTTATACAAGATTAACACACGGGATGGGGTAATTGGTGAATTTATAACTCCTCACTCATCACTAGGCAATATGTTTGTGCCCTGTCTATATGTGCAAAAGTTATCACAGGACTTTCATCTAGAGACCAACTGTCCTAAATAGAGAGTCTAAACAGGAGTCCCCCATCACCCAATTTGTCAATTTTAGAAAGAGAATAAAGGAAATTATGCTTTTGTTATTAAATTCATAAAGAACAGGTCAGTAGTGGGATTAGAGAAGGGGATGCCAGTCCGTACCTGATATCTGGGTGTGTGTATTTATTCATGCTGTTTATGCATGATAGTCATTTTGTCATGTAGCTATCAATAAGCCTTGTCATGTCACATGCAGCATCATAGTGGTTCAAAGCATCTTTCAGTTTATGTGCTTCTTTCTCCTGGTGGGGTGTGGAAATGATAATCTGTTGGACATATTTACACACACATTCCCTCAACCTGTTGAATTTGGCCTAATTGTTGTTTCTGAATAAGTAATTAAAACTACATGTTTTTCAGGGCCCCCTTGGAATTGTAGTGTGTTGATGTAAAGGCAATTGACTCACATTCCAGCTTGTTGGAGTCTTAATAAGTATATACTAATGTTATTATGGAACACATTTTCCATTGTGCCTGCATGATCATAGTCTTTATTCATCTTGAATCACATGTATTTTTTCAATGGCATCTGAAACTTACAGTACTTTCTTCAACATTGAACAAAATGAATTAAACCCCAATTTAATGGAACCTAACAGAGTATATTTTGATATATATGTCGCAAAAACATGTTGCTGTGTCAAAATGGTTAACTCATTTATTATTAAGGCCAATAGCCGACTTCTTTTTATTCACTAATCTTTCAAATGCTAGTTCGTTTTTTTAACCCCATTATTATCTGCTGGTTATCCCACTATATGAATAAATAATGGAAACTCAGGATTTCAAGTGTATAACAAGTCTCCAAAAGAGATCTTACCAGCATAAGGATTCAGCTGCTCGTTTCACAACAGCCTATAAGCAACAGAGTACAGACAATGCTTTGTCTCTATATTTTTCTCTGCATCGTGAGTTAAGAAGTTCCATTCTATTTCATCATTCAACTCGGTAATGTTAGTGGCTAATCTGAAAATCCAATTCTGTTCATTGAAGAGTAGCCTTTGTTTTAGATTTATTTGGCCTATATATTCTACCTTCTCCAGTACTGTCTACTGTAGCTCATTTGTCTTGCGACCATTATCTATAAACTGTGCAACAAATTTTGTTGTAAGGTTTGCACATCTTATTCTCAATTTGCATTTTAAAATGGCCATCTTAATTTTTCATTTACTCATCCTGATATAGAGTACAGCCCTTTTGGAGCCACAAGGCAAGAGGTGCTGGAGTAGGTAGCAGGGAAGTGCGGAGTATGAGAAGGTAGTGGATGGAGTCCAGCATTCCAATATGGTGTTGTGTGTGGGAGCTTTAATGGGCTCTGCCAGGTGGGCACTGTAGCCATGTAGGTGCAGGAAGGCCATTGATCGAGGGGCGATGGGGCATTCCTGCCCATTGCCATCAGGCTGTCTGTTGCCCTGAGCCACCCCTTGTAACAGTGAGAATGTTCCCACTGCAGCTGATGGTTACTATAGGTGTAACTCTTTGGTTTGTTCCCAAGCTTTAGACTTCCCAAAATGTAAAAGAAGTATGAGGTTTTGAGGCAAACGAGTTTGCAGCTGCACATACCCCCACGACTAATCCCATATGAACTGATAGGATTATGAAATTGGACCAAAGAGCCTATTGAGTAGATCACTTAGGGCCCGATTAAGACTTTTAGTGGAGCAGTGGCACGACAGTGCAAACCACCGCACCACTGCTCTGCCGAGGGTCACCACCACCCGCCAAGTTACGACTTTTCAGTTGTCTGGTGGGCAGCATGGCATTCCCAAACTGGTGCCTCTTTCAAAGGCGGCAGTGCCTTTGAAAAAGGCACCACAATGGGACCGCACTACAAGGTCCTGTACGGCATGGACTCGAAAGTGCACGCTGTGCAGGAACCTATTCGCATGCACACAGGGGGGGCACATGTTATGCCCCCCGTGTGCATCCACATGCGGTTGAGGCAAAGGAGGGCCTGTATGGACCCCTTTGTTTCCTCTCCTCCAAGGTTTACATGGAGGAAGAGCCTCCATGTAACCCTGGAGGAGAGGAAACTCGTAATATGCTTTGCAGGGCCACGGGGGTCCTATCAAGAAAATTGCGGCCTCTAACTGCCACTCCAACGCCAAGGAACGGCGGTTCTGTGGTGCAGCGGTCGGTCTCGGTGCAGTCCAACTATCCAACTCCTAATGGGTAGGTCGGACTGCTGGTTCGACAGTGGCTTGATCCGCCACTGCCGCGCCACCATGAGTCCAGACTCATATTAGAGCCCTTAGAGTCCAGTTATGCTGGGTAATTTGAACAGGTGCAATGCAGTTTTGACGTGACAGGGACTGTCCAATAAAAACATTAAATTTTTGTTCTAGTAGTTCACTGTGAATATCAGTTCAAGAATTATGTGGAAGTGCCCGGCAATGGCACACAATTACTCTCCACCAGGGCAAAATCACTCAAGCATAATATGCCATTTGGCATACTATAGATTATGTTGCATTTTGTTGCAATATACCATTCACCCCACGACATTCTAAACACAGAATTGCGTTTTCTTTCCCGGACAACATCATCAAATATAATCAAGCAATGGGATGTCACCCCAGGTCCACCGTCGGTTTATGTTGGAGTCAACTTCAGGCATTATTTTAATCGGGTTGTCTTATATTTCCCAGCGCAGCGACGGCAATGAGTTGACTGTACGCAATTTGTTATCAATAAAGCTAAGGACAGACACTGCTCAGGGAAAAATATCGGTGGACGTCTAATCGAATTCTGCATTGTGTGTTGGTATTGCTTTTCAACTCAGATTCAAAGTATTTGTTAATGTTTTTGACAGGCAGACTTTGCTTCTTGGACGTGTTTTAGCTATTTGGAAAGAGGTAAATATTCTAGTATTAGAGCTGTCACTGTCTCGTTCTGACTATTTTAATTAATTTTAAACGTAGTATAGGACAGATCAGTTTTAAGTGGTGTAACATTGATGAACACATTTTGGCCACTTGCCTTTGTTTTAGCAGATCAGACCAATAAAGTTAAGAACAAAGGATGGAGAAGCAAAGAGCGCGCAGTACATAATACGAATGTCATTTTTTTAATGCAAGGCGGCGTGTTCCCAGGGATACAAAGTTGGGTTCCTGACGGGGAGGTGAGGTGAGGTTTTGAGGTCTCTGTGCATTAGAGATTTAATCTTCCAGAACTGTCCAGTTTCAGGAAGTACAGCGAAAGGCTTTCATAGACTTCAATGTATTATTTGTTTGACCAGTGTGGGGACAGGCTGATGGGGTGCTGGAGCGAGTTCAAATTCCAATGATTTTTATACTATGTCTCTGCCACCTAGGCCCGAGGCAGAAAAGGACATAATGAAAGAAAATGAGTGTGGGTGTTAGAGTCCAGCGGATGCAGCTTTGGCAAAGTTGGACTGCATCTGTCATTTCTCAGGCACGTTGTTGCATCCTCAAATAAATCCACTTCACAAGATAAATGGATAAGTTGGATTCTTTATTACAGCCCCCCGCATACAGGCAAACACATCCAGCACGAACGGCTTCTTCAGTATATCTCAACTTAAATAAGTTGTAAAGTACTAATAAATCTTACTGTAATGCAGTGCTCCAGTCAATGTGAAATGCGGAGCTCAACTGAACACGAGGAAACTTTGTAGCTTGTAACTTGTAGAGCGCTGAGAACGAAGTGCTCGTTAAATAAAGTAAAAAAAAAAAAAACTTTTTTTTTTAAAATAGAAAATGGCCACTGGGGTCGCGCTGCGTGACCTCGAAGTTTACGCGCTATGTCATTAGCGTGTTGCGAGCGTAGGACGCAGATGTGCGATACTGTTGCTTAGCGTCCACGCGTCTGGTATGCAGCTCGTGGAACTCAGTTGGAGGCGATTCGAAGGTAAACAGCGCTAGCGTTGGTAACCTGCGCGTGGTAAAGCAGTTGTAAGCGCTCGCGTTAGTGACTTGCTCGAGGCAAAGCAGTTTAGAGCAAGTAACGCCTTCAATACTGCAGGGAAAGGAATACAATAAACTAAACTCACGATATTTCTGAGTTGTCCGTAATTGTTCCGTTCTTGTTCCCTTTTATGTAGCGGCTCAGAACTTGGAGATTTGTAAAAATAGGATCCTCGGTTGAAGTTCGAAATTTTGCTTTTCTTTGTGTTTTCATTAGTTGGCAGGGGGCTGATCATCCTCGTCGCCAAATCGATGTTGCATCCTCAAATAAATCCACTTCACAAGATAAATGGATAAGTTGGATTCTTTATTACAGCCCCCCGCATACAGGCAAACACATCCAGCACGAACGGCTTCTTCCTTATATCTCAACTCAAATACACGTCATAGCACAATACATTCTATAATTCTAGATTGTCGCTAATATTCTAATACAAAGAACAAGCTTACCTTAAAGCCATATACTACACACGTCCCTTATTAAAATAGCTGCTTAACCCACGGCTGTACTCAGTTCTCACACATTTCCTGGTTTTACGGTAGCTAAGTGCTAACTTTCAGACAGTAAACATTGTTCTTCCCATTTCCCATTGCGCCATAGGATATTTGTCAAGTTGCTGTCTCCAGAATACATTATAATATGGTTATTTGATGGGTCCGATGCAGAGTTATCAATTTTCTTCAGCATAAGGGATTATAAACTGGCTCTGCCTTTACTTTCTGTCAAGAGTTTTTCTCTGTAAATACTCCCGTGTTACGCGTCTTGTAAACATTGCTGATAACAATATTTCTTTTAGATATTATTTGATTTGAAATCCTCTTTTCCCCTACTTGAGGTATGTCTGCATTGTATCTGAAAATCGTGCTAGCACCTGAACTAAATTCGGATAAAATGTAGGAGCCTCTTTATTGAACGACCTAAAGTGTATTAATGTTTGTGTTGCATCCAGTTCATTGGCCTGTAGTCATGCATTGTTTCATAATTTTGTTGTAATACTTTGTGCTCTTAGTGTTTCGATTGTTGATGTAGCTTGATATGTAGGATTTTCAGTTTTGAGGATGGTACAGGGTCCTTTGCCCAAAAAATCAGTGCGCTTTGTTCTGTTTTGCTATGTTGACTGAGTTAGCATAGTCTTATTCTTCTGGTTTGGTACTTACAATTAGGGCCTGATTTAGAGTTTGGCGGAGGGGGTACTCAGTCGCAACTGCCATGGTTACCATCTCCCCAAATCTTCGGTCTGCCCATCTCATTTAAATACGGGCGGACCTTAAGTATGTCAATGACAGAGCCTACTGCAGCACCATAACTGGCATACTCCTCTGACGTGCAGATGGGGTATGAGTTGCAGACGTTTTGGCCATTCAACAACCTGCCTGAGTGGGCAGTCAAATGGCCAGTTTTCACTCTCCCTCACCATTGTGAAAAACCTGACAGTAAGGGACAGGAAGTGTGGGGTCATTCGTTTAGATTTTTCAAAAAGAAAATTCTGCTTTGGGATTTTTTTCTTGAAGAATCAAAACTAGTTAATAATTTGATGGACGGCCGTCATTTTCGATGGAGCCATCCGTCAAACTGAAAACTCATTGACAGGAACCGCCGTGAAGAGAGATGTCCTCTGGGCTGGCGGACATCTCTAAATGTGGAGAACAGATACACTGTCAGGATGATGGAGTATTTTACTCAATTTTCCTGATGAAGTAAAGCCCGTGCTCTGTGCTCTAAATAAGTCCCTTAGTTCCTTCGTGTTGTACAGGGAGTTTCTGTATGGCTCTGGTCACTTTAGATAGCTGCTATACAAATCTATCACTTTTGTTTACTTTGTGACTTTAAAATGTCTGTCAACTCCCAATATGTCCAATATCATGAAGTGCTCCCTGCTACTCTACCATCAATTGACTTCACCCAGGCTGTAGGGGATGGCATTATGGCCTTTCTCTCTCAGCCACTTGAACAGGTGTCAGTAGAGCTACGAGAGAGGCACATTAACCCTAGGTCCTTCCTGTCCTCGTCCCATTCATAACAAAGTGGAGATAACCCATCTCCCAACAGGAAAAAAAAGACCAGAGGAATGCTAGGACCATAACCCCGCCCCTCCCACTGGGAGTACATAAGCAGTACCTACCCAGCATTCCGCCTGTGCTTTTTTTCTGTCTGACGACAGAATTGACGTGGTGCTGGTGCTGCTCCTGCTGGACTGAAGTGGCGTTTCTTCTCTCCTCTCCCCGCCCGGCTGCCTGGCTGTGCGGGCGGGGGGTTTGCTGGTCTGCCTCCTGGCCTGCCGGGCTTGCTGTGGGGCTTGATTGTTCCCGGCCGGCTCTGACCTGCCGGTCGGCCATTTACGACTGGTGCGCCGGCCTCCCGGTTGCTTCCGGGTTGCTGGGCATGTCTAGCTGTGGAAGACGCGCTGCAGTTGCTGTTTTCTGGCCTTCCCTGCCCTGGCGTGGACCTGGTGGATGCCCTGGGCTGGCTGAAGGGGTGGGGGGCCTTGTTCCTGGTGGTGTTCCACCCCCCCCCGGATGAGTTCCGCTTAGCGGTACTTTTTTTCTTTTTGTTTCGTCTACATCACAGTATTTTCAGCTTTTCGCGAGCCCTTTCATGTGCCTTGGAGCATCGATGGTGGGCCTGGGGGATATTTGCATGTTACACTCGTCTCGCCCACTGTGGTAAGCAGCCTGGAGGCGTTCTGCGTCAGTTCCGGTTTACTTGCCCGTGAAGCCCACGGCGCACTGCGACCGGCCGCAGGGATCTCCAACGGTAATTGACTCACCTACTTGGACTTACCTAGTACGTCGGCATGCAGGACACCAGAGCCAGTTCAAGTGAACACAACATTGTGCATAAACGAGGCTCGAGGAAGTCTCGTGTGTCCCCACGTGTCTGCCACTTCCGCAGGTGTAAGGCGATTGGCAGCCATGCTTCCATATCTTCACTACATCAACCTGCTACACTTTCCTACGGGTTTTGTGTTCTGATCCAGGTGTTTCACTGTAGCCTGTGTATCCCGGGTGCTGTGGGCTTTTACTTGCTCCGTTGGCGGCGCTTCTGTGTGACTCTTTGGGCAGGCTTGTTTGTTTCAACTGCCTTTGTGCTCTTGTTGCTGCTTGCACTTGTGACGTGCAGGTTACAGGGGCTCCTTGGCTGCGTCCTGTGTCTTTGGGGCAGTTGGTCATGCACGTTCTCCCCCGTTGGGCCTGTTTTGTTGGGGTGCTTTCTGTGGCAGCTTGGCTCCGCCTTCTCTCTTCTGCAGGTTCTCGGCGGGCGCTGTGGTGCAGGGCCGGTCTCCGTTTTCGGGTCTGCCTCCTTTGCCGGTGTGCTTGGGGTGTCCTGGCCCTACGGCCTTTCTGCTTCTGGGCCTCTCTGGTCCCCGCTGCTGCATGGCGTTTCCATGCGCCTCGCCTGCTCTGGTGCCTCTGTGGCCTCTTGCGTCCCCTGTGGAGTCCTGTGTTGGCCTCTTGGCTGGGGGTTCTTCTCCGAGCGGGTCCCCTCTTCGTGTTGGCATTGGGTGCTGTCCTTCGTCTGTTTTCTGTGCCCTGCTTCCCGTCTGGGTGCTCATGTGCTTTCTCCCGGACTCCTTGGCTTGCGCTAGCCTGCAGCGTTCTCCTCCGGCTTGGTTCACTGGTGAGGGGCCGCTTGTCCCTGCCATGTGCTGGTGGTTCTCTTTGGCCGGGGTTGGGCAGCGGCTTTCCCCCGTTGTCCTGACGTTCCTCCTTCATTGGCCCTTCTTGTGGCCTGAGGCCTTTTCGCACTGGCTCTGTCCTGCGGCGGTTGGGTCTCCGGCCCTTCCGTTGCCATGTTGGGTCCCCTGTGCTGCGTTGCTAGGGGTCTTCTTCTTTCTTTTGCCTTGCGTGGATGGCGGTCCGGGGGCTGTGCTCCGGTCGCTCCTGGTCAGCGGGCTTGTGGCTGCTTCTGTTTGGTCTCCGGCGGTGCCTCCTTCTTGTCGCCGGCTCTTCTTCCTATTTGTGGTTCAGCTGCTTCTTGGGCCTTTGGCCCTTCCACCCTGTGGCCGCCTGTTCTTTCAGGTCCAGACTTTATCGGGGTCGGGCCTGGTTGATGCCTGTGGGTGTCTACCTGGTTTTGCCTGTTGCTGTTGGCTTTTGTGCCTGGTTGCGGCCTGGTGGGGTGTCCGCCTAGGTCTTCTGATGCTGTCTGCTCAGTGTTGCCTGGTTGCTCGCTTGCGGTGCTCCTGGGCTGCCTGGTGGGGGCTGTGTTGGGGCTAGCTGTGCAGTGGTGTTTCTGCTGGCTCTGGTGTGTGTCTTCTCCTGACTTTCCCCCTTGCCTTTTTTTCTGGTGTCTGTTTCCTGGCTTGCGTGTTCTCCGCCAGGTTGGGTGGCTGATCCCTCTGCTGTCGGGTTCTGGTCCTTGCGGTATTCCTGCCGTTGTGGCCTCTTGGCTCTGGCTGGGTCTATCTTTGCCTGTCGCCCACTCCTGTCGTCTTGTCTTCCCTGCTTCACTGCTCCCGCTGTGGGTGTCGGTTGGGCGGCATGCCCACCCCCCCTCCCCTGGGGGGGGGGGTCCCAGTGGTATTTGTCTTGCCTCTGCGGTTGCCTGCCTGCCTGGCTGCTGGTTCCCCGGGGGTCTGTGGCTGTTTTTCTTTTGGGGGGGGAGTCTTGTGGCCTGCAGCCTTCCCTCCCTGACTGCACCTGCTCTCGTCTGTTCTCTGTCTGGCTGGGTTTGTCCTGGTTCGTGCCTGGATGGGGGCACGCCTGGGTGTTCCTGGTGCTGTGGGCTTCCTCTGGTTGGTTGTCCTTCTGCCTACGTTACCTGTGGTGTTGCGGGGTAGCTTGCTCTCTGCCTTCTGGTTGTGTCCTTTTGGCCTGCTGGCGGTTCTTTATCTGCTGTGGCCTCTTCGGATCTCTCTTCCTGTGTGGAGTGGTGAGGGCCGTGTGTCCTCCGTGGGCGCTGGGCTCCCATCTGCTTCTGGGGCTTTGGCTGTGGCCGCCATTTGGCTTTGGGTCTGGCTGTCGTGTTCTTGGCCCTTGTTGGTCCGGGCCTTTGGGCTGCTGCCTTGTTTGGGTTTCGGTCCTGCGTGGTCCGGTGGTTCGGTGCCGGGGGTCTCTGCATCCTCCTGGTCTTTGCTTTGCGGTGCTCTGCTGGGGCCTTCCCCTCTTTGGCCCTCCCTGGGTGTGGGTTGGGCCGACGGGTCTTTCTGTTCAGGCGGGTTGCTTGGCCTCAGCTCTGGCTCCCCGGCTGCTTGGTCCTCTGTTGCCTGCTTTCTGCCCTGGGGGTTTCTCCCCTGCTCCTGCCCTCCCTTGGTGCGTGCTGGGCCGTGGAGTTTGGTGTGCCTGTGCGGTCTGCTTGGCTTCCACTCTGGCTACTGTTGCCTCTGTGGCTGGGCTGGTTTTGGGGTTTCTTTCCCCTCAGGGGTTGGGGTTTCCAGGCTGTGGTGCTCGGGCCTATCCCGCTGCTTCCGGGTCTCTGTAGGCTCCGGGTTCTTGGACCCCGGTCCTTGCTGGCCTGTCTGTTGTTGGTCGACTTCTGCCTGGTCTTTTTGGGGGCGTCTCTGGCTGGCCTGCTCTTTCGGCCATTTCTGGTTTGTCTCACCTGCTGCTGGTGTTGGCTCGCTTGGGGTTCACTTGCTCTGGTCTTGGGTTCTCTGGGCCGCTTGGTCAGCTGTCTGTTCCATTGGGGGCCTGTTGCGCCTCTTCTCTGGTGGTCGGTGTGTGCCTTCTCCGGGGCTGTGGCTTCCTGCTCCGGTCACCCCGGGTTTGCGGTTGGGGTGTTCTGCTGGGGCTGTGTTCTTTGGGACGGGGCTCCCTCTTGTTCCCCTTTTTCTCTTTGGTTCCCCTGTTCTCGGTGTCCTTCATGGCTGGGCTATTCGGTTCTTCCTGCTCTGGCTTTTCCTGGCGGGCTCTGGTTCTGCTTGGGGCCTGGTTTCGTGGGCTGTGTTTGGGCCTGCTGGGTTCTGGTCTCTGCCGGGCCTGCTCCCATCTGGCTCCTGGGGCCTTGTGGGGTGGATTTCCGGGGTTGTGTTCCTGTATCCCAGGTTTTGTTTGTGGGTGCCTTGGCTTTCCCTCTTGTCCTGTCCCTAGTCTCTGGCTCACCTTCCGGGCTGTGTGCTTGGTGCTGGTCGGCTGTCGGCTCTGGGGGTTGATGCGGGCCTTCTTTCCTGGGGCCTGGTGATCTTCCGTGGGGTCCAGGGTTTTTCTTGTCTTCTAGGCTCTCTGGGGCTGGGTCGTTCTGGTTGGGGGGGGCTTGGGCCTGGCCATTGCTTCCCCCCTCTTCTGGTTTGGTCTGGGTGGTCCTGCCCTTGGTTGGTTCTTTGGGGGTGGGCCTGTTTGGTTGTGCTGGGCTTTTCAGCCTCTTTGTTCTGTGGGCGCCCTTGGTCTTGTCCTTTTTGCTTGGGGCCTGTGTCCCTTCTGGGGCTTTGCCTTTGGGATCTCTTTCGGGTGCCTCCTTTTCAGATGGCCTGTTTTCTCTGTTTTCTGGTTGGCTGCCTCCTTGCTGTCACTGTCGCCTTCTGTTTTCCTTGATTCCGGTCCTTGGTTTTGTTTCTGTTGCCCAGTTCTGGCTTGCTTGCCTGGTGGGCCGTTGGGCTTCTTCCTTGGGTGGCCTCCTCGCTGTTTTTGTTCTTGGCTGCCTCGGTTGGTTTTTGTGTCCGTGCTCTCCCCTTCCCTTGTTTGCTGGGGGGGTGCTCCCGCTGTGTGCTGGATGGCCTCTGTTGGTTGTCCGCCTCGTCGTCTTGCTGGTCTCCCGTTGTTTTGTTTGGTGTGTCCCTGCTTTGGTGGGGTGCCCTCATGTCTGGGTGCTCTGCCTGGGGTTTCCGGCGGTTCTACCTTTTGCTTCCCTTGGGTTGCTGCCTTTGGTGTGGCTTCCTGGGTTGGCTTCTGGTTTATGGAAGGCCGGCTTTTCTGCTTTGGTATTCTCCACTTTGTTATGAATGGGACGAGGACAGGAGGGACCTGGGGGTAATGCTCTATTGCATACCGGTAATCTTCATTACTCCGGGTCCATTGTCCTCGTCCCATTCATACGCCCCGCCCTCCCTCCTGGACGGCCGACCTTCCTGTTGGGGGCTTGGTTGTTCAGGCGGAATGCTGGGTAGGTACTGCTTATGTACTCCCAGTGAGAGGAGCGGGGTTAGGGTCCCAGCATTCCTCTGGTCTTTTTTTCTGTCGGGAAATGGGTTATCTCAACTTTATTATGAATGGGACGAGGACAAGGGGACCCTGAGTAATGAAGATTACCGGTAAGTAATAGAGCAACCTCTATCCTACTAAAAGTGTAATGGAGGAGATACTCTTAGGCCTACACTTGATACAGTAAGTGCAGTTACAATAGAAGACTGCCAGAGCAGTGGTGGAATCGATTCTCAAGTTTCCTCGACTCCTCCTTCCTCCATCTTGAAGTTGTTATTTTCAGGAAAACTAGTGTGAAAAAGGTGGACCTTCATAGGTGTCATCCTCTGTTACTTCTATCCATGTTACCCCCTCCCCTTGCTTATGTATTCTTTCTTAAGAGTTACAACCCCCCTTTGTGATTTTTTTAATTTTGACACTGCTGTTGTTTAGAGGTGTTACAGCCTCCTTAGTTGTATTCCTAAGGATTATATAAATTGTTTCCCATTGGATTTGTTTTATTTGGCTTGAATACCCATCTTTTGACATTGATGACTTCCTGGTCTTGTTGGACATTATCTCACTGACCGTCCTCTGACTTTAGGTCAATGCACTGGACTTATGTCTCTTGTCCTGTGACAGAGTTCCTGAGGGCTAAAATACAAGAGAGGTGACACAGGAGTTAAGCCTCTTTATACTCTGCATAACAACTGTCAGTGTCATTTTCATTTTTAACTAATGTTCCACTACCATCTACCTCTCTCTTCTATTGCTTTTGTTTGTGGTAGCCTGCAATTTTGAAAACATCTGCAGAAAAATGCTGCATGTAATATGTGTACATTTTAGTGATAGTTAAAACTGAAGAGGAAGTGAATGCAAGGACTTATTCAAGAATGGCGTAATTGGAATGGCAGATAAATTAAAGAATGTGATTTAAATAAAGGGCACGTTTGGCAGAATGATACGTTAAATTGCTGACTGGAAAGATATGCAGTCAGGCTGTTAGGTTCCAGAACTTGTTTATTTAGACCATAGTCTTTAAACATTGCTGTAAAAACATCTATAAATATATTCTAAAATCATAACTAATATAGGAATAGTATAAAAGGTATAAAAAGCACATTTCTACCTACATACGAGAACATCAAAAGAGCATTCAGGCTGTGCAATAAAGCAGTCAATGAGAGCAGACCAAGGACAATGAGCATGACTCTTATGTGCTCAGCTGGACTTGGTCTTCATTCTGCTTTCATCATGTCACATATTGTGTGTAACACATCTTGCCTTTAGGATTCTTCCTGTTCCGTCACAGGATCTAATCCACAAGTTAAAATGAACAATCTTTAAAGTTTTGAGCAGTGTGCAATCCTGTATTTCCAAATGTGATACAAGAACCTCCAAGGGAAACAACTGTTTCTGTAAAAGACACTCCTGAACTCCAGCGGTAAGGTCCTGGTGGCAGCGACCTTGCAAGGTCACTGTGAAATACAAGGAAATATATACCAGATAACCGAAGATGGCACCACCAACTCCTAATAACATTAGAGTTCAGAGGCTGCTGGAAAATGGAGTTTGTCATTGGGTGCCATCTTTAGACAGTTTTGACAACCATGGGGCAGATTTACAAGCCCCTTGCGCCACTTTTGCGTCAGTTTTAACATGGGAAAAATGACGCAAAAGTGGCGCAAGGGGCTTGTAAATAAGCCCCAAAGTCTTTCTCACAGAGTGCCTTTACCATGCAGATTTACTACGCATTCCTTTACCATGCAGACAGTATTTGTGGCTTTATCATGCATGCCTTGACCACAGAGGTAAGCATTTTACACTATAGACCATAATTATTATGTTATTTTAAAAAGGGGGTTAGAGGTAGGGAGTGGCAAACAGAGGTAAGGGTAGATTTCGGGTTTAGGGGTGGGTAGAGGTAAAGGGAGATAAGGATAACTTTATGGTTTGGGATAGGCAGTGATAAAGGAGGTAGGGGTAGTTTTTAAAGTTTAGGGGGGCAGGGGTAAAGGGAGGTAAAGAGTAATTTAGGGTTTAGGGGTGGGTGGGGAAAAGGGTGGTAACATCAATTTTAGGGTTTAGGAATGGGTAGTGGTATAGTGAGATATGGGTGATTTTAAGGTTTAAGGTGGATTGTGGTAAAAGGATGTTAGGAAGCAATTAAAAATAAGGGTTCATTACTTACCGTAATAAACTTACTATGCGTGGTAAAGGCATGCATGGTTCAGACATGCATGGTAAAGGCATCTGTGTGGTAAAGGCTGCCTGGAAAACGCATGCGTGGTAAAGGCATACTTTGTCATACATTTGACGCTGTCACATAGAATGCGCTCCACGCAGGCAAAGCCTTACAGCTGATAGTGCCAACACTTCCTGAATTGCTAGTCTTTCCCTCTCTGAAAATGACTTAGTGCAAGATGGTTTGTAGTATTGCGTTACATCACACGTGAGAAGCCATGCCTCCTGACTACAAACATGGACGATAAACAGCACATTCTTTTGTGTCCCTCTGCACTTAGAGAGAAATGGTTTGTAGTCTATACAGAATGGTGGAGGTTTTATCAAAGAAGAAAGTCTTGCTACTTTCAATTATTGCTTTTTGGACCCCTTTATTGTTCTATAAATTTTGATGCCGGGGACTCACTATTTTAACCTTCGTAGATTGAATATTGAAGACACGAGGCAAAATCATTTGAGCCACGAAAAATTTGATTTAATTATTTAATATTTTTGGCATATCACCACTAAATATTGGAGCATGATAAAGCAATTTGAAAAAAGTTTCACTTGAGGACATAGGAAAAGTTTTCACGGTTTCTGAAAGGGGAGTAGACATTCATTGGTACAATAGAAGCATAAGACAGAGATACATACTTCTGTCATTAAATGGTATATATATTTGACATAAAAAAAATTGTGGTCGTCAACAGTCAAGGAATTGAAGATTAGGTGACAGATGTCGTTCATAAAACGCCTAGTCATAGAGAATGTTTAACCATTTGTGCTCATAAGTGCTTAAGCAGTAGAATGATGATGTCATTTGTACATACCAAATAACTGAGGTCAGCTCACACCTGTGTGAGGTTATTTTGACTTGGACGCATTGAGTCCAGCTTTATCACAAATAAAAGATGTATACATTTAATTCAGGAACACTCCAACAGTGAGGCACAAAAAGAGATAGATGCATCAATAGCGGGGTATGTTTGTAGCCAAATCAGTTCTTTGCATCTTTGAGGGTTGTGAGCATCTTCTCATTCTTAGATATGCTGGACAGAGATTTGCAAGAATAATTAATTAAACGAGCGGTCAAGGCAGTCAATATGGATAGGTTTGTGCTTTAGGATTTAGAAATCACTAAGCGAAGTGTTGAAGGAAGCTGCAAGTTGAAATGTTGGAGCAGAACATTACTAAGGAAGAACGACTTGAGTTGAAAGCTATTTAAGTCTGTAGATTTGATCAATGGGAGGTTAAAATCACAAATACAGATGTACTTACATGGCCAAAGTCAATTAACTCCGCATATACAGGTTAATTGAATTCTGCCTGAAGGGTGGTACAGGATACATAGTATACATTTTGTTGAAGTGAGATTGGCAATGTTGAATTGGAAAGTCTTGATGTCTAGATTATCAGCTAGTGTAAATTTATTATAACAAGTAAATTAACTGATTTATTTGTTAATGTGTCCTGAGAATGAATATGAATGTGGTAAGGCTTTTACATTCTTGAAACGGTTTTAAAAAAGATATATGTGATGTAAAATGTTTTCCTTATCTTATAATTGTTGATCTCTTTTGACGTCTGAATCAATATTTTTTTTTATTTGATCTGAACTAGTGTACATGATGGGGGTTCCTACAGATAATGGCTACACCTCCACAGGTGTTAGCTGTTCTATCCAGGAGGGACATTGGGTAATTAGGTAGCAAAAGGAGGCCAATTAAAGGCAATGTGTGGAATAAGAACTATGGGGCATATTAGCAAGACCGGCGATAAAATTATCGCCGTTTTAGCGGCAGGAAACTGCCGCTAAAACGGCGATAATGGGCTTGCTAATATGCGTTATAGAATTCAATAGAAGCCCAGGTTAGATGTGCAGGACATCTAACCTGGGCTTCTATTGAATTCTATAACGCATATTAGCAAGCCCATTATCGCTGCTTTAGCGGCAGTTTCCTGCCGCTAAAATGGCGATAATTTTATCGCCGGTCTTGCTAATATGCCCCTATATTTCTATGAGAAATAGGTCAAGATTTTGTCCAAAATCAGAAAAGAAATGACTGCAGAGTTGGAAGCTCAATGTGAAACCGTGTGTATAGCACACATTAAAACAGACCATGGATGATCCTAGTTATTTACAAAGCCATTTGGTTAAACCTCATTCTGTATGGCCACTGTGTAATCATAAAGTTAATTCAATTGTTATAAGAGTTTTGACTGAGTTCACTTTCCCAACAAAACCCATCAGATATTTTCTATCATCGCAAATTTCTGATAGGCAGCTTTATATGAGCGTTGATATTGCTCAGGGAGGAGAGGCAAAAATGTTTGCCAATTTGGTAGATCAGAGACCACGTAAGATAGCTAAAGAAACCTTGTTAGGATGTAGATATTTGGGATGCCACTTACATAAAACTACTCCATCAAACTGACATTTTTGTTTTTTATTTAGGTCTTTTCCGTCCTAAAATGATGTATGACATTTATTTTGAGTGATGTGCTCAAATATTAAAAGATTCAGGTTGTTTACATGTGAGACAGGCCACCAGTCCTCTCCCAGTATTAAATCATTAAATGACCTTTGGGCAGAGGGATGGAGAATCTGGATTGTGACCAGTAGGCAAACTGGCATAGTTCTGTATTCCATTTGTAAATAGCTACTGCTGCACCATAGGAGATTGGAACAGGTTTGGCTGAAAGCGCATATAAATAATTTAAACATTGTAACAGTGAGCACTAACAGATGCAGAATCCTACATCTTGGCTTGTATGCTTATATAAAAATCTGTGCTATCATCATTTGAAATTTGAATCAACATTTTAGAAACTAGACAAAAACATGGAATTTAAAGATGTTACCACAGTTATTAATTTGGAGGCAAGCAGGAAAATATATTGGGCCAAACATTGTAATATGTTTTATCACTTCTGTCTCAGTACAACAGAAAATTGTAAGCAAGCATAATATGAAATTCCTTTGTTGGCTGCAACTACACAAGATACCACGGTTGTTGCAGGGGATGAAGGGGGGTCTGAATCAGGGCCAAGCCAGTCCATAATTTTATTTCACCCACCCCTAAATCTCAAGTCCTGGGTATTGTCATTTTCTTCTTCTTTTTTCCACTAGATTTTCTTTGTAGAGACTTTGCAGACCATTTGGCATTTGGCAAAGTGGGTGCTCTGACACAAATAGGTAGGGCTCTAACTTCGCCCCACATGTAGTTCCCCTGCTGTAAACGTTTGACCTGGGCAAGAAAAGAAAAACATTTATCTGGGATGTAGGGAGTAAACTCCCGGATGTCACATATATTGCTTTTCAGAAAGGAACCCTCACTCTGGAGGTTTATTTCTGCAAAGCAAAAAAGAATACAGAGAAGGCCACAAAACCATAGTCACTCACTCAGCATTCATCTTTCGTGTAAGTGCTTCTGCCATGCTTGTGGATGCTCTTTTAGCAAAGAGGTCCCAATCTGCCTGCTAGGAAGAGATCTCTAAATGTAGCGGGCTGGTTTCCTGATTGGGACAAGTGCTAATGAACCAGCCAGATTCAACCGTCTTGTTGGCCTGACTAAACTACAACCTGGATGGCTTAGACATCATGGACAACCACAAGATCAGGCAAAGAGAGACCCCTTGGCTTTCCAGGGCAGACAAAAGGGCCAGTTTATAACTGGGCGGTTGGCCAGTCCTCCGTCAGGCTGATGGAGTAAATTGCTCTGTCCCCTTGGTGGATGTGCTGACTGGCAAATGTGTGCCCACGATTGTGGTACTTTTGGAATGCTTCTTCTTTTGCTTTAAGAAAAAAACATTCCAAGATGGCTGCTGTGCATGCACTCATCCAGCGGTCATCTTGAAATGCTTTTTCCTGTAAAAAATATTCAAAGATGGCCATCCACTGAGGCAGCAGCAGGTGTGAACAGAGCAACGAGGCTGAGGAGGGAGGGGGCACTGGGGCTGGTAATTTCTAAATCAAGAGTGCGGATGGGAAAGAGGAGAGAGCTCAGAAGGTTGGAAAATAGTCCCTGATGTATTGCAATGTCGTGACATCAGTAGTGAAAGGGCATAACTCATCTACTCAAAACACAATTAGAGTGAAATGTTCCTAGGGAAGGACAAATGCAAGAATGGAGAGGCTAAGGTGAATGTGAATAAGGTGCAGGGAATTTTGATAGACAAGAAAGCCATCCAATCATGAGCAATGGTCTAATCCAAAGCCCACTCTATATATATATTGTATTGTAGAAAGTATGTCTTCGACAATAGACAGCTAAAGCTGCCTGTAGGTAAGAACTAAAAATAAAATGGACTGCCCTTTCTATGACTAAACCAGTGATCAGGATTATGATATATACTAGTTAATGCCTCAAATAACCATACAAAATCTTGGTATGCAAAGTTTGCAAACTCCGAGGAAGCCAGATAAAAAAATAAACTGGGTACCATTCAATCAATTAATTTCTAACCAGTATTTTACTACTCTAAGTAAAAGCAAATATATCCTGCTTGAGGCTTTATAAAATAGTTATAACTAAGACAAGTTTAAGTTAAATTTACGATCATCAAAAATACTGATATTTTTATCTTGATCATATCCTTGGGGTTTCCATCTAGCCTGTGACTGAATGCATACAATTCTTGAGATTCTACTAAGTTGTTTATTCTCAGGATTGAATCTTGACTGGTCCACTCATTCTTTGAGAATGATAGAATGAGCACTACTGAGTAGAAGGACAATATACATTGTTAATCATAGTTTGACATTTTTCTTACCCAATCCTTTAGAACATATTGGAATTTTGGGCTGTTTAGTATTCAAGGATGACTGGCAGCTGCATGAGTTGTGCCATGATGAGCAACCCTGGGGTCTTCATAGTGCAGTGAAGAGGGGGATCATGGATAGCAGAACACAGAGAGCAAAGAAAACAGAGTGCTGACTGAGGCTGAACACCTAGTTCAAGGCCTTATCACCATATGTCTCTGTCTCTCCATATGTGCACAATGCACCTGATTAAACTAGTCTAAGCTATGCTCTTGGTCTGCACCGATGCACCTCTATGGATGGCACAGGGCAGAGACTGGGAGCAAGTGCTGGAGTACTGAAAATGTGCCTTCTTGAGCACAGGCAGACACTCCAGAGAGCCCAGCAGTAAGAGACAGAACCCTAGTTTGAAACCGCAGCTCCCATCTTTCACTTCTTGCAGACTCAACCAGATAGGTGCAGTGTATCACAGCCCTCTCCTGGGAGAGATTCCTAGCACACCCATAACCTCTCCCAATAGGTCCCCTTGGGAGTGCATTGTCTTCTCCACTTCCTTTAACGCACTAACCCCGGGCAGAGACCTCCGCTCCGCACGCGCAGTGTGCAGAGATTTGCCTTCTCTGCGTTCCGCAGAGAACGCGGAGAAGGCAAATCTCCGCACACTCCGCAGCGGAGCGGAGTTGGCCAGCCCCCGCCTCCACCCCCCTATTAAGAAGTAAGTTAACATTAATTAAAAATAAAGTTAAAACCACTCACCTTTGTACTGCGGCGTCCCCGGGCTGCCCTCCTCCTCTTCCTCGCCATACCGGTAATGCTTGAGAAAACTGCACATGCGCCCGCTCATTCGCATTTCTCGCAAGAAATGTGCATGTGCGGGGCGCGCGCATGCGCAGTTTTCTCAAGCATTACTGGTATGGTGAGGAAGAGGAGGAGGGCAGCCCGGGGACGCCGCAGTACAAGGGTAAGTGGTTTTAACTTTATTTTTAATTACTATTAACTTACTTCTTAATAGGGGGTGGAGGCGGGCGGCGGAGCTGAGCGGAGTTCCACGGAGTTTGTTTGCAACGTTGTGGACCTCCGCGTAGCCCCACTATGCCCACTACACCCGGGGTTATAAAGCACACAGTTGATGCACCACACAACTGTGTGTTTAATCTTGTGTCTGTACAGTAATGCAGTGGAGTCATGTGTTAAAGCATAGCCTCCTTTACGAGCGGACCCTCCCCCATGCAAATGAGAGACTGCCCCCTTTTATGCAGAAGTCATATGTTCATCTGTTTGATTGATTTTACATAAGGGGCTTCAAAAGCATCTGCTGTCATGTACCTCAAAATGTTTTGGGGCACACCCAATTGATTTCCCAAGCTCTACAAGGAAGTGGTAACCTTTTCAGAAAAACGAAAACTGGCAGGTGTCTCTAATCCATCCCAGTGAATAATGCTCATTTGCATTAGGGTACGAGTAGTCAGACAAATCTTAAAAAAGAATCTCTCATCTGCAGGTTATAATGCAGGACCCTGCTCTAAACCGCAAAATCAGTTCACTGCCACAAACATTGACATTTACTAACTTTATTAATTTATTACATGTTATTTTCCTACAAATTATATGAGTAAGATTTATCACCATAATTATTAATAACACTGCAAAAAAATGGATAGAAGTGTGAGTACAAGGTACAATGTGTGTCTTATTCATATGTCATCATACATCACTAACCAGTTAGTCTAAATCCGACTTATTTTATAATTACCCGATTTACAGCTTGTTTTTTTTATAATATTGTATGCTGATTGATGTAAAGTCCCCACATGTCTTTGTGCGATTAGGGATGAGGTCAGAGACACACCTGACTTGTCCCACCGAAAATCACCTGTATCTTTTATACATTTTTACTATTTGTTGGTCTATGGAATGAAAAGGGGCTTGCTCATGCTTTATTTCTGCATTCTTTAGATAGGACAGTAAACAATGCCACCATTCAGATTTGAGGATGCACAGAATGTTGCTACAGTTGTATCGCTCACGTTCCTCTGATGTGGAACCATGTAAGAATGTTAACAATTGGAAGACAATTTCTCATCTATGGTGAAATGTACAATTCCACAGAGAGTGGAAAAAAAATCAATTTTTTTAGGTTGTTAATGTGAGGAAGAGAAAAACAAATTCAGTAAATATAATTTGTAAGTTGCTATATTGCTGAAAGGCTGACATTAGTAATGAAGATTCCTGACTTCTTGGCCCTAACTTCAGCACACACCTAAATTAATTCAATGCGCAAACAATCACCATGTTAAACTACAGCAAGACCTGTTTTGTGTAGCCACATTATGTCATTGCAACTCCTGCTATACTATGAAAGTGCTTGAGGATGTAAAAAAGGCACAGTTGCCTGCTTCCCCCCCACTTCTGTATTGTGGCCCCATGTACTGTGTGTCAGACCACCTTGGGTAACCACAATGAGCCAGTAGGACAGGATAGATCCTCAGCCCATTATATTGATTCACAAGCTCCAGATATCATGTAAGAGTTCAGTGGAGTATTTCCTGTGTTGTATTTATCTATGCGTAACCTTAAGGCTCTAATTTCAGTAAAATAACTATGGGGTTAAAGTGCTCAAGACCTGTGTGTAAGCAGCAAGCCAAAATAAAAAGTTCATCAGTGTTAGAGCATATATTGCTATGGTCTGTCTGAAGATCAATGGTTCCAAATCCAGAAAGATAGCTGAGGGAGAGGCAACAGAAGTGAGAAATGAAATGCAGATCTGTTTGCATTCTGTAGTTCACATATTTTAGTTCCAGTATGATCAGAGTGAGGCGAGCAACCATTGTAGAATGCAATGTGCAACCTTGTTATTCTCTGAGACGTGGTTCATTTATATAATATGTGAATGCAAAGTGAGATGACTGATTTGGGAATATTCAATTTTTCATACCCACTGAATAGAATTCAATCATTGAATCATAGTGTTAGTAGTTTAATCCTATCACGTTTAGTTATGCATCCCACACTTGAAAGCTATCCTGACACAAAACACATTAGTAAGTGAAAAATTATCTACAATATTAATGGAGATAAATGGATGGAAGGATCACTCAGAATTTTGAAAAAGGCTATCTGTTCTTCCCAAAGATGGTAGGAAAAAATCACATGCAGCTATCTGTCACTTACCTACATTTTCTCTCCATATATTGGTGCAGCAACAATAAACAAGCAACACCTGCCATACAGGTAAAACACCATGGGCTGATGTACTAATTATTGGCAGCAAAATTCTCTACACAATTTGTGACCAGTTTTTTTGCAACCATTAAAGATTTTTACCTATTTAGTAATGGGTTGCTCGCTAAATTCAAATTTGGAGTAGGTTACCATCTGGTCTACCTCATAAATATTAATGTGATAGGTCGCAAATTGTGGCTCACTCTGATTGATGGCCGTCAAAGGGATGGTGGTCTGCTAGAGTCATCAATCCACCATGTCTGTACTTGCCTTTCAATAAAATATTTATTTTTTTCAATGCAGTCTGCTTTCTACAAAGGAAATAGTGCTGTGTTTAAAAATATTTTTTTTTTTTAAGAAAGAAGCTTTATTTTATTACATTAATTGAGGGCAAGTGGTCCCAGTGGGCCACTTCCCTTTTACAAATGCATTACCACCCCATCGCAGATATTTTTCCATCAGAGTCCTGTCGGAAAACATTGATGCATCTCATACCTAATTGCTATTTCGAAAGAACCCCTGACTTAGAACTACACTCATACAACTCATTCTATAGTAGTCTGCTTCGCGTGAGCACTCTGGTTGACATGGTGACCAATTGGAGGGTTCATGTGGTGGAGATTCTTTAGAATGTTTGGTTTCGAAATGTGTGGGGTCAGTTGGTGTGTGGTGTTGAGCTGATTAGGAGGTTGTCCACTTTGGGGGATGGTGTCCTTTGACTTCAAATAAATCTTCACAAAGAAACTTCTTCTACGTGCGTTCCTGGATTTATAACATGAGAAATGTGGCAACGAGCATGAATTCCAACCAAACCACAAAAGAAAGAACCTACTAGTGCTTATAAAACTTGAAGTGACTTACTATGACGACAAGAGGATTCACTGAGCGACAAGGGACTAGAGTGGTAGGCATTATCACCATCTGGAAAGCAGATTTCAACAGCTAAAACACGAACTTGACATGCGTTTGCCTGTTTCCCATTTCCTTGTCATTGAGCCCTCCCCTCGATGATCATTGGTGCCTACAGAACCGCATGACCTCAACACGGAGGGTGTTTAACCCTTTCTACGGTGAGCTCGGAACCACTGAGCAGCGCTTGTACGGGCCGGGCGGGGCTGCGCCATACAGTCAGTCAGCTATTAACAGTTGCTCTCAGAGTCACTGAGCAGTGCTCACACGCGCTGGTGGTTTGGTACTGTTCAACCTGTCAGAGGTTTCCAATGTTCTGCTCAACGAAGATCATACGGGTGTTGATGTGTTCTTGCTTGGGGTATCTGTGGGTACTGTTTAACGTTTACATACTTCTATGCGGTGACAGATTGTATACTACTTCAATTCGGTCAGTGCAATGACACGCACACCTGTTATTCAATATTCAATCTGCACATACCAGATTGTAAAAAGCATAATGTACTGTACACCTTTTGGCACAGTGACATGCATAACAGTTTAATTCAGTCAGCGTGGTGACGTGCACATCATTTTATTCAGTATTTCTCAGGGCAGTGGCGCGCACACCTCAGACTGTGCAACACATAACTTATGGTGATGCACATCTTACAGTCGTGTCTATACTAAATCCAAATTTCATTAAATTTGGATTGGCGTGGTGATGCCCACACCTCATGAACTTTAAAATGATGGTAAGGTACTCATAGTGCAAATGTAGTATCACATTTGATTCAGATCACTGTGTTTTTTATTAGGAAACTATGTATTAGGTGTGAATTGTAGTTATTTTCACTAAGGAGAAATACTTACCATCAATATCTCCAATCGTTTTACAAAGCCGGGGAGACAGATTTTATGATGCAAGCTGTAAATCCACCACCACTATTTCTTGACATTCCTAAAGAACCACCTATTCCATGGAAGCAATGGCTTGGTACCTTTGAAATTCATTTAGGAGCCATTGGGGCATCAAGATTTAGAGCTGAACGGAAAAAATATCTGTTGCTCCATTAACCTAGTTTGAGGGGAGATCAATATTTAAACATCTTCCAGATGTGGTTTTGATAGAAGGTGAAAAACTTGATGAATTTCAGGAGGCTATTAAGAAACCTGCAAATAGATTTGATGTTCAGACAAGCTGGGTTGTTTTACAAAATAAGTACGTTTAGCGAGGGTTCAAAGGTCTGGAGAAGATGAGGATACCTACATCATCATTTATGGAAATTGGTTTCAGGGTGTCAATTTGAAAATTTTAGTGACCGACTAGTATGGGACCAATTTCTTAGCCATTGTGTGGGTAGGAGAATTCAACAAAAGCTTTTTTCATTAGAAAATCCCTCTTTGGAAGACACTATTAGCGTAGCTAAGAGTATTGAAACTTCACAATAATCAGCGAAAGAGTTCGATGACAGGGTCATTGAATGGGTCAATCCAATATGATTAACTACTGATTACCACAAAAGAAGAAGTGAAGGTCAATCAAGTAATTTTTTTAAACAAACAAATGTATGTTTTAGATGTGGAAATCAGAGTCACATTAGAGGCGAGAAGTCCAGCCAAGAACGTAACATGTAAATTTTGTAACAAAATAGGTAATTTCGCGAAGGTATGTCAAAGTATGAAACCTGCAGGAACAAAAGTAGCATGTGTCATGAATGACAAAGGAAGTGACTCAGAAAATCTTATTGGTGATGTGCATGACATGGTGTTGGTGGTTGCCAATGGTAATGTCAGAAAAGGTGTTCCATCTGAATGTGTTGACCCAAATGTGAACATTTTAGTAGGGGACCTTGAATTTATTGGTGGATTCAGGTGCACGCATCATCATCATCACTCAGGAACTGTTCATGTCCACCTGGAAGACCAGACAGTTGTTGCCACCAAATCAAGCTCCAGTGTCCTATGAGGTACGCCAAATAGATTTGGTGGGTTATTTTGAGGACATTTTGGAGTTTAAGAGAAGATGGTTACAAGGCAAGGTGAATGTAGCATTCAATGGACTGAAAATTGTTTGTTGGTTCCATCAAGCGTTGTTTGACATGGTTTCATGGCCAGTAGCAAAAGAATAAGTTCTAGTTATAAGAAACAGCAGCTTTGTAGAGAAGATTTTAAACCAGTTCCCTAGTGTTTGTTATAGATAATTGGGTAAAATGAAAGGGTTTAAACATTGTCGTACGGTTCATACCTTCTCAGTAAAACTATGATAAAAATATAGATTTAATCATGTACTAAAACCTATATCATAAAAGCATTGTGCTCTTTAATAATAAAAGTATATAGAAAGCCAAATTGTATTAAAAGCCAATGGAAAAGGGCATATAAAAAGACTGTAATTCAAAAGCAATTTAGCGAGTAAAAAATAGCGGAATTAAAAAATTCTTCACTGCTCGAAACTGCCAGATTGTTTATATGTTACGAGGAGCAGATGAAATATGGTTGTTCCCAGCTACCGCAGACAATGTTTCCATTGGCACCCCTCTCACTAATCCTAAGGAACAAACATGTTCAACTCCAACCACCTCATCAGCTGTTGAAGGTGTGACAGCCAGTAGTGCATCCACAAAGGATGATCCAGGATCCAGAATACCAGGAGCTGAAGCATCCCAGCAGGGCTCAAAATGTGCATTTTGAAGCAACAGAAATTGTCCAGGGCATCTGTGCAAGTGAGTTTTTAAGGGACCCACCAGCAGTTCCATTCCATAGATTGGACAGATTGCATTCCCAAGCATATATACAGGGCACACTCGAACGTGCACAGCTGACAGCGGAATACGGACTGCACGTAGTGTAGCCAGACAGGCCGAAAGGACAAGAAATCATTGTCATGCAGTTCGTGAAACAAGGTTGCACCAAAAGACTGCATCATTCTCTTATGACACAGTAGAACATGTGGTGGTGCCATCTCCATTTGGCCACATGAAGGAAAATCCATTGCGGAGCAAATAAAATAAAACTAGTCTCCGAGCAATCAGGAACAGGACAAGTGGTAAGCCTCAAAACATGCTTACAAGCATGGAGAGTATAAAAGATGCAATAATTCTGAAGACCATCTGGAAGGTACTAACATACCTGGAGCCAATTGTTTTAAAAAGTGCGCTACCACCGCGGTATTTGAGATGTTAAAAAATGGGGTGCACTAGCTCCCTGAAATGGTGTGGGAGATTGGTGTGAAGTAACGACTGTATCTTAGAAGAAGTCCTTGCAACCTGAAGATCAAACATCTCTTGTGCAGATGTTAAGGCCACTTCCTTCTGAAACAATAATGCTTTCAGTATGCTCAAAGCATCAACGTTGGGGGCGCTAGGTGGCGCACATCCAACATGGCCGCACACCCGTGAGGCTCTGGAAGCTTGGCGGCATTATTCGCTAATTATCCTATTTTCTACACTGGCTGCCTGAGATACGACGCGGGCTGACGGCCCCTTAAGTGTTCCGCTGCCTACGGGGGAAAGATTGTGGCTCTTGCTGCCGTGTGTGCCTCATTCCGGGCTGCTGCTTGGCTGTGGGCGCTGAGGCTACTGATCCCGCTGGAGGCCTCGCCGGCCGACGTGGCTACTCGAGCCCCGCGGCTCCCCATGTGGCGCTAGGCCTCACCGGCGCCTAGCTTGGATTTGCACCCTACTGGGACCCGCGCAATTTTTCGCCGGCGGCCTCCCTGCAGATTGCTGCTGACCTCCTCTCTTGTGGACGCTTGGGCGGCTGCTGTTGCGCTGGTGTGAGCTGTGCGGAGGTCTTGAGGCTCCGATCTGCGCTGAGGACTGCACTGCCTCGGCGGCCCTAGCTGCTCTCCCCGGACGCGTGAGTACTACTAAATGGGGGACTATCTTGCTGCCCAGATACCCCTACACTGCCACTAGCGCCTCGCCTCTGGGGACATTCCGGCGCTTGCCTGCGGAGGCTCGACCCTCCCCATCTGCCTCCCCATCTCCTGGGATTCACGTCTTAGCTGTGTTGCTGTAGCGCTGCACCGGATCTCCTCCATTACTGGCCCGCTGTGCGCTGCGGGGCCCGACTGCTGTTGCGGAGGGGGAATCTGCGCTCTAGATCTTCGCGACCCCATACAGCCTGCCTTGTCGCTGGAGGTTCATTGACATTGACGCTTAAGTGGGGCAGCTTATCGTTGTGTTCCTCCTGCTCCTGGGCCTCTACTTGCGCCCCGCTTGCTGTGCCCGAGTACCTCTACACTGCCACTGGCGCCTCGCCTCTGTGGACACTCCGGCACTTACCTGCGGAGACTCGACCCACCTTGTCTGCCTCCCCATCTCCTGGGATTCACGTGTTGGCAACACCGGATCTCCTCCATTACTGGCCCGCTGTGCACTGCGCGGCCCGTCTGCCATTGCGCTCCTACTCTTCACGACCTTGTAGAGCCTGCCCTGCCTCTTGAACTGCTGGAGGTTCATTGACGTTGGCGTTTAGGGGGGGCGGCTTGTCGTTGTGGTCCTCCTGCTACTGGGCCCTTCCTTGCACCCTGCTCGATGTGCCTGAGACCGCATTATCCTACCTGCCTGGGGGCATAAACATAAAGCCGGCTGCTTTGGGAGATCGCGGCGCGACGAGGTACAGGCTGCAGTTGATTTGGGCAGTGCGGTGGGTCTCCCTCCTGTGGGCTGTGGAACTGTCATTCGCCCCCGCATTGAGATCTCTCCAGCCTATTACCGATACACCCCAGCTCAGCTTACTTGTCTCGGTGCCCCTACCCATCCGTATTGAGGGGAGTTTTGTGTGACTGGCTGGGCGCGATGGGGAAGCCAGACGGCCGCCAACCGCGATTAACATTTGACACGCAAAAAAGGCGGCGACGAGATCTGCCTCAGCTGAGCCTACAGCTGGCACCACGGAACAAGCACAATCATCCTCACAGGTCTCTGATGATGACGTTAAATCTCTGCTGTTGGCTGTGCAGCACAGCATCTCTGACCTGTCGGGGAAAATGGACACTATGAACAATCGTTTAGATTTCTTGGTGCAAAAAGTGGACGAGCATGATGGGCAGCTGAAGGAGGCGGAGCAACGCATATCCGACAATGAGGACGCCACTACCCGGATGCAGATGCAGGTGGCTCAAATGGATAAACTGCTGAAGGTGATTGCGGCAAAAAATGAGGACATTGAAGCCAGGAGCCGCCGCAATAACGTCCGCATCTTAGGCATACCGGAGAGCACGAACACCGGACGTATGGAAGAGTATATTGAACGCCTCCTTAAAAGCTCCTTCGGGGATGACTCCTTCTCGCCGAATTTGGTGGTCAAGCGTGCACATCGCTCCCTGGGCCCGTGGCCCCCTCCCCGGGAGGCCCCTCAGCCCATCATAGCACGCCTTCTCAACTATCGAGATCGCGATGTCACGCTCCGGAGGGCCCGCGAATTGAAGACGCTACAATTTGACGGAAACGCATTCACCATCTATCCTGATTTTACCATCGCGGTGCAAGAGGCGCGCCGGAAATTCCTTGCAGTCAAGCAGAAACTGCGGAAAGCTCAGATCGAGTATGCTTTATTATACCCAGCGAGGCTTCGCATTACACACAATGGCAAGCAAGTCTTCTGTACCAATCCGCACCAGGTCGAGGAATTTCTAAAACCATCGCGAGACACTCACCACGCCGAGACCAGGCCTCCAGATCATCCTCCCCGTCCAGTGGTTAGATGGAGACGACTGGGAACTTTTTTTTGTGTTGTTCAATTGTCAGAAGATGCTTCTACCCTGCCTGACCTAGGTCTATGCTGAATTGCGACACTATCTTTCTGACATGCTGGTCCTCGTTGGTGGCGGCCATTCCAACCAGCTATCTAAGCCTGGCCCGTCATGCCTGTTCAGAGGCACCAACAGATAAGTGACTGATAACCTCCACTTATTGACTACTGTGCCTACTTTGTTTCCCTATTACCTGCTAAAGCCTAAGTAGAAAAACTGTTATGTCTCGCCAAGCACCCTTCCCCCCCGAGCCACTCTCTCCCTGACTTGGGTTGACACCTGGGGACTGCGTTGCAGTTAGAGGTTGGCTAAGGGAAGGGATTACTGCCCACCGGCGCCCCCCCTCATGGGAGATCCCCCCTGGTGCTCTCTTACTTTTGTTGTTCATTGTATTGAATTTCTTTTTGTGCTAAGTTGGCCTAAGCCTGTTAAAGTGGCTTGGCTGTCTCTTTTGGGTTTTTTGGGTGGGCAGCGATATGCCGGCACGGTTGGGGTGCCGTTGTGGGTGGGGGGGGTTGGGTGTTCATGGTCTCTATGTGGGACAATGCTTGCACGTTCTCTGATTTGAGAAGGTGGGACCAGGTTGGGAACTGTTTTTATTGCTTTAGTCATCACTGGAACAATACACATCGACATATATGGCATTCTGTGTCAGGATACTGTAACTTACGACATAAACAACATCACCATAATGCTACAACATATCTACAAAGACAATGCAAACAACTCCACTCAGTATTAAACTGATCACATGGAACGTCAGGGGCCTTCGTGAGCCTCGCAAGAGACGGCAGATATTATCATATTTAGATAGACACCACATACAAATAGCCATGCTACAGGAAACGCACATGGACTCTAGACGTCCGTCATGCTTTGGTTCTAGGTGGGCCTCTGTACGTGCATTTTCATCATATTCCACCTACTCGCGAGGCACGCTTATTCTAGTAAAGAAAAACACGCCGTTCATATTGGGGGGCACGTATAGTGATCCCTCTGGTCGTAGTTGTTTACTCTGGGGCACGCTGGCTACACAGTCTGTCACTCTGGCTTGCAGTTATGGCCCCAATGTGGATGACCCTGGCTACTTCATGACACTTTGGGGTCACATATTAAAAATAGGTTCTACACATGTCATATGGGGCGGGGATCTTAATACCGTTCTATGCCCCACTATGGATCGCTCCAACCCCCAACCCCACCATTACACGAACGCTCGTGACGCCCTTCCTGGGCTGATGACGGAGCATGGTCTCGTGGATGCCTGGTGGCATGTGCACCCTGGTACTAAAGAGGGCACTTTTTATACTGCAGGGCATGCAACTTGGTCTCGGCTAGACTATTGGTTATGCTCTCGTGGGGTGGCCTCATGGATAAAAACAGCTTCTCACTTGGCTCGCACATACTCGGACCATGCACCGGTATGCCTTGAATTATTGCCCCCTAACTCCGTTGCCACCCCCGCTGCTGGAGGCTAGTGCCAGAGGCGCTCCTAGATGCGGTATTTCAGGCTGAGCTGGGAGAGGAGATTGTGGATTTTTTAACAGAAATAAAGGCTCGGTGGATAGTCTGGGCCTGCTCTGGGAGGCGTTTAAGGTCACGGTTAGGGGCTTTTGTATTTCAAAAAGTTTCGGAGTACTTCGTGACATTAGGAGAAACCTGAGGCGCCTTGAACTTGAAATCAAACAACTTGAAGCAACTATGTGGGCCGCTGATTCGGGGGCCGTACGCGCCACACTTCGCGAGAAACTCACCGATTACATTGACACTGCGGGCCGGGAGGTAAAATTTTGGGGCAAATATTTCACCGCCCGACAATACGGAGAAGGGGAGAGACCGGGCCGAACATTGGCATGTGCGATTAAAGCACCTCGGTTTTCCAACTATGTCTTGGATGTGGTGGACAACGACGACGTGCGATACAGGGATAGCTCAGATGTCCTTAAAATATTCACTGCATACTGTACAGTTCACAACGTACAGCCCCTCTTGACTTTTCCCCCTACTTACAGGACATCACTTTGGGCTGGCTGGGGGATTCTCAGCGTGACTTCTTAATGGCGCCTTTCGAGGACGATGAGCTGCGCGAAGCTATAATGCAAATGGCATCGGGGAAGGCGCCGGGCTCCGATGGGCTCCCCATCGATTTTTACAAAATGTACATTGATAAGTTGCTCCCTGTGCTTAAAGAGGTTTTTTTAGAAGCCCATGAGACCCTGATCTTGCCCGAGACCATGAGGGAAGCGCTCATTACATCTTTATTGAAGCCTGGCAAACCCGCGGATCGTTGTGAATCGTATAGGCCTCTCTCTCTCATCAATACGGACACGAAAATCCTGGCTAAATTAGTTGCAAACCGGCTTAGCCTACTCATGGACAAGCTGGTGCTCCCGGACCAGGCCGGGTTCATTCCGGGTAGAGCCACGTCCCATAACCTTAGGACATTATTCTCGATTCTGCAGGCAGTGGACCCGCGGTTGCAACTGATAGCGGTGTTTCTCGACGCTTCAAAGGCTTTCGATTCGGTGGAATGGGACTACTTATTCACCGTTCTGCAATGTATGGGCCTCCCCATTAGTTTCATAACATGGATTAGGCTCCTATACACCTCGCCTAAGGCGAAAGTCTTAATTAATGGTCACACCTCCTCCCCCATTTCTCTTTCTCGCGGCACGCGGCAGGGGTGTCCTCTGTCCCCTCTTTTATTTGCTCTGATTATGGAACCCTTGGCAGCAAAAATTAGACAGCATTATAGTCATGCAGGTCTTCGCTGCTTCCTCCGCCCGATTCTCATCTCCTTATATGCAGACGATGTGACACTCTATATTAAAGACCCACACCAAAATCTTAATCCACTATTACGCGAATTTGTCAAATTTGGGGGCCAATCCGGCATCCACATAAATTGGTCCAAATCGCAGATTTTCCCGTTGACCAGCTCAGTTACTCCTTTTGACACAGATTTTCCGCTCGCGTGGTGTGAGGACGATGTCAAATATTTGGGTATCCGTATCACGTCAGACAGGGACGAGTTAATGCGCATCAATTATGGATGTGCAATGGAGAGCGTCATTAGCTGCATTACTTGATGGATTGCCCTTCCCTTAACTATGGCGGGACGCATGTCCCTTATAAAAATGGTGATACTCCCCAAGTTTTTATATCTTTTTTTAAACATTCCTTACGACCCTGGACGGCATTTTTTTGCCACCCTACGGTCGGAACTGATTCGGCTGGTATGGGGCGGTAAGCAGCCGCGTATACAGTGGAATACGCTCATGAGGCCTTATGCCCATGGAGGCTTTGACATACCCAATTTTGAGCTCTATTACCAATGTGCCCAGGCTCATTACGCCCATTATTGGTTCCACCCACCTCGGTATACACCCCATGTTGCCACCGAACACTGGCTTGCAGACCCCATCCCGCTGGAGGGGCTTATACTCTCCTCCGTGACGCCCCGTATCGGTAGCCCATCCTCCGTCGACTGCACACTCACAGCCTGGTCCCGTCTCTTGGCTCGTACACGCGCGCCTGATCTCTATTCCCCTATGCTGCCATTAACGTACCATCCAACCATCTCATTATTACAGGAAGGGCTTTTCCAAAAAACTGCGCGCATGCAAAATATTCGCTGTTGGGGAGACCTGTATAGTAATGGCAAGTTCCGCACCCTACAACAACTGTGCCCTGATCCTCCGCCATCCACTATGGAAACATTTTTATATGCTCGTCTTCGCCATGGGATTCAAGCCAGTAGTGACGTCTTCCCTTCTGAGCCTGTAACTTTTGGCCCCTTACACAGCGTATTGCGCGCCTCCACTGCCTCACACTTGGTGTCTATACTTTACCACGGTTTATATAGGGACATGGAGTATCCTCCATGCCCGGCACGAGAAAAATGGTCGTCGGAGTTGGGCTCGGATCTCACTGATGCACACTGGATTTACTGCTGTTGGCAGACCGAGCAAATCTCTGCCAATAGCAGACTTCGTATTATACATTATAGATTCCTACACCGCAGCTATTATACCCCGGTTACACTGCACAAATTTGGCTTGAGAGATACACACAGGTGTGACAGGTGCGGGGGGGAGCAGGCCGACTTTCTGCACCTTGCCTGGGACTGCCCGGATGTACATGCCTATTGGGACGCTGTTCTTACAGCCCTAGACTCTATGGTCTCTTTACTGCTCCCGAAAACCCCACTAGTCGCTCTTTTGGGGTATACTGAACCGCTCCTAGCCAAACACCGCAAGTTTGTGTCCTTCTGTCTTGTTTTGGCCAAACGGCGCATAGCCTGTCGATGGGGTAGGGGACGAGCGCCCAAATTTAAAGATTGGCTATCTGACATGATCCTATGGCAGGATCACCTCTGCACCTATGCTGAACTTCTCCCCCGCTCCTCTCGTCCTCGTCACCTCTGGGGCCCACTGCAGACATACCTTTTGGAACACCCCTACACTGAAGAGGGCACGTCTTAATGTCTCACCTCACCTCTCCACTCAATTGATTGCCACTGACTGCTCTGTCTCTCCCTAAGGTCAATACTGCCAACCCACGACTGTTTCTCTTCCCCATGGCTAGAGCCCCTGGCGCACTCATATCCCTGCAATCTGCAATAGACCATGTATGAGGTCCTCTTTGTTCTTTGTATTATCATAGACCTTTGGGGATGTGTAGCGTTCCACACTGCTAAATTATGTACCTGACTACTGTTGCTTGTCAATTCCGATGTGATCTTGCTACCGGTCCCAGTTATCCCAGCTGTATTTCACTTGCAGATATCACATGTTAATTGTCTGTTTTTTTGTTTTGTTTTTTTTGTTGTTTTTGATGAAAGAAAAACTCAATAAACAAAGTTTAAAAAAAAAGAGTGGGATGTAATCCAATCCATTCATCCCGTTCTTTTTGGACCAGGGTTCAGGATAATAACGATTTTTGTCCCTGCCCCCTGATTGTAAAATGTTTTTTGTGGCATATACTTATGGACTGAGCTTTTTACCTTTTCAAGCCGCATTAAGATTTTAAGATCCTTGTTTTTTAAATATAGAATTGACAAAGGATGAAGGCTGTAGAGTTGCTGTCAGAAATGCGTTATTTAGATGTGGCAGTAGGAATTGCTCGGTTTTTACAGTCTGTCAAACAGAATTTTAATGATGGATTACAGTGTGGGGGGGGGTGATTGGTTGGCCTGATGGGTTTTTAATTAATTTTACATTGTAACTGTTTTATGTGTCTTTAGAATGTTTTATGGACAATTGTCCAAATAAACTTGTTTTCTACCTAAAAAAAAAAAAAAAAAGCATCAACGTTCACATTCAAAATTTTAATCATCGGCCAAATTGTCACATCACTAACTGTACAGGCAGGTGGAAAAACGCTTGTGTACAACAGGTCACAACTGTAAAATTCATCACCAGATATGGTATTCCTGGTTTCATCCCGCAGCAAACTTGATCATTCAACATCAAATAGCTCCCATTGGAAAGCAATCTGAACGCTGGACAAATTACAGCAGCTGGGGAACTTTTCAGATAACATGACAAGTTTGCCTTGGATGCATTGCATGCGCCATGGAGTGTAACCTCTCTGCAAACCAGAGAATGGCCTAAAGTATTCTCGCAGTCAATACCACTAAGAAGAACCTCAGTCGCATTATTTATACAACGATAAGTGAAAGGTAGGATCTATGCCTCATTTACAAACCCTTCTTCTAGCAAAACATATCTGCCTACTTGATGGTGCTGCAAGCAGAATTTAAAGTGAAAAGTTGAAACTGGCAGAGAAATAAACCCATTTATTATCCAGTCTGCGGATGGTACTCCTGCAACAGTAAATGGCAATTTTTCTAACTTTTCTATGTGTAACATAGTGTTGGTTGCGCCTTTTCTGGCCACGGTGGTCTATTTTTTTGTTACATTGTATGGTAAAAACAAACTAGTGGCATTTATGTGATTCCAAGGAACGCGACCAGTGTGTAAAGTCTGTAGAGTCCAGCTTAGTAGCATGATAGAACTAAGCTGCGTTTGTCCATGTTGCAAAAAGGACAAGTCACTCTGTGTGGCCTATAACAGATGAAACAATGTTACCCAGAGAATGTATCCTACTGGATAATGGAGTTATACCATTGTCAACCAATGCTAGAGTCTTTTCTAAATCTACTGTCAATGTTGCATATTCTCTCAGCAGCTTACTGCTGTGAAACGTTTCACACTTCATTGTATATTGCATACAGAAAGCGCTTTTGACGTGGCAATCTAGGACCTAACAAAACATCCTGTAGAACTATGTCATCAGAAAGAAGAGACAAGTGTTTCATCTCTGACAATGTTGAATGTTTTAGCCACTCTAGGCACAACTTTCCAATGCTGTATGTTGTGACCACTCCTGAGTGTTGTGGTCGCACCTAACATGGGTCTGGCCTATTTATTGTAAACCCTTTCGTGTTGTTGAGAAAATTTGCCTGATATCCGTTAGTATCTAACGGTCACACTAACCATCCCTTTGGACTGGAACGTGTAGAATTGTATGTCCCATTTCTAAACATGCTGTCAAATGTGTCCTCTGTGTAATTTGTGAATTCCTGCCAATTCACCAAGCAGAGCAAAAGTGGGAATTTTTGGTGTATTTAGATACTTTATCTTGGCCAGGCACAGTTCTGTTCAGGAATATTAGTTGTTGTGGTATGAGGCATGCTCCAAATAAAGCCTTGTTCCACTCAATCTGCCAATCTATAGTTCCCCGTATAGATTTCAAATCTGTATTGTCTCCATAAAACTCATACCTTTGTGTCAACAACTGGCAAACAAAAGATGCAGAATAAATCAACTTTGTGTCAGTTAGCATTTTTGTCTTTGCCAAAGAAGGTGTAAGTTTATAATATGAGGACTCTCGGTCTGCTGGATGGTGACATGAAAAATATGCAATCTTCTATGAGAATGTCTTTGAGCTACCCTGTGGTGGTGTACGGCAGTGTTTACATCAAGTGTCATTAAATACTGCACGTAGAGTACTTGCTTTATGTGAATAATGGTGACCAAATTGGTGAAAACAAAACATTTTATTAATTCGATGTGCCATCATACATTTCTTCATTATTGAATACAGTGTAATGCTCTAAATCAGCAAGCATTTCATAGGGACATGTAAAGTCTCTCTCGGTCGAAATATATCATAGGGTACCTGTGAGAGGCTGGCTCGCCATATACTATCCCACAAAGGGGTATAGTGTGTAGTGAGTGCAGTGGGTCTCCAGAGGTTGTACAGAGGCTAAGTAGATAACACTAATACTCCCTTTTTGTGGTAGAGGGGACGAGCAGGTAGGCTTATCAGAGGGTTGTGTTCTTGCGTTCGTTGTACACACAGTGGCAATAAATGAGACACACACTCAATGAATAAATCCGAGACCAATTTATAAAAATAGTAGTTTGATATATTTATTTACTAGGACCACAAAACTTTCCTAGAAGCAAGTACGTTTTAAGTAAAAATACTTTTCAGTTTCAAAAGTGGACACAGTGCAATTTTCAGTCTTTGCAATGTTAACCTATGGGAGGAAAACTATAATGTGGTTTTGCAGGTAAGTACACAACTTACAGTTCCAGTCTTCGGGGTTTGAGATTAGCAGAGGGCAAGGTTCAGGTAAGCACAAACATTGCACCACCATAGGCACAGGGGCGGCCTGGTGCAGAGGTCAAATCTGGAGTTAGGCCCCAATGTTAACCAATGGAGTCTTCAGGTAATTGAAGACACGCTGCTTTCAGGTAAGTAAAGCGGCTGCTGGGTATAAGCTTTGCAGGTTTAGGCAAGCACAAGGGAGGCCACAAGGCAGCAGTAAACATACACCACCAGCGGCACAGGGGCGGCACAGGGGCAGCCGGGTACCGGGTGCAAACCCAATGTAAGTCACTGGAGGAACTCGGTTTTGGAATCAGGCTGTAGGCGTTGAACCGGAGGCAGTACAAAGAACACCCGGGATAGCAGAGGTAATTTGGGATGCTGTGGGTCACAGGGACACCATTTGTTGAGCTCCCCAAAGCACAGGGGCTGCTGGTGAAAGGGGTGTCCTTCGACATTGGGTTTTTCTTATTGGAGCTGGTCGCAGTTGGGGGAGCCGTCGGATTTATACTGTAGGCAAGGTCGTGGAGTCCAGGAGGGGTCAGCCAGTTCTGGACTTGGACTCAGGCTCACTGGGGAGCATTTTCTGGACAGGTGGGCAACCTGGATTCAGGCCTGAGGCATCGGGTGCATTGCTGAATTAGTGGTAGTGTGTTCTTCGTTGTTTACCATGCCTTCTTTGTCTGGCCAGTGTGTGTGTGTTTGGCATAGGCCACCATTTGTCTTTGTTCATCATGCCATGCAGCTGGGGGCCATTTTGTGCAGCCAGCCAGTGCGCTTTTGCCATAGGCCTGCATGTGTTCTTTGTTTTGTTCATGCCTCCTTGCTTGTTGTTATTTCACCATGTAGCCAGTGGGCATTTTGGGCAGCCAGCAAGTGTGCTTGTGCCATAAGCCTGTATGTGTTCTTTGCTGTCCATGCCCCCTTGCTTGTTGTTGTTATTTGACCATGTGGGTGTTGGCCATTTTGTGTAGCCAGCCAGTGTGCTTTTTCCATAGAGCTGCTTGTGTTATTTGTTGTGTCCATGCCTCCTTGTTTGTTGTGGTTGGTTGAAAATGTGGCCGGCGCCCATTTTGAGCAGCCAGCCAGTGTGTAAATCCTTTCTTTTTCCAGTTTTCAAAGCCATTTTCTAGGGAGATTGATAGGAGAGGGCTATGCCTTTTAGTTTTTGTTCATTAGGTCAAGCATTCGAGACCTCTTGTATATACTTTAGTATATACTTTAGTATATACTTATATGTGTATGTACTTTGTGGGCTCTGGAGATCAGCCCTAGGACTTGTCTGCTTCCGCTTAGGGACTTTTTTTCTGTTCAACTGCCTCTATTTAACTGTCTTGATAGAAAACTACCAGCAGAGGTTAGTAAAATACCAGAATTAATTTCTGCTTAGGAACTTTGTTTTTTTAATTTTTCTGGCAACTGCCTCTATTTAACTTTCTTGATAGAAAACAACCAGCAGAGGTCAGTTAAATATCAGAATCACTTTAGCATTCTCTAGATTCCAGTCCATAGAAATTGTCTTCCTCGAGCACCCATGGACAATAATATTTTTTTCAAATCTTGTATTTTCAGGGATATGACCACCGAAGGCCCTGCTTTTATATTAAAAACAGAGCTTTGGACTATACCATTTCCCGCTGAAAGGCAATATTTCTCTCCATGTGTTCCCATACCTGGCGTGTCACACAGTTTGGAGCTTACTTTCCCTCCATGTTAAAGAACAGTAGATGTTTCAGCACCCAGGCTAATGTGCTGCATAGCTAAATACATATAAGGTCCCAAAGCCGAGATCGATTGCATTGCAAATGCTTGTTTTTTTTTACTTTTCCCTGATATCAGTTTAATATGCTTGAGGATCATCGTAGTATCTGTATATATAAACACTGTTTAATATTATTTGCATATTTTCCATTTTTCCCCTGCACCTCCTTGCCTCCCAATGGGTTTCTCATAGTCCCTTAGTACACCAGTAATTCGTTTTTTTACATTATTTGAATGTGTTTTACATTTTACCTCCACACCCTGCCTACCATAGGTGCACAGACGCACACCAGCTTTCACTTTTTAAGGATTATTGCATTTCAACTTGACCCCCTGCCTGCCATTGCCGTACACCAGCATTTCTTTCAAGGATTATTCCACTTTCCCCAGAATCCCCTGTCCTGGACTCCCCTGCCCGCCATAGGTGCACACCAGCATTCATTTTGAAAGATTATAACATTTTTCCTTTACCTCCCTGCCTGCCACAGGTGTCTCCCCTTAGATGCATATTAGGCAAACAGTTACATCTGTATGTTGTTATCCTGATTGAAATATTATGCTATCATGGTGTGGTTTGACTTTCGAAGGGATACACTATTGTTGTTATATATTTAGGATAATAAGTAACCACAGTAAATTATATTGCTTGTACTATGAATAATTCAAACTGCAAAAATGCCCAGTTTTACTAAATGTATTTCTTGTTTGTTTGCTTTTAGGTGTACAAGAGACATCACTCAAAGCATTGCCAGACCGAAGGTCGGCAAAAAGTGACGTTACCACAACACATGAGTCCTCCTTTCTTCTGCTTTTGCAGCTAAGTGCCAACTGACAGAGCTTGAAGATGGCCCCAAAGAAAGGTACTGCAGAGAAAGTGGCTAGTAAGGAGAAGAAGAAGCAGTACTCCGTGCGGCAAGCTGGAAGCAGCACTCCCACATCAATGATGGTACTGCCCAAACCTAAACCCAAGCCCTTGTCTCTCAGCAAGGCAGCCACTGCAATCATGGCAATCATGGCAACAAGCAATATGTCTGAATTGAATTTGTCTCAGCCGCAAATTAGTACCCAATCATCGCAGGACACTGAGCAAACAGACAGCAGGAGCCACTGCCAGCAATAATAGATCTTCCTAAAGTAGGAGCAGAACAAGAGGTAGAGCTTTCTGCTGAGCAAGATGTACCTCTTCTTGAATCATTGGCTTGCCAATCTCCAGCAAGAAAAAGAAAGGGTACTCCACCAACTTCTCCAAGCCCGTCTTCTGATGATCAGGACATTGATTGCACCCTGAGTGAGTCCGAGACCCGCCACAAGAGACAAGGGAAAAGGAAAGTTCCTGAAAGCCTTACACTTATGGAAGGGGATGAGGCAGACGAGAAAGTCATTGTCATGGTAGTTGGCTCAGAAGGCACCTACAAAATCCCTCTTATTCAGCCTGCTTCGAGGGATGTTGCACTAGTACCACCACCATCGCTCGCTTCCATATTTGTAAGGCCCCCACTGAGACCTGCATCCACCACTACCTCAGTCAAAATACGCACCGCAGAGAGGCAATCGTCCACACACCCACCTACCTCCAGTTCTTCAGGCATTGTCAGTGGCACCAGTGGCCCACTAAAAAAGCTTTCCTCCCCAGTTTCAGACTTCTTTATGATTAGCAAGCAGGAGGATGACATTGCAATATATCCAATTTGCCACGCGAGTGTTGGTCAAGGTAAGCCTGGTTCACAGTATGGTACTGTAGGCCAAATGACCCATTTGAAAATATATCATGCAATCCAGTGGGTGGAGCACCTTAAAAAATTGCTGCAGGCGGTGGTAGTGATGAGAGGGGAATCTGCTCCGATCACAGTAGGAGGTGGTGAGAAAGAAGAGGGTGACAACTTTATGCAAAGCTGCCCTGTCCCAGCAGTGCGCCAGTATCACCCACATCAGCAACCTCAAAATTGCAGAAGAGTCAGATTGAGACACCACAGCAACAGGATACAATGACTGCCCCAAGATGCACATTGAGTCTACCACCTCCTGGTTCTCTCCGGAAGTCATCTTTGTTAGTGGCACCAGAAAAGAAAAGAATAAAGGCTACCATAATGGGCATGTTTGGACAGGAGGTGCCCTTTAAACGCAACCACCCAATGGCAATTTTGTACAATGGGAAGCTGGCTAAAATGTTAGCGCTGGACCTCCTCCCTTTTTCTTTTGTGGAAGGAGTGCGATTTTGAGGATTTGTGGTGGCCATCTGCCCGTAATGGAAGGTTCTCAGCCAGACCTAATGTGAGTGTGCTGCAATTGGTTGGAGAAGCTTTGCAGCAGAGTGCTGTTCACACTATCCACCTGACAATAGACATGTGCACCAGTTGTCAAGCAGCTGATTACATGTGTATCACTGAACACTGGATCTGTTTTGTGGGGGTTAGGCAGTAGCTATCTACAGGTCTAAGTGCACAAGTAATTTTAAGTGCGTTCGGTGGTATACAACAGTAACGTTGCACGCAATGGAGAAATCCCATACACTTGCAAACATCTTGGAAGACTTTAATAGCAATGTGTTTGAATGGCTGCTACCCAGAGGTCTCAGAATTGGATTTGTTGCTATGGACAATGACAATAATATAGTTAAGGCAATGTGTTATAAATTGGGTCTCTAGTTGCCAGAGGTGTGCGCACTGTGAAAGTAGGGACCACAATCCTCGTCAGGGGAAGCTAGATACACTCTAAAACATAACCTATGCTCACCATCTGGTAGCTTGGTACAGAGCAATGAGGCTTATCTAAAGAGGCACTGTGTTAAGTATTTGTGCAACACACACAGAATAACACAATGAAAACGCCACAAAAATACCCCACACATGTTTAGAAAAATAGAGAATATTTTATGAGAAAATCAAGACCAAAATGACAAAAATTCAATAAATACAACTGAAGTTATGAATTTTTAAAGAATAAATAAAAAAATAGTGCTTAAAGTCATATAGCGCTTAGGGGTTGCTTGAAGTCGCGATGGACCAGGGCAAATCCAAAGTTCAGGCCGACCGTGATGGGGAGCAGGCCAGCTGCAGCATTCATGTAGGGCTCACGGAATAAGTACTTTGAATGGAGCAGGCGTCAAATTTGCAATACGTCAGTTCTGATTTACGCGGTCAGGTTGATGTCGAACCTCGTAGTCGAGTCCCAAGTTGTCATCAAACCCCTTACGATGCAGGCTCTGTATCATCATCGAACCTCACAGTCGGGTACTGCATCATCGTCGAGACACGCAGGGATGTCCTTGGATGGGCACTCTATCAGCGTTGAAGGGCACTGCATCAGCTTTGATCGGCGCAATGTCGTCACTGCATCAATTTTAATTCAAAGCAGCTGCAGAACCCACTTCTGAGGCCCAGGACTGGCACCTCAGGCAAGAGAGGGCTCACAGATGGCCAAGTCCAGCAGCAGTGGTGCAGGCAGTCTTTGCTGGCCCTGGACTTCAGAACAGGGGGCAAGCCAGCAAGCCCTTGGAGTTACTCTGGGTTCAAGTGAGATGGGTCCAGTCCTTATCCTCAGCAGGGCAGTGATCAGCAGGCAGCAGAGCAGCTCAGCAAAGCAGAAAAGAAGTTCCTTCAGAACAGTCAGTCAAGCAGATTGGTGATTGTTGTTGCACAGCAGTCTTTACACCTGGCAGAGTTATTCACAGATCCAGTAGTTTATTGTCTTGGTAGGGTCAGAGCCCCAGTAATTGCACCCAGTTGTGCCTTTGAAGTGGAGGTGACTACAAAGCAGGCCCTTGAAGTGCACAGGTCCCCCTTTCTTCCTAACCCTGGCTCTAGACTATCAGTAGGCGGTAATCAACCATTTCTGTGGGAAACAGGACACTGCCTATTCAGATGTGAGTGTTAATTCCCTTTCCTGCCCAAGAAGAGCTATCAGAATGCAAATGAATGCAGATGAGTTCTCTGTAACACCCACCCTTCCTGTGTTTGTGGCTGTCTAGAGGGAATGCACAAAGTATAGCTGTCACCCATCCCAGACGTGTACTGGAGACAGGCTGCAAGGCCCACAGAGCAGTAAGAGCAGAGAAATGCCCACTTTCTAAAAGTGGTATTTCTAAAACAGTAATGTTAAATCCAACTTTACCATTTAAGAGGATTTATCGTTTTCATTCCAAAGATGTGAAACAGGAATCAGCTACTCCTTTCTAATTAGGACTTACAGCTTAAAATAGTTTTATGGAATTCCCAATGCTAGGCTTTGAGAGGAGTAGGACTTATAGTAGTGAAAAATGAATTTAGCTGTTTGTCACCACCTGGACATGTAAAACTTAAAAGTACATGTCCTACCTTTTAGTTACACAGCACCTTGCCCTTAGGGCTACCTAGGGCCTAACTTGGGGGAACTTATGTGTAATAAAAGGGGAGTTCAAGGCTTGGCAAGTGGTTTTAAATGTCAAGTCAAAGTGGCAGTTAACTGCACACACAGGCCTTGCAATGGCAGGCCTGAGATAGACTTGAAAGGCTACTTGTGTGGGTGGCACAACCAGTGCTGCAGGCCCATTAGTAACATTTAGATTACATGCCCTGCGCCAATGGCCCAGGGCTCAGCAGGCTGGTAATAAAGTATCTGTCTTGTCTGGTTGCCAGTGTGTCTGCTGAGTGTGTGTTCAGTGTAGCTGGTCATGTTGTCACAGTGAGAAGGACCAGTCTCTCGCCTCAAAATGTGGAGACTGCTGATGATTCAAATGAACCAAAACTTCATACCACACTATTACAATGCTCCTGAAACACCACAGGAGGAGGAGGAAGGTGATTGGTCAGACTCATGTGTGTTACCTGAACAAGTTCTGGATGAACCACCTGATTTTGAGGAGGAACTCTACTCCTCTGACTGAGTAGGCCACCATAGAACTTCTTAATTATCATCAAACTGCTTTGCCAAACAAAAAAAATGAATATAGCTAGAAGAACATGATATATTTTGTTTATGTCTGACTTATGCAGCCCCACCATTTAGGTGCATGTATGGCCAGATTGAAGTTGGACCAGTGTGTAGTGTAGAAGCCTTCCAATTCCCTTGAAGGATTTGGAGGCAATGCCTGCCTCCCCTTTTTTTTAAATTCCCTAGCAGGGCTTCCCCAGTAAACATCATTTAATTTACAAAACTGCCAATGTGTTATTCCATAGGGAAAGAGGAAATACAATATGACAATTGCGTACCCTTGTATTGGAACAGGTAACAATTGCACCAATGAGTGATATATTATTGAGTGATTGTGAGTAATTATTGATGATTCATGTGGTGGCAAAGAGTGAGGGAGGGTGTTTAACTCATTTTGAAACTTGATTTCGATGATTTGCAATGTTTGGGGGGTGATGGGTGATTTTGCCTGAGGTGATTGGCCCTTTCACACTTAGCTAGATTTACTTGCATGGTCCACTCCTTGCTGGACATTTTTTTCTGGTTCTTTAAAGACCAGACCAGTCAGTTTAGTTAACAAATGCAAATCTACACAAAATGCTCTAATTCTTTTTTCTCTTCTTGTTCATCAACAGCAGTGCATTCAATGGCTATCTCTCACAATCTCATTTGGGTCAGACTCAGGATGGAGCCGGACTGATTTGTTACTCGGAGTCCGGTCTCAGGGTGGGACTACCTCAACAACCAGAAGATGGATGTTATCAAGTTCAAAAGGAAACCAACATGATTATGACTCTAAGAGGGCTACTCAGCTCTGTGGACTGGAGAGAGGTGCATTGATTTGAGAAATGCTGCTGAGCAGTGTGTGCTGCCTCAAATGAGAAATTCCTCTATTATGGAGTTGCAATCAGAGGGGGCTATTGTAACTGGAGACAGACATGTGATGTCACATCATTGCATGATGAACATACTCAGCTAAATGTTATGATAGTTGTTAGATTGATCAGCCAGGTATATGTAGCTACTTATCTGGGATTGGTTGCAAAATTGCTCTCACTTCTCAGTTAATTACACATGAGTTATAATAAATGAGTGCCGCACCCTTTGCTCTGCCTCTTGGTCTACTCGTTGTGAAGCTTACCTTCTGTCCTTCTCCTTGACTCTACAATATAGTTTCTGTTTTACAATCTGCAGGCATCCTCTTCTCCTGCACTAAAGGCAATAGCCCCAAACACTCCTGGAGTGCTTACTTTACCGGATCGGTTCAGTCAGCCACCCAAGACGGACATTACGAGAAGAATGCAGATGAACTGGCCAATATGGCATTTATATATACAATTGTTCTTTTAACAATCATGATTTTTTGAATTGTGTGGGTTCACTCCTCCATAATTTATATTTTTAAAACATAAATGACAGAACTTTTATATGTATAATAACTTGGGTCTCTGGTGCTGAAGGGCTGTTTGCAATCTATTTAATTGAACTGTCATTCCTTCATTTCTTTCCACAGCAGATTTGATGATGATGATGTGCTGCTCATCCCCTTGATGAATGTTGTTGTTGTATAGTGTTTGCCTTTGTCACACCTTTCCCCAACTCCCTATTCCCATTCATTCTTCAAGCCCCTAACCATCTTTCCCCAGGCTTTGTGATTTATTGAGGTGTGACATAATTTACACCATAAAGGGATCACACATTTGGTGGGGTGCATGTGGTAAAAGCGACACCAACTAACTAAGGGATCTTTTTACCTGAACAATACAATAGCCCACACCAGGACACCAACTCACTGAGGGATCTTTTTACCTGAACAATACAATAGCCCACACCCGCTGCACTTACGCACACAGGCATAAACGGGATAACATAATAAAACATCATCATAGCGCAGAAGAGTCAGAATAATGTCTGACTGTCCCAGTGTCCTAAGATAGTGCACACTAGTATACAAGAGTTTTTTGTCATGGTGGACTAGTGGTCTCAGTCTTTGATAACCCACTAACTCTGCGGTTACTTTTCTTTCAATTTAGTTGCCTGTGAAAAATAATCTTTCTGATGAATCTGAAAGTTGGAATAGATGGGAGTGAGACCTCGCTTTGTGATGTTTTCCCTGGTAGCACAAGAACAGAAGAGAACACTAATACTACCACCATTAATAAGAAGGCCCTTTTAGGAAACCCTGCAATAAGGTTTGGGAAGTTTTTTGAGAGGTATCATTGTCTAATCAACTTAGGTAAGAAAGAACTAGCAGAACTAGTTAACTTAGTAGTTAAGTTGTTCTTTGGAAGGAGAGATAAATTACATTTTTGTATGTTGACAGACTCCTTGCTGGGAAAATCAGTACAGAGGGTAGGACAAGAGCAGTTACTACTCTAACTACTACTATGCTAGACAGTATAATTGATTGGTGCTGCAAAACCTCATCAAGTAAACAAATTCAAATTAACCAGTTTTCTGTTCCCAGACTGTGCCACTCTGGTGGTGAGGTATAGCCGGACTGCAGAAAGAGGTAAGTAACCTACTGAAGAATAATACATGGCAAGGGACTTCAGGTGTGGAAAGTTTAGGGGGAACAACAGTACACTCAACATATGAATGGGGAGGGGGGCACCCATCTCCTGAGCCCGGGGAGGGGGCCAAGAGGCCCGGCCCCAGGGGGTGGTGGTCCCAAGGGCCATAATCAGCCTGGGGAGGGGGCCACGTGCACCCCCTTTTCATAATTATAAAAGTATATTCCTGGGACCTGGCCCACCCCGGGTGCGAAACAAAAGCAAGTGCGGGTAACCATGCTTGCTTTTTTTATTTTCCCATGGATTGGCAGATCCTCCATTAATTTGCAAGATATTTGTTTAAAAAATAAATGTTTTTGGCCCCCGACGGGGTCTTGGTGGGACCCTAACACCAGGTCTAGGGGGTCAGGGTATGCCTTCCCTCTTCCGTTTCTTTTTTTACCTTTTTTCTCGGGATTCGGCAGAGTCCGAGTGCAAAGATGGCTGTCAACACTTCCTTGTTGAATTGTTGGCAGCCAATCACATCTCACTATTAGGTTTGTCGGATCCGTGGATCCTCCGCTTCCCTAGATATCTATAAATCTGTTTTCCTAAATAACTCAAAAACTACTGAACAGGTTTACACCAAATTACAAAAAGGGCTCTTTCTGGACCAAGAGCTAGCTTTTTGCCAAATTTGGAGCAATTTCGTTCAGCGGTTTGGGCTGTAGTCATGTTCAAAATCTCTATGAGAAATTGCATAGTGAAAACGTGTTTTGGGACCCCCCCTTTTTCTCAGCCCCTGTTTGATGAATCCCCCCAAAACTTTCCACGCAGCAGCCGAACCGACTGGCATACTAGTTTTGAAAAAATGTGTGAAGCTGGTATCTGGATGAGTATTTTGGGAAATCCACGGAATTCTCCGGAGCAAAAGCTCAGCGAATTCGACCCAGGCCTACTCATGATCGTGAAACCCATGATGCTTTTCTATATAAAGTTCTTCCAATATTTCAAAGCGTGGAGTGGTTTTGAAATGCAAAAAGTGTGAATTTATGAAAGAATATGTGGGATATCTGGGTCACACTACTTCCATCATGGGGGTTTAACCTAGAGCAAGGTTGGTTAGTGTCATCACTGAGGCACTGCCTTAACTAGTTGATACAAAATCATTTCTTAGTAGTGATTTTTATACCTGAGCATACATCCAGAGTTAGACCAATCTTGAATCTGTTAAAAAAAAAACATGGGGCCAATTCACAAACTGCCGTTTCTCGTTGCGGAGGTCGTGCCACGAGTGAGGGCCCCCTGTCACCACTGTAGGGCCTCCGCCATAAGTGCGGAGGCCATTTGTGAATCGGACTGATAGAGTTTGGTTGGGATGAAAATGGTGTGTCAAAAAGCTTTTGAGTGGGTAAAAACACAATTGGTTAATGTCAAATCTCTAAAACTTTATGATCCATCTCTTCCACATTTTCTGACAGTTGATGCTAGTAATCATGGTTTGGGTGTGGTCCTTATTCAAGAAATGGATGGAGAGGAACATACAATTGGATTTGTCTCAAGAGTACTATGCAATGCTGAGTTACACTATTCAGTAATTGAAAAAGTACTTTTGGCATGTTGGTGGGCGATTGAAAGGTTTCAGTGCTACTTATGGGGTAAAAGGTTCACTTTACAAATGGACCATAAACCTTTTATATATATACTAGGAGACACAAGCAACAAGAGCAATACACAATGGATAGCTATGTTGTCCACAAAACTGTTGCAATTCCAGTTCAATGTAAAACATATTCCCAGTGGCAGAAATACCAGGACTAATTATCAGTCACAGTTCCCCATAAGTGAGAATTGGCCCATGTGTTATTATGGTGAATCTGGAGTGCATGATGACGAACGATTTTGAAAATTGCATTGTGGCAGCATTAGAGGTGGAAACAGTGTGTACATCTTCTGAAGCAGAATGGAAAGCTGCTACCATGTAAGACAGTGTTCTGAAATTAGTATCTCAGATTATAATTGAGGGTTGGCTCAAAGAGAAGAACGTTGACTTTTGTATTCATCCTTTTATTAACTGATGAACTGTCATTAGAGGATGTTTATTAATGAGATTAGACAAGTAGACAAGTTAATCTCACCTGAGAAAATAAGAGGAATTCTTCTAAAGAATGGTTATTAGTCACCTTTGTAAGCTACTATCACCAAACGCAGGGTCAGCACAGCTTTTTGATGGTCGCGGATGGACAGAGATATTGTACTCATCGTCAGAGAATGTGTTATTTGTTCAAGCAGTGACATGGTTTTGAAATTGTCCACTCCTCCGCTAACCCCTATTGAATTTACCGTCAGGACCATGGGTGAAACTGGGAATCAATCTCATGGGAGCGTTTAATTCACTAACACACCTTTCTTGCTTTGTTCTGGTTTTAATTGACTATCATTCAAAGTGTCCAGTGGTCAAGTTTGCTGGAGAACCAGAATCTAAAACGGTATTAGACTTTTTAAAGCAAGTGTTCATGAGGAAAGGGTTTCCGAAAGTTCTTGTCTCTGGCAATGGTGTTCAATTTGTATCAACTGAATAGGGGGAATTTTTAAGGGTGAGTGGTATAGGTCAGCTTAAAAGCTCACATTAACACCCTCAAACCAATGGACTTGTAGAATGCTTAAACAGAGTGGTGGGGAATGCACGCCCTGGGTTATTGACGTCAGACTCATACTATGGTTTTATGGACCAACACCCCATTCATCCACAAATGTTTCTCAGTTTGAACTATTAAGGGGTAGGAAACCCACAACTGAATTTAAACCAACTTGGATGTTGAAATGGCTGAAAGAAAATGTTTATGTTCACAGTCTGGATTCGTTTGTATGGAAAAATGTTGCTTTTCCTCAGAACACAAAAGACACACAATGGCAGTTTGGGTTGGACTGTTCCCATGAGGCACAGGGTCAAGACTGATTTGCATATAGCTGTGTCTGAACTGGGGTGGCAAAGTGAGCTAAAGAACGATGATGGACTCAACCCAGATCTGTGACTGGGGGTTGAGTGTCTGAAAAGCTTCAGCACTCCGTCCATCATCTCCTTGTGTTTCCTTTGTTCGCCCTAAGTTGGCAGGGTATGCCCAGACGTGGGTCCCTTGCTCACTTTGCCACTGGATTCAAGCTAGCCTGGCTGATGAGGGGTGTTACCCCGAAACCGGTCCCAGGATGCTTGTTTCCGGTCCAGGGAAGACATGGCTTGGCAGTTCGGGCTGGACTGTTCCCATGAGGCACAGGGTCAAGACTGATTTGCATATAGCTGTATCTGAACTGCGTTGGCAAAGTGAGCTAAAGAACGATGATGGACTCAACCCAGATCTGTGACTGGGGGTGAGTGTCTGAAAAGTTTCAGCACTCCGTCCATCATCTCCTTGTGTTTCCTTTTTGCGCCCTAAGTTGGCAGGGTATGCCCAGACGTGGGTCCCTTGCTCACTTTGCCACTGGATTCAAGCTAGCCAGGCTGATGAGGGGTGTTACCCCGAAACTGGTCCCAGGATGCTTGTTTCCGGTCCAGGGAAGACATGGCTTGGCAGTTCGGGCTGGACTGTTCCCATGAGGCACAGGGTCAAGACTGATTTGCATATAGCTGTGTCTGAACTGGGGTGGCAAAGTGAGCTAAAGAACGATGATGGACTCAACCCAGATCTGTGACTGGGGGTTGAGTGTCTGAAAAGCTTCAGCACTCCGTCCATCATCTCCTTGTGTTTCCTTTGTTCGCCCTAAGTTGGCAGGGTATGCCCAGACGTGGGTCCCTTGCTCACTTTGCCACTGGATTCAAGCTAGCCTGGCTGATGAGGGGTGTTACCCCAAAACCGGTCCCAGGATGCTTGTTTCCGGTCCAGGGAAGACATGGCTTGGCAGTTCGGGCTGGACTGTTCCCATGAGGCACAGGGTCAAGACTGATTTGCATATAGCTGTGTCTGAACTGGGGTGGCAAAGTGAGCTAAAGAACGATGATAGACTCAACCCAGATCTGTGACTGGGGGTGAGTGTCTGAAAAGTTTCAGCACTCCGTCCATCATCTCCTTGTGTTTCCTTTGTTCACCCTAAGTTGGCAGGGTATGCCCAGACGTGGGTCCCTTGCTCACTTTGCCACTGGATTCAAGCTAGCCTGGCTGATGAGGGGTGTTACCCCAAAACCGGTCCCAGGATGCTTGTTCCCAGTCCAGGGAAGACATCGCTTGGCAGTTCGGGCTGGACTGTTCCCATGAGGCACAGAGTCAAGACTGATTTGCATATAGCTGTGTCTGAACTGGGGTGGCAAAGTGAGCTAAAGAACGATGATGGACTCAACCCAGATCTGTGACTGGGGGTGAGTGTCTGAAAAGTTTCAGCACTCCGTCCATCATCTCCTTGTGTTTCCTTTGTTTGCCCTAAGTTGGCAGGGTATGCCCAGACATGGGTCCCTTGCTCACTTTGCCACTGGATTCGAGCTAGCCTGGCTGATGAGGGGTGTTACCCCGAAACTGGTCCCAGGATGCTTGTTTCCGGTCCAGGGAAGACATGGCTTGGCAGTTCGGGCTGGACTGTTCCCATGAGGCACAGGGTCAAGACTGATTTGCATATAGCTGTGTCTGAACTGGGGTGGCAAAGTGAGCTAAAGAACGATGATGGACTCAACCCAGATCTGTGACTGGGGGTGAGTGTCTGAAAAGTTTCAGCACTCCATCCATCATCTCCTTGTGTTTCCTTTCCTCAGAACAAACAGAAAACCTTTTATGATAAAAATAAAAGCGTGTTTGTAAAACCTCTGGCTGAAGGAGATTTTGTTTGCTTAAAGACATTATTTTTTTTCTCAAGAGAGGAGAAACAAAACTTTCTGATCCAGTAGAGGATTGACAGAATTATTGGCAGTGCTGTGTGTGTGAATGGTCATCATTGGTGGAATGTAGCCAAAGTGGTCAAAGTTGACACTAAAGCGGATTCTAAGGCTGTCCAATCTCCAGGAATCAATGACAGTGGGCTATCAGAAGAGGAGTTCTGTAAAGATCCTGTAAATGACAAGTGTAATAGAAAGATACTTGCTCCGCAGGGAGTCCGGAAGAGTACTAGATAATGCACTGTACCTACAAGGTACAGGTCATTTGTTGTCATGTTACAAAGTAACTGACGTTGTATTCACAAGCTTATTTTTTTGTTGTTGTAATTCTTTCATTGCTATATTCTTTGTTGTTATGTTTTTGTTTTTTGGGGCTGTATTGAAAACTTTCTGTTTTTTTACTTATTGATTTCTTTTAGCTGATTCGAAAACTGTTTTAATGCTGCACAATGAAAAGAGATATGTACTCGTCTGCTTCGTGTGAGCCTTCTGTTTGACATGGTGACCAATTAGAGGGTCATGTGAAGAAGATTTGTTACAATGTTTGGTTTTAAAATGTGTGAGGTCAGTTGTTGTGTGGTGTTGAGCTGACTAGGAGGCTGTCCACATCAGGGTGGTTGTGTCCTTCAACTTCAAATAAACCTTCCCAAAGAAACTTTTTGTCCGTATGTTCCTGGATTTATTACACACTCCTTTCCTGAGACCATGGAGGAAGGACACATTCACATTTGCCTAATTTTGGATGCAATACAGATTCAGCAGCTTCTTCGGCAACAACAGGATGCAGCACAGCGGTGGATGGCTTTTGAACAGGCACATTGTAGAAGAAGACCTAGATTTCAGGACATGTCCTGATCATATATTTTGAACACATATCAGCTTAATATAGATAGCAAACAACACCTACTTAGTAGTATTGGTGATGCTTTAAATCCAAATATTAGGATTAGAACTGTTATCCCACCTCTAGTGAAATTGTTGAATGTGCTTAATTTTCTTTTTCTTGCTACTTGCTCTTTTCAGAAGTGGGTACATTGCATGGCATAACAGAGCTAACTTTCAGTAAAGTTCTGAGGTAGTTGCTGAAAGCAATCCTGAGATTATCCTTTTGATAAATTGTGTTTCCAACAGACCGTAGGATCTTGTGTTTAGCCATAGTGTAATACATGTTATTTTGTTTGTTTGTGACTCTGGCTATCCATTAAGACCTTGGATGATGAAACCTTTATTTGATCCTTCACCAAGAGCACAGCGCACAACCAGGCCCAAATCCAAACTCAGAAATACTATAGGGCGTAACTATCTTTTTAAACAAAATGCTACAACAGACTACCTTTCTTGGATTTGGCAGTGTTAAAAATGTAAACACACCAAGCATTCCCTCGATTACACGGTTTCATAGCTGGCAACAGCTGATTAATATCACAGAAGAACAGCTTAATGAAATGGTGCAGAATGGAACATACAATTCTTTGATTTCTGGTTCGGATGGGTGAATATTATGACCACTTGATACGAATGCCTGCAATTCTGTTTTTTTAACTCTTCCACGGCGTTGAAGGCAAACATCGAAGAGGTAAGTACACAAATGCTATTGAGGATTTACTATTGTGAACTCCACATACATGTACCTTGAAGATATATATAGATGTATATATATGTATATATATATATATACATATATATATCACATAATATCCAAAGTAGGTGCGCTCTCAGGATCATAAGACACGCAAACCAAAGATTGATGCAAACCAAGTTTATTCCACTACGCGTTTCGACTGCGTCCGCAGCCTTGCTCACGTGTAGTAAGAGCCCAACACAGTCAGTGTATATAACATCGGGTTTGGGAACAAACAAAATAGACAGAGGACATTGTCGAAAGCCTAGTGTGGCGGCCATATTGGAATGGTAACCTATCCAAAGAGACTTCTCAATGCGCAATACTGGACATGTAAAACACATAATAGAGTGGTTAACATATGATGATGTAAAAGTGATACAAATAAAACATGTCACAGAAATATAAATTTATCGACAGCGATGTTAAACACTGACACGTGATATGGTAGACTATGCGCGCATGAACTATAGAGTCAAAATACTAGAAACAATAACGTCAAGCTAAATCCCCATTGATAAAAGTGTCCGAAATTGGTCATAAGTAATCGCATGGTGCACTAAATGGTATTGCAAGCCAAGTAACCCTGAACGATCACATGGTGATCGTCAAGACTATGTCCTAGCTAGTCGCATAATGTTATAAGCGCTGTTGCTATGCCGTGTATTGCAGAAGATCGCATCAATGTTCGTCTAGTGATCTAAAACGACATGAAGCGCGTTGTCCAAGGTGTTGTAATAGCCCTTGACTATAAAATATTCGCCTGGTGCTCAAATCTGTATTCGAAACGCGTAGTGGAATAAACTTGGTTTGCATCAATCTTTGGTTTGCGTGTCTGTTAGAAATGGGATCTCTGGTTGGCTAAGGCTTGCGCCAAAGCCAGGCAGAGACCACCACTCTAGTCAGGGCGAGGGAGTTACACGCCGACGATAACCCCTGCTCACCCCCTTGGTAGCTTGGCACGAGCAGTCAGGCTTATCCCGGAGGCAATGTGTAAAGCGTTTGCGCAGCACACTCACACAGCAGCAACACACTAGGCACACCACAAAAGGAACTCCACACAAGGTTATATAAAAAATAGCCTTTGTATTGTCATAAATACATTAGAAACATGACCACATAATATACGGTGTGCCAACTGGCACTAGGCAATATTCACAGGGGACTATTTACACACGACAGGGCCAATGGGGCCACTGTCACAAATCACCAATTGTAAATGTAGCACAAATAATAAATGTAGCGCACAACCAGTAACTACTGGTACAGTTAGGAACTTAGCACGAGATCCTGTAACATACAAGATGGGACACCTAAATCACATTAGGCATAAATCATCATAAGCATAAATGCATTATACCATCTCATCAGGCCTAAACATCACAGCATGACATTTAACGCAGTAGGCTTTACAGTAGGCATCACCAGCATAAACCCCTTAGGAAATAGTTAGCCTAAACCCAGTATGCCCCAATCGGGGCACAACGCACTGACGCTGACCCCAGGCCAACTGACCTCTCACAGGGGCTCAAATGCCCTATGTCCAACAGTGTCAGGGCTGGCTGCACATGCAGCCAAAGTAGAGTGCGCAAAAGTTCAGGCCTAAACGTGGCAGCTGCCGCTAATTGCGGTGCAGCTGTGCAGCAAGATGCGGGCACCGGCACTCCTGTGCCCTTAGTCCCCACTGGGACTTGGCAAAACAAATGTGCCCCCCAAGAAATATGGCGCTGGCACCACAGTGCCCTGAGTCCCCCACTGGGACTCTTCCCACAAATGGCTCTGGCCTAAACGTTGCAGCTGCCGCTAACTGCGTGCAGCTGTGAAGAACTATAGGCACTGGCACTTCGGTGCCCTCTGGACCCCCACTGGGGCCCTGCAAACAATGTGCCCCCAAACGTTGCAGCTGCCTGCGCTCTCGCAGGGCAGCTGAGATTAGCAGTGAAAACACGGGCACCACGGTGCCTCTGGACCCCCACTGGGGCCCTAAGAATAAATTATGGCCAACGTTGTAGTTGCCCGCTACGGCGGCGCAACTGAGGTAAATAAACCAGAACTGGCACCACTGTGCCGCCTGAGCCCCTCTTCTGGGACTCAGATACAACTTGCCCAAGTCGTTGCAGTTGCCCGCTAAGCAACTGAGAAAATAACTGGTAGGCACTGGCACCTGCGGTGCCTCTGGGGCTCCTAACAACAATTGTCCCCCAACGTTGGAGCGGCCCGCTCTCCTGCGGGTCCGCTCGGGAAAACAGGCACCGGCCAGGTGCAACACCGAGTCCCCCCACTCACCGGACTCTCTGGGGAAGCTCGCCTCTCTCTTGGCTCCTCCGGGCTCTCCTCCCTCGCTGGGGAGGCGTCGTCTGTCTCCGCCCAGTCCACCTTCCCCAGACTTCACGCGGAGCCAGCGAGGTGCTTCTTCTTCTCGCCAGTGCGGGGTGGGCTCCCGCCTGGTTTCCTTCGCCGCACTTCACCCGGGCCCCCTCCTGGGACCCGGGACTTCTCAGCGGAGCCTGCGAGGCTCCGGACTTCCGTTCTCGGGCCGCGCTACGATTGGGCGGCCTTGGCAACTTCCTGTCCTTGGCCCCGCCTACCTCCAGGCAACTTGCCTGGCTTCCTCGTCGCGGCGGGGACTTCCAGCGGGTCCCTCTCCCTTTGGCGGCGGCAGCAATACAGGGTAGGCTCCCGTTTTAACTAGAGACAATGGCGGGGTGGGCTCCCGCAAAGCAAAGGGCAATATGCGGTGCAATTACAGCGGGGTAGGCTCCCGCTGATCAGCAGCACAAGGGGGAATCCCTCACGCCGGGATTCCCTCGCAGCCTCGCGCTGCAGATGCCAGCTCCTCTCCTTTGCTGGCCAACGAAGTCAGAGCGCCCACGAGGCGCTAGGAGCCACAGCTCCAGCAGCAAAGTTTTTAGGGGCACAAAGCTGGGCCCAGGCAGGCCAGCTCACAGGGCCCTCCAGCAGGGAGGTAGCTCCTCGTGGCGGTTTCCTCCTGGAGCCCAGCAGCAGCAACAGGCCCCCCCAAGTCACAGGAACAACAGAACATTTTCATGGGGTCACAGCCCCTTCTTTTATACACCCTTTTCCTTTGTCACATAGCACAGGGCTGGGGAAAAACCAGATGCAACTGGTTTGGGGAGCTTTGGAGCACTTTGTTTTGCTCAGCTCCTCTCTCCTTTCACAGGACAGGCTAGGGACATCAGACGCACCACAGGGGGTGGAGCCAGCATTGTGGAGGGAAGGCACAGACCTATTCAGGTCCCAGGTGCAACTCCTCCCTCCCATCTAGATGCAGATCTCCCTATTCACCACTGCGCTGACTCACCCTGCCCCTCCTGGAGCCACACACACCTCCCAGCCCCTGTCACTCACAAAGCCAGGCATGCAATTCACATCAGGCAGGCAGACACAGAGCACACATAAATGCCAACTTCTAAAAGTGGCATTTCTACACCAGTCATAATAAATCTGCGCACACCATTGCGCAGCATTTATTCTCACGAGTTCGCACATACTAAACTCGCCCCTGCACTCCTCTCACACCAGGAATTACCAAGGACACACATATCCCCCATGCATTCCTATGGGAGGGCAGGCCAATCTCACCACACGCACTCAGAGTGCGCACGCACTTTACACTGGGACCCAGTGCTAAAGTGCGCTGATGCCAAAAACTACTAATATCAGGTCACATTAACAGGCAAAAAGTTTAGGGGTGAACCTGCCAAAAGGGCCAAGTCCAACACAACCCCCTTCCAGCCAAAACGCAGGGCAGACCAATCACCACTGTGATGGGCTTCCCTGCTTGGGGCGATAGAACACGGACGCGGGCCCGCAACTGCAGGGACACCCTCCTGTTCTACGCCACGGTGAACCCATGTGGTTCCTTCTGAAAAAGCTGTCCGGAGCAACTGGGCTACCCCACTGGTACTCCCTAGCTGTCCGCGGCCAGGACCAGGCCCTAGGCCATCCAGATGCCACTGGTCCTTGCCCATTCACAGAGTGGGGGTAGTAACCCCTGGCACATAGTAGCCATTCTCCACTCTTCCCCTCATCAGGGCAGGTCTAGACTGCCACTGATCCTCCAGCCCAGGGTCTGCACCCTCAGGCGGACCAGAAGTCACGGGTGAGGCTCTCCTCCCCCTACCTCTTCTTCTAGGGCTCCGCACTCTCCTCCTTGGAGAGGCACCCTCAGAACACAACTCTCCCACCAGTTCTAGACCTCTCTCCAAAAACTGGTCTCCCAACCTAGGGTCTAAACCCTCAGGTTGCACCGGGGTCAGAGGCGAGGACTCCCTCCCTCTGCACCCCCTTCCAGAGTTCTGCACCCTCCCAACTGGAGCGGTACCCTGGAAGATGAACCGGTCAGGACACTGATTACAGATGTCCCTTCCTCCAGATCAGGCGGATCCTGAACCTGGCCTCCCAACCTTGGGGCTGAACCCCACGGCTGAGCATTTGCCTGGCACACCAGGACTTCCGGGCGCACACAGCAGCCCCCCGAGGGTAACACATGACTCATGTGTTGCGTGACAGTCTGCGTGGCGCAGACCTCCCGACCCCTGTCCATCTGACAGTGCGCAGAGATCCCCCACGACAGAAGTGGTGTCACCATGGTCACTTCTAGGAGACTCAGCCCTTCTGGCTGGCCCCTGACCCACTGGTTCTTCCACTGGGGAACACATCCCCTCTCACCCCTCAATCCGGACTTCTGTACCCTCCCAACTGGAGCGGCACTGCCAGACACCAGAACCACTGGAGCTCTATTTACGGACGCTCCAGGTTCTCCAGACACTAGTAGATCCTCCTCAAATGGACTAACAGGACAGCCTAGGCTCCCAACCTGGTGTTCCCTGAAGAAACCATCCAGGTTCTGAGACTGGGTTTCGGGCACCTGGGGACACTCAGTCCCACACTCACTCCTACTCCACTGAGACAGGACGTGAGCCCCTACACCCCTCCCACTACACTGGGACCTAGCTGGGCTACACGGAACCTCTTTCCCAATACAGGACTGGAAGATACCTGAACCATTACTTTCGGAATCACTCCCCAATGCCTCATCAGAACCTTGGGCCTCCACCCAGAGGTCTGCTTCCCCTGCAAGATCCCATGGATCAGGGTGCCCACACTCCAACAGGTGTTGGCGCAACCCTGGAAAACAACAACTGAGCAGGTGCTCTCTAATAACCATATTGAACAGTCCTTCAAAATCCTGTTCCGTGGCACACTTTACCCAGTCAACCAGTGCATCATGACAGTCATCCACAAACCTCTCCCAAGACTGGTGAGACAGTTTCCTACTGCCCCTGAACTTCAACCTGTACTCCTCTGCCTGGGGGCCAAGTACCATATTCTGGGAACTGGGAATGGGACTTCCTGCACTGGACTCCATATTGCTGCCACCACTGGACTCCACCCTCACTGGGGAATCCAGAAAACTACAACTGCACTCAGGCGATAATCTACCCTCCCGAGCTAATTTCTCCCTGGCGAAGGCCCTCTCAGCCTCCGCCATCCTCTCCTGCGCTAAGACCCTCTCGGTCTCTAGCTTTTTCTCCTCCACACTCAGCTGCGCTATCTCCTTGGTATGCTCTAACCTGAGCTTCTCCAAAGCCAGCTGATGCTCCCTTTCTTCCCTCCTATCCACCCACTCCTCTGGGGACAGGAAAAGGGATGGGGCACTGCCCCCGACACTGGACCCAGCAAGGGACTCCCTATCCATGGGGTCCTCACTATCTACTGGCGTCCCGGTCCTGTCACTTTCTTCCTCCTCTTCAGACTCCTCAGGGCCCCCTCAGACCCACCACCCTCTTGGCGTGCGGCCAGGGCCCTCTTCTCCTCATTGCGCTCACAGTCCCATTCATCCTTTTGCCATTGGATCAGGTTGTCCCTCAGTTTTGACTGGGTGTCTGACCCACTCACTGCTATGTCTCTCTCCTTACAGAAGTCCACCAACTCCCACATGCTGTATCTAAACAGACCACAAAAATTAAAAGCAGACTCCATTTTGGCAGGACGCTCAGGGACACGTGCAACACAGGAGACCTAGGTTTCTGAGCTGAAGCAAGAGTATACAATTTACCAATGACACTTTTAGGAGAAGAATTAAATAACTAAAACTCAGAAACAATAATCCCCAAACACGTGATTATCTAAATGCAGAGTTTGTAGTGCAACCAGTTGTCGCTGTGGTACTGCGCAAACGCAAGTCCTATCCTCACCGCTGCCAACCAATGTTAGAAATGGGATCTCTGGTTGGCTAAGGCTTGCGCCAAAGCCAGGCAGAGACCACCACTCTAGACAGGGCGAGGGAGTTACACGCCGACGATAACCCCTGCTCACCCCCTTGGTAGCTTGGCACGAGCAGTCAGGCTTATCCCGGAGGCAATGTGTAAAGCGTTTGCGCAGCACACTCACACAGCAGCAACACACTAGGCACACCACAAAAGGAACTCCACACAAGGTTATATAAAAATAGCCTTTGTATTGTCATAAATACATTAGAAACATAACCACATAATATACGGTGTGCCAACTGGCACTAGGCAATATTCACAGGGGACTATTTACACACGACAGGGCCAATGGGGCCACTGTCACAAATCACCAATTGTAAATGTAGCACAAATAATAAATGTAGCGCACAACCAGTAGCTACTGGTACAGTTAGGAACTTAGCACGAGATCCTGTAACATACAAGATGGGACACCTAAATCACATTAGGCATAAATCATCATAAGCATAAATGCATTATACCATCTCATCAGGCCTAAACATCACAGCATGACATTTAACGCAGTAGGCTTTACAGTAGGCATCACCAGCATAAACCCCTTAGGAAATAGTTAGCCTAAACCCAGTATGCCCCAATCGGGGCACAACGCACTGACGCTGACCCCAGGCCAACTGACCTCTCACAGGGGCTCAAATGCCCTATGTCCAACAGTGTCAGGGCTGGCTGCACATGCAGCCAAAGTAGAGTGCGCAAAAGTTCAGGCCTAAACGTGGCAGCTGCCGCTAATTGCGGTGCAGCTGTGCAGCAAGATGCGGGCACCGGCACTCCTGTGCCCTTAGTCCCCACTGGGACTTGGCAAAACAAATGTGTCCCCCAAGAAATATGGCGCTGGCACCACAGTGCCCTGAGTCCCCCCACTGGGACTCTTCCCACAAATGGCTCTGGCCTAAACGTTGCAGCTGCCGCTAACTGCGTGCAGCTGTGAAGAACTATAGGCACTGGCACTTCGGTGCCCTCTGGACCCCCACTGGGGCCCTGCAAACAATGTGCCCCCAAACGTTGCAGCTGCCTGCGCTCTCGCAGGGCAGCTGAGATTAGCAGTGAAAACACGGGCACCACGGTGCCTCTGGACCCCCACTGGGGCCCTAAGAATAAATTATGGCCAACGTTGTAGTTGCCCGCTACGGCGGCGCAACTGAGGTAAATAAACCAGAACTGGCACCACTGTGCCGCCTGAGCCCTCTTCTGGGACTCAGATACAACTTGCCCAAGTCGTTGCAGTTGCCCGCTAAGCAACTGAGAAAATAACTGGTAGGCACTGGCACCTGCGGTGCCTCTGGGGCTCCTAACAACAATTGTCCCCCAACGTTGGAGCGGCCCGCTCTCCTGCGGGTCCGCTCGGGAAAACAGGCACCGGCCAGGTGCAACACCGAGTCCCCCCACTCACCGGACTCTCTGGGGAAGCTCGCCTCTCTCTTGGCTCCTCCGGGCTCTCCTCCCTCGCTGGGGAGGCGTCGTCTGTCTCCGCCCAGTCCACCTTCCCCAGACTTCACGCGGAGCCAGCGAGGTGCTTCTTCTTCTCGCCAGTGCGGGGTGGGCTCCCGCCTGGTTTCCTTCGCCGCACTTCACCCGGGCCCCCTCCTGGGACCCGGGACTTCTCAGCGGAGCCTGCGAGGCTCCGGACTTCCGTTATCGGGCCGCGCTACGATTGGGCGGCCTTGGCAACTTCCTGTCCTTGGCCCCGCCTACCTCCAGGCAACTTGCCTGGCTTCCTCGTCGCGGCGGGGACTTCCAGCGGGTCCCTCTCCCTTTGGCGGCGGCAGCAATACGGGGTAGGCTCCCGTTTTAACTAGAGACAATGGCGGGGTGGGCTCCCGCAAAGCAAAGGGCAATATGCGGTGCAATTACAGCGGGGTAGGCTCCCGCTGATCAGCAGCACAAGGGGGAATCCCTCACGCCGGGATTCCCTCGCAGCCTCGCGCTGCAGATGCCAGCTCCTCTCCTTTGCTGGCCAACGAAGTCAGAGCGCCCACGAGGCGCTAGGAGCCACAGCTCCAGCAGCAAAGTTTTTAGGGGCACAAAGCTGGGCCCAGGCAGGCCAGCTCACAGGGCCCTCCAGCAGGGAGGTAGCTCCTCGTGGCGGTTTCCTCCTGGAGCCCAGCAGCAGCAACAGGCCCCCCCAAGTCACAGGAACAACAGAACATTTTCATGGGGTCACAGCCCCTTCTTTTATACACCCTTTTCCTTTGTCACATAGCACAGGGCTGGGGAAAAACCAGATGCAACTGGTTTGGGGAGCTTTGGAGCACTTTGTTTTGCTCAGCTCCTCTCTCCTTTCACAGGACAGGCTAGGGACATCAGACGCACCACAGGGGTGGAGCCAGCATTGTGGAGGGAAGGCACAGCCCTATTCAGGTCCCAGGTGCAACTCCTCCATCCCATCTAGATGCAGATCTCCCTATTCACCACTGCGCTGACTCACCCTGCCCCTCCTGGAGCCACACACACCTCCCAGCCCCTGTCACTCACAAAGCCAGACATGCAATTCACATCAGGCAGGCAGACACAGAGCACACATAAATGCCAACTTCTAAAAGTGGCATTTCTACACCAGTCATAATAAATCTGCGCACACCATTGCGCAGCATTTATTCTCACGAGTTCGCACATACTAAACTCGCCCCTGCACTCCTCTCACACCAGGAATTACCATGGACACACATATCCCCCATGCATTCCTATGGGAGGGCAGGCCAATCTCACCACACGCACTCAGAGTGCGCACGCACTTTACACTGGGACCCAGTGCTAAAGTGCGCTGATGCCAAAAACTACTAATATCAGGTCACATTAACAGGCAAAAAGTTTAGGGGTGAACCTGCCAAAAGGGCCAAGTCCAACAGTGTCTTATGATCCTGAGAGCGCACCTACTTTGGATATTATGTGATATTGACTTTGCCAGCACGCTCCGCTGGTGTGTGCGCCACCTTCCTAGGGTTAGCAGTTCGGAAGGAGCAACTTCTTTTGGGACATATATATATATATACATACATATATATACATATATATGTATATATATATACATATATATATATATATATATATATATATATATATATATATATATATATATATATATATATATATATATCTTCCAACATTATCCATGCATTTAGAGCGCACTCCTCCAGCTGGTGAGTACCAACCCTTTATTTTCACAAAACAGAGTTACAGCTCTAGCCATTCCTGCCCATCCGCCTTACGCGTTTCAGAGCAGACATGCTCTTTCATCAGAGGCAGTTTTTCAAAAGGCACCGCAGTTCTTGGATTCTCCACAGTTCCTTGCATCGCACTGATTTATAGGCTTCAGGTGTGCCTTTTCCGGTCAGTCCGGTAACTTCATTTACATGCATGCTGGGACTCGTGGTTTTGATATCCTGCTCATAACCTTCAGTGGCTGTGTGCGTTTTAAAACTGACCGGAAAAGGCACACCTGAAGCCTATAAATCAGTGCGATGCAAGGAACTGTGGAGAATCCAAGAACTGCGGTGCCTTTTGAAAAACTGCCTCTGATGAAAGAGCATGTCTGCTCTGAAACGCGTAAGGCGGATGGGCAGGAATGGCTAGAGCTGTAACTCTGTTTTGTGAAAATAAAGGGTTGGTACTCACCAGCTGGAGGAGTGCGCCTCTAAATGCATGGATAATGTTGGAATATATATATATATATACATATCTTTCCCAAAGTTGCCCAACAGATTAAGAACGCACTCCACAGCAGCGAATCCACAGGTTAATTTTAATGGCGGAAATGCCAACAAACAATCCGTTCTTTTGTGATGCACGCCTCTGAGAAAGGAGCTAGGGGCTCTGAAACCGGTCAGGCACAAGCAATGCAGGCATGTGTACGATGGTTTCTCCATTAAAATTGTCCTGTGGATTCGCTGCTGTGGAGTGCGTTCTTAAGCTGTTGGGCAACTTTGGGAAAGATGTGTACGCGGCACGTCCAAGCCGCGAAGAACTGCACCACCTTCAAAATCATGAATTGGCTGCGGGGGCTGGAATTGTCTCGAGTCCTGTGGCAGCACAGCAGCGGTTGTTGAATAAACCATCGAACACATGCCTGTAGCCCACCGGAGGGCAATAAATATGCAATAATTTCCACAACTGAAACGGGACCTACTAAAGGAAAAAATGGCGGATTAAAACCACGAGTACCAGCATGCAAAGCGGAATGAATTACTCACCTGAGAGACATTACTGTTGAATTAAAAGGACCCACTGGAGGGTTGAAATTAATGTATGCTGCCTTGCGGAAATGCCAACAAACAATCCGTTCTTTTGCGGTGCACGCCTCTGAGAAAGGAGCTGGGGGCTCCGAAACCGGTCAGGCACGAGCAATGCAGGCATGTGTACGATGGTTTCTCCATTAAAATTGTCCTGTGGATTCGCTGCTGTGGAGTGCGTTCTTAAGCTGTTGGGCAACTTTGGGAAAGATATATATATACATATATATATATATATATATAGAAACCAAGTTGCTCCTTCCGGGATGCTGGAACCCTAGAAGGGTGGTGTACACTCCGGCGGAGCGCGCCGGTTGTTGCAATATCCAATTAAAGTTCCATGTAGTACACTCTCAGGAAGAACCAGACAGAGCACAGGCTAGGTATCCAAGATTTAATCCACACAACGCGTTTCGGCGAGAGCCTTGATCACGTGTGAAAAGTGCACACTACAAGCCGTCACTAATAAAGTTTTTGGCCACAATCATCAACATCAACAAAGGACAACATGTACTTCGTTACCACCAGTTTTCATGGCCGCCATCTTAGACTAGCAAACAAATGTCTATATCAATACATTGCAGCCTAGAAGTAACGGGCAATTTATCAGATACAGTGCGAAATAATGACACTGATGATTAATTGGTTGCCACTCAACAGAATAAGTTATTGTGATCCGTGTAGGAAAATTGATGAAAACGAATTAAACATCGACTTGCTAGGCTACCGTGATGCAATATCAAAGCATGATTATTACTAACAAACATAGTGCCACTGCGACCGTCGGAGAAATAAAGGTTAAAGCGTCAATTACGCAGGTGTGTGAGGTGGTAAAAGAAATACGAAGTGCACATTGCCTCTGGATACATGCCTAAGCGTGAATAGAAAATGCCAAGTAAATTAAACTGTCCTGATATAGGATATACAAGGCTCATCCAAGCAACTTAATACAAAAATCACATACCAACTGCGCTATCATACATAATGTACGAATTAACGAAGATGGCCAAAGTGTACAAGAACGCTATGGAGATCCAAAGCGGACTGAGTTGTGGGCTACCACTAGTCAAACAGTGAGTGATCCTGTTAAATACAATCAGAAAAAACTATGCTCATACGTGCTTGGTTCAGGCAATAGAAGCAGAAGATAGTAGTCGATGATTGTGCATTTATCAGCAACTGGCTGGTGGGAAGTGATTATACAATACAGTGTAACAGGTGAGACGTCTAAATCTAGAGGAAAAGGGTAGGATGCCCGTGAAGATAATACCCTGTGAGAGGGCTCCTTCCTTTTCTCCTGCGAAGAAAACATAAACAGAAAAAGAGATTAAAACAATGTTGCAATTGTACGTTACAGTCTAACACCTAACAATAAAAGTAAAAATTAAAAGCATACAATTAAGTATAATCTGCCGCACTACGTGGAAAGAGGAAGGACAGAGGTATGATAACAAACATCAAATTGGAAAAAACATCAAATAGGAAAAAATAGACAGAAGATTATTTATGACCCTTGTCTCAAGTGAATTGAAAGTTCCTCGTCGAGGTTTAATCCCCCGGGACTTTTGGTTTGGAAATCTATGATGTATCTGGATTCACGTTGCCTGAGGGCCAATACCCTATCTCCACCCCTAGGATTCTTGGGGATGTGCTCAAGGATCAAATAGCTCAATTCAGCAACATTGGAAAAGTGTTTTTCTTGGCAGTGGTGCGCCACGGGATATTTTGGGTCATTGTTGGTAACAGCTCTTAAATGTTCAAGGACCCGTTTTTTGGCTGTACAGGTCGTGCTGCCAATGTACCAGAGCTTACAGGTACATTCGATAGCATAGATAACAAAGCTGGTACTGCATGTCAAAAACTGTGTGATTTTTTAGAAATCCCTCCATATTCTAACACAGCTCTGAACATGCTGTGTTTGCACGCTTGCAGTGGCCACAAGGATAGAATCCTATGAGGCCATGTGTTGTAGTTGTGGGATACAGGGTGATGTCATTTCTGACCACTAGATCGCGAATGTTTCTGTTCCGTCTGTATGTCACATTAGGTCTATCTGTTATGCTTGTGCCCAGGACATTATCGGACTTTAAGATGTCCCAATTTTTAGTGAGGATGCGTTTCACTTTGTGTGCCTCAGAATTGAAGGTGAGAATGACACGTGTATTATCCCAGTCCTCCTCCCCGGTCTCACAGGATTTTTCCTGTAGGGTGTGTTTCCTATCGACCACCTCTGCCCGTTCCTTGGCTTTTTTGAGGACCCAGTTGGGATATCCCCGACTGTGAAATCTGTCAATAATGCGATCTCTCTCCTCCGTATAGGCCTCGGTGTTGTTGCAGTTCCTTTTAGCCCTCAGCAGTTCGCCAAATGGTATACTCCATTTCAGTACCTCTGGGTGGCTGCTGAGGGCATGCAGGACACTGTTACCTGCAGTAGCCTTCCGGAAGAGAGAGGTGCACACTTTGCCCTGTTTGATTTCTAAGCAAACATCTAGGTACTCAATTTTGTCTGCCGTGATGTTACCAGTGAGCAAGATGTTGTACCCGTTGGTGTTAAGTTTCTTGACAAAATCATCAGCGTCACTTCTCGAGCCCCTCCAGATGATGAACAAATCATCTATGTAGCGTAGCCACATGACGATTTTCTGGAGCTCGCCCCTGAGAGTGTCGCTGCTGAAAATCTCTTGCTCCCAGTAGCCCATAAAGAGATTAGCAAAACTGGGAGCAAAGCAAGATCCCATTGCAGTACCGTTGATCTGCCTATAGAGGGCGCCATTGAAAGCAAAGATGTTGTTTTTAAGACAAAATTCGATCATACCTATAATCATCTGGCTATGGTCACGATAATGTAAGGGCCTATTTTTGAGGAAGTGTTCACACGCTTCTAATCCCTGTTGGTGATCAATTATGGTATAAAGCGAGTGCACGTCTAGTACAATAAAAAGATACTCAGGACTCCAAACAAGATTTTCAATTCTGCATAGAAAATCTTTCGTGTCCCTCAAATAGCTGGGGAATGTTGTCACAGAGTCCCTTAAGAAGTGATCAACATATTTGGAAATATGTTCACTCACACTGCCAATCGACGACACTATAGGGCGCCCAGGTGGTTTCAGGCTATCCTTGTGTAATTTCGGTATCAAATACAATATGGGGAGTTTGGGATGATCTTTTTTCAAATAACAATATTCTTCCCATGTCAAAACCCCCTTATCCCTCCACATGATCAATTTGTCCCAAATGTCAGTGATGCTCCGATTATACATCTCTAATGTGATCTGTATGTAAAATTTGGTGTCATTGAGTTGGCGTAAGGCCTCATTGATGTAGTCATCTCGATTCAGAATAACCACATTCCCCCCCTTATCTGCTGGACGGATCACAATATTTGTGTCCTCATGAAGGGATTTGAGTGCCTGTCTTTGATTGAACGATAGATTATCTTGAAAATCTCTGCGCTGCTTGTTACTCCTATGTCTAAGTTCCAGGAGTCCCTTGTTAGTACACTCATGGAACGTGTCTATGCTGTCATGTGGAAGAAGGGGGACAAAAGTAGATTTGACCTTGAAATCTGTTTTGGCTGCTGCCCCTAGTTCTAACTCCATTTGTTCCAGCATTTGTGTGGTGTCAATGTGTCCTTCCCTGGACTCACTGTCCTGTGCTAATTCGGCCATGGTGATGAGTGTGTCAATGTCACCAATCACTAAATTGCTATCATTCGTACTCTTGCTGGTCATAGTATTGTAATTCTGACCCAATCTCTTGAGTTTATGCCACTTTTTCAATTTCAATTTACGTACAAATCTAAACAGATCAATTCTAGTATCAGTATAGTTAAACACAGAAGATGGGCAGAAAGAGAGGCCTAAACATAAAGTTTTTTTCTCCACATCACTGATAGGTCTTTTGGACAGATTCACTACAGTTCTGTTTACCATGTTCATATCCATTAGTAATTCCTGTTGGAGCGTGTTTTGCGACTTCCCATAACGCCCCTTCCTTTGCCTGTATTGCCAGCGTTGTTTGAGTCTTTTCTTTCTGTTGCGGCGTTTCCCTGTCCTCTGCCTCTTCCCCGTCCCCGGCCTCGTGGTTTCGGTGGTGGGTTGTCTCTCTCCTTCTGTCGATCCTTCCTCATCACCCGAAATTCGTCTAAAAAATTGATTTGTCTAGGGTTACGTTCTTCACCAGATGCATTGCGTCCTGATATGTCCGATTCTGTGTCACTGGTTGAAGAATTTTCAGTCAATGGATTCGTAGTATTAGCCAGAATGGATGTGGTGTTATGAGTTTTGTATAAATGGTCATACTTTTTGCTGAAAGTTAATATTCTGCCACATTCATAATCAGCATAGTCTCGATTCATCTTTCTCTGTTTTCTGGCCTTAATGTCTTCCTCATATTTACTGAGGCGGTCTTTCATGGGATCCAGTGATTTTTTCAAAGTATCAGAATCCAATGTTTGAGAGAGTTCCGTCATGATTTCTTTGATCTGTTTCAATATGTCCTCTCTGTCCTGCCAAGCATATTTTATGAGTATTTCCATCATAATCCTGGAACTTGATGCAGAGTGCTCAGACCATTCCTCCAACATTTTGGGTTTGGGAGCCTCATATGTGGGAGTAATGAAAATTCTTAATCCCCCTGGGTGCCATTGTCTGGTCCACGTAATTTTGTTGGGAGATCGCCTCCCACCATTTAGACGTTTCAGTACGTTTGAGTTTTTCCAATTTCCTGATTTTCTCTTCCAGCGGTTGAGTTTTGGGGTCTAGTTTTTCTGCTGTATCCGAGCTTTTGGCTACCCCGGGTTTCCTGCTGAACAAAGTAAGAGCAGCCGCTCTTCTTTCCGCTTCCTCCTCCATCTCGTGTGCTTAACTTGGACCGATTACCTGTGTGCTGCTGTCTGTCTTCCCCTTCCCTTAATGGAAAGTTCCCTTTGCCTAATGAACTAAAAAAGTATACCATACGCCATACCTCGTAGACCAACAAGGTTGTGTGTAGCACCTGTAGTGGCTGTAATTCAGTTACAGTCGGGAGATGCGATGATATGGTAATGTGTATAAGTAGCGCTGGCAGAGATTTAATGTATACACCATGATCACACGCTGTGTACACCGGGGAAAGTGGTCAATGTCAACACTCGGCAGTTACCTCCGCATTTGCCGCTGCCCTGGGGAAGCCCCCGCGGCAAGTATCCGCCGATACGTAACCACTGCACCCCCCACAAGGGACGGACAAATTAGGGTGGTAAACTTACCTACGTGTGCAGTCCTCCAGTGCTCTCTCTTGTTCGTGTAGCGGTTCAAATTCCGCTACGTTAGGCCGGTTCAGTTGCACCCCTCAATCACGTGCAGAAACCAAGTTGCTCCTTCCGGGATGCTGGAACCCTAGAAGGGTGGTGTACACTCCGGCGGAGCGCGCCGGTTGTTGCAATATCCAATTAAAGTTCTGTGTAGTACACTCTCAGGAAGAACCAGACAGAGCACAGGCTAGGTATCCAAGATTTAATCCACACAACGCGTTTCGGCGAGAGCCTTGATCACGTGTGAAAAGTGCACACTACAAGCCGTCACTAATAAAGTTTTTGGCCACAATCATCAACATCAACAAAGGACAACATGTACTTCGTTACCACCAGTTTTCATGGCCGCCATCTTAGACTAGCAAACAAATGTCTATATCAATACATTGCAGCCTAGAAGTAACGGGCAATTTATCAAATACAGTGCGAAATAATGACACTGATGATTAATTGGTTGCCACTCAACAGAATAAGTTATTGTGATCCGTGTAGGAAAATTGATGAAAACGAATTAAACATCGACTTGCTAGGCTACCGTGATGCAATATCAAAGCATGATTATTAATAACAAACATAGTGCCACTGCGACCGTCGGAGAAATAAAGGTTAAAGCGTCAATTACGCAGGTGTGTGAGGTGGTAAAAGAAATACGAAGTGCACATTGCCTCTGGATACATGCCTAAGCGTGAATAGAAAATGCCAAGTAAATTAAACTGTCCTGATATAGGATATACAAGGCTCATCCAAGCAACGTAATACTGAAAATCACATACCAACTGCGCTATCATACATAATGTACGAATTAACGAAGATGGTCAAAGTGTACAAGAACGCTATGGAGATCCAAAGCGGACTGAGTTGTGGGATACCACTAGTCAAACAGTGAGTATCCTGTTAAATACAATCAGAAAAAACTATGCTCATACGTGCTTGGTTCAGGCAATAGAAGCAGAAGATAGTAGTCGATGATTGTGCATTTATCAGCAACTGGCTGGTGGGAAGTGATTATACAATACAGTGTAACAGGTGAGACGTCTAAATCTAGAGGAAAAGGGTAGGATGCCCGTGAAGATAATACCCTGTGAGAGGGCTCCTTCCTTTTCTCCTGCGAAGAAAACATAAACAGAAAAAGAGATTAAAACAATGTTGCAATTGTACGTTACAGTCTAACACCTAACGATAAAAGTAAAAATTAAAAGCATACAATTAAGTATAATCTGCCGCACTCACGTGGAAAGAGGAAGGACAGAGGTATGATAACAAACATCAAATTGGAAACAAAAATAGACAGAAGATTATTTATGACCCTTGTCTCAAGTGAATTGAAAGTTCCTCGTCGAGGTTTAATCCCCTGGGACTTTTGGTTTGGAAATCTATGATGTATCTGGATTCACGTTGCCTGAGGGCCAATATCCTATCTCCACCCCTAGGATTCTTGGGGATGTGCTCAAGGATCAAATAGCTCAATTCAGCAACATTGGAAAAGTGTTTTTCTTGGCAGTGGCGCGCCACGGATATTTTGGGTCATTGTTGGTAACAGCTCTTAAATGTTCAAGGACCCGTTTTTGGCTGTACAGGTCGTGCTGCCAATGTACCAGAGCTTACAGGTACATTCGATAGCATAGACAACAAAGCTGGTACTGCATGTCAAAAACTGTGTGATTTTTTAGAAATCCCTCCATATTCTAACACAGCTCTGAACATGCTATGTTTGCACGCCTTGCAGTGGCCACAAGGATAGAATCCTATGAGGCCATGTGTCGTAGTTGTGGGATACAGGGTGATGTCATTTCTGACTACTAGATCGCGAATGTTTCTGTTCCGTCTATATGTCACATTAGGTCTATCTGTTATGCTTGTGCCCAGGACATTATCGGACTTTAAGATGTCCCAATTTTTAGTGAGGATGCGTTTCACTTTGTGTGCCTCAGAATTGAAGGTGAGAATGACACGTGTATTATCCCAGTCCTCCTCCCCGGTCTCACAGGATTTTTCCTGTAGGGTGTGTTTCCTATCGACCACCTCTGCCCGTTCCTTGGCTTTTTTGAGGACCCAGTTGGGATATCCCCGACTGTGAAATCTGTCAATAATGCGATCTCTCTCCTCTGTATAGGCCTCGGTGTTGTTGCAGTTCCTTTTAGCCCTCAGCAGTTCGCCAAATGGTATACTCCATTTCAGTACCTCTGGGTGGCTGCTGAGGGCATGCAGGACACTGTTACCTGCAGTAGCCTTCCAGAAGAGAGAGGTGCACACTTTGCCCTGTTTGATTTCTAAGCAAACATCTAGGTACTCAATTTTGTCTGCCGTGATGTTACCAGTGAGCAAGATGTTGTACCCGTTGGCAGACAAAATTGAGTACCTAGATGTTTGCTTAGAAATCAAACAGGGCAAAGTGTGCACCTCTCTCTTCCGGAAGGCTACTGCAGGTAACAGTGTCCTGCATGCCCTCAGCAGCCACCCAGAGGTACTGAAATGGAGTATACCATTTGGCGAACTGCTGAGGGCTAATAGGAACTGCAACAACACCGAGGCCTATACGGAGGAGAGAGATCGCATTATTGACAGATTTCACAGTCGGGATATCCCAACTGGTCCTCAAAAGCCAAGGAACGGGCAGAGGTGGTCGATAGGAAACACACCCTACAGGAAAAATCCTGTGAGACCGGGGAGGAGGACTGGGATAATACACGTGTCATTCTCACCTTCAATTCTGAGGCACACAAAGTGAAACGCATCCTCACTAAAAATTGGGACATCTTAAAGTCCGATAATGTCCTGGGCACAAGCATAACAGATAGACCTAATGTGACATATAGACGGAACAGAAACATTCGCGATCTAGTGGTCAGAAATGACATCACCCTGTATCCCACAACTACGACACATGGCCTCATAGGATTCTATCCTTGTGGCCACTGCAAGGCGTGCAAACATAGCATGTTCAGAGCTGTGTTAGAATATGGAGGATTTCTAAAAATCACACAGTTTTTGACATGCAGTACCAGCTTTGTTATCTATGCTATCGAATGTACCTGTAAGCTCTGGTACATTGGCAGCACGACCTGTACAGCCAAAAACGGGTCCTTGAACATTTAAGAGCTGTTACCAACAATGACCCAAAATATCCGTGCGCGCCACTGCCAAGAAAACACTTTTCCAATGATGCTGAATTGAGCTATTTGATCCTTGAGCACATCCCCAAGAATCCTAGGGGTGGAGATAGGGTATTGGCCCTCAGGCAACGTGAATCCAGATACATCATAGATTTCCAAACCAAAAGTCCCGGGGGATTAAACCTCGCCGAGGAACTTTCAATTCACTTGAGACAAGGGTCATAAATAATCTTCTGTCTATTTTTTCCTATTTGATGTTTTTTCCAATTTGATGTTTGTTATCATACCTCTGTCCTTCCTCTTTCCACGTAGTGCGGCAGATTATACTTAATTGTATGCTTTTAATTTTTACTTTTATCGTTAGGTGTTAGACTGTAACGTACAATTGCAATATTGTTTTAATCTCTTTTTCTGTTTATGTTTTCTTCGCAGGAGAAAAAGGAAGGAGCCCTCTCACAGGGTATTATCTTCACGGGCATCCTACCCTTTTCCTCTAGATTTAGACGTCTCACCTGTTACAATTTGTGTGCTATCCGGACCACATTTCCCACAATGCACAGTCTCATTCGAGCTTCCCATTGGTGGGTGTGCAATAGGAAAATGGCGAAGTGGGTTCAGCGTTTGCACACATTGTCTCCATTCAAGCCTCTGAAGAGAAGCATATGAAGCTTCGAAACGCGTCAGGCAATTCCATTACGGAGCAGCTTCTACAAGCGGATCCTCATCCCTGCCTATCATCAACAAAGCTGCTGATCGAGTGCTACTCACCTGGTGGACAACCTTTGGAGCAGAATATATATATATATATATATATATATATATATATATATATATATATATATATATATATATATATATTCATATATATATACACACATATATATATAGACACATGGGGTTTTGATTGCAGACAACTACTAGCCCCAGAATTCATTGTGATATTAATTGAAATAAAGGAGGGTATTTAATGGTTGCCGCTGGCGTCTCATTTGAATTATAGACCGCCCATGAAGAAGGGCGAACGGCCCGAAACGCGTCGGCGGCGAGATTGTTTGGAGGTCGTGAGGGAGAGATGCAGGCTGCCCTGGGTTGTGCCTCCACCCGAGGGGTAACTCTTTTGCAGCAACTATAGTGACCAGCCCCGGTCACGGATGGCACCACCACTTTGATTCACGTGGGACCGCGGCCGTCAAGGATCAAGAACGGCATGCGGTACGGGGTATCCTTATGTGCATCCCAGAGACTCACGACAATTCCCCTATTGAATTGCTTTTTTTCAAATGGACTGTATGCCAGCACCCCACATGGGGTTTTGATTGCAGACAACTACTAGCCCCAGAATTCATTGTGATATTAATTGAAATAAAGGAGGGTATTTAATGGTTGCCGCTGGCGTCTCATTTGAATTATAGACCGCCCATGAAGAAGGGCGAACGGCCCGAAACGCGTCGGCGGCGAGATTGTTTGGAGGTCGTGAGGGAGAGATGCAGGCTGCCCTGGGTTGTGCCTCCACCCGAGGGGTAACTCTTTTGCAGCAACTATAGTGACCAGCCCCGGTCACGGATGGCACCACCACTTTGATTCACGTGGGACCGCGGCCGTCAAGGATCAAGAACGGCATGCGGTACGGGGTATCCTTATGTGCATCCCAGAGACTCACGACAATTCCCCTATTGAATTGCTTTTTTTTCAAATGGACTGTATGCCAGCACCCCACATGGGGTTTTGATTGCAGACAACTACTAGCCCCAGAATTCATTGTGATATTAATTGAAATAAAGGAGGGTATTTAATGGTTGCCGCTGGCATCTCATTTGAATTATAGACCGCCCATGAAGAAGGGCGAACGGCCCGAAACGCGTCGGCGGCGAGATTGTTTGGAGGTCGTGAGGGAGAGATGCAGGCTGCCCTGGGTTGTGCCTCCACCCGAGGGGTAACTCTTTTGCAGCAACTATAGTGACCAGCCCCGGTCACGGATGGCACCACCACTTTGATTCACGTGGGACCGCGGCCGTCAAGGATCAAGAACGGCATGCGGTACGGGGTATCCTTATGTGCATCCCAGAGACTCACGACAATTCCCCTATTGAATTGCTTTTTTTCAAATGGACTGTATGCCAGCACCCCACATGGGGTTTTGATTGCAGACAACTACTAGCCCCAGAATTCATTGTGATATTAATTGAAATAAAGGAGGGTATTTAATGGTTGCCGCTGGCGTCTCATTTGAATTATAGACCGCCCATGAAGAAGGGCGAACGGCCCGAAACGCGTCGGCGGCGAGATTGTTTGGAGGTCGTGAGGGAGAGATGCAGGCTGCCCTGGGTTGTGCCTCCACCCGAGGGGTAACTCTTTTGCAGCAACTATAGTGACCAGCCCCGGTCACGGATGGCACCACCACTTTGATTCACGTGGGACCGCGGCCGTCAAGGATCAAGAACGGCATGCGGTACGGGGTATCCTTATGTGCATCCCAGAGACTCACGACAATTCCCCTATTGAATTGCTTTTTTCAAATGGACTGTATGCCAGCACCCCACATGGGGTTTTGATTGCAGACAACTACTAGCCCCAGAATTCATTGTGATATTAATTGAAATAAAGGAGGGTATTTAATGGTTGCCGCTGGCGTCTCATTTGAATTATAGACCGCCCATGAAGAAGGGCGAACGGCCCGAAACGCGTCGGCGGCGAGATTGTTTGGAGGTCGTGAGGGAGAGATGCAGGCTGCCCTGGGTTGTGCCTCCACCCGAGGGGTAACTCTTTTGCAGCAACTATAGTGACCAACCCCGGTCACGGATGGCACCACCACTTTGATTCACGTGGGACCGCGGCCGTCAAGGATCAAGAACGGCATGCGGTACGGGGTATCCTTATGTGCATCCCAGAGACTCACGACAATTCCCCTATTGAATTGCTTTTTTTTCAAATGGACTGTATGCCAGCACCCCACATGGGGTTTTGATTGCAGACAACTACTAGCCCCAGAATTCATTGTGATATTAATTGAAATAAAGGAGGGTATTTAATGGTTGCCGCTGGCGTCTCATTTGAATTATAGACCGCCCATGAAGAAGGGCGAACGGCCCGAAACGCGTCGGCGGCGAGATTGTTTGGAGGTCGTGAGGGAGAGATGCAGGCTGCCCTGGGTTGTGCCTCCACCCGAGGGGTAACTCTTTTGCAGCAACTATAGTGACCAGCCCCGGTCACGGATGGCACCACCACTTTGATTCACGTGGGACCGCGGCCGTCAAGGATCAAGAACGGCATGCGGTACGGGGTATCCTTATGTGCATCCCAGAGACTCACGACAATTCCCCTATTGAATTGCTTTTTTTTCAAATGGACTGTATGCCAGCACCCCACATGGGGTTTTGATTGCAGACAACTACTAGCCCCAGAATTCATTGTGATATTTATTGAAATAAAGGAGGGTATTTAATGGTTGCCGCTGGCGTCTCATTTGAATTATAGACCGCCCATGAAGAAGGGCGAACGGCCCGAAATGCGTCGGCGGCGAGATTGTTTGGAGGTCGTGAGGGAGAGATGCAGGCTGCCCTGGGTTGTGCCTCCACCCGAGGGGTAACTCTTTTGCAGCAACTATAGTGACCAGCCCCGGTCACGGATGGCACCACCACTTTGATTCACGTGGGACCGCGGCCGTCAAGGATCAAGAACGGCATGCGGTACGGGGTATCCTTATGTGCATCCCAGAGACTCACGACAATTCCCCTATTGAATTGCTTTTTTTCAAATGGACTGTATGCCAGCACCCCACATGGGGTTTTGATTGCAGACAACTACTAGCCCCAGAATTCATTGTGATATTAATTGAAATAAAGGAGGGTATTTAATGGTTGCCGCTGGCGTCTCATTTGAATTATAGACCGCCCATGAAGAAGGGCGAACGGCCCGAAACGCGTCGGCGGCGAGATTGTTTGGAGGTCGTGAGGGAGAGATGCAGGCTGCCCTGGGTTGTGCCTCCACCCGAGGGGTAACTCTTTGCAGCAACTATAGTGACCAGCCCCGGTCACGGATGGCACCACCACTTTGATTCACGTGGGACCGCGGCCGTCAAGGATCAAGAACGGCATGCGGTACGGGGTATCCTTATGTGCATCCCAGAGACTCACGACAATTCCCCTATTGAATTGCTTTTTTTCAAATGGACTGTATGCCAGCACCCCACATGGGGTTTTGATTGCAGACAACTACTAGCCCCAGAATTCATTGTGATATTAATTGAAATAAAGGAGGGTATTTAATGGTTGCCGCTGGCGTCTCATTTGAATTATAGACCGCCCATGAAGAAGGGCGAACGGCCCGAAACGCGTCGGCGGCGAGATTGTTTGGAGGTCGTGAGGGAGAGATGCAGGCTGCCCTGGGTTGTGCCTCCACCCGAGGGGTAACTCTTTTGCAGCATAGACACATATATATATATACAACACACATATATATATATTTATATATATATATATATATATATATATATATATATATATATATATATATATATATATATATATATATATATATATATATATATATATATATATTACCTACTAGCGGTCGCCAGTAGGTAGTTATAGTTAGGACCTATTTTCCACAGGAAATTCACAACATTCTATTTCCAATAACTTTGGCGCCGGTTGATGAATCTTCGCGAGATTTCCAAAACTCGTGGGGCGCTCCAGTCCGCTCCTATCCTGAAAGTCTCGGGGTGATTCGTCAAGTGGGGGCCGAGAAAAAAGGGGGGTCCCAAAAAGTGTTTTCCCCATGCAATTTTCCATAGGAACCTTTAGTCGCAGCTACAGCCCGAACTGCTGAACGGAATTACACCAAATTTGGCAAAAAGGTAGCCCTTGGTTCAGAGTCATGCCTTTTAGTTAAATGGTGTAAATCCGTTCAGTAGTTCCTGAGAAATTTGAAAAAGAAAACACATATATATCTGGGCGGAGCCTAACCACACATGTCATCGTGAGATCTGATTGGCTGTCAGCACTTCATCCTGGAATTGCTGGCAGCCATCTTGGGACCAATATAAATGATAGTACCCCATTGAAATGCATTGTAGTGAATCAAAGATTTTGAGGGTTACCAAAAGGAGAACTATAAAGGGTGATAACAGACTTTAGTTACATTAGAATTCATTTGTTGATGGTACCATACTAATTTCAGGAATTGTGGTGTGTTCTAAGGTGATTTTACCCTGTGAAAAACCTTCTGCTGGGATATCATGAATCATGTTTGAGAGAAAACTATTTTCACATGCTTGTCCCATACAGTTTTGGAAGGTGCTCCAGAAGCTAAAATGAGAGCATATTTTCTGTAAATTCACATTATCTTTCTCAGTCATATGAGAATGAAGTCTGACATTCTCAGTAAAACATGTACATCCAACAAGGGCAGAGACTGTCAGTTGATTCCTTTGTGTTCTACTGCAGCTTCCCAGAGTGTTCTAAAGAACAACTAGAGTGCTAACAGCCTTACTTATGACAAAAGTATGGCACACCTGAAGCCATCTTGATTGGAATAAACTGGTAACACTTAAAACATTTAATTTAAAAAGGAACAAAATGATGGGGTTCATTTTGTCATAGAAATTATGGTTAGTGCTGTAGAAAGAAAAATTAGGACATGTTTCAAGTGTGATCTCAAATATCTTCCTGTTATATTTCAACAGGAGCAGCCTGTCAGTTGATGCCTTTGTGTTCTACTGCAGCTTCCCAGAGTGTTCTAAAGAACAACTAGAGCGCTAACAGTCTTACTTATGACAAAATTATGGCACACCTGAAGCCATCTTGATTGGAATAAACTGGTAACTCTTAAAACATTTAATTTAAAAAGGAACAAAATGAGGGGGTTCATTTTGCCATAGAAATTATGGTTAGTGCTGTAGAAAGAAAAATTAGGACATGTTTTAAGTGAGATCTCAAATATCTTCCTGTTATATTTCAACAGGAGCAGCCTGTCAGTTGATGCCTTTGTGTTCTACTGCAGCTTCCCAGAGTGTTCTAAAGAACAACTAGAGTGCTAACAGCCTTACTTATGACAAAAGTATGGCACACCTGAAGCCATCTTGATTGGAATAAACTGGTAACACTTAAAAGATTTAATTTAAAAAGGAACAAAATGATGGGGTTCATTTTGTCATAGAAATTATGGTTAGTGCTGTAGAAAGAAAAATTAGGACATGTTTCAAGTGTGATCTCAAATATCTTCCTGTTATATTTGAACAGGAGCAGCCTGTCAGTTGATGGCTTTGTGTTCTACTGCAGCTTCCCAGAGTGTTCTAAAGAACAACTAGAGCGCTAACAGTCTTACTTATGACAAAATTATGGCACACCTGAAGCTATCTTGATTGGAATAAACTGGTAACTCTTAAAACATTTAATTTAAAAAGGAACAAAATGAGGGGTTCATTTTGTCATAGAAATTATGGTTAGTGCTGTAGAAAGAAAAATTAGGACATGTTTTAAGTGAGATCTCAAATATCTTCCTGTTATATTTCAACAGGAGCAGCCTGTCAGTTGATGCCTTTGTGTTCTACTGCAGCTTCCCAGAGTGTTCTAAAGAACAACTAGAGCGCTAACAGTCTTACTTATGACAAAAGTATGGCACACCTGAAGCCATCTTGATTGGAATAAACTGGTAACACTTAAAACATTTAATTTAAAAAGGAACAAAATGAGGGGGTTCATTTTGCCATAGAAATTATGGTTAGTGCTGCAGAAAGAAAATTTAGGGCATATTTTAAGTGAGATCTCAAATCCTCTTCTATTTCATTAGAAAATTCTGACATGCAGACTGAAACAGTCACTTTCAATACCAGCAGTAGACTTCCAGTTAACTCCCTGGTGAGCAGTAGCTTTACTACAGTGATCTAATGAACAACTAGAGTGCTAACATTCTGAATTTATGGCAAATGTGTGACACATCTGAATGCCTTCTTGATGGAATCAAAGTAAAAAACTGAAAGCATTTCCTACTGAGGAGACTGCAGTAAATGACGAAATTAGGAAACTTCATAACAAATAAGTCTCCCAAGATGGCCACCAGAGAAAAAAGAGCCCAAATGTAGCACAAATATCACCCAGATGTAGCCCACATATAGCCCAATGACAGAAGTGTGCAAAACACCTTTTATTTTTAGTTTTTCTGCAGTTTTATATAGTGCAAACTGGTCAGGTATTGGAGCGTTACATCTTACTTCTTGGACCCCTTATTGCGTATTTTGCACAAAGTACATGAGATTGATCTTGCGAAACATTGAACTTTACGATTCTGTTAACCTGAAGTTGCTCTGAACCGGGCTTTGTAACACCCGTTTTTACCTACTGGTTTTAATTAATTCTCACTGTATTGTATTAGGAAAGAGGATTTACTGTTTTTATGTACACTTTTATGATCTATGTTTCTAAATCAGATCAAATAAAGTTTAATGAATTCTATGGCAGGACGGAGGCGAGGATTATGCATATCTTTCCTCACTTTATTTGCACACCAGTTCAAAGAAAACGTAACACAACAATCATTAAACAAAAGACTACACAACCCATGAACCATTAGGGGGGTAGTCTCCAAGGCAACTATGGTCCAATCATATCACAGTCCATCGTATATAATATCGTGATGTCCCTTCCGCTTCCTCTTTCTTCACTGCTCGTCAGTTAAGTGCATTCTTTACATTCTTGGCTTAATCTGACGATGTTGCTGTTTGTATAGCGGTTTCTTGTGCACGTTATTAGCATTATTGTCTTGGTATTGTTTCATATTCCCTGCGCAGCAGGCTCTTGCCCGAGCGCGTTCTCCCCCTCGCAGTTTCTCCCGCTGTGTGCTCTGCGCGCGGTGAGATCCTGTCAGGCGCGTCTGGTGCGAGCGAGGCAGCTCCGTCGAGCGCTCCCGCTGGTCTTTACGTGCGTTTGGGAATCCGGTCACTCCTTTAGTGTCCGCTTGATTCCCGACCAACCCTCGCCTTATTTTGACACCGCTACGCGGTGATTTCCCCACACGGCCACGTTAGTGACCAGCGCCACCTGGTGGTGGTAATTGGTATTGCGCCTCAGTCTATTCTTATAACAGCTTCGTGAAAAGCCCAGCTGTTGGAGCACCGGCGAGGGGGCTGTCTTAAGGATTTTAAGGGCATTTGTTCTGTGCTCACACCCTCTGCTATCATCTCTTCTCCAGAAGACCATTTTTACTCCTCCTACCAGGAAGTGGAGGAGGAATGGCCCCCCAACTTCTCCCTCCAGCAGTGGACCAAGCCCTCTCTCTGGCTATTTCTAGGGTGCTGGTTCCTCTTAGGGATCAGGTTGATAAGCTGGCGAAAAGCATCCCTGGGGTGTTCAGTGACCCAGATCTGGTGGCGGCGGGTCCAAGTAGCTCCCAGATGGGGAATAAAAGGGCCGTTAAGCATAACGCGGGGCACTTGGAAGGATTTGATAAACTTACGGAGACCTTCCTCAAGAGTGCGCGATCGCTAAAACATGCACCCTGCCGGGAGGAGGAGGGGCCCGGAGAAAATTGCGACACTGTCACCACTATTGTAGACCCCGACGGCGGGTTTCCCTTAGAGGGAGAGGGTGTATCGGAGGACGATTTCTCCTCCGATGAGGATAAGGACTCGGGGCGTCCCTGGCGTCCAGAGTCCCACTCCTCTCAGTCCCCGGTTGGGGAGGGGGTCCACTCAGACATGTTCGAGCCTACCCAAATTTACCATCCTAGGTCGGCAGAGTAGACACCTGAGGCCAAAGTGGCAGAGTATGTGGTGGGGAAAATCCATCAACCCCTTGAAAGGGAGGTCAGGAATAGGATGAGGGGAGAATGCCCCAGGCCCTCACTGAAGGGGAAGGTGGCACACATGCCTGAAATTGATGAGAAACTATGTACCTTTTTCTCCAAGTATATGAGGGATCCCAAAAAAGGAATTGATAGGTCTTGGACGTGGTAGGGCCCTTGACCCAAATTATTCAATTGACGGAGCGTTCCAAAGAGTCAGGATCCCCTTTGTCCACGGATATTGTGGCTGGTTGGGCGCACTACCCTAAACCCTAAAACACTACCCCCAGCACGACACCCTACACTACCCAAACATAACTGCACTACCCTAAACCCTAAAACACTACCACCAGCACAACTCCCTACATTACCCAAACACCACTGCACTACCCTAAACCCTAAAACACTACCCCCAGCACGACTCCCTACACTACCCAAACACCACTGCACTACACTAAACCCTAAATATACCCCCAGCATGACCTCCCACACTACACAAACACCACTGCACTACCCTAAACCCTAAAACACTACCCCCAGCACGACCCCCTACACTACCCAAACACCACTGCACTACCCTATACCCTAAAACACGACCCCCTACACTACACAAACACGACTGCACTACCCTAAACCCTAAAACACTACCCACAACATGACCCCCTTCACTACACAAACACCACTGCACTGCCCTAAACCCTCAAACACTACCCCAGCACTACCCCCTACACTACCCAAACACCACTGCACTAACATAAACCCTAAATCACTAACCCCAGCACAACCCCCTACACTACACAAACACCACTGCACTACCCTAAACCCTAAAACACTACCCCCAGCACGACTCCCTACACTACCCAAACACCACTGCACTACCCTAAACCCTAAAACACTACCCCCAGCACGACCCCCTACACCACCCAAACACCACTGCACTACCCTAAACCCTAGAAAAGAAACCCCCACCCCATGCCCAATCCCCTTACCTCTCACTCCTCATGGTTCCTCTCTCCTTGTGGTTCCTGCTTCACGTCATCTCTGAGGGGCGGTGCACGTCGTTGTGAGGAAACGGAACAGCCTCTGTTTCCTTACAACGACATGGATCGTCTACATGTTTTTAGAACGCATGTTCATTTACCATACATACCTTTACAACAAAATTCGTTGTAAAGGCATGCGTGGTAAATGACCATGCGTTCTAAAAAATGCCTAGTAATGACTTTGTGATGTACAACGCATGCGTGGTAATGCATGCTTTGTAATGGTATCGCAAAGTAAAAAGTCATTGTAACGGCTGTTTACCGATCGAAGCTGGCCCCTGTTCTTCAGTGAGACGTTTATTTGATTAATTAGGAGGAAGGAATGTGGTTTTTTACCGAAAAGTGCATTCCCGGCTGTTGTATTGTGAAAGTGTCCGCGTGGCCTGGTTTCACTTCCGGTGAGAGAGTGGAAGAGTCTGTTTGGATCTAAAGGAGTTCTGTTGTTGGACGGGGCCGGCGCGACATGTCATCAGAAAACATAGCTAATGGAAAGCATCCTCCCTGAAGTGTGGAGCAGTGCCATGAGAGGTCAACGAGTGTGCGTCCCACCGCAGTATGACCGTACCGCGTGACCCATGTGCCGCCTCCAGGGTATGGGAGGCAGAAGCGGCATCGCAGGTCCTCTTGAAGACCGTTGTAGCACTAATTCTACATTTTGGTACTAGGGCATTTTAACTTCGTTGTTCCTGCCAGATACAAAGAGAAGATCCTGTGTTATTCAGTGCCCTCGTTACCTTTTTTGTGGGTTGTGGTGCTTGTCACTTTGCTGCCCCGTCGGTGCACACGACTGGGCACCCCACCTCGTGTGCCATCTGCAGGGCCTCTGCCCTCGGATCACTGGTTTCGGTTTCTGGAGTGGCAACATAAACAGTTGCTCCCAAAGGACTAGCCTGAACACTTAGGTGAATATCCCCTGCACCAGCATTCCACGGAAATTCTTTCCTAGCTCTCCCACGTCAACGAGCACAGCTCCGCTCGCGACACCGTATGACGTCATCGGAGCCATAAGAGGACCTCGTCGGTGTGCTGACGTCAGTTCCACCCATTTTTTCCGTGCCACCGAGGCAAACAGGGGACCGAGACATTTTCACATGTATACATAGTATAATAAATATATATATATTCACTGAAAAAACCATAGGTTTCAGGCAAGTTATAGTTAGAAATTAGCATTTAAAAAACCTTAGAAATTCACTGAAAAAACCATAGGTTTCAGGCACGTTATAGTTAGAAATTAGCATTTAAAAAACCTTAGAAATTCACTGAAAAAACCATAGGTTTCAGGGGCGTTATAGTTAGTTGGACATTTCAATCGTACAAAACCATAGAAATTCCCCCGTTATAGTTAGTTCAGCTAACTATAACTCACGCGCCCGCAATGCACTGCTGATGACGTCACATATTACATCACTCATGACATGGTCAGTGACATCACTCATGACATCACTGATGACATCTCAAATGACATCACTGATGACATCACTGATGACATCATCCGGTGAATGTGTGTTTTTCTGAAAATTAAATATGTTTTATATATGTATATCTCAAGGTCAATGGAAGAATAAATGGGTATATAAGTGTCTAAATGGATGATTTTTTTTGTAAAATTGATTGTATAACTGACTAAGTGTATCTTAGTGAATACATGGGTTAGTGAGTAATATTTAAATATGAAAATATCTGTATCAGTCTCTCAGTTTGTGTATAAGTGGCTGCATGGGTTGGTGAGTAGCTACATGAGTGTCTATATGGGTTATTAGTTGGTTTTTTGAGTATCAGTATGAGTGTCTGAGAGTCTGTATGGTTCGGTTGGGGGTATTACTTAGTGCATAGATGCATGAATGAGTGACTCACTGTTTGTATGTGTTGAAGACAGCATGTGTGCAGGACTGTATAGGTGGATGAGTATGTGTATGGGTGTGTTAGTGAGTGAATGACTGTCTCAATAGTGTCTTTATGAGTAACTACATATGTTTTAAACTAGTATATGTGAGTATTGGTGTATATAAGTGAGTATATGTGAGAGTGAGAGATTGGAAGAGTTCCTGTACAAATAAGTAGGTGTTTCTATAAGTGATTGTTTAAGAGAGTAAGTATGTGTAAGTTTCTGTAGAAGTAAGTGTGGTAGTGTGTGTATAACTGTATATGCAAGTAAATGGATGTTTGATACTTTGTTTGCATGTGTGACTATGTGTGTGAGTAACTCTATGGATGAGTGGCGGTGTGTAACAGGATGTATAGGTGTATGAGTACATATGATGAGTGAGTACATGTATGAGTGACTGTATAGGGACTGTTGGTGAATGAGTGGATGTGTGTGTAGATCTTGGAATTACTGAATAGGTGTGTTGTAACTAGTATTGGTATGTCCATTGTTTTGAAAATGTTAGTTTGTATTTTTGAGTGTGTGTATCAAAGGTTATATTAGGGTGAGAGGAGATCTGCCACTCTATCACAAGGATGATGTCATCAGTGATGTCATCAGTGATGTCTTAACACGACCCAGGCACACAATAAGATAATAAACAGTATGTAAAATTCATTACAAAAAGTCCAATTCAATCAGAGAATCCAACAGTCATGTTGCAGTCTTGTTATCGTATCTTTTAATTCGTTTTTCATTGAGCCAGAATAGAAACCAGCCGACACATGTTTCGTCGCATATGGAATGTAATTCCGCGACTTCCTCAGGGCTGGGAAAGATACAAACAATGTGTATGTAACACTTACATAAAATACATGAAAAATGTCAGGACAGATGACCCTACATTGTGATATTCAACTACTAGTGGAGACTCTAAGCACCATGGATAACGTGAAAAATCACACAATTTTTATTAATAACCCACATCATAATATCATTGTGTCCGACAGAATAAAAACATAGGCCCTTATTAGTGACATTAAAGATGTGCCTATATAAAAAACACGTAATTGAAAATCGTTATAAAAGGACGTAGAATACTGGTGAGTGTACAGGCTCTGAAAAGTGAGTAAATACCCAACTTTACAAACCCAATGTAATACAAGAACATATAACTATCTACCTGAATAACACAGTTTGAACTCCTTGTAATCTAAAGTGAATAAAAAGAAGAAAGGAAAGGGGCGGAGAGGAAAAGAATCATAAGTACGATGGATTTCTAGAGAATTTTAAATCAAAATAAAACGTAAAAAGTATTATAGCGCTTACCGCGCTGCCGGTGATAATTCCAACCCGGCTGGGCTTGGTTAGAAACGGTAGTGAATTCTTGTAAAAGAACGCCTAGGAATGAATGTGCAACGAAATAAAAGTTAAAGAAAAATAAAATTAAAAACTCCATGTATTTTCTGAGTATAGGTATACGCATAAACACAAAGCCTCAAATTGGCGGGTCAATACTCAGTCTGTGCATCTATCATTGGTATAAAGCATGGACAGAGTAAACAACTCGACCTAAGTAGTATCAACGATGCTCACCGCGTTATCGGTGAAGTTAGTCAAAGGCTAACTAAAGGGTCCTAATATACTGGACACGAGGTATCAATAATAACCTGTAAAAGACAAAACGGGAGAAAATTACTTCCCGTATTAGTGGCGTTCGCTAGAAGAACAACGGTTCCCTCATATAGGAATCAAGAAAGTGAATGACTACTAATAGCAAATAAAATAATTACCATAGTAGTGGTGATTATTAAACTCAAGGTGCCGTGGGGAGGATAAAAACGGCAATCCCGTATCTTGGGAAATCTGAAAGAGTGATATCTGTTAAAAATCATGGCAGAAAAACGAAAAGTGGTTAAAGGAATTCTGCGGTCTCGGACTTACAGAAGCGTGTGTGCTCTCGTCTCCTCACGGCAGTCATCTGTGTTCCGGGTTGTGGACACGTGACTAGTAATGCCGGTAGGAGTATTTAAAGCCGCAGTGAGATAAGTAAAGCAACAACTAGAACAGTAACCTAGGTAGACTTTCATCCTACTGGAAGTGAATAAGTATCCTCAAGTATACCTAAAACCAAAGGTACCTCTACGAGTAGCAAGGGGTGGCTGAACACTCAACATTAGAAGAGTTATATGATAGGCGTTCGGAACTCACTAAACCCATCCCGAATCACTGGGTATTATAAAGAAAAGACGGCGACAGGTATGGGCCGAAGAGGAAAAAGAGGAATGAAAAAGATCAAGAGAAAATGAAAGGGTCAGAAAAGACCACATCAAGTGTGCATATCTGCGATTATTATACATCTGGATTAACAGACACGCATTTTTAAAACATCAATACAACTGTAATCACAATCAGCAGCTGTCCGTGCATCTAGATTAAAAGCATTCTAAAATCGATTATGCTAATGATTTAGCGGTCATCGTCAGAATAATCATTCTTAATGTGTAATAGGCCCTGTGTACATGCCCTCTTGGGTTCGAGCTACCTATGCTTGATACTAGAGAATAATCAAGAATAGCTGCACACAGGCTATAGAATTTGTCATCTAGCCATAATGTCAGGACTCCTGTACAGTTGTAATGTACACTCATACAAACTTTCAAGGGCGGTAAGCACATCCAATTAAAGAGAAAACACTAGTCCCCAAAAAATATTGCATTTCATGGTCACAATTAAGACCATGCTCCACGCTATGAAGCGCATAATCCAGATCGCTTCTGTGCATCTGAGCCTCAATTCCCTGTTTCCTCCCCGTAAGCTAGGCTGTATCACATCTATACCAAAGAAGGTAACCTGTTTATGAGTCCCTGTAAGGGACACGCTGCTACATGCAGAGCTACAGGGTATCTCGCATCATGCTGAAGAATCGCCCTGATATGTTCAGTGATTCTATCTTTCAAAGGTCTTATTGTGCTGCCTACATAGAGTTTTTACACATGCATTCAATTGCATAAACAACAAACTTGGTGTTACAATTTATGTTGTATATTATGTCATATCTCTTTTTGTCAAAATTGGTGAAATGTTTGATGCCATGTTTTGCCCACCTGCACATTCCACAACATCCACATTTGTAAAAACCTATGGTGTGTGTTTTCAACCAATTACGATCGTTAGTGTTCCTAGGCATGGTGGGCCTAAGTCTGTTCCAGAGTGTTTTTCCCTTTCTGAAAGTTATTTGCGGATAGTTTGTAATGGAGGCTGAGAGTGATTTGTCTGCCTGTAAAATGCCCCAATGTTTAGTAAAGCTTTTTCTGACCATGTGGTGTAGATTATTATAGTCAGTGATCATTCTTACTGGTTGATGCTGATTTTGGACAAAAGAGCGAGTGCGTAATGTCTCAAATCTGGTCACAGATGCCATTCTGTTCTCAGCCCTTCTGATGATATGGGGTTTATAGCCTCTTTTCTTAAATCTTTGTTTCATGTCCATAAAGCAAGTTTGGAATTCCAAGTCATCACTGCAGTTCCTCCTGGCCCTCAAGAATTCCCCATAGGGGATGGCATTTATCTGGTGAGATGGACGGGAGCTGTCTGCGTGTAAGACCGCATTACACGACGTTTCTTTCCTAAAGAGTCTGCTGTGTAACTGATCATCTTTTGTATACAGTTCTATATCTAAAAAAGTAACCTTAGAGGTGCTGGATTCCATAGTGAATTTAATTTTCAGACTATTCCTATTCAAATGTGCATAGAATTCTTCTAGCTCAACCTGTGCACACTTTTTTAGATATAGAACTGTATACAAAAGATGATAAGTTACACAGCAGACTCTTTAGGAAAGAAACCTCGTGTAATGCGGTCTTACACGCAGACAGCTCCCATCCATCTCACCAGATAAGTGCCATCCCCTATGGGGAATTCTTGAGGGCCAGGAGGAACTGCAGTGATGACTTGGAATTCCAAACTTGCTTTATGGACATGAAACAAAGATTTAAGAAAAGAGGCTATAAACCCCATATCATCAGAAGGGCTGAGAACAGAATGGCATCTGTGACCAGATTTGAGACATTACGCACTCGCTCTGTTGTCCAAAATCAGCATCAACCAGTAAGAATGATCACTGACTATAATGATCTACACCACATGGTCAGAAAAAGCTTTACTAAACATTGGGGCATTTTACAGGCAGACAAATCACTCTCAGCCTCCATTACAAACTATCCGCAAATAACTTTCAGAAAGGGAAAAACACTCCGGAACAGACTTAGCCCCACCGTGCATAGGAACACTAACGATCGTAATTGGTTGAAAACACACACCATAGGTTTTTACAAATGTGGATGTTGTGGAATGTGCAGGTGGGCAAAACATGGCATCAAACATTTCACCAATTTTGACAAAAAGAGATATGACATAATATACAACATAAATTGTAACACCAAGTTTGTTGTTTATGCAATTGAATGAATGTGTAAAAAACTCTATGTAGGCAGCACAATAAGACCTTTGAAAGATAGAATCACTGAACATATCAGGGCGATTCTTCAGCATGATGCGAGATACCCTGTAGCTCTGCATGTAGCAGCGTGTCCCTTACAAGGGACTCATAAACAGGTTACCTTCTTTGGTATAGATGTGATACAGCCTAGCTTACGGGGAGGAAACAGGGAATTGAGGCTCAGACGCACAGAAGCGATCTGGATTATGCGCCTTCATAGCGTGGAGCATGGTCTTAATTGTGACCATGAAATGCAATATTTTTTGGGGGACTAGTGTTTTTCTCTTTTAATTGGATGTGCTTACCGCCCTTGAAAGTTTGTATGAGTGTACATTACAACTGTACAGGAGTCCTGACATTATGGCTAGATGACGAATTCTATAGCCTGTGTGCAGCTATTCTTGATTATTCTCTAGTATCAAGCATAGGTAGCTTCGAACCCAAGAGGGCATGTACACAGGGCCTATTACACATTAAGAATGATTATTCTGACGATGACCGCTAAATCATTAGCATAATCGGTTTTAGAATGCTTTTAATCTAGATGCACGGACAGCTGCTGATTGTGATTACAGTTGTATTGATGTTTTAAAAATACGTGTCTGTTAATCCAGATGTATAATAATCGCAGATATGCGCACTTGATGTGATGTCTTTTCTGACCCTTTCATTTTTCTCTTGATCTTTTTCATTCCTCTTTTTCCCTCTTCGACCCATACCTGTCGCCGTCTTTTCTTTATAATACCCAGTGATTCGGGATGGGTTTAGTGAGTTCCGAACGCCTATCATATAACTCTTCTAATGTTGGTGTTCAGCCACCCCTTGCTACTCGTAGGGGTACCTTTGGTTTTTAGGTATACTTGAGGATACTTATTCACTTCCGGTAGGATGAAAGTCTACCTAGGTTACTGTTCTAGTTGTTGCTTTACTTATCTCACTGCGGCTTTAAATACTCCTACCGGCATTACTAGTCACGTGTCCACAACCCGGAACACAGATGACTGCCGTGAGGAGACGAGAGCACACACGCTTCTAGTAAGTCAGAGACCGCAGAATTCCTTTAACCACTTTTCGTTTTCTGCCATGATTTTTAACAGATATCACTCTTTCAGATTTCCCAAGATACGGGATTGCCGTTTTATCCTCCCCACGGCACCTTGAGTTTAATATTCACCACTACTATGGTAATTATTTTATTTGCTATTAGTAGTCATTCACTTTCTTGATTCCTATATGAGGGAACCGTTGTTCTTCTAGCGAACGCCACTAATACGGGAAGTAATTTTCTCCCGTTTTGTCTTTTACAGGTTATTATTGATACCTCGTGTCCAGTATATTAGGACCCTTTTAGTTAGCCTTTGACTAACTTCACCGATAACGCGGTGAGCATCGTTGATACTACTTAGGTCGAAGTTGTTTACTCTGTCCATGCTTTATACCAATGATAGATGCACAGACTGAGTATTGACCCGCCAATTTGAGGCTTTGTGTTTATGCGCATACCTATACTCAGAAAATACATGGAGTTTTTTAATTTTATTTTTCTTTAACTCTTATTTCGTTGCACATTCATTCCTAGGAGTTCTTTTACAAGAATTCACTACCGTTTCTAACCAAGCCCAGCCGGGTTGGAATTATCACCGGCAGCGCGGTAAGCGCTATAATACTCCTGTCCTTCTGTAGTTTTATTTTGATTTAAAATTCTCTAGAAATCCATCGTACTTATGATTATTTTCCTCTCCGCCCCTTTCCTTTCTTCTTTTTATTCACTTTAGATTACAAGGAGTTCAAACTGTGTTATTCAGGTAGATAGTTATATGTTCTTGTATTACATTGGGTTTGTAAAGTTGGGTATTTACTCACTTTTCAGAGCCTGTACACTCACCAGTATTCTACGTCCTTTTATAACGATTTTCAATTACGTGTTTTTTATATAGGCACATCTTTAATGTCACTAATAAGGGCCTATGTTTTTATTCTGTCGGACACAATGAAATTATGATGTGGGTTATTAATAAAAATGGTGTGATTTTTCACGTTATCCATGGTGCTTAGGTCTCCACTAGTAGTTGAATATCACAATGTAGGGTCATCTGTCCTGACATTTTTCATGTATTTTATGTAAGTGTTACATACACATTGTTTGTATCTTTCCCAGCCCTGAGGAAGTCACGGAATTACATTCCATATGCGACGAAACACGTGTCGGCTGGTTTCTGTTCTGGCTCAATGAAAAACGATTTAAAAGATACGATAACAAGACTGCAACATGACTGTTGGATTCTCTGATTGAATTGGACTTTTTGTAAGGAATTTTACATACTGTTTATTATCTTATTGTGTGCCTAGGTCGTGTTAAGATTGTTTTAACTGTGAGGGATTCACCCTCACTTAAATGGTGGGGTTATAGGGCTTATCCCCTCTCCTAGTAGCACCAAGTAATGTCACTGGTTTCTGAACTTACGTTAATAGCAGAGCGCCTATATACCCTGGCTTTCTAAAAACCCTTGGCTTAGAGATTCGTCATCAGTGATGTCATTTGAGATGTCATCAGTGATGTCATGAGTGATGTCACTGACCATGTCATGAGTGATGTAATATATGATGTCATCAGCAGTGCATTGCGGGCGCGCGAGTTATAGTTAGCTGAACTAACTATAACGGGGGAATTTCTATGGTTTTGTACGAGTGAAATGTCCAACTAACTATAACGCCCCTGAAACCTATGGTTTTTTCAGTGAATTTCTAAGGTTTTTAAATGCTAATTTCTAACTATAACGTGCCTGAAACCTATGGTTTTTTCAGTGAATATATATATACATACATACATACATACACACAAAGGTACATATATCTGGAGTTACCTATAGAAGATTTATACAAATTTATCATTTGAGATTTTGTCCCTCAGTCATTATTCTTGTAATGATATTTTGTTCTGTCCATATTCTGCCTGTAGTATTCATGAACTGCATCATAATGTATGTCTTAGGGCAAAACATTAGCTGTACTTTAAGGCAAATTTCTACAACTCTATTTTTAGAATCTTTTCTATAACAAACTTACATGGTGAGTTTTTTTTTCTAATCTAAATATTATATATATTATACATTAGATGCTTCACTTGGTAGGTGGGTGATGGTATTCTGGCAGTTGCACAATATGCATAAACCTTCTGAATGGGCAAATTAAGGACACTTGTGATGCCTGAGAGGGTGATGCTTTTGATGGTGGAGGGGATGCTGTTGTACGACAATGTTCAACATCACAGATTCCCAGACATTGATATAGGCATTATTGATCTTTCTATCCATTCTAAAATGTGTGTGAGCATCTAGTCCCTCTGCCAGGTAACACGTTTATCGAATATCCCATTTAACCCTCTGTAATTTACGTAGCTTCCATTATTGAGGACACCAAGCATATTATAATGTACCGATTATCTCTGTCAGCTTCCATTTGATAAATGTGTACACACTATTCTGCTCTTATGTCACATATTTGTTGAATTCAATGTCCAATAGCAGAGCATGCCTCTCTTCACTGCATCTCAACCAAGTCCCATAACGAGGCCCTTCTTACTGGTAATCCACCTACTGAGGCACCACTACTTGTGGAATTCCAAATAAAATGCAATATCCTGCCTGTACTTCTCTAGTCTGGTCACAATACTTTCTAGTTCCAGAGTGATGTTATGTGTTGTTTGACTAGATGGTCGCTTTTGACTTTGCTGTTCAAAAACTTCACATTCAGATTCTGGAATCCATCCTTCTGATTCAGTTGAGGGTTCAATATCTGTAATTTGATCAGTCATCTGAGTCACATTGACATATTTCTATGTAATAGTCTCGTGAGGTTGATTTATGTTGAAGGGAAGTCTGAGAAGTTGACAATACACTGGCAATGGGTATGGTGACAGCTGCTACTGCTGTCAATGTTGACTGGAACACAAATGTAGTGATTAGAGTACAAGTTGTTTCAGAGGATATGGATCTAGGAAGGGAGGTAGTTGTTGAAATTCACATACCTTCTGTAGTGGATGGAAGTAGCTACATAGCTTCAGTTGTGGTAGTGGTGGGTGATATTTTCGAAATAGATCCTTTTTTCTGCAATTCTCTTAGTTCTACACTCTTTCTTGAACCACGTTCAGGCAGTGTTCAACATCAGCATGTGCACCTGAGTTGATTGATACATTTATTAGTGTAATAGGAAGTTAATAGTAATTAATAAATACAAATCTAAGTTAAAATATATTTTTGATCAGTATTCAATTAGTTAAAAATATTCCCTAATATATACATTGTCAGTTCTGAAAATCAATTGCTTCAAAAACGTACAAAATAAAATGTTGACAATTTTGTGTTATTTATTAAGCAACTGCATATAGTACAAAATGTATCATTTTATAAAAAAAACATATAGGAATGTTTTTATGTAAAATGAAGAAACACAAAGTCATTTTCATTAAATGTCTTCAGCTCTGCATTTTATAATAAATGCCCTGGGTGAAGTTGATTGTTAGATATGGTTTAGTTCAAGTGGCTATTACTAAACACAGTTGTGCAGAAATATATAATTATTATCAGCTAAAAAACACCTGCCACAAAAGCAGCCATTTATGTCCGCCTATGTGGTGGCCTAGCAACTTACATCAAGATGGCTCTAAAAGGCAACCCCACCCTGAAACTGACAGTATGGAGCAGCCTGCAAACAGTCCTAACCACTCGTAAACAGGGCTCACGGACATTCAACTTAGCGCTCATGAACATACACATACCCCCAATAACGAAACCAAAACAGCTAGCCAAAGAACATCTGATAAACAAAATAACAGGCCTGCAAGAAAGACCACATCCTCCTGAAATAATCCTCTTCGGGGACTACAACATGATGAATCTATTACGGTCAATGCAAGATGAGGACCTACTAAAGTCCTCTGGTTGGTCCCAGAACAAGGTCAAAAATACCATCTCCAAGCATGATAGAAAGGGCAGAGAACTCATCAGACAACTTGAGTTCCCAAACCTGCATGCAACCAATGGCCGCTTCCAAAATGATTGCCCCCGCCTTCACCTACCATAATCACCAGGCACACTCCTTAATAGACTTCACAGAGCTTTCTGCTACACTTATACACTTGGTCTCTAGTTTCTCCATAACGCTGAGGGACAAAAGTGACCACTTAACACAAGAGCTATGCCTCGCACTTTCTTTGGACAGTCATAAATTAACAGATGCAATACAAAGCAGGATTTAAACAATGAATAACAAGAAATTGAAATGGTCATCTAGGACAATTCACACCCTATCAGAAGAAGCAAAGTGTTTACTGATTGCCCTTCTGGACACAACGAGCACAGCCCACACTTCATGGGAACAATTTACAACTGAATTTGTCGACAACCAGGCAGTCCCAGAAGGAAACTCCAGTAACGCGCAAAGAGCTGCCATTCTGACAGCAAACAGAAAAACAAAAGAGCTAAAGCGGGGCCTAAACCAAGCAATTTGAGCTTACCATAAAACACTGAGTGGCGACGCATTAAAAACAAAATTGGTAAAGTCCAAGCTTGCTAACAGAAAGCACTTGTGAGACCAAATAAGAGATGCCAAAGACAATTCAACTGCCAAACTTCTGCACAACCTCAAAACCAACAGGCTCAACAAATTCTGGAAGACGGTGAAAAAACTAAGTGAGCTGTCTCAGCTAAAAGAGACAATTAACATTTCAGAAGAAAACCAATACCTCTCAAATCACTCTGGCCACTCAGGCAGCACGCCATGTCTGGAACATGTCACAGATCATCTAGCGATGGTCACGCCTGCCCCCACTAATACTATAACCGAAATCTGGCCAAAAGCCTTCCGGCAATCCGGGCAGCAACAATCAAGCATCAAATCTCAAAAGCCAAAGAGAAGGTGCACCATGCCCAAATGGTTTTCCAACAGCTATTTTTAGAGAAGATACAATGTTTTGGGCAAGACATCTGGAGTCTGTATACGAGAGCATAATCATTTCAGACACAATTCCTTCCTCATGGAAAGGCTCCACTAATACTCCGATCTACAAAGGAGGGAACAACTCAGACCCCGTGAACTACAGTCTTATAGTACTCCTGGATATGGAATCAAAATACTTTGCTGGCTGTCTCCTTGGGGAGCTAGTTTCATGGCCCACCGAGAAGAGCCTTATACCGATCAATGAAACAGAGTTTGCTAAAGGAGTCGAAACTACAACAAATCTACTGGCTAAATCCTTGCTGTTTAACCACTCCAAAGGAACTAAGCAGCCCTTCTATCTTTCCTTTATAGACTATAAGGCTGTTTTTGACTGAGTAGACAGAGGAAAGCTGTGGAACAAACTGGCCAGGTGGAAAATACCTTACCCATGGCTGAAACCCTGATCCTTTGCCACACTGAAACCTGGGTCAGAATCAAGCTAGGTGACGGTGCCCACCTATCGAGAAGGATCCCAACCCATCAAGGGTTACGGCAAGGGTGTGTGCTAGCACCCATTCTCTTCAATCTCTTCTTAGCTGACCTCCCCGCCAGCTTATCCTAGTTTAATTCACATCCACCTCAACTGGGCCACATCCTGCTACCATGTCTGATGTATGCTGATGACCTAGGGCTATTTAGACTAACAGAAATTGCCCTTCAAATGCCTCTCTTTGCCACAGTCCTATACTCCAGAGTCAACGGAATGAAAATTAATGTAAAGAAATCAAAAATAATGATTCTGGGAAAATCAGCACGTAGCCCACATCAGTGGCCCTTGGGCATGGACAGTGTAAAGGTGGTAAGAGAGTACAAGTACCTGTTTGTGCTTCTCGACAGATGCGGCTCCTTTAAACAGCATCTGGAGCCTATGCACCAGATATCAATAGTTCTTACTGTAGCCTTTAAGCGCATGAAAGCAGCCATAGCATCTTCCACATATCTGCCTCTTCTGAAAGTAGTCCAGGCCAAACTGGTTCCAACCATCGCCTAAGGAAGGGAAGCCTTAAGGGGAGGAGATACTGTTCACTTAGCTAAAGCCATGGCCAAACTCTTTAGGTTAGTTTTCTTCCTGCTGGGACACTCGTCTCCATCCTAGCTGCCTCTTGAATTTGGCCTAGTTAAGCAATCGATAGCAAGGCAATGATCCTTCATCAATTTCTGCTACAAGCCGAAAAGCAAGCCAGCAGCTGGCCCTTGAATCACCATCTTTTGGTAGAAATTACTAGCAGAGACCACACACCGGGCCAGATATTACCTCACCAATTCCCTAGCAATCCTTGGACTAGCAGATCAATGGAAGACAATTTCCACCTTCCCCCAAGTTAAGGCCTTGACAAACATGATAGTGCAAACATGCTTGCTGCTGGCAGATAAAGAGGCATTTGCCTTGAGGCAACATGCTTGGCTTACGATGGCGTCTTACACAAAGTTAACACCACAACCGTATCTGGGCACTGCTATTAAAGCCCAGATCAAAACATCCTTCCTAAGATACCATCTGGGCTGCCCACCATCACTCCTACATCTGCCACCATGGAAGTGAACCGGCACAACGGAGCTTTTTAGACTCTGTAGAAAAGCTCCTGAGACTGTTGTACATCAAATTTGTGTATGTGAGGCAAATATAAAAGGTCGAAGAACCATTTTAAGACCAGTTTGGAACCACAGGGGTATATGCTGCTGCTGGGTTGCAATTATAGCTTGCTTTAACTCAATGGACACTCAGCTCTGCTGCAGGCATAGAAAATACTTGATTAGACTTAACCAAAAAATTAACCACCTAACTGACACTACCATTTGGTATTCAAGCCCCTTGATCAAGCTCTTGCACACGCCTTTCTTTTACCTTGTGTTGCACTATCACTTTAACACATACTGGCAACTTAGGGGCATATTTACGTTCCCTGGCGCATCCCTGCATATCAGCAGGGATGCGCCAGGGAAAATGCGTCACGCAAGTTTACCCTTGCGCCACGTCCGATGCGCCGCATTTACAATGCGGCGCATCGTGGCGCAAGGATAAGCAGATGCGTGACGCATCTGCCGGCGGAAGGTTGGCGCAGTGCTGAAGTTGTGTCGCAAGAGCGACGCAACTCCAGCACTGTTCCAACCTTCCCTATCCCTAACATGGTGCGTCAATCCTTACGCCTGCTTGAAGCAGGTGTAAGGATTTGACGCACCAGCGTCGGAAAAGTGACTGCGTGAAATCTTGTAGATTTCACTACGTCACTTTTCCGAGGCGTTCCTGCACAGGAACGCCCCCCCCCCTGCGCCGGTACGCCCACATGAAACCTGACGCAGGTTTCATGTGGCGCAGGGGTTTACTACGTGACGCATCTCTCTAGATGCGTCACGTTGTAAATATAGCGCAACGCGGCGCATGCTTTGCGTCGCCGCTGCGTCACATGCGTGATGCAACGGCGGCGCAAAAGTGGCGCAAGGGGCTTGTAAATATGCCCCAAAGTCTCTTACTGCACTTTTATCCTACAGACAATTTATCACAATGTGCAACTTTTATTTGTAATATCTTGCACTATGACTTCACTGATTTAAGTTGTTCTTTAATATCTTGCGTAACTGCTTTTGTCTTCTTTTTGAAATGATTTTATTTGAATGGTTTTATGAATACACTGGGGGGCATATTTACGTTCCCTGGCGCATCCCTGCATATCAGCAGGGATGCGCCAGGGAAAATGCGTCACGCAAGTTTACCCTTGCGCCACGTCCGATGCGCCGCATTTACAATGCGGCACATCGTGGCGCAAGGATAAGCAGATGCGTGACGCATCTGCCGGCGGAAGGTTGGCGCAGTGCTGAAGTTGTGTCGCAAGCGCGACGCAACTCCAGCACTGTTCCAACCTTCCCTATCCCTAACATGGTGCGTCAATCCTTACGCCTGCTTGAAGCAGGCGTAAGGATTTGACGCACCAGCTGCCGAAGAGTGACTGCGTGAAATCTTGTAGATTTCACGACGTCACTTCTCCGAGGCGTTCCTGCGCCGGAACGCCCCCTGCGCCGGTACGCCCACATGAAACCTGACGCAGGTTTCATGTGGCGCAGGGGTTTACTACGTGACGCATCTCCCTAGATGCGTCACGTTGTAAATATAGCGCAACGCAGCACATGGTTTGCGTGCGCCGCTGCGTCACATGCGTGACGCAACGGCGGCGCAAAAGTGGCGTAAGGGGCTTGTAAATATGCCCCTTAGTGCATTGGTTTTAATTAACTGCACAGGATAATAAACTTAAACTGAAACTGAAAACTATAATCCTAAAACCAGGATATTATATAATGCAATTAAATATCTCAGTAATGACCATGGTATGCATTTTACAACAGGACTCCTATGGTTTCCTAACTAATATTCTTGAAAAATCGCATTTCTATCAAGCATAATACTAAAAGAAAAAGGTTAAGCAGCCTATTTTGCATACTAACACAAGCAGATATTTCACCCATCATACATATACCACACACCCAGTGTGTCTTGCTTTACATTTGATTTAAGTAGTACAAATTAAACATTACGCTCATCAGGTTCTGTTTCTCTACCAAATTCAATTCTTCCAGTCAGTATATCCAAAGTAGTAATGTTAATGGAGTTTGTACCTTCTCCTCCCTTGGTTCAAGATGTAGTTTGGGAGGTGGTCCTCCGAATGGAGCCAAAGATTCTCTCTGATGCTTTGATTTTATGTCACAAACTTATCTTTAAGGCCCTAAAGCTTTTCTTGCACTCAGCTGATCTAGTAGAGGAGGAGATGAAATACAGATTATCAATTATGGTTTGCCAGAGCCTACCACACACTTTGCCACTAGCTTTTGACATCAAATGCCCCATTAGGGTGGTTGTTCCTTTATTACTTCCTCAGATAAAACTTCAATTTCCCTTTATGACAATTTATGTTTTCTTAATCTCCCAGAGACCATGGCAACATAATGAAACAAGACAAACCGCCACCCCCTATACAATTTGGAAAAAGCTTATTGGTCTGCAATCATTTATATCAATGTATAAAACATTCAGGGGCATATTTACGTTCCCTGGCGCATCCCTGCATATCAGCAGGGATGCGCCAGGGAAAATGCGTCACGCAAGTTTACCCTTGCGCCACGTCCGATGCGCCGCATTTACAATGCGGCGCATCGTGGCGCAAGGATAAGCAGATGCGTGACGCATCTGCCGGCAGAAGGTTGGCCCAGTGCTGAAGTTGTGTCGCAAGCGCGACACAACTCCAGCACTGTTCCAACCTTCCCTATCCCTAACATGGTGCGTCAATCCTTACGCCTGCTTGAAGCAGGCGTAAGGATTTGACGCACCAGCATCGGAAAAGTGACTGCGTGAAATCTTGTAGATTTCACTACGTCACTTTTCCGAGGCGTTCCTGCGCCGGAACGCCCCCCCCCTGCGCCGGTACGCCCACATGAAACCTGACGCAGGTTTCATGTGGCGCAGGGGTTTACTACGTGACGCATCTCCCTAGATGCGTCACGTTGTAAATATAGCGCAACGCGGCGCATGGTTTGCGTCACCGCTGCGTCACATGCGTGACGCAACGGCGGTGCAAAAGTGGCTCAAGGGGCTTGTAAATATGCCCCTCAATGCATTGCCCTTCATCTATTTAAAGTACAAATATACCTTTTATTTATTCAGGAATGTATTTCATAATTACTCCATTCCTTTACATATATTTATTTATTAGTTCATGAACATAATAACCAGAACTGAATATCTTTCTAACTCTCTTAAACCTTCACCAAGAGACCTATAAAGAAAAAGAAAAATGGACCCATTCCTCATGTACCACATACTTGCAATCTACTCACTCCTGTTAAAAGTTAAATTTTTCTGAGTCCAGAATTCAAGCAAACCGCAGAAATGCCCTAATTATAGAACTCCTCTTGACAATTCATTATATAGAATTTTTTTATCAGAAACATTCTCCTATTCTAATCTTCTTTAAATTATAATATTATAAGTTTGTCAGGTTTCCCAAGCTGTGTCATAATATTAGAAGTGTAGTGATTTCCCTTCTGGGCCCATTTTGGTTCTACCTTGGATTTGCACTTTAGGCTGCCTCTCCTCGCTTTGCATAGCCACGTATAACACATTTGTTTTTGCGACAGTATTTTGAGAATACGCTGTACATGTTGTTTGTTATTCAGGGACTCTTCTTGGGATTTCGTCTGCACATCTTGTACAAGATTGCTGGGAATACATAACAACACAGTGGACTGTTTTCTTTGCTCATTCAGCAACAGTTCTCAGTGTTAAGACATAACACGGTTGCACAGCTGCATCTCCAACACAATATTTTGATCATTTAACCAGTGTCCTCTCCCCCTGGGTGGGAGTGGAAAGTTCCAGCAGAGGCAACTGTTCTGGAATGATAGCAGTGCCTGTCAGGCAGCCGTGCATAAACTAAATTTACATTTATGACGCAGACAACCTAACTGCATAGACCAGGTATGAGGTCCTAGGCCAATTCTAGAGATCGCAAATATATCCCTGTGCTCATACAGTAAGGGTAGACCTAGACAGATATATAATTTGCCATGTTTGTCCTATACAACTTGTTAGTAATGCCAATTACTTTGCGTCTGCCTAATGATCGCAGCACTTTTGCTTCATAATAGACTACAATAATTTAAAATAATGTATTATAAACTTCCTTTGTGTCTTTCTTATGATAAACTATGGGCATGCATGAGTGAGTATGTTAGTAACGAGATGGGAGAATCTGTTTCCATGGTTCCCTTGGGGACTAGAGGGTCATGTTTGAGGTTACCAAAATCACCTGTTACTTTGGAAAGGTTAGAAGTTCAGGTGAGGCACTGTGAGCTAGTCAGGATTGGGCCGACAGGTACTGACACCGTAGTGAAACTCAGGGCCAGATGTATCAAAGGGTTTTACCCATTCTGTGTCTTTGGGAAAATGTGTTGATACATCTGGCCCTCAGTCCCTACACTCTGACGTCCTGTCGTCCTAACACACAGTTCTGCATACCCTGAAGAATCCGTGCAACAGAGGTTTGTCATATTTGCCACACTGTGCCGACGCTCGTTTCAGTGTAAAACACCTCTTAGGTCATACAGCTTCCTCAGGGGACCAAGCAATAGCCAACAAATCAAATTCCACTAAAAAGGACCTCAAAGAGGCCAGGAAGAAGCCTAGAAAAGAAAAAAAAATCCATATAAAAAGCAAGAAAGGAGCTCTAGTCCACAAATTGTTTACAAACAGATAATATAGAATAAACAATCTCATAACGGTGTTCATGTGTGCACTTAACACAAGAATGTCTGCCAAGTGAATACATCTCATACTACTTAGGTGCCAACATGCATTACCAACCATCACCTTCTCTACTGCCAATGTAGTTTGCACATGCTATTAATGCATGCATATCCTACCAGGGGTGAGCTCACCTCCCCAGTCGTCATCTTGTATATTCCTTTCCAATGTCCATACCAGCAGATTTCAGTGAAGGGGCCTTGAATGTAAAAGGATGGTCTTCAAGGGATATGTGTACAGTCCAGAGGCTACATTAAAATAAAATAAAACTTCTAATAAATATATTAGGGCCTAATGTTAACTCATGGCAAGACTAGCAATTTCCAGAGTATCAATATTAGTGTCTACCTTGGATAACCAAAAGTACTATTTCGGAAATGATGGATAAAATTAAATCATTAACTCCTATTCCACAGCAAAGAGTCCATGAAAAGTAGAAGTCGAGATATGAATTTTTCAAAGAATGAATGTCAAATAATTCTTAGAAGCAATAAGCGCTTAAAATGGGTTATCTGGTTGCACTAGACCATGGCAAAATCAAAAGTTCAGGCCGACCACGATGGAGCACAGGCCAGGTACAGGGACCCACTTGGGCCCACTGAATCAAAATACCTTCATCCGGGTTGCGTCATTGTTAACGAAGATGCAAGGTGTAGCCGAAGTGAAGAGTCGGTTTCGATCCATGCAGTGGATGAGATGCGTCTCTTTTCTACACACAACTGCAGTGATGCGTTGGTTCTGAGTGCCAAGCGTTGGTTCTGAATGCGATGCGCGGGTGCTGCTCCCGTAATAGGAGATGTGTTGATTCTGAAGGCGATGCGCTGGTTCCAAAGGCGACACACCGGGTCCACTAGATGCAATGACAAGGATGCGCTGATTCCGACTCATGCAAAGGCAAAGTTGCGCCTGTTACAATAAGAATGCATGGATTTTGGATGTAGAAGCAACTTGGCCTTACTTCCAAGGGTCAAGGACTGGGGTGGTACCAATTGCAGAACAGACTCACAGCTTGGAAAGTCCAGATGCAGGTAGTTGAAATCCTTGATATCCCTGAGAATTAGAACAGGAGGCAAGCCAGCAAGCCCTTTGAGTCACTCTGGGTTCGGGTAATGCAGGTCCAGTCCGACTCACTCAGGCAGGAGAACAGTAAGCAACAGGGCAGCTCAGCAAGGCAAAAGTCCACCAAAGCAGCAGTCCAACAGAGTGGCACTACTTTCAGCAGCACCGCAGTTCTACTTCCTGGCAAAGTGGTCACATGTCCAGACATGTACTGAAGTTATGGTGTCAGAGGTACCGTACTTGTACACAGTGGTGCCTTTGAAGTGGTGCGGACTTGAAAGAAAGCTTTGAAGTGCACCGAGGTCCTTTGTGTGGAGATAGGACACAGCCCTTTCAGGTGTAAATGTGAGGCTGGGCCCCCTTCTCCCTTCCATCTCTCAGGAAGGCCCATCAAGCCCCACCTAAAATCCATTTGTGAATGGCTGTCTAGAGGGAATACACAAAGCCCAGCTGTCACCCACCCCAGACTGAACAGAGATATGAAGCAGGCACCAAATGGCTAAAGTTAGAAAATGCCAACTTTCTAAAAGTGGCATGTGCTAAACTGTAATCTAAATTCCAACTTCACCATAAGTTGTGAATTTAAATTAGACTTTTAGTGACACCAAACTTGAAAAGTCTATCTCTTCACAATTGAGAATTACACTTAAAGGATATAATAAGGTAATCCCACTGTTATCCTATAGGAGAGATAGGCCTTGCAGTAGTGAAAAATGAAATTGGGAGTTTTTCACTACCAGGACATGTAAAACTTAAAAGTACATATCCTGCCTTTTAAATACATGGTATCCTGCCATGTGGGTTAGACAAGGCCTATATTAGGGGTGACTTATATGTATTAAAAGGAAGGTTTGGGGCTGGCAAGAGGGTTACCCTCAAAAGTAGTGGCCCGCTGATTTAGCAGGTCACGCGGGTTGCACAGCCGTATACGCATTGGTATCCCAAAGTAATACTCATCCACCATAGTAATCAAATTTTGTTCAATTTTATTTTCTCATTGTTTGTCCTCATTATTCCACATTTTATCCATCACGTCAAAAGATATAAAATTAGTTGATTTTTTTGCATTTAATTGTTCGATGTATTGCCCATCCAGGCCTATGCATGAACATATAGCGAATTTCAAGTCCTTCACAAGATTCGATTCACATCCTACTCAATGCATTTCGGTTTAAAAACCTTCGTCAGGAGTATCTATAAAGTATAAAAATATATGTTTCAGTCACATTGCATGTACTACACCTCATAGTGTAAATATTAACTAACAAGTTTCCCCTTCTTATTTAGTGCCAAACGATTTGAACCTCAAATGCCAATTAATCACAATCCCGTACCCCCGTGACATAAGTCCAAACATCAACTAAAAAAAAAATACAAATCATATCGTGTGCTCCTCAATCTAACCCCAAGTTTTAAACACTTCATCCTGATTTATGAAACCATTGTACTTTAACCCACGCACCCTCCAAGCAACTAACCCACTGAGAATCAAACCCCTGTGAACCTCAAATCACCCCTGCCCAACTGACACAACCCCCCGAACAAACTACACTACTTCCCTATGTCAAGTTTTTCACCATCTCCAACCCCCGTGCATACCTGATGTAAAACTCGCAACGCATCAACCTCCTCGTGCGCGCTCGTTGTTTATTTTACGCGACCATGCTAATCCTCCCTGATTTAAATCGATGTTACCCGCCCCACCTCCATGATCATTGGTGTAAACCATCACGTGTTTCCCCACCACCACCATCTCACATTACCTGTCGTCATTTAAAGTGCTAACAGTGCTAATAAACCCTCACCAAAAGTCCCCCTCTGACCCGTAAACACATATGTTATAAACATAAACATTACGTGCATTTGTATACCAAAATAAACATTTATAAAATGAACAGTCCATGTCAATGACTTCTCCGTGATCCGAACGTAGTGAACTTCTTTTGACGTGAAATCCGATGTCATCCTCAAGTTTTTAATTTTCTAATTTTTCTTACGTCGGGGTGCTAACAGGTGGTGAAACGGTGTGTATAATGACAAGACAGAAGTGTCCTGAAGCACACCCATTACTTTTCTTCGTTTAAGTTCATGTTACCTTATTTTTTTCAAGTTTGGCGTGCAACACCCGTAATTGGTACGCCGTTCCTTTCGCACCTGAACATAATTCATTCAAAAGTAGTGGCCCGCTGATTTAGCAGGTCACGCGGGTTGCACAGCCGTATACGCATTGGTATCCCAAAGTAATACTCATCCACCATAGTAATCAAATTTTGTTCAATTTTATTTTCTCATTGTTTGCCCTCATTATTCCACATTTTATCCATCACGTCAAAAGATATAAAATTAGTTGATTTTTTAGCATTTAATTGTTCGATGTATTGCCCATCCAGGCCTATGCATGAACATATAGCGAATTTCAAGTCCTCCACAAGATTCGATTCACATCCTACTCAATGCATTTCGGTTTAAAAAACCTTCGTCAGGAGTATCTATAAAGTATAAAAATATATGTTTCAGTCACATTGCATGTACTACACCTCATAGTGTAAATATTAACTAACAAGTTTCCCTTCTTATTTAGTGCCAAACGATTTGAACCTCAAATGCCAATTAATCACAATCCCGTACTCCGGTGACATAAGTCCAAACATCAACTAAAAAATACAAATCATATTGTGTGCTCCTCAATCTAACCCCAAGTTTTAAACACTTCATCCTGATTTATGAAACCATTGTACTTTAACCCACGCACCCTCCAAGCAACTAACCCACTGAGAATCAAACCCCTGTGAACCTCAAATCACCCCTGCCCAACTGACACAACCCCCGAACAAACTACACTACTTCCCTATATCAAGTTTTTCACCATCTCCAACCCCCGTGCATACCTGATGTAAAACTCGCAACGCTTCAACCTCCTCGTGCGCGCTCGTTGTTTATTTTACGCGACCATGCTAATCCTCCCTGATTTAAATCGATGTTACCCGCCCCACCTCCATGATCATTGGTGTAAACCATCACGTGTTTCCCCACCACCACCAAATCACATTACCTGTCGTCATTTAAAGTGCTAACAGTGCTAATAAACCCTCACCAAAAGTCCCCTCTGACCCGTAAACACATATGTTATAAACATAAACATTACGTGCATTTGTATACCAATATAAACATTTATAAAATGAACAGTCCATGTCAATGACTTCTCCGTGATCCGAACGTAGTGAACTTCTTTTGACGTGAAATCCGATGTCATCCTCAAGTTTTTAATTTTTCTAATTTTTCTTACGTCGGGGTGCTAACAGGTGGTGAAATGGCGGGGTTAGATTGAGGAGCACACGATATGATTTGTATTTTTTAGTTGATGTTTGGACTTATGTCACGGGGGTACGGGATTGTGATTGATTGGCATTTGAGGTTCAAATCGTTTGGCACTAAATAAGAAGGGGAAACTTGTTAGTTAATATTTACACTATGAGGTGTAGTACATGCAATGTGACTGAAACATATATTTTTATACTTTATAGATACTCCTGACGAAGGTTTTTTAAACCGAAATGCATTGAGTAGGATGTGAATCGAATCTTGTGGAGGACTTGAAATTCGCTATATGTTCATGCATAGGCCTGGATGGGCAATACATCGAACAATTAAATGCTAAAAATCAACTAATTTTATATCTTTTGACGTGATGGATAAAATGTGGAATAATGAGGACAAACAATGAGAAAATAAAATTGAACAAAATTTGATTACTATGGTGGATGAGTATTACTTTGGGATACCAATGCGTATACGGCTGTGCAACCCGCGTGACCTGCTAAATCAGCGGGCCACTACTTTTGAATGAATTATGTTCAGGTGCGAAAGGAACGGCGCACCAATTACGGGTGTTGCACGCCAAACTTGAAAAAAATAAGATAACATGAACTTAAACGAAGAAAAGTAATGGGTGTGCTTCAGGACACTTCTGTCTTGTCATTATACACACCGTTTCACCACCTGTTAGCACCCCGACGTAAGAAAAATTAGAAAAATTAAAAACTTGAGGATGACATCGGATTTCACGTCAAAAGAAGTTCACTACGTTCGGATCACGGAGAAGTCATTGACATGGACTGTTCATTTTATAAATGTTTATATTGGTATACAAATGCACGTAAAGTTTATGTTTATAACATATGTGTTTACGGGTCAGAGGGGGACTTTTGGTGAGGGTTTATTAGCACTGTTAGCACTTTAAATGACGACAGGTAATGTGATTTGGTGGTGGTGGGGAAACACGTGATGGTTTACACCAATGATCATGGAGGTGGGGCGGGTAACATCGATTTAAATCAGGGAGGATTAGCATGGTCGCGTAAAATAAACAACGAGCAGGCACGAGGAGGTTGATGCGTTGCGAGTTTTACATCAGGTATGCACGGGGGTTGGAGATGGTGAAAAACTTGACATAGGGAAGTAGTGTAGTTTGTTCGGGGGTTAGTGTCAGTTGGGCAGGGGTGATTTGAGGTTCACAGGGTTTGATTCTCAGTGGGTTAGTTGCTTGGAGGGTGCGTGGGTTAAAGTACAATGGTTTCATAAATCAGGATGAAGTGTTTAAAACTTGGGGTTAGATTGAGGAGCACACGATATGATTTGTATTTTTTAGTTGATGTTTGGATTTATGTCACTGGGGTACGGGATTGTGATTAATTGGCATTTGAGGTTCAAATCGTTTGGCACTAAATAAGAAGGGGAAACTTGTTAGTTAATATTTACACTATGAGGTGTAGTACATGCAATGTGACTGAAACATATATTTTTATACTTTATAGATACTCCTGACGAAGGTTTTTTAAACCGAAATGCATTGAGTAGGATGTGAATCGAATCTTGTGGAGGACTTGAAATTCGCTATATGTTCATGCATAGGCCTGGATGGGCAATACATCGAACAATTAAATGCTAAAAAATCAACTAATTTTATATCTTTTGACGTGATGGATAAAATGTGGAATAATGAGGACAAACAATGAGAAAATAAAATTGAACAAAATTTGATTACTATGGTGGATGAGTATTACTTTGGGATACCAATGCGTATACGGCTGTGCAACCCGCGTGACCTGCTAAATCAGCGGGCCACTACTTTTGAATGATGTTCAGGTGCGAAAGGAACGGCGCACCAATTACGGGTGTTGCACGCCAAACTTGAAAAAAATAAGGTAACATGAACTTAAACGAAGAAAAGTAAAGGGTGTGCTTCAGGACACTTCTGTCTTGTCAAGAGGGTTACCCTGCCAGGTTGAAGTTCCATTGTAAAACCATATAGACAATCTTAGCAATGGCAGGCCTCAGCTATGGTTAGAGGGCTACTTAAGTGGGTGGCACAATGAGTGCTGCAGGCTCAATAGTAGCATTTAATTGACAGGCCCTGGGCACATGTAGTGCACTGTACTAGGGACTTATAAGTAAATTAAACATGCCAATTGGGGTTAAGCCCATGTTACCATGCTTAGGGGAGAGAGCACAAGCACTTTAGCACTGGTCCACAGTGGTAAAGTGCGTAGAGTCCTAAAACCAGCAAAAACAAGGTCAGAAAATGGAGAAAGGCAGGAAAAAAGTTGGGGGAAGACCAACCTAAGGCTGTCAGGTCTAACATGCCCCAACCATGGTTAACCATTTTCGTCAACCACTGTTGGGACATCACTGCAGTGAATAACCATATTTCCAGACAGCTGTTTATGATAACAGCTTCCTATGGAAGACATGTACAACATATAAAGTTATAGATGGGTAACAGTGAGTAATGGTGATGTTTTTAGTAAGGGCCTCTTAATGACATCAAATAGTCAATTAATGTGAAGCTCAAGATGTTTATGAGGTCACTCAGGACATTGAGGCGCAAAATGTCCCTGTTTATCACTTACCCACCAGTAATTATATGTTTTACAAAACTGAAGACCCTGGGCCACAGCTGGGGCACCATACAGAAACACTTGCCCAAGGCAGACAGAAGTGGAGGGCCTTCATTGTTGCCCTACATGCCAGTCAGCACAACAAGCAGTAAATAAGTAATTAAGCAATTTTATTTTATGAGTGCCCCTAAAATCATATGCCTTTGCTTTCAACCACTACAGAGGGCAGGGTGAGTTATGAGGGAGTCACACATAACATGATCTCTCCTTCCTCTCCTTTATTTCCCATATATATAAAAAATAAACAGTCCTCCTGCCACCCAACCCCATCACTCTCTGTTGTTCCACCTTCCCAACACTCCTAAAGCAATGCTCTCTGCTCTCCATCAGAGCAGAGAGACAGCACTACATTGATGGACTTCCAGGGAGCCCTGCAGTTGAGCCTGGAATTCCTTTATGAACTAGCTATTTCCACTCTGTTGCTGCATCACAGCAGTGAATACCCAGATATAGAATCTGGTATGAGTGTTGGTAGTTCTCAGTGAGAACCATGCATAACAGTACCATTGTATTTGTCTTCCATAAGGAACATGTGTGCACAACCCAGGATTCAGTTTTTAGTTTTTTGAGCTATGACCCTTTTCACCTCTTATAAATCAGGGACGAACGTGATCACTTCACCTGTTTTTCTCCAGTCTCCATGGACCTGAGGGACATATTGGAAGAATGAATGCTAATATACAGCAACCGTTTGGTCCCCATAGACCCTGAAGAGGTGGTATGGCATACAATTGTAAAATGTTGATTTGCCTTTCCTCTGCCTTCTTCAAATTTCCACACACTTGAGCGCATTATGGATGATGCTATTTCATTATCACTCAACAACTAACCTGCCTCTTGCTGAACTGTACAGAGCTGTGAGAGAAAGTAATCTTCTTCTTTGCTTAGCAGGGACTTTTATATGGAGGTTACCAGGATGCACCAGCTCCCTTCTGTCTGAACAGAAAGCCCAGCCTTAGATGAAGAGGTAAAGAGATGGTCAGAGGAAGACGGCAGGTATGAAAAATATGTATGGGTGAAGCTCATTGAGCATTTGAGGAGGATGGCCATAGTCAAACTATTTATTTTGAGCATTGTAAAGAATTAAGGTTGGGAATGCCGATGAAGGTGAAAGTGGATGAGAGGGTTGGAGGTATATTTAAAAAACAAAAATAGAGAAAGAGAGCCTGAGGGAGGCAGAGGAGGATGCATAAAGGTGTGTAGTGTACGGACTTTTATGATTCCTCTTCTCTGACACAGCTGACACACATTATCAGCCTCCAGGTGGCATGATAATGGGGCGCATACCCAGTAAAATATCCAAGATTGGGAATCTATCAATGTATTAATTGACTCAATAGACAGCTTGAGCTTTGCTCTTGTTCGCCTATAATGTCACTTAGAACTCCAAAAATGGTGACAACCATATGAATGAAATCTACAAATCTATATTTCTATTTATCTGAAACAATGCTGAGCTCTGTTTCAAACTGGAAATGCAGAAAATCATTTTAAAGTATGGAAATGTGATGCAACTTCAATGTCCTGTTTCCATTTAATGAACATATTCAACCAGTGAAAGAACTTTAACGCTATATCCTGGGAGAATTGTTTGACCATGATGACTTTCCCACAAGTTTAAATCATATCCTTACCTTTCCTTCTGAAAATGACTGTTCTGATAACAAGATTATAGCCACAACCATCGCTTCAGTGCCTAAAATCAGTGGTAAGATTTTGTAGTCTTTGACTTTCATTGTTGCCAGAGAATGGAAAATTTGACCAGAGAAGTGTAGATTTTTTTGTGTGCATTAAGAATATTTCTAACATTTCAAAATCCAATAATGGCACTGGAAAAATATTTACTGGTCTCTGACTCAGAATTCTTTTGGAGTAATACACCACCAGAAGCCTACCTTTCGACAGTGCCAACTCTGTCTGCAGAGAAAAAGAAGGGTAGTGTTGTGAAGGAGATCCAGAATGAGAGGATCATACTTCTGAACCACTCCACTCGAAAGTAAATAACTTTGACTTTTAGACAACAACTACAATGAACATTACTAGAACATAATTATTACTAAACACAAGATCAGAGATTAACATTACCACCTCTTGCACTTGTTCTGAAATTAATGTCCAACTCAATCTTCATTTCCCAATGATTTGGCTGAAAACAAAAGATTACCGTTACTACAAGTAGGTGACAAACATTTTCCACTAGTAATGCACTACCTTCTCCTAAACACATACTAGGTGCAGTGAAAACTCCTTGAAAGGTAGACCTCTGTTGCCCCACAACTGAGTCTTTCATATGGATGGCTTATGATTCAACCAATGAATGACTTTATGTTCCAAACTGACATTTTCAATATTAATTTGTTATATGCAGTGAATTTTAGTGGGCCTCCTCTGTACTGCATCTACAAGACAACCCAATGGAATTGGGCACAGCAATGATCAAACAATGCTGGCACGTTATCAGTTTTTATGAGGTCTACTAGACCAAAACACATCACGTTTTCAGGTTGACATGAGCTGCTGCATACCCAAGTGATATGTAACTACAGCTTCAAACTTTAACCAGAAATAAAGGTTGCCAAACAAAATTGAAACAACTCCAAAACAGGACCAAAAGAATGCCTAACTGCTTGTGCCATAACGTAAGAATACTGGACGATACTGAAGAGTGGAACCACAGAAAAGAATGATGGCAGAACCTAGTGCAGATAAATCCCTGCCAGGAGTGGAGGAAGACACTCTAAAATGGTATTAAGGGTCTCTTGTGAACTCCATCTTCAGAGCCAGTGGGTACCCTAGACTTATATATGCCAGACTCTGGCTCTACCCATAGGCACCCGGCAAGGGACCAGGAGGCCTGTATAGTTGGAAGTACCAACAACAGTAGTAGCATGCCATGAGGGCTGCGAGATGCTGCTGGAGGAGGGCGCCAGACAAAGACACTGCCTAAGGAACTACATAGAAGGTACAGAGCCTTTGCATCCCACTGCTGATAGAAGGAAGCAGCAGTACCCAAGAACTGTAACAAGAATTTAAAACTATCCAGAAAACAACCCAAAATGTTAGACCACTGGAGGTCCAAAATCAATACTCCTCAGGGCTAAAACATACCACCAGGAGTTAGGAACAGCAATGTCTGTGTAAATTGGCCCATCAGGGCCAAAGATATCTCAGTTTAAGCCAGACTGTCATGCACAATAATTTCCTCTGATGCATTGGTGTTCTGGGGTGTACTGGAGCACCATCATGAGTCATTGTACACATTATGTGAACTCTCTATCATTCATGGAGACTACCTGGCCTGTTAGCCCCCCCAAGGGACCAGTATGTTTTATTACCATTGTGTTGAATTTGAATCCTCTTTGGAGGTGAGGGTCAACATTGTGGCATTATCTTTCACACAAAGAGCCACTGGGTCTCTCATGAAATAGGCTCCCAGGCCTTCATCCCTCACAGCCTCCAATGCCCCCCAGACTGTGTGGCACATGCACAGTCACTCACCTTGCCCTTGTCTGGGAGGAGCTGGACTGAAGCTGGCAGGTGGGAGCAGCAACAACATTCAGCTTCCCCACTCTCTTGAATAATGACCCCTGTATGTGGTTTCAAACTTTCCATGTTGGTGTTAGCTCTGCCTTTAAAAAGACAGGTATACTACTAGTAACAGTTGTTGTGCTTGGAGCCAGCCATGAGCAATGCAGCTCCCTAGGATAATCCCACATTTTTTTTAGATTTGGCACTCAAAGTCTCCTGGGTCATTGAATCCATGACACCAAGAAAACTTTCAAGTACTCTCAGGGCTGGGATTCTGTTATGAAACTCTAGATTGCACGGATCTTTGTTTCCCGGTACTCTGTGGATGTGAGGCTACCTGCTTGAATGTAAAATTAAGACTTTCAAAGAAATTATCACTATTTAAGTTACAGTTTATAGTTGCTTATTATCTTTGCTTTACTGATTCATCTTGAAATGCCTACTTCTTATGATTTATTGTATGGTGGCATCATTTTACAAAGCCACCATGCAGACATTCTACTGCAGCATGTCACACACTTACTTTAGGCAGATATGAGGTATGATAGGTTTAAGTGTTAGGGACTACTCGTGGCAAACCATTTAAAGTACCTCTGGCAAAGTGTGTCTAGTTTGTATTTGGGGCTTTTTGGATGACTGCAACTCATCCTAAGAAGGCAACCCCTGACATTTGTGAGACCCTTTAGAGTGAGTTCCCATTGGTATTTCCGCCTGCCATTGTGTATATATTTGCAACTTTGTGCATGGTATTTAGATTTGCATGTATTAAAGCACTTTTTCTTTTGAAAAGACAAAGCACTGACTGGACATTATTATAGTGACTGTTATTTGTTATGATGCTGAGTCCTGAATCTTGAGCTCACAACATCTACTTGGGTAAGCCATTGACTACTTTGCCTCATTATCCTGAGAGTAAAGAGCTAAAAGTGGTACTTGAATCTCAGTTTGCAGGTCCATAGCACCAGAAACCCAAGACACCAGAAGTGAAAGACCCCTGTTGCTGCAATTGCGGCCAGTAACTCCTGATTGGGCAGGGTCCCTCTAACCTGGAATTCTCACGCTACTGCATTACTACTACATAAAGCTAACTTCTTCACGTATAGTAATACTGCACAAAGAATTCCAGGATTCTCTAGCTCCTTCCTAGCCAGGGGTCTGACGCCTCGCACTATTACGGAGCTTAAAAGTTAATCACTGTATTTTCCTTTAACACTGGAGTGTAAGGAATGTTATTCTATGAAAGTGTTTTCAGTCAGTTCTCGACTTACGTATAGAACCAAGGTCCATTGGTTGTTAAACAGCTACTTCTATGGGACCAGTTCACTCAGCATACTTGCAAACTTTGTTCCAAGCAGCCAAATGTGCAATGCATGTCTCTGCCTTCCACTAGATATAGTATTAGTATATACACCTCTTTATTTTCACTGCTGAGACTGTAGTTACAGGTGCTGCTATTGGAGTATTGGGACCCACAGCACTGCCCTTGAACCCACCTCCCAAATGTGACAGAGTACCAACCCGAAGACTGGCAAGACATTTAGGGCCTGATTATGAGTTTGGCGGTCCTACAGCGGACAGTGCAACACACCATCTGCTGTAGGACCGCTAAACCCATGGTGCGACCCTCTGCCAGATCAGGAGTTTATTCCTGGTCTGGTGGGCGGTCCTGTGGTGGTCTGACAGCGGCGATCTGGTCAGCTCATAGAAGAACCTACCATGCATATCCCCGCTCTCAGAGCGCTGCCTGCACATTCCTGCATGGTGTGGCAAACATACCCCATCGTGTAGAAACTGGGGGTGTAAATTGAGGACAACACTACATGTGCCACCCCCACGTGGACCCCATGGGCCCAAAGGTGGCAGGAGGCCCTTTTAGGGCCCCCTTAGTTGCCTCATCTCCACCCTTTGCATGGCAGGCTCACCGCCATGAAAAGGGTGGTGGTGAGGCAACTCATAATATGCTTGGCGGTGCCTCTGCGGCACCACCAGCATATTTCTGCCTCTGACCGCTCCTGGAACCCTGATGGACGCAGCGGTCCTGTGGCTGTCCGAACCACTGCAGTCTTAATACTGCGTGTGGTCCCGCAGTCTGGCGGTGGTCAGTCCGCCATCATGGGTTCGGTGGTCATATGGACCGCTGAACTCATAATCGGACCCTTAGTCACTGAAGGGGTGTCCTCAGTGTCCCATGCTCAATGCTTGGTTACAATACCAAAGCCAATTAAGAGGTTCACTGACCCAGTTGGCTAGTTGTCACAATTTGATTTATTTGGTTTCAATGCACCAGAATCTCTGGACTTGGAAACAAACAGTTCTCAGTGCTATACCATGAAAAAAGTCAATTTTGGGTGAATTTGTATGGTGCCAGGGTGACTATTTGGCCTGGAATTGGAGATGCACAATACTGGACAGTGGTCAGTTCATGTGGAATGGGCTGGGTGTTTAAAAACTATATCTCAACAACCAAGCAGTAGAGTGAGATGTGGTCATTGATTCTGGAGTCAGCACGTACTCTCTCAACTACCTCTCCATAATTCCAATGAGCAGATGTAAGCAGGCCAAGAGTGGAGTTGGTTCAAAAGGCTCCATGGAAGCAAAAAAGAGTACACACACACACCACAAATTGGTCCAAGGATAAAGGATGCTCAGTAGCTGACACTGCAGACAACTCTTCCCTGAGAATTCAGGTTATGTAGACTGATTGAGGTTGATGATGTCCTCAGGGCATTCATCGTTGGGGAGGGTTGTGGTCTGGAGCTGACACAGCCCAAAGACAGCTTTCCCAGGCCTTCTTGTTTCAGCTGGGCTCTGGTTGCCTGGTAGGCAAGAACTGCTCCTAAACAAGTGCAGCATAGCATTTTATTCCAAAGGCAGTAGTCTCCTTCATAGAGGACAAAACAACACTCTTCGTCCTGTGTTCAGGGTCCATGCTCATTCCTTACTTGTTTATGAAGGACAGCCACTGGCAGAGTGCTGCCTCTGGAAAAAAAAGTCTCTCTGCTACACTGGTGTGCAGCTCCAACTTGGAGAGATGACAAATACTGGATCAACGTAAAGGGTGTACGATAGGGAGGATGGAAAAGGAGTAGTACCTCTGTCCCATTCTTATATGTGTGATGATATAGTGAGTGAGGCCGCTGATTCGAAGGTCTTTTTTTCTAGTAAATAGCGAGGGGAGTAAACTTTCCTGACACCAATTTAGCGAGGGAGATTATCTCGAGTTTAGCTCCCCCCTCCAAGTGGAGGTTAAAATTACACCATGTCGGAAGAACATGCTCTGTCCTATGGAGAGGCGCGGCGGCATCCATTCTGACAGAACCCTCCCTACTGGGAGAAACCACCATCTCACAGGCACTCACCCAGGTTGAGGGGTGGAACACCCTGGGGGAATTAAAGAAAACACAGGTGAAAACTATCTTGAGGCTATCCTCACTAAGTACCTGAGAGCAAGCGCAGCCCAAGGGGCTTACTAGTGACCAATGAGCCACTAATATTCATAGAGGATGCTTCTTTTAGGAAAGATTTGCCACTAATAGCCTGGAAGTGCACAAGGGACTGGCTGGTGTTGATCATCAATACAGCCAAAAAGATATCTGATGCAATACTGATCCAGATTCAGACCAGCAAACAGTCACTGAAGACCGGTGTACTGCTAACCATGTAGAAAAAGAAATTAGAGGAGACAAACAATGAGGTAGCAGAATACAAGGAATATTTAATGCAGGCAACAATAAGTAAACTACAAAAAGATCTCAAACGGTTTGCCAAAGAGAAAGTATACCTGCAGGGAGCGAAAGCAGCGACTATGAGTAGAGACCAAGGAGAAGAGGACGTGGGAGGGGCTTTTATTAAAATCAGCCACGACCGTTCAACACCCATTTCCCACCAACACAAGGCCATGGTTATGGATGGCCCCCAGTATTTCCACAATTCCAGCCATTACAACCCATGCAACCTTTCCAATACCATCAGAACCCGCCTCCTTTTTTAGGGAAAGGCAGAGGTCATGGGAGAGGAAGGCAGAAGAGAGGACAGGGAGTCCAATGGGAGGATCCCATGGCGAGAGGATTTATGCCAGGGACAAGCAAGGAGTAAATTTAGTCATGAACTTGACAGACACAGTACTTACGGAAGGTCATGAGAGAGTGCTGAATAAGGGTTTGAGATTTGTTCCGATGAATGCTTTGAATACCTTCCTACAAAGGCAAGAATTGGTGGAATTCTTCTGAAAACAGCGTCTCAGAATCCATTTTGATGACACAGAAGAAATTTCCACACAGAGGGGTAACACCATGTTTCTACCGAAGTCAAAATTTACACCCCAGTTGTTTCAACTACAACCTGAAGTAGTGACTTTTGAGAAAACAGTCATACATGATGTGGAAAATATGAGTGAGTTACAAAATCCCCCTTTCAGGAATCTGTCCAAACTAGAGATGGAAGCTATCCAAGAACTAAGACATAATCATGACTATGTCATAAAACCGGCAGATAAAGGGGGAGCAATCATCATACAAACTAAAGAGGCCTACGACTGTTGTCTGATAGACGGAATTACAAGATATTCACGTGTGGATCCCACACCAGATCTGAAAAAGAGATCGGTGACTGATAAATGAGGCAGTGAGTAATGAATTAATTTCCCATCATGAAGCATCCTTCTTTTGTAAGGAGAATCTGGTAACCCTATACTTTTATACTCTCCCGAAGGTGTCCAAACCATCCCGGGATGACCCATAGTGTCAGGAATTGGCTCAATACTTGTACCATTGTCACACTTTTGCAACTTTTTTCTGAAACCGTTAGTCCAGAAGATGACATCATACTTATAAAACACTCAGGCCGGCCTCAATCTACTGAGGGATTGGGAATTTGATTCTTCATCAGAATTTCTGATTGGCCTGGACATCGAATCCCTCTACATGAATATACCCCAGAATGAGACTGAGGGTTATCGAGGAAACCTTATACCTAGATGAGTAGGAATACCAGACACCAAGAGCATTCATACTGTGCCTAGCAAGGATAGCATTGACAAACATTTTTTTTTTAATTCAACGGGACCATCTATTTACAAGCTCATGGGACTTCTATGGGTATCGCTTTTGCGCACTTAGTGTGGCCTCTACGTGGCAGAATTCGAAAAACTGCATATACATACAGAAGACTCTCCTTGGACATGATGTATCAGATTATGGAGACGTTTTGCTGACGATGTCTTGGTAATATGGAGAGGTGACCGGACCTTGTTGATGGATTTTCTAGTGTGGTTAAATGAGAGAAAACCTTTTTCTACACTTCACCTTCACTATTACAAACACTGCATTCCCCTTTCTGGACCTTGAGATAAAGGCGAGAGACGGAAGACTAATCACAAAGGTTTATCATAAACCGACCGACAAACACAATTTACTTTCCTTTACCAGTTTTCACCCCTAATACCTCTGTGAGAATCTACCTTTTGGACAGTTCCTACAGTCCGTGGAAACAGTTCCAATGTAGGGGATTACAAATTGGAATCAGAGAAATTACAGGATAAACTGCATGAGAAGAATTATCCTGAGCGGGTCATCTATAAGCACAACTCTGGGCAAGGATCTATAACAGAGACGCTCTCCTGTAGAACAAGAAGAGAAAAAAGGTGGCCAGGAGGATCTATGTGACAACCTTCCGTACAGCCTCCAATCAAGTGAAAAAAATAATAACATAAAATTGGCGGATCCTGATTTCAAGTGGTTTACACATCACGACACCCATGTTTTCCTTCAGAAAGAGCGCACACATTAGGGACATGCTGGTGCATACTAGACCACAATCCACTGTCCAGGCCCAAAAACCAAGACTGTGGGACTTCCCTCCCGTGGTTGGCCACACCCCCTGTGGTGGTTGTGGGGTGTGCTCCATGACCTATAGTTACAAAACAGTAGACTGAAGAATCCTTGGGTCCAGACTAAACATACAAATTGCAATTCTGAAAATGTCATCTATCTAATCCGTTGCCCATGCAACCTTTTATATATAGGGACGACGACCTGTAAGGTAAAGGTACGAATAACAGAACATGAGAGCAATATAAAATGCAAAAAAAGCATGACCAAACTTACGACACACTTTGCAGAGGCAAACCATAAAATAGGAGACATCTATTGGACTGTACTAGACAAACCCTCTATTCCCCATAATGCAAGGCATTAAGACATTACTCTTCATAAGGGAGCAAAAATGGATCTACAGGATCCGTAGTGACAGAAAAGGCCTCAACGATGAGATCCCCTGGCACAAGCTGAGCAACCTCTAAGCAATATCAAGACATGAAACTAATAGGCTAAAAAAGGAACAACCCTCCTCGTGTTATTTATTCAGGGATATATACCGGGAACCTTCTCCCACTTGTCCCCATAATAGAGCATCTACTTGCAATTAATGAAGAAAACTGACATTTAACACAAGAGCATAGTCATGAGCATACACTTGTATATGTCCCTCTACAGCAGAGTTCTTCAATCTGTGGGGTGCGCCCCACAGGGGGGCGCGACACCATCTCAGGGGGGGCACGCACTCCGCACTAAGATCTTCCCTTTGTTGGTCTTTTACTGTCCCGCGTCGCAACTTCGCAAGTCTTCACCCATTTCAAATGGGAATTGTTTATTGTAGAGCTCCGGTAACAGAAGGTTGGAGGGGGGAGGGAGATGAAATAGATAAGGCACGACGTGCCCGTGCTTTTGTCATGTATAGAGCTAACAGTTAACCTTCCCAGGAGGTGGTTAATTCGTAGAGCTGAAATGCTTCAGCTGCAGTGGGAGGCAGGGTCTCCTCTGCTAAAACCGAAAGCAAACAAACAGACAGTCCTGTTCCTTCACGTTCGATTTCATAGCAGAGGAGACTCCTTGCCTCCCACTGCAGCTGAAGCATTTCAACTCTACCAGTTTAACCCCGTCCTGGGAGGGTTAGCTCTTAGCAGAAAGGAGACAAAGTTTCTTTTAAATTTACACAGGCAGGCGCGCAACACCCACAGGGCTTCAAGTTGCCAAAAGAAAAATGCCTGCCAGCCATGTGTTGTTTAAACAGCCTGCAAATTGATTGTCTTGACACTAAATATACTTATAAAGAAGTATGTATACATTTGTAATGTGACTTTTCTGTATTTGTCCCATTTTATTATCAGGCATGGATCATTCAGGCAGCCCCAGAATTAAAAGTGCTTCTATTTATATTTGCTGTTCAAAGTATGCACACACAAGTGCTGACAATACAGCTTTAGGTGACTGTTTATTTTTGTTCTGCCTGGGACATCAAAATAATGAGCTGGCAACCCTAATCATAAAACTGGAAGTTTGTTGTAAGATCAGCACATTTATTTCCTCCACCCTGATCCCTGGTTAATGCCATAATAGCAATAGTTTAACATATCTGAAACCCTACGCTGCCGTCAATAACCTGCTGAGTTACTTCAAGTGTCTGGAAATGCACCTTGCATTCAGACAACTCGCTCCTCATTTTCGCCCTTCACTTTCACGCTCACCCTGCACTCACAGCGATCACAATGCCCTCACACTGATCCCGATGCACTCACACCATTCACCCGCTTACCCTGTACTCACAGTGATCACTCTGCACTCACAATGCACTTGCGCTGTTCACCCTGTACCTCACCCTGCAGTCACACAAGCACACTACTCACCCTGTACTCATGTGACACTTCACTCACCTGTCCCCCTTACTGCTCAATCTGCAATCTCACTCAAATAAGACCATCATTAACCATACATTAATTCGTCCCACTCTGCACTTACATCCGCACCCAAATTCATATGGTCACCTCACTCACCCTGCAGTCACTCCTCTTACCCTACTCTCACACTGTTGCATGGCTCACCCTGCACTCACATGGGTACTCCTGCCACCCATACAGTGCAGAGGTTTAATGTGCCTGCTACAAAGAACGTGTACCATGCAGATCAAAGAACTGAGTGTGAGTAAACTATGTGTAGTGCTATAAAAAATGAAGTGTTTGCCAGAAAGGTGCTATAGAGAGATGAGGTGCATTGTTGGTGAGTGGTAGTGAGGAAATTCATGGAGAAGGAGGAAATGGGGGAGGGGGCGCCAAAACAGACCGTTCCACTGTGTGCTACCAGTGCTAGGGCCAGCCCTGGCTGGGAGTGTTAGCCCCCACCCGAGTTCGGGTCTAGTTGCGCCCTGTACACAAGTATGGGCATGTCGTGCCCCATCAAGGTTTTTGTCCTAAATTACAAAAGGACACATATACATGCACTGCAATCCAGCCTTTCAGGGGGCCACTTGATAGAGGCAGCTCTGTTTTTGCCCTGATGGCCTGGAATAATTCCTAAACAGATTCTTGTAAATACCGTTTTGTTTAATTTCTTTTTAATGTGATTGATGTGAGAGAGTCTATTACTATTTGCAGAGAAATGTTTTTGTTTCATGCAACAACCATAAAAAAGTGTATTTTAGATCAAAACGGGTCCTCACATATGAGAAATTGGAGGATATCACAGATATTATTTGCTGTAAAATTAGTGGGCTGCTGCTTTGTTACAACAGTGAAAACACACATCACTATCTCTGAATATTAGATGTAAACACTTTTAGAATTTCGACCATAGCGCCTGTGCACTGTTAGTAGCCTGGCTAAAGAGGGTATGGCAGAGCTGAAAGTGAATCATTTAATCTCAAAGCTGTTCTGAACAGGGGCCCCCAAAATAGTATTGGCCCAGGGCACCCAAAATCCTTACCATGTCCCTGCCACCACAAAGTTTGTCAGACAACATTGCTCTGAAGTAAAATAGGCAACATCATTCATTTATTATCAGTTCTATTTTTTTTAAACATAAGCCCGACGTGTCCTAAACCCCAACTGCTTCAGGCAAGCAACTTATCGTACCACTAAGGAATTCTCAATTAGGTGTTCGTTCAGCGCCCTCTCTGTGGACTTTCACCTTTGTCCATAACTGGTTGGTGGGCAATTATCCCATTATAATGCTGCCTAAAACGTTTGTTAATGGTTTCCAGAGAAGAATTGTTTCTCGTGTACCAACTCTGAGCTAGGGAGTGCTCGAAAAATCTAATAACACTGTCTCCCTTACAGTCACTGTTTTGGCTGAAAATATCTGCAGAATATTCAGCTTTGAGAGAAACTGCTATCAAAACTCTCTTGCCTTTCAGCTCGCCCTATTTATGTGAGATTGGGTTCTCAGCACTTGCGGTATTAAAGACTAAGTACCGTTCAAGACTGGATGTGGAGCACAACCTGAGGATGGCAGTAGCAAAAATCCATCCACAGATTGACAGTCTATGTGGCTAAAAACCGGCACACCCATCACATTTATGTTGGTGGTGTTATTATTAATCTATGTCATGTGTAAAACAAAGCATCCTAGTAAAAACAATTTACGCACATTTTATCTTGAAAAATTGTGTTTTGAGCTGTGTAATAAGCCTCTGTCATTTCACCACACCCACTCACAAACCTGCAGTTTACTAAACACTCTTATTGTGTTGAACATTATTTGCCGGATATGGCCCGTGATATGCACGTGGCGGTCGATTATGTAGTGTACCAGATTCCAGAAATTTCTGTCAGGTGGTGGGGGGGCCCAACATCTACAAAAATTCAGCTGGGGGGGCTCAACCTACAAAAGTTTGAAGACCTCTGCTCTACAGTGAGCACAGGTAATGGCAATAGCCAACCACTTTTATTGTCTATAAGTCCATCACGTACAGAAAAAGGCTTATGAATTACAAAAATAATGTAGATTCTTACATCTTCTTTGATACCAGTTTAGCTTGACTATCCAGGAGTGAAGAATAATTTGGCATCCACTATTTTTAAACACAAATGAGCATATGCAGGGCACCCATAATCTCTGTCGCTGTGGTCTTCACTCACACAAATAATGGAAAATGTATTTAACGGGGGAGGATATAAACCTACTATCAAATGATGTGGAGTATCTTCTCACTTCCTTCCCTCAAAAAAACAGTAGTTAGAAATACATTCAAAGAGATGCTTCCAAAGGAAGTAAGTATTTGTGATAGAAGCCAGAATGGGGTCAGCAGTCTAGCTTCTGCCTTTGTCCGGGTTTCGTTATTCATCCAACCGGAAGTCAGAAGTGATTATTCAGTGTTATCTGAAACTACACTTAAGCTTGGATTTTACATTGCTACAGCTACACAGGCGGCGAGAGGCACATATTATTGGCATCCAGCCCTTGATGAAGTAAGTGGAGTATAAGTGGACGAGTGGCGCTCTGAATTAATGGTGCCAGTTTTTTGTCAGCACTACCATCAGAGGTATTCGGCAATGGGGAGAGAGCGAGCGAGCTACATGGAACAGATATCCTTCCCGGGGAGTGAGTTAATGTGGTTCAGACACATCCCATAAGATCGGTGTGGTTATACTTACGTTATAACAGAAAAAGACTCACAAACGAACATCGGGTAATGGATACATCTATCCCAATACAGCGAGGTAACATGTGGTCATAGAAACACCTAAGATGATTTGTTTTCTTTTATTACACATTGAAACAGCAAATGCTTTATGAGTAAGCTTCGGGGAATAGATACACTAACCCTGATGCAGTGAGAAACACGTGGCAGAGAACTACTCGATGTAAACTGTTTAAACATCTAATAGTGAGTTAGTGAATGCGGTTTATGCAAATTTTTGCTTATTCATTACACAGAGTGTGACAACAGGGAGATGTTCCCGCTTGCACACCAGTTTGAATGACTTAACCGATGAAACTTGGTAAGAGACAGCTTGATTGTACTTTTTCCCTCATGCCCCTTCTCTTTGCCCCATCCCAGGCGTTGGTCTGCACAGGGATGTTGTAGCAGCCCTATGAGGAAGCATGCCACTATCTAGTGGGTAAGGGCACTTTTATAAAAACCTTACGTTTTCCTAGAGGGGGGTGTTTTCTCAGACACCGACCTCTGCCTCCTTTTCCTTTTTTTGTGGGTATTCAACTTAAAGGGGATCAGTACATCTAGTCAGAGCTGAACAATCAGCTTCCCTGCAATGTTCAGATTCTGAGACCTCCTCCTTAAGTGGACACAGAATGATCATCTCATGTATGTGCCACGGACAGTAACATTCCATCCCTAACCTCATCACAATCCCTACCATCCACTTAGGCTAATGTAAAAATTTATCATAGGTTATATATTTTTGCAAGTATGCATGGCACCATCTCATTCCTCACCATTCATCCCCCAGGTAATTTTAAAATGTATATCATCAGTCTGTTGATGTGTCCTGTGTTTGGAATTGGTGAGAATAAAACAGCATCAGAGATGTTTTATGTGTGATTAGTATACACTGCTCACCATGTAAGAGAAAGAAAATATTCAACCTTGAATCAGTTAGTTAAAAAAGAAGTCAGGGCACAACGTTTTTCTTAGCAGCCTGCTGCTAGTGCAGCTGAATGTCAGCATTGCCAAATATCAAGGCTGCTTAGTATACATTCCACCTCTTGCCTCTTTCTTCCACACCTTACGCTTCCTGCTTGTTTTATTTCACTCTTTTGACTTTGTTTTCAATTTCTACGCCATTTTTTCCATTTTAGCAGTAGCATGCAAAAATGAGTCCCGATTGCAAATACCTGTGCAAATTAAGCAGGGATTACTTCTCTCTGTTCGAGATTCCACTCTGGGTTCATAAAACATGGCAAATGGCATCAATTGAAGCTGAAATTCAAGCAACATCAATATTAAATATTTCTCAGTCCTGTATGAAAATAAAAATATTTACAAATCTAGTACAAAACATCAGTGGTGGCTATCATCAGAGGCACAGGGGCTCCGTCACCCTTTTCCAAAGAATGAGGAGTGTCTGTCAGGCACAGCAAAGGTCAGCCTGGCAGACTCTCATAATGTCAGGGCCAGGCAGCAAGGCACAATACAAACGCTAATGCGCAGGTGCCTTGCCATGGTTTGTCAGGCTGCAGATTTCACAGCCCTGGGGGCAGTGACATCACCAGCCATACAAAGTTCTGCAAGGCTCCTCCCCCTCATGAAGAGGGGTAGTGTCATTGCTTTGGTCAGCCCTGGACGTTTCAGTGACACCCCACATCACCCTTTCCTAACTTGTCACAGGGTGGGGTGGGATCAGCAATTCTCACTGACCACACTCCACTCTGTGACTAGTTATGGAAGGACTTCCTCTCATTGAAGATGAATCCTTGACAAGGTTAGCCAATGAGAGGAGGCGGAAGGATCTTCTATTTCCTACTTTTCTCCCGAGCCCTCTAGCTCCTCCTGAGCAGTCATGCTTCTCCCTTCCTGCCATCAGCACTGTGGCCCAGCAAGTGTCCCTGTTTGGGTAAATGAGTGTCTGTATCAATGTATGTGTATTTGTGTGTGTGTGCTGTGAATAGGGGAGAGCAAGTGTCTTCATGTGTGTGGCTGTGAAGTGAAGGGTGCGACTAAGTGCGTGTGGATGTATGCTTGTGGATTTGATTTTGTATGTGCGTACATGCGTGATTGTGTAAGTGTATGTGCATGTGTGTGTTCTTGTGAATTGATTGGTATGAATATATGTGCTTGTGATGCATTGGTGTGGATGGGTGGAAGTGAGTGCACATGAGTACCTAACCTACCATTCCCCCAGATTACCAGCTGCCACTCCAAAACATAGTTACAAACATAACTCTGCAACTGTTCGGGCCACGGTTTTATCCACCATTGAGCACAAAACCTAAGGAAGCTTCATGTAGAAGAACACCTGTCAAAAAGTGAGAAATCATACCGGCTACCTAGGAATATGGGAAATGTCTGTTAAGTCTATTTTAGTGACTGCAAGGGATGCCTTGATCAACTTTCGTCAATGACATTTCGTATCTTGTTACTCTACGTTCTTCATTAGAGTTCTTCATTTGGCAACATGTCCTATTTATTACTTTGATTATAATTGGACAGACACATTTGGGTTGTCCAGGCTGACGACTAGAATGCAACTTCCAGCCCATACTAATGGCTACTGTAGATGACAAATTGCATTGTTATTTATAATTGGCCAAACAAGAGGGAAGGATATTGTTGTAACTTACCTGGAAGATTCATATTTGGTATTCATCATCGTAGCTTCGGCAGCTTTTCTGAAACAGATCACAAGTGCAAAGCCGTGTTCATTGTTAACAACCTTTATGAAAACACACACGGATGGCTGAACGTCGTAGGTTTCTTGCACTTACTTGATCCAAATCACATTTTAGAAGACTAGTCTTCTCTTGAAAATTCTTTTCACATATATTTCCAGATATGCAGGGGTAAAATTAGGAAATAGAATATCACTCCTCTCTGAAGCAAGAAGCACTGCAATTGAAAATATATGTTTTTAAAAAAACCTGAGAAATGGGTTATATCTGTACGGAGCAGCTGGCTTGATGTTAAAATAGGATCTGCACTGATGTCAAAATGACACTTGAATCACTTTGCCATTTTACATCGTGTAAGTTTTGAACATCCATAAAAGTTCGTTTACTTACACCTCTGTGACCATTTACTTCCTTTTTGGTTTTGTAGTAAAATTGCCTTTCATGTTTTACTTTTTCAATTAAAAACGCAAACAATTTCTATACCAATTCTACAGATGTTTCTCCCACATTTCCGTTAAAGACACGTTTACAAATTTATTGACATTTTCAAATATTAGCTTCTAATATTATAAAAATTGCAGAAGTGATGCCCCGCCATTCTGCTCACTATAAGGGATCATTTTGAGGTGGGCAAATGCAGGACTTCAGCCAAACACAGGGAGCTCCATCTTCCAACAAATTTAATTGCAGGGACGACTTTGCTCTGCCATGGGCACCCACTAGTTGGCCACCTATGTACGTTTGAGCTGGCAGCTTCAGTGCACCAGAAACTGAATTGTCTTACATGGGTTCACTATAAGGAAATACCTCTTTTTGCATGTTCACCTCCATATGTTTGGACTGATGCTGCTGTTTTTTCCAACTCTGAGAGTGCACTGAGGCCAGCTAACCAGACCTCAGTGCCTCTGTTCTAACCCTATTCAAAAACTATGTTAAATTCGATACACCCATTTGGCAAGCGCTGACTTACTTATAAGCCCCTAGTATATGGTACCCAGAGTACCAAGGGCATGTAAGGCAGAGTGTTCACACAGGGCTGCAGCACTGTTTGTGCCACCCTGCACATGATAGAGACAAAATGGACCCCAGCCTGCCACTGCAGACTGAAAGGGCAGTGTTTTACACTGCCAGTTCGACTTTGCCATTAAACCTAATGGCAAAGCCACCACTTCCCTTAAGGATATATGTTAGTCTCCCCTAAGGAAGGCCTATTGAGCCCTATGGCAGCGAGCTATATATACTTAAGTAAGACACATAAGGCCAGATGTATAAAATAAATGTTTTGCGATTCCCTAATTGTGAATCTTTGCGATTTGCCATTTGGGAATCGCAAAACGGCATGCATGAAAGTGTGCAGTACACTTTCTGCGAATCCTAAGTGGTCGCAAATGACCTACCCAATGAATATTAATGAGGTAGGTCGCTATTTACGACCCCCTAGGAATCCCAAAAATTACAGGGATGGTGGCCTGCTGAGATCAGCAGACCACCATGTCTGTGATTGCTTTTAAATAAAGCAATTTTGTTTGTAAAGCAGCCCTTTTTCCTTATAGGAAAACAAGATGCTTTATAAAAAGAAAAATGAAAAGTTTTCTTTTCATTTTTTAAGAGCAGGCAGAGGTCTGTGGGACCACTGCCTGCTCTTAAAAATGCTTTTGCAAACATTCACAAAGGGAAGGGGTCCCTCGGGACCCCTTCCCTTTGCGAATGGGTTACAACCTACTTGAAGTAGGTGGTAAAATGTGAATGTTTTGCGACCGCATTCACGGTCACAAAAAATTCATGCATACCATTAGGATTCGCTATTTGGAAGGGACGTCCTATACACGCCCCTTCCAAATAGCGAATCGCAAACCCATTTTGCAATTCGGTAACAGGTTACCGAATCGCAAAATTGGGTTTGATGCATTGCAAAAGCATTTTTCGCGATCGTAAACGGGCCGATTCTGCGAATCGGCACGTTTGTGAGGAGAAAAATGCTTGATGCATCTGGCCCATAATTTCTAACATGTCTTAGCAGCAAATCGTCTAAACTGTCATTTTGCTGTGGAAAGGTTAGAAGCCCTATTGGCTAACACAGGGCTACCGTCTGGCACCCCAGCACCGGCTAACTTCTGAATGGACTGCCTATCAAGGTTGAGTAAGGTATCCAATTAATTGTTGCATTAAATCTGACCTGATGATGCCCAGGCCAGATTTAAAATCATTATTAAAGTTAAGCAACTTTTAGAAAGTTGCCGCCCTACACTCCAGCTAGCACAGTGACCTCACAAAGGTCCTGACACATAAGCAGGTTTCTGACATTCCTGGGGAGACATGTGAATGACTCCCAGGCCCGGGAACAAAGGCAGTTGCCACAGAGCGAGGTGTTACCTCCTTTCCCAGGATGGCCACTCAGGGTGTTAGCCCAAAAGGCAGGCTTCAAAGGAGAAGCCGCCTTTGAAGGGTTGCTTGTGACAACATCCCTGAGCAGTATGCCTTCTCTTGGGAGACAGAGTCAAGGCAGGGAAACCTGTGTCCAGACCTGTTTTCCTGTGGGCATGTAGCCCACTGTTAGCCACACCTCTAGGGTCTATCCTGCTCCCGACGACCAAAATATGTTGTGCCATCTTGAAGGGGACAAGAATGGGGCATTCTGGGATAGCCAGATGCCACACATCACAGGAACTTCATCACTAGAGAGGACGGGACATAGTAGCCCATTTGCTAGTGACCGCGTGGTCCCGTCAGTGCACTTTCCTGAGATAAGTAGGGCACTCCATGGTACTCTGCCACTCAGTTTATACTGCAGAAGTGAAGAGGCCTGAATAAGGAATGGCTTGCCGCCTTTTACCTGCACAAAGAGAGGCTGCACCATTGTGAAGACTGCACCTGCTGCACTTTTGGGCTAGCAATACAGGGACTGCACCTGTGGCTCCTGGCATGGGGAGAAGTCAAATCCCCACCTTCACCCTCATCAGTGACTCCGAAGATCAGTCTGCCGATCTCCTGGAACCAGCTCCAGGACAACAAGAGCTGAAAGAGCCCAAATGGACAAGTTGGCAGCCCCCGCAGATATTTTGCAGCTACCAGCTGCCAGGCACGATAAAGAGACAATCTGATCTAGCCAAATTTTGCACCCAGTCTGCTGGACCTGGGAGTACTATCAGAGTCTGGATATGTCACACCTATGGGATACCAGCCCCCACCAAAGAATTTGCATCCAACCGCGGTGCTACAGGACCAGTAGTGCAGCATCAGCTGTCCGACTACTGTAACATACAGGACTTCGAGGGACGCTAATGGCCAAATTCGCTCCATGACACCCGTGGTCCGAGGCACCACCACAGAGATATCCTTGTTGACTACACCACAACTGCAGCATCTGTGGTGCACAGTCAAAATATCGACTTTTAAATATGGACCTACATTAATATCGAGCTTTAAATATCGTAGGGACAGAATATCGACATCATGAATATCGGTGACCAGAAAATCGACCTGAAGGTAAGAAATATCGTTTTTGTTAATATCGAAGTTGTTAATATCGATAGTAAAAATATCGATGTTAATAATATCGATGTTTATGTTAGTGTTATGTATTTTAGTATGTATTTTATATATATGTGTTCCACATGTTTTGTTATGTTTTGTATTATTTTTTTAAATATATGTATTAATTGTTTAGAAGTTAGTAATTTTTTTAAAAGTCAATTTTGCGTTTTAGTACCGTAGCGGGTTGTGGGTTTATAGGGAATAGGGTGGGAAGTAATTTAATTATAGTAAAATAATTCATAATTTTTAGAAATTATTAATTATTTTTAATTAAATTTTGCATTTTAGTTCTGTAGTGGGTTGTGGGTTTATAGGGGAATATGGTGGGAAGTAATTTAATTGTAACTAAGTAATTATTAATAATTATTAATTTGTATTTATTGTTATTGATATTTAATTTATTGTTAATTAATTATTAATTGGTAATTATTTTTTATTACTTGATTAATTGATAATTATATTAATTGTATACATTTTTTAGTGGAGCGGGTTGTGGGTTTATAGGGGAATAGGGTGGGAAGTAAATTAATATATAATAAAGTAAATAATAATTTTTATTTTTGGGTATTGATAATTAATTTATTGCGTATTAATTATTAATTGGTCATTAATTTTTATTAATTAATTAATAAATATATTAATTGTGTTCATTTAGTTTAGGAGTGGGTTGTGTGTTTATAGGGGAATAGGGTGGGAAGTAATTTATTATAATTAAGTAATTATTTATTAATATTTATTGGTATTGATAATTAATTTATTGTTAATTAATTATCAATTGGTAATTAATTTTGATTAATTATTATTTATTGGTATTGATAATTATTTTATTGTTAATTAATTATTAATTGTTAATTAATTTTTATTAATTGATTAATTGATAATTATATTAATTGTGTTAAATGTTATGTGGAGTGGGTTTTGTGTTTATTGGGGAATAGGGTGGGAAGAAATTTAATGTTATTAAAGTAATTATTAATTTTCATTTATTGGTATTTATAAATAATTTATTGTTAATTAATAAATAATTATTTAATTAAAACAATTATTTAATTGATAAGTATGTTATTTTTAACCCCTACGCTATCCAACACTTTCCCTACTGTTGCACTCTCTGGAGTGGGAATAGTAATTTTTACCCCTACGCTATCCAACACTTTCCCTACTGTTGCACTCAATGGAGTGGGAATAGTAATTTTTACCCTTACGCTATCCAACACTTTCCCTACTGTTGCACTCTCTGGAGTGGGAATAGCAATTTTTACCCCTACGCTATCCAACACTTTCCCTACTGTTGCACTCTCTGGAGTTGGAATAGTAATGTTTACCCCTACGCTATCCAATACTTTCCCTACTGTTGCACTCTTTGAAATTTGTACTTGTAAAGCGCACTGCTACCCCAGCTGGGGTTTCCTGGCGCTGGACGCATACCGCTGTGGAACCCTTCCTGGCTTTTCCCTGTGAAATGTCCACTCCTGGGCACCCCCAAGGTGAAGCCAGGCATCCCAGCGCTGGTGGGGCCGTTGTGGAGATTAAGCAAGCTATTGCCCAGAGTTGCAGAGTGGGACCCATGATTAGAATAGGCACCGAGGCGAGAATTATCAGGTCCGAGGAAATTGAGCCCAAGACCCGCCGAGGCGGGAATTGAACCCTGGTCCCGGGCCAGATCTCTGCATCAGGGTCTGCCGCTCTAACCATTGAGCCACACTTCTCCACTCTTTGGAGTGGGAATAGTAATTTTTACCCCTATGCTATCCAACACTTTCCCTACTGTTGCACTCTTTGGAGTGGGAATAGTAATTTTTTTCCCTCCGCTATCCAATATTTTTCTGTATTGTTTTACTTAATGTTGTGTATAATTTATTTTACAAAAATTAAAAATATTGTAATTTTTTAATTTGTTAAATATATTTTTAAAATTTTTAATAATATTATTCTTGTATGTGTATGTCTGTATTTATAATTTATAAAATATTTTTAACAATTTATAAGCTATTAAAATAATTATTTATTAATATTAATAAGTACGTATATATATTATATTTTATATGTATATGTTTAATTTATTTTAACATTATATGTATCAGTTTTTATTTTTAAACATTTTAAAATAATTTTAACTGTTTCTTTTAATTATATGTATTATTTACTTTATTTTAGATTATTTTTTTAACATTTAAAAACTATATTTTTACAACGATATTTTTGACATCGATATTTAATTTTCGATATTTTTGTACTTACCGTGATGTAGATAGGATGTCGATATTCTTGACTTCGATATTTTTGTCACGATATTTTTGTACCTCGATATTTTTGAGGTCGATATTTTGTCAGTGATTCGCATCTGTTTGAGCAAATTTGACTGCATCCAGCAGCAACAGGACAACTCCATTGGCTTCTATGGTGGTCATTCTTTCGAGTTCGAAACTTGTTCTAAAAACACTTTGGTGGCCAGTTAACTGCCCAGAGCATTCATTTTGGCCTTCTAAACCTCGTCCCTGTCAGATTTTATCACTGAACTCAGGCCAGAGTACCCACACTAACTTTTCCAAACATTTGAAAAGTTTACAAACTTTGGGGCCCATTACGATAACCAGCGTTAAAAAATCCGGCCTCTACGATAGCATGAGAAAACCGCCCGCCTGCACCATGGGAATACCGACCGAGCAATTATGAAGTCGCGAAGCAACCTCCGCCCGCGGCGAAAAAAAAACAACAATTCCGCCCGTCCATGTCCGAGTAGAAGATTAACCGTCTGCCACGGACGCAATCCCGCCCGAAAACCCAAATCCGCCCGCTCTGACGACCGAGACAAAGACCGTGAAATTATGATCTCCCCGACATGAGCGCGGAAAATCCACATATTCCCCGCCCGCCACAGCGATGATAACTGACACGGCGGAAGGCCTGGCGGCCACGTCCATGCACGGAAATCATTTGCGGAACAAAGAAATACACACAACATGGCCAACAAGTCCACACAGCAAACTACGCCATAATACCCAAACACAGAACACATCCCAATGACACATGCCCCCTGCCAAAACTAAAAAACTACAAATCCCAGGACAACAGACACAACACACCTGAAAACGACAGACCATCATGACACACCCACATAGGACAGTACAAAAGCAGCCTCCTCACAGGCCACAATCCCTTGCACTACGACAAAGCGAAGACACCATCAGACAACCCAGAGAGACACAAAGGACAGCAGCACACCACACCACACGCACGCACACATCACACACTTCACCACCACTACCACCACCACCATCACCACTGAAACAACGGCACCACGAACACCCTGCACATCACAGACCACACACCACACACCCACCACACCAGCACCACAAATACCAAACCACACACCATGGTAACTCAAAGGATGCCAAAGTACACTGCCACTGACGGTCATGGTCGATGAGATCATCAAGGTGCACCCACAAATCTATGGGAACCAGGTCCAACAGACACCAGTAGCCACCAGAAACAGAATGTGGAGCAGGATCGTAGACCAGGTGAATGCAGTTGGGAACGTGCCACGCAACCGGGGTGAAATCACAAAGAGGTGGCACGACCTGAAAAGCGTGGTCAGGAAGAAGGAGGCCAAGAACCGTGAGCTGGCTTGCATGACTGGCGGCGGAAATCCCGCGCTATTCAAGACCTTCAAGGCGTGGGAGGAGAAGGTGCGAGGCATTGTGCATCCGGAGAGTCTCACCGGAACACCAGGGGGAGTGGAGGCTGGTAAGTACAAACAAATGTATACCAGCACACCGCTATGTACTGTCATGCACAACCAGAATGCCATAGCACCGAGGGCCAAACACCCCCATGTCCAGTACACAATACACAAGACATCTCTCACACATGCAACAGACACTCCCACACACTCAGCCCAAAGGTACCAACAAACAAAACCATGGGGGCATGTGTACAGTCAGCCAGCACCACAACTCCCACCAGGTCCCCTTGTACCCAAGATGCGCCGGAAGGAGCACTCCCCACACCCACACTCATGTGTCAGCCATAGCTGCACTAACCAACAAGTAACAGGTAAGTAGCCTTACCACAAACTCCGAGTATCGGAGGGGGGACTGCAGAAGCACAACTACCACCAGGCCCATAGTCCTACAGCGCAGCAAGATGGAGCACTCCCCACACCCATGTGTCAGCCATTGCAGTGCACACCTTCACCCGACAGGTAGATATGTATCCCTACATGGAGGGGTGTCTGTGGGTGGTAAGCCTTCACCACAACTCACAACACGGCCCCCACTCCCACAGACCAGCAAGATGGAGCACCCCTCCCTCTCATAACCATGTGACAGCCATTGCATTGCTCCCTACAAACCAACAAGTAGGTAGACTACTGTACAGGGCGGGGTGTCTGTAGACATGAGGACTGTACTACGACTAACATTTGGGACATGTCACGTAGCAGAGGAACAGGTAGCACTGCTCCCTGTCATAATCATGTGACTAATGTGTACACGGACATGAATTACAGAGTCATAGCCCACATGAGCCATCACAAATACACTAACACGTAAGGAGTCACGTCTGCATGCACAAGTCTCACTGGAGTACTGACCCACATGCTGTGCACTGTGCCAGTCATCACACACATCAGCAACACCATCGAAGTCTTGTCTATGTAGTCGTGTCTGCTTGTTCCGTTGACATCGTACAACATCACCCATGTAAGTCTATCTTGTCTCAATGTAACTGAGTGGAACCACAGTAATGTCACATACACCACTGGACCCATGAACCACACAGCTACACAATGCACATTCAATACCTCATCCATCACATCTTTTCAGCCCCAGTGTCATGAAAGGTATATCATCTAATCAGTTGTCCCATATACAGTAGTTCAGCAAAGATTCCTGCCGATGACCAATAATGTGTCTGTAGTGTCTGAAGCGCACGTCACACTGTGATTTACAACATACCTAATATAGTCAACACCCCAAGAGCACTGCATTGCTGCACATGGCTGAGGGTAGCACGCACACCAAGGAATTGTCCCATCTGCAATACGTTGTGTGGCACACAACCATTACTCACTCACTACAATGCTTGCAGTGTAATGTCCCTAAATGATAACAGTGAGCAGATATGCTTGGTATGTCAGACATACACACACCTTTGTCTCTGCAGTGTCGTGTGGCCAAAACACATGTCCCCTCCTGCACCCATATGTCACAGTATGTACCCCAAAACCATATTTCACCTCAAAAGCGTTGAGGGGGCTGTACCCCTTTGCCATCTGCGTTTCTAAGCGTTCCATTTGAACCCCAAAACCATATTTCACCTCAAAAGCGTTGAGGGGGCTGTACCCCGTTTCCACCAAAGCCACAAAATGTAGGGGTACTGCAACACACACCGATTGGCTATCCAAATCCGTCCCATGCCATGTGCACCCATCACACCATTCCATTGCCTTGATCACGCACACACATTGTAGAGCCATACACACACATCTGGGAAATCAGTGCACAACTGTGCACCAACTGTGAATGTCAGACATCTAACACAAACCTTGCAAGGTGCAACACAATAACCTTTCATCTCTGCCCCACAGGTGACGAACAGCATGATGCTGGAGAGGGAGACAGCAGTCATCACAGCCAGTCCACAAGCCCTCCACCCGGACTCACGGATGTGGAAGACCTGGACACCTCTTCGGACGAGGACTCCCGACCAGGCACATCTGGTGTGGCAGGGCTCAACCGCTCCCCAGGACCCCTCCTACCCACCAACCCATCTCCCAGGGCTAGTGACCAGTCCCAGGCCCCTGCTGCCACGGTCATTGCGGCCACCACCACCACCGCAACCACCACCACCACCAGAGCCTCCCTGACCACTCACCCTGTGCAAGGGGCTGCACGCACGTCGACATCGACCCTGTGAGCCACAACGAGGCCCCGGGTGACCACTGTGGCGAGTGGGCAGGTCGGTGGCAGCAGTTCAGGTGGGAGGACCAGGCCAACGCCATCTGGGAGCCAAGCCCTGCCGCAAATCGCTAGAGTCCTTGGGGCCTATGAAGAGGCCCAGGGACAATGGGCCCGGTCATCTGCCGATACGCGGGAAGTCCTTGGGTTGTTGAGGTCCATGGACGCCCATATGGGCCAATTCGTGACCCGTATGGGCAAACTTGTCGACCTCATGGGCCAGCTAGTGGTGGCGGTGAGGGCACAATCAAGGCCAACCACACCACCTCCGCCACCACCTGCTGGGGCGCACGTCCGTGCTACCTCCAGTTCCCCTGCGTCCACAGCGAGTGGGCAATCCTCAGCCACCACCAGCAGCCCACAAACACAACCCCCCCTCTCAAACGTGGAAGGGGGCGTCCGAAGTGGAAACAGGTGTCCAGAGATGACTTTGCACGCTCCAAACGCCAGTGAGACAGCCAGCCACGGTGGCCATCTACTGCATTCACTTGGACTACTATCCTACCCCACACTGCCATGTGAATGGCATGTGTCTGTCGGACTGTGGACCCAGAACAACATGGGTACACCTTGGCCATCACGCGGACATGTCCGTCAACTCATTGTTCCAGCATGCACCACTTTTGTCATCACCTTGCCCACAATCACATGTCACTGTTCAAAATAAATACACCTGGATCACATTCTGTTGTATCTGCTCTGTGTTTAATCAAGGATGTGCAACCGTCACCATGATCAGTAATGCATCAGGAGTGTGGTATGTCGATAGGCCAGGAGAGGCTGTAGGGACCTAGGGGTGAAAAACAGAACAAGAGTCCATTGAATGTGTGTGTCACACACTCATCACACAGTACTTGTCATCAAGTTCAAGCAATATACACACATCTCACAGAGCAACAGGGCACAATGCCACAGCCACTGTCAGTGGCATACTACCCTGGACATGGACCATTGCCACACAGCACTCAGTGAACAATAGGCCGCCGTGACAATGCACACATACACCTACACAACTACAGCAACATCAGCCGACGTACATGGTCACTCACCGTCAAGTGAAGTAGCGGGCGATGAGCTGCTGATGCTCATTCACTGCTGCCTCCTCTCCACTGTCCTCGTCACTGGACACGGCCTGGTCTGCAGGCGGGGGCCCTGGCTGATCACCGTCATCCACTATCAGGGGGATCTGCCTGCGAATAGCGAGATTGTGCAGCATGCAGCATGCCACAACTATCTGGCACACCTTCTGTGGGGAGTATGCCAGTGCACCCCCGGTGCGGTCCAGGCATCTGAATCTGGACTTCAGGAGTCCAAAAGTCCGCTCCACCACTCGTCTTGTCCTCCCATGTGCCTCATTGTATCTGACATCAGCTGGTGTCCTGGGATTACGTAGTGGGCTCAGCAGCCAAGGCCCGTTAAGATATGCCGAGTCACCTGGTTGTGAGAAACACAGAGAATCGTAGCAATTCCAACAGGATACAAGACAGCATGTCACACCCAGCACGCTACACGAGTATACATACTCACCAACAATCCATGCACGGTCTGGTTGAAGATTGTACATCATTCGTGGGAGGATGCTGTGGCGCATGATGTGCGAGTCATGGGTGGAACCGGGAAACTTCGCACACACGTGTGTGATGATCATGTCCGCCAGGCACACCACTTGCACATTCAGGGAGTGGAAATGTTTCCGGTTCCTATAGATGTGCTCCATGGCCTGTGGTGCAACAAGGCCAACATGGGTGCAATCAATTGTACCAACAATGTGGGGGATGCGTCCAAGGGCATAGAAAGCACCCTTCACTGCCGCCAAATCACGAGCCCTGGGGAATCGGATGTACTGGTTCCTGTACAGCATCATAGCTGACAGGACATCCCGTAGCACCATGCTGAACATGGGTTGGGACATTCCACCTCCACTGCCTACTGTGTGTTGGAAAGATCCGGTAGCGAAATAATGCAGTGCAGCCATCACCTTAGCCGTGGGGGTGAATGCTGTTGGATACACCCTGCGAGGACACAGGTGGGGTTCCAACATGGCACATAGGTGATGCAGGGTGGGTCGGTCCGGCCGGAATTTACGAATGACCTCCACATCCTCCATGTCTGACAGCAATTGGTAGGGGCGATGTATGTTTGGTCTCCTCCTAGGACAGATGGAAGTGGACACATGTCAATGCAACACACCACATGGCACTTTCACATACACATAACTAAAATTACTGACAAAGCAATAGAATCACAGAACAGCTGACAAGTAGGGACAGCACAGCCACAATACTCTTACACAGGTCCCCTTACCAATAGAGATGGCTACTGACACAAACCATTGCTATGAGCATGCACATGGGGATTTAGGCCCTAATAGCTTGAAAGGCATCATGATGGTTTCAGACTGCATAGGTGGGAGGCGACAACACCACGGCAATATACCTAGCTGCTGTGCCAGACACAGCTTCCGAGGCTGGGTGAGTATGGCACACACCAACAACACAATGTACACAGGCTGAGTGGCCAAAACAAGTGGGTCCTGTTGCACAATGGGATATGAGACAGTCAATGATGTCCCTAGTTCACCCAATGTAGAGCACTGTACGTATCACACCTCCAACACACATTGACAGGTGTACACATTGACAACTCCATGACAACACAGCTGTGTGAATGCAAACACACATCACAAGTGACACGTAACGTTGCACGTGCCAAGTGGGAGATGTACATTGAGAAATATGGCATGTGTGTGCATATGCACATCCCATGCTCCCATGCTAATGTGTACATGATGATGTGCCAACAGACATGTGGAGGCTGAGCACTGGCCGTCAATGCCTATGCACACAGCATGAAGTGGCCCTGTCCAGTGTGGACATGCTCCCACACACAAATCATGGCCACACCTGCAAATGCATGGCGCACATTCAACTGTGGATTCCACATGGCACCAGCAGACTGTACCCGCCATGGACCAGGCCCTTGAGGCCAACTCCAATGGCCCTCGCGACTGCATCCTGCGTGTTCGACGATAGAGGTAAGTGTACCGGGACAGCTCGGTGCAGGCCATTGTGTGCATTTGAAGTAGGCAGACATGGTACACCAATTGCAGCTGCTTGGACCCACTGGAACAGCCCCAGGGGGCTATATGAGTGTGGGAGGGAGACCGGCATTACCACAGCTTCCAGGGACTGCTGCCTGGCATCCCTCAACAACACCTGCCGCTGATGCCACATGTCCACCTACATGTCGACGACTCTGAAGATATGTCCAGGTCCACTCACCAGCGAGGAGCTGGAGATCATGGATTCCGAGCTCCACGCACACTGCCCAAGGCTATTCATAGCAAAAGTTGTGTGTGTAAGACAACTACAGTGTGTGTGGGAGTGCATGTGGGGGACACACATGTCATTGATCCGCAGCACTATGATTCTGAGCCTGTGGGGTTCCAACATGCACTGCTTACCATGCCAACTACAGGTGTAAGGGGTATGTAGGCTCTCTGGCGTTTTCCCATGCATGTCCCTCACAAGTGGTGGTACATGGCATTTCTATGTCACACATCCAGTCACGCAGCCACTTGGCAATGCAGGACTCAGGGCAGTCATTGCTTGTGTGAATGGCTGGCTGGGTCCCTGCTGGCCTTCTCAGTCGCAGCAGACCTGGGCTGCACATTGACCGCACAATCCTATAAGGAGACAACACTGACTGTACAGTGGGTTACATGTGTCTTTTGTTCAGGTCTCTCCTGAAATGCACAAACTCAGCCCTGTCGATTGGACACACCATGCCTTGTGATAGGGATGTGTGTGAGAGATAGTGGCACTGAATGTGACCTCCATTGCGGGGTGAGCCATTCACAGGGTGAGTACGTTGAGGGCTGCGCAGTGTTGGACACAGTGAGTCCACCCACAAAGATGTGTTGCCTTGTGATCTATGTGTTGGTCCACCTGACAATGGACAGTAGATGTGGGCAGACTACACATTGCTCAATGTGCTGGCAACCTGCATGTGAATGGGATGGACAGGTACTGTGTACACACTCCCAGCAGCATGCATTCACGTGTGGTGTACACATGCTGTTAGGCCATGTCCGATTACTTCCTGGCTCTGTTGCACATCTCTGAGTATTTGGGATGGGTCAGCAGCATGCCACTGTGATTGGTGGATGTGGGTGATGTTGAGAAGTGTATGAGTGACATTCAAAGGCTCTTGTGTACCATCCCTGCAGTTTGAAGTCCTCCAGCCCAAGGGCTTGTGATGAGCCATTGCATCCAAGTTGATGCCTCTGTGTATGTGTGACCGACAGTGCAGCCAATTCCACAAATGGTGTGACGTCATCTGCCGGATGAGCTACTACGTGGCGATAACGAATCGGGGATGCCCCTCGTATTGTCAGGTCAGCACGGCGCTGCATTTCACCAGTAATGGTCTGCATCTTGACAGTCACACAGCCTGTGCCGGATGCATGTTTGTAGGGGCATCAGCAGCAAGCAAGTGTACAGTATTGTGGGATGGTGTCTTTTGCGGTGAGAGGCAGCATGTGTCCACAGCCTACCCATAATCTGGGTAATGTGATGTTTGTTGTGTGATGCAGTGGGTTGTAAGTGTACTCTGTGCTGTGTGCATCTGACATGCATATGCGAATCCTGAGGGTCAAGATGTAATTTGAGCACTCTGCATTCTCAATGCACTGAGAGTCGTAGCCCTCAGGAACAACCTGTAGTGGGCTGGATTGGCAATTCACATGTATGTTTGAGGCACTGTGCCTACTCTGATTTCATTCGGTCATATGTGTGCGATGCCTCACCTCATATCTCTGGTACTTACACATCCGGCACACTGTGCAACAGCAGTTGTGCTCGTGTGAACGACAGGTGGATGGCATGGGCTCATGGCCATTGTGGCCTGTCATGTTGCAGTCTGTGTGAGTGGTTTCCCATTCTGCTCCATGCAGGTATGTCTTTGGCCTAATTACGTAGTGGGCACCCTTGCCACCATCATGACAGTGGGTGTGCACACCGCGATTTGGGGCTATGGTCGCAGGGTGACACAGGCTGGGTGTAGTGCTATGTGCACAACACATGTGCCACTTATTAGCGGCTTCATTTACTGTACGCCAGCCATTACGTGTTGATTGTGGTGGCTGTATGCAATTGCACAGGTATCGTGCAACATGTGGATTTGTGGATGTTCTGTGCTGCTTCCCTTGCACATGTTTGTTTAATTGATGCCAGATGAGTGAGGCCACCTCGCTCTCTCTCATGTGGCATCTCCCGTGGGTGCTGAGGGACAGGGGACGGTCAACAGTGGTGTGGCATCGGATGTAGCAGCTGCACAGGTGCTGAGTGTGACAGATGTGACCAGCGCCTCGGAGGGGCCAGACGTGTGCTGGATGAATCACAGGCCAAGACAACAATTTCTGAGTCATCTGAGGACAGAGGTGATGCATCCATGTTTGCTAACACAGGGGACGTGGACTCTGGCTCCTCTTCAGCCACGCGGAGGCCAAAGCCCGCCCTCCCATCTACTTCCACTGGTGCAACACGTGTCGGCACAGGGATGAAGGGTAGAGTTTCCTTCACACCAGGCACAGCTGGCCTTGCACATGTGACCCCTGCTGCCCTCAGTGCTGGGTCTATTGAGCTTATGCGCCATCTCTGCGTGGGGCAGACAGCTCTCCTCAATGACGTCATTGCCAATGACATCATTTTGCCGCAGGTGACATAGTTCATTAAGGGCCCACATGTACGCGTGGGTGGGCTACGCCAGACTGTCCAATGGTTGTCCCCCCCCAGTCAAGGTGGGCCTTCAACTGGGCCAATCTCAGCCTGACATTCCTGACCCTTTCTCCACCCCCTGGGCAGTGGCACATCTGACAACAGCAGGGCACGAGTCCTAAAATAAGAAGTGGGGGACGCTGACGTCACGACAGGAAGTGACATCACGGAAGGTGGCTTGCACCGTCAGACTCATTGCCTCCCTCGCTCACCCCTTATATGCGATTGCATCGTAGAAGCCAGCGCGTGCACTAGCAGCTCCGATCTCGCCCCAGAGAGGCCAAAGAGTGAATGTGTGGGTCCATTTGCCCCAGTCATCTGTCTCGCGGTAATATAAGTGGGGGGACACCGTCCACCCGCGTGGTACCCCGACTCGAAACCTGGACAACAGTGACAATGCATGACAGCCTCCGGAGACCGGATACACCACATGCAACACACAGAGGCTGTGGCTGCCCTAGCGGGCCAGGCCGCAAACACAATCCCAGATGAAAGGTAGACCCACCCCTGCACGCATAGTCATTACAACCGCTGCCATTGACAAGGGACCCATGTGGTGAGACATGGGCCTCAGGGTGACGGGCCTCCGAGCCATCTCCCGCTAACGAGTGTCATGCAACTCACACATATCGCAAAGCCAATAGGACACTTTGCCTGCACACCAGGTCTCGAGTCAGGGTACCACGCGGGTGGACGGCGTCCCACCACTGATTTTACTGCGAGCCCGATGACTGGAGCAAATGGACCCACACATTCACTCTTTGGCCTCTCTGGGGCGAGCTCGGAGCTGCTTGTGCACGCGCTGGCTTCTCTGTTGCAATCGCATGTAAGGGGGGGGCGAAGGGAGACAATAAGTCTGATGGTGCAAGCCACCTTTCGTGACGTCACTTCCTGACGTGACGTCTGCGTCCCCCCACTACATATTTAGGACTTGTGCCCTGCTGCTCACTGAGAATGTGTTGCCTGTGAGATGTGACCAGTAGAAGGGCCCACCCACCAAGCTCCACTACCATCCCGTGCCCTGGGTAGCCTGTGCAGGCGGACAATGTAGGGGGTACACCTGGTGGACAGGGGATGTGAGTGCCTTGGCAAGGGCCTGGCAGACGCACAGCAGTATCCAGCATGTCCCCAGAGGGAGGGCTAACATCTACACCTGATGCAGCATTGATCGTGTGCCCGCCTGTTGTGGCCACACGAGTTCACATTCATCCCCAGACAGGTGGGCTTTCCAAATACACAACACAGTGGAAATATAGCCCTCCGGAATCCTCCCCACACAGTCTGTTTCAACAATGCATGTGTGCACCTACCCGTGCCACCCACCCACCTGGCCCAAGCGGAACTCCCGCTTCACATGACACATGTGTGTCTTCCACAGTTGTGCTTCTCTCTCAGGGGCGGACCTCCAACTGTCCCGTAGCACACAGACAGCACCGAGTCGAACTGCCATCCTGTTTGAATGGTAGGCACACTCACACATCTACCTGTGACACAGTGGTGGCTGTGATGGCTATTGTGACTGCCATGGCAGTGTTGGTGGCCATGTCAGGGTACACTCACACACATTGCATACGCAGCTTTTCGTGTCACTACTCTGCACATCGGACTGGCCACTGTCCCTGGTGTTGAACAATTTTGCCGCCTGTCTATGTAATCTGTGACTGGATGCTGTTGTTCCTGTAGTCGGTTGTGTCTGTGTAGTTGCTGATTGCAGTTGTTACTGTGTTTGCATAGTTAAGTGAGGCACATGCCTTGTATGGTACCTCAACAATTGCAATGTCTGGTCTCACATTCCAATGTGTTTTACACGTGGCTGGGACTTCACTTCTTTCAGACTCTGCCACTTGTGTGTGTGATGAAGAAGTATTTTAGTGACACGGATTGTCTGCATGTATTTGCTGGTATTTCATGGAAAATGTATACGTGTCATGTTTGCATGCAAGCAAAGCACGGGGTGTGAGTCTGGCCACAGGATGACAGGTAGCATGTGCATAGTGTGCGGGTATGTGTGAGCTTACTTTCTGGGTGGCCAGCAGTGTAGGTGTATGTTAATCTTGTGATGAACATTGAGCCTGGGCACATGGCTTACTTTCAAAGTGTGCATTTGGGAGGTGTAGGTGTGTGTGGTGTGAAGTGTGTGACTTTGGGGTAGTGTTGGTGTGTGTGTGTGTGTGCACTCTGGCAATGGCGATTACACACATGTGTTACCCAGGGGCATGGTGGGTGTTTGTATCCGTGTTCAGGTCTGTGAATGTGAGCGCATGTGTGTATTGTATGTTGCACAGTGTGTGGGTGTGTCCTTGCAGTTCAGGATGGCTCCTACTTAATATGTTTTGGGCATTGTGGGTCTGCAGGGTGTGTGACTTTCAAGATTGTGCCTGGTTTAATTAAGCATGTATGTGAGTTACAGCAGTTCGTACTCACTTTGCGGATCTGCCCACCCACACTGATATCCTGTGTGTGTTTTGTCATGCATTGCTGTAGCATGCTTCTTGCGTGGGTCCTACTTTTGCTTGAGGAGTGTGATGTCCGACTGTGAAGGTAATTATACACATATGTAGGACTGTGCTTTGAAGTGACCAGCCCGTCAGTGTTAATGTGATGATCTGTTGGGCCACGTCAGAGTCTGACAATCAAAGGCCCACGACCTGTAGTATTTCACTAGGTCCACTGTGGCGGCAACTCATATGCATTGACATCCAATGTCACTGGACTACATGGTCATCTCACGACTCTCGTGTACTTCACACACTCTCATCCTCTCTCATTCATACTTGTCTTCTAAAAATAATTCTACAGAGTCACATATTTGCTTCGAGGCATGTATTTGGACTTACTTCCTCTGTGATGCAGTTTAGTGGACACTACTGGCAGCAAAATGCATGTGGATGATATACTTAGCATGATTACACATACGAAAGGGGGTACAGGTAGATGTAATTAGTTGTTGACTGTGGAATGGAGGCTTCAGGGTTACAACTGCTTTGCCCTTGCTATGCTAAAGTGCATTTGCTAATTACTGATGGTCTCTGGGCTTTGACACAGACAGTATTCATTTAGCCTACCAGACAGCTTGACATCATAGGGACAGTTCATCTCAGTTCCATGGTACCGGTTTAGTACAATAGTGACTCAGACACACCTGCGTCAGAGGTGACATCAGGGCATGTGCCTACCTGCATGCAGCAGCGTCTCACCAGTTGTTGCAATGTGGTGGCTACTGAACATGACACTGTAACTAGGGCCATGTTGTAGGGGGATGCATTTGTTGTCCATGCAAAAGTCCTGGCACGGAAGTACAGACAAAGGTGAGGTGACAGTTCTCACGTACTACAGCAGACAGATAAGTGTGCACTGACAGGTGCATGTGTCCAGGTGCGCAGAATACATATTATGGCATAGTTGTTCATGCTGTATTGGCCATGTGGTTACTGTACACAAGTCCCATACCTCTGCCTCCCCCTGTTCATGCAGAGACACGGGATATGGTGAGGAACAGGGTGCATGTCCCGAAAATGTCAGATGTCATGGCAGTGGAGTTGATGGTAAGGTGTTAGTTGCAGATTATATGGTATAGTTCTTGTACAGCTAACTGCCCACTCCGTGCGAAAGCCAAGCATGGGTACGGTGTTGAACATCAATGTTCAATTGGGGATATTGAGTCGGGGACCCATGAATTGACAAGTTGACTTGTATGCGATACCTTCCAGCAGGGCATCCATCCCATTGATGGTAAACATGGATGTCATCCAATGAAGCGGATGGTGGGTAGCAATGTGTTCGTTGTAAGTTGTCCCTTGTAGAATCCTGATGGGACATGTTGGATGACATTCGATGAAACAGTGATCCAGAAGACGTTGTGTGGAGGCACACTGGTCCCATTGCAGTGTGTCCCCGATTGCAGCCACAAACGCCATGCCCCCATACACTGAACAGATCCTGTCGTGGTCGTCCAGGGGTGCAAACAACTGTACCAAGTCCGACTTTGGACATGCCGGGTTGGAGAGACATAAATCCACAGGCCAGTGGAACGGACACCTCCGACAGTAGAAAACGGGGATGACGCAGCTGAACATTGCAATGCGGTAAGTTACTCGGTAACTTACATTCAGCATTGCCAGATTTGAACAGCCCACTATGTGTAGCAAGCTGTCACTGTACAGCTTGATCTGTCCGGCGTAGTTGAGGGTCACTGGTGCAACAGCCATATTGCTACAGGGTGATGTGATGGCGTGCTCCGGCTGCCTGAGCAGTCAGCAGAGTGCAGCCTCCGACGATGCTGGGAATTCTGGAATGGATGTACGGCGGCAGGACTTGGGGTATAGCTTGGGCAGAGGACACAGTCCCTCATCCCACATGCTTCTATGAATAGTCAAGGCCAGTGGTGTCTGACTCTTTCCAGATTACTTGCATTTGGTCCACATGGAGGAGTGGTATTATTGTATTTTGTGGTGTTATCTTTCTTTCATGTTGTGCGCTATCTGCCAGTGGACGTTTTACTCTGCATGGCTATGTTTTGCTTCTTGTTGGTACAATGGCTCCATTCTCCTGCATAATTTGTTGCAATGTGATTTCGGAGTAGGAATGGAAGGCCATTCAGTGCTATCTGCTCTCCCGTGTGTGGGCGGGACACTCCGTTGCCGCTGTACATTGCAGCTTCTGTGTGGGTGTAGTGATTGGGCACACCTGTTCTCAGGCAGCAGGGTTTTTCTATTTTGTACATTGCATGGGTTGTTATTGCGAGCAGGATGGTATAGGTATTTCTTGTTGAGACTGGCGTGCCTTTTCCGGACATTGTCGATATTCTGCGCTGTTATGTAGCAGCCGCTGTGTGCTTCTCCATGTTTTACACACAAGGGTGTGTCCTATTTTGCCATCACATTACTCCCCTGTTCGGGACACTTGTGTGACGTCAAGTTGACGACTGTGAGTTGTCGGTTGGGGACATGACTGATGCAGGAAGGCCACGTGACATGTGCCTTCAGGGTGGTGCTGGTGTGTGGGGTGTGTAGTTGTGACCCTGTGGTGTTTGTGTGCAGCACATGCATGGCGCTGTCGTTGGCCCCTGTGTTGTGCGCATGTGTACCTGCGTCATCGCCGCTACGCTGCGGTGCCGTGACGGGGACGTCACTTCCTGGGACCGGGTAGTGGGAGCCCAGGATGTTGTGAGTTGTTTATTTTTGACAGGTGGGACATGTGTGGGTACAGTGGTGGATGTGTCCTGTCCACACAGGGGTGTCTGGGGGGGCCATGTACAGTTTTCCCACCCTTGCACTGTGTGCAGTGTTTGCGTACCCTTGTTGTGTGTCTGCCTACCTGCGTCGTCGTGGAGCGTTCACTCCTAGGTGGTGCATCAGGTAGAGCATGGGGATGGCCTGGAGTGCAGGATTCATCTCTGGGTGGGCCGCCTTTTTAGTCTCCGTACTGAACAGTCGGGTTTCCGCCTTGGTATCTCGTGCAGTGTCTCTTTGCCGGTGGGGCTGTTTGGTTGTGGCATCGTAATTTGTACGCCGGGCGGTACGTCATTTCGTCGGACGGTGTGTCTCCATTGGCTCGCGCCGCTACGTAGACGGGCGCACTTTGATGGCGGGCGGCGCCGCAGGCTTGCAGGCGGGGTTTGCCTGACTTTTCACATCCTAATTTGGCGGGCGTGTGGGCCGTTGCTGGCGGACGGTAACTAGCGGTTTTTGCCTCCGACAGCACGGCGGTTGTGCTTCCGCCTGACATCGTAATGGACCCCTTTGTGTTGACCAATGCTTTTTTGGGGTTGCATTTAAAAGTGATAACAACTTCTAACATCTGTATCTCTGAAATCCTCTGGTGGATTTTAATGATCAGGGCCCCTAAAAATTCATTAAAAAATGCTCTATTTTTATTAATGGTTATTGTGTCTTTTTATTGGTGTGTGATTTTCTTCTTTTTTTTTGGGTGCTGTTAACCGCTTAACTGCGGCGCGAATTCCGCCGCGGTGCGGCGATTTGAAAGAGTGGGCGGGGCCGCGTCGGCCAACGGACGTGCGCAGCACTAGCGAGGTAGTGCTCGCGATGGCCGTTGGCCGACGGAAGCACGGAAGGGGTTAAGTGCTTCACACTAAGGGCATCATTATGATGGCGGGCGGACAAAGTCCGCCCGCCACCGCTACCGGTAAACGGGACCGACCGCCAGAGGTGCAGCGGTCCCGCTGGGCCCATAGGATGCGACCGCCACCCTGGCGGTCGCATTCCGCATATTCAACATTGTGGCGGGCGGTGCTGTAAGCAGCACCCGCCACAATGTTGAAAATGCATTTTGTGCATTGGCATGCACAACGTGACAGGCACAGCGCGGTGCCTGCCACCTTGTCCATGCCAATGTAGGGGGGTACCATGGGTACCCCCCAAGTGCAGCCCCCATCCCCCCACCCCCCGGGGACCCGCAACGGGCCCCCAAAGTGAACTCTGCATGCCTTTCCATGGCGGAGTCTCCGCCATGGAAAGGCATTCCTCCGCACACATCATAATATGGATGGCGGTGCCTGCAAGGCACCGCCACCATATTATGGGCCTTTTCCGCCCGGCAGGCAATCGTGACGATTGCCTACCGGCGGAAAAGAGGCGGACGGTCTTTCCGTCCGCCACGGTACCCCCCGCCATGCTAATGTGGCGGGGGGTAAATGGCCGTCCGGCGGGGTGTTTTGGCGGGCGGATTGCCACCACCGGTCGGGCGGTGGCGATCCATACGCCATGCTAATAGGCCCCTAAGTTCCTTAGCCACGCCTTACTGCGCGCAGCCACAGCTACCCAGGGTTGAGCTAAGGTTAAGTAAATGATACGGAAGGGACTCAAGACAGCATTTTCGAGTGTTCTCTATGATAACGCCCCACATCACTATCATATAGTAAACCCAGATCACCACATTGGTGGCAGTGGTAGAATTCAAACCCACTCCCCCAAAGAGAACTGGAGGGCTGGACGAAGGATAACAAAGTGGAAACCTATGAGGGCTTATACAATTTAGGGGCCGATTCCGATTCAGGCTGGAAATCTCTCTGACCGAGCCGGACCCGGAGAGATTTCCGACCGAATCGGACTCTGGCAATCCGACCGAACGAGTACGATGCGCACGCATGCAATCGGACTCGAGTTGGTCGGACTCCCATTGAGTCAATGGGAGCCGGACGTACAACGCGTACGCGGGCTCCCATTGACCCAATGGGTGCGAGGCGAACAAGGGTGCCCCCTACAGCGGGTACGCCTCGAAGAGACTCGCGGCATACATGCACAGGTAGGGGGGACCCATGGGTCCCCCCAGTGTGCGACTCACGCGGCTACGCGTACAGGGGGGTCCGACACTGACCCCCAAAGTGCGGCTCCGACTGCTCTTTCAAGCCGGACGGCGCGAGTCGGTCGGACTGCTCGCAGCGCGCATCGTACTTGCCCGGCCGGGGAACTTCTCCATCGCGCGGTGCAAGTCGTGTCCGTGCGAGTCGGTCGGAGCGCTTCAGACCCGCAAACAAGTCGGTCGGCGATTTCGCGTGCGCTCGCATCGTACTCGCTCGGCCGGACGCACGTACGAATCGGTCGGGAAAGAGGGCTCCGAATCGGATCCGGTTAAGCCGAATCTGATTCGGTGCCCTACCGGACGAGATCGGAATCGGCCCCTTAGTGGTTAAAGAGCACATTCTTACAAATTGTACCTCAGAGAAGTTATACCAGCATCTGGTATACTGTAAGCTATCTAGCCCTAGAGAGCTGGGGAAGATAGCTGATGAGTGGGTACACACTAGAGTGACTAAGACACCCCAGGGAGATGAAAGCAAAAAGGTGGGACAGGCCCCCCTTCAGGTCAAAGATGAGGAGAAGTTTAAAAAGAGTGAGAAACCTAAAGAGCCCCCAATGATGCCCAAAGTGGGGAGCCCAGAGCCACATCCCAATTTCAAAAGGGGAGGGATATCAGGATAAGAATTCTGACCCATCAAAGGCTGGGGTGTGCTATGACTGCAGACAGCCAGGGCACACGAAGGGAGATTCAATAGCACAAAGAAATCACCCACAGTTCCAAGGGAATTGCCAGTGTAGGGATTTTGGTGGAAGTTGGCTCTGGGGATTGCAAGGGGTACACTGAAGACACATTAGTTTCCCTGAGTGGTGAGGAGATATAACCCTTGGCCCACTGGCAGGCCAGTATGGCAAAGTCTAGGCAGTGATCAAGAATTAATGGGGTAGAAGTTCAGGCCTTGAGGAATACAGGCACCAGCATAACCATGGTTAAGGCCAAGCTGTGTTCCCCAAGCCAGATTCTACATGCTGAAGTGCATGAGATGGTGAACTCTGACAATGTAACAAAGTCACATCCATTGGCTGTGATAGACTTTGAGTGGGGAGGGGTCACTGGCCCTAAGAACGTAGCTGTGCCCCCTGCCATCCCAGTGGAGTGTCTCTTGGGCAATGACCTTGAAATTTCTGCTTGATCATAGGTGGAGATAATGACCCATGCAGCAATGCTGTGTTTCCCTGAGTGGGTATGTGTCTTCACCATAGCACAAATGGCCTTAAGGGACAGTCAAGGGGCTGTGGATCCTGAAACGGTGGCCCAAGTCCCTAGCAAAAAGAGAAGAGGGAGGAAGCCTGGGAAGTCCTCTTCCAAAAGTCCATAGAGCCAGAAGGAGCCCCACCCTCAGGGGGCTGCCTGGTCCCTGAAGAGGAAGGAACTGCCCTGAAGGACTTGCCTGGCGGAACTTCAAGCAGTATCCCTCCCCCGACAGAACTTGAGTAAAGGACAGCAATCCTGTCCTACTCTTGAAGGCCTGAGGCAGTTGGCTGTCAGACAGGAGGAAGGAGATGTCAGTGGTGCCCAAAGGTGTGCTGGGAGGAACAGCTCCTGTACAGTGAGGCCAGGCACCCCAAACCAGGGGCAACCAGGAGAGCGGTGGTCCCCCAACAGTATAGATAGTTCTTAATTAACTTAGCCCATGACATTCCCTTTAGCTGGACATCTGGGACAGACCACAACCTCGGACAGGTTGGTCAATCACTTTTATTAGCCTCAGATGTCAGAAAAGGTAAAGGAGTTTGTTGCTCCTGTATTACATGTCAGGCCAGTGGCAAGGCAGGTAGCGAATCAAAGTCTCCCTTTATGCCACCTTCAGTGGTGGGGACCCCCTTTGAGAGGGTGGGGGTTGATATAGTTGGTCCCCTAGACCCACCTACTGCCTCAGGGTAAAGGTTCATCCTAGCGATAGCGGAGTATGCCAATAGATGTACAGAAGCCATACCCCTTAGGACAGTTACTGCAATTGCCAGAGCCTTGCTTGGCATTTGTACCAGAGTAGGATTTCCTAAGGAAGTGATTTCGGAGAGGTACAAACCTCATGTCTGTCTATTTGAAAGCAATGTGGGATAAGTATGGGGTGACCTCTACGTTCACCACACCATACCATACCCAAGGTAACGGTCTTGTTGAAAGATTTAACAAGACCATGAAAGGCATGATATTGGGTTTACCTGATGAACTCAGGAGGAGATTGGATATTCTTCTCCCATGCCTGTTTTTTGCCTATAGGGAGCTTCCACAGAAGGGAGTAGGATTCACGGCCCTTTGAACTGCTCTTTGAGCACCCTGTTAAGGGTCCTTTAAGATTGGTCAGAGAAGGTTGGGAGAGACCTCTCAAGGAGCGCAAACAGGACATCCTAGATTATGTATTGGGCATTTGCTCCAGAATGGCAAAGTACATGAAAAAGGCAAGCAAAACTTGGAGGTCAGCCAGGAGCTTGTAAAGCACTGGTATGAACAAAAGGCTTCCCAGGTGGAATACCAGGCTGGGCAATTGGTTTGGGTGTAAGTACCTGTAGCACCCAGAGCACTCCAAGATAAATGGACTAGGCCTTTCCCTATCTTGGAAAAGAAGGGAGAAGTTACATATTTGGTATACTTAGGTAATCCAAGACATCCTCACAGGGTGATCCCAGTGAATAGGCTCAAGCAACATCATGACTAAACTGACATTACCAGGCTCATGGTGACAGATGATGGAGAAGAGGAAGAAAGTGAACCCCTCCCTGACCTGATGTTCAGTGGAGGGAGTAGGTCTCTCTACCGCTTAGAGTAGGCAGCAGCAGAGAGACTGTTACAACTTGCTTGGGCAGTTTGCTGACCCCAGGTTTGAGAACATGGTGCACACAGGTGAAAGTTTACATGTAAAAAGTAAGATTTACTGACTGTTAGACCAGATCAAAGCAGAGGTTGCTAAAATGCTAGAGTTAGGGGTGGTTGATCCCTCTAGTAGTCCTGGGGTCAGCTCAGTGGTTCTGGTGCCCAAACCTAGTCCAAAAGAAGGTAAACCTGAGTTAAGATTCTGTGTGGACTACAGAGGACTAAATACAGTTACAAAGAAGGATGCTCACACCAGCCCCAGAGCTGATGAGCTCATTCATCGGTTGGGGGCTGCCAAGTACCTTTGACCCGGCATCAGGTTATTGGTAGATAGCCCTCAAACCTGGAGTGAAGAGCAGGCCTGCCTTTTCAAACCCAGAAGGCCACGTTCAGTTTAAAGTTATGCCTTCCAATTTGAAAAATGTACCTGCCACCTTACAGAGGTTGGCGAATAAAGTACTTTCAGACCTGGAAAGCTTCGGTGCAGCATATCTTGATGATATAGATGTCTCTAGCTCCACCTGGCCCACCTCAAGGAAGTGCTTCAAGATCTACAACAGGCAGAGTTGACCATCAAGGGTTGACTATCAAGGCAAGTAAGTGCCAGATAGGGCAAGGGTCTGTAGCCAGGGGCAGTTCCTACTTTCGAGCGTTGGAGCGTCACCCCCTACTGACAGCAATCACTTACATTCAAATATTTGTTACCTTTAATAAAATGAACATACCTTGCCACCTTGCTCAAGTGTTTTTGAGGGCAGGACCGGGCGGGGACAATCATGCTGATTGGCTGGAGGGATGGGTAATTTCCTAAAGCTTGTTGTGCGCATTTCAGATTGGTCAGGTGGCTTATGATGCCCAGCCCGACGTGCACTTAAGCCTCTTAAATCTGTGCAGTGTTAGGTAGCTGTGGGAAATGTAAACACAACTCCCCAGTCTCCTTATGAGTGCTGGGAGTGGCTGCTCCAAACAATCCTGGCACTACTCTCATGCTGTTTACTATTATAAACAGCATGAGAGCGGGGTCTGGATTGGTTATGTTATTTGGGTACAGTCTGGCTACGGCACACATGAAGCACACATGAAGCAGCGCATGGGCAGGACAAATTGTACATGACTAATCACTGTGTGGCTTTATGTTGAAGCCATGCAGAGGTTGACCATGTTTCCATGACTTTCTGCCAGTGAATACATTTACTGAGGCCTTCTCACCAGACCTCAGGGCAATATCCTAACCCTATACAAAAACTATGTTAAATTGGATACACCCAATTGGCAAGTACTGGCTTACTTATAAATCCCTAGTATATAGTACCCAGGGTACAAAGGGCATGTAAGCCCTGATTGTGCCACCCTGCAGGTGACAGAGACAAAATGGACCCCACCCTGCTACTGCAGACTGAAAGGGCAGTGTTTTACACTGCCAGTTTGACTTTGCCATTACATCCTAATGGCAAAGTCACCACTTCCCTTAAGGATATATGTTAGTCTCCCCTAAGGAAAGCATATTGAGCCCTGCAGCAGGGAGGTATACATACTTTAGTAAGAGGCATGATTTTTAATGTCTTAGCAGCAAAATGTCTACATTTTTGTTTTGCTGTGGAAAGGTTAGACACCCCGTTGGACAACACAAGGTTAACGGCTGCTACCCTAGCCCCAGCTAACTTCTGAATGGGACTGCCTAAAATGGTCAAGCAAGGTGCCAAATTAATTGTGCCATTAAATACTACCTGATGCCCAGGCCAGATTTAAAGTCACTAATAAAGTTAAGTAATTTTTACGTTCGTTTTGCTGTGGAAAGGTTTGACACCCCGTTGGACAATACAAGGTTAACGGCTGCTACCTCAGCCCCAGCTAACTTCTGAATGGGACTGCCTAAAATGGTCAAGCAAGGTGCCAAATTAATTGTGCCATTAAATACTACCTGATGCCCAGGCCAGATTTAAAGTCACTAATAAAGTTAAGTAATTTTTACAAAGTTGCCACTCTGTACTCTAGCTAGTAGAGTGGCCTCACAAAGGCCCTGACACACAGACGGGTTTCTGACCGCCTGGGGAGATGTGTGATCTACTCAGATGCCTGGGTGTTACCTCCACTCCCAGGATGGCCACTCATGGTGTTAGACAAAAAGGTAGGCTTCAAAGGTGAAGTTGCCTTTGAAGGGCCACTTGTGACAACATCCCTGAGCAGGATGTCTTTTGTTCCTACAGACTATTAGGAGAAAGAGCCAAATAAGGCAAACCAGTGTCCAAACCGGTTTTTCTATGGGTGTGTAATCTATTGGTAACCATATATCTAGGGTGGGCTACCCTGCACTAAAAAAGGATAATGCTATCCAGAAGGGGGCAAGAATAGGGCATGCTGGGATAGCCAACTGCCTGACATCACAGGAACTTCATCACTAGAGAGGAGGTGGCACAGAAGCCCATTGGCTGGTGAAAGCGTGCTCCCTTCATGGCACTTTTGTGGGATAAGTAGGGCACTCCTGGCACCCTGCCCCTCAGTTCACACTAGAGAAGAGAACAGGACTGAAAAAGGACTGCAGTGCTGACGTTTACCTGCACAAAGAGAGGCTGCACATACGGAAGACTGCACCTACTGCACTTTTGGGCTAGCGAGACTGAGGCTGTGCTTGCAGGTTCTGAGAGGGGGAAAAGTCGAGTCCCCCCCTTCACCAACAGCCGTGACTCAGAGGATCAGTCTGATGATGTCCTGGAACCAGCACCAGAACTAAAAGAGCTGAAAGAGCTCAAACAAACAATTTGGGAGCCACCGCAGATGTTTTGCCGCTACTAGTCGCAGGGCACAATAAAGAGACAATCCAAGATTGCCAAATCTTGTGCCCACGTCTGCCGGACCCCCGGGTGCTATCAGAGTCTGGATTTGTCGCACCTATGGGACACCAGCCTCCATCAAAGAGTCTACATCCAACCACGGTGCTACGGGACCAGTACTGCAGGGTCAGCTGTACGACTGCAATGTAGAGGACTTTTAGGGACCCCGATCTCCGTGGCCAAAGTCGCAGCATGACAGCCATGGTGCAAGGGACCACCACCGAGACACCCCCGTTGACCACACCACAACCGGAGCATCCTTTTGAGCGTCTTTACCCTCAGCATCAGGGGCACTCTATTGACTTTTTTGGTGGTCGCGCTGTAGAGTTTGAAACTTGCTCTAAAAACACTTTGGTGACCAGGTAACTGTCCAAAGCATCCATACTGGCCCCATAGACCACATCCCTGTCGGAGTTCATCCCTGTCTTATTTGGTCCCCCAACTCCGTCCGGATTACCCGTACTAACGTTTCCAAATTTTTAAAAAAGTTTACAAACTTTTTGTTGACCAATGCTTGCTTGCGGGTGTATTTAAAAGTGATACAAACTTCTAAAATCTGTATCTCTGGAACCCTCCTGTATTTTAATACGCAAGTTCTCTAAAAATTCATAAAAATACGCTCTATGTTTATAAATTGTTGTTGTGTCTTTTTATTGGTGTGTGATTCTCTTATTTCGTTGTTTGGTGCGGCTAAATGATTGGAGCCACAGCTACTCAGGGTTGAGCTATGGTTAAGTAAATGATACTGACTGGACCCAAGATGGTATCTGCAAGTGTCACCACAATAGGGACCACAGCCATATCATATAGTACACCCAGATCCTCACATTCACCATGCAAGCCATGGCAGTGCTAGGAAGAACATTTCAAATATGGCCTTGCATGCATGGAGAAAACACCCTGCACTTCAGGGGCATGTGTTATGACATGGCGGCCTGTCTGGTGTGCATTTTTTCTGAAAGTGTTTGCGTTGTATTGTGGGGAACACATTTTGCATACATTTCCTTCCAGAACTGATCACCAGTGGCTGAGTTTAAATCATGCATTCCTTCCATCTCTTTGTTGTTTGTTGCAGTAGACGCCCTAAGTTTGATGGGTATGCCCAGATATGGGTCCTGGTCTTGCTATACCACAGTACCTCACTGATGAAGCCTATGTGAGCCAAAGCTAATCTGGGGTTACTTGTATTCTTGTGTGGAGAAATTTCAGTTTGGATTGGGCTGTTTCTGCTACAGCAGGATCAAGAATGGTTAGTGCACTGCTCATCTTCCTCTAGTGGCACAGTGAGCTAAAACAATTGACTGAAACACAGTCCAAATAATTGACAGTAGCTGAAATTAATATCAGAATTCCTTCTATCACTTTGTGCTTGTTGTAGAAACTGCAAATATAGCCAGCATGCCACTGTTAGGCTGGAGGAGACAGCTTGTCTGCTGTTCCAAGCTTTTGGCGGCCCTCGTTCCTAACAGTAAGTCATCCTCTAATTAATTAGCAGACACATTCTTGCTGTTGGAAAATATACCAGGAGTGGCTTGCTTTTATCAGACTGGAAGCCACTTCCAAACCTCTCCTCTTTTCATTCAGGTTCCAGGTATTTATGGGGAATTCGCATTTATGGGATTTAGGGCCAAAGCAAGACAGACTTCAAAGTGTACTCTTTTTTTAGCTTTGCTTAAACATTTCTTTTCAATATTAAACAGTCTTATGTAGTTATATGAAGTACCTTCTCTTCTCTGTATGCTATAGCCCTAAAGGATGGTAATACAACATCATTTTCTAAAGGTATTACATAAATTCGATATTTAGAAGAGTCAGCTTGTTTAAAACTTACCTATGCTTATGATTTTCCACTTGCGTCAATTACTACGAATATTGTAAAAACTGACCTTACAATCGCGTGTAGGTTATGTATAAAAAAATCTAAAGAGAAGTCAACTGTTTGAGAACCTAATATCTCCATCTGTAATGAAAGTGACCAAGCTGAAGTAGACTTCTGTAAAGTAGCTTGTTTTCTCATTTTGGAGATACAATACATTTCTGAAAGAATTCATGTCAAAATTTTAGGTGTGCACCCTGAATATCGACTCCAAAATATCGATGGGACACAACATTGAGGATAAAATATTGAGAAAAAATATATTGACAAGTAATTAAATCCATATTTTCTCTGCCAAACTCCACACATATGTACCTACATGGTACATATATCTTCAGCCAAGAGAAGCCTCCCAGTGAGTCCAACAAACACAAGCTTCTTTCGGTGGAAGCTTTCCTTCTGTATGTACTTATCTGTGACAGTTAAATGAAAGGAAACAATACCTTAGCGACTTTATTTCTGTTCAGGTCAGTGGTTTCAATTGTTCAGTCCTAATCGATTTCTAGAAATAAATTAATAAATGAATTTCTTTTTATGCTAAAAAAAAATAGGACCTGATGCCTGAAATATATGGGTAACAGTGAATTATGGGGATGTTTTTCACTGAGGGGTTCTGAGTGACATCAAATGGACAACAACAGATACCACTCAGAACCCAGAGGTGAAAAACATCCCTGTTAATCTCTTTTTACCTGTCTATAATTTTATGTTATGAATGGTCCTCAAAATCATCTTCCTCTGATTTCAACTGCTACACAGGCAAAAGGGAATAATGGAGGAACCATGCATAACATGGCATCTGTTATGTATCACTGTCCCATCCTTGACCAACCCCCATTACCTTCCCTGCTTTCCTTTTGCCTCTTGCAAGAATGCTTTCTTCCTTCAGCCAAAGCAGACAAGCAGAACACGTAGGTTGCAACAATTTATTTAGGTAAAGATTCAATCATTTTTAGAAGCGTAAATCAGAGATTAAACTGCTGAATTTTGACTTTATTAATTTATTTATTAAAATATTAGTAGCTCTCAGTGCCACTAGTGATCTCATCATCTGGATTACGATTTAGGCCCTGATTATGAGTTAGGATTATATAAAAAAAGTTAATTGGACCAAATCTGTGGGTATTCTGAGCATAACCAACTGCCTGATTGGTCCTGTAGCCTTCTGTTGCCAGTGATGGTTTCTCACTTTCCATTCTTGTATAATGCTCTGTTTACAGGAGTGGGACTGCCTGTCCTATATCCCTTTAGAGCTAAAGTCATGTCACCTTGATTGAATGAAGGAAGGCCACACAGAGACATTGTAAGGCATGGGCAAAGTGGGCTCTTGCCTAGGGCCCCACCTTTAATGGGGGCCCCCTTTTATAGTGATGGAAAAAGGCCTGCCTTTCACTTTATAACAATTAACTTCTTGCTTTACATAATTTTATTTGCTTACCGTCCAGCTCATCAGCTCATGCCGCACTTATCCTTGCAAACTTGTACAGAATGGATTAAAGATAACATTGTGACTTTAACAGTCAGGTTGCGGTTGGGCTGGGCATGCACATTGAGCTTCAGGTCTTCAGGTAAGTGTGTATGCCCAGACAAACCACATTTGCCTGTTTAATCTGAGGACAGCGTAAACAGATACTGAGGACTATTACATTGCTGAGTGGTGTCTTGTTTGCCTATCGCCATACCAGTGCAATCACAGCCTCCTCTCAAGTGGTACATAAATTTCGGCCCCAAAATGTGAGGCAGTTCATGGGCAGCAGGCTGGTAGGCACAGGGCTGTCAACTTTCTGCCCTGTGCCGGCTGTGGCCATCATGCAAAATTTCTATTTATTGATCCTTCAAACTATCTAAAACAAGGACCAAATGGCAGATTTGAAATACTGAAAAGTAAGCTTCTTATTGAGCAGTTTCTAAAATATTTTCAGGACATGTAGAAAATGACAAATTGTTTTGTGTTGCAAATTAAAAATCACTCCAAAGAAGTTTTCAGCGAATGTTGTTTAGCCAGGTGCCCTTTCAGGATGCAATGCTCTAAAGCTGCCAACCAAGATTCCAAAACTGAGATAGATTTTATTTTCTGTGTTCAATCTAGGTGGGTGAGTGCAGTGGTGGATGGCTTTAGCTGAAACTGGTTGTAGTGTGAATGCACCACTCTAATCCTACTCTGAGGTGTATGAAATCTTACGTCCTCTGTGCTTGGTGTATTAGAGTGCTCTGAAGCTTCTGTGAGCAGATCGTTTCGGCATTATACAAAAGAACAAACGAGCCCTTCGTTCTTCATGTTTTCAAGCCACATTAAAGCATACACTTAGCAGTAGCATTATACACCCAGCTGCATGGTGGAAGTTTATTTCTTGCGTGATTGTTGTAGGTAGTCTACACCCTCACTGATTCTTGCTTTTGAGTTGTTGTTGGGGAATAAAATGTGTGTCTCATTTATTCTCTTCCTATGCCTTTACATACAACATATCTAATATTTTTCAAATCTCCTTTACAATTTGGACCAGTCCATATGAGGCCTGAGGAGATATATGGGAACATTTCTCCAGTCTGGACCTTTGAAAGGCTGGGAGGGCTGAGTTAAAGCCAGTTGCATATCAGGCTTTGCTAATATGTGACTACTGACTAGTCACCATTCCTATCAGCCTTTGCAGAGAACCAGGTTTGTGGGCAAATCTACCATTAAGGCAGCACACCTCTGTATTCGGTGTTTCCAGCTGTTCACTGGCAACTGCACAAAACTTGTCCATCCCAATACACGTGTGAAAAACACAGCTATGTGAGTAACTAACACTCTTGTGTATCAAAGCACTTCTCCATAAAGATAGAATAGGGCAAACCTTGCTGTACATGAGGTACTTTGTTTGCTAGAAGCTGATTTGAAGGTATAAGATATTAACTGTTTCACTAAAGTTAAATAACGTTTTTCAGAAATTAATTTATAGTCAAAAATTCTCTAGAGAATACCCAAAATAGATGCATAAAGAAGTTGCTTGAGTTTCTCCAATGGACTTAACATGATAATTATCAGAATTAGATTGCCCAATAAATGAAACAATGTAAACAGGTTCTCTAGTAACTTGGATACAGATAAGGTCCAAAAAATGCCAAAGGTTGACACAGAGATTCATAAACTGTGCAATACAATCAAAAAAATCAGTAGTAGATGCTTGTAAGTTGATTCCATTATACAAGAGTGCTGATAGGTTCAAAAGCAGTACGGATATGGAATCCCTCATGTAACATTAGCTGGAATAGAGCAAAAGGCTCTCACACTAAGAGACTCCAAATGACCTGGGGTGCAGTGAACTAAGCTTCACACTCCATGAATCCATCATGGTCACAGGTTCAAATCCTACGGGTCCATATAGCCTTTTCTCCTTCTGAGACTGATGAAATGAACACTATTGAGTAAGGTAGAGATAAATATATGTTATTGAGCACCAAGTTGTGAACATGCCCTTTACACATATACAGTATGTTATCTAGTTACAGCTACAGCACAATATGCTTGACTTGCTTGTGCACCAACGGTCATTGTGCTTAAGCACCTGCTGCTAATGACACCTGTTCTGTGCCCTGCTGGAGGCTTTGCCAAGTTCACCTTGCTGTGATATCTGGTACTGGGGGAAACAGGGATGTTGAATACAGAAACCTAAATCTTTCAAAAATGTGTGAAGTTGAGAGTTTTCACAAATGCATTTGCGCCATCTGGATCTTAGTAAGCCTGTCTTTCTTGCATGCTGTTTCTTGTTTGCAGCTTAGCTAATGAAATTGTCCTAGTATAACTATGAACAATGTCATATTTCTTGCCGCATTATTTAGTAAACAAGTATATACATTTAGGGCCTCATTTACAAGAGGCCTGTGCGCCAGAGCATAATTTTTGATGACGCTCCGGTGGCGCAGGCCTCTCAGTCATATCTATGAGGCCACGGAAAGCAACCCTCGGTGGCTTTTCATGTCCTCGTAGATATGGTGTAAGGCAATGCAGCGCAAGTCGCTGCATTGCCTCACACTGTCTTGGGGAGGCGTGCCATGGGCGTTGCGGTGGGTGTTCCCACTCAATGCCCATGGTTTTTGACACATTTCCAGATTTGCGCCATAGCGTAAATATGGGAATGCATCAAAACCCAGGGGTGGCATAACAGTTGTTTTTGTGAACGATGGTGTCCCTTCCTGCACCAAAATAACCTGATTTCAATGCGGGCACCCTTGCACCATGGTGCAAGCGTGACTGCGTTGGTGCTAGGCAGCCATTTGTGCTCCAGCGCAGTGTAAGATGACAATAATGAGCCATATCTCATGGATACAGGATATTCCTGCACTTTTCTTTTGACGCAGGGCAGCACAGCAAAGTGACGTGCAGCGCTGCCCTGCGTCAAATTATTGTAAATAAGGCCATTTGTCTTTTTAAACAATTGCTGTATGACTGAAAATCCTTCATGCTCAGGAAAAAAAGGTAAGCTGTTTAACCATACAGCTAACACTGGTCCTTAACAAAACAGAGGTCCATTGCCATTTCCACGAAAAACCCCGTCTACCTGACAGGAGGAGGAAATGGATAGGTAATGTGAACCTTGTTTGCATGGTTAAATATAAAAATGGCAGCCCAGCAAAACTGTCCTATTAGGAGCTACTGCAAGTAATGCCTACTAAGATTAGGTTGGTGAATTTATTTTCAGATGAGATGACACCTCTGATTGTACACTAGTGTCTGGATCCTCTAATCATTTTGCAGCATCCTATCAATGTATGACTGAACCTCTGAATTTTGTTAAGGGAGAAACAGCAGATGATGTTAAAGCTAACAACTTTACTGCCTTAGATGCACTCTCTTCAGTGCCTGGGAGCACAACCAACTCTAGTGATAGACAGGACTGCCATCTCTGGTGCCTGAGAGAGAAGCTTTCTTGAGTGTCTGAGCATGCACCATCTCTAGTCACAGACAGCACTGCCATCTCTGGTGCCTGAGAGAGGAGCTTTCTGTAGTGTCTGAGAATGCAGTTCTTAGTGGTTCTGCATCTGTAGTGGCTAAGATTTCAGCCATACTTAGTACCTGAGAGTACTGCCATTAAATGCCAAAGAAGGCTACAATGTGGAGAGTCTGGAACTGCTGCCACCTTTAGTCCTTAGAATTTCTGGCCTTGTATGCCCCTGGAAGCCTTTCACGTTCTTGTGCCTATTGTGCTGTAACCTGGAGTGTCTTTGGGTGAAGTTATCTCCAGTTCTAGGAACTCTATTGTCCAGGAGCCCAACCATCTTTAGCACTTGAGGGACAGGCTTCAATCTGCCCTTGTGACAGGCTGTGTATTAAACAAATATAATCGTGCAGCATTTTATTTAAGTATTTATGTAAGTAATTGCATTTCATTTCTCTCCTTTCTTCTATGATTTCTGAAATGTTAACATTACATTTAATGTAGCATGCATCATTAGGGAGTGAACGAGCTGAAAAAGGATAATACATTGAAAGTAGTTCCAAACAAGGGCCCCCAACATATGTTTGGCCCAAAGCCCCCAAAATCCTTAAGATGTCCCTGAAGCCACAAAGACAGTGCAGTATGGAATCACGAGGCTTGCAGCTGTTGTGCCCTTGTTAGGTGCCAAGTGAAGGCAGCGCCACCCCTATTGAACCACGGGCTTCTTGAAGCCATGAAGTTGCATGTAGTGCTGAATCACGAGGTCTGGGTATTTTATGGGCCTGGTGTTCACCCATTAGGAGCTCCATGGTGCCCTGGTCAGAGGCCACGTTTGTTTTTGCTTCGTTTTTGTAATCTAGAAAGAAAAACAATGATGATTTAGACAGGAAAGGAAAACAAGATAAAGACAAAGGGGCATATTAGCAAGACCGGCGATAAAATTATCGCCGTTTTAGCGGCAGGAAACTGCCGCTAAAACGGCGATAATGGGCTTGCTAATATGCGTTATAGAATTCAATAGAAGCCCAGGTTAGATGTCCTGCACATCTAACCTGGGCTTCTATTGGAATTCTATAACGCATATTATTAAGCCCATTATCGCCGCTTTAGCGGCAGTTTCCTGCCGCTAAAACGGCGATAATTTTATCGCCGGTCTTGCTAATATGCCCCTCAGTGAGCAAAGAATATGATGCAGTAAGGTGAAGTAAAGAAATGTTGCGTCTCTGGCTGAGAACGTTTTTTGTGAACTATGCAATCCATCATATGAATACCTCATATTTCAGTCACAGATCAGTCCCCTAAATATTCTGTGACTGTGGTGACAACCTTTCCTCCACCTCTTGGTCCAATTATCACCATCACTGTAGCAGTTCATTATTCTAGGCCTGATGGACTTATCAGTCACAAACTAGCTGATGAAGACATAATTTGTATGTGGGGGTGAGTGCCTCAATCGGAGGGATAATATCTTCCCTGGTGGTATAATTATCAATAGAGTGACAAATAAACGTCATACCTTGGTTCCGGTAAAGGATTCCCTGCTGGAAGAATGATGACGATAAGGACAATCTTCCCACAGATAGCAAACATAATTTAATAAAACATTGTTTCATACTTTTCATTAAAAACACCACCCACTAGAACAATGTCAGCAAACACAGAGTGAACACAAAAAGATGCAGGGTTTTGGGATCAATAAACAGAATGTGGAAAAATAAATTAGCAAATTTTCCTTTGCAATCATTTTATGCACTGATCCGGTAATGCATTGTCTGTGGGTGCACCCAAGGATGTGAAGCATCCTCATTAACAAAAGCAATCCTGATAGAGAAGGATTGGAATGAAAAATAGCTATTATCTGGAAGAAACTTTTGTAATGATGTACGGAGGTAAATGGATGGAAGTAGCTCATAAAGGAAGATACGTTAATGGTAGAATGCTGTCCTTTTTGAAAGGGCCCTAATTAACATTTAGGAATCTGCAATATGTTCTCTAACAAAGGTGGCTTGGAGATTGTGACAACTCATTTGGATGAGAGGTCAGGTCATTATGGTGATAGAATACAATTCCTTCAGCTACTTTTTAGGTCGAACCTCAGAGACCTGTTGTATAAAGTTTGTAGGTTTACATCCTGCCCATTGCATTTAATTTGTTACTTGAAGTGTCCTTCCAAAATGCTTGCTTACTAGTGGTGCATCCTTCCTCTTTGTCCCTCCTTTTTGCCTTTCATTTCCTTCCACAAAGCAGGAACCAAGCACTGTATCTTTACTCTTTGGTTGTTTATCTGTTGTTTGGGGGACTATTTTTTTCTTGGTTTCCTGCTCGTGTTACTGTTTGCCTGTGTTCAGCTTTGGCACCCGTAGCTGCTTGTTTAAAATGCATTGTTTGCAACCAACTAAGGCACAACAGATTTACTGCCACTTTCTCCTTCTTGCCAATTGGTTTGTGGTCTATTTAAAAATAAAATGTATAAATTCACTTTCAAACTGCTTTTCGTGACTCTGTACCTCGTGACTCCACCCACTTTTCGTTGCTACACTCTGACCCCCAATAACAATGATGATAAGATTGTCAGACAAGTCATCACTTGTCCTTTGTCTGCTTTAGTATGGGTATCACGTGATGTAATTGGCAGTCATGTCTTTTTTTTGTTTCAATGTTTGCTTTGCCGTTCACTGTCTGTCACCGTTGAGGCCATATCATTATATAGCGCTATCTTGACACAAAGGTATTCAAGCGCCTTACATGAGAGCACGGGGAAATTAAATGATTTGCCCAGAATGTTGACCTGATGGCGAGACTCAAACCCTCATCATTATATAGCATGATCTCGACGCAAAGGTATTCCAGTGCTTTACATGAGTGCACGGGGAGATTTAAATGATTTGTCCAGAATGTTGAGCCTACATTGAGACTTGAACCCACATTATTATCTAGAACGATTTCGACCCAAAGGTATTTAAGCACTTTACATGAGCGCAAGGGGAGATTAATTGATTTGCCCAGAATGTTAAGCAGATGCCAATGTGGTGCATTTTCACATGCGTTTGTGTAATTAACAACCGTTAAGAACTCTCAAAGTGTTTGGACTCCAAATATACAACCTGGCGTACTTCTCAGTTTTTACAAGGTGGCCCTTGCCACAGTAACCTGGTGTGGCAAAAAAACAATGGCAAAACTAGTAGGTCTGCGTTGGCATTCAAAAGGATATTGGCTATGTCAATTCTTGTTTAATTTAGTTGTGAAGCAGCTTAAGTAGCATAGTAGGCCAGTGTTCATCAGTGCCAGAGTGGACTTTGTAGATGTTCTCAGGGGAGAATATTTACTTCATAGAATATTGTTTGGTCAGTTGGCTAAAGAATTTTCTGGCTCTTTAATAGAAATCCTTTCGTTTCCTTCTCATTGGCCCAATTGAAATGATTTGTTCCTGCCAATTATGTCTCCAAGAGTGGACTCATACTCTTTAAATCTATTAGGAAAGACCTTAGAATGAATATCCGTGATTTTGTCACCAGTGGTTAATGGGCCTAAATAGAGACCTAACAGTGATTTGGAAATCTTGGTCTCCATGGTGCCCACTCTTAAATGAAGTTTAATGTCTATCAGAAGTACACATATACTGTGCATTAGATAACTGTGGATTGCCATTTGTGAATGATGTCAATGCCCTTCTTGGTTGCTTGGTGGAGGAAACAAGGGTTGCAGGTCCTGGTCCAACTTTCTTCAAAGGTAGAGACTTTAATGTAAGAATTGTCAGAGCCTCTAACCCAGATGGATGCAGCCCTTGTGAGGAAGTTACATCGCCCTTATAATCACTGTGACTAATATGTGAGGTAATAAGTGGCTCTGTTGAGTGGCCTCCAATAGCACGAAGATAGGGCCAAATCATGGGTAATACCGAACCATGCTGCTAATGATAAAAATGCCTTATATTCTGGAGACATGCTATGTCTAATATATTTTGCTAATATATTATCACTGACAAATGATGTGACCGTCAGATCACAAATTCAAGTTGAACTCAATCTTCCATTTTTTCCAAGTTGGCAAATTCAATATCATGTAATGTTCATATCTGTTATTTACTGCAATTAAAGAAGGCAAAACTGAGTTATGAATTGCAATATGAAAATAAGTTTATTTAAATCAGTAACAGAATTTGGCCGAGTGACAAATGTGACAGACAGCAGAAGGAGACCCTGACCCACCTTCTTCCTCTGATCAAAAAAGACTATGAGCCTGCTTTGAATGTCTGGTAAATCTCCCTGTTCCTATTTGGCCTGAAAGTTCACTTACATTCACCCAAGATTTTGTTTGTATCTCGGTACAATGCTGAATTTGGTAGGTATATTGGGAGGATGCAGATCAGTTGAGGTTGTTTTTAGTGAAAGGAAGATCAATGTCCTTCTTCTAACATTTATTGTGTTAAATGTTTTAAAGGTTGCATTCATGAGGCAAAAGCAGATGATGCCAGAAGAGCTTCTACGTATTTGGTCATCATACTAGGGCACAATCACTCAGGGATTTTACATCCATTATCTCTCCAGTATTGGCCTGTCATAAGTAGAAACTGGTTGATCTTTCCGCTTGTCCAGCCTGAGTGCTCAACCACGATACCAAAGTTTTAATATCGACATTCACTTTTATCAATTCCACAATATTGACTATCAATGTATTGCCAAGACAAGGAGATGTAGAGTTAAGATAGAACAGCAAATGTAGTGGGCCTGGCCAAAGCCTACGGAACCTTGGAGACTCTCGATGAAACTTTTGCCATAAGCAGCCCTCCTCCATTGCTCAGGCAACATTTGGAGGCACCGAAATGGGTAGGTGTCAGTTCTGACCAATTTTACATTCTTTTATATTAGTTTTTTCTCCTGTGCTTTGCTCCTCACACCACAGTGGCTGCCATTTTAGGCATACTTCAACCAGCGCAGTGCACCTGACGGTCGCGCTTCCTCATCACTGATGAGGAGGTGGTCAGAAGGCATTTCAGGAACCTGGATGCAGCACAGCAATAGGATTCTCATTTATGGCCCGCGCTCTGTTCAGTTTAAGATAAAATTCAGAAAAATAATATTTGCTTTTTGTTTATCTGAGGAGAAGTAGGGGAAGAAAATACTCCTTCACATTTGCACTGGAGACACGGCTGGGGAATCTGGAGTATTCTATGTTTCTCCTCATGTTAATTTGAGTATCCTACTGTTGGCAGTGCATTATCAAATATTCACCAATTAAATGGTCCACAAATAAGCAAGCCTGGGTCTATTATTTTTTTGTAGACTTCTTTGAGTGCCCTTCTGAGCAGTGGTCAGCTATATCTTACATTCGGAACAATCCTTTGAAACTTTTCAGGTGTTCTTTCCATCAATTTGTTTTGAATTCCCTCATTTCCTTCAGATACCTCTATGTCTCCAAAGTGGACTATGCTGCCTCTTCCAATTTGAAGCCTGTGTCCTCACTTGTGACAATGTCTCAGCCACACAAATATTCTGCCAGTAATAATAACTTGGGGTGAGCGGAACTCATGGAGTTTTACTCTGCGGAATTTCACAGAGTTACCTAAAAACTGTAGGAATTTCACAGAAGTTGGGCACATGGTGCTGCACGCACTGTAAAATCAGCACAAAGGGCTCTGTTTCTTCTTGCCACTTTAGTGGATTTTCTTCTCGAGTGGTAGCATTCTCAACGCAAATGGTAGAGGCCTGCCATGAAAGCACACATTGAGACATCTTGGCAGGAGTCGTTCTATCGCTCAAAAATCGCAGTAGGGAAAGCAAATTCTCGCTTATGTTAGCCAACTTAACATTGGTGAGTCACGCATGAGGAAAAATGCTGCCACACTGTGGTTGGTGGAGTTTTGCCATAATGTCGTGCTCTGGATAAAGCTTCATGAACTCCGCTGGCGAAGCAGATTTTTTCGCCCACCCCAATAATAACAAGAGGCAAAAGAAAGACCCTACGTCACCCACTAAGTCTCCCTTACCTCTGACACTTCAGGACTTAATGGACAAAATAAGACATTTAAAGACGTTTCTGATGGAAGCAAACACAACACTTCAGAGGGTTGAAGAGAAATGTTTAAGCCTTGAATCCAGGGTCAATGAGGTGGAGCAGCGAATGAGCGACTTCCAAGATATGACAACTAAGGTGGAAATGATGTCCAGGGAAATTTATCTTCGCAAACAACAAACTGAAGAGTTGGAAATTCGTAATAGATGCAATAATTTATGAATCTATGGAATTCCTGAAGGCACAGGGTGTTCCAACATGATATCTTTTCTTAAAATACACATTCCAAACGTTGTAGGCCTTAAGGATTGCGCCAATCTCAATCTCCAAAGAAAACATTGCATCAGCCCTAAATCTTCAATAACATCTTCATCGGCTCGACCCAGAGGAATTATAATTCTTTTTCTACAATACACTGATCTGATTAAGGTCTTGTCGGCTGCTAAACAGAGAAAGTAAATGTTGTGGTCGGGTCAGAAGGTCTTCTTTATGCAGGATGTGGCAAGGGCGATAGCTAACAGACGAAAAAGTTTCTTTCACTGTGTTCTGCCTTCAGTTCCATGAATGCCTGATATGCCCTTGTGCACCCCTGCTTGTTTAAGGTCACATATCAAGAAAAAACCTGTGCTTTTTGAATCCCCAGATGAGCTGAAAAATTCATGTACCTTCATAAGGGAGAGGAAATGGACCTTGAGAATACTTGATTTTTCAGACTTGTTGCGTTTTGTTTTTCCTGAATATGTATTTTGTTCATATTGGTGATCCTTCTCAGTCATTGTCTTTTTCTTATATACTTGTTTTTACAGGAGCCTTTTGTCTCTCATTTGGATCCCGTCCCGGATGTTTCATATGTCCATCGTACCCTTCCCTTGACCTATTGTTTGCATTATGTTCCCTGCATGTTCCGGTAAGTGCTCCAAATATCCTTATGCATCTGTTTTAGTAATTGTTCTTTTTGTTTCATTTCCTCCTCCTCCTCATCAGCTGTCGGTCTTTTTCACGTTTCACTACCCCATCATTACATTATTATCTTACTGTATGTTATTCTGTTCATCATGAATAAAGCCTCTCTAGCTTCTCACTTCTCCTTTCATTTATCATGTTCTGTTCACTCCTCTCCTGCTTACCTATCCCTTTTACTGCTCCCTTCATTATTCATTCTTCCCATATTGCCTTTTTAATGTTCCTTACATTGTTATTACTTCAAAGGTTGTATTGCCGATTTCAATTTGTTCTTTCCTATATGTTGTATGCTGTTGTTACTATATTTTCTTTCTCTTTTTACACATTTGACAAATAACCTTCACATTGTTTCCTGGAATGTCAAAGATTTGCTTAATCCTATTAAGAAGCAGAGGGTACTTATTTATACAGATTAAAGTGTAAAATTGCCATATTCCCAGGAACCCACCTTTCAGACAAGGATGTTAATACTCTATGAAAAAATAAGGTGGGATATGCAATTTGCTTCCCATCAAAACAAAAGAAGTACAGGGTCACCATTTTGTTCCACAAATCGGTATCAGTATCATAAATCTCTATTTCGGCCTGTAAGGCCATAAAAGCACAAATAAAATAAATACAATACATTGCATACAACTTGCAGATATTATCCCTTGGGCTATGTAGGACCGGATGATACTTTGATAAAAATATAGATTTCCAGTTTAAGTTTTTAGGTTGGCGAGATCAGCTCCTCTACTCGCCCGCCTTGAGATGGTTGTACGGTATACACGCAACAGATAGCCTTTACATTAACAGCAAAATAGACATGATAAAGTGCATGTGCATATACAAAGGGGTAATTTTAGGAAAGGATCATCTTCACTCAGGTATGGTCTCCTTAGAAAGTACAAAAACAATGCCTTGAACAGCATGGTGTCAATTTATGATGTTTAAAAAAGCAGTTTCATTAAAATGCATTAGTAGTGTCAGGATAAAAGTGTAAACATTAAAAATTAAAAAGGAGTCCATGTAATTCACAGGAGCCGCCGACTTGGCTTCCAGTTCCTGGGAGAGAAAAAGTGCACATGCAAAGCTTCAGCTACAATAGGGTTGTTGCTTAGAATTAGGACCATACATACTAATGTGCCTAAACGGGGCACAAGTAATACAGGGGCTGATGCATTTACAAAAAGGAAAAAAAAAAGACCATGCTATTTACATGCAACAAGTTTAAGATAAGACAATATAAAAGAGGCAACAATTTGTGGAGCACTTGAAGATTAAAATAATACTAGACATAAGGGTCGTCAATTGGTTTAATTTGTTTTAAAAGAAAGAGAGAGCGGAGCCCAGTTAATATAGTAAGTAGTAATAGACTGGGCAGGCCTATGAGCTCTTCTTTAAAATAGCTCTGCGAGTACACCACATAGAGAATAAAAAGCGCGAAATAGAATACACAATGGGCATATAAGTATCATATTTAAGTAACCTAAAAACCTCGAGACAATGCCTGGACCCCAAGTTCCTACATATCTGTAGCAGCCAACGAGTCCTTGCCCTCCTATAACCTCGGCAGAAAAATAACACATGTATTTCAGTCTTGTCTGCGTTTTCGCACACTGGGCAGACCGGACTGGGGGCGCCCACCCACTTATTAGTAAATGAACGAAGCGGGAGCACCCCGTGTCTGAATTGGAGGAATAGCTTCTTCGCAAGGAGCGGCTGTATATCGTCCAGAACCGATACTAGGCTATATTTGGCTTTTACTTCTAGAAACCTGAGGGTTAAATGACCAGGCATGGGCCCCCTCCATAGCTGGGTCAGTTTATATTCTCTATAGCTTTCTAGAAGTACCTTTCTAGGGGTGACGAGGCAGGCTTCTTCTGCAGTGTTCCACAGGTTGCCCCTCCCCATAGCCTCGCAGGTGTTCCTAATATATGCCAGCCATGGGAGTTTTCCCGCACCCTGGAGGCCCATAACTTTTCTCAGCTTGTCCCTATACGGGATCAGTTCGGAAGTGCTCCACAGACGTCGCCAAAATAAGAGAGGTCTGAGAGCTACTTCATCTGCAATAGGTCTAATCTCGAGGTCCATTTTAAGGGGTGTTAGTGGGGAGCTAGAGGGAAGGCCCAGAAGTTGCCTGGCGAAGGAATTCTCTGTGATTGATAGAGAGCCTGATGAACAGTGACCCCAAATTTCATCTCCATACAGCGCGGCACCCCTAGCCTGCACCTTATAGAGTTCTACTGCAGGGCCAACCAATTTATGAGTGCAGCTCTTTTATGCCTTAGAGATACCCCCTGCTGTCTGGGCCAACTTCAGACTTGCTTTCTTTGTTTGTGCCCCCCAGTCCATTTTCTCAGTGAGCGTAATCCCCAGGTACTCAAAGATAGATACCCTCTCTAGCGCCCTTCCTTCTAAATGGGGATTAGGGCGTGTGCTGTTATTCACATTAAATACCATATGCTTTGTTTTTTGGAGATTGATCTCCAAACCCCTGTTTCTACAGAAGACACTAAAAATATCAAGTGCCCTCTGAATTCCCATAGGGGATTTCGAGAGCAAGAGGGTGTCGTCTGCGAACATCATGGCTGGTATTTTGCGGTTCGCTAGCCTGGGGGCATCAATATCCTTTCCAGCAGTCAGTGACTCAATTAGGCCATTAATAAAAAGGGAAAAAAGAGTTGGGCCAAGACACAGCCTTGGCGTACACCCCTCTCTACTGGGAAAGGGGCTGAAAGTTCTCCATTTTTGCCATACCTAATTTGTGCAAAATTACTTTGATGTAGGCGTTTCAACTGGTGGAAAAGGTACTCGGGGACTCCCATATCCAATAGTATTGCCCAGAATTTATCCCTCTGGACCAGATCGAATGCGGATTTGAGGTCCACAAATATTAGGTAGTGGCTGCCACCCTCTATGGTTACAGTTTTCCAGAATAGAAATTGCAGTCTGAAGATTTGATCGGTTGTGGAGATTTTAGCCCTAAACCCAGCTTGTAGGGGGGTGAGAACATTGTGTTCCTCTATCTAGGTCTGCAGTCGCCCCAGGAGTGCACGGGCAAATATTTTCTGGCTTACATCTATGAGGCTAATGAAAGATAGTTGGTGGGGAGCCCTTTTTAAAGATTGGTATAATTTCAGCCCCGGCCCAGGTGGTAGGAATTGCCATACCCTGAAGGATGGTGTTGAACAAGGACCACAAATAGGGGGTCCAAACAGAAGGCTCAGAACGGAAGAGGTCCCCGGGGATCTTATCCAGCCCTGGTGCCTTGGCTGGTATTATCTTGGAGGAATTGACTCAGGGGGGATGGGAGTGATGACCGCAGACCCATCCTCATCCCCTACCAATAGGTATAAGGATTTAAAATGGGCTCTCCAGACTCCCTCCCCAATATTGGGTGTAATAGCCGATTTACCTTCTAGGGATCCCGTATTGATCACGTTCCAAAATACCCTCATGTCGTGATTGTTTAATGCATTTCTGAGCAAGTCTAATTTTTCGCACTCCCAGCTGCTTTTTGCCTTTGCTATGGCGTTTTTATAGACTACCCTTGCTGCCCTGATTGATGGCCTATCATTTGCTTTAATAGCAACTAAAAGAGCAGACTTGGCTGCGCTACAGCATTTGTTATACCAAGGGTGTCTGGGTTTTCTAGACAACCTAGGCCTTTTGCTAATGCAAAATATGGTTGCCAAGGTGGAGAGTAGGTCTTGGTGGTTATTAAACATTCTAGTTTGGGAGGTGGGGGTGCCATTGGTCTCTCAGAGTTGGTTCGCAGCCGCAAGAAATGGAATGATTAGTTGATATAAAGAAGCCAGTTTTTCTTGCGATTGGGAAAATCCCCCCCAGCGGACTCTCCTCCCTCCGTTGGTCAGTGTTAATCTAGGGTCAGGAGGTGATGATGTTTCAGGTGCGTTAGTGGCAAATGGTGAAATTACCTCTAGAACTAGAGCATTATGGTCGCTATCGTGGCGAGGAATTGTCTTAAAATCTAATACCCTATGCCACGATTTGGTGTCTACCAGGATGTAATCTATGACCGAGGCCTGTCTTGGTCTAGTAAAAGTACACTTGCCTGGGCTGTCGGACACTGTGCGGCCATTACATGCTCTCAGTGAAAAGCTCAATGTAAGGGTGTGCATCTGTAATACCAGCGGTGTCCAAGCCCGTGTAGGCGGAATATTGGGCTCTGGGATGGCCCAAAGTGAGTCCTCCTCACTGGAGATGCTTGTGGCCAGGCCGTTCAGAGGTTCAAACTGACAATTAAAATCCCCACCTATAATTACCCAGAAATTGTCAGGGATTGTTAAAAGAAAGGTGGTCAGTTGGTCAAGGGTGGAAAAACTTGGCCATAACAGACCGGCCGTGAGTAGATGTTAATCAGGGCAATTCTAGCTTTTGTCGAGAAAGTCAGGAAAATACAGAGAATGTCTTGTGATGCGGTCTCTATCTGTTTTACCTCACAGCCCAGGTGCAAACCGACCCAGATGCACAGACCCCCCAGATGGCCTTCCCCTGCCCCCCTGGGTAGCTAAAATGCTAAATGTCACATATCCTGATCTGTGTGTGTCCACCCTGGCCCAAGTTTCCTGGAACATGCAGATCTCGTGTTGTTCTATAAATTGCCCCCACTCCGGGTTATCCAGCTTGAGGGTGAGTCCTGCTATGTTCCAGGATAGAAGCTGCAGGCCAGAGGGGCCCACATCATTGGCTGGGTTGTGGGATTGAATATCACGGGCCTTTATGTGGGCCTGGGGTAGTTGAATGGTCCCCTCCGACCCCGTCAACCTTGGGCCAGCACCTGAGTTGTGGTCACCAGCTGGGGCGGGTGGGAGCTTTACAGCTGACAGCTGATTGGTTTTAGTTGCCTGTGAATCCTGTCGGGATGGCTGGTGCTATGGGGAACTACTGGGGGCCTTCTTCTGTTTTCTGCTTTTTACTCCTCTCTCTCATCCCAAATGTACCATCACCTGTGCCCCTTTCTGGTTCCTGATCCCTCTCCGCTGTACGAGCTTCTCCTGGTCTAATGAGGAGCCCCTGGGGGGTCCCCATTTGGTGGCCGGGACTCTCATGGAGGGGGGGGCAGGTACGCGATAGTCAGTCTACTGACTCCACGGGACTATATCTGTTTGAAACAGGTAGATTGTAAAGTAATGGTCTTGGGATGTCCTGGTCCTTAGTGACATATTGCTTGTTCTGATTCCACACCCCCCTCTCAGTGCCAACTCTTCTTGTGCTGGGTGGCTTAATCCCAGTTGGCAAAAACTATCCCAAGGGGAAGGATCCTATACCCCCCTTCTCCCTTTGGTAGCTACAATCTAAGAGAGTTTCCACGACCATTGTGTTTCTGAAGTTTATTACTACACAATACCCAGGGACATCTTTTGGCTGCCAACCCACCCAGCCTACCCTTTGTGTCAGGAGAATTTCGTTCAGCATCTTTGTAAGAAAATTGCCTGTGCTTAGCTAGCCAGAAGATGCATTTGTTTTTTAGCTTGAAGTGAGATTCCCTGCACCCCCTGGTCAGCTCTGGAACTGCTGTTAGTACGATTACATAGGGAGTTGAGGCCGGGGGGAGATTAATGCATGGCAGGGCTGTCCCGGTTTCAGGGGTTTCTTCATAAGGGGCTGCCCTTACGCTGCTCCTATGATTTGGACCTTGTTGGGGGGGATCGTGTACATGCGGTCTTGCTACAGGTGGCCTGGGAATGTTTCCTATCTCTATCCCTTGGGAAGACCCCTGACGGCGGGTGCTGTTGTCTATTCCTTGTGTCGGTAGATTACTCAAGCGATTACCAGCATCTTCCAGGTTGGGATGGTTAAGCCTGGTAGAGTTGGTCGTAAGATTTATTACTAGGGGTACTGGCCTGATAGTGAAAGGGACAGGATATGGGGTTGGGAGCTTTGCTAACTCGACCCCCTTGAGAATTGCCTCTGACTTGCCCACCCATAAGTCAACCAATGACGATAGCTTATCAACCTGCTCCGATAAATTGTTGAGTTCATCCTTCACAATGGACCTTATTTGAACCTGTAGGTCCGCCACCAGATTAGTCACCCAAGGTGGTTGCTCCATGCCTGCTTGCAACAAGGCTCCTGGTCTGGTTACCCCCGGGTCACTGATCATTACAATGTCCTCCGATTGTTTTTTTCGATTGAGTCCCAAGGCTGTGGCGAGTTTGTGTCTCCCTTTTTGTAGACGAGCACCCTCCGGGTGCGACTCAACAGTGTGTGTGGCGCAACCCTTTGTGCATGTCCTTGGGTGATCTATTGGTGAGACCGAGGTCAAAGCAGAAGGGGAGCTTGCAGAATCATGGATAGTGCAAGGTGGGGCTAGATCCGGAGTTAATGAAAGGCGCCTTTCGGTCAGTTCGATTTCTGTGGCAACCACACCAATTGCCCTCTGTAACATTCTGTCAATTGAAATGGTTGTAGGGAGGATACGGGTTGCAAAGGTGCCAATTGGGTTTTCCCCACGCATGTGCGTTTACCCATGTTTGCTAGTAGTAAAGAAACAACTTAATCCTTAATAAGGGCTATGGCCACAGGTAGGGCTTCACGGTGGTTCGTATTAGAGATGGTTACCCAGAATTGAGATTTTTTTGAATATGTACTGGAAGGCAGTGGTAGTGGCCACAGGGAGAACAAGGCTGCATGTAAAAACTGGAGCGGGAGAACGTGCAACAAAATGTTGAAGACACTAACCTTGTTTCAGCTGCCAAATAGAGCCACAAGCCCAGGGATATCCAATGGCAGGACTCAGAGGGGTGGCCCAGCGCGGCCTCCTTCGGGCTCTGACGGGCACGGACGGGCCCGCCCTTCGCCTGGGCTTTGCCCGGGCACGCCCGCGCGCATCCCGCGCAGCGGGAGCCTTGCGGAGCTATATGCGCCTCTGGGTGCAGGAAATGGATGTCAGCACCTCCAGGCGTGATGGTCTCTGGGGGCTGGAGTCCCCCGGGCAGGTTGGCGGTGTGGCGAATGGGGCTTCTATGGTTATTCTTCATCTTACTAGCTACAATACTGCAATATCCATTCTTTTTTTCTTTAAAACGTTTTTATTGGGTTTTTACAAAGATGAACAAAAAGGGCACTGGTGGGTACCCCATTCATACAAAGAAGCACGGTCGGAAGGGCAATAGTTCAGCCGATATTTCCAATAGCAAATGTAGACAGTGAGAGAAGAAGCATCAATACATTTGTGAGTTGGCGGACATAACAGGTTAAAATATTCACCTCAGTGTGATTACTAAGAAGGCACAGTAGCAGCTTCTTCCCCTCCATCCAGCCCATAATATGCAATCCAACTACCCCACACCTTCCGAAACTTATGCATTATGCAATGTCGTCCCTATTATTGTGCTGAGTTCTAAAAGCACCCTGCACCAGAATGTCTGTATGACTGGGCATATCCATAGTGTGTGAAGAAAGTCTCACTGGTTCCCCCCACAATGCAGGAAGTCCAGAGAGGCAGCTCTACCTATTCTATGGAGGCGGACCCTATCGTGATAAGTCCTATGCTGGATTTTGAGCTGAATGAGCCGCAGTTGGGTTCTAATCGCTACTTCTCGTGGGAACATTAAGCCTGCCTCCCAGTCCAGGCTTTTCACTTCCCCATTAGTTTCCCATGTAGACCACAGTTTTAGGAAGGTGTTGCGCATATGATTAATAATAGTTTTATGAATGTAAGACACTGCTTTCTCCTGCAATTCATCCAGTAAGAGTCTACCCTCTAGGGAAGCATATTCTGAAGGGACATTTTCTGCTTTCCAGGCATCGTCAAGCTGTAAGTATTTAAAGTAGTGGTTGTGGTAGAGCTGAAATTCCCTCTGAAGGGAAGAAAAGGGCATCAGGGTGATATAGAGATATCAATGTGATCCCAGGGTGTAAAGCCTTTTAATTTACATAATTCCTTCAAGCTTCCACCCATCCACAATGGGGTCTCTCGGGCGATTCTCTGCCTTTACCCCCATGCAAGTGCTTGTTCTGCTCCACACTTCAAAAGTCACTTGGATAGCTGGTAAGAGGCCTCACACTCCTTTACCCCCATAAAGGTAATGTTGGTATGGGGGTACTTGAAATTTAGTCCTTTCTAGGACATGGGTAGGGTGACCGCTGTCCACGTGGCCCCAGTCATTGATTGTGACTAAATAGGATGCCCAATAGTAAGACTGTATATCTGGGAGAGCTATCCCCCCATTGTACGAATTACATTGGAGATTTAGGATGGCTATTCTAGGGTTTCTGTCATTCCATAACAGTTTTCTAAGTTCACCATCAATTCTGGTGAAGATATCATCCAGGAGTCTGTACTACGTGTTTTGTAGGGTGCATAACAATTTGCAAGAGTAATCATTTTAAACATAGACGATCTTCCTAGTAACGTTAGGGGAAAGTTGGAAAGTTTCTTCCAACGGCTCGCATCTACTCGAAAATCAACGAATACTGTCCTAACATTTTGTTCTATGCACCGCTCTAGGTCTGTTGTGGCATACATCCCTAAGTATCGGAATCCCTCCTTGGTCTCTTTAAGTTTCCCAGATAGGTCTGTCAGGTCTAAATGTCCTCTGACAGGATAAAGAACAAACTTTTCCCAATTTATCGTATGCCCACAGTGGGCCCCGTACTGTTTGAAGGTGTGTAGGACTGTCAGGATCGAGTCTGTGGCCTGAGATAGAGATAACAGAATGTTGTCTGCATATAAAGAGATATTTTCTTCTGGGATTGGGCAGCCAGTCATCTGGAAACACCTGACTTGCGGGTATGCCTGGATCAAAGACACAAGTGGCTCCAGGCTCAGGGCAAAGAGAAGGGGGAACAGAGGGCAGCCCTGACGGGTCCCTCTCCTGATAGGAAATTCAGATGATAACACACTATTAACTCTTAAGGCAGCTACCAGCTCCATTTACAGTAGATTAACCCATTCCATGAACTGTGGTTCAAATCCCATTTTCTTCAGGGTCTACAGCATGAAAGGTCAAAGTATCACATCAAAAACCTTTTCCGTGTCAAATGAAATGAATATATGAGGGTCTTGTCTGGTTTGGACCGCCATCATCTAGTTATGGAGTCTGCGAGGGTTCCCTCTGCTGGATCGTTTAGGCATGAAGCCAGATTGGTCATTGTGGATCAACGGAGTGATTACTCCCAGAAGTCTGGTGTCTAGAATAGTAGCGGGACCTTATTTTATTTGTTGGTCAATGAAATCGGCTGGTAAGAACTATAGGCAGTTGCGGTTTTCCGGCCTTATGTATGACCACGTTCATTGCTCTAGGCAGGTCAGGTGGAAGGATGCCATCTGTCCGTGCCTTTAAATTTAGTTGGAGCAAGTATGTCCACCTGCTTCTTGAAGAATTCATCCGGGAGACCATTAGGTCCCGGAGTTTTGCCTGAGTTTACTTGGCCTATGGCAGCTTGAACTTCAACCAGGGTAATATCCGCTTCCATGGCCCTACAGTCTTCACTGGACAGATTCGGTAGATTGATATCAGTGAGATATTCATCTATCTGGGCTGGATTCACCAGGGGACGGTTTTTGTAGAGAGTTTCATAAAATGTCACAAATTCCTCAGTTATTTCCCTATCTGTGTTGTGGAGATTACCCTCTGCCCCTTGTATCTGAAGAACCAATCTAGCCTCCATATCCCGTCGGCTCAACCAGTCCAACCATTTCCCAGCTTTATTCCCTACGTCTTCTTTTTGAAGTTGCCATTTTATTGTCCTAACCATTTGGTACCTACAGCCTGTATCCTGGGTCACAAAACTAGGTGTAGGCAGCAGTTGGTCTTTGTGTATTGCTCCCAGACAGTGTGACAAAGGGGGAATATATGTTGGCAGAATGGCCCATCTCTGAGTTCATATTATTATTTTATTATTATTATTTGTATTTATAGAGCGCACAGCTACCTCCAACGGAGGTGTCCCGGCGCTAGAGAAACAACAACAAAAGTTCAAGCATGGTGTAGTTCGGGAAATTAAAGGCGGTTAAATAACCATGTCTTGAGTGCTTTCCTAAACAATTTTTCTGACTTAGCCTTCCTAATATATATAGGCATTGTATTCCAAAGGACAGCTGCTTTCACTGAAAAGGAACAGCCTCCAGTTCTGGATTTTTTAAAACGGGGGGTGGCCAGTAGTTCATGTTGATTAGATCTAAGGACTCTGGTCTGGGAATATTTTTGAATTCTTTTTTTTAAGTATTTTGGGCCTTTCTCCCCCAAGGCCCTATATACAAGCGTCAGTGCTTTGAATTCAATTCTTCTCTCTATCGGTAGCCAATGTAGGCTCCGAAGATGTGGGGTGATGTGGTGTCGTATTGGCACATTCCTGATCAATCTTGCTGCCGAATTTTGGATAATTTGCAGCCTCTTAATCTGATATGCCGGAAGACCTAAATACAGACTATTAGCATAGTCTAATTGTGAGGTTATAAGTGCATGCACCACCACTTTCCTGCAGTCCATATGGAGGTAGTTAAGGGTTTTTCGTAGCATTTTTAGTTTCCAAAAACATTGGGAGGAAACATAATTGATCTGAGCTTTGCCAGATAAGGTGTTGTCAAATTTGAAACCTAGGTTTCTTGCTGATTGCACCGGTATTGGGGGTGGATTAAGCTCAGCCGGCCACCAGAGTTCTGCCTTGGGGGGGTGTGCTTGATTGAAAAACAGCACCTCAGTTTTATCTGTGTTCAACTTCAGGCAACTGTCTGTCATCCAAGATGATATATTAAGTAGACATTGCCTGAAATTGAAAAAGGCTGCCTCCGTGTTGTCTTCAAAAGAGAACACCAGCTGGGTGTCATCAGCATAGGAGACAACCTTTACACCCCATTGTTCGACTAGGCAGGCCAGGGGGGCAAGATACACATTAAAAAGGGTCGGGCTCAAGGCGGAACCCTGCGGAACTCCACATGTCAGGGGATTTTCGGATGAGGTGAAAGGATGGAGGCACACTTGTTGGGTCCGGCCTTCCAAGAAGGATTTAAACCAAGTAAGTACGGTTCCAGATATTCCCAGTTCCTCAAGCCTTTTTAATAGGATACGGTGGGACACCGTATCAAAGGCTGCGGAGAGATCCAACAACACAAGCATGGCACACTTTCCCTGATCTACTTCTGCCCGCAAAGTTTCTGCAACCTCCAATAAGGCAGTTTCTGTGCTGTAACCAGCTCTGAAGCCTGATTGAGAATCGTGTAGGAGGTCATTTAATTCCAAAAAGGCAGAAAGCTGTCTCTGGACTTCCTTTTCCAAGATTTTAGATGGTGCTGGAAGTAGGGAGATTGGTCTATAGTTCTTTAATATGTTGGGATCCGCATCTTCCTTCTTGAGAATAGGCCTTACCTGTGCTATTTTCCAACATGTAGGAAATACTCCCAAACTGAGAGAAGAGTTCCAAATGTCGTTAAGAAAAGGATTAAAACAAGAGGCCAAGAGATTAAAAACCTAGCAGGACAAGGGTCAGTGGGAGAACCCGATTTTATATTCTTTAAATCCTGTAGGGATGCCTCCTGGTCAAAGAGGCTAAACTCTGACCAGCTGTTTATAGGCTTTGAAATGTGCGAGTGTGTATCATTTGCTTCAAATTGTGGGAATGACACCTGTATAGCCTGAATTTTCTCTTGAAAAAAATGGCTAGGTTTTCACAAAGAGTTGCTGAAGGTGCGACTAGACTTTTTGTTACTATTGGTTTAGTAAAGCCCTGGACCAAGTCAAATATTTCTTTGGTCGAATTGTTGGAGGTCTTAATTTGCTCTGCCATATAGTCTCAAATAGTTGTATACTTCAATTTTTTGAATTTTTTTAATGCAGCTTTATAGGCCTTTTTGGCCTCATTATCATAGTTTTTCCTCCATGATCGTTCAAGTTTTTTACAGGCACTTTTTTCTAACCTCAGTTCCATGGAAAACCATGGGGCCGAGGGTTTATTTCTAGTTTGTTTTATTGGTTTTATGGGAGCAATTTTATCAAGTGTGGAGGAAACCCAATATTGGAAGGTTGAGGCATCTTGGTCAGTGCTCCCTGTAAACTCTGGAGTAGTAGTCCGAAGTTCCATTTCTAAAATTTCAACAGAGAGTTTCTTCCAATCTCTCCTGAGATCATATGCGGGGCCCTTCTGCTTAAAATCAACGGTACGGGTAGATTAAACGGAATCAGTCGATGGTCTGACCATGTTACTTGAAGTGGACTCTCAACTGTTATGGATCGCTCATTTGAAAATATGAGATCAATTGTATGACCAGCCACATGTGTAGAACATGTAACTAGTTGATTTAGGTTTAGCCCTGATAGGGTGTCCGCCATTTTGACGCAAGCGGACAGGAATCGCTATCCATATGAATATTAAAATCACCCAGCACTGTGATATTGGGATGTCTTAATGATAAGTCCGCTATGATGTCATATAAGTCAGTAAGGTGGGCTACCGGGGAATCTGGAGGTCTATAAACCAGTATTCCTGTAAAACACGAAGAGGGGGAGAATTTTATGCAGTACCAGAGGGCTTCAATTGATCCAAGATTTTCTATTTTTTTCTGTGTTATGTCCCAGTTGTTTCTCAAAATTACCGCAAGACCTCCTCCCATTCTGTTATTGTCCCGGTTTAATGTAGTTATTTTATAACCTTGTGGGATTGCCAAAGAGATATCTGGATTATTACAATTTCTTATCCATGTTTCTGTTAGAAACATGATATCCCAGTGGTCTGTGTCTAGGGTAAGCCAAATATCTGTGGAATGTTTAGAAAGAGATCTGCAGTTAATTAGGCAGGCCCTATAAATAATCTTCTCAGTTACCATATTTTTTCCAATGTGTGGGATATCTAGTTTAAAAGGACAATATTCACATTTTAGTTCCTCTCCTGTGTTTCCCAAACCGTCTATTCCCAAGTCAATGCAGCTGGGGTACGAACAGATAGGTGGTTTCAGTGCCAGTAATTGTTTTACTGACCAGGTTATTCGCTGCTGATGATCTACACCAGATCGGGCAGCATGACTGGCACTGGTCACGTTCCGGGCGCGGACGGGCGCAGACGGGCTTGCCTTAGGCGCGCCTTTGGCGCGCCAGCGGCGCGCCCGCTCCGCGCGTCCGCTGCGCGGTCGCGTCATCCGCCCTTTTATCCCAGGTAGCGTCTTGAGAATAGACTGCTAACCTGTGGGTCGGGAGTGAAAATGGCGCCCAAGAGCAAAATACCCCGCTCTGGTCAAGACTTAATAAAACAATGTGCAAAACACGCAAGATTTCAAGGGCACTTTCAAATTCAATTTAAAACAGTTAGAGCAGTTAAAACAATTTATCAGCAGCAATTCGAACTAGGTATAATCCCCGTTATGACCCCCGGGTACAGCAGCAAAACTCAGCTGTGTCTCCAGCGCGGTCGCGTCATCCGCCCCTTTTATCCCAGGTAGCGTCTTGAGAATAGACTGCTAACCTGTGGGTCGGGAGTGAAAATGGCGCCCAAGAGCAAAATACCCCGCTCTGGTCAAGACTTAATAAAACAATGTGCAAAACACGCAAGATTTCAAGGGCACTTTCAAATTCAATTTAAAACAGTTAGAGCAGTTAAAACAATTTATCAGCAGCAATTCGAACTAGGTATAATCCCCGTTATGACCCCCGGGTACAGCAGCAAAACTCAGCTGTGTCTCCAGCGCGGTCGCGTCATCCGCCCCTTTTTATCCCAGGTAGCGTCTTGAGAATAGACTGCTAACCTGTGGGTCGGGAGTGAAAATGGCGCCCAAGAGCAAAATACCCCGCTCTGGTCAAGACTTAATAAAACAATGTGCAAAACACGCAAGATTTCAAGGGCACTTTCAAATTCAATTTAAAACAGTTAGAGCAGTTAAAACAATTTATCAGCAGCAATTCGAACTAGGTATAATCCCCGTTATGACCCCCGTGTACAGCAGCAAAACTCAGCTGTGTCTTCATAAGGGGGAGAAGTAGTCACGTACAAAACTTGCACATTACAAGGCCTCTGCCTCAGCAGACTCACAAAGGGTTTAACACTAGTCTTTTGTGACCCCAGACAAACTGGGCCAGGGCAGGGAGGCAGGAAATTTCAGATACCTGTGGGGATGGAAACCTCCAAAACCTTCTCCTACCTCAAACTGGGAACCAGATATAAATATTGTGCCCTCACACCAATCATTTCAGTACTCCTTTGGACCTGTAGAGGACTCAGAGGCAATAGTTACACAAGAAGAGTTAGCCTGTCTAGAAATTCATTCTCAATATATCTTAAGATGGTGGGGGATCTGTACCCAGGTAAATTGGTGCATCCCTTGCATATCATGGATATATTAGTAGGATTCTCAACCACAGGTACCACCAGTGGCATGCTTCATTATCGGATCCTCACCCACTGCACCTAGTCTGAGGGGGTGGACTCAACACAGTTTGTAAGCAGAGCTCTTTGTCTAAGGGACAACAAGTGCAAGTTAAAATTGCCTTCAGGATCCAAAATCCTGTGTACTAGCAAGGTCCTTTGGTGAGAATAAAAACAGTGAAATGTTTAGTGGTTATAATGACCTCTAACATCTATGGGTTGACATGTTGTAGCCTATGTCTAGTGCCATCAAGAGTCAATAAGCTTTCTTCAGGACCAGAAATGTATGCAGTATCCCTACAATATTTAGTTAGCAACTACCAATTCTGAGTAGTAGTTTATACAAAAATCATGAAGCATGCAAACATACAGACCAAAGTGGACCTTTTCCTGTAATGGTCTCTGAAACAAAAATTTCTGTTAGGGGGTAATTCTGACATCTTGATATTGTATTGTCTCATGCTCAGGCACATCTTGGTTGATATGTGCAACAGGGCATGCAGACATGTGAGTTTACCCTCCAAAATGTCAAACATGATATATATATATATATATATATATATATATATATATATATAAAAGCACACACAGAAAGGTAAATAAAAGCAGATCATATTTGTGGATAGTTTTCAACATGCACACACAGGTGTATGTCAAAAATAAAAAAAATGCCTAATACCTACATATCCTCTATTAAGTAGGACTTCATGAGGCAGTGGGAGGGGTCAATTCCTGTTGTCACACTCTGGGGGAATAAAAGTGATAGTAAGCCTTTTTTTAAAGATATATCCAGGGCACATGGTCTCGGGGTGCCTTTTAGAAAGGAGAGACCCCCACACTTGCTTTATCAAGGGACTTCCTTACACCAACTTTGGATCCCCACATATTTATGCAAGATTCTAGAGGTAAATGCCAGTTGTTACATGACCGTGTCACATGATCGGGGGGTCAAGCCCATTGGTCTTGATGCCTAATTTAGCGGGGAGGCTGAGAAATGTAGTCCCACCTCCCGTTCAAGCTCCAATGCTATTAAAGGTGAGGAATAAGGTAGCCACTCAGCTCTCCTATTGGTTAAGGGAAAGTCACAAGGGCTTTGGTAGCGAACTGTAATTCCATCACCCGGTTACAAAGGGCTAAGTGCAGGAACTGGGGTTTTGTTGGCTGTTGATATGTTGGGAACCCACGCTAAGGAAATTGTTGAAAAACACACTGGGGTGCCTTAAAAACGTGGTAAAAAACACTGACAAAACTGAAACCTCATTGTGAGGTTTGCGTAGTGAGTACTAACAAACAGGGGGGGTTAAAAAGATACAATAGGAAAGTGTTTCCTGGCTGATTTCTCAAAACTTCTTAGTGGTTATACATGGGGTATTTTGTCCATTATAGTATATTCCACCAGGGAATATAATCATTTAGTCCTTTTTTATGCATAGATAGTTTGTAAATCCAATGTTGTTCCTTCTCAAAGAATATTTTCTCTAGGTTTCTTGTTCCTGACTTGTTCTAGTATGACCCACTTGAGATCTTTAACAAGTATCTAGTCAATATGTAATCTTCCACCCTTTTTGTAGTGTTGCGTCTGCACCTCATATCTCTCCTGTACTCACATATCATGGTGCTTATTTTTCTCAAAATTCACAATGTTTTTTGGGGTGGTGTACGGCCACTCCATGCTCTCAAGTATCTTGCGGACAACCTTTAGAGTGTCTTCTTGGGATGTTAGTATCTAGACTTTCCATGTCAAAGCTTATTAAGAGGTCTTGTTGGTTATGGAACACAATGTCTTTGAAATGGACCAAAAAGTCTTTGGTATCCCTAAAGTAGGTTTCTGTGTTCTGTAGTATTGGTTTTAGATAGAAGTCACAGAATTGTGACAGGAGTTCCACAAGGGAACCTATCCCTGATATGATCGACCTACCTGGAGGGGGAATCACGGTTGTGTGGATCTTGGGGAGCATGTAAAAGCATGGGGTTACTGGGTTAGTGTTCCTTAGAAAGTCTCCTTCATCTTTGCTGATCTACCCTTCACATTCAGCTTCGGCTGCCAAGGAGTTGATCTCTACTCTGAGTGAGGGTATATGGTCAGCAGCTAGTATTTTGTTGTTATGCCTGTCCACCAATAGTCTCAGACACTCCATTCGGTAGGCTGTGGTAGATCGTAAGACTTTGCCACCACCTTTGCCAGCGGGTTTTATGGTGGTCAGTGTAGCTTTGTAATTAATTCAGAGCTTGTTTCTCTATGTTGCTTAAATTCTAAAACATTTTAATGCATTTGTGTCAATGTTTTCTATCTCTATGTATATTGCCTGTTCGAATGTTAACAACTTCACTGGAGTGGTGTGATTGGGGGCATAGAAGATAGACTTCTTTCTTATGCCTGTGGATGATGTCTCTTGAGCGGTTACTTGGTCCCCAAAGTGTGCCTTCAAACATAATTTGTGAAAGAAGGCTGCTAGTTTGCAATGCAAGTGGAGTTTGTCAAAATTTTGTGTAGGCACGAAACCTAGGCCTTTATTTAGTACCTGTGGTTGTCCGTCTATGAGATTTATTTCAGTGAGATTAGTCACTAGGTTGTTGATGTGCTTGGGCCCTGTTGTGCATTGGGCATACTCCTCATGTGCATTCAGATCTTCTCTGTGTCCCATTGTACCCTGTTTCCCCTTTTTTTTCTTCCCCTGCGACCTTGGCCCCTGGATGAAAAATGGGGGCACTGATTTTGTGGGAAAAGTGGGAAGCCCATAGGGTCTCCATGGCCTCATCTGTTGGCCTTATTGTGGGTAAGGGGGTTTGAAGTACTGTGGAGTGGGTCCGTAGTTGTTACAACCCTGCCAGGGTCATGCCCAGGGTCTCCTTCTCTGTCTTGATTTTGTTCTCCATTTTTGATCATTATCACTGCCCCATATTTCTGAGTATATAGATCTGTCTCTTTTACGACTTCATCTGTGAAGGTTAGGTTGAAATTGTCCGCCATTATGAATGTGTATTGATGTGCTCTGTGTGTGCGGATGTTTATTAAAATTCTGTGTGTGCGGATGTTTATTAAAATTCTGATGTCAAAAAAAGGAGGTAGTATATCTCACGTGGTGTAAGACTACACTGTGTAGACCAAAGGATTTCTGTGGGTCAGCAGGTTTCTTTAAGAAAAAAGTCTCCCTAGCTCCCACAGCTGTGCACTGCTCAATACGTGATGACCACAAGGGACTGAGAAGCTAGAAAGGGGTAACCCTCAGCCTCCCTGGGTTAGTCCATCTAGAAATTAACTCTTAAGTTCTAAGAGGTCAGTTATCTGGTCTCAATATATCTTGTGATGGTTGGGGATCTACACCAAGGTACATTGGTGCGTCCCTGGCTTCTCATAGATATATTAGTATGATCTTCACCCACAGGTACCCCCAGTGGAGGACTCAGAAGAACTGCTGTACTGCTCTGCAAGAAGACTGCTACACTGCTGCCCGCTGCTCTTCCAGCCTGCTGCCTCAGTAAAGGACTGGATGGACCTGCATCTTGAACCCAGGACCACCAGAGTGACACCAAGGGCTAGGGGGCTGGCCTCCTGATTATAGCCTCTAGGACAGAAAGGGCTCCTTCCACTTCGCTTCATCTACGTTGGAACCGCCACTGCATGAAGCATCCTCGACATGAGATCTTGCAACACTTTGTAAACCAGGATTTAAGGTACCTTATTCAGCGGGCCTAACTTGGTCAGTGTATCCAGCCTGTGCTCCATCACGGTCAGCCTGAACTTGTGACTTTGTAGCAGTCTACTGATTGGATTTTTCTCATTTTGGCCTCAAATATTTTTTTACATTTTACTCTATTTTCCTAAATTGGTGAAGGATTTTTTGTGTGTTTTGCGTCCATTTTATTACTGCTTGAAGTGCTGCATAAATACTTTACACAATGCCCCTAAGTTAAGCCTGACTGCTTTGTGCCAAGATAGCAGAGAGTTAAGCACAGTTTAATTTGAGGTGTGCTTGTGTTTTACCCTGACAAGAAATTGTGGTTGCTGCTTGAGTAGTGTTTTACCCCCTTCAACCAGTAACCCAATTTCCAACACTGGTTCATATCCAAACAAATTACAAAGACAATTAAAGACCTGAAAAAGTCCCAAGAGTAAATCTAATCCTTAATGAATGTTTCAAACTCTTTCAAAACGTATAGCTCCCTCTACTTGCAGTTGTTTCACATATGGTGCATTTAACTTGACATTTTTGATCTCCTGGCAGAAAGGAGTTGTAGTTCCCTTTTATAAGAAAATACCTTTACTAGAGTCATTGTCAAAGATTTGAAAGAATAGATTGAAGATGACCAATTGACTACACCAGTGGTTCTTGACCTATGGTCCGGGGACATCTGGGTGGTCCATGACGCCTACTCCAGGGGGCCGCGACTGCTTACAAAATTAAGTGATATTACTAGAATGACAAAGTGTATGTTAATAAAGAAGCATAATGTAAAATTGAAAATTGTAAAACATTCTTTAAATGTGAGGAATTGGAAATTGGAGGCTAAAAATGAAGCTGGTACCCTCAGATTATTTTGTGGGAGCAGTGAAAGTGCATCATATAGCATGAACAATGGGTGGCCTCAATTGAATTTAGAAAAAGGCTCCCTTGAGCCATTGAGCTGATGAGCTAGTGGAGATGCACCTGTGCGCCTGTGAGAGGTACTGAGACCTGTAGGAATTGTGGCAGCCTGCTCAGCAACCTCAGAAGAAAATCGTTTTTGATCTCTACTGATGACGGATAAAATCCAGAAACACATGTGTCTAGAGATGACAGCACTAATCTGCACCAACTTTGGTGGAACACTCCAGCAAAATACCAAGTAAGCATGTACTACAAACTGCATTTACCAGAATGCTAAGGGGCGAACTGTGCTGGGAGGTCAGCAGTGTGCTCCCACCCCTTCCTGTTTAAAAAGGCTCCCTTGAGCCATTGAGCTGACGAGCTAGTGGCGATGCACCTGTGCGCCTGTGAGAGGTACTGAGACCTGTAGGAATTGTGGCAGCCTGCTCAGCAACCCCAGAAGAAAATCGTTTTTGATTTCTACTGATGACGGATAAAATCCAGAAACACATGTGTCTAGAGATGACAGCACTAATCTGCACCAACTTTGGTGGAACACTGCAGCAAAATACCAAGTAAGCATGTACTACAAATTGCATTTACCAGAATGCTAAGGGGCGAACTGTGCTGGGAGGTCAGCAGTGTGCTCCCACCCCTTCCTGAATGTAGAAAAGCTCCAACCTTCCCATTAAAATTAAAATTTAGATTTGTATATCTGTTTGTGAATTGAATGGAATATTTCATCATTTGTGTATTTCTTTGATGAATGCTGATTCTTTTTTTTGCATTTTTTTGCAGTTTAAATCATCAAAATTGCTTAGGCTGAGTGTCCCCAGATTCCAACAATGACTTAGTGCTGGTCCAAGGATTTCCAATAATGACTCAGTGGGTGTCTCTGGATTCCAATAATGATTCAGTGGGGGTCCACAAAAGTCTAAAGGTTAAGAACCACTGGACTACATCATATCAGGGTATTTCCAAGAAATGTTTATCTACAGTGGATCATGTTTTCATTTTATAACTCTGGAAATGAAGTAAAGTGTTCACAAGAAAGGTACTCAGTTTGCCACCTTAAGAAAATGTACACATGCATTCATCCTTGAGAGGCAAAGGAAACTGGGGGCAAAATTGGAGAACCTGAGCAGCAATCTCCATTTAGTATGATTGTTGAAAGAGCTATACTCAAAGTCCATGGTACAGGTGTGATACGACATCAAAGAAAGCTTGAAAGACAACATTTTGGCAACGCAGGGGTGAAAAAGATGCATAGTGGCCCATAACCGCTCACATTATACATCATTGGTAGAGAACTTGGCATTGGCAGTCCTCAACATTTTGATGATCACCAACAGAAAAGTAGGTCTGTTATTGTGCACAGATGGTTCTATCCTCTACCATGTACACCAGATTCACTATAGATAGAGACCTTTTTGTGAAAATCATCTATGTTCTTTGCACAGAGGAAGTTTTGATGCTAATTATTGGAGTCATCAAAATTAAATGAAACATTTGTGAAATGCTAATTGTTTACGAAGCACAGGATGCTTTTGGTTTCTTTCAGTTAGTCAAATGAGAAATATCAAAGCTTGGAATTTCTGGGGGGGTGTGGCCGCCACAAGCCAAGATGGCCACACACTAGTGGAGCTCCTGACCCTGCCTCGGATCCCTGCCAGATGGTGGCGTCGAGAGCTGCTGCAATCCGCCAGTAACACAGTGCATCTTTGTCGGGAGTGGCAGGCACCCCTGTAGAAAGGGCTGGTGACCTGCGGAGCGGGCTAAAAGCCAGCGGGAAAGAGGAGCCCCGCACCAGGGGAGCACACAACAAGATGGTGGCCACTGTCTGGATACGGAGGTGGCAGTGCTAACGAAGTCTTAGCCCTACCTTAGGAGAAGCACCAGGAGAGGCGGGCAATGCCAAAAACAGATCAGGCAGCCAGTGTGGTGCAGCAGAGGCCTGCGGGGCGTGGGGATCCCCATGGAAGAGTGGCATGGTATCTGGCTGACAGGTCTAATGACATAAGCACTGCAGGAACCCTTGTCTCATGCTAAGAGGGAGAGCTGTGAGTGAAGGGGTGTAGAACTCCCCTACCCCTCTGGCGGGGGTTACTGGCTTAGCAGCCGGCAGATTAGTGGCCACAACGGACAATGGTTGGTTGAAGAGGATGGTGAGGAGTACTGTCTGGAGCCAGCTGGAGTAGAGGCCATGGTAGGACAGTGTGGTGGCCCAGTACCACGTGGGGGGGGAGGGCTTGATGAGCTGGTGTGCTGCGGAGGCTGTGGGGAGCGCAGCTGCTGGCAGAGCAGATGGCAGGCATCATTGTGAGAGGAGAGGGTGTAAGGGGCTGTGGCCTGGAGGCTAAGTAATGGTGAACCCGCCCATTGTATACGGCCGAGTGTGGTGGGTTCGTTGAGGCAGAGGGCCGAGGTTATTGGTGGACCTTCCACTTCGGCTACCCCTGAGGGGACATCTCTGGAACAGAATGGTCCGCACGAAGGTGGCTAAGGACACCATGGAGGTGAGAGAGGTGAGCCACGTGGATCCCAGCCAAGTTAGACAAGCGCAGCGATGCAGGGGGAGATTGTCAGCATGTCACCTCAACCTTCGAATTCACAGGACAAAGTAGACCTCATCCTCAATGCAGTGAATACCACCTGAGAGATCCTGGATGCTAAGATTGATAAAGTCTTGGTGGACCTGGGGATCCTCCATGACAATCATCGTAAACTTGCAGACAAAATGAAAGGAGCTGAAGTGGTTATAGAGGAGATGCATCCTAATATGCAAGGTTTGCTGGACAGAGTGTCCGACCTGACCAGGAGGGTGGGGATCCTCTACAGATTGGCTGAGGATGCCGAGGGACGCAGTAGGGGTAATACCATTAGGATTATGAGTCATCCTGAGAAGTTAGAAGGGACAGATATGGTCACCTTTCTGGAGGACTGGCTGTCTAAGGAGGTCGATCCCCCCCATGGACTGTCACCACTCTCTGTCCTGGAAAATGCAAATAGGCTCCCTGTGAGGCCACCACCCCCTGGGGCGCCTCCACGTCCGATGGTGGCCCGCCTGCTGCACTATACAGACGGATTCCATTCTACAATGAGAAGGACTTCCTTCCTAGCAATCAAAAAAGAGCTCTGGGAGGCTGGTGTAAGTTATGCGCTTATCTTCCTAGTATGCCTCAAAGTCATTGTAGGTGGCCAAAACCTGTTTTTCAGCAGTGCAGCCGAGGCATGGGAATGGTTTGAGCAGCACAAGTTGGGGCAGGATGGTGGAGGGTGCAGGGGACCACTCAGAACAATACAGCAGCTAAAAAGTAGGCAGATGGACACTCGAGGGGTGCACCTCACCACGGCTCAGGCAGACCGGGAGAGAGCTGCATCGATAGACGCAGTGGACTCCTTTGGGGCCCTGGCAGGTCTGAGCTCAAAAATGGGACACACTGCCACATCCTCAGACAGCGCTTAATTGGATGAGGTTTTTGAGGGTCTTTCAGCAGGATCCCACATAATGCCCAGGCTGGCAGATGATCTATAAGACTTGGATATCACAGCTCCGGCAGTCTGCACCATGGTGATTGCTATACTGTCATTGTACAGTAGGGCTGCGATGCTGAGCCGCACTACTTGCTTGAACGTATCTGGTACCTGGCAGCCTCCAGACCGCTGCAGATCAGAATCCTCCAGAGATGGGAGCATGTGGGATCGGAAGCGGGAGAGGACTCTTCTACAGCTATGGTGGCAACCGCCCCTCATCCACACCCCTCTCTCATCACTGAGGAGCTGGGGGTTGGCGCTTTACTTACCGGCACCACCGGCAACAGGAGACCAGGGGAGACTACAGCTCCCAGATTGCCCCTGAGGGCAGACACAGCTGCCTTGCATCGCGCGCCAGGAGGCGCTTAAAGGGCCTCGCAGATCCCGCTCCGTGGGACGCTTTACTTACCGGCACCACCGGCAACAGGAGACCAGGGAGACTACAGCTCCCAGATTGCCCCTGAGGGCAGACACAGCTGCCTTGCATCGCGCGCCAGGAGGCGCTTAAAGGGCCTCGCAGATCCCGCTCCGCGGGACGCTTTACTTACCGGCACCACCGGCAACAGGAGACCAGGGGAGACTACAGCTCCCAGATTGCCCCTGAGGGCAGACACAGCTGCCTTGCATCGCGCGCCAGGAGGCGCTTAAAGGGCCTCGCAGATCCCGCTCCGCGGGACGCTTTACTTACCGGCACCACCGGCAACAGGAGACCAGGGGAGACTACAGCTCCCAGATTGCCCCTGAGGGCAGACACAGCTGCCTTGCATCGCGCGCCAGGAGGCGCTTAAAGGGCCTCGCAGATCCCGCTCCGCAGGATGCGCGCGGGCTCGCCCGGGCGGGCCCGTCCTTGCCCGTCAGTGCCCGGAAGAGGCTGGGCTGGGCTACCCCTCGAACGTCCAATATGGGTAAGCGTAAGCAACTGTGTGGTCAGGACCAGGGAGGGGTAAAAGCTAAAATTCCAAGGAAATCGGAATCTATTATTTCCTATTTAACTTCTGCGGTGGGAGCCCTTAACAAGGAGATTGCCAATGCAGAAAAAGAACTGGGTATGGGTACAAGTCAAGAGCCAGAGGAGGGGAATGTTATATCTGATTCCGTAACTATAATACCTGTCCCCCTGGAACCCATGGTACTGATTTCAACACCGTTAGTTGCACAGGGTGCTCTAACGTGTAATGCTGTTCAGCCTGGGGATTTGGCTGACGTTACTAAGGCCCCTCTGCTCAAGTTAGAAAAGGCACCAAAAAGGCTGTCTCTGGGACTTGCTGGGAAAAAGAGACCTACTAGCAAATCCTGTAAACAGGATAGGGGCGCAAAAAGAAGTTTGTCTATTCAAGGGAATGACATGATTGAAAATATCGACTTGACAGTTCGGAACTTGGTGGAAGAAATTTTTACCTCAAGGTTGGAATCTGTTCTCTCTAGTATAGCAAAAGACATTATTGACACTTTGCAAACTTGTGTTGCTGGGATTTTGGAAAAATGTGAGCGTATTGACACTTTTTTAATGACCTCAAAACCCTTGCTTACTCCTCCTAGTTCAATTACGCCCCCTAATGTCCAAGTAGAGACTAGGCCAAGCTTCAGATTAGTTAATTTGGGCGCTCATCCAGTTTCCCCGTTACGGGTAAGGTCAGAATTTGGAGAGAGGGAGAGAGCTGGGGGACACCAGGTCCGCCCGGTAAGGGGGGGGGGATCGTAGCCATAGAGATAGGAACTTTGAGGGACTGACAGATAATGCCCAGACCCAGACCCTGGTCACTAGGGAGCCTTTACTATCCCACGAGAGGCCAGTAAATCTTAATTGTGGCAGTATTAATCTTCCCCCAGAAGCGACTCCTTTGGCCGCGGTTCTTGTAAGGGTCCCACCACTTAATCCTGATGAGAATGAACCCACCTCGACCCTTTTGCTAAAAGTAAAAAAATGGTGTGATCAATATTGTACAGGAAGTACAGAAATTTCCTCTGCCATTATAATGGCAAGACGAGTGGGGTGGGTGGGTACCCGCCAGAAACAACTGGATGGCGATTGTATTATTGTTAATTTTAATACACGGAACGTAGCAGATAGATTGTTCTGGGATGCCTCGGACATTAATCAGGATCAGGGGAAGGGGGGTATCAGAGCCTTGCCTTTGGGTTATTTTTATCCTCCAGTTAGACGACTGAATGCATTTGTTAAATCTCATAGTGAGATATATTTGAGGAGGCCTTTTCAGCCTTTTCAGCCTTTTCAGCCTCTCAAACGCATTGAAGAAACTAAAAATTTGGAGATTTCTCCAGATAGGCTTAATATTAGAGACACAATAGACATACAAATTCGCCCTGGGAAATTAAGCGGTGAAGGGCAGGGTATAGCCCTTTTAAATAGATTTTCTCCACTGTCCCAGTTAGATGAGAATGACTGACTAGAGTCATCTCATGATTGTCTATTTGATTTCGGCCAGAATCACCAGTCTATGGACCCACAAACTGTTTCCAATTGTAAGATCAGTAGTTGGAACATTGCGGGGCTTAGATCTAAAAGGGATGATCCTAGCTGGCTTGAGTTTATAAAAAAATATGATATTATTGCTCTTCAGGAAACATGGGACAGGGAGAGCAATTTTTGGCTGGACGGGTTTAAATCCTTTTTCTCACCTGCACGTCCTACCTTGGCAGGTAGAGCTAAGGGGGGCTTAGTACTCGTTCTTTCTTTAAATTTGAAAGGGTCTGTAAAAATGCTGGAGGTAAGCTCTCATAACTGTATGATACTAGAACTGTGTATTCCAACTGGTCCTAAAATATTATTAATTAATTTTTATAATTCTGGCGAATGCGACACTTTGAATGAACATCTTTCTTATTTGAAATGTTTTTTAGAAGTTTATAGATCGAAGCAATTCACTTTTTATCATATTATTCTTATGGGCGATTTTAATATTCACTTGTGTAATTTGAATTGTTATGGTGATGATTTTTGGGTCCTCAATATTCGGTGTCACCCCATTTTGAACATACGCAAAGGGGGAGGCCCTGGAGGACCTGTTGGCAGGAGTTGATCTCTTTGAACCTGGTTTTTATGATTTATCTGAGAGGGTTCCAACATTTAAAGCTAAGGGAAGGGACACTATCATTGACTATATATTTTTGTCCCCCTTATTGTTAGCTAATGTGGTATCCTATAATGCTAAGTTGTCCCCCTTAGTGACCACAACCCAGTAATTCTTGAATTACATAAAGACCTGGGTCTCTTATGTTCATTGGGTGGGAAGATAGGAGTTAATCACGTGACTACAAGCGATCAGGGAGGAGGCTCAAATGGGCTAAAGTAATTCCTGAATCTTTTTTTGTTAATTTATGCATGAAGGCTAAAGATGATATTGCAAAGTGTGTTGATCATTCCACCCCAAAGGATGAGGTGATTAGAGGTTTTGAAGGTATCTGTCATCAGGTAGCAATTGACCTGACTGTTAAATCTAAACCTAGACCTAAACCAGTGGAAAGGTGGTTTGACACAAACTGCTCTAGGGCCCATTGCATTTTAGCACAAGCCCTGAAAAAGAGACCAAGAGATAGGGAGCAGATAGCTAGCCTTAGGAGGTCTTATAAGTTAGCGATACATACCCGTAAAAGTGAAATTAAATCGGAGGCCTGGAATGCTCTAATGTCCGTTGAAGTTTTAAAGGATAGCTCAAAATTTTGGGCTATTGTTAATACACCTTTCTTCTCAGGCATAGAGAATGACATCATGGAAACTAATATATCAGAAGATCAATGGCTGGCGCACTTTAAGACAATCTATGGTTCAAGTGAGGCGCAGGTTCCCTCTTCAGGATTGGATATTTATGGTGATTTTTCTCTGTTGGTTTTTAACGAGGTGGATATTGAAAAGGCAATAGTTGAGACCTCCAGTAATAAGGCCCCTGGCCCTGATTGTGTCCCTGCCGATTTGTATAAGAGTGAACCTAAATTTTGGGCCAAGATTCTGGCCAATGTGTTTAATGCTTCTGTTGGGAAGGGGTTTCCTGCGTCTTGGTCCCTGTCTACAATCATACCAGTTTTTAAAAAAGGTCAAAGAGGTGACCCTCGGTGTTATAGACCTATATCTCTGATTGATTCTGCCGTCAAAATCTTAGGTAAAGTAATCTTGGCTAAAGTCACTGATTGGGTAAATGATAACGGGGTTTTATCCAATCTTCAGTATGGTTTTAGACAGGGCAGAAGTACCATGGATCAGTGTCTTAATTTATATTTAATAATAGGCAAATACACCGTAGCCAAAAAAGGTCCCTTACAAATGGCTTTTATGGATCTTACCTCCGCCTTCGATCTGGTTAACAGATCGAAGCTTTGGTCCATTTTACTTGGTATGGGTATTGATCCTTGTTTGGTTTATTTTTTAGCAGACTTACACCGGGATCTTTTAGCAGTAGTTAGGGTCACCCGGGAAGGTAAATGCACTAGTCACTTTAAATCAGGTAGAGGTGTCCGTCAGGGCTGTATATTGGCGCCATTACTTTTTACTCTTTATATTAATGCTTTAGATAAAATCTTGGAACAGGCGAGTTTGGATATTCCGCGTGTAGGAATTAGGACTATTCCGGTCCTACTATACGCGGATGACGCCGTCTTATTATCCCGAACCGCCATTGGCCTTCAGAGACTGTTGGATGCATTTGGGGATTTTATGAAATCCCTGGATCTGGTTGTGAACATGTCAAAGTCACACGTTATGATAATGGGCCAAAGAAAAAGAAAAGGAAAAATCTTCTTATGCAATGGAGCGGAGGTGTCCAGAGTGACCTCTTTTACATACCTAGGGGTCTTATTTGATGATAGATGCTCCTGGGTCCCCCAATCTAGAGCAAAAAAAACGCATGTAGTAAGATCAACATCAGCTTTATTAGGGTTTACACACCGATTGGGAGCAAAGCCTTTTGAAGCTATTTTCTCCATTTACAGATCTAAATGTTTGGCCATTGCTACATATGGCTCTACTATTTGGGGCTACAAACAGCAGATGGGGATGCAGATGGCTGAAAATAAATTTTTACGAACCCTTCTGTCTGTGCCCCAATCAACCCCAACATTTGCTATTCATCAGGAATTGGGGATGGGTTATGTAACTGACTCATTGAGACTGGCCCCCTTGGTCTGTTGGCTTAAAACCTGGCTTAACCCTGAGATAACCCTGAACCATCAAATTCTACGGGATGTTGTTGCCCTGGAGAAATCTAACAGCATCCCGTGGCTGTCTTATGTTAGGTCTATGTTTTTTAAACTAGGGCGACCTGATATTTATAATGCCCCAGAAGGGATCAAAAAGAGGATGTAATTTGGGTAAAAGCACAATTTTTAAATATATTGATGTTAGAACGAGAGGAACAGGAGATTCAAAAACCTTTGGTTAGGGCTCATTACTTAATTATTTCTTCCCCGTCAATGGAGCCTTATTTGAGAATTGTAACCAAGCCCTATCACCGTTGGCTACTGACAAGGTTCCGTTTTAACCTTATTCATTTCTCCCTGGGTAACCTTCAGGGTTGGTGTAAGCCAGAGGATATAGGCCTGTGCCAGTGTGATAATTTTTCATCGCAGGATACATTGCATTTTATCATGTTTTGTGATTTTTATAATGAAATACGGAGGAGGTTTTTAGTCCCCCTTTTGAGGGGAAAAGGTTTTCTACAGGCAAGACCAGCTTTAATGTATCTTCAATTGTTGGATGATACTTGGAACATTTTTAATATCGCTAGTTTTCTTGTGGCTGCTGTTCGCCTTAGGAGAAGGAGAATTCCTATGATTAATGATGCATGAATTTTCAAAATCACCTTAATGTAATTATTTTAGTTGATAAATTTCAAGCTCTGATGAATTATAGACTTTTGTAGGAGTTTTAATGTTTTTTTATATATCGCCCAACTGAACTGAATGATATTATTGTTGTTTTATGTCCTGTGTACTGTACTTTTATGATTTTAATTAATCGAATAAAGTGATTTGACTGACTGGCTATGAACCACTTTTTGATGGTCATGGTTTTGGACAGGGAACCATTCCCACTCTGACCTGGGGTGGGGGAGTTGGGATTGGTTATTGTGTTTTCACCGGGTATCGACAAAGATGCTGGTTTCCTTTTTACTGGTCTGAGTGGTGGGCCTGTGATGGGGCAGTTAGATGTGTGGAGATGGGGTGTGCGGTGGAGGCGCATGTGTGGTGGGGGCTGCACGGTTGATCCGATTGCTCAATAGGATGAATACCATGACAACTTACTCATTTCTCACTTGGAATGGCAAAGGGCTGGGGTCACTAACCAAGAGGTACAAAGTGCTGTTGTTCCGGCATTGCAAAGGGATGGATGTTGAAATCCTTCAGGAGACACACCTGACGAGGAGTGAGGTGACCAAACTCCAACGAAAGTGGAGGGGATAGGTCTTTACCACAGGCTAGTCTGCATTCTCTAGAGGGACTTTGGTGTGGGTGCGATGATGACACACATAGACCAGGAAGAATGACACATAATCCTGACAGGCAATCTCAATGGGTGTCTGATAACTGTGGGGAGTGTCTATGCCCCTAATGTTGGGCTGTCGTACTTCTTGGGTGCCCTCTCTTGGGTTTTGACTGTAGACTCTGACATGCCATCACTGATAGGGGAGACTTTAACTGTGTAGCAGATGTCACTCTGGACATATCCGTCCCTAACCAGATGGTTTCTCGGCCGCGCAGAGACAGTAGCTGCGCGCCGGAAGGACAGGACTTGATCTTTTAAAAACGCCGCTAATTGTGTTCGGGGTATTTTAAACGGGGGGAAAACAGAATTGTTTTTAAAAATTGATATTGATTGTGTACCTACTTGTTAGCAACGCACACCGCACTTTAGGCTATACGGTCCCCGGTCCACCACGGTCTTTTTGGGCCGATTGAGTGGAGGGACTTAGCTCCTCCCCCTGTCAGTATCATTTCCGGGGGCGAGCGGCATTTAAATCAGATGGTTTCTCGGCCGCGCAGCGGACGCGCGCCGAAGGCGTGCCAAAGGCAAGCCCGTCTGCGCCTGTCCATGCCTGGCCGCCGCCAGACGCTAGACACTCTGCCCAGACCGTCAATGATATACGCCGGTTTTCACGTGCGGAGCTTTTGTCCTATAATACTAGTTGTGCTTCCTGCATAAAATATGCCTGGTCCCCACCGGCCGGCTCCTTTAAATGCAAAGATTGTCTATTTCAATTCAGGACACATGGGATGGACATACCTCTCTCTAACTCCATAAAATTCAGGTTTCTTAGTCTGAACTGTCGGTCGTTGACAAAGCATCATGCCGAGATATTTGACCTATTAAATGAAGAGTCTCCGGACGGACTATTCCTGACCGAGACCTGGCTAACGCAGGACTCTGTTGCAGAATCCTGGCTTGCACTCCCCAAGGCTATATCATGAAACAACTTAACAGAATCGGAAATAGAGGTGGAGGAATTGCATTAATCCATAGGGAGCAATATTCCTGTAGCCTCTTTAGGGAGAATATCTCAGAATGCGAAAGCGCACTCTTTAAAATTACCCTTAACCACAATCTTACGTTCTCGGGACTCCTTATTTATCGACCACCAGGGCCGTCTAAAGTCTTCAGGGAAGAATTAGTAAATAAAGTCGTTTTGCTTGCCAATAAGGCAGCAAACTTTACTATCTTAGGAGATCTCAACTTGCATTTAGAAGATAGTGGCAAGACATGCATTGCTAATTTCTTAGCTGACTTAGAGGCATGTCAGTTAATACAACAGGTCTCTAATGTTACACATGCAGCAGGTCATCTGCTAGATCCCATTTTTTCTAATTTAGGCTCTTTGATAACTGAGCCTCCGATTCAGATGGTCTGGACGGACCATTTTCTTGTCCCTTTTTCCTTTTGCTGGCAAATCAAGCCAGTGGTGAATCGTCCCTCATTGATATCTACACGACCCTGGCATAAACTAGAGGCTGATATATTCTCCGATGTATTGGCTAACCTCTCCCCACAGCTGCCGTCAAACATTGAGCTAGCGAACACATGTTTCCAGGACTGGCTGGCTCAAGCTTTGGATAGCTGTATTCCTGCTAAAATGTGCCGTAAACAAAAAAGAGGACAGTCGAACCCTTGGTTCAATGAATCCTTGATTAACGCGAAGAAAAAATGTAAACAACTTGAGCGGGCTTGGAGGCGCGTGTATGATCCTGTAACCAAAAACATATACCGCGAATCCATTAAAGCTTATCATAAGCTGATCCGGAAAGCTAGAGCGGAGTATATCGCTGGCAAAATCTCGGATAGCAATAATTCTCCTAAAATGATTTTCTCTCTCCTTAAAATTATGAAATGTGCAAATTCGAAAGCAGACTCAACTGTCACTTCCAATAAGCAGTGCGACGAATTGGCCAGTTACTTTATCAATAAGGTGGAACAAATTTATAAGAGCTTTCCACCAGCTACTATCAACTTTGATCAGAGGGAAGGGTATAAGGACAGGGGACTCATTCCAGATAATATACTGTGTTCCTTCCCCCAAATATCCCTTACGGAGACTGAACATCTCTGCCTGAAAATTAAATCAGGCTCTCCAGCTGATCTCTTGAGACCTGCCCAATTCCGCCAATTCTATAATCCTATTCTCCCAGTGGCCAGGGAACTGATTAATTTATCTTTGACATCAGCGTGCCTACCATTAGCTTGGAAGCACGCGAAAGTAACACCTCTCTTGAAGAAAGCATCATTAGACCCATATGAACCGGGTAACTACCGCCCCATTTCTCAGCTCCCTTTTTAGCTAAGGTCACTGAATCCCATGTCAATGCGACTCTGACAAAGTTTATAGAGGAACATACCATCTTGGATTCCTCGCAAAATGGTTTTAGAGCCCGCCATAGTACGGAATCGGCTCTGTTGGCAGTGACGGAGGAAATTCGTAACAGCTTAGATGACGGAAAGTCTGCGGCCTTAATTCTGTTAGATTTAAGTGCCGCTTTCGACACTGTCTCGCACGAGATATTACTGTGCAGGCTACAGGAGATAGGGATTGAGGGTTTGGCCTTGGCCTGGTTTCGCTCCTTTTTAGAGGGCAGAACTTTTCAGGTCTTAGTGCCACCATATCACTCCCAGGAATTGGAGATTAAACACGGGGTTCCACAAGGATCGATACTGAGCCCCGTGCTCTTTAACATCTATGTACAACCCCTGGCTGTGATGGCAAGAAGCAGAGGGCTATCGTTGGTTTCTTATGCCGACGATACCCAACTAGTCATCGCCTTCTCCAAGAATTGCAATAACAATCTTGTTAAATTTAAGGAGGACTTGTTGGCAGTCGCCAATTGGCTGACAACAAACTGTTTACAGCTAAATGCCAGTAAGTCGGAAATCTTGCTGTTTGGTAGAGACAGCGATATGTGGTCAGAACAATGGTGGCCAGATCAATTAAAACCAGCACCAACACCAAAGGAGGTGGTTAAGAACCTGGGATTTTGGATTGATAGAGGGCTCTCTTTCGATGCCCAATCCAAAGTAGTTGCAGGGACTTGCTTTGGGCTCCTAAGAGGACTAAAACCCCTTCTCGGCTTCTTTGAGCCTAAAGTCCGGCAGACTATAATACAAGCCACAATCCTATCTAGATTGGACTATGGCAATTCCCTTTACCTAGGTGCCAATAAATCCTGTATTCAACGCCTACAGAGGATACAAAACGCAGCAGCCCGCACTCTATTGGCGCTTCCGAGAACATGCTCCGTGTCCAGGTCTCTACCTAAACTACATTGGTTACCGGTAGAGAAGAGAATTCAGTTCAAGACGCTATGCGTCGCTCATAAAATCCTGACGCAACAAGCCCCCCCCGGTTTTATCTGACCTGTTAACACCGTATGCTCCGAGTCGCTGCCTGCGGTCAGCTGCTCAAGGGCTGGCATGCATCCCCAGAGCTCTAAGAGCCAGGGCTGGTGGTCGCTCTTATAAAGTCTTGGCTGCCAGACTCTGGAACTCCCTCCCGATTGCTATTAGAGGGCTCCAAGACCACTTGGCCTTTCAGAAAGCCATAAAGACTTGGCTTTTCCCAGCATAACTTTCTTCCCTTCTCCCGAGCTGTTATTACTCACGGGCACTGTAGGGGTAGCGCTGGGACGCCCCGTTGCTGGGGCAGCTATGCGCTGTATAAATCTGAAAAATAATAATAATAACCACCGAGACTCCCCAGTGGCATGACTCAGTCAACCTCCAATCACTCTTTTCATTTTCAACATGTCGATCTGGTTGCATGTCATTCACCCAAGTAGGCGTAACCAAAGTGTTGGCACACCTACCCCTGAACAACTCAAACGGGGTTCTTTTGGTGACAGCATGGGGAGACAACCTATAAATCTCAACTTTTTTACAAACTTCTGTACGCCAATCAAATCCTGCAGACTTGGCTATTTCAATAGTTTCTTTTAGCACACGATTAAACCGCTCAACCATTCCATTGGTCTCTGGGTGATATAATGAAGATTTCTTGTGTTTAATACCATGTCTAGATAAGAACTCTTCCATTTCCCTGGAGACCAACTGTACACCATTATCCACAAGAATGGTGTTGGGTATGCCCTCTCTAGCAATGAGCTTCTCCAAAACCACTTTAATATGTTTAGTTTCAATTCCTCGTGTGATGGCTATCTCTGGCCACCTTGAAAAGAAATCAACAAGAACAAGTATATACCACTCTGTGCCAGAAGAACGGATAGGGCCAACTATGTCTAGTCCAACCTCCTTCCATGGACCATCAGGGCGGTCCCTTATGACCATGGGTTGCACCTTTGGTTTAGCCACTCTCTCACTCAAAGCACATTGCACACAATCCCTAACATTCCGTTCTACCTGTAAATCCATGCCAGGCCACCAATAAGACAATCTTAATCTTTCCTTTGTCTTAGAAATTCCCTGATGTCCAACATGTGCCAATGAAATAAGCTCTTCCCTAAGAGAACTTGGAGGAATAAGCCTCACCCCCCTGACAAGTAAACCACTTTGTTCTGACAGTTGATCCCTCACATGCCAAAACTTTTCCAAATATTCATCTCCTTTGGGTTTGGCTTTCCAACCTGTATTAACACATTCTAGAACTTTTAATAAATCCTTGTCTGCATACAAGGCTTTTTCCCATCTTTCTTTGTTAATGATGCTTCCCTCAATAGTGCATACCATTTCTTCATCTTGTTCACATTCATCATCAGGGCACACATCATCTCTAACAACTAGGCGAGATAAAGCATCTGCCACTTTATTTTCCACACCAGGTAAATACTTTATGTCGAAATTATAATCTTGTAGAGCCACAACCCATTTGGTGATCCTACTTGAGACAGCATCAATGCCCCTTTTTTAAAAAATGTCACACAATGGCTTGTGATCGGTTCTAACCTCAAACACACCTCCCCACAACAGATTTTTCAGTTTCTTCACCGACCAGTAAACAGCAAGAGCTTCTCTCTCTACCACCGAATACCGCAACTCAGCACCTCTCAAGCTTCTTGACAAAAACAGTATAACCTCATCATGTCCCTGGTCTCTTTGCAGAAGAACAGCTCCCAGGCCTTTCAGGCTGGCATCAGTTATTAAGATAGATTTCTTCTCTGGGTCAAAACCACTCAACTTAGGTGCTGAGCTTAACTTCTCCTTAAGAATGCAAAATTTTCGTCCCAAACAAACTCACACCCCTTACGCAACAAAGCCCTCATACGGACACATAACGAAGCAAAACCTTGAATAAATTTACTGTAACATTCTGCCATTCCTAAAAAACTCATTAACTCTTCTTTATTTGTAGGCGAAGGCATTTTCTGTATGGCTATAACCAAATTTTCTTTCGGCGAAACACCACCCGCAGAAATTGAATGACCTAGATAATCAATAGATTCTCTTCTGAACTTGCATTTATCAATTTTGACAGTTAACTTAAATTCGTCAAGTCTACTCAACACATTCAATAGTCTCATGTCATGCTCCTTATTATCCAAACCAAAAATCAATATATCATCCTTATATACTCTAACACCAGGAAGACCTTTCAAAACATTCTCCAATGCCCTCTGAAAAACTGAGGCCGCTGAGACCAAACCAAAAGGAAGTCTGACAAAACGGTACATGCCAAAAGGAGTAACAAATGCTGTCAAATCTTTTGACTCCTCATCTAACCTAATCTGGTGATAAGCAGACTTAAGGTCTATTGTGCTAAACACCCTTGCCCCTTTTAACAGCATTAACATGTCTGCAATTTTTGGTAGGGGATACCGGTCCACCACCACATTTTTGTTTAACTCCCTAAGGTCCACACATAGACGAAGAGAGCCATCAGCTTTTTTAGGGGCTACTACCGGAGCAAGCCATTGGGTTGCCTCAACTTCCTCAATGATGCCATCCCTTTTAAGGCGTTCTAATTCTGTCTGCACTTGTTCTCTGACTGCTACAGGGACATTGCGTACCTTACAGCACACAGGTTTAGCACCATCTATCAAACGAATGTGATGAATGTAGTTTTAGACAACCCAAAGTTTCACAAAACACATTTGGAAATTTTTGTCTCAACATTTGTGTAAAATCCTTAGTTGGATCACTATCTATGGCGGCAATAGACTTAGAGTTAAAGTTCTCTTTCAATATAATGGGTGGTGATGTATTCGGTTCTAAAATTACACCAAGATCCCTCTGGTGAAACCAACTCAATATACTGTCACCTTTCTGTGAAATATATATTATAGCATTGGTCAATCTGTTCTTATAATCAAGCAAACCACAGAAATAACCAAACAGTTTAATTGGCTCACCTCCGTATGCAAAGGGTTTAATGTCAGGACGAAAAACCTTAGTTTTCTCTTTAATTTCTTTGAGATAAAATTCCTTTGAGATTATGGTGATCTTGGCACCTGAATCAAAGAGGACATTCGTGGGTTTCCCTTCAACCAGAATTTCATCAGTTGGACAATTCTTACTTTCTGCATTTTGGACAACTTGTACCTGAATTTGACCACAATCCACCTGGTCGAAAGGTTCATATACATCATCTACATCACAATATATTTCACTCACCTTCCCTTTGTAAGTTCTACCTCTACACGCAACAGAAAAATGACCTTTTCTTTTACACTTACTACAGGTGGCTTTCCAACCTGGACATTGTTTGTCATTTGCAAGATGACCCATCTTTCCACAGCGGAAACATTTTATTTGAGACAAATTGAACTTACTATTACTCTCAGAAAGTGCTCCTTTCTTTTTAAGTACTTTATGTCCATTAATTTCCTTTGGAGTTTGTTTAATAACTTGTACAGAATTTTTATCTTTTCTCTCACAATCTTTCTTTATAACCTCAACACATTTTAGAGAATGTTCAATCCTCTTTGCAATGATAATTACATCATCTAAGGTTGGTTCATCCTTTTGCCATAACTCTTCCCTAACACGATCAATGCTACAACCCAACATAAATTGGTCTCTAATTCTTTCATCAAGAGTGGAACCAAATTTACACGAAGACGCTAACTTCCTGAGGGATGTTACATAATTTTCAATTGTTTTATCCTCTAACTGAGATCTACGACCGAAGTGATACCTCTCAAGAATGGTACTGACCTTTGGTAAATAATGCTTGTCTAATTTAGCTATACATATTTCGTATTAATTAGGGTCACGATCTTCAAGGTCAGGAAGATGGTCAAAAACTTCCTGACCTTCAGATCCCAAGCAATGTAATAACAAAGCTGTCTTCCTCTCAGCACTCAAAGAAGATCCGCACACCCTGGCATACCTCTCAAAAACCTTTCGCCATTTTTGCCATCTTATGGGTGGATCCCCAGGTGATGACAAAAAGAACAGAGGTGCAGTCACGTTTTGCATTTTTATAAAATACCAATAAAACAGAGAAAGCTAGAATAAAGTTAATAAATGTTGGATGTGCACATAAAGAAAACTCCAATATAAATGTCACTGTAAAGTTAAGAAGAAAGTCACCATATATTCCTTTCTAAGGTAACACAAATAGTAACAGTAAAAGTGTGTGGGTTAAGTGTATTTACGTCTCAAGTGTGCGTGTCACTGAACTGAGATGGCACGCAGTGTAAGCGTTGGATCGTATTTGTAATTATATCTCAAGTGTGTGTGTCACTGAAATGGCATGCAGAACAAGCATAGAAGTGAGCGTGTCACTCAAGTAAATGTAATTAATTAGTTTCCAAGTGTGCGTGTCACTGATGTGGCACGCAAAACGTTGATCTTGAACGCAGTGTGCGTGTCACTGATGTGGCACGCAAACTGTTGTTTTCCGAGCAAGTGTGCGTGTCACTGATGTTGCACGCAAAACGTTTATCTTGAGCGTGCATGTCACAGATGTGGCACGCAAACTGTTGTTTAAGTGTGCGTGTCACTGAAGTGGCACGCAAAATGTTTATCTTGAACAAGTGTGCGTGTCACTGATGTGACACGCAAGCTGTTGTTTTGCGAGCAATTGTGGTTTCCAGGCAACCTCAAAAATGGCTGCCACGTATTCAGTGCTGGCGTGGAGGGCGCGATGACGTCAGCTGAAAATACGCTCGTAGAAGAATAATGATGACACACTTGGAGCGGAAGGCTGTCGGAGCTCTATGCGTTTGTTGCTCGAGGACGTACACCAACACGAGCCACAAGGTAGGAGACAAACGAACTGCTCATTCAAACAATGCGTTGTTATGTAAACGATCCGTGCCAAGCGCGATCTTCTTAACTAAAAGATGCCTTAAGATGCCTTTGCTTACTTGATGTGTATAAACTTCGAGCCACCAGCATTAAAGTACAACCATTCAAATGATCCATAACAAGCGCGATGTCTTTATTTAAGGGAATGTCTCCGTATATAAGAAAACAAATCAGTTTCGTGTCAAACAACTATTCAGTGCGCTGAAGAAAACCAGCATTCATGTAAATCCGGTATTTTAAATTGAACACTCTGCATCTGTCCAGGTTCAAACGTAAGCCAGATTTTGACAACAAACGCTCAAGGTGCAAGTCAAAATGACACTGTGCTCATCCCATACAAATGCCTCCGGTCATCCCATACAAATGCCTCCAGTGTTTGCCTTCAGTTTGTAGATAAAGATGACACTCTCAAAGAGCATTAAATGGATGAATTTAAATACAGCTTTCTTCCCAGTTAAAAGCAGAAATGTCCCAAAAGATGAAATGAATTGAGAACACAGGACCTTAAATTTGCAAGAAGTAGAAATCACTTTCCTTAAAAATTGTTATTGTAGTAGTGTTGGGATCCTTCCTGGAAGAGTAGAGCCATCCTCTGTCGCCAGTGTAAGAATCCAGTGACGCAGTATTGAAGTAAAATTCAGGTTTATTCCAGAAAAGGATCCCATCAACAAACAGGCTGTTACACAGATCCAAGCCAGGCTCTAACTGGTCTCAGATCAGACTTACATCATAACATTCTCTAGCACCTGGCAACAAGTGCAAAACCTTAGGATGCCACAGGTGGTCTATCCGGCAAGAACGGCACGGGTGCCTGCACTTTCAGTGGGGAAGATGTGTTATATATGTCTTACCATGAGAATTATGCATTAGTGCTAAACCATGCTACTTACTGTTGAACATGCAAAATCCAATTAAGACAGTTTAAAAAAAAAGCTTGGAATGTTTGGATTGTGCTTAGTGTCTGTCTTTTACGTATTCAGTTTATTTTTTGTGTTTCAGTATTAATTCACTTATTAATGCAGTCAAACACAATTTTCCTTACTGCTTTGAGATACCCCTTGTCTTGTCATCCAGATGGACATCAGGGGTTATAACCATTCAGTGGTCATGGTCGTTCAAGGAGCACATTATGGGCTCATGAGAAAGTACGCCATTCGTAAATAAATAAATACATTCATAAATATATAGATTCAAAAATGCAAATGCAGTGGTTCAAAGATTTTCTTAGGAGCCAACGTCAGAGGAGCATGTGAATGTCAGGTATGCACAATATCATAGCTGACTACTTCTGTTCCATCTCTTCCTTCATCCTACACCTTTTGTCTCTTTAGCTCATTCTTGCACATCCTTGCAGATTATTTTTTATTCTTTCTCTTCCTCCTTCATCCCCCCTTCTCTGCCTTTCTCTTGCACTGGGTCAACATCTAATGAAGAAAAAAAGTCCCGCTTCTCGACAACCACCGGCACAAATCAAATTAAGCAAATATGCTGTTTTCTGACTGTTTTTTAGCTTTCCCCCGAAGCGACCTTGTTTTGCTGCACTAATTAAAGATACAAAGCTGGCCATTTGAAATGACTCTGTTTACAAACAACACGTAGTTTGATTAGTTTTATGTCTGAGACAAGCATTGTACTGTTCAACCTATTAAATACGTATTCTGTTGACTGCAAACATGACAGCAATGATATTAAAATGATTAAGATAAGCAACATAAAAACCACTTAAAACACATCATAATGGAGAATAATGTTATTTTTGTTCAGTTAAAATAATTGGATATTTCATTATAATGTGTTTACATCTAACCTATTGCATTTAATTATTGTGTATATAATCATGTCCTTTAGAGTGGAAAAATTGTTTGAGCCTCTAGCATCAAAGTGCATTGAGGACAAACAAAAGTAATAGCATGATCCACACTCACTGGCATAATGAGAGAAGAGCACACCTACTTACCCAGGGATTCAGTAGCATGCAGCAGTTTCTAATTGTAGAAACTGTCATGAAAAGGGAAGCATGGGGATCAATGTGAAAAAGGTTTGGAATGGAGGACCTGACAGTGTGTGTTTTGAGGAGAGGTTGCAAGCCCTGGGTCAAATGAGAGGTGACAAGAAGCTTCATAGTCATGGTTCCTCAATGAAGTATATGATGCCTCCACAAAGGATCATATTGTCCACAGTTGTGGCACGTGTAGCTGCTGTGTGCTCTCTGATTTCTATAGTGATTAATGAATGTGTTTTACAGCATAACTTGCAGATATGCTTAATGATAACTCTAGGACATGTATTGCTCTTTCTGCCACAAGCGATAAAACAGGTGTGGGTGCAGTAAGCGGAGTATCTTTCAATAGTTTATCAGGTGCAATGGCATTAGAGCCCAGGGTGTGAGTCCATGTCTTTCCCCTGACCAGCTGATAAGCACCTCAATTTCCTTGCTTGCATTAGGGCCCATTGCACCCTTGCGATGCCACTAGGCCCAGTGTTAAGAACTAGTAGTGACCCTTGCTGTGCTGGTTTCATGATTAGGGGCCTGATTACATTTTTGAGTATGTAAAGTAATACTCCAATAGTAGTATTTTATGTACCACAAAATGCAATTCAAAAAGGAAAAACCAATGGCGGACTTGTAGGTCTGCACCGCATGCTTGTTTCATAAGTGTAATGTCCTGCGCACTAACTCTCCTGCACCAGCCGTTGTGTGGTGCCTCTGGGTTCCAGATCCTTAGGTGATGAAGTGAGTTGGGGTGTGCCAGGTAATGAAGTCCAGGCCCTTGCGTAGTTTCAAATTCTTGATTGAATATAGTCTTTTTTTCCAATAGAACATACAGCTGAGTTGTATGTTCCATTGCAAAAAAAAGACTATATTGAAATAAAGATTTTGAAACTACGCAAGTGTTTGGACTTCATTACCTGGCGCACCCCAACTCACTTCATTACCACAAAATGCAATTCACAACCCTATGGCCGGAGATCTCTGCCTCTACCTCTCTTCCCTTTTTTGTACATAGATATATGCCACAGTGGCGGATTAGTAGGATTTAGTACTAAATGTGGGAAGGGCAAGGCTGCAGTCGCAAGTCCCAAGGTGGGGGGGGGTTCCCCCTGGATAGTGCACCCCTCAGGACGGTGGATCACAGGGTCCTCTGGCTGGACACCTTATCATTCATAGAAAGCAGCCCCGATCATTGTGTATAGACAGGTACCATGTGGAGGGTGGGTATGTGTATATGAGGGCATAAAGGGATCTGGCAGGCTAGTAGTCTTCTGCCCTTGAGCACCCTATTGGGGCTCACACAGGGGCTTCATTTAGGAACTGGATTGGTAGTGACTGCAGATGTGGGCTTGACTTGCGACACATCACTGTTGGGTTGTGCAGAAATTCATCGACCAGCGGGGTGAGAGAATGCCCTTTCCTTGGCCTTGTCACTCTGCTAGTGGGAGTCACCTGGGAAAGGGCTGTTAGAGCTTAAAGATTGAGCACCCGCAGCTCGAATACAGGGACAGGACGCAGAGTCATCAAACCATGGGGAAGGATAAATGGACCTGAGCAACACAATTTCATGCATCACGCACCAGGAAGGCACCACATTGTCTCGGGTCACCGGGAGTCCATTGGAGGAGCCCATCAGGGCTGATCTGATTGCAGCCTTTCAGGGTTCCTGGGTGGCACCAGAGGGAAATATTGAGTTAATTTGCCTCGCACAGACTTAAACAAGGTGGCCGATACAGTCAAAACAGCCGAGCTCTCAATTGGTATACTACAACATGAAGTAAAAACCCTCAAGAAGCAGATGTCGAAAATGATGGTGGTGATGAAAACTCTGGAGGACAGGGTGGAGGATGCTGAGAGATGATCACACAGTAGCAACTTGCAATTCCTCAGTATTCCAGAGGGGGCTTAACACACCACAACCAAGCACTACCTGGAGCAATGATCCTTAACCACTGTGGTTATCCAGAATGTTTGCTATTGAGAGAGCACCTCTCGCGTGAGCGGTGTCCCTCTAGGCACAGCCTTAGGTCTGCCCAAAGCAGATTAAAAAAGTCATAATCCCAAGAGTTGTAAACAAAAATAGAATGTAAAGAACGAGTTTTTTCAACTCTTCTCAAGTTTTATTCAATGTTTGAATTATCTTCATTCAAGAAACACATGACAGTAATGTGAATCAACTTCACGTTTCCAAAATTAGGGAATCCATCTCCCGATGCATTTCGGGCTATTAGAGCCCTTCGTCAGGGGAAAAGATCTAAAAAATGCAGAGAAAACAGAGCGTCACTGTGCTAAATCGATAGAGCGTCACTATGCTAGAAAAATAATACATCAGCGAAATTTCTCATCAATAACCAAAGGCATAGCCTTAGCTGAACAGTCAATTGCGTGACAAAATGTGCGTGGAAATATAAAAACATCGTGCTAAAATAAAACCTTAAGAAAGGAACAACGAGATAAGACGCAAGCATAACTGAAGGTTGCTCATCTCAGCCACAAATAACGAACCTAAATCTAGTACACCACGTGAGACAGTGGGAAATGCGAATATAACATTGGTTCAAAGCTTGTGTTATAGAATCACAAGACGTGCATGTAGAGGTTCCTGGGAGTGCTGTTAAAAACAATGCGAACTATTCCAGTGAAGGTGACGGGGGTGAGACTTTAAATCCATAAGACGGCGCCACAAAATGAAATCCAACGAAAACCGTGATCAAACGAGAATTAATATGTGCAGTATTTTAAGTAAACGTGAATACAAGTGTGCCCGTGAATATAAGAAAACCAAGAGAAAACTTACATCTACCCGACGTGTGTGCTGCGTGCTCCACGAGTATGAAAGTCACCAGGGGAGTGTACACCGCTTGATATGTAGAGTTTGAGTGTGCGTAAACATAAAGGAAGGACACACGGGTGTATGAAGTGAGTAAACTGGGAAGTGTATGTGAGTGCCATATTGGAATGGACCAAAAAACGTGAGAAGTAATATACTTGCAAATATAAGAATGATACATGAGCAAATGTGATGTGATTATCAAATTCAGACAATCTAACAGAACATAATCCCGAAATATTCGCGGGATAATCTCGGATGAACTTGCTTCATGAAAACATCATGACTGACATAACGCACAATGAATGAAAAATAAACAGGTGATCACAATGATAAAAAAGCTGATAACAGTGAACTACTAATCAGAATGAAAGTAATGACGGTAAAAGGCAATAGTCGCGTAGGGTGAATAACAGCATGACGACACTGAGATATGAAAAAAACTAAAAGAATATGAACGAAGAAAAATTCTAATCCACAGAGTATTGAAACAGGTGTGTATGACTAGAGTGACAGTCTGTATAGGAATAACAGGAAGTGAAGTGAAGTGTGTTGTGATGAAATATAATGAGAAACTAAAAAATAATCAAAACAAGAAATGGTGAATGAGGAAACCGTGCTAAGTGTAACCAAAATAAAATTCCAAGATGGAAAATCATGATGTATCGAAGTTACCAACAAAAATGAAATGTGAATCAGAAATAGAAACACGTTGCAACTAAGTGAAGTTGAAGATGTGAAGAGGAAATATAAGAATGCCATGAGGTTTATAAGACGGATAGAAAGATTGGACTTGATAAAGTGTAAGAAAAGTGTATGGGCGGTTGACGTGTAAATATAGAAATGATAAAGTAAAGGTGCTGTTATCACTGATATCATGTGGAGTTCTAAGACGTACAGAAACTGTGAAAAGAATAAGTGCAAAGAAATGTGTGTAAAGAAGACAGATAAGGCATGAATACCAAGATGAGATAAGTACAGAGGCAATGTTGTCACAGATAGCATTGAAATTCCATTCGGTCATTCAGACCGTTCGGTTTCATCGTGTCCAGAAATTTAATCCAATGATTTTCTCTTTGTAAGATGTAGTTGCTGTTATTTCTGCCCTCACGTCTAATGATGGATTCCAAGACGGCAAACTGTAATTGGCTGATGTTGTGTCGATGTTCAATAAAATGTATCGCTATGACAGATTTGATATTTTTGATGCGTATGTTGCTCTTATGGAGATTCTTGAGCAAGCCAACATACGATGCAATGAAAAGAACCGCACGCAGCTCTTGACACCCACTGACAAGCCTACATCCAAACGAAATGTGGTTGTGTCCAAATTTTCTACCCTTAGCTCGCGCTTTAAGAAATCGATTACCAAACATTGGCAGATTCTAAGGATGGAACCAGATTTCAAAGGCATTTTTCAGATTTCACCGATCTTTGCTTATACCAGAGGGAAGAATATCAAAGAATTCATCACGAAGAGACCTACGACATCCTTGGAGTTGGTTTTCAAAGGGAACTCACCATGTCACAACTGCAACAATTGTCACAATATTATCAAAGGACCTTTTATCACACATCCTATGAAAGGCACAAAAATCAAACTGAAAGTGAATGCAAACTGCGACTCTAAAAACGTCGTATATATGTTGAAATGCCCTTGTGGACTAGCATATGTCGGAAAGACGGAGAGAAAAATTAAAACCCGTTTGAACGAACATAAGAGCAACATACGCATCAAAAATATCAAATCTGTCATAGCGATACATTTTATTGAACATCGACACAACATCAGCCAATTACAGTTTGCCGTCTTGGAATCCATCATTAGACGTGAGGGCAGAAATAACAGCAACTACATCTTACAAAGAGAAAATCATTGGATTAAATTTCTGGACACGATGAAACCGAACGGTCTGAATGACCGAATGGAATTTCAATGCTATCTGTGACAACATTGCCTCTGTACTTATCTCATCTTGGTATTCATGCCTTATCTGTCTTCTTTACACACATTTCTTTGCACTTATTCTTTTCACAGTTTCTGTACGTCTTAGAACTCCACATGATATCAGTGATAACAGCACCTTTACTTTATCATTTCTATATTTACACCTCAACCGCCCATACACTTTTCTTACACTTTATCAAGTCCAATCTTTCTATCCGTCTTATAAACCTCATGGCATTCTTATATTTCCTCTTCACATCTTCAACTTCACTTAGTTGCAACGTGTTTCTATTTCTGATTCACATTTCATTTTTGTTGGTAACTTCGATACATCATGATTTTCCATCTTGGAATTTTATTTTGGTTACACTTAGCACGGTTTCCTCATTCACCATTTCTTGTTTTGATTATTTTTTAGTTTCTCATTATATTTCATCACAACACACGTTCATCACTTCACTTCCTGTTATTCCTATATAGACTGTCACTCTAGTCATACACACCTGTTTCAATACTCTGTGGATTAGAATTTTTCTTCGTTCATATTCTTTTAGTTTTTTTCATATCTCAGTGTCGTCATGCTGTTATTCACCCTACGCGACTATCGCCTTTTCACCGTCATTACTTTCATTCTGATTAGTAGTTCACTGTTATCAGCTTTTTTATCATTGTGATCACCTGTTTATTTTTCATTCATTGTGCGTTATGTCAGTCATGATGTTTTCATGAAGCAAGTTCATCCGAGATTATCCCGCGAATATTTCGGGATTATGTTCTGTTAGATTGTCTGAATTTGATAATCACATCACATTTGCTCATGTATCATTCTTATATTTGCAAGTATATTACTTCTCACGTTTTTTGGTCCATTCCAATATGGCACTCACATACACTTCCCAGTTTACTCACTTCATACACCCGTGTGTCCTTCCTTTATGTTTACGCACACTCAAACTCTACATATCAAGTGGTGTACACTCCCTGGTGACTTTCATACTCGTGGAGCACGCAGCACACACGTCGGGTAGATGTAAGTTTTCTCTTGGTTTTCTTATATTCACGGGCACACTTGTATTCACGTTTACTTAAAATACTGCACATATTAATTCTCGTTTGATCACGGTTTTCGTTGGATTTCATTTTGTGGCGCCGTCTTATGGATTTAAAGTCTCACCCCGTCACCTTCACTGGAATAGTTCGCATTGTTTTTAACAGCACTCCCAGGAACCTCTACATGCACGTCTTGTGATTCTATAACACAAGCTTTGAACCAATGTTATATTCGCATTTCCCACTGTCTCACGTGGTGTACTAGATTTAGGTTCGTTATTTGTGGCTGAGATGAGCAACCTTCAGTTATGCTTGCGTCTTATCTCGTTGTTCCTTTCTTAAGGTTTTATTTTAGCACGATGTTTTTATATTTCCACGCACATTTTGTCACGCAATTGACTGTTCAGCTAAGGCTATGCCTTTGGTTATTGATGAGAAATTTCGCTGATGTATTATTTTTCTAGCATAGTGACGCTCTATCGATTTAGCACAGTGACGCTCTGTTTTCTCTGCATTTTTTAGATCTTTTCCCCTGACGAAGGGCTCTAATAGCCCGAAATGCATCAAGAGATGGATTCCCTAATTTTGGAAACGTGAAGTTGATTCACATTACTGTCATGTGTTTCTTGAATGAAGATAATTCAAACATTGAATAAAACTTGAGAAGAGTTGAAAAAACTTGTTCTTTACATTCTTGTTTTGTTCACAACTCTTGGGATTATGACTTTTTCAATCTGCTTTGGGCAGACCTAAGGCTGTGCCTAGAGGGACACCGCTCACGCGAGAGGTGCTACCTCCTAGATCTTTTTAACACCCTTTCCAGAGGGTGATACCTCCAGCGCACGCTACAACTGTACACCCTCACATACCCTCACGCTGTGCATGCTCATACGCTTTATTGCTATTGAGAGAGCACATAGGCCACAAGTGGAGAGGCCGCTGCTGGGGGCTCCACCTGGGGCGCTCATAGCCAGGATTTTCAATTCCAAAGATCAAGACATTATTGGTACTGCATCCAGGGAGAATGGGAATGCCCACTGTGATAGTCACAAAATCGCAATTTTTCCTGATTACGCCAGAAAGGTTCAGGCATAGAGAAAGACCTTTATCAATATCAAACAAATGCTCATAGCCTTGAATCTCCCGTATATGCTGTTATACCCAGCTAGACTGAGAATGGTGGTGCAAGGTAAAACTCATTTTTTTGAATGTGCGGAAGAGGTAGAGTCCTGGCAGGAGCTCTGGGGTAAGGTGCCGTGCCTGGAATAGTGGGCCGTCCAGGAATGTCCTGGTGGGGAAAAGAGGAGTGGCCATCAGCGGGCGCCCCAGGCCCTGTCTGAACCATGAGAAAAGAGACATCGGCAGACACCACGAGTCATAGTGCAGGGAGATGGCACACCAATGGTGGAGGGGCCCGAGGTATCAGCAGGGGTTGTTCTGGTAAGGAATTCAGGTGGCTGATTCATTGGAGACCCTAACGGCACCCACAGGACGAATCGAGTCACACAGGAGATGCTTGGACTGCACTCTGCAATCCAGCCTGGGGCAAGATGGTCCGTCGCCTGCAACTGCCTGATATTTAGGGAGACAAAGAATGAAACAGAACTAGATTGCATCAGGTTGTTTGTTTGCATACATGACTTTGCCTTAAGACATATAAGGCACTAGTTAAAACTGTGATAACATATGATTGAGGGCATACTAACAAAGGGGGGTTAGGCCTGCTAGGGTGGGCCTCCTCCTTGACAAGTTTTGGCTTTGAGTTGTTGGGGGAGTGACCTTCCTCAATTAATTCAGTGGGGGTTTGAGATTTTGAGCACTGGATCAGGGGAGAGGGGAGTTGGTCAGACATGTTGTTAAAATGTCCTCAAATGTTTGCCCAGTGAGGGATGGGAAGGGAGGGGGATGGGGTTGGCAGTGCAAAGTTTTCAACTATTGTGACAATGCATTAGCCGTTTCACTGTCACAATGCCTATGGATAGCTATAACTGAAGCCTAATAGATACAAGAGCATTTTGTTTTTTTCCTCGGCATCCTGGCACAGACCCCATTAGAACACCTTCCAGACTTGGGCCTACAGAGGTTAAAGGACAAATTTAGATATCATGGTGGCAGCGACACCATAGAAACAATACCTCTAAAATGTAGAGAGAATGTTGGAGGCACTGTACTTGTCAGTTCGGTTCTGGGCTAGCTAGCCTCTGTCTGCCACGGCGATGAATGGCTATTGGCATAATGGTGTTTCTTCCCAGATGTCTCCATGTAATCCAAAACCTACTGACCACCTATCCCGCGGGCTGCATTTCCACGTCTGAACAGCTTGTTGGTATCACTGGTTTGAGCGGGCAAACAAAATCGAGTGGCACTTGACATTTTGAAAATGGTTGCGGTTGAAGGGGGGTTGGGATTACCAGACATGGAACCATATTACTATGCAGCACATGTCCGATATGTGGCTAAATGGATAGCGGAAAGCAATACTAGTGAAAAACGACTACTGTGGGGGACACAGAGAGACATGCCCCTGATAGAGCTATTGATGAGGGGCACAAGGCTGGAAGAGGAATATCCTTTTCTGGTGTGTCACACTGCTCGAATCTTGGAATGGATAATCTCCAGGGTGCTGAGGAGGCCGCCCTTCTCCAGGGACTTGGATCTTTGAGCTCTGAAATCCATTTGGTAGGGAAGACTTGTATGTTCCATCCCGCAGGAGTTGCAGAAATGTTCCTGTCAAGAGGCAGCACACATTTTGTTTCCACACGCAGCCTTGTGGATAGGGAAACAGAAATTGCTCCTGCCGGATGAGAGCAGGGATAAACATCTGCTCCTGCCAGGCTGGAGCAGAGCCGGTTCCCGCTGCACCCAGGATGGGTGCATGCAGGGGAGCTGGTAGGGCTACGGGGGCCATGGGGGATGCCACGGGGCTCCCCCATAGCCTCCAACATTGTATGTATTTTGTATGTGTCTCAAGTAGGAACGGCGCACCCACTTTAGGCCCCTGGGATGGGTTCCCTGGGGCATGTTTTGGGTCGGGGAGGGGGTGTGCACATCCCACTCCCCTTTTAATAAATGTTGGCCCCATGGGATGGGTTTTCCAGGGCCTTTCAAGACTCGGGAGGGGGGCCTTATGCCTACCTCCCCAAAATTGGAAAAAAAATCAAAAGAATTACTCCCCCCAGCACTCTCTTGCAGCCCCGAATGAAAACAAAAAGCAGTGGGTGTCCAAGGCAGGCCTGGGACAACCACAATAATAATAACTGGTTTTTTTTTTAAATTAAGAGAAAAAATAATAGTAAAGAACAGTAACACCGGCTCATTTATTATTCACTGCTCCTAGCAAAGAGCGCCCCATTATGGCCTAGGCCTTTTATGAAGTGCATATTTTTTTGCAGGTGGTGGCCCTAGAAGAGGCATGAGCACCACCAAACCTTTTTTTAATGTTGTTGGGACCAGCATGGAGTGAAGCAGGCCCCACCAACACAAAAAATCAGTAAGTCTCTAGGGCCATTAAATGCATGACCTCAGGAGAGCTTGCCATATTTTTTAGAAGCACTCTGAGCTGGAGCTGTATGCTCTGCATCTGGAGTGGGGGGACCTCTAGTGGTTGGTTCACTGTTTGCACTTTGTTCCTTGAAAAATATTTAAAAAAGACTTAAAGACCATGTTTTTTAAAGACTTTATTAAAAATGTTTTATGACAATCACTTTTATTAAACAATGAAATGTGTGAATATATTAAATATACATTTGAATATATTTATTGGGGACTTTTTGACAAAGCCAGTATGTCTGCCTTACTTAAAATGATACCTTTTATATTGTTCCACATAGTCAGTGTGGGTGCGTGACAGCCGGGAATTGGACACCAGCGGGAGATTGAGCCCAAGGCCTGGCTACAGGCAATGGACAACTTACTTTATGTTTTAAAAAAACATTGAAATTCACTAAAAAAACTATGTTTAAAGTGACTTTATAGTTAGGTGTGGTAATATTTTCTTATTTTGCATTTTTTTTAAAACCTAGCAATTCAATGGAAAAAACAAAGAGATGTTATATTTTGGTGAAAATGACAGTTAAAACATACTGTTTTAAGTTTACCAGTGGTCAGTGATCTCAAGTTACTATAACTCATGCCCTAAAGTAACCAGTGAAATTCTGTAGTTATAGCTAGCTGAGCTTGTGGCCTCACATATTACATCACTCATGACATGGTCAGTGACATCACTGATGACATCTCAAATTTTACTGGTTTTGTACGAGTGAAACCTGAGCCTAACTATAATGTCCCTGTAATCTTTGTTTTTTTCAGTGAATTGCTAAGTTTTTTTCAAATTCCATTTCCTAACTATAACGTGCCAGTACCTTTGTTTTTTTCATATATATATTTATACACATACCTATGCATATATACATATCCTCACTTTACACGAGTATTCACCACTCACAAGGTTTGGAAGCAGCAAAACACTTTCTTAATAACCGTGCAATTTATTTACATGACCATAATTGCATGTTGCTTCAGATGATAGATCTATGCCTAAACAACAACTTATTTTTGTTCAACAAGACTCTATATAAACAACTAAGTGGAGTTGCAATGGGGGCGTGTTTTTCTCCTACCTATGCCTGCCTGTTGGTCGGGTGGTGGGAGGAACACATACTCAAAGTGAGTCACAAGGCGATCTGGGATAACCATATAAGATTTTATGGCAGATATATTGATGACATATTTATTATATGGGAAGGCACAGAACAAGAGGCTACCCAATTTGTTACATCTATCAATAACAACATGATGAACCTACAGTTCACGGCTACTATTAGCCAACACAGGGTAGAGTTCTTAGATGTAGAGGTGTATATCTGTGAAAATCAAATTCAAACTAAACTCCACAGAAAAACCACCGCTGGCAACTCCACATTACATGCCACCAGTGCCCACCCCGTCACCTTATTTACAGCATACCGTATGGCGAGTTCCTTCGCATACGACGTATTTGCAGTTTAGAGTCGGATTTAGTAGAGGGTAAAAGTTTAGCTAGGTACAAGTTATACAGTTGTTCTTGGTGTTTCAATACAGGCAATAGATTCAACAACACAAATGTCAATGAAAATACAAAACCAAACATATATATACACAACCAAAAAACCTATTTGTTTTTCCCAAAAATCTTTTTTATTTATTCTTATTTTGTTATTTATATTTTTTTCTCAATGATTTATTTAATAACTTAATTCAGTAAGGAATTTATCTGTATAATGCAATGATGCACGATCATAGAACATATATAGACAAACGTACATTTTGAATACAAACAATTACATAAAATATTTAAAAATACATCATTCTGTAAAACACGACAGTATGAGAGATGGAGAAGGTAAATTATTAAAGAAATTTCCAAGGCAGGCGGTAGATTAGAACACTACGCGCGTTTCGGCAGTATTGCCTTCATCAGGAATAACCATCTCAACTTTCTCTGTTGTAGATATGAGCAAAGGTTCTCTCTCTTGTAATGGAGAATCCTGCGTAGACAAGATGTTATCTATATAGCGGGTACGTCGAGGCGTGTTTGTAATATATACAAAGATCTAAAACTTTCTACTTCCTCGATATTTATCCAGATGTCGACCATATGTGTATTGCCATTTATTAGGTACTCATAGCTGATATTTATTGGCAATAGTATTTTAAAAGCATGCGGGTCACTGTTTGCCGTATATTTGTGCAGTGTATACATGTATTTACGTCTTTCCTTCTAGTATGACGATAATATGAATAGAGAAGATGATGTTGCTGGTCATTAATACAAAAGGGGATGATGGACGGAACGTTTGAGCCAATCAAACACTCACCCCCAGTCAACTGATCTGGGTTTAATCCATCATCATTCTTTAGCTCACTCCACCACCCCAGTTCAGACATGGCCATATGCAAATCAGTCTGACCCTGTGCCTCATGGGAACAGTCCAGCCCGAACTGCCAAGCCATGTCTTCCCTGGACCGGAAACAAGCATCCTAGGACCGGTTTCTGGCATTCCAGCCGTCATCAGCCAGGCTTGCCTGAATCCAGTGGCAAAGTGAGCAAGGGACCCACGTCTGGGCATACCCCGCCAACTTAGGGCGAACAAAGCAATACAAAAGGGGATGATGGACGGAACGTTTGAGCCAATCAAACACTCACCCCAGTCAACTGATCTGGGTTTAATCCATCATCATTCTTTAGCTCACTCCACCACCCCAGTTCAGACATGGCCATATGCAAATCAGTCTGACCCTGTGCCTCATGGGAACAGTCCAGCCCGAACTGCCAAGCCATGTCTTCCCTGGACCGGAAACAAGCATCCTAGGACCGGTTTCTGGCATTCCAGCCGTCATCAGCCAGGCTTGCCTGAATCCAGTGGCAAAGTGAGCAAGGGACCCACGTCTGGGCATACCCCCGCCAACTTAGGGCGAACAAAGCAATACAAAGGGGATGATGGACGGAACGTTTGAGCCAATCAAACACTCACCCCCAGTCAACTGATCTGGGTTTAATCCATCATCATTCTTTAGCTCACTCCACCACCCCAGTTCAGACATGGCCATATGCAAATCAGTCTGACCCTGTGCCTCATGGGAACAGTCCAGCCCGAACTGCCAAGCCATGTCTTCCCTGGACCGGAAACAAGCATCCTAGGACCGGTTTCTGGCATTCCAGCCGTCATCAGCCAGGCTTGCCTGAATCCAGTGGCAAAGTGAGCAAGGGACCCACGTCTGGGCATACCCCCGCCAACTTAGGGCGAACAAAGCAATACAAAAGGGGATGATGGACGGAACGTTTGAGCCAATCAAACACTCACCCCCAGTCAACTGATCTGGGTTTAATCCATCATCATTCTTTAGCTCACTCCACCACCCCAGTTCAGACATGGCCATATGCAAATCAGTCTGACCCTGTGCCTCATGGGAACAGTCCAGCCCGAACTGCCAAGCCATGTCTTCCCTGGACCGGAAACAAGCATCCTAGGACCGGTTTCTGGCATTCCAGCCGTCATCAGCCAGGCTTGCCTGAATCCAGTGGCAAAGTGAGCAAGGGACCCACGTCTGGGCATACCCCGCCAACTTAGGGCGAACAAAGTAATACAAAAGGGGATGATGGACGGAACGTTTGAGCCAATCAAACACTCACCCCCAGTCAACTGATCTGGGTTTAATCCATCATCATTCTTTAGCTCACTCCACCACCCCAGTTCAGACATGGCCATATGCAAATCAGTCTGACCCTGTGCCTCATGGGAACAGTCCAGCCCGAACTGCCAAGCCATGTCTTCCCTGGACCGGAAACAAGCATCCTAGGACCGGTTTCTGGCATTCCAGCCGTCATCAGCCAGGCTTGCCTGAATCCAGTGGCAAAGTGAGCAAGGGACCCACGTCTGGGCATACCCCCGCCAACTTAGGGCGAACAAAGCAATACAAAAGGGATGATGGACGGAACGTTTGAGCCAATCAAACACTCACCCCAGTCAACTGATCTGGGTTTAATCCATCATCATTCTTTAGCTCACTCCACCACCCCAGTTCAGACATGGCCATATGCAAATCAGTCTGACCCTGTGCCTCATGGGAACAGTCCAGCCCGAACTGCCAAGCCATGTCTTCCCTGGACCGGAAACAAGCATCCTAGGACCGGTTTCTGGCATTCCAGCCGTCATCAGCCAGGCTTGCCTGAATCCAGTGGCAAAGTGAGCAAGGGACCCACGTCTGGGCATACCCGCCAACTTAGGCTTGAACAAAGCAATACAAAAGGGGATGATGGACGGAACGTTTGAGCCAATCAAACACTCACCCCAGTCAACTGATCTGGGTTTAATCCATCATCATTCTTTAGCTCACTCCACCACCCCAGTTCAGACATGGCCATATGCAAATCAGTCTGACCCTGTGCCTCATGGGAACAGTCCAGCCCGAACTGCCAAGCCATGTCTTCCTGGACCGGAAACAAGCATCCTAGGACCGGTTTCTGGCATTCCAGCCGTCATCAGCCAGGCTTGCCTGAATCCAGTGGCAAAGTGAGCAAGGGACCCACGTCTGGGCATACCCCCGCCAACTTAGGGTGAACAAAGCAATACAAAAGGGGATGTAGGCTCAAGCGCTCCGTCCATCATCCCTTTTGTATCGCTTTGTTCGCCCTAAGTTGGCGGGGTATGCCCAGACGTGGGTCCCTTGCTCACTTTGCCACTGGATTCAAGCAAGCCTGGCTGATGACGGCTGAAATGCCAGAAACCGGTCCTAGGATGCTTGTTTCCGGTCCAGGGAAGACATGGCTTGGCAGTTTGGGCTGGACTGTTCCCATGAGGCACAGGGTCAGACTGATTTGCATATGGCCATGTCTGAACTGGGGTGGTGGAGTGAGCTAAAGAATGATGATGGATTAAACCCAGATCAGTTGACTGGGGTGAGTGTTTGATTGGCTCAAGCGCTCCGTCCATCATCCCCTTTTGTATCGCTTTGTTCGCCCTAAGTTGGCGGGGGTATGCCCAGACGTGGGTCCCTTGCTCACTTTGCCACTGGATTCAAGCAAGCCTGGCTGATGACGGCTGAAATGCCAGAAACCGGTCCTAGGATGCTTGTTTCCGGTCCAGGGAAGACATGGCTTGGCAGTTCGGGCTGGACTGTTCCCATGAGGCACAGGGTCAGACTGATTTGCATATGGCCATGTCTGAACTGGGGTGGTGGAGTGAGCTAAAGAATGATGATGGATTAAACCCAGATCAGTTGACTGGGGGTGAGTGTTTGATTGGCTCAAGCGCTCCGTCCATCATCCCCTTTTGTATCGCTGGTCATTAATGATCAGTAAATGGCATCTCCGGCATGAAGTGCTCGTGTCTCCTTCGGCCGATATGGCAGGGGATCCGGGGGAGAGTCGGATTTAGAACACTGTCAAAAGGAAGCTTTTTTCCGCTTTCTGGCCCGTGGATATAAACTTTCTAATTTACAGTTGGCCTTGGACAAGGCCAACTCTCGTCCACGTGAACTTTGCCTCGTAACTAAGAAGGATCATAATGCAATCTTACTGAGTGACCCCACACCAGATGAAACTCAATCTATCCGTTTAATTACCACCTACTGTAAACAAGAGAAGAGTATAAGAAAAATTGTATACAAACATTGGCCTATTGTTTTAACTGATTTGACTGATTCCTGTTACCTAATCTCCCTGCTATAACATTTAGGCGGGCACCTTCAATGAAGGATGCCCTGGTCAAAACGATTCCAGAAGTAATAGCCAAAATCACCTGGCTATCCAAATCTGGCTTTTTCAAATGTTCCTCTTGTCGGGCCTGCAAGTTTGGAGTCAACTTATCCGAATATTGCACAGCCTTTAGTGACATCCCAGTCCCAATAAAAGAACATTACACTTGTCGGACTGAGTATGCTGTGTATCAGTTAGAATGTACATGCCATCTTAAGTACATTGGCAGTACTAAACTGCCAGTATTCAACCGGATATTGCAGCACTTGCGTGCAATTGTCAATTCGGATTCAAACTACCCAGTTGCCCGACACTTTAAAGCCATACATGAAAATAGAGTCAATGACCTCAAATACTCTGTGATCGGGGCAGTTCCTCCCTCCTTTCGGGGTGGAAATAGGGAGAGGAAATTGAGACAGTTGGAGTCTTCCTTTATTTTAACCCTTGATACTCGAATGCCGAACGGTTTGAATACCAGTGAGGACCTACACAATTTTTTATAATCTAGTTGAATGTAGGGTCCTCCTGGACCTATGGCTCAATCTCGAAACAGTTTCAAGGGCTTTCTCACTGTCCAGACTTGTTGATTTTACAATAGACCAATGCTTGCCTCTTTTCTGACATTTTTATCTTTCCTTTTTTTTTTTTAAGAAAGATCTTGATTGTGGACAATAGTATTTTGCACTGATATCATATGTACTGTATTAATACCGGATGATACAACCTAGTACCAGCACTTTAATGTTGAATTTACAAGTATCATCGGTTTTAAATCAGTCTGCGACCTCTTGCACAGCCCCACTGCTACGTGTGTTATTGTTGTTTATTTGGGGTTTTTATTTGAATTTGCACATCAGCACTTTTTGCACTGTTTTGCACACTTTTTAAGGAGCATTGATTTTATCCATACTATGCCTTTAAGTGACTCTGTATTTTTAGCAATTTCTGTAATACGTATTTTTTGATATAAGGTTTTAGGTATCTATTTATGAGAGTTCAATAATGTACTTATGATGGATTTTGGATGACATTTCATATAGATCCACTGTGATACTTTGTGCGACATGATTTATGGCACTTGCCAGTAATTTTGTCATTATTTGTTCACCCAGTACCATCTCCAATACCCTAAAGAGAATTGACTCCTAAACCTGTAGGTTGGTCTGACCACACTTTAATATCCATGTCTTTCCCTGCCCCCGAGCCCCTTGACAGGGCTGTTCTTCCCCCCGTCTTTAGACGCCTGTGGCGTAAACTGAGACTGGAGGATTTCCACGCGTTCTTGCTGCTAATATTCCGGCACCTCACAACAATGCAGATGTGGGCTACAGAGCCTTTTGCAACTGGATTGTCCAAGTGCTGGATTCCCTCATTCCAGCTAAATGGTTGAAAGGCCGCACTCTGGACCCTAGCCCACGGTACAATGACACACTGGCTGCACTGCGGAAAGCATGTAAGAAACTAGAGCGCGCGTGGAGAAAGGATTATGACCCTGCGGCAAAGAAATGCTATTTGGCCGCTATTAAAAACTATCACAGAACCGTCTGCACTGTTCGAGCGGCTTACTATGCCAACGAAATAAAGCTAAGTCCTAATCCGGCCAAATGTATTTTTAAAATTCTTAAGGACCTCAGAGTAAGGAATAACTCCTCTGTTTCCGTGATTACTTCTGAGCAACAGTGTGAAGACCTGGCAACTTTTTTTGTTGACAAAGTGGATACCATCTATCGGTCCTTTTCGCAAGGGTCTCCTCCTCCGGCCGCCTGTCGTGGATCCCCTCCTCTGCATTCTTTGGCAGCTATTCCCAGTATCACGCTGGAAGAGTTTTCTTCACTGAGCAGGAAAATTAAATCTGGCTCTCCGGCCGATCCTTTAAAACCTGCCCAGTTCAGGGACTCACTGTCTCTCTTCCTGGCACCTTTGTGCCAGGTTGTCAACACTTCTTTTACTACTGCTGTGGTCCCTGTGGCATGGAAACAGGCGAGGGTATCTCCTATTCTTAAAAAACCCTCACTTGACCCGGCACAGCTGGAAACTTTTCGGCCGATATCCCTCCTTCCTTGGGTAGCTAAGATTGCAGAGGCCCATGTCAACAACACTTTAATGAAATACCTTAACACCAATAACATCTTGGATCCTTCTCAAAATGGTTTCCGCTCTGGTCACAGTACAGAGACGGCTCTTCTGGCGGTGACAGAACATCTGCGGACCATTCTCGATTCCGGTCATACAGCGGCACTGATTCTACTTGATCTGAGTGCCGCATTTGACACGGTTTCGCATGAGATTCTGCTACAGCGTTTGGAGGATGCCGGGGTTGTGGGCCTAGCACTAGAATGGTTCAGATCATTCCTGAGTGAGAGATCTTTTCGAGTGTCGGCCCCCGTTTCTTTCCCAGGCTCATTCCATCGGTCAGGGGGTACCCCAGGGCTCTGCACTGAGCCCCGCACTGTTCAATCTATATGTTCAGCCTCTTGCAACGGTGGCTAGGAATATGGGCCTCACCATGGTCTCGTATGCAGATGATACACAGCTGGTGGTGGCCCTTTCCGATGGTTCCATTCAGGACGCTTCTAGGTTTAGGAGCGGCCTGGCCGCCGTTGCAGAGTGGATGACCTTAAACTGCCTCCAGTTGAACGGTACTAAAACAGAGGTACTGCTGGTGGGGATGGACAGGAGCCTTTGGAGTGAGCAATGGTGGCCGAACGTACTTGGCAGTACCCCCACCCCTAAGTTGGTGGTCAAGAACCTGGGGGTATGAATGGATTCTACCCTTAGCTTTCAAGAGCATACCAAAAAGGTTGCGGGTACTTGCTTTGGCCTCCTGCGGGGACTTAGGCCTCTGCTGAGGTTCTTTGATCCACCTACGTGTCAGCTGATTGTTCAATCAGCCATTCTATCCAGACTAGACTATGCTAGTTCGCTCCTTTTGGGGGCTAATCAGGCTGAGGTAATGCGACTGCAGCGTGTTCAAAACGCTGCCGCCAGAGCCCTGTTGGGGCTCCCACGTAACTGTCCCTCTACTGGTGTCATCCGGAGGTTACACTGGCTCCCAGTGGCCAAGCAGATTCAATTTAAGGCTCTCTGCTTATCTTTTAAGATCTTGAAACTTGCTTCGCCCAGCCTCCTGGCTAACTTATTAGCCCCGTACGCCCCCACTCGCCAGCTGCGCTCCCTGGGGCAGCATTTGGTAATTGTCCCCCGTGTGAAGCGCCTTCGGTGCCGGGGGTCAATCTTTCTGTTACTTGGCTGCCAAGCTATGGAATTCTTTGCCTCCTCAGATCCGCAGCCTGGATCGCATGCTGGACTTTAGGAAAGCAATCAAAACTTTCCTCTTTCCCTCTGTTTAGTCCTTCTTGTCCTCCTGCATTTTCCTTACGCCTATCTGCTCTGTTCTTAGCCCTGTTCCTTCTGACGCTGGCAGCGCCGGGACGCCTCTTTGCTGGGACAGCTGTGCGCTATATAAACTCAGATAACATAACATAACAATTAATGCAAGCTTTGTTTTTAATTGAAACCTATTCTTATCAATCGCAGTTATTTTTTCATGTGTCGCAACATATTGGTTACTTTTTTGCAACCACTAACAATGAAGCATTCTAAGGCTGTCTTTCAATCTTTTGCTCCTTGAGTACCGAGTGCACATATATATATATATTTTTTTTATGTCTATGTTCACTGTTTGACCAATCCCTCAACTTGATTGGCTACACTAAGTTTAAATGTGGTGACCCGTCACCAGCGCGTCAGGTGATCAAGATCGCTGTGGCGATCGAAACGCGTCTGGGGCGGACACTTGTCTGTACCATTTGGGTGTTCATGCAATAAATTAATGGAGCTGTGAACCCGCGTCTCTGGAACTCTTCTTGAACTGTGTTGGTGGTCCGTACCTGTGTTGTTTTTCCTCTGGGCTGCATTCAGAGGAACAGGATTTGATAGATATATATATATATCCTACTGGCGGTCGCCAGTAGGTAGTTATAGTTAGGACCTTGTTTCCATAGGAAAAGCGTTTTTTCTTTTGCCAATATTTTTGGTGCCGTTTGGCCAATCTTCGCGAAATTCTCAAAACTAATGGGGCGCTCTGGTCAGCTCCTGTCTTGAAAGTTTCGGGGTGATTTGTCAAGTGGGGGCCGAGAAAAAAGGGGGGTCCCAAAACGTGTTTTCTCCATGTTAATTTCCATCGGAAACTTTTGTCGTGGCTACAGCCCGAACTGCTGAACAGAATTACACCTAATGTGGCAGAAAGATAGCTCTTGGTCCAGAGTGCACTCTTTGCTTTAAATGGTGTAAATCCGTTCAGTAGTTTTTGAAACAATAAATGAAAAAGAAATATCGATATCTGGGCGGAGCCTGACCACACATCTCATCGTGAGATCTGATTGGCTGTCAGCACTTCATCCAAGAAATGTTGGCAGCCATCTTGGGACCAATATACATGATAGCACCCCATTAAAATGCATTGTAGTGAATGGAAGGTTTTGAGGGTCACCAAAAGGAGAACGTATAAAGGGTGATAACAGACTTTAGTTACATTATAAATCATTTGTTGATGGTACCATACTAATTTTAGGAATTGTGGTGTGTTATAAGGTGATTTTACCCTTTGAAAAAGCCTTCTATTGGGATATCATGAATCATGTTTGAGAGAAAACTATTTTCTCATGCCTTTCCCATAGTGGTTTGGAAGGTGCTCCAGAAGCTGAAATGAGAGCATATTTTCTGTAAATTCACATTATCTTTCTCAGTCATGTGAGAATGAAGTCAGACATTCTCAATAAAACATGTACATCCAGCAAGGGCAGAGACTGTCAGTTGATTCCTTTGTGCTCTACTGCAGCTTCCCAGAGTGTTCTAAAGAACAACTAGAGGGCTAACAGTCTTACTTATGACAAAAGTATGGCCAACCTGAAGCCATCTTGATTGGAATAAACTGGTAACACTTAAAACATTTTATTTAAAAAGGAACAAAATGAGGGGGTTCATTGTGCCACAGAAATTATGATGAGTGCTGCAGAAAGAAAAATTAGGGCACATTTTGAGTGACCCCTCAAATCCTCTTCTATTTCATTAAAAAAGTCTGACATGCAGACTGAAACATGCACTTTCAATACCAGCAGCAGACTTCCAGTTAACTCCCTGGTGAGCAGTAGCTTTACTACAGTGATCTAATGAGCAACTAGAGTGCTAACATTCTGAATTCATGGCAAATGTGTGACACATCTGAATGTCTTCTTGATGGAATCAAAGTAAAAAACTGAAAGCATTTCCTACTGAGGAAACTGCAGTAAATGAGGAAATTAGGAAACTTCATAACAAATAAGTCTCCCAAGATGGCCACCAGAGAAAAAAAGAGCCCAAATGTAGCACAAATATCACTCAGATGTAGCCCACTTATAGCCCACTGACAGAAGTGTGCAAAACACTTTTTATTTTTTGTTTTTTTGCAGTTTTTTATAGTGCAGACTGGTCAGGTATTGGAGCGTTGCATCTCACTTGGACCCCTTATTGCGTATTTTGCACGAAGTACTTGAGATTGATCTTGCGAAACATTGAACTTTACTATTCTGTTAAACTGAAGTTGCTCTGAGCCGGGTTTTGTAACACCCGTTTTTACCTACTGATTTTAATTAATTCTCATTGTATTGTATTAAGAAAGAGGATTTACTGTTTTTATGTACACTTTTATGATCTATGTTTCTAAATCAGATCGAATAAAGTTTACTGAATTGAATTGAAGTCTCCCAAGATGGCCACCAGAGAAATAGGAGCCCAAATGTAGCACAAATGTCACCCAGATGTAGCCCACATATAGCCCAATGACAGAAGTGTGGAAAACACTTTTTTTTTTTTGTTGCAGTTTTATATAGTGCAGACTGGTCAGGTATTGGAGTGCTTTACATGAGCATTGGTTACATCACACAAGGACAAATTCATTTTGGTTGTAGGCATGTGGAGATTAAGTGATTTGACCAGAATCACAGAACGTCGAGCTAAAGCAGAAACTCCAACCTGGTTCCCCAGTTGCAAAGTCTGCAGCTCTGGAAGTAACACCACATCCTCTCCCCTAAGTGCAACATTTAATCAAGTGGTCAACTGGATAAAAAAACATAAAGATAACAAATAATTTAAAAGTGCTTTGTCGCTATTTGAGAACTCAGAAAATATGTCCTCATTTTAGTTTTTTAGAGCACTAACCATAATTTCGATGCAAATAAGACCCTCTCATTTCTATAATTTCTAAAGGAAATGCTTTAGGTACTACAGTTTTGATTACATCAAGATGACGTCAGGCGTGCCACACCTTTGTAATAAATGTAGAATGTTAGCAATCTAGTTGTTCATTAGGATACTGTTGAGAGGCAGAGGTCAGGGGCACGGACTCGGAAAATTGAAGGCAGGTAGGAGGGTGCAGAGGCAACAATTTGACCACACTGGGACGGCAGGAAGGGCAGTGGCAGCACAACAGGGGGCAGGGGCAACAAAGCAACAATGCAGAACAGGCAAGAGAGGCTGTGGCAATATAATAGACCATTGTGGGCAGAAGGAAGAGGCAGTGGTAGTACAACCATACATGCCAACAGACCCGATTCAGCCAGGAAACGCCCAATGTTTTTAAGCCCAAATGGGCTTTATTTTATCAGTCTCCTGTCTACAATCTCCTCTTTTTCAATGTAAGTCAATGGGGAAAATCAATTCCCCAGTTTTGTTTTCAAAATCTCCCTCTTACCAAGTTCAAAATGTTAACAAGTATGGTACAATGGATCACGGAGGGCAGGAGGAATTGGGGTAGGGACATGGACTCGGATAACAGAGGACTGGAGGGACATGGACAAGTGCACCAAACTGACCTTACAGGGCAGGCATCAGGGTTTACAACAGCACAATACACCACACAGGGCATGTGGGACGGCAGTGCAGCACAACAATCCATGGAAAGCAATAGGGAGGGGACAGAACCATGCACATGGACAACAGAGAACAGAGGGGAAAGAGGCAATGGCAGCAAGCTGACCATAATGGACAGACAGGAGAGAAAGCTGCAGCATAACAGACCATAAAGGGCAGGAGGGAGGGATCAGGGGCATTACAATGGAACAGACAAGCCAGGAGGGAGGGAATAGGGGTCTGCACATGGAAAACAGATGCAGGGGGCAGGGCAGGAGAAGCAAGCTGACCATGGAGGTCAGGCAGGATGGGCACTAGAAGCACAACACACCATGGAGGGCAACAGTGAGACTATAATGACATACACACAGACCATGGAGGGAAGGTGGGAGGGGGGTCAGGGGCAGATAGCTGACCACACAGGGTAGGTGGGAGGGGCCGTGGCAGCACAGAAGACCATGCATGGCAAGCGGGAGGGTTAGTGGCAGCACAATGGCCATGATGGGCAAGAAGGAGGGGAGAGGGGCATGCACAAAGGACCATGGAGGATAGAAGGTAGGGGTAGGAGCTGGGCACAGACAAGAGAGTTCAGGGGAAGGGGCCTCACAACAGACTACGTGGGGCAGGCAGGAGCAGCAGTTGCAGCACAACAGACCAGGGAGGGCAGAAGGGTGTGGCAGTAAAATGGACCATGGAGGACAGGAGGAAGAGGATAGGGGCATGGAACGTGGACAGGCAGTGTGGAGGTGGCAGGGACAGGTTACAGTCATCTGACAATGCTAGGCAGGTGGGAGGGGAGTGGCAGCTCAACAGAACATTCAGAGTAGATAGGAGGGGCAGGTCAATGGAACATGGTGGGCAAAAATTATGGAGCAGGGGCATGCACACAGACATCGGAGGGCAGGGGGAAGGAGAGTAGGGGCAGCAAGCTAAGCACAGAGGCTAAGCAAGAGGTCAATGATGGGGCATAGAATTGGGCAATGGAGGGAAGGAGGAGTGGACTGGGATATCATGCTAAATGGAGAACAGTGGCAGCACATCAGACCATGCATGGCAGGAGGGAGGAGGCTAGTGCATGGATTCATACAACAGAGGATAGGGAGGAAGTGGATGGGGCAGCAAGCTAACTGTTCAGAGAAGGCAGGAAGGCCAGTGGCAGAACAACGGCAACACAGGGCTGTAATGAGGGAGCAGGGGCGTGGACTTGGACAATTGATGGCAAAGCGGAGGAGGGGACGCAGGAGCAGCAAGCTTAGGTGGGGGCAGCACAATGCTAGGCCAGGCCCTGCTTCCCACCCCCCACCATCCATTGTGATAGGCAACTTACTTAACGTTTAAAAAAAACTAGAAATTTGCTGAAAAAAACAAAGATGCCAGGGATATTATAGTTAGACTCATATTTCACTCGTACAAAACCAGTGAAATTTAGCAGTTATAGTTACCTGAGCTAACTATAACTTACGCCCCCGAAATGCACTGCTTATGACCTCAGACATTTCATCATTCATGACATGGTCAGTGACATCACTCATGACATCTCAAATGAGCTGTGAATGGAATGGAACTATAATCACTAGAACTTTATTTAGGGATAGTGTGGGTATATTAACACCCCTTTTTTATTCTTTTCTTTCGTGTAAGAACCAATATAATACGCAAAGTGCCCAGATCAATATGGCCGATAACCTTTCACTTTAAAGTAATGTGTAGTCCATTTTTTATGTTGATGTTTGCAATCGTAAGTATGTTTATTATGAACAAGTCATGTTGACGAACATACAGGTACGGCAGTTATGGGGCAAGATATGCTGAAATGACATTGTGTGCATATTACCACTTGTTTTCTTTTCTTTATTGTATGAATTCCTGAATTTTCGCATCGTGACCAGGCCAATATGGCCGCCAGCTTTTTGGATTAATATGTAGTCCTTTGTTAATGTTGGCAACTAGACACATTTGTACATTTAAATAAGGAAGCTACAATGACATCTTGTATCGTTATCAAGGTTCGGACGAGCCAAAACATGTGGATCGTGTCTTTTCCAGATTAAATACTTCCAAACAACAACCTAAGTGCTGATTACTTCCTTGTAAGAGTGAGAGGAAATTGTATGCATATATATAAAATTCACTGATGAAACCACAGGTTTCAGGGACGTTATAGTCAGAAATTAGCATTTAAAAAACCTTAGATATTCACTGAAAAAACCACAGGTTTCACGGACGTTATAGTTAGTCTGACATTTCATTAGTACAAAACCAGAGAAATTCAGCCGTTATAGTTAGCTGAGCTAACTATAACTCACGCCCCAGCAATGCACTGCAGATGACGTCACATATTACATCACTCTTGACATGGTCAGTGACATCACTGATGACATCTCAAATGACATCACTGATGACATCACTGTTGACATCATCCAGTGACTATGAGTGTTTCTAAAAAGTTTAAGAATGTGATATATATATATGATGATTCAGTCAGTGTGTAACTGACTGTATAACTGAGTGAATATACTTGTCTGTGTGAATGTATGGGTGAGTGACTAATATGTGTGAATGTCTGTATCAGTCTGTCAGTTGGTGTGTAAGTGGCTGCATGGGTTGGTGAATAGGTACATGAGTGTCTATATAGGTTATTGATTGGTTGTCTGAGTACCTGTATGTGTGCCTGAGTGTCTGTGTGTTGTGTGACTACCTGCATGGATGTATGAGTGGGTGATTCACTGGGTGTATGGGTTCATTACTGCGTCTGCGAGGTGCTGTATGGGTGAGTGAGTGTTTATATGGCTGTGTTGGTGAGTGAATGCATGTCTCAGTGGTATATGTGTGAGTAACTGCATATGTGAATGGTAGTATATGTGAGTGTTGGAGTATATAAGTGACTGTATGTGGGAGTGAGTGATTGTGAGAGTGGATGTATTGATGAGTGTGTGCTTGTGTCAGTGATTATATAAGAGAGTAAGTATGTGTTAGTATCTGTATGAATAAGTGAGGTGGTGTGTGTATAACAGTATAGGTGAGTAAATGGCATTGTGATTGACTCTTTGGGTGAATGGCTAGGTGTGTGAGTAACTATGGGTGAGTGGCGGTGTGTGAGTGTCTGTATGGGTGTATAGGTGCATATAATAGTGGCTGTATTGATGAGTTACTGCATGTATGAGTGACTGTATGGGTGAGTAAGTGGATGTGTGTGTAGACCTAGGAATCAGTGAGTGGGTATGTACTAACTGGTATTGGTGAGTCTATGGTTTCGAGAATGGTAGTCTGTATTTTAGAGTGGGTGTATGAATGGTTATATTAGGGTATGTGTAGGTACATCAGAGATTAAGTGGATGATGTCATCAGTGATGTCATCAGTGATGTCATTTGAGATGTCATCAGTGATGTCATCAGTGATGTCACTGACCATGTCATGAGTGATGCAATATGTGACGTCATCAGCAGTGCATTGCGGGGGCGTGAGTTATAGTTTGCTCAGCTAACTATAACGGCTGAATATCTCTGGTTTTGTACGAGTGAAATGTCAGACTAACTAACGTCCCTGAAACATGTGTTTTTTTCAGTGAATATATATATGTGTGTGTGTATATATATTACCTACTGGCGGTCGCCATTAGGTAGTTATAGTTAGGACCATGTTTCCAAAAGCATTTTTTCACTTGCCCATAACTTTGGCGTCGTTTGACCAATCTTCATGAAATTTTCCAAAACAAATGTCAAGGTAGGTTCTGGTTGTCATGGAAAGTTTGGGGGTGATCTGTGCAGTTGGGACTGAGAATTTGTGGCACAAACTAAGGGTTCATTTGTAATGTGGTGTAAATCCATTCAGTTGTATTTGAGATATTTAAGCCAAACATTATATTGATATCTCTGGCCGCGGATATTTCGCAGTGGTTTCGCAATTACTCGGGAATGCACATGCCAACGGGAATGCTGTGATTGGCTGAACGCAATCTGAACAGAAAGTTGTGGCTGCCATTTTATCTATTGGAAACGGTTACCGGGGCTTAAAATTTCTGTGAAAGCCCACACAAGGGGTCGGGGTGGGCACACTCTGACCCCCAGATTGAGAAATGGTGGTGTTAGCGACACAAGTTATGTGTCCAAATTATTATTTTTTAATTGTCTGCAATATTCACAACGACAATGCGACCTCCAGCGTACCCCCTGTGCATCATCGCGGGGACATCGTGACTATCAACGTTGTCGCGAATATTGGTGGAAATACAAAAAAATATATCCGTGAATCATTAATACACATAGTTATAGAGATATTGAGATTTTGATAAATGTTTTTATAGAGTTATTTATATAGTAAGTTATCTACTGTGATGCTTAGAATTCATTATCATATAGTTATAATTTTTTAATGTGGTCTTGGCTATTGAATTCCTGCGTTTGCTTTCCGCTTTCGTAATGTAACCATGGGGATCACAACGAACAACGTCATCACGATCTCCGGCCTCACTGCGAAAATGGAAAATAGGTTTTAGAGATGGTTGTTCTAGAAATACACTAGAAAAACATGAGTTTGAAGTGTACAGTATTGAATCCCTAGTGTGGGAAATACTGTAAATTGAGTGCATATATGTGTTTTCACTTTATGGAAAAAGTGCGACCGTCGCCGTTAACAGCGATGTCCCGAATAACCGCGAACACGGAAAATAGGTCTGAAAGATGGCTTTTACAGAAACTTAGTGCAAAAATATGAGTTTAAACATGCTTTGAAAGAAGTATGAAAATAGTTATATGTGTAGTGCAATGTTCACAATAGATTTTGTTACATATTATTTTTGGATGTGTTGGTGGCCATTGAAGGTCTGCTTTAGTTTTCCATTTTCGGGACATGTCGGGGATCACAATTACTGACGGGATGCAGTCTCCGGAGTCACTGCGAATAGATAAAATAGGTTTTAGAGAGGGTTTTTATAGAAACTCTCTAGAAAAACATGACTTTAGAGAATACTGTAAGAAACCCCTAGGGCCAGATGTACGACCCTATTTTGCATGCGCAAACTAATAGGGCGAAGTACAATCCCTATGTAGCGAGTCACAATTTTTTTGCGACTCACTAAATAGGAATTGCGAGTCGCTATTAGGAAGGGGTGTTCCAAGGTGGTCCCTTCCTAATATAGAGTCAGAGGCCTATGTAAGAATGTTTTGCGACCGCAATTACGGTCGCAAAACACTCGCAATTTACCGCTCTCTTCAAGAGGGTGGTAAAGCACTCACAAATGGGAAGGGGTCCCCAGGGGACCCTTCCCCTTTGTGAATGCAGGGAAAATATTTTTAGGGGAAGGCAGTGGTCCCAGGGACCACTACCTGCCCTTAAAAAAATGAAACAAAAACGTTTCATTTTTCTTTTTTAAATGCATCCCGTTTTCCTTTAGAGAAATAAGGCTGCATTTTAAAAAAAAACTGATTTATTTAAAAGCAGTACCAGACATGGAGGTCTGCTGAGCCCAGCAGGCCACCATACCTGGGAGGGCCAGCCATTTCTAATGGGGTCGCAAATTGTGAGTGCCTCATTAATATGCATGAGGCATGCAATTTGTGACTCCATTAGGAATCGCTAACAGTGTCTCAGACACTGTTGCACAAGGTATTTAGTGACTTTCAAATTGTGACTCGCAATTTAGCGCAATTTGCGAGTCGCTAAATGACATGGTCGTACATCTAGCCCCTAGTGTGTAACATACTGTAGTATGTGTGGATATATGTGTTTTGGACATTATGGAAAAGGCGCGATCATCACGGTTAATGACATAATCATGACGTCCCGAATAACCGCGAAAATGGAAAATAGGTCTGAAAGATGGATTTTAAAGAAACTTAGTATGAGTTTAAACATGTTTTTAAAGAAGTATATATATATATAGTAATAGGTGTAGGGTAATGTTCAGAATGGAGTTTTTTACATATTATTTTTGGATGTGTTGGTGGTTATTGAATGTCTGGTTTTGTTTTCCGCGGGGATCAAAACTCTTTAGAAAAAAACTTCACAATATTTTGGGTACTAGGGTGGCTCTGACAAGAGCCGTTGCGTTGGTTGTGTGTATATGGCTGCTATACATAAGACCGGATGCAGAGTTTCTGGTTACTTAGAAACACCCTGTTGACGCGAATATAAAAAATTTAAAGAAAAAAAAACGCTTAATAATCCACTGAAGAAAATACAAGCTTATAAAAATACCCCTTATAGATTCAATTTTGATAGAAAATACAATTTAAAAACCTTAAAATGCAATACAAAAATCATAGATTACATGGATGTTATAGTTGGGAAATGGAATTTGAAAAACCTTAAAATTTCACAGAAAAAACCAAAGGTAACAGGGACATTAAAGTGAGGAGTTTACATTTAAATAACTTTAGAAATTCAATGAAAAAACCAAAGGTTACAGGGGCGTTATAGTTAGGAAATAGAATTTAAAAAACCTTAGAAATTCATTGAAAAAAAACCCAAAGGTTACAGGGGCATTATAGTTAGGAAATAGAATTTAACAAAGCCTTAGAAATTCAGTGAAAAAACCCAAGGTTACAGGGACGTTATAGTTAGGCTGACATTTCACTCATACAAAACCAGAGAAATTCAGCAGTTATAGTTAGCTGATCTAACTGCAACTCACGCCACTGAAATGCACTGCTTATAATCTCATATATTACATCACTCTTTTTGTCATTTGAGATGTCATGAGTGATGCCACTGACCATGTCATGAGTGATGTAATATGTGAGGCCATAAGCGCACTGCTTATGACCTCACATATTACTGGGGCGCGAGTTATAGTTAGGTCAGCTAACTATAACTGCTGAATTTCTCTGTATTTGTACGAGTGAGATGTCTACCTAACTATAACGCCCCTGCGACCTTTGTTTTTTTCAGTGAATATATATATATATATATATAAATTAACCCGAAAGTTCAAAAACCAATTTAGAAAAATACAGAACATTTTATAAATGATTTGATACCAAAATGACAAAAACTTAATCAGTGGAACCTGAGTTATGAATTTTAAAAGTTTTAGGGAAAACTAGCGCCAACTGTGGACATCTAGTCGTGCGAGATCAGGTCCCAAAGTCAAAAAATATGGCTAACTGCAATGGAGCCTGATTTGGATACAAGAAGTGGATTGGGCCCAGTCTGAGCTTACCTTTAGACTTAGAAAAATTGTTGAGAAAACTGTTCTGAGAAGGTGAAGTTCATCGGGGCAAGGCTGCAGGAGATGTTTGATAAGGGAGCATCATAGTCGGATAACCTTGGGTCAAAGCCGCAGTGAAGATTTCTACATTCAGACTTAGTCTCTTAAATGGAAGGTGAAAATCTCCAGTGGGACAAGGCAGAGGGCTGCAGCCAAAGATAGTTACACAAAGCTGAATACCCCTTTTACAAAGAACCGCTGAAAAGGATTTGCGGCTGAGGAGAAGAATGTAGTGGGTCAATCCGACTGGTGAAGCACCTCAGGCGGATAAGTAAGCAGGTCAGTCCCGGTCTCCTAGTTCTCAGAGCAGTATTTTAGCCCAAAATGTTTTAAGTGACCACTTTTGGATTTTGGCTATCTGGGCACCCGTAACACTACTTCGAAGGGTCTAGGACTGTAGGGGCACCACTTGGAGGGTTGTGACTTACTCAAGCTGGGTACAGGTGTTGGTTCAAGATGGAGGACGTTTTTCTTCTCCATATGGCTCTGAACAGGAGGCCAACAAAGTAGCCCTTGTGAGCCACTCTGGAGGTCCTTGGACAGTTGAAGATCCAGTCCTTGTTCCCAGGCAGAAGGTAGCAGGGCAGCAAGACAAACAGGGCAGCAATCCAGCAGAGTAGCAGTCTTTCAGACTACAGTCCAGCACAGTGGCAGTCCTTCCATCAGCACAACAGTTCTTCTCTCTGTCAGAGTATCTGCAGCTCCAGAAGTGTAGTGAAGAGTTGGTGTCTGAGGTCCTGCTTATATATCCTGATGCCTTGGTTCAAGAGGTGAGAAAAGCTTCTAAACTGTGGCTTTGAAGTGCTTGTAATTTCCTGCCTCCTCTGCCCTGGGGCCAAGCTTACTGCAGTAACAATGTTGGGTTGCTAGGCCCTTTGTGTGAAGGCAAAGCACAGGCTATTCAGTTGCAAGTGGGACTGTGCTCAGCTCGCACCCCCATCCTGCCAGCAGATAGCCCACTCAGGCACACCTAATCCCTCTACTGTTTGGCAGTCTGAGGGGAATTCACAAACTCTAACTTTCAGCTACACCCAGTGATGTGACCCAGGCCAGGCTACAGGCGTAAAAGGGCTAAGGGCAGAAAAACACCAACTTTCTAAAAGAGGCATTTTTGAAACTGTGATCAAAAACCTGAATTAACCATGAAAAAGGACATTTCACCATGATTCCAAAGACACCAAACATGACATAGCTACCAGCTCCCAATTGGAAATTACAGCTTATTACATTTAATAAGAAATCCTCAATGTTAACCTGTGGGAGGGGTAGGCCTCACAGTAGTGAAAATGAATTTGGAGATATGTAAAATTTAAAAGTGCATGGCCACCCCTGCCCTATGGGCTAGCTAGAGCCTACCGTAACTATATGTAATTAAAAGGGTAATTTAAGACTTGTCAATTTGTAATGCCAAGTCGACATGGCAGCTTAAAACTGCATTGAGGCTACTATGGCAGGCCTGGGACATGTTTTAAGGGGCTACTTAAGTGTGTGGCACAATAAGTGCTGTAGGCCCACCGGTAGCATTTAATTTATAAGCCCTGGGTATATGGTACAGCACTCTACAAGGTACTCATAAGTAAATTAAATATGCCAGTTGGGTACAAGCCAATGTAGCCATGTTAGAAGCGAGTGAGCACAAGCACTTTAGCACTTAAACACTTTAAAGTGCACAGAGTCCTAAGACTAAAAAGTCCATCAAAAATAGAGGAGGTGAGGCAAAAACATTTGGGTGGGGAAAGACCACTCTAAGGCTGACAGGATATATATATATATATACCAGTAGGTAGTTATAGTTAGAACCTAGTTTCCATAGGAAAAGCATTTTTTGATTTGCCAATATCTTTGGCGCCGTTTGACGAATCTTCGTGAAATTTTCCGAAAAATAGGGTTGGACCGCTGAGTTTGTGTGTTGAAAGTTTTGGGGTGATTTGTCAAGTGGGGCTGAGAAAAAAGGGGGGTTCCAAAGCGTGTTTTCTCCATGTTATTTTCCATAGGACACTTTATTACAGGCTACAGCCCGACCTGCTGAACGGAATTACACCAAATTTGGCAAAAAGGTAGGTCTTGGTTTAGAGTGCGCCTCTTTTTTTTAAATGGTGTAAATCCGTTCAGTAGTTCCTGAGAAATTTAAAAAGAAATATATCGATATCTGAGCACCGAGGAGGAGTCGCAAACCCTCCCGAGCACAAGCTCAATTCTGATTGGCTACCAACACTCCAAACCAGGAAGTGTTGGCAGCCATCTTGTGAATCGGTAACTGAGTCACAAGAAAAAGGGTGAAAGAAAGATAAAAAACATGAAAGGGGGCAGGGTAGAAACACCCTGACCCCTAGGCCTCCCAGGGCCAAAAAAAGCATTAAAAAAAAAAATCGGTAGGATTCGCGCACCCAGCGTGGTGTAAAAAGGGGCGTGGCCTCGGAACACCTCTCTGCAACGCAGCTCTGTGGCACTTACTGGAGGTACCTGGTGGGCTAGTTGGCCCCCAGGGACCCTCAGGATTCAAGGGGACTTAATAGGGACGTTATAGTTAGAAATTAGCATTTAAAAAACCTTGGAAATTCACTGAAAAAACCATAGGTTTCAGGGACGTTATAGTTAGAAATTAGCATTTAAAAAACCTTGGAAATTCACTGAAAAAACCACAGGTTTTAGGGACAGTTATAGTTAGTTGGACATTGCACTCGTACAAAACCCGTGAAATTCCCCTGTTATAGTTAGTTCAGCTAACTATAACTCGCGCCCCCGCAATGCACTGCTGATGACGTCACATATTACATCACTCATGACATGGTCAGTGACATCACTGATGACATCACTGATGACATCTCAAATGACATCACTGATAGGCCGATATTTTCTCACAAACATGGCCGCCCACATGATCTGACCCTTTCCAGAAGGTCTTTCTCAAGACAAGGGATTTTTTACATGGTGTGCATGACTTCCTGTTTTTAAAGGTCATTCATAAGTAAAGGCAGACCTAATACAATTTTCAAAATAAATTAGACCATAATAATCATGTTGGGCCACCATAATTAAATCATTTTATTGTCCAATGTTAACCAAATCCAAAGTTTATCAAAATTAAACAAATAGGTGACTGGTGCTGACACTGGAGATAAGCTATGGCTGTTCTTATTCTCATCTGGCAATAATGTACAATTGGGATGACTCAGCAATCCCTATACTGGCCACATGTGGTGCTACTCAGCTTGATATTTTATTTTCATCACATGTCTCATGGGGCTAAATTAAAGAGAAAACACTGATTGAGACCAAATGGGCACATGGAGTTGCCTAGTTGAGAAGGATTCAGAGTAGATCTAGACTGTTCTCTTTCTATTACTGTGATTATACATATTTCAAAAAAATTACAAAAGGTACACGTTAGGCCCAAGTGGGCACGCAGTCATTTTTCTAATTACCTACTGCTGATACCAAATTCGCTCTGATTATCAATATATTGAATGCTCAAATAACACTTATTAAACCCAAAATGGGTGAGTCGCCTATAAAGGTGTGCAAAGTAATTGTAGATTAGCCCCAAGTAGGCATAAACAGCAATTTATCTCTATATTTTACCTGGTAAATGTCTCATCTTTTATATAGTCATAAATGAGGTGTAGGAGAGTGCTGGAGATTGTGTACTCCTGTGAATAAAAAATAGATATCACAACTATTTGAAAAGACATCCCTTCATCATTGCTAACACCGTTAAGAATATGAATATCAAAAGGTGTTATACTCATATTCCCAATAGTCTTCATAATGACGAAGTGATCTCTAAATGCTTGTGAATGTTTAAGAAGCTGCCTGTATATGTAAATGGTTTCTAATGTCTTTTGTTGTATTCAGACATGACAAATATGGGCACTTCTCCCAAATATTTGTGGGACTGAAGTTAGAGTAGTAAATCAAAACTCCTTCAAATGTATGCACTCCCTCAATGATTGTGGGTTTGGAGTTAAAATAGTATATGCAAACATCTCACAATATAAAGATTTGCAGGTTAGGTGCATGTAATTGTATGTTTTTAAATTGTTATAGGTGTATGTTTATTCTATTGGTGAGGTTATTTTAGTATTTCTAGGTATGTGTTGCTTTTAAGGTAACAACAGGTGTATAGTTGTATGTTTAGAAGGTGTAGAGATGTGTATGTATTTTTTAAGATATTGCTAGGTTTGTATTTTTACCCATGGGATGGGAATGATTATTGCATGTCTGTACATGACAAAATAGAGCGCCAATCAAGGACATTTTCTTTTTTTAAATGTTTGCCCCAAAGTTATTTTTGGGGATTTTACTTTTTTAAAGAAATGTTTTGGACAATGATATTCCAACTTTATAGAGAGTTTTTTGAGTTGCAACTTTTTAATGAAGATTTTTTGGCTTTTTGTATATTAGTATTTTTGCATTTTTTGTTATGCTGGTGTAGAATCTTTGCTGTAGAAGTGGATTTCCTACCATAGGACCCGATTCACAAAGGTAAAATGAGACGAAAGTCTAACTTTACGACTTTCAGCATTCACAAAGTGCATTTACTACTCGTAAATGCCCTTTGTGAATACCGAAAGTCGTAAAGTTCAGCTTTTGGTTTTCACAAAGGGCATTTACGAGTAGTAAATGCACTTTGTGAATACCAAAAGCCGTAAAGTTAGACTTTTGTCTCAGTTCACTTTTGTGAATCGGGCCCATTGTCTTTAGCTACAGAAAGCCACTGTGGAAGGTGGGTTAATATGTTATCTTATATTTTCTATTGCATTTTTAATTGTTGCGGCTGTCCAATAGAATCCATTTGAGTACTGGGCCCACTTCCAGTGAACTTGCTTATTTTTGCTGTTCTCCTTATTCTATATGTATACCAAATATCTTAAAAGGGGTTCTCTGTGAAGTGATAAAGCAGGTTGCAGTAGGCAGTTTGGGATATTTAGATTATTGCAATATAATGGAAAAAAGTTTACTGGCATGGATGTTTAAGAATAGGTGAAGTTATATTTTAATTATTGCATTGTTTCACCTTGTTAAATCTGTGAGTTGTTACTTTTGTTCAGTTTTAAGCATTGAAATAATTAGTTGCTGTTGTAATGATTCTTCTTCCAGAGTAGATGTTTCCTGAGATGTTTTTCAGTACTGTTTCTATAATGGGGATATTAGATGAAAAAATATATATTTGGGAGCATGAAATGTTTTGTCTTGTATTAAAGTAACTTTTATATTTAGCTATCTAACAATTGTTTTGTTGACTAAGAAAATGTAGACTTCTTTTGGTTAGTTTGAATGTCCTGCTGCAACAAACTCTTCTCTTCACTGGCACATGTCCAGAAACATTGATTTCTTGGCACACCTTTTAATTGATAGAGCTTTTCTTTTTGTAAACTGTTGTAGTTTTGCAATTGTGATTAGCTTCGAATGACATTTTTGAATATTTATTGTACGTTATTCCTTATTTGTTAAAGACTAATTTATGTTTTATGTAGGTGTGAAAGTTTATTTTGGTGATTTCTGTATAGAAATGTAAGGGAGGTTGGTATATATTAATATCTTATAATTTAAATTTGTTATTAGTTGCATTTTAAAGTTATATTTTGGGTTATTCCTTATGTGATAAATGCTAATTCATGTTTCATATATGTTTCAAAGGTTATTTTTGCTTTTTGTATATATAAATATAAGAAGGAGATTTTTATAAAATTTATAAAAATGTTTTACTTTTTTCATATGTGTACTCAATATTTTGGTGTTTAGATGTTTAATTTTGTTGTGTATAATGTTGTGGTCTATATCATGGCATTTCCAATATTTTGAATGCAAATTTTTTGTTATCAATATTAATGTATTTTACACGGGTTATTTAAAAAGTCAATATTTGTGTAATCAATGTTTAGGTAGCAGTATTTTCATAGCAAAGTGTTATTGTTGTCTATATTGTCATATATAGGCAGTACTCTTAACCAGTAGTTGCGTTATTCAGACTTTATGCTCCAAGCAGTAGTTCTGGGCCCCAAAGATGCAGAAGGTAGGCAATAGCTTCTAATGTTTCTGCTACCCAGTATTAAGGTCAATTGGCCTGTATGTTATTAAGACCTAGGAACTTCAGAATGGAAATGCACATAACAATCAAATAATATTTGTGTGGGGTGGGAGGGTGTAGGTATTGGTTTGTATTACATATTTTTTCAATACATTCATACCAGATGTATAACCCCACTGTTCTGTTGAGTATCTTTTGGGTTAGTGGCAACCATGCCTAGTATGCATGGATCCGAAAGTCTATGGGCCCAATTCACAAAATGCATTATGTAGTATGTAAAGTAGTGCTACAGTAATACTAGTTACTTATTAGCAAATGCAATTCACAAACCTAGAAGTGGAAATCTTCTCCTATCCTAGCTTTTCTATAATGAGAGCTCCATACATGTAAATTTGCTAATTGTGATCATTGTGGAAGGGATCAGTGAGAGTGATGGGAAAATGGGGAATATCAACTAGAAAATGGGAGTGGGGTAGGAAAGAGTAAATACAAATGTTTGCCGGGGTTTTAGAGGAAAAAGAATGCACTCATATTTGTAAAGTTAAAAATTTTTGAAGTCACCCAAAACGCGTTTCTTGTTTTGTTTTCCTTTTATTTAGTATAGGTGATTAGATTCACAAACAAAAGAAATGAAGAAACAGCCGACATGTATGCTTACTACACCACTGGATTCAAGCTAGCCTGGCTGATGAAGGGTGATGCCCTGAAACCGGTCCCAGGATGCTTGTTTCCGGTCCAGGGAGGACCTGGCTTGGCAGTTCGGGCTGGACTGTTCCCACAAGGAACAGGGTCAAGACTGATTTGCATGTGGCTGGGTCCAAACTGGGGTGGTGTGGTGAGCAAAAGAATGATGGATTTAACCCAGATCCTTGTGACTGGGGGTGAATGTTTGCATTGTCCAGCATTCCGTCCATCAATTGTTTCTTTTGCATACATTTACACAAGCAAATTTACCTTTGTGCATAGGTCCCTATGTTATAGTATGACTTATTTAGGAAGAAATGAGTGTTGTCCATAAAGTCAATTGAAGTTCTCCTGACTTGGTAGTACACTTGGGCTGATCAGTGATCCAGAATGTAAGTGATAGGATCACTGTTGTTGGTAATCTGCATAGTATTCTTGGCTAGTAGAGAGCATGTTTATGGTGTGACTTAAATGGAATACACTGGTGTCATATATGTATGAATGAGGACTAGAAAGGTACTTGAGTCATTAACACATGAAGAAAGCGGCAGTGATGGACAAATGAAAAGGAAAAAAGAATACATAAAGTTTAGAATTTATACGATAGGTTTGGCAAGTGGATGTTTAAGGCCCAGATCACTCGTTTTAGATGTTATTTTATTTTGACGTGAAAGGTATGAACTGGCGAAAATGATTACATTAAAAAAAACATGATGTGTAGACTCTAGCAAGACGTGTTTTTGTTCTGCAGATTACCTTGGATGTTTTCCTCATTTTTGCTTGCAATGTCATTGAGACTTTTTGTTGCAAATGATTTCTCAACTTTCATTCCCCTCGATGTATTCCATTTTTGTCATTTTTACAAATCCTGAACAACACTATATTCCTGTGAATGTTGGACGTCTTTGAAACTTGGTCTCTTTAGATTGGCAATATGTTTAGGGCGACAATGAATGTTCATTATGAGCTTGCCCAGAGCCCTTTAAAGGTCAGAAGGGACCTTTAATTATATACTACAGTATGCATTAGAATGTTCAGGCTGTACTGACTAAAAAGCTCTCTTAGGGCCTGATTTAGAGTTTGGTGGACAGAGTACTCCATCTCAACGGCAACAGAGTACCCTTTCCACCAAACTCTGGGTCTGCCTGCCCTACTTTGAATCGGGTGGACTACCACGTTTATGTAGATGGAGTAAAATGTACTCCATCGGCGTTAACCTTCCTCTGACGGCTCAAGGGACTAAGGGCCTTTGGAGGTAAGCCAGCTGACTATCCATCATATTTAAAGTGGGCAGTCGGATGAGTTTATTTTCACTGGTCACCACTGTGATATATATCCAGGCGCTGAGGTACTGTAAAAAATAAAACAATAACCCCACTCAATGGGAGAAAACTCCCATCATATTAGGGCCATTAGTTTTCTCTCCTCCAACAACAAACTCCCGCTTTTGGAGTCCATTTTTTTTAGAAAAGAGGAAACTTTAAAAATTGGGTGTAAGTGACCATTATCAATGACCAACTCATGAAAATGTTTACATTGCTTTGTACGTACTGCTGTGATGGTGGTTCATACAAATCTAATTTGGCAGGTGGAGTAAAGGCAGGGAGGTAGACAAAATGCCGTCTGCCACCCATTTATTAATCTATGGGCCTGATTATGAGTGGGTTGTTATTTTCCGAACCCTGCATAAACCCCAGTTTGCGCAGGGGTCAGAATTACGAGTTGAGTGTTATTTCAGACATCCAATAATTATCAAATGCATTACATATCTCAACCTTCTTTAAATTTTGGCAGGTGAAACCTGCTGAAATTTAACATGGGAAAAGCATGCAGTATTCACCGCATCATGCAAATGTTGCCGCGTTTAACACCAAAACTTGCATGTTATTCCCCAACAACTCCTAATAGGTGTTATTTATTACACTTGATAAATAACGTCCCCCGTAGTATCATTATTTATCATGTGCAATAAGTAGCACCTATACTTGTAATCAGTGCCTTAATCAGTCCTTAGAAAGAAAATGTTACTGGCCATAGAGTCTGGCTTTCCCATAACTTTGAAGTGTGTGGTGTAAGATTAGCCAATCTTAATGTGTCTCTCTCTCTGCGCTTGTTTAGCCTAACTCAAGTTGCTTATTATGATGTTTTACTACAACACCTGTCAATCAACATTATTTGGCAAGTACATCAGGCAAAATTTCAATTCATATTCGTAAAACCGCAGAAGGAGTTTTCTAAACCTCATCTGCTCTCAAGAGAGTGTAGCCTTCGTATAGATTAACATTCTGCCTCGCGGAGGTAATTTCTCTTCACCCACATTACGTTCCACAAACTTGGAAGCAGGATGCATAACTTGGGTGGCAGCCAATGATCCCACAATAATATTCTCTAGAGCATTCATTTATGCTACATCATTGATCAGCTCAAAACATGAAATACAGGATCAATTGAAAATGAGTCAAGTTGTAAAAATAACGCCATGTCGATGTTCAGCGGAGCAAAAATGCTGACAAATCCAAGATTAAAGAACAGCCACATATGACTGACGGAAAACAAATGAACAGAAAAATCCGACTAATTAAAGGCTCAGCTTTGATGTATTTGACACTCTCATTCTAAAAATACAAGTGCTTCATAAAACATTTTTGAGATTATTTTATAATGTTCCTCATGTACGAATGAAAACTATTTCACAAGGGTGGAGGAGTGAGCCAAGCGTGAGTAAGACTGTTATCAGAATGACCATCCTTCCTGTGGAAACTCCTATAAAGCAGGGACAGGAAACCGAAAATAAATTCTGAATTGTCCAGTTTTTGAAAAGCTGCCTTTTTCCACCCTAATACATCCAGGACGATAGTGTCACTTCTTTCCGTGTTCATCTTAGCATTACATTATTCCACGATGTCATGAGATTGTACTAACCTGCACTGCAGAAACTTAAAGAACAACATTTTGAGGTCAATCATTTCATGAATTTTACACATACATACACAAAAAGCAAATATAATTCATTTCTTTCTGTACTGAGGTTTTCAACACCGTGGGTCCCAGTGGCGGATGGTGACATTTGAAAGTGGTGAGGCATAAAAGTTTGGTATGAGTGTCGAGTAAGCATAGCGAGCGCGCCCAACTATCATAAGAGGGAGCTCGGGGGTTCTCCCCGCGGGAATATTTTTGAAAAAAGAGTGGGCAAAAGGTGCATTTTCAAGCACCCATGCAAAGCTCTCCAACACTTTTAGGTTGAGTTTGTGCCATATAAAACATTTAAAAAAGGTTAGAGACCCTTGAGTGCACTGGGCATTGGGGAAACTGGCAGGACAAATGACCTGCCAGTCTACACCTATCATGTCATATCCCCTGTGTGCTCATTCCTACTCATCCTTAACATCTTTACAACAAAACCCTCATCTGAGCCAGCACAGGTGTAACACGAAGTCCTAAAACCAGGATTCCTCAAGGAAATATGACAAAAGGACATAAAAAGTGACCAATACCTCTTATTCGACTAAGGGGATTATGGAGGCAGCGCATGGAGCTGCGCAAAAAAAAGGTGCCCCTTAACCATAATGCATGAGAGGGGTGATAAAATCGCTGCTGCTCCATAAAAATCGGCTTTGTTATTTCCACAACTCAATGGCACTGATTGTGTCCACCACTTGAGGGAGAAAAATTGAGCTCGCCTTTTACAGAGGAAGATCACATTATGAGGCAGGGTTGACTAAATTATGCAGCATGGAAAAGCAAATTGTGCAGTGTAATGCTGCACGTTTTGTGATTGTATTCATTATTATGCCATTTTTACACTTCTTATCTCTCTGGGCACTGGTTTCACCTTTTTAGTAGCAATTTAACTCCCAACAATAGTAATAAGCAACAGAAAGGTCATAAGTCAACCCTTGCAAATGGCACTGCATGGCAACATGTTTTTAGTAACTTGATTCTTTTCAGCTCGAATTATTATTATTTTTTCCAATCTACAGATTATGCAGTAGATGATACCTAACATGGCACATGTGGCAAATCAATTTATATACACACAGGCAGCCGCAAAAATTCTAGACACGCTGACTATATGCCAATCCGCCCTGAACAAACAGAGCAGCAGTTCAAGGCATTCTATTCCTGTGCTATACTTTTCTTACTCGTTTTATACCAATGATATGCTATCGCGTTGGAGTTACACACCTCTGTTGGATTCCCCTAGGTACCCAGAGACTGGTTCTGCCGCTTTCTCATTGCTACAGAAGTGGACGCCTTGATCAGCCTGAGCCCGGAGGCTGCAATTGCCAAAGGCACCCACCTATTGATAACTGGCACAGAGGTTGTAACTGTCATCCAAGCACCCCAGTCTACATCACTTCTGCCAAAGTATGGCCATACTTGAGATAAAACAGGGCAAACAATAGCATGTCTGATAAAACACAAAGACACTGCCTCTCACTCGCAGCTGCCCCCACCCCCCCCACACACACACACCCAGTCTCACAAACCTATAGACCACAATGCTTCTTATAGGGGGGATACACTGTGGGGCATATTCTCAAGAACGTGTGATAACCATTGCAAAAGTTACTTAATGCAACCTCCAACATCGCAGTCTATTGCGGGAAATTTACGCCGTGTTAACCAAGTATTCACAACACGGCGGTACCATGCGATAGTCACCAGATAACGCGTCAAATGGCCGCGTTAAAATCAACGCCACGCCGCAAAAATGCGAAACACGAACGCAAAAAAAGCTGCGAGGAGGCCAATCGCAATACAAAAAGCACCGCAAACCAGTGGAAGGCCTGAAAATCCCACGCGTCTGGCGGGAAAATGCACTATAAAAGCAACATAAACAACACACCAGAAACAATCCAAAGTGCATAGCAACATGGATGCACCCTGACCCAGCGCAGAGGCCAACGCGAACCCCACAAGCCCCACAGACCACCAGCAAGGACCAATGGGGTCGGGGATGGCCAAGGAGAAGAGGGAGAGGAAGACAGGGTGCAGTCCGTAGGAAAACAAGACCAGCGTCACGGATGTGACAGACCACTACCAGCAACTGACCCACAACCAGACTACCTTGAATGCAGCCGGAGTGTCGAGGAGGCCAATGGAGGAAGCCAAGAGGCGCTGGCATGATGTAAAAACCTAAACCAGGCCCAAAGCCGCTGCCAACAGGAAGGCAGCAACGGCGACAGGAGGTGGGAGTCCTGCGCCACAGGAGAAGCTGGAGGAAATGGAGGCCAGTCATCAGTGTGGAGACGGTGCAAGGAGGTGGGAGTACGGACACAGCTCGAGAGGACCTGACACAACAACAACAGGGTGAGTAACGAACAGGGACTGGGGGACGGGGGGAGATGGGCACAATGGCACTAATGCACAAGGATGTGTAGCACACTGCACACCCACAATTACCCAGGGTCATGTCCCCCATCCCCGTGGCACACTGCAGCACACACACATGGCAATCACAGCACATCCCATGACACTGTGGCACAAAGTGCAACACCGACACTGCAGAACAGGGGACACAACTGGGTCCGCCCATGCGCAGAAACAGGCCAATCACATTTGACAGAGCAGGGATCTGTGAGACACATATGTACGGGTACAACCTCTCATCAGTCATGTAGTCCAAATGTCCACTGTCCCCCCTCAAATTACCAGCACCGCCCAAACAGTCACAATGTACATTGTCACACAGTCTGCATGTCTACAAGAACAATGCGCCAACATAAATGTCAACACAATGTCAACATGCATCTCCCCTTCACATTGCAGAGGGACAAACAACACCTCCAGCAGGTCAGACCAGACAACCCATCAGTGATGCCAGAGACGACCACCACACCTTCGACACCGACGCCCTACAACAGCCTATGGACATCCCACGCAACCCACCACCAGGACCAGGGCAGACAAGCTACTCAGAGGAGAACCCAGCCCCTGCAACAGACCACACAGCATGAAGCACCCTCAAGCACAGCTGGCACACAACACTTCACCGACCCACACATGGCACCCCAATGCCAGGTGTCAGAACGCCAAAAGGAGGTGGCCGAACAGGTGCGGGTGTGGTCCGAACCCATGGAAGGCTAACTAGATCACATACGTGGGTGTCAATTACCCTTCAGGGACCACCTACACCCCACAAAGGAGACCCACACTGCCATATAGACACATGCAGATGCACATTCCCAGTACAGAACCACGCCCAGGGGCACGCACATATCAGTCACACACCCACGTTGGCTCTGCGCTGCGTACGATGGCCCAGTCCACTCCCCTTATGAATTGAGTGGGTAACGACAAAGCCACATGTCCAAGCTCTAACCCGCTGCCTGCGGTGACATGTCTGCATCCGCTGTACACAGCACACTGTAATGTCGTAGGGCCCAGGGCCCTCATGCATACAACAAGACCACAGGGACACACGCAGATATTATGTTCAACTGGCTACGGGCATGTGCGCCCGGCCCCTTTATTGGCAGGGCCACATGTACAGTGACGCCTGTGCTGGATGTGTGTGGGGTGAGCATACGCCAGCCCGCATCGAGTGCTTGGTGCTGGCAACAACTTGAACAGTGGACACCAGTGCAATGGAAACAGAAAACACCTGCATAACAGAGTCAACTGCTGAGCAACATGGAGGGAGCCGGAGCAAGTACAGAGGTCACCCAACATACAAACAGAAGTGTCCGTGAGTTGCAGTGCACTGAGGTTGGGGCACTAGAGCTGAGCGCGCTCATGTGATGAAAATGACTAGGATTGTGTCCATTCGGGATATTCCTGATGCAGATGCAGTGGGGTGTGTTAGACCTGCATCAACTTCCTCATCAACGTCCCAGGTCTCCCACACTGCCGGAGGTGACATTGCTGCGCAACCTCTCCACAGCACAAAACTCAATCAGTAACGGTCCATGGGTTGCGGTGCACTGAGTCAGTGGCACCTGGAGTGCTGAGCAGGGGATCAGGCAGATGATGGCATCCACGACAGGTCTGAGCAACTCTGTTAGTCTGCCAGTACCACTGTTTCGACTCTGGCAGATGGTGGTTGGAGTTGGCCCTGGCAATGGTGGTGTGTGCCTCCTGCGGTGATGCGACGTCCGGGCCGGTCAGGACTCGATTTGATGTGTGAGCCCTGGTGGTCCGCAGTTCAGGCCGGAGGCAGCGGACAGCGCAGAGCCACATGCACATGGCGTCGATGACCCCAAGACCACCGTCACAGAGGTCATCCAATAGTCATTCAGACAGGGTCCCTGACTTGAGCTGCATAGAGTTGGTGGCCCCAGATGCACAGCGGCAGGCACAGGCACACCGCCACGGGACGGTGACTTGCGGTCCACTGAGGTAGGGACACGCAGACTGAGCGGGTCCCCGTCGATGTCGAAGGTGAATGTGGCGGAGGGTTGCGGGGGACAGTAGAAGGTGTCCTCCAGGGCATGATGCAGAGGGCAGAAGCTATCCGGAAGCAGCAAATGGAGGAGTGGAAAGTGACTGCCTCGTTGCCACCACCAATTCGGCATCAGCTGCATGAGGATGAAAACTACCCCCTAGTCCATAGACTCAGACGCCACCAATGTACGACCAGAGAGTGTCCATGAATGTCGGGGAACAGACTTAGTGGCACAGGGGCTGAGAGGGGATGCAGTCTGCGATGATGCAGGTACACTGATATGTACTCCGGCATTGCTGAATCAAGACTCTGTGACCTACTGGACCGCAGTGTAGGCCGGAGGCAGCGGTCAGCAGTGGGCCACAGCCACGTTTCGTAGGCTAGCGATGCACAGAGTTAGTGACATCAGGGCAGTTGTCGGTAGTGTTCGATCACCTCCGTAACGATGATCCTTTTTCCTCCCAAATGCAATGCGCCATCCTCTTATGCCTCTCCTTGCGTGCAATGATTCGTACTCTGCCTTTGAATAATCGATGTTCAGTTCCAATCCTGTGACCTACTCGAGCGCCGCGTAGGCAGAGAGCAGTAGTCCGCATGGGCCCACAGAATCTTGCGGCTGTGATGTAACACTAAGACCTGTTGGCACCACATCGAAGGGTGTATAGTGACATACACTCAGCCATGATTCATGTGCTCTGCCATGGTGTAATCAAGTTCCAAATGTGTGACCTACTTGTCCGCTGTGCATGCCGGTGGAGTACGTCAACGAGAATGGAGTACTGCGGGCCTGTGTTGCGGAGGCCGTGATGGTCTGAGGAGGCTGCCAAGGTCGCAGGCCTCGGGCTTGGAGATTGCACCGGCACGTGGTGGGCCCTCTTTGACACACGCCGGTGTCGGAAGGTGGACATTGAGGCCTGGGTGTGCAGGGGTGGGCAGGACTGGTTCGGGGACCAGCGTCCGGGGGTGCAGCAGGCGCACAGGATCGCTGGCAACACTGCTCACGACATCGGCCTCGTGGCGGGGTGAGAGGCGCCGCCCTGGCAGAGATGTTGGGCATTCAGGAAGAGGACCACGCCCAGAGTTATGTGCCTTTTATTGACACCCCTACGCTGGCCTGGCGTACGCCGGGCCAGCCCACTCCGCTCATGCTTACGGGGGGGACGTCACAAGCTACATTTCCGCGATCTTCCCCACTGGCTGGGGTGACATGGTTGCGTCCACTGTCCACTACACTCCAAACACCAGCGGTGTGTGTAGACATGGATATGTGTGTGGTCTGCATACTGCAGTCTGGCCAGCACATCCACGCCACACTTGGCATTGTGTACATTCTCATTCATCAGTCCCTTGCCTCCTTCGCACATGCCTGGTCCCCACCTCTTCCGACATTCTGCTATTGTGTGTCCGAGGTGCCATGCCGTTGATGGCTCATGTACATGGCTGGCCCAGGTTCCCACAGTGAGTTGTGCTGTCGTGTCTGGTGGGTGTGCATGTTGTATGTGATCTTGTGACGTGTGCATTTCCTGTGTTGTGTGTTGCATGATTGTGGAGTTGAGGTGTGTGGTGTGTGCATTTGGTATTGGCCAACGAGCAGTGCATTTCCGTGGGTGCCATCCTGGTGGCACAGGTTGATGATGGACTGTCGGGAGGTGCAGGTATCATGCACACTGCCTGGGTGGTTGGCGGTGCCGTTGGCGGGGATTCCACGGTGGTCCACTATTGCCTGCACATTGGTGGGATACGTGCGCTTTCTGTTGCGCTTATTGTGTGCAGTGTCGCCAGGGGCCACTAGTAGGACATGTGTGCAGTCAATTGCCCCCTGACACGTGCGGGAAGCCAGCTGTGGCGTACACGCCTTGCTTGGTCTCCGGCTGTTCCTGCGCAGTGTGTGTGAAGTATAGATAGTGGGGTACCAAGCTGATGGTGTCATCCATGACCGTTGTGGGGGACTTGGATTGGCCTGGCTGTGTGACTCCTCCGTCTCAGGCGGATGTTGGTTGGAGGGTACCAGAGGCCAACACGTGCAGCACGGTCAGCAGCTTTGTCTGCGGTGGGATGTTGGTTGTCCGCTGTGTTGGTACCATCAGCCTGTGGGCAATGGTGGTCAGGATGCGGAGGAGGGTTGTCACTTTGGGCATATAGTGGGCAATGACATTCTCTGGTGTTGGGTCTATGAGGTTGGTGCATTTTCGGAGGGTCGCTATCTTTGTCTCCGCTGCCTCAGTGTTGGTCCGGGGGGGGGGGGGCGGTGGGTGTCTTGGCGGGTGGGGGTGGTCCTGGGGGTGGTGGCGGGGGGTGTTGGGGCCCTCTTGGGTGTCCGGCCCACATGTTCAGTGGCTCCATGGCATCTGTTGGTCTTCAGGTGTGGCTGTGGGCTGGGCTCCCTTTTGTGGCGCAGGCTGCCGTCTGACTTTACACCAGGTCAGAGCAGGTGTTAATTTCCTGCTGCTAACGCACCTTATCGCCTGTTTTGTGGTCTTATCGCCGATCTGGCTGGTTAGTGAGAATGTTGCGGAGTGGTGTTTTTGGGGCTTTTTGAAAGGGAACGCCTACTCTGCATCTCATTAGCGATAGTTGCGGGGTCATCTGTGGCGATGTTTTTTGCGGCTGCTATCGCGGGTAAACTGGTGTTATGGGCTGTTAACTAGGCCTGGGAGGAAAACTACGCTACGCTCGCGTAGTTTGCGTAGTTTGCGCAACTACGCGCTACGCAAATTGCACGTAGCACAGTGCAAAAACACGTAGCGTAGCATAGCAGGCATTTTTTGCTTACTCGCGGTCCTCAACGTCAAGTTGGCGACTGCGAGCGAGCAAAATGACATCCCGGCGAGACTTTTTCCTCGTTCGCGATCAGCAACATCAAGGTGCCGATCGCGAGCGTGGAAAATAAACCTCCCGGCGAGATTCTCAACTCGGGGAGGTCAGGTTTTTCATTGCGAGTGGTCGCGTATGCTCGCGACCTCTCGCGATGAGAAACTACCAGTCCACGTTGAGAAAACTGCCGCTCGAGTACAAATCTACTCGAGCGGCAGGAAACGACCGCTTGCACTGTGCAAGATGCCGTTTGCAATGATTGCACAGTGCGGACAAGCATCCGGCACTGTGCAATCATTGCGAACAGCATTTCCTACCGCACTACGCAGTTCGCGTAGTGCTGCGCGTAGCTCGCGTAGTGCGAAGTGCACTTCGCGTAGCTACATGTAGCGCTACTACGCGGACTACGCCCAGGGTTAACACCAGCTTGTGAATGGGGCGATAAATTTATCGCAACTTTGGCTGCGATAAAGTGCTGTGAACTCGGCGTTGGCTCCTTGAGAATATGCCCCTGTGTGTACTATTTGAGTTAAGAGGACACCCTCGGAGCCCTACTACTGTGAGTGTGTTTGTGTGTGTGTGTGAGGGGGGGAATCATATAACTCCCGGAATAGCGCCACACCAACGCCTTCGCAGCTGAGCCTGACCTAGTGTAATCTCGTGTGAGTGCATCATGGGGTAGAGGGGCGCAGGTGTCGCAAACAATATAGGAGCTGTTTACCAACAGAAAGATGCCATCCCTGTAACCACCAATCACAATCTGCAGACATATGTACGGCTGCTCCCGGACTAATGCAATGATACATGCATGCCAGGCTCCCTGGCACTGGAGAGGGTGCACAGCTGATATTCATAACAGCTGAGGTTCTGCGAGGCTGGGGCATGGCTGGGCTCAGGGCTGCTGTTACCTTTATAGGAAGAGGTTCTTTCACTCTCCACCCAAAACTCTGATAGCAGCTTGTATTTTTTCCGATAGTGTTTGTTGCTCCGGTAATTGCCTAACGCTTTACCTACATCTCAATTGTATTCAATTTCACATTTTCATTAGTGTAGCAAAGTCCCAGTGATGTAGATAAAAGCAGTTGTACGCAATGAGTAGTTATCCAAAGCATGAAGTTACAGATAAGAAATTTGAAAAACTGTTAAAAAGGGTTGAAATCCTCTGTACATCGCTTGCCATACAGGGATTGAAGACACACCAGAGAGCTTGGTGAGCAGCATGTACTTGTGAAAACAAAAACATTCTTTGTTGACTGCGAGACCCCATGGGCCTCAATGCTGGACAGACAAGAGGCACATACATTATTTACAACTCGATCCACCCGTGGGTAAAGAAGTGGGCCCAAACACTGTCCTACACCGGGACAGCTCCACATATTGCTTTAGCGCTGCATGCGTTGAGTGAGTGAATGCATGCGCTCAGCAGCGTTGAAATGAATCGCCCCAAGGCACCGCAACTCAGAGGAATGGGCACATTAAGAATATGTGGTGGGGGGGCTGCATGTTTTAACACTACGTCCCACTACAAAGAAGGCAAGCTGGGACTCAGGGGCCAACTGTTCAACTTTGTTAAAGTCGGAGCATGGTCTGGGAATCGGGTTTCTGTTTTGCCTTACCCAGTTCCGCTTAGGTGACCCAGACAGGCTGTAGTGCTTCGGAGGCTGGTGCTTTGGTGCTTTGGTCTGGGCAGTGGGCACGATAGTTCCTGGTGTATGTAGGCACGCTGCCTCTTTTGTCACTTGGCAAGCTGCCTTTTGTCCTTGAGACGTGGCCCCTTCGCAATCGCTCTGACCTCTCGGGTCTCGAATCTGGTGCATCCGGCCAGTCCCTCCCCCACACCACCTGACTCTGAGCCAATCGAGAAGCGGCTCCCTTGCTGTTTTTGCTAGTAAACAGCATGGGAGCAGTCTGAGGATTGGCTCAGTCAGGCGAATCCAGCGCTCCTTAGGAAACTCGAGGCTCTGGATGTAATCCCCTGAGCTCCTACCATTGCGCAAATAGGAGAGGGTACAAGTGCGCATGCCGGGCTAGGCACATGTCCAACCCGACATGCGTACTTCACTCCAAGTCCCCAGCTGTCACTCTGAACCTGTGTCAGTTAAGCCCCACCCCCACTCACGTCCGCCCTCACTCCTGTTGAAAGGAAACTAGCTGTGCTGTAATAAAACAAGCAGTGCACTGCGCCAACTAGCAGGGGGAAAAATATCAAATTAAAACATTTATGGGACCTAGGGGCAAGAAAATAAACAGGGGGGCAACGCCCCCATGCCCAAATAAAGAAACTGCCCCTGGTGGGTTCCCTGAATCCCTTTACTCATTTTGTCACATACAACATCCTCTTCGCTGAGTATTTTCACCTACGTAAGAGGCACCTTTTTGATATGCTTTGTTGTGATTTGCTGATGCTCGGCATAGGCTGAGGTGACGTATGTGAGAACGTGAGTCTCCCTGCCGTGCTGTAGAATGTGTCATGCAGGCAGCCGATGCTCCGGGGTTGTGCTGGTGTTGGAAACAGTTCACGCTGAAGGGCTAAGCTGTCAAGTCATCACTGCACTTTCGTACTTAAAAGAAACTTAAGAGAAACAGAACGAAAGGACACTTGAAAATCCTATACTGTGGCCAGTCAGGTGTGCGTCTGTGAAAATTACCAAACCTTCACCCTATTCTGCTACCATAGTATTGGAATCCACTAGTTCCAAATGGGACTAAAGGTTCCCTAGTAAGTACTGATATAGGTATCTATAGTTATGTTTCCATTGGTTAGCCGATACGAAAAACAATTTCTGGATGGCTTACCTCATTTTGACCATTGGACAAACCTTTATGTCAAGCAGCTAGGGTTCCTTATTTAAAATAAGCATAGATTTGTTAAAAGCTGATGCCAAAAGAAAAATACATGAGTGAAAATTTTTGCAGGAAATATCATTTTTATTTCCGGTTGAAGATGCCTAACTAAACAAAAATTTTTTTTAAACCGTTTTGTAATTTCAACACTATTTCCAAGTTTGACTGGAAACCTGACGATGTCCGAACAGTTATTTATGTAGTGGGGCACAGTAACAGTATGGTTTAAACCTCTGGTGTGGGTAAATATGCTTCCAATTCTTAAACTTTTTTTAGGAGTGGAAACAAGGAATGACCTTTTGCCTTTTGTAATGAGTTGTCCAGAGAACCCCGGTTCAGTACCTCCAGAAGTCTGTTTACTTTGCAAGCAATGCCTTTGCTATAATAAAGAGGGAATGGTTAGGTACTTTGAAAACCAACAGATTTTTGGCCTGGGGCATTTTTTGCTGTGTGGGATGACCGCACATGAGTATTCAACCTTACCCCTTTAAAGATTGGTGGAGTCCCAGTCTGGCACTAGCAACAAAGCACTGTGGGGCATATGTACAGGGGAAGTGGCGGAGCGTGTCATTAGCCTCCTTGGCTTAACGACACGATCCGCCACTTCTGAAACGCAGGGCTGCACCATATTTACAAGAATATGGTGCAGCCCTGCGTTTCCCCTGTGCTGGCGATACGTTTAGCAGTTTAGCGGCAACGTAGGCACCCTTGCACCATAGTGCAAGGGTGTCTGCGTGCAGGGAAGATTGTTTATGCACAGGAAGGTCCCCCTTCCTGCACATAAACAATCTTGAAATGCTGTTTTGTAACGTCTATATGTGCTGCTTAGTGCAGCACACACAGAAGTTGCAAAACGGCATTTTTTAAAAATGATTGTTTATGTGCAGGAAGTGGGACCTTCCTGTACATAAACAATCATTGGCCTTTTGCTGTTTTCATGTGTGCTGCACAACGCAGCACATATGAAAACAGGAAAAATGAGGAGAAATTTAACATTTCTCCTCGCTTCGCCATGTTAAGACAAGGTTTTTCCTGGTCTTAATTCTGGCGCTCCCTCCTATTTACGCCTCCCTTGTAAATAAGAGGCAGCATCAGAATCAATGGGTGTTGCGGTGGAACGCCCACCACAACACCCATTGCCCTCCCCTTTCACGCTAAGCATAGCGTGAAAGGGAGCCTTATTTACAAGGCAGCGTTAAGCCTTGTAAATAAGGCGAAGCCCCTATCGCCACAGGAATGTCGCAAAAAGTGACGTTCCCATGGCGATAGGGGCTTGTACATATGCCCCAGTGTTCCATCTTTTCTCTCACACTACTATACTCTCATTTATTCCCTGCTCCCCCCTGAAGACATGTCCCCTCTAGCCCCTCGTGGATCCACTCCCCATCTCATATCATCTACAGATGTGCCTGATACACCAGGCTCACAGGGGGCATGATATTTTTAGGGCTTTATTATGAGTTCGACGGTCCATAGGACCTCTGAACCCATGGTGGCGGTCTGACCACCGCCACACTGCGGGACCGTCCGCAGTATTACAACTGCTGTGGTCAGACCACCACAAGACGGCCAGCACCACCGGCATCTTGCTGGGCCGGCAGTCTTTCACCGACAGGAATATGCTGGCAGTGCCGCAGTCGGCACTGCCGGTCAAATTTTGAGTTGCCATTTCACAGTCCTTTTCATGGTGGTGAACCCACCATTAAATGGGTTGCAGAATGGCAACAAAGGGGCTTCGGGTTGCATGCGGGGGGACACATGTAGTGTTCCCCTGGATTTGCATCCCTCCTTCCTGCACGGTGTGTCGTATATGCCACACCACGCAGGAAGGGCAGTCGCGCTCTGACTGCGGCAGTCTGCATGGTAAGCTCTTCTATGAGCCTAGAAGACCGCCACAGGACGTTCCACCAGACCAGAATTGAACTCCTAATCTGGCGGGCGGTCACACCACAGCTTAGGGGGTCCTACTACGGATGGCGCATTGCACCGTCTGCTATAGGACTGCCAAAGTGGTAATAAGGCCCTTAATCTCTCATGGAAGAAGATAGCTTTGTCATTGCAGCATTGTAGGAAGGAACTTGACGAATAGTAGAGTGTTGTGCATGTCTTCTGGCAGGGGCACCTGCTATCCTGCATCACCCCTCCACTGCAGTAAAATCTGAGGCAGGGGTACCTTGCACAGCTGTACATTTGAAAATTACACTTTACTGTATATGAGTAGATGGGCGGTGATCTACTGCTCATTTCTGCTTGCAATATATCATAAATGTCTGCCGACGAGTACAGGTGTCCTTGCATTTGCAATGCATTTCAAGCAGGTATGGGAAGCTCATTCCTGCCCTTTGTGTCCCTATATGGACCAGTGATGTAAAGATGTGATTTAAAGTATGTAAAGCAGCACCAGTCACTAATGTCAATGAAAAGTATAAGTACCAGACATATTGGGGTCCTAAACCATTAGCCCTCTTTAGCTCAGCCTTTACAAGTGTCATTCAGTCATAAAATATAATAAAGCTATAATTTTACCACCAAGCTGCCTCCCCCACTTGGGGTTGCTGTGAATGTCAGAGTCTATTGTGTCCGAATGGTGGAAATGCAGAAACCATTGTGCAAAACCTAGAAGTGATGCTACCTTAAATATGCAAGATAATACCAGGGTGTTGTTATTGTTGTGGGGTTAGCAGGTGTGTAGCAAGTACTTTGCAAAATGCAAAGGCTCCTTCATAATTGTGGACTCCATCTTGTTGTTAATGGTTGAGGAAAGGAAATAGGCACATCCAATAGTTTGAAACAGTTTTTTTATGAAAGCTAAATATGTACTTTAAAGCACATATGCCAAATATATTACTGGACTTATCCACAGCCTTTGACACCATCCACCATTAATCCCTCCTACACAGGCTAATGAAACCTGCCATCTAAGGAACCATACATGACTGGATCTCCTGTTTCAGCCCTCACAGAATTAGCATTATCCCACTCTTATCTGTTTACATCACCTCTAGATTGAGATGTACTTCAGGGCTTAATCATCTTGAAGTTCCTCTCTATCTAATCATTCTGAAGCTAGAAAAGCCAATAGACAAACACATCTCCGGATTAGACTGCTGCCTTCAAGCAGTCAACGAATGGATGCTGAGGAACAAATTTAAGATTAACTTTTCCAAAACCAAGAAACATCTGTGAAGTATGGACGAGTTATCAGCCTGGCCCCAAGAAGTCAGCCTTCTGCCTATGACATTGATCAAAGCAGCAAATCTAGGAATTACCATTGACATCTCTCTATTACTGTTCTCCAAGAAGGCCTAGTCACACAAATCACTTTCTTCACCATGAAAAGCCTTTGACACTTCATTTTACATCTAGTTTTCTCACAGAGGCTGCAGGTTCCCATTGCCCTTGTCATGTCTTCTGTAGTCTATGCAAATTGGCTTTACCGAGGCACCCATCTCTTCCCATTCTGAAGACTTCAAAGGATCCAAAATGCTCCAGCTAGAGAATTCCTTCATCATTCTGTACATGATGCTATTGAAAGAGCCCTTCTTGTGCTTTTCTGGCTACCTATACCTAGAAAAATCTCCATTGAGGAGCTTTAATATGGAAAGGCAAAATTGTTCATCCAAAAAAAACCTACAAAGATACTCAAGGAACAGTAACTGTGGTTTAGATCATCACCATTTCCTGAAAGAAGGAACTCATTGGTAGAAGCTCCTCTATCATCCGGGCACCCAAATTAAGGAACAATCTCCCTGCAAAGACAAGAAGCATTGAAAACTACTTGAACTTCAGGAAGGGAATGGGTAGGCATTTGTCTCTTCTTTAATAGTTGATAAAGGATCACACCAAGCAAAAGGAGCAGCATCCTGTGCTGACAAGATGAATGGACTGAACAGTGCACAGGATCAAACCCATGCTAGAACTGGAACCATATGTACCACAAGCATACTAGGTATGACCACATGTGCAGCCATCTCTCATTCCCCCTTGAACCTCTCCATTCATAAAGGCAGCTTTATCTTTGGAGCAAAATGATTTCAGTAACCTCTACCATCATGCACAAGACCAAACTCTCTTCACATAGGCCATTTATATTCCAAGAACTTCACAACACAACAATGCATGATAAGCTGCTGTAACACATCTAACCCCATGCACAATCACATAAAGCACAGTGAAGGCACAGCCCTGGTCATCTCACACAACACCAAAACATCTCCCACACGGGCCACATTGAAAACCTTCACACTTCCAACCAAGCACAACAATCCAAGCCCACAATTTCATTGATGCTTCACGGGGATATGCAATGTAGTATAAATTAATCTACAATCATATCAATAACCAATTCCAACCTTTTGAATGTGTGATTAGGAGATTTCCCCACTGCTGTTTTGGTTTAAATAAAGGCAGCCAAATCATGCATTTAAAGCACTATATCGTTGCCTAAAAACAGAAGCCATGTGTTATGAAGCACAGCACAATCTATTGCCATGAGGGAATCCACAGCACTGCATAGAAATCTCAAGTGTTTCATTGTATGGACAGAAAAAATGTTGCAAAGCACCATATTTACTAAGAGTTGCACACCCATGAGTTCACTGGTCACAAATGATGTTTCTGTACAGCACTAAATATGATTTAGCATTGTGCTACAATGTGAATGCTACAATGTAAAGATTTGTATCCAAGCACACCCTCCAGTATGAATGTCTGCATGCAGACAATCACCCATGTGTTAGTCAATTTACATACCTAACTTTGCTGAAATTGCACATATTACGCTTTGGAACAATATAGATTTTTTTTTCATCTGCACACTGACTTTAAGTGATCAAGTTGCATGGAAATAGAAGGGTTACCCCCACTTTCCTTGAATTATTGGAGCTTTTGGTTCTACATGATGCAAAGCAATTTAGAGTTGCACTCGCATTGACATTCAGTTCAAAAATCCTTTTGTGGGCAAAAGTTGAACGACACTGCTGTTTGTGCCACACGAGCATCCATACATAAGGTTCATTGTTGGATATTACTATCTTTTGCATGGTATTCCCCCAGATTTTTGCCTTCTGCAGCTGAACCAGTGTTTGATGGTCATAGACCTCTGCACACTTTACTCCTGCTAACCAATGCTAAAGTGTTCGCCCTTTTAAGCATGGTAAAATTAGCAAACACCTTATTGGCACATTTAGTTTACTCATAAGTCCTTACTATATGCTAGTATATTTACTTAGGGGCCAGGAAGTTAAATGCTACAAGTGGTCTAGAGCACTCATTGTGCCACCCACTAAAGAGGCACTGCAAAACATGTCTCCAGGCCTACCCTTGCAACCTCTGGATGCACTTTAAACTGCCTTTTCGACTTGGAAAATGAAATCTTTTGCCAAGCTTAAACCTTCCTTTATAAAATGTGAAAATCTACTCTGTGGTTGGCCCTAAATGCCCATAGGGCTAAGTACATGCCAGTTAAAAAGTAGGCCATGTATAACTACATTTTTACATGTCATGTCAGTGACGTCATGTCAGTGACATGTCACCTCCAAAGTCATTTTTCACTGTAGCAAGGCTAGCTCTCCCATTGGAAACAAACTGGGTTACATTATAAGCAGCTAGAAACATGATTCAAGGACTCAAAATAGTAATTTAAAATCCAACTTAATGATAAAATCATATTTTATTACTATCTTGAAAATGACACCTTTAGGAAGTTGTCATTTCCCCTCCTGAGCTAAATGTGCCTTTCTGCTAGAGTCCAGTGTCACCTCACCACTGATGGTTCCCCTGGATTATTATGTGTATTGCTCCCAGACAGTAGTTAAAGGGCACTGGGTGTGGGAGGGGTGTTCCTCTCCAGGGCAGGATGGCATGGGGGCTGTACCCAGTCCCTTCCAGACTACAAAGGAGCCCTACTCTATCACTGGCAGATGCAGCTCAAGGCCTGGGCATTCTCGTCCTTTGTCTATCTAGTTCAGGTGGGCACCAAACCCAGTAGGGGTAGAGGAACTGACCAGAACTGATTTGTGGGCTGGACAAAGTCTTGTCCTCCACACACAGACTTGCACTGGGCATAAAGGTGGATTCCCACAGACTTCGCCTCTAGAACATTCCTGAAGTTGTATGGATCAGAAGAAGGACTGCCCTGGTATCTGAAGAACCTGAAGGAAAACTGGATTTGCTTGACTTGAAGCCAAGACCTCAGAGGTGACTATAAGGATCACCTGGGTGAACTCCTGTTTGGGATATAGGGACACAACAAGCTTCCAGAGGCCTCTCTCTCTTTTTCTCCAGAAACGTTTTTAAGTCAAAAGGTAAACTTCCCACTGAGATGAACCTTGTCCCTGTATCTGACCCACACTCCATTGTGGTCAGCCTGAACTTTTGACTTTGACCCTGTCTAGCACAACCAGATAATAAAGGTTGGCACTTTGTGCTGTTTGACTCTATTTTTAATTCAAACTCTAAAATTCATATCTCAGTTCTACTTATTGGATTTTTGTAGTTTTGGTGTCATTTTATTTATTAAAATGTACTTTAATTTTCTAAATTGGTTCTGGTTTTTCTTGTGTTGTGTTTTCACATTATTACTGTTTGAGTACTCCATAAATAATTTACATTGCCTCTAATGTTAAGCCTGACTTCTTGTGTGCCAAGCTTCCAGAGGCTTAAGCACAGGTTTATTTAGTGACTTTTGTGGTTCACACTGAGATCATTATTTGAGGTGCCATCCACCCACCCAGCCAGTACTCCATTCTCCTACATTAGTATACCTGGACACGGATTTGTGATAAAATAAAAACATTTACAAAAATAAACATTACCAAAGAGGCAATGCCACTCATAATCCTATGCTCAGAAAAATAATGTACATAAGCACTTTACCATAAAGAAACTGGACAAGAGGTTCATCCTTTTCACTTCATGTAGTACGGAAATGTGAAGAATGTGGTGCGAATGAGGCAATAAATTATATTGGGTAAGTTAGAGATTCAGAAAACTGAGACCTGCCTTGAACCCTAGTTTCTCCACTTGATTAAAAACTGTGATCTTGGGCAAAGACAGTCTCTCTACAGCAGCTTCTATATCTTAGTAGCTTAACTTGTCATTCCAATTTGTAGTATGCGCTATTGCATTGTATTTATATCCACAAAGAGCAATCAGAAATAGTGAGCCATTCTTTAGCTTGGAAAAAGGCACAAGGGATGCCGGGAAAAGTACAGATTCTGTGCTATACAAATGACAATTACATAGCACAAAAGCATGCATACAAGCATTAATACACAGTGCTATAATTTCAATGAAGGCCACTTTGGCAGCAATTGCGGGTCTGGGATGTAAAACCACAAGTATATTCCCAGTTCTCCTAGCTCTTGCACAACCTTTCCACACACATAGATACCCCAACATCCTACATTTGCCCAAGACTAGTCCATTCCATGTAAGGTGCCTGACATGTCTGCTTTTTCCTAAGCTGAGAGTGGAGCTCCTACAGTGCATGCAGAGTTCTTTACTTTTCCTAAGTACTTGGGTCATTAGCCAACCCATTGCAGGTTTTTTCTTTTCATTGTGGGACCTGCAGTACTGATTTTATAATGTAATTTGGAAAAACAATAAATCAGACAATGCAAAAAAAATAATTGACTGGTTGAGCTACTTGTGAATAGAATTGAAAACTTGAGAGGACTGTGCATCCTGTGCTGATTCAAAGAAAATGCTTCAGGGGCTCAGACTCACAAAAGCACCTTAGGGTATCAGCAGGGTATCTGCACCACATTGCTATGGTATTCCTAAAATTAATACGCTGTTCAAAGAGCTGCATGCAGGAACTCTGTTTAAATGACAACAGAACAAACGTATGTCAGCTTTATTTGAATGTTCAACGTCTGAATACCAATTACATAGGAAAGACACAGAGTATTTCAATGAGCCACACATTACCAGCTCAGTGAAAAATACAGGGTCTGAATTGAGGAAAGAAAATTTGCTACATTGTATAAAGAAGTCAGTAGAAAACTGTTACCTGTATTTTACATTGTACAAAAAAAGAATTGCTACTCAGCTGGAAGTTGCTTCCATTTGCAGTATACTATAGCAAGTTTCCTGAAAGATGATGCAGCTGTAATCACTTGGGGGATCCCTGCGGGGCATGTTGATGGTGCTGGGCTACAACAGATCTGATTTAATAGTAAGGTGAAAAAGAGAAGCGTAGACTCAGAGACAACAGCAGAATGTGCCTTCACTAACCTCTGGCTGGAGAGCTTCAAACGTTTCTGTACGAACACCTCTGCCCTGTTGGCCTAGAAATCAGTGCACATAAGTACTCGGATTAGTAGTATATCTGGGAAGGAGATGCGTGAGTTACATGAAAATTAGAAATAACTACTATGAAATGGGTGGGGATGGGGAAAACTAATGAAAGGGTTCAAGGAAAAGCTTGCTAATACCCCCACATAAGATTTAGACAATTGCAATTGACAAAATACACATTTAAATCTACTACAGTAGTAATACTGACAAAACAGGCACAAATGTACTCCACCTCTGCTTTGGAGTATGTCATGTACCACACAAGGCAAACCACTGGTACATCAGCACACTTCCATAGAATTCCATGGAGGCAGAAAATAACAGTTATGTATAGGAAAACATATCAAATTATTGAAAAAATAGTTTAAAGTACATTTTGATTTTATTTATAACTTTATTATTAAAAATTTTAAACAAAAAATATATGTTAACATACATAGTAAGCTTTTAATAAAATATATTGTAAATGTTAACTTATTTAAAAACAAACAAAATCGCAAATAAAATAATACATAAATCGCTTGTTTCACATTCAACATGAATAATACTGTAAGGGATAGAGGAGAAAAAATTACCATTTCATTTAATTTAAGTTTAAAAGAATAATTTAAGTAAAAAAGTATTACGTTAAAATGCAATTAAATGTTACATTTGAGTGCATGAGTATTGCTCCCTTCACCTCCTTACTGTGGTAGTTCTAGGTTAATAGGAGTTAGGGAAATGTGTTCAATATGTTTTAAATAAAACATAAATGATCTATTTTTAGTGTCGTGTTTAGTTTACAGTTTTTTTCTTTTAAATTCCTCATTACTTTCTTTCAGGAGATCTCCACCTCAAAGGTGGAGAGTTCCATCAACAAATAGAAAGTGACTAATAATAATTTGTTGGTTTTAAATTCAGTCAAAGTAGTCTCCTCTCCTAATTTGAGGGGGTAGTAATTCTACATCTAGTATTAAATCCATACATGAAAATTGTGAATTCCATCCATGAGGAGATATTTTTATGAGAGGCACTGTGTAAATCTTTAAAACAAATAAGGGGGAAAAGAGAACACCAATAGATGTGGAACTCTCAGAGAGGCAGATGTTATGTCCTTTGTACATTTATCACCTACCACTAATGGTGTAGATGTAGATCTACATGCAAGGATATCTACACATGTAAACTTACCTTTGTGAAAAGGGCCATTAGGGATAGGTGATAAATGTGTAAAGGACATAACATCTGACTCTCTGAGAGTTCCACATCTATTGCCTCGCATAAAAATTCGACAATATGATGCAATTTTCTTTCAGTCTTTTGGGTTTGGAAACATAATTTATCTTAAAATTAACTGCCTGTATGAACAACTTAGCAAAACCAAAGGGGATGATGGACGGAGTGTTGAACATTGCAAGCACTCACCCCCAGTCAACTGATCTGGGTTTAATCCATCATCATTCTTTAGCTCACTCCGCCACCCCAGTTCAGACATGGCCATATGCAAATCAGTGTGACCCTGTGCCTCATGGGAACAGTCCAGCCCGAACTGCCAAGCCATGTCTTCCCTGGACCGGAAACAAGCATCCTGGGACTGGTTTCTATCTTACAGCCGTCATCAGCCAGGCTATCTTGAATCCAGTGGCAAAGGGAGCAAGGGACCCACGTCTGGGCATACCCTGCCAACTTAGGGCGAACATAGCAAAACCAAAGGGGATGATGGACGGAGTGTTGAACATTGCAAGCACTCACCCCCAGTCAACTGATCTGGGTTTAATCCATCATCATTCTTTAGCTCACTCCGCCACCCCAGTTCAGACATGCCCATATGCAAATCAGTCTGACCCTGTGCCTCATGGGAACAGTCCAGCCCGAACTGCCAAGCCATGTCTTCCCTGGACCGGAAACAAGCATCCTGGGACCGGTTTCTGGCTTACAGCCGTCATCAGCCAGGCTATCCTGAATCCAGTGGCAAAGTGAGCAAGGGACCCATGTCTGGGCATACCCTGCCAACTTAGAGCGAACATAGCAAAACCAAAGGGGATGATGGACGGAGTGTTGAACATTGCAAGCACTCACCCCCAGTCAACTGATCTGGGTTTAAGCCATCATCATTCTTTAGCTCACTCCGCCACCCCAGTTCAGACATGGCCATATGCAAATCAGTCTGACCCTGTGCCTCATGGGAATAGTCCAGCCCGAACTGCCAAGCCATGTCTTCCCTGGACCGGAAACAAGCATCCTGGGACCGGTTTCTGGCTTACAGCCGTCATCAGCCAGGCTATCTTGAATCCAGTGGCAAAGTGAGCAAGGGACCCACGTCTGGGCATACCCTGCCAACTTAGGGCGAACATAGCAAAACCAAAGGGGATGATGGACGGAGTGTTGAACATTGCAAGCACTCACCCCCAGTCAACTGATCTGGGTTTAATCCATCATCATTCTTTAGCTCACTCCGCCACCCCAGTTCAGACATGCCCATATGCAAATCAGTCTGACCCTGTGCCTCATGGGAACAGTCCAGCCCGAACTGCCAAGCCATGTCTTCCCTGGACCGGAAACAAGCATCCTGGGACCGGTTTCTGGCTTACAGCCGTCATCAGCCAGGCTATCCTGAATCCAGTGGCAAAGTGAGCAAGGGACCCATGTCTGGGCATACCCTGCCAACTTAGAGCGAACATAGCAAAACCAAAGGGGATGATGGACGGAGTGTTGAATATTGCAAGCACTCACCCCCAGTCAACTGATCTGGGTTTAAGCCATCATCATTCTTTAGCTCACTCCGCCACCCCAGTTCAGACATGGCCATATGCAAATCAGTCTGACCCTGTGCCTCATGGGAATAGTCCAGCCCGAACTGCCAAGCCATGTCTTCCCTGGACCGGAAACAAGCATCCTGGGACCGGTTTCTGGCTTACAGCCGTCATCAGCCAGGCTATCTTGAATCCAGTGGCAAAGTGAGCAAGGGACCCACGTCTGGGCATACCCTGCCAACTTAGGGCGAACATAGCAAAACCAAAGGGGATGATGGACGGAGTGTTGAACATTGCAAGCACTCACCCCCAGTCAACTGATCTGGGTTTAATCCATCATCATTCTTTAGCTCACTCCGCCACCCCAGTTCAGACATGGCCATATGCAAATCAGTCTGACCCTGTGCCTCATGGGAACAGTCTGAACTGGGGTGGCGGAGTGAGCTAAAGAATGATGATGGATTAAACCCAGATCAGTTGACTGGGGGCGAGTGCTTGCAATGTTCAACACTCCGTCCATCATCCCCTTTTGTTTTTGTATGAACAACTTAGCAGTTTATTCATTTGAGCATCCTGGAGACAGCATGGGAAAAAAACAGCCTCCAACCCTACATATTAAAACCAGACCTCACCTGCTTTATGTCACACAGGCTTGTGAACTAATAGGTCTAAAATTCTAGGTATCCTTATTGACAGCCTAATTTATATGCATTGTAGGTCCAGCAAAACCTTACCTCCAGCCAACTACTTCAGGGTAACCCGTTCCATAACCAGAATCATAAAAATATCCAACGCAGGTGTCTTGGCCCAGTCCACAAGAGTTTGTAATCAACACTTGTCAAAAAATATAGTCTATCCAATGAGTACATACTTAAGAAAATACATATAGCAGATGTACCAACTTCTAAAACAATTCACTATGTATTAGCAGGGGGTGGAGCCTTGGACAGGTGAGGTTAGGCCTCAGCACAGCCTGAGGCACTTTTACCTACCCCAACTGTTCGACTGAAACAAAAAACTGTTCACACCCTGTAATGGACTTCAACTGTGCTGGGCCTCCAAACTCAAGCTAGAAACCTACTCTGTGAGGGTGTTTCAAGCTCATGTTTTGTGCCACCATCTGATATTGTCTCGTTACCATAGATCGTGTGAAAGGAGCAAATATACTGTGTCACACGGTGGCACTGTGTGAGTTGGAATGTCTGATATAGTTCTTACAACTTACCTCCTTTCTTGACTTGAAATGACCAATCAGGTAGAACAGTAACTCTAATCACAATTAGAACATTGGAATGTGGAGCACTCCATTGAAGACAATGGAGTGCTCCGTGCTTCTACGGGGCGGGAAAAGGCCTGCAAAGCAACATTCTAATGTTGTTTTCACAAAGCCCTCTCGGAGCCCGAGGGGATTTAAACCCACTCGAACTCTGAGAGGCCTTTGTTTTATTTGTTAGAACATTCTGCCCTCTAGTGGCAGAATGTTCTAATAGCCTTATAGCCCTTCGTAGCTGGGCTATACCGGCTATTAAAGTCCCGCTCCCTTGTTAAAGTCCCTCGCCTTCGGCTCAGGCCTTTAACGCTGGAGCGGGCCTTTAATAGCCGGTATAGCCCTCTACGGCGGGCTATAAGGCTATATTAGAACATTGGAATGTTGAGCACTCCATTGAAGACAATGGAGTAGCTCTGGGCTTCTAATAGATGGTAAAAGCCCAGAACTCCAACATTCCAATGTTTGTCTTGCACAGCAACAGCTGAGAACAAAGGCCTCACGAAACTCGAGGGGATTTCAACCCCCTCAGGCTCTGTGAGGCCATTATTTTTCTACTTAGAACATTCTTCCCTGATTTGGCGTAATGTTCTAATAGCCTTATAGCTCACTATAACTGAGCTAGGCCGGCCATTAAAAGCCCGCTCCCTTGTTAAATTTAATCACGATAACAGGTGCACTGTAGCTGGGTACAGGTGATGTAATACTTTGACTATTACTTTGATACAACATTACTGCATCAATATACACATTGCGTTAAAACCTGTTAAGAAACATAGCAATACATAATCTGTTGAAATTCTAATCACTTTCTACTGTTAGAGTGTTCAAGGCTTGATTCATAAAGCCTAGGTTGGAGAACCCAGCAATCCACTTTCGTAACTTTTCTTTTACATTGGAGTATTTTTGCAATTTTAACAGGATTAACTAAGAATCCCTGGAGCACTCCTAAAAATCTCTGAAAGAGATATATTTTTTTTCAAAAGGTACTCGCGCAGATTTTCCAGTAGGCAAACAATCCACATGAGTAAATGATGCTGAAATATACAATTGAACAGGTCATTTATTTTCCAAAAGAATATATTTTCCCCCAAGAATAAACTTCTTTTTTCTGCACTAACATTTTCAACGTTTAATGCACTTACTCCTGCATTTGTATATTTTTGCGTTAGGAAACTGCCGGTAATACGTTTGTGAATTGTCACACTCACATCTGTGGGTAAACCCTGTGTTTTGCACAACCCTGTACAACCTATATCCCAATCAAAGTCTAACTTCACAACTGAAGGGAATTTAGCATACTGAAAGATTTTACATCATTGTAATTCCAATTTACATTTCTGCTAATCATGATTCAGTGAATCAGGATGTGAAATTTAAATGTCAGATTTCTTTTTTTCACACTCGATATCTATATTTTGCTGGCAGACCACTTAATGGGTAAACGCACATATTAGAAACACTTGTACAGAGAAAACAGAATAGGGGATTTTTCCAAACTGGAGCTATGTGAAGAAAACATATTACATTCAATAAATTCACCTAGATGTATAATATCAGGATCACATTCAAAATTAGAAGCATATAGAGGTTTCGACTTCTAAGCTCGTAAAACAGAGAAAAAGAGAAAATGGCATTGTATTTATTCTATTTGATGTAAGTCCTGGTGTTAGTCATTAAAGTCACAGTTTACATGTATTTATTATATTTTGGAAAGCGCCAACATGCTGCGTTTTGATTACTTCATTGTACGTTGGACATAAAAAAGAACGCTGTGCAAGATGTCATCTCAGAATTGAGAGTAATGTATAAGCTTTTAGTAACATTTTCTACGGTGTTTACTGTTGATCTTGTATTTTTCTCGGCGATGGGACTGTGTGAAGGCACAAGGTGTGGGTTAAATCTCTATTGAGAAGTTGTGTGAAGTTTACAAACACTGCACACTTTGCAAAGGTTGAAATGTTTTGGATAATTCACAATACTTCGCTTGCCGGTGAATATTTTTGCAAAAAAACTTATAGCTGAAAAATTGTCTTTTTACCCCAACAATTTAAACTTCTCAACATTTGGTAACCTTTGGAAAACTCGTAAAGATTACAGGGGCATATTAGCAAGACCGGCGGCAGGAAACTGCCGCTAAAACGGCGATAATGGGCTTGCTAATATGCGTTATGGAATTCCAATAGAAGCCCAGGTTAGGGGCATATTAACAAGGGCCTTATCTCCGCTTTTTTGGCTTTAAAAGCCAATAAAAGCGGAGATAAGATTATCGCCCTATCTACAAGGGGATGCTAACATGCATTAGCGCATGTTAGCACCCGTTTTCCCGACGCCTCGCTTTGCATCTCTAATGAGATGCAAAGTGGGCGTCACTGGGCGTACCCCTGACGGACTACCTTGTAAATTATCGCTAAATACACATCGCGATATTTACAAGGTGGCCCTCAGGATTTTAGCAGACGTTAGTTTTTGGCGAAAACCGCGGTTTTCGCCAAAAACTAACATCTGCTAAAATGCTGACTTAGCTATGCTTAACATTGGGGGTGGATTATGCTGATACGACCACACGGTCGTATCAGCAAGGTTATCGCTGTTTTCAATGGAACATCGCTGAAAAACCAGCGATGTTCCATGGAAAACATCGCTATCGCTGGGATAATTATCGCCATTGCGCTATGCATTGTTAATACAGCGCTAGCATGGCGATAATTATCAGCGATAGCCGGCGATAAACATTTTCACGCTGAGGGCGGCCAGCGATAATTATCGCTGCCGCTTGGTAATATGCCCCTTAGATGTCCTGCACATCTAACCTGGGCTTCTATTGGAATTCCATAACGCATATTAGCAAGCCCATTATCGCCGTTTTAGCGGCAGTTTCCTGCCGCTAAAACAGCGATAATGTTATCGCCGGTCTTGCTAATATGCCCCTCAATGTTTTGAAGAAAAGTTCATAAAACGTTCTCAAAAAGTAGAATCTCTGCACACAAGGAAGCACTATTTCTTCTGGTGCCTTTTGACACTGACAGACAACTATAACATGTTGACATTAATGCTACATTAGGCGAATGATGATTTCTACCCACATTACTTCTAGGAGATTTGAGCCCTTCCAAATGTTGCTAATGGAAACCAATGCATGTGTGCCACCCAAAATGCATGAGAATTGTTGTTTCAGAAATACAATCATATCATGCGTCATTAATCTTGTTTTTCTTGCAATAGCATTTCAGAAAAAAAGATTGAAAATGCATTTACAGGAGGAGGATGGGGGATATCTCAGAACAGAATATTGCTTGCTGTCGTTCTTCCACTTTGCATTGTTCTTATATCGACCCATTCATTCGTGCTCGTCATCTTACTGAGTGATCTTTTGAGGCACCTAAGCTGTGTTTGCCTTGTGACCAGTTGTATTGATTTCCATAATATGCTGCCCAAGACATACTTCTGCTGGTCTGCATCTTACATTATTGTGGGCATCACTATAGCCTTATAGCCCACCGTAGCGGGCTATACCGGCTATTAAAGGCCCGCTACCGCGTTAAAGGCCCGAGCCGAAGGCGAGGGACTTTAACAAGGTAGCAGGACTTTAATAGCCGGTATAGCCCTGCTACGAAGGGCTATAAGACTATTAGAACATTCTGCCACTAGAGGGCAGAATGTTCTAACAAATAAAACAAAGGCCTCTCGAAGCTCGAGGGGATTTAAATCCCCTGAGCTCCGAGAGGCTTTGTAAGACATTGGAATGTTGCTCTGCGGGCCTTTACCGGCCCGTAGAAGCAGGGAGAACTCCATTGTCTACAATGGAGCTCCCAACATTCCAATGTTCTAATAAGGATTATTGTTTTCTTTAGTGAACATTTAACTAGGCAGATGTTTTTTCAGAACTGGGTTGTAACTGGTGTTTAAAAGAGTCCTTTGATTGAAGTTAGTATTATTATTTCCGCTGTTTGATAATCTCATATGCTCCCTGGTTCACAAAGGAACTAGCGGAAGGAAAAGAAATCCTGGAAAAGACTAACGCATATGGAGAAAAGATTATAATGTCTCTAGCAAAGGACAGTACAAAAAAGCCCTCAGTGCCTATCATACTTACCTGAATATGCCGTACCACACTTTTTACACTGAAAGAAATTAACAAAACCGACAACAATGCAAAAGAGTTCTTCAAAATTTTAACCAATTTCACTGACCCTAAATGCACTGCACCCTCCATTGAACCCACATTGACCCTATGCACCCAACTAAGCACCTTTTTTCGAAGCAAACATTCGGTAAACCCAAGACAAACTTTTAAAAGCACCATCCAGTGAACCAACCAACATCAGAAGTCTCCCTACTCCGCAGGCCCAGGTTAAACTCTGAGATACCCACCCCACTTCAAACAAGGATGTAGAAAGTCTAATCACCAATAGTAAATCTGGCTCGCACCATCATCCTCAAGTCATGAGTCTCATAGGGGACTGCCTAGGACCCATATTCCATGATCTATTCACCACCTCCCTACCCCCCATGGAAAGTGGACTCTGTATAGAAAAAGGCAAACGTGATCCCCCACTGAAAAAAAACAAATGCAGACCCTAATAATCTAATGAACTTTCGACTGATCTCTCTGCTCCTGGGGGCAGCTAAAATCAGTGAAAAAGTGGTGGATATCCGACTAACTCAAATCCTTAACAGTAACAATCTCATACACCCTTCTCAATCCGGCTTTAGGGCCCATCACAGCAATGAGTCTGCTCTGATGGAAATCACTGACTCCATCGAACTCACTGTGGACGCTGGTCAAAACACTGCATTGATTCTATTAGGCCTCTCAGTTGCTTTTGACACAATCTCACATGAGACCCTGCTTCACCGTCCCTCCCAGATTGGAGTACAGGGGAATGCTTCGTCCTGGCTGAAGTTCTTTCTGGAAGATAGGGAGCGGGCAGTTTGGTTCAAACCTCACTTTTCTGAAGCCAAAAAACCTAAGTATGGAGTGCCTCAGGCTTCAGCCCTGAGCCCCACACTTTTTATTAACTGTATGACACCACTAGCACATCTTATAGACTCCTTCTGTATTTGTATTGCCCCATATGCAGATGACACACAATTACTACTGACCTATAACAACAATGAGCCAGAAATATCCACCAACTTCGTAGCATGCATTTCCGCTGTGATGGGTTAGCTGAGGGATAATGCTCTACAGTGCAACCCTGACAAAACAGAGGTCCTGCTATTTGGGAATAATCCCCTGCCTGGCTGGTCCAAAGCCTGGATGGCCGACTGTGCTACACCTCCCCTCACTGATATTGCCAGGCACCTGGGAGTTCTTATAGACACTAAACTATCCCTCAAGCCACAGATCTCGGCTATAATCAAAACCTCATGCTGGATTCTCAGGATGCCAAAGAAATTTTAAAAATGTCTATCCTGGGAAGCCCAGAAAACTGTGGTACAAGCCTTGATTCTGTCAATGACTATCTGAATGTCTTGTACCTGGGGATACCGGACTACCTGATACAAAAACTCCAAAAGATACAGAACTTGGCCATCCGCCTCCTGTTTAAACTGCCTCAGTGCACCTCACTATCTCAATGCCGCAGCCAGTTACACTGGCTACCCGTGAAGAAGAGGGTTATCTTTAAAGGACTGACAGTCGCTCACGCAGCCTTTTGCAGGACGGGCCTCAAATAAATACAGGACAGATTGACCCCCTACTGTCTGAACAGACCCCTGAGTCTTAGTCATCCTTTCTGTTATCTATCCCTCCTGTTACATAAAAGAAATGGGGCGGTTCTGCCTGCTCAGTCCTTGCAGCTAAACACTGGAATGCTCTCCCAGCTTCCCTGAGAAACAACCATGACATCAAGACCTTCTGTAAATATTTGAAAATCTACCTGTACAAAGACTGAGTTGGTTCACCTGCTGTCTGCCTATCACCGGTACACTCTAGTAGTAGCCGCGCGGTCTATAAATCCTTCAATTTATTTGATTCATATGAAATCCAATGTCAAGAAATAAGCAAGCTGTTACTCATTTAAACTGGTAGACCAGAGTTTTCACCACAGATATGTGGCAACATTTGGAAACACACAATAAGGAGGTTTTTGAGGAAGCAATGTTTGGTTGGCCACTCAAAATAAACTTAAATTTTTTCTCCAAAATACAATATGCTTTCACGTCGGGATGCTGATGCAACTTCAAATTTTTGAACGTACTGTATCTAGTACACTAGGAACTGTTTCCACCATGAGGGCACAAAGTATTATGACCTAAAGGGCCACACACATGACTAATTTCATGCAACATATTATAAAGAGATGTGGGTCATGCAAATAACATAATCCCCGCTGCCACTATCATGTTGTAATTACAGAAACATGCACAGGGTCAAGCAAGTCACTAAAGAACACATAAATAACACATACAACTTCTATCTACTATGTAGGTATTGACATTTATCATGCCACAAAGGGGGGTGTGAAATGGTCTCCCCACTCCTGCTTTACGTTTTGGTACGTAGTGCATCATTGGATAGAGGCTGCAATTGTGGCTGCAAATAATTAATGAGAAACTGTCTCCCTAACAGGGGTGGTATCTGTTCACAAAGTGGAATATGCTCTTAGAGTAAAACTTCTGCCTTGTGAATGTAGGCTTTTGGCAGTGATGAGGAGGAAGCAGTGCTCCAGGGGACTGCTGCGTTGACCCCTAATGTCTTTTACAGAATGGTGGTCTTCTTTTGTACAAGTTATCATTCTGGGAAGGAAGGTCTACTATCCCTGTACAAAAAAAACAGCTCCTGTGCTACTCAACCTTAATACAGCTGCTGCTATGTTGATAATGGATCAGCTGATCATGCAAGCCTTCATCAATGCCATTCCATGTTTCCTCTATTGTTTTGCATCCTTTCTCAAGTTGATGGCAGTGTTAAAAATGGCCATTCTCTCTTGAATAAAGTAAATATAACGTCCATATATTAATTTAAAAAACTGCCATAGACAAGGTCCACCTTGATCGAACTGCGAACAGTGCATCAAAAAATAAGCAATCCCCAGGGACATTGCTAACATTCTCTAAAAGCCAAAGGATTGCTAATTAGCTACTTCCTGTACATAAACGAAGACAAATTTAACTTTGACTAAGTGCTGGAATATACTGTGGTTATTACTACCTGGTAAACAAACCTTTCAAAAGGGATAAAGTTTCACATTTTAGAATCCTTGTTTTCAAAAGGTTTGCCATTCAACTACTGAGTCACGTGGTTTAATGTTTTGAAGTTAACCTTTTGAAAATAATATTGTTTCCTCTACGGAACCACTTTGATATTTATTCACTCACAAAGTAAAACAAACAAAGCAAGCTGTTGGGTAGAATGAACACACGTTTACACTGTCATAAAACATAAAAAGAACATACTGTTAAGTATCGGTACACCACACCACACCACAGCACAGCAGAGTTTAGTAGAAAGTTTAATGAAATGTTATGAAATGTTTCTATTCACTACCTTACATGGCAAAAAGTCTATGTTCCAATGCATGTTCCGCCAGTAAAGTAAAATGCTGCCATAAAGGAAACATTTGGAAATCAAGCATCATTGCATAGGTAAAGCTGCACCAATACTTTCTAAAGCACAATGTGTACTATTTACAATGTTATTACATGGCAGCAGAAGCGGATGTCAGCACCAAATCACAGCACTGATTAGAAACACAATTATAATATTGACATGTAAAACAAACTGAATGTTACATGCATCTACAACTGTGCCATCTAAAGGACACTGGGCAAGACATATTTTGGGGCCCCATGTTGAAAGCAATTTAGCATTTTACCACACATTTTCTGATAATGCAAGCAGGCATTATGCCCACAAACATTTAAGGGGACTTAAGTTTCAGGAATGCGGTCACATAAAAAATGTCTTGCACAAAGGCTCCGAGCGGCATTCGGATTTTCCTAAACTATGCCGGAACCTATGTTTCCGACCGAGTCAGAAACATTTCCGACCGACAGATTAAGATGGAAAGGTAACCATTCGGTCATTCCGAATCGGTTCTGACAGGGATTCGGAAACTCCGAGTCGGTCGAAACCGAATCGTACAGCTCTACAGACCGCGTTTCCTACCGATGTATTACGATGTCGGATTAGGACAGTCTTTCCAACTTGGACCGTCCGACACGAAAAGGCTGTCGGAAACTGACTTTAGGGGCCCTAGCAAGCCCCCCTTCATCCTGAGGCTTCCGGTTGGCGGCCGTGGGGGTACCCAAGGGACACCCCTGTAGAACCATGCACAGTGTGATAGGCACTATGGGGTGCCCGCCACAGGGTGCAAGGTTTTCCGAAACCACTCCTTTTTTCAATGGGAGCCTGTGTTGTTGGTCAGAACACAGGCTCCCATTGAAGTCATTGGAAGACTTTCTGAACAGTGTTTGGAAGCATCATATTCGGTTGGTCAGAACCTTCGACCGTGAGTCGGTCGGAACTGAATCCGACAAGGGAGGTTTAGTTTCCGACCGACATCGTAATCAGGCCCTCAATGTTATTATCATTTTATTTGTTCCTGCTGCTTTGCCGCCAGGGTGGGTGGGGCTGCTTTGCTCTCAGAGCAGGACAGGGGAGGAGTGGTTTGCTTACTCCAAGTGCACATGAATGTTTGGCCTGCCTGAGTTCATGCACACTTTGCATGTTCTCCACCCAGACTGCATTACAACCTGAGTGGAGAACGTGCCAAGGCCCCCAGTCTGAGCACCAAACCATGCTGCTCAGACCAATTGCAACGCTGCACTGCAGCATTGTGATTGGTCAGGGAAGCCTGAGTGCTTCCTGTTCCAGTCGAGTCCGAAGCGGAGGAGAGACGGGGAGATGCAGCGCGGCGATAAGGTACATTTTTATTTTTTTAATCCTCTCTTCGCCTCGCCCCTTTCCGCAATTCCCGATCCTTGCTGGCGGCCACTGCGAAAGCATCCACAAAAATATCCACTCCACTCCAAACTACGTAAACAAACATGATAGTGGCATGCTCTTCAGCTCACAATGCAGGAAATGAGCCCAAACAAATAGACGCTTGACCCACCCAGGGCATCTTCACTTTGTGGACTGCAGGGTCAAAGGCCCCAAAGAGTTCCAATGGCTTTCCGATGGCAATGTCAATTAATGTTTGATTTCCCTAAGAGAAATATATTAGGTTAACTTAGAAACAGGAAATCGTGCATCAGACACAACAGTTTGTCTTCTTTATTTACTACCATTCCAATCATTTGATCATCTGCACATGCATGTGCCCTATTCACATACATGTATATAGTGTGTGTAGCTTCTCCTTTGTTAAGTTCATGCACTTTCAGTTCTGTGCAATTATTACTATATTTACATGTACATAAAGTTTTGTGTTGCCGCCATCCCTTGTGTGATCGACAGAAAACGTTTTAAAAAGCACCACTGAGGAAGGGCCTTTGGTTATGCCCATATATTGATTACCTTGTTGATAAAATAGTAAATGTGACACAATTCACTATTATGGTTTTATGTGATTTTTTTGTCGCATATATTTTGCTCAATGGAATATATAAGATAACACAATCTGTGTGCATAAAAAATGTGATCACATATGTGTACAAATATAAAGGACTAATAGTTTTTAGAGAGATTTACGTAATAAAAAACGCAAAAAATATCCAGTCTTCATGTTTCTATATGATGGCTTAATATATTTATTTATAACATAGCAGGCTTCAGTACAATTACCCTTTTTATAACATTGTTATATTTCGTCTAAATGATTGTTCTTGCTAGCATCAGCGGGACAATGGGACTGGTATCTTTTCTGAGATTTTCTTTTACATGCAGGAAGTTATGTTGAAATTCTTTGATTCAAAGTCTGTTCAGTATTTGGTAAGTCATATTATAACATCTTTCGAAGATGACTCCAACTTGTTTCTCAAGTCGGTATGCTTTTATTTTGGAAGCGACATATAACAAAGGGGAGGAAATCCATCTTTTCTGCATGGTCTCATGATTTTTCACCTCTTGTACTCTATGTTGGCTGGAATTATTACTCTGTGCACTATAGCATTGCTATTTGGTGTGTGCTCTGTCCCTAAAATGTATAGGTAACATGGATTTCCCACAATCTATTTAATTTTCCTATAAAGCTCTGGTAGATGGTACACAAATTGCACTAGTGGCCTGGAAGTTATTGGTTTTATATGGGCTGCTTTGTGTATTTACATCATCCACATATATCCCTGCCATCATTACTAGTGTGCTCTGGCAGGGCTGTACTTTATGCCTTTGCCATATAATATTTCGTCATCTTTTAAGTGTGCATTGTAAGCCCATGAGACAGGGTCCGTAATATATATATCCAGATCCTACAAAGGATTTTAACTGACTCTCTGAAATCTGTAAGCATTGGAACCTACTATAGGTGTTTAATAAAAGCTCGATGTGACTACACATCCCAGCATGCCGTATGTAGAAATCAAGTACGTAGTTGAACCCATGAGAGGGTTTTTAAACCAATCAGCATGCAGTATAAAGAGCGCTCCAATGCGTACAGGAGAAATGCCTCTGATGAAGTGGTACATTGGCCACAGAAACGCATCAGGCAACACAACGAACTTGGATGGCTGGGGCGGGCTGAACCATGATGCCGAATGGCAGACGCACTGTCGAGTGCATCTTGAGAAGCTTCGGCATTTGTTGAATAAAATTATGACACGGGTGCGCTCCCGTGCAAGATGCACCATCTCGAAGGAATGAGAGGCTGAGGGAGAGGAACCTTCCTGCTCCGGTTTCCAGCACAGTGCGTCTTGATGAAGAGTGCCTGCTCCCATCACATCCAGATCCTACAAAGGATTTTAACTGACTCTCTAAAATCTGTAAGCATTGGAACCTACTATAGGTGTTTAATAAAAGCTCGATGTGACTACACATCCCAGGATGCTGTATGAAGAAATCAAGTACGTAGTTGAACCCATGAGAGGGTTTTTAAACCAATCAGCATGCAGTATAAAGAGCGCTCCAATGCGAACAGGAGAAATGCCTCTGATGAAGTGGTACGTTGGCCACAGAAACGCGTCAGGCAACACAACGAACTTGGATGGCTGGGGCGGGCTGAACCATGATGCCGAATGGCAGACGCACTGTCGAGTGCATCTTGAGAAGCTTCGGCGTTTGTTGAATAAAATTATGACACGGGTGCCCTCCCGTGCAAGATGCACCATCTCGAAGGAATGAGAGGCTGAAGGAGAGGAACCTTCCTGCTCCGGTTTCCAGCACAGTGTGTCTTGATGAAGAGTGCCTGCTCCCATCACATCCAGATCCTACAAAGGATTTTAACTGACTCTCTAAAATCTGTAAGCATTGGAACCTACTATAGGTGTTTAATAAAAGCTCGATGTGACTACACATCCCAGCATGCTGTATGAAGAAATCAAGTACGTAGTTGAACCCATGAGAGGGTTTTTAAACCAATCAGCATGCAGTATAAAGAGCGCTCCAATGCGAACAGGAGAAATGCCTCTGATGAAGTGGTACGTTGGCCACAGAAACGTGTCAGGCAACACAACGAACTTGGATGGCTGGGGCGGGCTGAACCGTGATGCCGAATGGCAGACGCACTGTCGAGTGCATCTTGAGAAGCTTCGGCGTTTGTTGAATAAAAATATTATATATTACCTACTGGCGGTCGTTTTGTATAAGCCCTCGGGTGGGCCAGGTCCCGGGGGCAATGCACAATTAATTAGCGGGGGCCCGCCACCTCCTCGAGGCTTAGTTAATTATATGTGGGGGCAAGCGGCCCCCCTGCAGCCCCGAGGACTGCCACTCCCCGGGGCATCGTTAATTATGTGCGGGGGCCTCATGGGCCCCCCAAGCCCTGGGGACCGCCACCTCTCAGGGGCTTAATTAAAGAAGTGTGGGGGTCTCCTGCCCCTCCCCACACTGCCCTGGGGACCACCACCTCCCCGGGGAAAACTTTAATTACGGGTGGGGGTCCGTTGCGGACCCCCGGGGACCACCACCTCTCCTGGGCTATTTTGACGATGGCCCTGGGGACCTCCACCTCCCAGGGCTGGCTCCTGCAATGTCCCGGGGTGCCAACCCCCAGGACATTGCCATTTGCTATTGCAGGGCGGGAGCACGGCTCCTGCCCTGCCATAGCAAACATTGCTTAGCTACGTGGAAGCGAGAGAAGCAAGCAGGATTGCTTTTGGCAATGTCAACAGCTCCCCTTGCCCAAAAGCAATGCCAGCTCCCGCAGGAGGCGGGGAGCCGGCAGGGACCGTGGGGACATTGGGGCTCCCCCGCGGTTCCCAATGTGAGGACCGGCCCTGGGGGATGGGGTCCACAGGGCCAGAAGTGCCCCAGGAGGGGGCCCTCAGCCCCCCTTCCTTTTTTAATTTTAAAAAATAAAATAAGGCCGGCCCCGGGGTATGGGGTCCCCAGGGCCATAATTGGCCTGAGGAGGGGGTTCACGTGGCCCCCTTCTAAAATTAATAATAAAGGCTGGCCAGGACCCGAGGGATAGAGTCCCCGGGGCCAGAAGTGACCCAGGGAAGGGGGGCCGCGCAGCCCCCTTCGTGTAATTAAATAAAAAAGGAGGCCAGGCCTCGGGGGATGGGGTCCCCGGGGCCAAGAGTGGCCCAGGGAAGGGGGGACACCCGGCCCCCCTTCCCTATTAATAATTTTTAAAAAAAATAATAAACCAGGCCATGCCCCAGGGGACAGGGTCCCCATGGCCGAAATCCCGTAAAAAAAAAAAAATTAAAATGGGCAGGCCCTGGGGGATGGGGTCCCTAGGGCCCTCAAAATATTAAGAGAAGGGGGCCACACAGCCCCCTTCTAACAAAAAAAAGAAAAGCCGGCATCTCCCCGTAGGCCCTGCCCCCTCCCTGTACCACTCTGCAAACGCGCCTCCTGGCGCATTCTAAGTTGGGGGATTAAGTCCCCTTGAATCCTGAGGGCCCCTGGGGGCCAACTAGCCCACCAGGTACCTCCAGTAAGCCCCACACAGTGGGATTGCTGAGAGGTGGTCCGAGGCCAAGCCCCTTTTTACACCACTCTGCAAACGCGCCTCTTGTCGCATTGCTGGTGGGGTGAAGAGGTCCTGTTGTGTCCTGAGGACCTCAGGACTAAAGTGGACTTCATCCCACCTGTTACTGATTGCTAAATGTGGGTATTAAATTGGTACTAATGGTGTGCAAACCACTCTTGCTTCTTTCTGCGCCTCTTTTGCCTCCTTCTGCATTTCTGTTGCTTCTTTCTGCACCTTTCTTTTTCTGCACTTCTTTTGCCTCATTCTGCTCATCTTTTCCACTTTCTGCACCTCTCTTGCCTCTTTCTGCACCTCTGTTGCCTCTTTCTGCACCTCACTTGCTTCTTTCTGTACCCCTCTTGCCTCTTTCTGCACCCCTCTTCCCTCTTTCTTCACCTCTCTTGCCGCTTTCTGCACCCCGGTTCCCTCTTTCTGCACCTTTCCTGCCTGTTTCTGCACCTCTCTTGCCTCTTTTTGCAGTTCTCTTCCTTCTTTCTGCACCCCTCCTGCCTCTTTCTGTACCCCTCTTGCTTCTTTGTGCACCTCTCCAACCGCTATCTGCACCCCTCTTGCCTCTTTTTGCACCTCTGTTGGCTCTTTCTGCACTGCTCTTGCTTCTTTCTGCACCTCTTTTGCAAATTTCTGCATCCCTCTTGCCTCTTTCTGCACCCCTCCTCCATATTTCTCCACCTCTCTTGCTTCTTTCTGCACTTCTCTTGCTTCTTTCTGCACTGCTCTTGCTTCTTTCTGCACCTCTCTTGCAAGTTTGTGTATCCCTCTTACCTCTTTCTGCACCCCTGTTCCCTCTTTCTGCACCTTTCTTGCCTGTTTCTGCACTTCTCTTGCCTCTTTCGGCACCTCTGTTGCTTCTTTCTGCACTTCTCTTGCCTCTTTCTGCACCCCTCTTGCCTCTTTCAGCACCTCTGTTGCTTCTTTCTGCACTTCTCTTGCCTCTGTCTGCAGTTCTCTTGCCTCTTTCTGCACCTCTTTTGCTTCTTTCTGCAGTTTTCTTGCCTCTTTCTGTAACCCTCTTGCCTCTTTCTGCACCTCTGTTGGTTCTTTCTGCACTGCTCTTGCTTCTTTCTGCACCTCTCTTGCTTCTTTCTGCAGTTCTCTTGCTTCTTTCTATACCTCACTTGCTTCTTTCTGCACCTCTCTTGCCTCTTTCTGCACACACAGGGCTTCTTTTAAACTGACCTCAGGCTCAGCAGTGCACACATGCAAGTGCAGAAAAGGGCTGCTGGCCTGTAAACCGCCTTGCCCTATTATATGCTAGGGACTTAGAGGTAGTTTTAATCCCCCTGCCCTATTATGTACTAGGGGCTTACAGGGGAGGTCATGCCAATCACAGGGGTACCCCAACCCATTGTGTACCCTAGTGTATGTAGGTGTTTTCACTGTATTCTAATTGTCTTTCAGCATAGCACTGGCTCCGGGCCTGGTTAGGCAGAGCCCAGGGTCAGTCAGACTTAGTTACCACCAGTACCAGTCAGCAAAAAGTTGGGGGGTGCCCAAGGCACAGGATGACCTTGCAACAAGGCCTCTTTCTGCACCTCTGTTAGTTCTTTCTGCACATCTCTTGCTTCTTTCTGCACCTTTCTTCGTCTTTCTGGACTTCTGTTGCCTCTTTCTGCATTTCTCTTGCTTCTTTCTGTGCCTTTCTTCCTCTTTCTGCACATGTCCTACCTATGTAAGCATAGTTAGAAATTAGCATTTAAAAAACCTTGGAAATTCACTGAAAAAACCATAGGTTTCAAGCACGTTATAGCTAGAAATTTGCATTTTAAAAACCTTAGAAGTTCACTGAAAAAAACATAGGTTTCAGGGACGTTATAGTTAGAAATTAGCATTTAAAATACCTTTGAAATTCACTGAAAAAACCATAGGTTTCAGGGACGTTATAGTTAGAAATTAGCATTTAAAAAGCCTTTGAAATTCACAAAAAAAAACATAGATTTCAGGAAAGTTATAGTTAGAAATTAGCATTTAAAAAACCGTAGAAATTAACTGAAAAAACCACAGGTTTCAGGGACGTTATAGTTAGTTGAGCTAACAATAACTCGTGCCCCCGCAATGCCCTGCTGATGACGTCACATATTACATCACTCATGACATCTCAAATGACATCACTGATGACATCACTGAGGACATCATCCACATGATAATCTGATGTACCTCCTCACACCCTAATATAACCTTTGATACACCCACTCTAAAATACAGACTACCATTTTCAGAACCAAAGACACCCAATACCAGTTACTACATACCCACTCACTGATTCCTAGGTCTACACACACATCTACTCATTCACCCATACAGTCACTCATACATGCAGTCCCTCAACAATACAGCACTATCACATGCACTCATACACCTATACAGACACTCACACACCACCACTCACCCATAGAGTGGCTCACACAGCTAGTCAGTCATGCAAAGAATCATTCACACTCCCATTTACTCACCTAAACAGTTATACACACTAAGGGTGGGCGGAATTTGCGTAGTCGCGTTACGCAAATCTCTGCGAAATTGTTAAAAATCTCCGCGAGCACGCAGAAATTCCGCGAAGATGCGGAATTGCTTGTCCCGCCCGTTCGCGATGTGTTTTTGCATGCTCGCTGGGAAATATATTGCTAACTTGCCCATGCGGTCACTAATGGGTGCGGCCATCTTGTTTTTCACTTGTCCCGCCCGCTCGGGATGGTTATTTCCTGTCCGGGTCGCGTATTGCATGCTCCCGCCCGCCCGCTCGCGATGCTTATTTCCAGTTCCGGGTCGCGTATTGCATGCTCCCGCCCGTTCGCGATAAGTATTTCCTGTTCGGGAACGCGTATTACGTGTTCGCGATGCTTTTTGCGTGCTCGGGGGGGAAATATCGCGCGAACTTGCCCATGCGGTCGCAATGGGCGCGGCCATGTTGTTTTTCACTCTATTGCTATGGTTCTGGGCCTGCTTTTGAATCCTCCCTCTATCTTTTCAATCCTTTGTTTCTGTAAACTTTTTTTTGGTCTTTTTTATTTATTATCTATCTCTCTATTTTCCTGATTCTATATTTTGAGTTTTTTTCTACTTTTTGTGTGTTTTTAACTACTTTTTCACACTTTTTCTATTACCTGCTTTTTAATTTCTTTTACTTACTTTTTTAATTCCTACCTTTTCTTTTCCTCCCCCTGCCTACCCAGAACCATGGCAAAGGGCCACAGCCACAGGGCTCGGAGTCGTAGCCAGAGCCGAGACCGCCTTCCTTGCGGAAGGCGGCGCCAAAGAGGGGTGCAGGCACGGGCCTTATTCAGTGAGGCGGAGGTGGCCGCACTGTTTTTTTTTGTTCAGCGCCACCTCCCCTTAACCCTGGCAGCAGGCGGCAGGCGGCAGGCCTGGGTCCGGGTACAGGCTCCGGGAGCGTCGGCAGCGGTGGGGCAAGGTGCGTCGGGCAGTGTTTCGCTGCTCTGGTGTCTGGCGCACCAATAATCAGCTGACGCACCGGTGGTCCGATATTCTGGACCGGGAGCAGGACCTGCTGGACCTGCTAGGAGTGGAGGTCCCGGGGCTTGATGAGTAGCTATTTAATATTACTACTTTGTGTTCTTCTGCTCTGTGTTATATATTGCGAATATTTTTTTTTCCGACCAGCAAGAATGCTGCTGCTTACATTGCAGGTAAATTATGTTTAAAAATCTGTGATTGTTATGACACAGGCGCTCGGCGCTACTAATCTTACTTGTTTGCAACTTTGCGCTCGCTTGGCCTGATGATTATGTAAGAGTTTACTTTAGAGAACTTAAGTGACGTAATGCTAGAGAGAGTAGTCCTTCCTTTGTCCTCCTGCCACTAAGTAGGGATAGTGGTGGATTGATAGGTTTAGTTACTTATTAGTTGGTCATTTTTAAGTGGTGTGCATGACGCATCCTCTGTCACGTCACGCGCTGCTGAGTGCTGCTTACCCCAGTCCTTAGTAGAACCTTTTGTAGAGTGTTAATGTTAATAGGCTTATATCATCACTAGCAGAACATCAGCAGCAACCAGCCAACAATTTGGTGTATGCAAAAATGTATGCATGTGTCCTCCAACTATGCATTTTTGAGGACTAAAATAAATGGAAATGCAGACTTACTGAACAATTGGCCCGTCTGGATTGGAATAGGTGGGCTAGGTCAGGTGGTAGTTAGGCTTGCTAGACGGTCCGTGAATCTCGCAATACTACCAGTCGATCAGATTAGATAGGTCAATTTTATTGCAATTGTTGTTACCAAAAATGTTTTTGGTGCGTATTTGAAAATATTTTATTTATTTCACACCAAACTTTAATTTTTGTCTCTTTCTTTATGAAATCTTACATGATCAGCACCCAGGGGCAAGAAGACGGGGTCACAGGTGGCGGGCCAAGAAGATCTCCAAGATGCCTCCCAGGGACAGGACCGCTCCTCTATCAAGGGCTCTGCTGCTGGCCCCAGTAAGTCCTCCAGTGGTTAATATTAATAATTATATTTCCCAAACTTTTCCTGCACCTTATTTTTTCCGAACTATTATTTCGGTATCCTAATTCTAATCTTTACAAATTCTTCTTTGATCTATACTATCTGTTTCTAAATTCTTGTTATCCCTGCCTCTAACTGAGTCTGCTATGACTCTCTGTACTACTACTATTAGTCTGTCTGTAGCTAAGCTTTCCCAGTTGGCCACTCTTTATTTAAAATATTTAAAATAAAACTCAGATTCACCAATAGCTCTAGCCATTGAGTCCAGTCCTTTGGGTTGTCCTCTTCTACTACTTCTAGTCTTCTTAATATTGAGGCTTTTCGACAATTCCCACCAAGAAAATGCCCAACCACATTTTACAATTTTTGATAGGATAGGACATACTACTACTGTTGTAGGGATTCTGCACATACAGAACATTGCACAAGAAAATAGGACGTTGGTGATGGGAGGTTGGAACTTCCTCACACCTCAATCAGAAGCCACCACAATCCCCTGACCGACTAGTTATAGTGTCTCATTAGGTCTCCGAAACCCCCCCCCCAAAATACCCAATGAGTAGACAACCCAGAACATAACACTCCCGACCTCTGTCGCGGAAGCAATGCACACCCTTTCGCTCACTCTCTCATGTAAGTCCACACCAAATACCACCGAGTCTATGTAAGTTCAAAAGGTTTATTTCCAACTGACAAGCTCTGTACGTTGTTCTATAATGCAGCAGCAACAGCAAAATGCATAAGATTAAAACAATAAACATTGTTACACTTAGTTACACTTACAACTACAAGTCCATAGAAGCCAAAAGGCGAGATCATGATAACTGAACAGTGGTGGAAGAACCACCCTCCCTTGGTAGGAATCTAGTTTATATAAAATTATAAATGGAGATGTGAGAATTCTGGGGACCCCTCACCTTAGAAGAACCTAGTACTGGTTACATCATAAGCTCTGCAAAGCTCTGGTTCTTCGTATAAGGGAATCTTCCGTCTGTTATGAGAAAAATGGTGCACGTTAGTATAGTGCAAGCATTTCTCAGTTGTGCCAAAAAGTGTAGTATTTTTATGGATAAGCAATATGGACTAACACCAGAACTCCATAACAAAGTGGCTTGTTTTTCAACCTTGTACGCAGCGCTCAGACAGTAGCAGTATGAGGTCATGTGGGCTCAAAGGCGTCTTTCACAACAAGCTGCGAGGTAACTTGCGCAAAAATAAAAGACACAAAGCTAAAATGGTTGCATGGCTCGGGGTAACTTAGCAAAGACTAGAATGACCCTAGGGACCATATAACACTACTAGTGTCTACTCTACTACCTGATTTGTACTAGTGATGTATATTGTATATGTATTATGTATATATTAACTTTTTTTCAATCTTGCTAGTGAAAAATAGGGGAGGTGTATATGGCATCTGAAAAATGTGTAATGCTTTTTCTAGGCGTACTACCGACCACCAGTACCGGGGCCAGCGGCGAAGGTGACGCGGCCGCTGAGGGTGCAGGCGATGCAGCAGTTGTAGGAGGAGCTGCAGGGGTGAGCCAGCAGCAGTGGCGGGCGGTGGTAAGTTATATTCCAAATCCTTACTTATTGACATTACACTCGCTGCAAGGGTGTAATGTATACTGTACTGTTGAGACTTAAGTAAGAAGTTGTTGTGAACGGTTGAAGAAGACACCCTTTACTTAGCATTAGCAATAGCATTAGCGACGGGAGTGTACTGAGTAACCAATGGCCTCTTCTATCGGACTTCAACTCAGCTGTGAAAGTTTTATGGAGAAGACTAAAAGTCAGATCAGATGACCTTGATGGATGGGTTGAACGAAAAGGGAAAGAAGGGTGGAAGGAGGAAGGACGGGCGAGTCATTATATTTATGACTGGCAGAGAAGGATACGTGGGATGCATGCATAGGTGTCTGATAGGAATCAGATGCATGGGTGGTGGAATGCCTGAAACTCCCACAAATGTTCGAGTCCGAGGTAGTGGGAGGATAGATACATACCACAAATGTTACGTACTGTGCTTGCTTGTGCTACTGTGCCACTATGTGTAGAATGAATTTGTCTGACTGCTTTGCTAAGAGTATATTTTACAATAGTCTTGTTTTTTCTTCTTGATATAGCTACTCCTTCCAAAGGTAAAGTCGACAGGAAGGAGTTGGCAGCCAAGGCCCGGCGCCGGAAGCTGGAGGCTATACAGGCTGAATACCAGCGGCTGGTGGTTCTAGAGGAGGAGGAGGCGGCAGCAGCTGCAGCCTCCTCCAATGCCCCGGGCCCCAGCCACCCCCCTTCAGTGTTATGGCGCCACCACCTGGCAGCCGCCCGCCCCCACACTGCAAGAAGCAATGTGGCCCCCCCACCTGTGGATGCAACTGCTGTTCGCTGAAGCGCCGCGTGGCCCGCCTAGAGGAGCGCATCCATGTCCTGGAGAGGCGAGCCCCGCTGAGACCCCGTTTATTTATTGCCCCTTTTTTATAGCTTATTTTGGTGGGTGGGAATCGGGCGTTGGGTTTTGGACTATTGGACATTTG